>CAJQZP010001686.1:0-1272500 GCA_907164705.1 Parnassius apollo
CCCAGACGTCCTTGAAATGTAATTTTATATTGTGTTTATAATGACGGTCCTAAGCACGTTTAAAGTATGAAGAGAAAATTGGAATCATAATGCACGTCGTAGTTATCAACTTAGTAGCGAGCGTGTCATTAAAGAAGTAGGTAAACGGTAGGCAAAAGCTCCGTGCATTGAGTCGTACACACACGAGCACGCGTTGTTGTTGCCCATAAATCACGTTCAAATTCGGATATTTTCAAATAAATGTAGGAACCTTATTTACGCGTATTTTTAAAAACTGCAATAAGTGCACACCAGTATTTATATCTTGAACTTAATCATTAAATTTAGCTACTCTTTGAAAAATAACCCTGCATAGATATTAGATATGTGTACAAATTTGAAGTTGCTTATTTCCGCGTAATGAAATAAACTGAGCAAGACACCTTATTTTATTTCATTACGCGGAAATAAGCAAATTAAGTTCTAACAACTTTCGCCTGCTTCTATTATTTATACACAAATTTATTTTTTGTAAAACATTTATAAACTCTGCTCCTTTCTTCTACAAAGCTACTGCTACCGCAGAAAAAAATAAGCAGAATTACAAATCTAGATCTCTCCATGGAAAAAATGTATCCCGACCAATTCTACACTAAGGGATTCAAATTACTTTATTTATGTATACATTATTATTATTAAATAAAAAATTATAAGTTCAAATTTCACAAAAGCCCGTAAAAAATATTTCATAATATTTACAGAATTATATCTACTTTGAAGTGTACGGCAAAGGTACTTGTTACTTTTTAAAAATACTTTGTCACATAAGGAAAACACAACAATCCTTGAATAATAATTTGGATAAAAATGACGAGCGAAACAAGTTTTAAGTCATAAAAAAAGAAACAGATCTCTTCACGTGAATCGGAACACAAAATAATAATTAGAAAGAGCCGCGTATGAAATTTAATCAGATTAACTATGATATCAGTACGTTAAACATCTCAATCCCATCACGCCCGAATAGTCTAAAATTAAAACGAAACCTAAATTAAAATAAAACGCGGCGAAATCGTATTAGTTTTATTCATGAGTCCAAATTCACTTTGGAAAACTTCTCACATCCAATACATGATGATGATCATTGATTACTACTACACTGAATTGTTATTAATTTGCATTGCCTTCAAATTATATAAATTAATGTACATGTTCGTATATGACATAGGTATCTGGGAAGTATTCCTTTGATCAATAAAGGAGTAAATAAATGGACCGTAATAAAAACTTTACAAAAACTAGCACATGGCATGATTAGCGTCCACATTATTCTACCCATAATCTTCGCCTATCTAGGCGTATCCAAAAAATATTGTAATGACATCTGGTCTTTTGAACACAAAAACGTATAAAAATGCATCGTAGTTGACAGATTAAAACATTTAAAATGGTTCCTTCTGATTTGCAAAGTTTATGCGATTTTATAACATGCAATGTTCGGAAATAGATTGGTTACCTACTACGTTGGTTAAGTTTTCATATTTCAATTAGATATCCTCGAAAACATATTACTCCACTTTCTAAGATTTAATTCCTCAATACCCGTACTTTGTAGACAGTTAAATGCTTCTAATAGTGTAGTTATTATTTAACATGACTTAATACATTTTGAATACATTCTTTACATCGTTTCTTAATATTTATGAGCAATAATTTTTAGTATTCTTATCTTTTTCTTTAGTTTTGTGAAGAATATTTGGGTAAATGTATTAATGACTTTAGTTTACCTTTAAATAAGTGTACATTTAATTTATACTTATAAAAACTATAACGGTTTTTAGAAATTAGCATATTATTAGTATGAGTGCAACATTTTATCAGAATCAAATAATTATGTAAATATTTACTAAATAAATGATTATTTTGCATATGAAGTAGAAACAAAATAATTATGTCAATATTTAACGCTAATTTCTAGAGATCGAAAACAAAATATTTCTCAACTTCTTTAGATTATCATCCTTTTGTATGCCAAATACTATGAATGTACCGAATTTTTGTAAAACTTTACCTTTTTTCCCCAGTGCTAAGAATGATAATGTCCACACAGAGTAAAAATTAACTGCTTTCCGGACTACTTCATAGCTTATGGCTATATTGATATGTAGGTAATAGCTTATTAGTAAAAATAATTATTAAAATCAATTCACAGTTAAAGAAGATATCGCGTAACATAGGTACATATAAATACAACATACATTCGAATTGAAAACCTCCTACTTTTTAAATTTAGTAAATAATAAAACTTAAGTAAATTTATCCTTAACAAACACCAAGGCATAGAACCTATTTTTATAAACGCATTCAAAACTTTCTGTTTTTATTTATTTCGTGTCAACGGACAATAACTTTTTACGAACGCATGAAATATTCAATCGAAAACTAATAGCGTGACTCCGTAACTACAACATGCATGAGTTATGCAATGTCATACATAGCTCCAACTGCATCGTGAAAATAATTAATGAAAGATAAGCTCATTTCTTCTTAAGCAACATTTAATTAATTAGGAACTTATCTTTAACAATTCCATTTAGGCGTAACACACGTTATAAGTATTACTTTTATACTAACAAACTATATGAATTAGGTGGTACTTTTAAGGCAAATAGGCTCTTGTTAAGTTAAGTTAAGTAAGTAAGTAAACTCTTCGGCTGCATCACCACTTACCATAGGGTGGGATAGTAGTCAAGCGCTGACTTTAATAGCAAAAAAAATATTATTATAGTCATGTAATTTAAAATAACTTACTTGTATCCCGCTAAAATATTCATAAGGGTGCTCTTCCCAGCTCCTGAAGGTCCCATAATTGCGGTCAGTTCACCGGAGCGAAATGTCCCATTGATGCACTTAAGCAACGCTTTATACCCTCGCTTTCTGCCTTCGCTGACGGAGTAGGAGAGATCAGAGAACTCAATGTCGACTGGTGGACGTTTGGGGAGATGTGTAAGGGACGCCATCGGTTTCTTCTGGTCGCCGCAGTCGTTGTGGATCTTGGGGACGAGACCGGTCATCGCGGCTGTGCCCACACCGCCATTGCATAGGTTCATCTGCGAGCCCCTGTAAAGTAAAAACATGCGGTTGATATTTTTGTATTACAAATCTGTAAGCTGAATTGGTACAAAAATACTGATGAAAGGACAAGTGATTAGCGACTTTTAAAGCAGGAAAATTCTTAAGAGACAGTCTCGTACTATTAAACTTTATGAAGTCCAAAAATATATACTCTGTGGTAGAAGATTTTCCGAACATGTTCACTCTCTCATCTATAAAAACCCGCGTGAAAGAACATATTGCTAATGTGAGGCACCGACACTCCGGGAAGTCTGCAGTTTGTAAACATGTTCAAAATCGTCCCCCACCATTACATCAAATTTGACGAACCACAAATTCTCACTAAATAACACTAATTCCTACCAACGATGATAATAATAGGCTCTACCGGGACCGGGCCATCATCACAGACAGGACTATTCTTGCAAATAAACCTGATATTGTGCTGATGGACCAGGCACAGCCAAGGATATTTTTGGTCGACATTACCATTCCATATGACGAGAACCTTGTGAAAGCCGAAACAGATAAGTAAACAAAATATCTGGACCTGGCTCACGAGGTGACCGACATGTGGGGTGGTCTGCCGACAGAAATTATTCCTGTAGTCGTCTCTGCGAATGGGCTAATCCCAGTCAGCCTCTCGGGTCATCTGAGGCGACTGGGACTGGGACTGGGGTTATTTTTTTTTCAAAGTCCCGTTGGGGTGTTTGCTAGATCTTCCCAGTACATAGCTTTTTTTTTTCAAATTTGTGGCAATTAAACAAAGAGAGACTTTCAATAAGTATGATTTTAATATAAATTTAATTAAAAAGTTTCTGTTTTTGTTTCTGTTACACATGCAGTATCTCTCTAATATCCGACATTTCTCATACAAATGAAGGTAACAACGTAATGTTGAGTTTTTAATAAAAAGAGGTAAGTTTATACAGAGTGAGGATGCCAATTTGCCGGTTTTGTTAAATAATTCTACGATATGATTTCCCCTGGCTGTTTGTTGGCCAACCTCAAGCGCCTAGTTTGAAAGTAATTTTCAAGTATTGTACATGAATTTTAATTATAAAATGTTAATACATTTACGTTTTATAATATTATACATTATATATTATTTCATTACACCCTATCAAATTCTACTGCGACTGCTACTGCGGTGAATATTTGCCATGGTTACCACAGATGGCAGGCGCGTTAACAATCAGAATATTTTATTATCTTGAGTTGTAATCAGGAAGATGCTGCTACCCATCTCTTATTTATTTCACTCTGTACTATCATAAGACATTCCCCCCTACACTACCTTATCGAGAAGATCGCTGGGTGCTACCATCTGCCTTTACAATGAATTAATAAAATTGAATACAAACTTTCCTGAAATACTGTAAGCTTGTTCTGCGTAGATCGGACCAAAAATTTATATTTAAAAGCCGAAGATAGCCGGGCTAACTTATGACATTAAGACACCTAACACCTCAGTCACTCCCGTGACCATGGGTGCTGTAAAGCACCGGAAACGTTGGGAATTGTAAATAATTAAAATAAGTTAAATTAAACGCGATAAAATCCGTAAATTAGTTTTATAAGCAATCGTTATACATTTTTTTTAATTCAAATTACACTCATTTTTGTTTCCTTTAGCCGATATTTCTATGTGTATTATATCTTCGTATTCATGAGCCCATAAATAATTAATCGCTGGATTTGGATTTTTAAATCGTCTAGCGTCGTCAGCCTGCTTGAAGAGAAGTGAATATGCTAAGAAAGCACTCAAGGTAAGGTCATAAGCCGTAAAACTAATATCTTCTTACTCCATAAAAATTAATTCACCCATATCAATAAGTATTTAAATCGATCTTGTATATACTTAAGTCAGGGTGACACCAGTGGCAAAAAGACGCTAAAGCTTAGAATTCTTTAGTGTTTTTTTGCCATCACCAAACTAGGTGAGGTTATTATGGATACTGATATGTTCTATGATATAGAATCTATCTCTAGAAGACAATTACAGTAAACATAGCGACAATTGCGATTCGATTTCAGTGAGGTTAACTAAAGCGACTACAGTAAAAGCTCCTTATTCGTGTTACCTTCATTCGCGTTTTTACTATTCGTGGGTTGAAAAAAATGCGATCCAATTCCTATATTCGCGGCTAAAGATTTCTTTATTTGCGGATCTAATCGGTACATCGGTATATACATATTAATAAAAATTATTTCAATAGCTGTATCGAATCAAGTGACATTCGGGCATTGCTTGAATCGCAAGATGAAGATTTGACTGAAACCGACTCAGATGAAACGGTAAATTTAGAGCCCATTGAAGAGGCTTCAACAAGCACTGGAAACATGACATTTAATTTGAAAAATTTTAGTGAAGGCTCAAGAATGGCGAATGAGCTTTGTGATTTCTTTTTGAAAATATATCCCGTCTATGGAACGAAATCTTATTTTAAAAAAGCAAATTGCTAACGCCACTACTGAATATCAGTTTGAATTGAAGGAGCTTTTAAAAACTGCCAAGCAAGAAAAAATTACAAAATTTTTTAAAACATTTCCAAAGCCTGCAGATAATAAATAATCAATATGGTAAAAACTTCAATTGAATAGATTTTTTATATATTTGTTTTTTTTTTGTCACCTAGGAACGTATTCCCTATAATCCTATATAAATTAGGTACGATTCCATATTCACGCGCGAATAAAGAGCTTTTACTGTATTTAAAATCGTCAACAAAATTATTAAAATGAATATACTCGAACCAAATCAACGACAGGTCACGTGACTGTCACGTGACTATGAAGTCATTCCCTTTCTTTTTTCATAGTTGCCTATTAGCGTTAACGATTGTAGAGTCATTTTGGCTAACCCCACGGGACTGTTTTACATACATTACATACAATATAGTTGACGCAAAATACGCGCTTAGACGTGGAGTTGCGGAAAACAGCCCGTTGCGTTTATCTCTATTCATGTCCCTTTCTTTTGTCATTGAGTGAAAAGAGAAAGAGCAACTTTAATAATTTCTTTAATTGATGTCCATTCTATTGTCTCATTCTATTGTAATTGAGTGAAAAAAGAGAGAGCAACATAAATCGATGTCGATTTTATTAGTAAGGCCGTTTATGGCTGTGGCTAATATATAACGGTACAGCGACAGTACTTAAGAGGATAGAGTAAGTCAGCTCAAATTCTAATTTCGCCCCCACTTCCCCGCGCGTCGTATGCTATGTACCGATATGTTGTAATCACTACTGTAAGTAGAAAGGTCGTTAGACACTTATTTCATTAGGTTTATCATATTTATGCCTGTTTCTTAACGCCAAGCGAGCCGCTTCTTATTTTTATCACGGTTATTTCCCATTTTAATTTTACGTCGTACTGTTGCGTAATGTATATACTGATAGCGACACAACTTCTCCCTTCAAAAGCCTAAGCGATACTAACGGGCGACAGGAATCAAGCTCAAGACGCCGATAGTTTAGGTAATTTCTTTTTACAGTGAAAATAATGGTATTTTAAAAAAAGTAAATAACATAAGCACTGCTTTATAGTTAGTTCAGTTAGTATGCAAAGTTTCATGATCTTATTTAAAGTATTTTATGAATAACAGCGGTTTATTGTTTATTTTGGAGGTAACTTTGGATTTTTTTTCTATCGAGAAAATTTTACGAAAACGTGTTTTCGTCTAACATTAATCCTCAACTTTACCATATATTTATTTCAAAATTAATGCTGCAATATTTTCGGCATAACGAAGGATCTTGCTAAGCCATTTGACATTATATTTCCCCTTAATGCGGTACATTTCATTATAACAAGAGCAGAGCAACAACATGGAAAACTATTCAGTTATATTACAACAACTTGGCAGGAAGCCAAACGACGTTCGCCTGTGGAAATTGCGAAACTGTTTGTATTTGTATACCATAGTAATTTTAACGTATAAATGCCTGCTCGGTTTAGGACATTCGTTATTTTTCCTGATTCATTAGGTTCATTAAATGTTTCGTTGTGCGACCGTGCGACATTTATAGGTACTAATTCAAGTTAACGTGGTACAGCCACGCTGCAGCTATATTATAGTTGTAACACAGGCAGGGACAGAACCACGCTCTCACAGAATGCCAGCGTAAAATAGCAGTGTAATGCTGCTGTGTCTCGTATGGTGAGTGTAGAGAATCGGAGACCCTTTTTACTGGAATCGAGGTATTACATTTTAGTTCTCAGGAGTGACAACGCATTTGCATTTTGATTCTTAATTGAGGATAAATGTAGATGTCTATGGGCCACAACATCCACTTACCATCTGGTAGACTTTGTGCTCGTTTGTCACACTATCCTATAAAAAAAGACAATGCATCTGTGGCCTTCTTTTTTGAAGTAAAACTTCTTTACACACGCTGGGGAGTAAGCTAGTGAACGCGTGACGAAAGCGTTACGAAAAGTATGATCGGGCGAGGCGAACGGCAGTTGTGTGGAGGATATATGCAGAGAGAGCGGTGCGCGCGCACATTTTCTTTCTCTCTTTCTCTCATAGCCAGTTATTATTCGTAATTTTATTTCGTTTTTAACAATTTTATGATTTAATATTTTGTTCAATACATTAAATATTCTAGTTCTAAAGTGAATAAAATTGTAAATTTATTTTAAAGTTCATGTTTCGTGAATTTTCCAGTGAATAATAATTAATAATTAATAACGAATTATGGAAGGAAGCCGATACTAAATTGAAGTATTTGTAGAAAATTAATATATGTATATGTACATACATATATATATGCATGTACACACACACGCACACGCACACGCACACACACACACACACACACACACACATATATATATGTGTATATATATAACATTGCAAACATATATATATATATATATATATATATATATATATATATATATATATATATATATTTGTTTGCAAGTGTTATTGGTTGCAGTAGCCACTTACCATTAAGTGGAATGTAAATTAGTTTTTCGCTTAGCGTCATTATATTATATTAGGCTTAGTGTCATGTCGCGCACAAGCTGTTTAAAGTAGTCGTTAACTAAATAAGGGAGGCAAACGAGCACACAGTCCAACCAATGATAAGTGGATGCTGTGACCCATATGTATCTACATTTATCTTCAATTAAGAACCAAAATACATATGTGTTGTCATTTCTTTGGACTTAGATAGAGTGCCAAAAGATGTCTTCGGTTCCATCACCATACAAAACACAGTAGCTTTAAGCTGCTATATTACGCTGGTATTCTGTGAGAGCGTGATACTACCCCCAGTCGAGCTGACCCTTTCGTGCAACAATCATAATATAGCTGCAGCGTGGCTCTATCACGAATTTAGTTCTAAATATTTAGAAAAAACTTAGTAAGTGGATACTGTGGCATCAAAATGAAGAAGCATTGTCATCCCAAAGGACTAACTGTAATGTCTCGTTACCAGTAAAAATGACTCTTTTTGCTATTAACATTGACATTGCTATTAAACTTCTATTTTATGCTGGTATTCTGTGAGGGTGTAGCCCTTCCCTGGTTGTGCTGACCCACTTGTGCTTCAACCATAATGTAGCTGTATCGTAACTCTACTATGTGTATCTTTTTTCTATGCGGCTGAATAATTTCAATGTAAATAGAATTTTCATACGCAATATATTTTTAATTCTCACTACTTATAATTAAGGTTTAATTACTGAAAATATTTTTTAATTTACTATTGGTTCAGAAAAACCTGTATCCTGCAAAGAACCAGCAAAAGCCCATTAATTAATACATTTTTGTACAATTGTTTAAATGAATTAAAATAGAAACCAGCATAGTAGCGATCACCTCATTTCCTCTTGTTATTTTCATTGATGTATTACTTAATGTTATAATATATATAATACAATAATAACTGCCCGTTTGTCTAGTAGTTGTAGTAGTGCAACTGTTAATCATGAGGTGGTTCGAATCCCGGGTCGGGCCAAAGAATCAATTATTGAGTTTTTTTGTCAAGAAATTCTCAGTAGCTGCTCGGAGTCAGGAAGTTGGCGGTGTCTCACCCCCGTGCCTCGGAAAGCAAGTAATGCCGTTGGCCCTGCGCCTGATCTCTCTCCGGTCGTGTCGGTTTACCGTCCCATCGGATTATGAGAGTGAGGAAGTGATGTGAGAGTAGGGAATAGAGAGTGCACCTGTGCTTGCGCATACACTTGGGCACTATTATCCTGTCCTGCGACGATGGCTAGCCTCCGCTGAGGCTGGCCGCACCTGGAATTCGGTCTGGTTATAATAACCCCTTTCATACAGTTTCTCTTTAATAAATTTTTTTAAACTTGTTGATTGACTAACTATAAACATTTTCTGGGATTTTATTGTAAAAGCGTATACATTGCCCCATAAATGAATTACTGATTCTGTGGAGTCCAGTAACTGGCATTACAAACTTGTGTTTGTTCCCAGTATTTAAATATTTGTTCTTATAAACATTATTCATGTTTTTTTAACTAAAGGTGACAAACAGTCCACCAGTTGGTAAGTTGTTGCTGTGGTCCATAGACATCATTTATCCTCGATTACGAATCAGAATGCAAATGTCACCCGTTAGGACCAACATGGAATACCACGATTACAGTGAAAAGGGTCTCATTTTATGTACATACATTAAATTTTCATAAATGTATAGCAATGTTAATGACCTGTCACTATAATAATGAGAAAGTAATACACAAAACCATACCAGAGATTTGTATTAACAAAATTACAAAAAACCTTTATTGCGAAGTAGGCACACTGATAACGAAGTATCTCTAAATAAAATTAATGATTCTTTGTTTGGATTTCAAACCATTCGTACAATTACGATGAAACTTTGGAGAGTTGCTATGCGGACGCCCACGAAAGATTCTGACAAAAACATGCGCAATGGCTAAAACAGTGAATAAAAAAGCTGACTGTGTAAATATGTCCATTGCTCTATTTGTTAACTTTAAAGTTTTTATGTTTAGTTAATACTTTGTTTAGATAATACCGTTAGTAGTCAGTCGGCTCCGTGGCGCAGTTCGAATGCCGCACGGGACAAGTATTTGTATGGCCTACAAATAATTGTTCCTAGTTTGGATGTTTATCTTTATAAAAATTTAAGTATCTAAACTGCCCACGCGATAGAGAAGAAAATATGTTTTTAAAAAGATTTAAAAAAAGATAGGTTATATAATTAAAAATAGAGAAAGCCTAGAAGAAGACAAAGTAATTTTCGTAAAGTTATCTTTTACGGCACGCTAGCCTGCAGAGTGAGACATAACGATATAAAATATTGGCAGTCCGTTGTAATTTTTCCTATATTTTCCTAAAAATTATCTGAAACTAGTGGTGTTAGCCTATTTATTGTTTCCGTCAACAGCCTAGCCTTTTTACTACATGGCGCCGTTCAACTAGAGGTCTGAATGATAAACGTAATTCACGTTGAATGAAATTAATAAGGTAATGCCACATAATGTCGCTTGGCTGTGCTGAATTATACGCTATACGCCATATTATATAAAAGTACACGGCTTAAGGGGAAATATAACCTCAAATGGCTTAGCAAGATCCTCCGTTATGCCGAAAGTATTGCAGCATTAATTTTGAAATAAATATATGGTAAAGTTGAGGATTAATGTTAAGGTTTATGTTAGACGAAAACACGATTCCGTAAAATTTTCTCGATAGAAAAAAAATCCAAAGTTACCTCCAAACTGAACAATAAACCGCTGTTATTCATAAAAAACTTTAAATAAGATCATGAAACTTTGCATACTAACTGAACTAACCATAAAGCAGTGCTTATGTTATTTACTTTTTTTAAAATATCATTATTTTCACTGTAAAAAGAAATTACCTAAACTATCGGCGCATAAGCTTGGTTCCTGTCGCTCCGTTAGTATTGCTCCGGCTTTTGAAGGGAGAAGTTGTGTCGCTTACGATCAGAAAACACATTACGCAACAGGAAGACGTAAAATTAAAATGGGAAATAACCGTTATAAAAATAAGAAGCGACTGGGTTGGCGTTAAGAAACAGGCATATATATGATAAACATAATGAAATAAGTATCTAACGACCTATCTACTTATAGTATTAGTGATTACAAACATGTCGGTACATAGCATACGACGCGCGGGGAAGTGGGGGCGAAATTAGAATTTGAGCTGACTTACTCTATCCTCTTAAGGGAGGCCATTCCAGCCATACCATATAAACCTACTGTCCTGCAGTAATTGCGTATGTGTTAAAATGTAGCAACATCGGTTTTGGAAGTAATCGAGTGCTAATTCATTTCTATTATCTTATTACTATTTCTGTGATTTGACATATTCAACAGATGAATGCATTGTTGTTGTGGGTAGGATAATTATATTTACTTGATTTTTATTGACTGATCTTGTTTGACGTACCTACATATTTTAGTTTATATGTTCATAACAATACGCGATCTTACTGGGTCGATTTTATTATTTTTGATTGATATTTCGTGAAGCCTCGGTGTATCTGTGAATCAGAAATATTGAGCAGTTTCCTGAAGAACAATCGGATAGTGAAGGTGAAGGTGTATCATTACCTCCATAAATTTAAGATAGAGATTCATACAACTACAGAGTCAAGTTTTAGTGATGATTCAGATAGTAACATATTGTTGGCTGCTATTCAACATCAGACTAGGGGAAGATCGTCTCGGTGACGACGAGAACGTAGCGTTTGAACATCATTTTATGGAAATACCTCTCATAATAATATTACGTTACCAGGTGGAATATAGTGGCAATCTATACTTGAAAATGGCTAAAAAGTGGCAGGTTGCCGAGGAACTAGTAATGTTGTGACTGGAACAGACAGGACGTACCACTTATTCACGGAGGCAAGTTGAAGAGGAATTCATGACAGCCTGGAAACTTTTAATAGATGATACGATTTTACGACATATAAGAAATTATACTGAGGCTGATGCAAATCAAATTGGTCATTCATGGTATATTTCCCTAGAAGAACTTGAAAAATTAATTTCCATTCGTATACAGGTTGTGTAGTTGCGAGAAATATATATGTAAATGATTTAGCTACTTTTCTCGTCTTTCTAGTATTAAACAGATACAGAATTTTTTTTATTCAATATAGATTATAAATAACACTAATTGAAAGTAACACTTTTGTTTAATTTACCACTTCACTGGTTCGGAAAAAATCTCTATCCTGAAGAGCCAGCAAGTAACAACACAAAACAAATTAGAAATAGCTTGGTAGCGAACACCTTATTCCCAGGGGTCATTATCATCCATAAATTCCTTAATATTATAATAAACCTTTTTATACAAACTTGGTTTAATTACTATAAAAGCGTATATACAATATTCAATTTCAATAACACTTAATTTGCAGGTATAGTCTCGCAGATCGATTTAATTATGTCACATTTTTTTATAGGATAGGGTGACAAACGAGCACACAGTCCACCTGATGGCAAGTGGTTGCTATAGCAAATAGACATCTACATCTACCCTCGATTACGAATCAAAATGCAGATGTGTTGTTACCCGTGAGGACTAAAAAGTCTCGTTTTCAGTAAAGAGGGTCTCCGGTTCTATACATTCATCATACGAAACACAGCAGCATTAAGCTACTATTTTACGCTGGTATTATGTGAGAGCGTGGTACTTCCCCGGTCGAGCCGACTTATTCGTGCTCCAACTATACCACTATGTAATAATATAACTGCAGCATAGCATACATAACATACGTTACATTATAAGTTTGTCCATTTGTAAAAACTTTTATTTTGTAAAAGTCTTGAAAAAGTTTTAAAAATTATGTATAACACTTAACATTTATAGAATATCCAGTGTTATACATTTTTTAATAAAAATATATTTCATATAATTTGTGTAAGTTAGTCATAATCAGATGATCTTACAAACTTAATCAGATAATTAAAACTATCTCGTTTTTATAGCTGTAATGTAATGTTTACCGCAACGATTTCAGATGCTTAGAAAAGAATTATTTCAGAAACACGTATATTTATTTTCTGTTTATTAAAATGGGTTTCCCAATTAATACATGGCGTAATACTTGAGAATGTTCATAAAAACTCGCAACAGACAACCAAGTTTTTATATAGTATGACTGATGTGACGTCCACACTACAGGTTAGCGTGCTGAATAAATAACGTTATGAAAATTACTTCGTCATCTTCTATGATAGGGATTTTAATCATGCAATCTCTATTTTTTATCAATCTGTATAATAAAGCACAAAAATGTTTCTACCTATATCTGTTACAGACTTTGCAACCATTCAACCGACGTGCCTTGTGACTCAAACCGGTTTCATTAGAAAGACAATAATGCGAAGATGGCTTTAGAAAACTAAAATAATGCATTAGGCACTGTATAAAAATTTGGTTAACCCTGCAGGCCATCCCTGGAATTTCCCGCTAATTTCAAATGCAAAGCGCTCCGAATTATGACGTTGAATATGAAATATCGGAGTAATTTAAAAAAAATCAACTTTTTCAAAAAATTTCGTTAACGAAATCTCACGAACGAATCAACCTATTTTAACCGAACTGGCGGCGATCGACATGGTTTTTCAAGGTTAAAAACTGATTAGTTTTTGGAATCGATCGGTAAAGCAGCTTCCAAAAAAAACAGTTTTCTGTCCGAATTAGTTAAAATTCATAGGAAATCTAAGTTTGATGAAACACTTTGGAAATCCGCTTAGTTCATTTCAATCCGTCAAGCCGTTCAAAAGTTATTAGAGGTTTACATGCACACACACACACATACATAGTTATAAAATTTTATATTTATATAATTTTCTTAGCGGGAAGTTAAAAAAAAAACATTAACAAAATTTCTTTTTTTCCAAGAAATAAAACCAAAATGTATTTCCTTTTTAGCGTAGTAGCACACGCCGGGTATCCGCTAGTATATGACAAAGCCACGGTTACTTACATTACCATGAGTTGAAAGCCATGAGATATTTCTAGCATTTCTCATTATCTCATTCTCTCTCCCTCATTATTATGATAACCATTCGTAAAATATGGTGATGGATTTTCTTTTACGCCGCTACCACATAGCAAAAGCTTTTGTATAGGAAACGAGCACACGGCTCACCTGACGATAAGTGACTACCGCCACCCGTGACCTACTGCAACACAAGGGGAACTGCAGGTGCATTGCTGGCCTTTTTAAAAAAGAGTAGGCTCCCATCTTGATGGTTCCTAAGTCGTATCGGTCCGGAAAAACCAATGGTAATAGTTGATTCCACAGGGAAGTAGTGCGAGGAAGGAAACTTCTAGTAAATGGCATAGTGGTGGACCGCCAATCATACAGATGGAATTAGTCCTGGAGGAATCGGTGCATGAATACCGAAAACTATTCCACCTCCATTTTTATGCGATTTTCTTTAAATTTTCCTACTGATGATATAGGCATGTCACGCGGCAACTCGGTGCCATATTGTTTAAACCGATTTTTTTCAATTGCATGAAATTGTTAATCGCATAAAAAAACTGAGGTGAAATGGTTTTCGGTGCTCATGCGCCGTACCCTCCCGGACTAAATGTATTGTATCGCGGTAAGCTAAGCTAATTACTAAAACTATATTTTTTTTTAAATCATATGCTTAAACGGTTTTTATTTATTTAACTTATACACAACAAGCCAACCTTTTTTTTGACAATTGTTAACCTTGAAATAATACAAGTTTTTACGGATTTTATCGCGTATATTTAACTATAAATACACGTGGTCACGGGGGACTCATGGGTACTCGAAAGCACCCGAAACGTCGGGAATTAAAAACCAATTAAAATTAAACGCGATAAAATCCGTAAAAGTAGTTTTAATCAATGAAATTAGAGTTTTAGAAACTAGGTTATCTCAAATAGGCAATGAAAATACGTGCAATAGGTACTAAGCGTAATCGTATCTATATTATTCTTACCATTTTATATCCAATTTCACTAATTGCTATCATTCCCAGTGGTGAGATTGCATTATCGTACATGTTCTAATTTTATGTTAATCTTTATTCCTACGATAGTTTTGGATTTTCGTTTAATTAACAAAATAATAATATTATAATTTTTATTACATTTATTTGTTTATTAAATTTTGTTTTTTAAACGTTCTAATAATGATGATGACGATATTACTGTCGAGTACTTGACCAGTACTACTAACACGGGAATCTCATTTGGATACAACATCTGAGTAAGAAACTTGTTTACGTGGTAGAGTTATTTTGGGAAGAAACATCTTGGCTAGGGAAGGTATATGCTTGCACGGAATGCCAGCGTGGAATAAAGGAATAAGGCTGTAATTTTCGTATAGTGGATAACAAGAAGACCTCGTTATGAGTAATAATGATTTCTAGCCTTATTACTGACAACGATGTATTCCATCTTGGTCTTCAGGCCTTTAAATTGCATTTGCATTATGATTCAAAATCGAGCATAAATGTAGGTGTCTATGGGCCACAAAATCCACTTACCATCAGGCGGAATATGTGCTCGTTTATCATACGTACTTCGATAAAAATAGCGTTAAAAATGGAATCAATAAAATAAAGTTTATAACGTATATAAATGAACTTTTACAGAAATGCCTTTTGTAATAATAGCCACAATGATTCAGTGACAGACTTAGTGTTTTATAATTGTTTTTATTTTTCAGACCCGATATTTCTTCACGATGCTCCACCAAAAACAAGATACATCATACTCGTACATACGAGGATATCCGCGCTAAATGTTTCGATATTTTGCCGTCGCGATGTGATTGAACAACCGAGCTAAACAGCCGAAAGAACATCGGCTGTTCAGAATGATCCTATGAAAAATAGACAAAGTCATTAACCTCTATGTCCTTCTTCAAAAGTAGATTAATTGTTTTGTTCAAGAGCATTAAAAGAATTATTGTCACGGTCCGCCTGCGTGTTGTTCTATTATTGTCTATGTTCATTATCCTGTGCATTTATCATTTGTTCTAGTTTTTTATTTAAACTGAAGCGGCAAACAAACTTACATTCCACCTAATTGTTAGTAGCTACAATAGTCCCTAGACACCTACAGACAACTTCAAAAAAAGAGGCTACAGGTGTGTTGTCACCTCTGAGGACTATGATGGAATGCCCCACGAGTCTGTAATTATACTTGCTCTCTGTACCCTTTGGACCGGAACACAGCAGTGCAAGCATTGCTAATTGGCGGTGGAAATAAACGTCATCTATTGTCCATCCAAGGAGAGCACAGTGACAGAATGTCTTTGTACGAATTAACGTTCTTAATATCCTTTTCATAAAAATAGTACCAGCGCGTAGTGGTAGAGCCACGCTGCAGCTATATTATAGTTGTAGCACGAATGGCTCGGCTCGACCGGGGCAGCACCACGCTCTCACAGAATACCAGCGTAAAATAGCAGCAAACTGTTATGTTTCGTACGGTGAGTGTAGAGAACCGGAGACCCGTTTTACTGAAAACGAGGCGTTCCATCTTAAGGTACCCATTGACGATACGTCCATTAATCCAAATGGAGTGGCAATCGCCCGAAAGTGTTCCGTGAATGGTAAAAAACTACTCCATTTAGATGGACTCCATCCAACTCTGCATTTCCAAACGGATTGAAATCCATGCGTCCAGTCCAAATGGACGTCGTCCGCGGCCGTCCGTCAATGGCAAAAACGTGCGCCACGCCAAATGGAAGCAGTCCGAATTGTCAGTGAATGGGCGAACCGGCGTCCATTTTTTAGAGGTTATTGTGTCAGTTTATGTTTTGGTGTTGATGGTGGTACATGTACTCTGTTTGTCAAACATAAACTATGTATAGGATTAAATATATATTTTATTATGTAAAGTATAGGCTGTGATATAGGTGACAACCAAGTACACAGTCCACATGATGTTAAGTTGATACTGTAGCCCATAGACCGAATCTATCATCGAATAAGAATGAAATGTAAATGCGTTGTCACCCCTGTAGAACTAGGTGGAGTGCCTCGTTCCCAGCAAAAAGATTATCCGGTTCTTTACACTCAGCATACGAAACACAGCAGCATTAAGCTGCTATTTTATGCTATTGTGTGAGAGCGTGGTCCATCCTCATTCGAGCCAACCCATTTGTGGCTACAGCCATAATATAGATGCAACGGTGCTCTACCACGTATAGTTGAACAATATTTTTTAAGATATAATAGATATACGATAATAGATATAAGATTTAATAAGATTTCTTTAATTTCTACCTCAGTCAACGATATTGCTCCACCATAATCTATACCACATCTAGAATGGGAGTTACGAACTAGCACACAGTCCACCTGGTGGTGGGTGCTGTGGTCGCACACCACATCTACATGTATTCTCAATTAAGAATCAAAATATAGATGCGTTGTCATCTTTGAAGACTACGATGGATTGCCTCGTTTAGGGTTTTTTTGTCTTTATAATGAAATACACGTTGCTGCAGCCACCAGTAAAGTATTACCCATATTATTATTTATTTCCGTTCCGTACGACCGCCAAGTTCGAAGTGACGCCATGCGTCCAAATGGATGAATCGTCAATGGTACAGTATCTGGATACATTTTTATTTGGAGTGCATCCATTTGGAAGTCTTCTAAATGGACGTATCGTCAGTGGGTACCATTAGTCCCCACGGGTGATACCGCATCTGCATTTTGATTCGTAATCGAGATCGATGTAGATGTCTGTGGGCCACATAAATCACTTATCATCAGGTGGACTGTGTGCTCGTTTGTCACCCTGTCCTATAAAAAAGTAGTATTAACCTCAGTCTGATCTAAAGACAAGTAGCAATCTCAATTATTTGAACGTCGTAAAATCTATTAATAAAAGCAATAATTTAAAATCAAAACTTAACTTCAGTTCGGAAATAAGAAAAACATTTATTTTACAGGATAAGGTTGACAAACAAGCACTTAGTCCTACCTGTAGGTAAGTGGTTACTGTGATCCAAAGACATCTACATATATACTCATTTAAGAATCAAAATGCAGATGCATTGTTACTCCTGAGAACTAGGATGGAATGCCTCGTTTTCGGTAAAAAGGGCCTCCGGCACTCTACACTCACCACACGACACACAGCAGTGTTAAGTTGCAATTTTACGCTGGTATTCTGTGAAAGTGTGGTCCTACCTTGGTCGAGCCAACCCATTCATGCTACAACCATTATATAATACCTGCAGCGTGGCTCTACCCATATAAAATTTAAATTCATAAATTTTACATTGTAAAATACTTAATTGAAAGATACTTTTTATGGACTACGTTTCGTTCTTATACATACATACATACATAAACACTCACGCCTGTCACCCAGAGGGGTAGGCAGAGACTACGGACTTCCATTTGGCACGATCCTGACATACCTCTTTCGCCTCCTTTACATCCATATATCTACGCATACATGCTCGTCGGTTAAGGGTACTTCTAACGTGGCCCATTTTCAAAATATCGCCAATTTGGTCGATAAACTTTTTCCTAGGGCGTCCCTTCCCGACTCGG
This sequence comes from Parnassius apollo, assembly GCA_907164705.1. Lineage (NCBI taxonomy): Eukaryota > Metazoa > Arthropoda > Insecta > Lepidoptera > Papilionidae > Parnassius > Parnassius apollo. Next base: position 18,644 of record CAJQZP010001686.1, read on the forward strand.
CCATTCACATCTGCCATATAAATTTGCTTTGTCACTCTTTCCTCATTCATTCTTTGTACGTGACCAAACCACCGAAGCATTCCTTTCTTAATCCTGGTCACAACATCATCTTGCATACCACATTTATCTCTTATCACGCAATTTCTCACCCTGTCATTCAGATTACACCCTTGCATATTCCTTAAAGACCGCATTTCTACAGCATTTATTTTACTTTCGTGCTTCTTCTGCCACACCCAGCTTTCACTACCATACATTAAAGTAGGGACTAACACAGCGTTATGAATTACCATACGTGCCTTTTTTGACACATTCTGGTTCTTCATAATAGAGTGTAGTGCCCCATTCACTCTATTCCCTGCATTTACTCGTCGTTCTATATCCCTATCATATCTACCATCCCTGCTAAATACACATCCCAAATACACAAACTCATCCACTTGCTCAATCAACTCTCCTTCTATTCTTATTTCACATACCGTTTTGCTTTCTTCTCTTTCAAAAACCATCACTTTCGTCTTACTTGCGTTCACTTTCATTCCCCTTTCTTTTAATTCACAGTTCATTAATGTAACCATCATTTGCAACTCTGCCGCCGATGACGCAAGTATGACTTGATCATCCGCATACAAAAGGCATTTGACGGTTAACTCGCCCATTCTTAACCCACATTCTTCATCTTTCAAAGTTTGCAAACACCGGTCCATAAATAGGTTGAACAGCCAAGGGGAAGCCACACAGCCCTGTCTGACACCTTTTTGGATGCCAAACCAGTCCGAGTAGACCCCATTGATCCTGACACAAGCACTAGAGTCCCTATAAAGAGACCTTAATGCCTGTATCAAACCAGCGCTCAACCCATATGAGTTCAGTGTTTGCCATAACACATTCCTGTCCACTCTGTCATAAGCCTTTTCCAAGTCCATGAACGCACAAAAAACTTTCTGGTTTTTGGCCAAAAACTTCTCCGCAATCATGCGCATGGAAAAGACTTGATCTGTACACCCCATTCCCTTTCTAAAACCCGCTTGCACATCCCAAATTTTTCCATCAGTTTCTTTCATAACTCTTTCAATTAACACCTTAGCATACAGTTTACCCACAATACTAAGCAAGCTGATACCGCGGTAGTTTTTGCAGTCCTGCTGTGACCCTTTTCCTTTATATATTGGTACTATAACTGCTTTACACCAGTCATCCGGTACCCGTTTTAATTCCCAACATAAATTAAACAAGGTGTACAGCAGGCCTGCCACCACTCCCTCTCCAGCCCTTAGCATCTCGAGTGATACTCTATCATATCCAGCTGCCTTACCTGCTTTCATGCTTTTCATTGCTTTCATTATTTCATCTACACTTATCTCCATACCCCTTTCCACTTCTTTCGGAATTTCTAGTTCATTTAATTCATACGACTCTTCACTCATAAACACGCTTTCAAAGTATTCTTTCCATCTGTTTAAATTCGAAACTTCATCATTCAGAATACATCCATTCTCGTCTCTTATAGCATTTATTATAGGCTGTTTTGTATTTCCCCTGGCAGTTCTTACGAGTTTCCAGAACATTTTTATGTTAGCCTGGAAATTATCAGATATACTTCTATCATTCTTATCCGTTCTTTCTTTCTTTTTCCTTTCAACAACTTCTTTTACTCTCTTATTTAGACGTCTAAATTCTGCCTTTTTTCTTTTTTATAATTGTTTAAAACAACACAAGTAGGTATTGTAATTGAAAAACAATGAAAGGATGCAAGATAGAAACAAAGGAACATGAGTCACACAAATATAAACAAAAATAAATAAGATCCTCACGCTAACTAACCTGCTGTTTGTTACATTGAAAAATCGTCACAAAGGCATATCACACCTTACAACAGTCAACATGAGTAAAGACCGATTCTTTATCACCTAAACAAAACCGACGATTGCGTAGTCCATTTGCTTAGGTACTTGAAACCTGGTTACTGTGCCGTGAGTCTTGGTTCGAATCTCAGATTGTTTTTGAGGTCAAATGTAGTGTTCTTATTATTCTAATTACCTACTTATGTCACTGTTCAAATTAATTCGAACATACACTCAAAATTTTGGGGGTATTGCGTACTAATTTGGCAACACATATTGTTAATTGCTTGCTTATTTATCACATGCTCGGCGGTGAAGGAAAACAATTTTTGAAAACCTGTGTGTAAATTTAAACAAAACGTGAAATCTGTAAATAAGAATTTGGGTAGTTAGGTGGGCTCCGTCTTGCCCAAAACTCTCACAGAAATAAAACTAGATGGACATTGCGATTGAGAATGTATTAGGACAAGGTAATGTCCGCCGCGAACTTGCGATCCCTGTGAGTGTTGGCTTTTTTTATTTTCCTTAAGGGGAAATATAACCTCAAATGGCTTAGCAAGATCCTCCGTTATGCCGAAAATATTGCAGCATTAATTTTGAAATAAATATATGGTAAAGTTGAGGATAATGTTAACGATTAATAAACACGATTTCGTAAAATTTTCTCGATAGAAAAAAAATCCAAAGTTACCTCCAAAATAAACAATAAACCGCTGTTATTCGTAAAATACTTTAAATAAGATCATGAAACTTTGGATACTAACTGAACTAACTATAAAGCAGTGCTTATGTTATTTACTTTTTTTAAAATACCATTATTTTCACTGTAAAAAGAAATTACCTAAACTATCGGGCTTTTGAAGCGTGATTCCTGCAGCACGGTCACTTCGCCTCGGCCTTTGAACGGGGAGGTTGTGTCGCTTACGATCAGAATATACATAACGCAACAGTACGACGTAAAATTAAAGTGGGAAATAACCGTGATAAAAATAAGAAGCGGCTGGCTTGGCGTTAAGAAACAGGCATAAATATGATAAACCTAATGAAATAAGTGTCTAGCGACCTTTCTACTTACAGTATTAGTGATTATAAACATATTGGTACATAGCATACGACGCGCGGGCAAGTGGGGACGAAATTGGAATTTGAGCTGACTTACTCTATCCTCTTAACATGCAGATTTCCTCACGATATTATGTGTCACCACCGAGCACGTGATATAACACTACTTAGAATTTTAATATGCCATTTTATCGGTGCCGGCGGGAACCGAACCCTGATTCTCGTACTGTGAAATTTACATTATTACAGCGAAAGTTTAGCTCCAGAGCTACCTAGGAATTTGATTGAGAAAAAACTTCATTCCATTCAGAATAAGTGATAGCGTATAATTTCACGTCTTCACAAACAGGCCGATGCAAATACAAAATCCTCATATATATGTAGTATGTAGTATGTACGTCACACGGTCAACAGCTTTTACTAACGGCGCCTTTACACGTTGGGCAACACAGTGGCGAATGTAGTGGCCAATAGCATTGGCCAACGTGTAGAGCGGGTGTTTGGGATTCATTGGTATGTATTGGAACGATGGCCCACAAATTGGGGCGAGATCCGTGTGGTGTCGATTTTTTTACAAAAGATCAAAGGATAGTTGTCAGAGTTTGGTCGCCGCGTCCACACGTTGGGCGCGCGTAGCGCGTACAGTTTGCTACAAGCTCCCAGAGTGATTACACGCATCTGATTTTATACTCACGCTTTGTATGGTGGATGCCCCAATTACCAGCCTCTTAGTGCCAATTTCAACTTTAAACATTCCTACTACTTTAATTAGTGCGATTTAATTATTATTAAACATTTGTTTTAATCGATAAGCTATTTATCAAAAAAAAAAAATTAACGTTTTTTTACAATCAGATTATTACGAGAACAATTTTAAAAAGAAAAAAAAAATAAACCACGTCGTTTATACGTGGTAGAACTATGCAGTTATATTGAAGTATAGTTGTAGCACGAAGGTCGGCTCGACCGGGGAAGGACCACGCTCTCAAAAAATATCAGCGTAAAATAGTAGCTTATTGATGCTGTTTCGTATAGTGAGTGTAGAGAACCCATATACCCAAGTGAGTGTAGAGAACCCTAGATAGATACCTAGATACCCTTTTTAAAGGAAACCAGGCATTTCATCTTAGTCCTCACGGGTGACAACGCATCTGGATTTTGATTCGTAATCGAGGATAGATGTAAATGTCTGTGGGCCACAGTAACCACTTCAGGTGAACTTTGTGCTAGTTTGTCACCCTATCCTATAAAAAAGTCAATATCTTATAATTTAATCGTGCAAGTTTTCGAATCATCAAGATCATTACAACTTTTCACAAGTCCACTACTGAACATCCTCCTCCACAGACTGCCGCAAAGCATGGTCCAGACCCACTTTCCTTGTCATGAGTTTTTCATTTATGTTCTAAGTTATAATTAGTACCTATTATTAAGAGGATAGAGTAAGTCAGCTCAAATTCTAATTTCGCCCCCACTTCCCCGCGCGTCGTATGCTATGTACCGATATGTTTGTAATCACTAATACTGTAAGTAGAAAGGTCGTTAGACACTTATTTCATTAGGTTTATCATATTTATGCCTGTTTCTTAACGCCAAGCCAGCCGCTTCTTATTTTTATCACGGTTATTTCCCATTTTAATTTTACGTCGTACTGTTGCGTAATGTATATTCTGATCGTAAGCGACACAACTTCTCCCTTCAAAAGCCTAAGCGATACTAACGGGCGACAGAAATCAAGCTCAAGACGCCGATAGTTTAGGTAATTTCTTTTTTACAGTGAAAATAATGGTATTTTAAAAAAAGTAAATAACATAAGCACTGCTTTGTAGTTAGTTCAGTTAGTATGCAAAGTTTCATGATCTTATTTAAAGTATTTTATGAATAACAGCGGTTTATTGTTTATTTTGGAGGTAACTTTGGATTTTTTTTTCTATCGAGAAAATTTTACGAAATCGTGTTTTCGTCTAACATAATCATTAACATTAATCCTCAACTTTACCATATATTTATTTCAAAATTAATGCTGCAATATTTTCGGCATAACGAAGGATCTTGCTAAGCCATTTGACATTATATTTCCCCTTAAGTCAGTGTTAATTATATTTATTGCTATTGTTTTTGTCTTTCTCAAAAAATAATTTAATTACCAAATAAATTATAAGGTGTTTTTATATACATCAAATGTCTGATAGAAAAGCAAATACATGTTTTGCTAAACTTTAAAATCAAAACCCAATTTTAAAACATAGACTAATTGCTTATAACACCTTTAACTTTCAAATAAGTTAAGTTCTCATTAATGGTATTTATTCCAGTTTATGATGCATGTAAAGAATAAATAAAGCTAATCGTATATCGTATATCTATTTACAGCCTCATTAATATCTACTATTCTTTTATAATTATTTTATAAAAACGCTAACCCCACACTAGGATTTTCTACTGTATCGCGGAGGCAGTAGGACATACAAATACTTGTTCCGTGCGGGATTCAAACCCGCGGACTCCGGCGCAGCTACTCATTGTTAGGCCACTGTGCCACGGAGCGAAATTCGTCCGCACATTGGCCTGAACCGACCTTCCAACGTGTGGACGCCGTCACAAACTCTCGGCTAATATCTTCGCCACTACATTCGCCACTGTGTTGGCCAACGTGTAGAGCCGCCTTAATACATTCAATACAACATTCATTTGCGGACGCAATTTTTCAGGTTCAAGGAAGTTGTTGTTCGTTACGTCTAATTTCTTTGACAGACGATAAACGGTCTTATCTTGTTACTGATAGGATAAAAAATTAAACAAAGTGAAATTCAGGCACTGATTCAGATACCGTTATTGACTAGATCTTTGAGCAAGTATAACAATGCAGATGCGATTGTGATTTCTTTGACGATTGTACGAATTATTTTCTGGTAATTTAAACAAAAATAAATAAAAAAAAAAACGCTAAAGACCTAGCACGACTAAAATGTTACATTTTCAGATTCACCATAGTTCAGTAACTCAATGAAATTGTATTATAAGTGAATACTGTGACCTACAGACATCTTCGTCTACCCTCGATTAAGAATTAAAATGCAGTAGCGTTGACACCCATGAGGGCTAAGATGGAAATCTTTGTTTTCAGTAAAAACGGTCTCCGGTTCTCTACACTCGCCATACGAAACGCAGCAATATTGTGCTGCTATTTTACGTTGTCATAGTGTTGCAAGGCAAATAAACAATCTGTCACGTCGCCACTATTAGTGTTTGCATATTAACAAGTGTTTTAAATGTTCCATTAAAATAAAACAATGAAATATCATTCCGCGAATAATTCGTACAATTGTCAAGAAAATCACAATCGCATCTGCATTGTAATACTTGCTCAAAGATCGACAGTCAATAACGGTATCTGAATCAGTGCCTGAATTTCGCTTTGGTTAATTTTTTATCTTATCAGTAACAAGATAAGACCGTCTTTCATCAGTCAAAGAAATTAGACGTAACAAACAACAAATTCCTTGAACCTGAAAATTTGCTTCCGCAAATAAATATTGTATAGAATGTATTAGTAGAAGCCTAGAAGCTGTTGACCGTGTGAAGTATACGAGGATTGTGTATTTGCATCGGCCTGTTTGCGAAAACGTGAAATTATACGCTATCACTTATTCTGAATGAAATAAACAGTTTTACATTAATGTTTTCTCTCGCAAGTTTCTTGGTGTGTCTGATGCTAAACGTTCGCTGTAAATTTCACAGTACGAGATTCAGGGTTCGATTACCGCCGGCACCGATAAAATGGCTTATTAAAATTTCAAGTACTGGTTTATTACGTGATCCGCTATGAAAGATAATATCATGAGAAAATCGCAATCTACATGTTGAGAAAAATAAAGAGGCAACACGCAAAAGGGACACAAGTGCGCGGCAGACTTTACCTTGTCCTAATACATTCTTAATAATAAAACTATGGAGTGTAGAAGTAAGGAGTACCAACTCCCATAGTAGAACAGTTGAAAAAGTGGCCATCTGTAAGCAGTAAATAACAGTTCAAAAACTCTCCACAACAGCGCTAGAGTAGCTAGCTACTGCGATGAAATGAACTTAGCAGTTGTCGACGGTCTGAAGTGTGCTGCTAAACTGCTCAGTAGCTCTAAAATCTAAAATAATTTTATTTAGTAAACCTCGAAAAAGTCGTTTATCCCACTAATATTTTTCGGCGCGTTCTTTAAAATTTACCCCGTAGTTATAGTGGCGCTACCCTTATTTAAATTTTTAAGAGGAAATATAATCTCAAATGGCTTAGCAAGATCCTTCGTTATGCCGAAAATATTGCAGCATTAATTTTGAAATAAATACCGGGTGGCCCATAAGTCCCTTGAAATGTAAAAAAAATAATTTAAAAAAAAACTAATGACATTATGAAAAAGGTTTTTATTTTGTCATAATCCTTATAAAATGGGAATTATTTTTTGAAAATTACATCATCTAAATGTAATCCGTTACGATCGTGGCACTCCTGTAAGCGACGTTTAAAATTATCCATCACTGCGCGGCAAGTAAGCTCTGTAATGTTTGCCATTTCTCTTTGGATATTTTCTTTCAGGACGTCAATTGTCCGCGGGTTGGTTTCGTACACTTTAGTCTTAAGATAACCCCATAAGAAAAAGTCCATTGGGGTCAGATCTGGACTACGTGGTGGCCAAGGAATATCTCCTCTTCGAGAGATCACTTTATTAGGGAAAAGTTGACGGACGACCGGCATAGCGACGTTAGAGGTATGGGCAGTTGCTCCATCTTGTTGAAACCAGGTCCGCGTATTGAAGCTTGGAAAATTCTGCAACTCTGGTGTAAAAAAGTCCTGGATCATAGCTACATACCGTTGTGAAGTAACAGTAAGCGCGCGGCCTCTGCCGTCCTCAAAAAAGTAAGGGCCCATATGCCATGAGCTGACATAGCCGCCCAAACTGTCACTTTAGGGCTATATAAGGGCTTTTGATGTTTGCGATTTGGATTTTCGCAACTCCAGTAGCGACAATTTTGCTTATTGACATGGCCGTTGATGTGAAAGTGAGCCTCATCAGAGAATAACACGTTATTAAACGAAGTAAAGCGGTTCAACATTTCATTTGCGAAATTTAGTCTGTGGATAGTGTCAGTATCTTTTAATTCCTGTACTATCTGAATCTTGTACGGGTGAAGATGTAAATCTTTCTTTAAAATTCGCTGTAACGATGTTCTGGGTAAGTTTAATGCACTGGAACGCTTACGAGTAGACTGGGTAGGATTTTCACAAATTGAGTGTTTCACTACATCGATGTTTTCTTCCGTCCGTGATCCTTGGTCGACCTGACCGTTGTTTATCCAACGTCGAACCACTTTCTTCGGACTTAATAACCCAGTTCTTAATCGTTTGAATACTTGGAATGTCTTTAAAGTTGCGTAAATTCTGATATTCTCGAAATTTACGCCGTGCAATGGTAGCCGAATCATTGTTTCGATAAAACTCGCGCACACAAAATGCACGGTCCGCACCGGTGAAACGCTCCATGGCGACCAGGGTGCGTAATCTTAATACAAAAAATAGAGAAATGAATAGCATACTAAAATTAGTAATTCAAACTCTCATGTTCAGAGGGCAATGGTAGTGCTGCAAATATTTTAAGTCTTTGCTAGATGGCGCTGTATAATTTTTATAGTAGATTTTGAATTGTTCTCCCATTGCATACAACACAAACAAAGAAATGTCAACTTTATAATAAATTTAATATTAAGATTCATGATTTTTAATTATTGTAAAAATATAAATAAATTTATGACAGGTAAATCAAAAGTAAACGATATGAATGATAAATTTAAAATCAAAGCAAAAAAAATTTGTGAGCACTATAGAAAAAAATAAAATATTTTAAATTGAATGTTGTTTGTTGTTTGTTTTATTTACGAAATTATTAAACCAAATCATAAAGGAAAAGTTGGAATAGTAATATATAGCAGCTACGTATACATACATATTATAAACATACATGTACAGTAGGTAGCTATTAGGTTATATAGTCGATGACATTAGTACCAACTTCAAAGTCTAGGGGCGCTAGTGATGCATTTCCAATTTTAGCCTTGAAGTTTGGTCTCTATTTCGTGTATATACAATGTACTCTGTGATGGCGACTGAATTCCCAGAAACCGTCGGTACTCCCCCCGCACCGCGCGCGCCTTTTGTATTTTATTCGAAATTTACATTTCTAACGACTTATGGGCCACCTTGTATATGGTAAAGTTGAGGATTAATGTTAAGGATTATGTTAGACGAAAACACGATTTCGTAAAATTTTCTCGATAGAAAAAAAAATCCAAAGTTACCTCCAAAATAAACAGCTGTTATTCATAAAATACTTTAAATATGGTCATGAAACTTTGCATACTAACTGAACTAACTATAAAGCAGTGCTTATGTTACTAACTTTTTTTTAAAATACCATTATTTTCACTGTAAAAAAGAAATTACCTAAACTATCGGCCTCTTGAAGCGTGATTCCTGGCCTGGTCACTTCTCTTCGGCCTTTGAAGGGGGAGGTTGTGTCGTACATCAGAATACACATTACGCAACAGAACGACATAAAATGGGAAATAACCGTAATAAAAATAAGAAGAGACTGGCTTGGCGTTAAGAAACAGGCATAAATATAATAAAACTAATGAAATAAGTATCTATCGACCTATCTACTTACAGCATTAGTGATTACAAACATGTCGGTATACATAGCATACGACGCGCGGGCAAGTGGGGACGAAATTAGGATTTGAGCTGACTTACTATATCCCCTTAATACGCAGTCTGTACTCCTTACTTCTACACTCCATAAATAAAACAAAGAAGAGGCCTGTGGACTTATATTCATGGTTTCAAATTGATTAAAAATATTTTTACGAAACTTATCGTGTAAAACAACAGAAATAGTAAAATGACAGAGCAATATCCACCGTAATGTCCATCTTTTCTTATTTCTGTGAGAGTTTTGGGCAAGACGGAGTCCACCTAACTACCCAAATTCTTATTGACAGACTTCACGTTTTATTTTAATAGACACACAGGTTGTCACAAATAGTTTTCCTTCACCACCGAGCATGTGATATATAAGCAAGCAATTAACAATATGCGTTGCCAAATTAGTACCCGATAGCAAAATTTTTAAGAGTATGTTTGAATTCATTTGTTGTTCAACAGTAACAAAAGTAGGTAATTAGAACAGTAAGATCGCTCCATTTGACCCCAAAAACAATGGCTTTAACTGGGATTCGAACCAAGACTCGCGGCACAGTAACCAGGTTTCAAGTACCAAATGGACCGCGCATTCGTCAATTTTGTTTATTACTGATCCATCCATCCATTACAGTCAATAAAAGTTAGCTGCTGAATGTAGATTTCCGCCATTGATTGATTACCTCACAAATGGGGGTTTTGTCATAGTTGCCACGCTTGGTTTGGTTTTTTGTAATTTTGAAAAGTTGTCAGTAAGATTCTGCTACAACTTTCTGTTTCAGTTTTGCTCTGTCGCCTCTAATGACAATAGAAAGATATGGGATAGTAGATATTCCTACATGACTACGCGGTAATTGTAAATTGAGGATGTAGACGTCTATGAGCCACAGCATCCACTTACCCGTACCATCAGATGGACTGTGCGTTCGTTTGTTACTCTTATTATATTAAAAAAGTTAAATCTTACCCCAAAAGCTGTCCATTATTGAGCTGTTCAGGTGACTTAACTTGTGAGAAGGTGACCTTATCGCTGAGATCGCCGCGGCTGCCGCGCCCCATCAGCGGTAAGTGTATCTGCGTGCTCTTCGACTCCATCTTTAGCCCGGGCGTCATCGCGCTTTTACCATCCTGGGTTTTATTGCGCTGCAAAAGAGTGAAGGAATTAAAATTAAAAAGTGAAAGATAGATAGATAGATAACGTATTTATTGAAGTGAAAACTTCCTTATCGAAGTATCGAAGTAGTAGAGAAATTAAGTACGGAATTACAAAACGAAATTGTCTTAAGGGATGACAAGGCATCTACGTTACACAGCATTCACTTACCAACAAGTGAACAGTGTCCTAATTTGTCACCAATATTCTATAAAAAAGTTAAGAAATTCCTGGGTGCTAGCAGGGACCAAGCTAAGGTTACCCGTGTACTAAATACCTTAGGGTATACCTATGAAATTCTACTGAGGCGCTTAAGCGTTAAACGCCCTTAAATCGATTTTAAATTACACAAAAAGGTCACACTTCGTTTAGCTGCACGTGATAAAAATAGACAACACCCCCGCGGTATTAGCGAAATAGTAGTGGGAGTTAAACAAAGCAGACATAGAAATGTTAAGTATTTTAAACCGAGTTCATAAAAACGAGAAGGTTTTACACGTAAGTTTGTTTCCGTAGGTTCATCGATTTCTCGGAAACAGCTAAACAGATTTAAATGATTCTTTATTTTATATATAGATTATACATACTTTTTTTTAATATATAGGAGTAGTCCCATATAAATTTAAAAATTTTACCCAGAAAGGTGTTAAAATAGGGGGTGAAGATTTCTCCGTAACTATAAGAACGACATTGCTTCATATGTAATTTTTATTAAAAGTTAAATTATTACAACTCAATATCGAAAGTTTGATGTTCTGGATATATGCAGGTAACCAACGCCAAAAAAAAAACAGAATTTTTTTAATTCGTTGCAACTTTATATGTGTGTTCATCGATCATTATTTACTACGTTAGATTTTTAGTTACCCCCTTTTTTTCGGAAAGGGATACCGTCCCAATGTCATAGTTAGCCCGGTTACGCAGAACGAGCTTACAGTATCTTGAATTCATCCGAAATTCTGATAACACTATTGGCCACGCTATGTAGAAAAAAGACCCATACTAAACAATATTTAAATAGTGAATCATTCATCACAGTAGGTACCGTGGTAAAATCTTTGTTTCAGAGAGCACAAGGGATCAGTGTCAGAAAACATCTGGCCGCCGAGCTTCAGCACATCAAACAAGTGTTGCAGTGACCGAGTGAAGCCGGCCACAGCCGAGCGTGTGCCTGCTGTACTACCATATGTCAGAGGAGTCACAGACAAGGTTGGCTACACCTTGAAGCGAGCTTCTATTAAAACATACTTCAAGCCGCTGAAGAAGATTAGTAATTTATTACCATCCATCAAGTGTAATGTCCCTCTACAAGATGCAGGAGTGTACCAGCTAGATTGTGAACGTGGTCTCTCTTACATAGGACAAACAAAAAGATCTTTAAGAACCCGCATGAAAAAACATATAGCTGTCGTGAAGCAATGGGAAGTCTGCAGTCTGTGAACATGTTCAAGATCGTTCTCACCATTACATCAGATTTGATAGACCACAAATTCTCTAAAAGGAACACTGATTCCTACCAAGGATGATACGCGAGGCCATTGAAATTAGTCTGTCACACTTAGTTATAATAAAAATATTTTCTTTCACAATATACTTACTAGAAAATACCTACGTACTCGAAGAATTAAAACTAAGAATTCTAGCAATGGTAGAGTAATTACTATAATTGATATCAGAACAATGTAACGTAGATTCAACGAGGATAATTGCTACAAAGTGACGAAGAATGAAAACGTAAAAGCTATTAATTAAACAAAGGAACTAAATCATGCATGAAGATTGGTTTACACGTTTCAAGTATTTAGAAATGAAGTTTTAGTCACAATATTAGTGATTATGATATTAGTCAAACTGTAGCAGCGTAGTTTATAAATGTAGCTACTCTACACGACACATAGTTCAGTGACTGTAGCGCTCGACCATAACACGCGCTCGTCTTCTCTATAGACACGTAACTTAAAGACTTTTGTAATGAAGAAGAAAGCACTAAATGCCTATAGCGTTGATAATACCTCTTCTTAATGGAAAGATCATATTCTAGTATAATTGTTTTTAACTACCATTTTTGTTTAACTAACCGCCCTTAATGCACCTCACGCTTCCTCACTTCACCTTTAAAGACTTTTAAAAACGAGAACTTAACGTTTTGTTTTGCCTTTCACTGAGCATCACTCCTTTAGTTTGAATGCCTAGTAGTGTTTAACAGTGCAGTAAAGTCACATTGACCGTCACATGGAATCGTAGTCCTAGCATATCTATATCAATACTAATATTATGAAGAGGACCGATTTTTTGTTTGTTTGTTTGTACCAAATAAGCTCCGAAACTACTTGAATAATTTTAACGATTTTTTCACCGGTAAAAAGCTTAATTGCCAGGAAGTAACATAGGCTATAATTTATTTAAAAAAATTAGAGATCCTTAAGAAAATTGCAATAATGTAACCCAAAATAGCAAAATGTTTCCTATAAAATCATTATTTGGCTTGAGCTGAGAAAACTATTGATGATACACAAAAATTATGTACTACATGATTAAATAACTCATTATTAATTACAAACAAGTCTGCGAGGGAATATATCTAACTCTCATAGTTTAGTCACAAAAGTAGCTAGCTTTTTGATTCTAAAATTTGATTAGATCGCCGGTAGAAACAAAAGTTAGTTACATTCGTATCGTAGTATTAAGTCTTACTCAAAAAAGAGTTTTACCATCATGGGTATTTATGTACCACTAAAATACTTTTAAATTCATCGAATGGGACATTAAATTTCGAAGTTATTACGCGTATAAAAAGCATACCCAGGAACCTTCACGAACGAACGTCGCATAACACTATCCGCCCGATGAGAACGTCGAGAGAAAGCAGGAATGAACGCCTCTATAGGCAAAGTCTCATGTCTTGATGCTGAGACGCGTGATATACGCAGGTGAAACCGCGGGGCACATCTAGTATTTGATAAAAAGATAGTCGAGTCACTATTTTTTTTAATATCCACTGTTACATACACACCACACTACTACTACTACGTTACTAACAAGCTGAAGAGCGTAGTTCACCTGATAGTAAGTAGTTGCTGTGGCCTATAGACATCTACATCTATACTCAATTAAGAATCAAAATGCAGAAGTGTCGTCACTCCTGAGGACTAAGATGTAATTCTTCATTTCTAGCAAATGGGTTCTCTGGTTCTCTACACTCACCATACGAGACACAGCAGGGTTATGCTGCTATTTTACAGGTATTTTAGGGGACCCATTTGTGGCTACAACTATACTACTGATATCGCTGCAGCATGCCTTTACCACGAAAAAGTTAACACTTAATTTTGCTGCCCGAATTTGTATACTTTATATATAATCTATTCTTAAAGAAAAATTATCCAAACAACATTAGTTAAGTACGTTTTTTGTATTTCCTCAATCCACACAAAATTATCTGATATTACGTGAAAAAACAAGCACTCTTAATACCAGTCGAGAATAATTTAGAAGCTCTAAGGGTCAAGGTGAAGATCGAGGTGAGCGGTGAAGAGTTTCGCGTTTCTTTTCAAACAATAATTCACACGAGCTTGAAGAGGACACGTATTTCTTTAATTTGTGTTAGTGATAATTTACTTCGGATTTGTGTCGAATTTTTGATTAAATTACAATACAAGTGTTTAAGGAAGACAAACTAGCACACAGTCCACCTGATGGTAAGCGGATGCTGTGGCCCATAGACATCCACAATTATACTCTCTCTACCACAATTAATAATCAAAATACAGAAGCGAAAGAAGTCACCCCTGAGGGCAGAGATGGAATGATCTCCGGTTCTCTACACTCACCATACGAAACACAGGAGCAAGAAGCTGCTTTTATATTTGATTATTGAAATTGAAATCTTAAAGATCGAGCCAACGTACCTGCACCAACGTGCCCGTCACCGAAGCTAACATAACTTCAAGCCGAAGCGTCCACAGCGCTTATACAATCAACAAGTACTGGTACATAATTATTGCTAATTAACGATTTTCACAATCACCTCTTATCACCTACGTCCATAGCAGCTTAGCAACTATTTAGTGATCCGATTAATTTATATATCGGATGTAGATAGAACGCACTGTTTTAGATTGTCGTTAGATTTTACATTTGTTACGGATGTACGTACATTTATTTGGTCACTCGGGAGATAGGTAAAGCTCTATTGTAGGATGCTACAGACACGCCACTTGCAGAGCCACCTGCAGCTAGATTATGGTTGTAGCACGAATGGGTCCTCTCGACTTCGGAAAGACCACGCTCTTACAGAATACCAGCGTAAAATAGCAGCTTAATACTGATGTGTTTCGTATGGTGAGTATAGAGATCCGGAGACCTTTTTTTTACTGGAAACGAGACATTCTATCTTAGCCCTCAGGGGTGACAACGCGTCTGCGTTATGATTCTTAATCGAGGATAAATGTAGACGTTTATGGGCCACAGCATACACTTACCATCAGGTGGACTATGTGCTCGTTTGTCACCCTTATTCTATAAAAAAAAATTTGGCAGCCTCTCATCTCGCGGATATCTCATTTAGAGTCGGAGCGGCAACAGAGGCAGCTGAATTAAGTAAGCCACTTAATATGAGTCTGTGAGAGATAACCACATTTCGACTATACATACCAATATTTTATCATACCACGTATTTTCACATACCGACAGGAATGCTGTAATATTAATCGATAGAAAATGGGTGCGTTTGGCAGAAAAAAACAGGGAACATAGAAAAAAAAAAAAACAAAAATTAAAAAAAAAAACAACCAAAAAAAAAAAAAAAAAAAAAAAAAAGGGGGGGTCAATGAATACACCTCGACTGACGCCTTGTCAAGGTCACAGACCAGCTCTCATTATATATGGTTGTAGATGTTGGTCATCTTCATTTAGTGATTTAGGTCGACACGTGTACTTGTTTCACTTATGTTTACGAGTATTTTAATGTAAATACCGACCGGTTTAACCTCACGTAGCTAATTTTTTTGCTGCATACTGAGACGGTAGCTATTTTGTTCATGCAATTCATCAATAATAAAAATAATTATGTTTTATTAGCAAGAGTCCTGTATCGTATTGTAGCTTCGAATAAAGATTGCTTTCTTTATTTCTTTACCTTTCAGACCGAAACACGGCAGTGCACTGCTGCTGGGAGGTAGAAAGTGGTAAAGGATGTACAGATCAAGACGGGCTACTATACAAAGGAGTGCTACCACAGTAAAATTCAGATACTTCTTCTTCTGTTTATTTCTATATGTATGTAGTATAGCTATTATGTAATATATACAGATTCATATATAAATATAAATTTCTTCAGTTTATACAGATATAAACTGAAGAAATTTATATCTTTGGAGTGTATTTGTTGTAGGAAACAGAAGCTAGCTTCTTGACACGGATTCCAAGTCTCACGCGTACTTCAAGACGACTCCAGTATCTTTCAAGTTTAAGTGATTCTTATTCAGGCTTACCTCAGTATACATTGTTTAATTTTAGTCATATGTTGTGGAGGTCGTGAAAATATTAAAATATTAAGTATTTGTAACTCATATGAATAAATTAAAGTTTTTTTAATGTGATTTATTTTATCGCCAAAAATGAAATTAACATAAACTGCACGTTGTTTTGTGATTTTTTGTGCTTTGTTTTTTTGTATTGCGAATGTTTCACGTTTAAGAGATTCTTATTCAGGCTTAATACATTGTTTAATTTTACTCGTATTCGTAAGTGTAACTTTATGAATAAATTAAAGTTTTTTTTTAATGTGATTTATTTTATCGCCAAGAATGAAATTAACATAAACTGCACGTTAATACAAGAAATGCATTTTTTTTTGAGGTTTTTTTACTACTTTTTGTTGTACTGGTCTTAATACACTGCAATTACTTGGACAGATGATACCTCCTTAAAATAATTAAAGATGTTGTAGGTGGGATAACTATTTTAAATTATATTTTGTATCTTTAATTATCGTTCTGCTCTTTAGGTCTACCAAACGCTTTAATTCTTGGTTTTAATTTCTTCGACAGACAATCTGACATATATCATAGCTATAGAGTTTGTCTTGCACCCACAATGCGTTCACGTGCACTTAAACAACTTATCGGGTATTATGATTATAAATCATCGACCATCACAACCAAATCAAAAAAATCTAAAATCAGAATCAGTATTTATGATATTTTAACGTGGGTATAATTGTTTAATTAAAAACTACGTTTCTTTCTATCGATTTTAGTAACATTCAAAATGCAATTACTATAAAATAAATCACGTAACAATAAGCAATTTATAACCTAGGTACGAAGGGACACTTTAGTAAAAAAATTAAATAAACAAATATATTGACTTACCTCTCAATATATTTACGAAAATTTACTGAAGGCACACAAAAACAAAAATAGTTTTATTAAAAATAGTGATGTACATTCTAAAGATACTAGAAACAAACACAATGTGCAATGTGTACGCTTTTACACAAAGTCCCAGAAAATATGCAGGACCTATTTAGGTATCAAAATGTTTAAAAATGTTATAATGATAAAATTGTTTAATAACAGTTAAAATTTTGTACTAAAGAAAGGGTACATGATTATTGATTAATAATAAACGCCCTATTATCCCTATTAGGGCGCAATTACACTTGGTCGTTAGCCCGTATTCGGGTGCACGAAAGACGTCACTCGAATTCGGGCACCCGATGCATTGTTTACATTGTTTTACTCGTCGTTGAAGTTATCTCTCTGTTGGAATAAAACCAAAACGAAAGCTGGAATAGATTGAACGAAGACGGGCGTACTCGACTCCGTTCATTTACACTTAGTCGTTTGTCCGAATGCCATACACCCGAATACGGGCTAACGAACAAGAGTGATTGCGCCCTTACTCGTATACTTAAATGTATAAAATGTTATACTGTAATTCTAAATTGAGGTTTAAATGAACTTTACGCATAAATTTTCGTTAAAGATTTGAGAGTAGGATCATGTTTGTGAACCGGTTATTTAAGTAATATGAACATAGTTTTGATACCAGGAAATCTTTTTAAACATTGTAGCAGTAACACCTGTAGATATCAATATCGCTTCATGAAAGAAAATACGAAACAAAAAATATTCATTCTGACACACATAATATTATGTTATGTTCAAAACAAATATTTTTATAAATATTCTTTCTTAACACAGAAACGAAGTCGAAATAAAATACAATTTCAAGAACGAACAAAAGCCAAGAAATGAAAAACAAAGATAATTAAAATTCGGAGCAAATATATATATATATATATATATATATATATATAAAAAATATATATATATATCTCTTATATATAAAAATATATATATATATAGTCTGTAATAACTAATTAAATGATAAGATACAGCTCGAGATCCTGAACTGTACCAGAGTAACATCACCAATGAATTATGTATAATAATTAATAACTCATAGCTACCAGAAAATACATACTAACATCACGAATGCGAAAGTAATTCCGTCTGTCTGTCTATCATCAATTTACGCCTAAACCAACTAACCAATTTAGATGAATTTGTTTGTGTTTAAATAAATGTTCTATTAGTCTATAAGGTCCTCGTGATCGCATCCAACGTAATGATATTTCTAAGCGTATTTAAGTTTGATAAAAATATTACGTATATGAACGATTCGCGTATTTTAATACGATAACGTCTCAATTAAACTATAATTGATAATAGTGTTACATTTTTAAAACTTGATAAACATTACAATGTTGTTATCAACTAATTAATATTCATAGATAAGAACAATGTGTATCTATATTATTACGAACTTTGTAATAATTAATGTTTGAAGATATACTTCCTTTTGACTTTTTTATCGACGTAGTGGAGATATTATCCGTCATGTTTTCTTGTAATGTTTCACCGCTACATGATTAGGAGGACTACAAAGTATGCTATTGTTTAACTTACTTATGTAAAATATAAAAAAAATACGTGTGGCACTCGGTGACTGCCGCGGTAAAGCTATTGCATAGCATTTTTTATCAACTTATGCAATTATAATTATTTATTTATTTTATTTATGCAGTTAAGTCTTTGATATTAAATCAAGTTACACTTTTTGAGCGAGGTGACCGATAAGAAAACCATTTTTTTTTCTCTTATTGAATAAATGAGAAGTTAATATTGTTTAAAAACAAAAAAAAAAAAAAAAAAAAAAAAAAAAAAAAAAAAAAAATAAAATATTTTTAATATCTTACAATACATGTAGGTTATTCAGGAATTTTCATCATTGAGTTAGCAACTAGTGTACACGCATACGTCTAGTCGCACGCACACAAACACCGTGCCGAAGTCTGCCGAACTGAAACGACGTTAGACGATGCACGGCTTTCAACGCCACACCTCCCCGTCGGAGTGGGGAGCGTGAGGTTTTTTTCGTTACGGAATTTCTGGATTCGGTCCCCGCGCTCAAGGCCCGCGATAGAAGCTATGCAATAGTTCCATTTGGCACGATCCTGACATACCTCTTTCGCCTCCTTTACATCCATATATCTACGCATAGATGCTCGTCGGTTAAGGGTACTTCTAACGTGGCCCCTTTTCAAAATATCGTCAATTTGGTCGATCAACTTTTTTCTAGGGCGTCCCTTCCCGACTCGGCCGTTCACATCTGTGATCAAGAGTGACAAAGCACATCTGCCATTTGCTTTGTCACTCTTTCCTCATTCATTCTTTCTACATGACCAAACCACCGAAGCATTTCTTTCTTAATCCTGGTCACAACATCATCTTGCATACCACACTCTTCTCTTATTACACAATTTCTCACCCTGTCATTCTGATTCAACCCTAGCATACTCCTTAAAGACCGCATTTCTACGGCATTTATTCTACTTTCGTGCTTCTTCTGCCACACCCAGCTTTCACTACCATACATTAAAGTAGGGACTAACACAGCGTTATGAATTACCATACGTGCCTTTTTTGACACATTCTGGTTCTTCATAATAGAGTGTAGTGCCCCATTCACTCTATTCCCTGCATTTACTCGTCGTTCTATATCCCTATTATCTCTACCATCCCTGCTAAATGAGCAGCCCAAATATACAAACTCATCTACTTGCTCGATCAACTCTCCTTCTATCCTTATTTCACATACCGTTTTGCTTTCTTCTCTTTCAAAAACCATCACTTTCGTCTTACTTGCGTTCACTTTCATTCCCCTTTCTTTTAATTCCCAGTTCATTAATGTAACCATCATTTGCAACTCAGCCGCCGATGACGCAAATATGACTTGATCATCGGCATACAAAAGGCATTTGACGGTTAACTCGCCCATTCTTAACCCACATTCTTCATCTTTCAAAGTTTGCAAACACCTGTTCATAAATAGGTTGAACAGCCAAGGGGAAGCTACACAGCCCTGTCTGACACCTTTTTGGATGCCAAACCAGTCCGAGTAGACCCCATTGATCCTGACACAAGCACTAGAGTCCCTATAAAGAGACCTTAATGCCTGTATCAAACCAGCGCCCAACCCATATGAGTTCAGTGTTTGCCATAAAACATTCCTGTCCACTCTATCATAAGCCTTTTCCAATCCATGAACTCTCAAAACTTTCTGGTTTTTGGCCAAAAACTTCTCCGCAATCATGCGCATGGAAAAGACTTGATCTGTACACCCCATTCCCTTTCTAAAACCCGCTTGCACATCCCAAATTTTTCCATCAGTTTCTTTCATAACTCTTTCAATTAACACCTTAGCATACAGTTTACTCACAATACTAAGCAAGCTGATACCACGGTAGTTTTTACAGTCCTGCTGTGACCCTTTCCCTTTATATATTGGTACTATAACTGCTTTACACCAGTCATCCGGTACCCGTTTTAATTCCCAACATAAATTAAACCAGGTGTACAGCAGGCCTGCCACCACTCCCTCTCCAGCCCTTAGCATCTCGAGTGATACTCTATCATATCCAGCTGCCTTACCTGCTTTCATGCTTTTTATTGCTTTCATTATTACATCTACACATATCTCCATACCCCTTTCCACTTCTTTCGGAATTTCTAGTTCATTTAATTCAGACGACTCTTCACTCATAAACACGCTTTCAAAGTATTCCTTCCATCTGTTTAAATTCGAAACTTCATCATTCAGAATACATCCATTCGCGTCTCTTATAGCATTCATTATAGGCTGTTTTGTATTTCCCCTGGCAGTTCCTACGAGTTTCCAGAACATTTTTATTGGAAATTATCAGATATCCTTCTATCATTCTTATCCGTTCTTTCTTTCTTTTCCCCTCTCTCTTCTCTCCCTTTTTCTTTCAATCTCATCATTCATACCAGAAGAATTACCAGCTTTGGTTGCTAGCAAATCTAACCATGCTAGATAAGACTAAAACTATTCGGCGGTTTTGTTTGCGAAATTCAAATGTGATAGGCCAATTTACTCATTTTTCTTCTATTTAAAAAATATGTTACCCTTAAACAAGAAAATTCCCCCATTTGGAGAATTTTATATATTTACGTAATTTGCACATAATCAAACATTTAGACCCAAAGGGATTACTTGAAAGCTATACGAATACTTGTTGCTTGTGGATATTGAACCCTAGGCCCGCAACGCTGCAACCAAAACACTAAGCTACTGCGTGACCAAGTCGTCAATACATAATATGGGAATGATAAACAGATGGAGAGTGTAAAAGAAAGGATGGGATTTCTTCCGATAGGGAAAAAAGGTGAGAGTGGTACCTTGTAACAGCAAGCGGTATTTAAGAAGGACCCCACTAGATAAAGTGACAAACTGGAAAGTCGATGGACGGAGGTGGCTCAGGATTGTGGCTTATGATGGCATTACTTGGAGGAGTTTTGTTCAGCAGTGGACATGTGAAAGATTGTTGTAATGATGATGGTCATAATGGTGATGAAACGAATGAAGATTAAACAGATAATGAGATTGATGCTTTTTACAAAACTTTTACTTAAACAGTCCAAAATAATATTTACCAAACTCTGTAAGGAGACGCATTAATTAAAGTTTCCGCTGTATAAATTATCCCAACTGTTTTCTAATGTTTAAATTATGCAATATTCAAATAATTTTCATCCAAGATCCCAAAGTTCCTTAAATGGGAGAGGAACCTTGAAACTTCAAATAAAAATGTAAAATCTAAATTATATATCATTTTTAGGTTATTCGTCATTGAGGTGATTGATTGGAGATTGTAATGCTGATTTTAAATGCTTCGCACCTAAGACTTTCGCCTATATCTGCGAATCTTAGCAGTTCATTTCATCTTTCATTCATGCAATATAGATAAGGCCGTGTAACGCAAATTTTGGAGAGGCCTATTCAGTAGTGGCCTACGAGAGGCCACTACTGAATAGGCCTCTCCAAAATTTGCGTTACACGGCCTTATCTATATTTACCGTTGTCATATTTGACAGAAGGAAAGAAACCGCATGTTTTTATTATCTTGAGATAATAAAAACATGCGTTTCAATTCCTTTTTTGCCTGTTATGTCAACCACGGGATGATATGCGGTAGTTAATTCCCTTATGACGACACTAAGATATTTTTTTTCTAACACAATCCATTTGGCTTTCATAATTATTTTAACTCGCATCTCCCGATAAAACTCTTCAATAAATCGCTTTCTCACGCACTTGTTCAATCATCGGTTCACTTTATAGACTGACGTTACATCAGAGTACGACTGTACTAATACATTGGTTCTTCCAGCCGGCCAACGATCGGTACGCATTCGCGTTAACGGATATAGATTAGCTGTGTTTTGATACAGAATGTTTAATTTCATTCTAGTGGATATAAATCGAATACTACACACAGATATTATTGCGATTTGCACAGATTTGATAGCGCTGAGGCTTAATTTAAAAAAAGAGTTAAAATTAAACGCAACGATATCATAAAATTTGTTTTATTTGAAGTGGTTATGATGGATGGATTCCGTATGCCAACTACACTGGTGATCCAGGCGTGATGTTGTGCTGCGTTCTGGCGGGCGCGTAACTAGAAAGTGTATTTGTGTACTCGCTACATATTCAATCGGGAGGAATTTAAATACGGTGGACCCCCGGTAACCCGACAAACATTTTGCAGGGCATTGTCGGTCTATCGAATTTGTCGGATTATAGAGTGCTGCCTAAGACCTCTATAGAATGAGAATTTTTTACAAAAGAGTACCTTGCAATCCGACAAATTACAGATCCAATAATAAGATTCTATATGTTATATTTATATACACATGTACTCTGAAGTACAAATCATATATACTTACTTCATTGTGTACTAGCTTCTGCCCTCGACTTCGTACGCGGATCCTGTTGCTTATTACAGCGGGTCGTCAAAATCGAATTCAAAGAGCCCGGGGACGGGAAAACAACGTGATGCGCGAGACGATTCGAGACGTTCCAGATCTTTCATTTTTGTAAGTCAACAGGAAATGCCCATCAGACTAAACAACTTTTGCTAAGACGTCATTCCTATATATGTTATAATGTCGCTGGGCTTTGGAGTTCCACAACAGGTGTTCCAGATCTTCAAATTTATTCTCACAGCGGAAAATACTCTTCACGTGGAATATTTTTTGCTATGGCACCATTTTTATATCTCTTATATCGTCTGTTGCGGTTCTGCATCAGGTGTTCCATTTTACAAAATAAATTATAGCCTATATGTTGCCTAGACTAAACACCTATATAACAAAAAACTTTTCACCCGTATATTTCACCGATCCGGTGCGGAATGCACTACAAAAAAATTCTTTATAAACTATAGCACTTATATTTTTTTATTCTATTTTTATTTTAATAATAGTTTGTGATAGTTTGTTGATTTACAGAAACACTCAAAAGACGCATCCCATACTTATACTAAAGCTTAGATACCTACCTCAAAAACTATTTAGCTTAGTAAACTCAAAATTTGAAAGTTATGTAGTTAATTTACTGGTAAAAGACGTCAGGTTAATAAGGAAATTTTGGTGACGTCGAATAACAGAAGTGTTATAATTTACTGTAACACTTCTGTGCAAACAACGTTCGTTGTTTTTCCCTCGGTCTCATTCAATATGTACAGCGAGTCAGGACTGGTGACGCGGGAGCAAGCCACGTACAGTTGTCCGTGTGAGAAGCAGCTCGTCCTGAGTTCGACCAAAAAATATTTCTTTTTTGGTATTTTTTAATAATTTTAAAAGTTATTTCTAACATTTGGCAAAGTCAGCAAGATACGTCATAAACGTAAATTTATCGACCAAACTGGCGTTATAGTGAAGATCGGCCAAATTTTAAAAGCACCCTCCATTCACGAGCATGTATCGTAGTGTCAGGATCGTGATAAATGATCCGTAGTCTCCACCTACCCTCAGAGTTACAGACGTGACATTTTACGGTATGTTATGTATTTTATAACACTATTTTTTGTACTAACTCTAATATTACTTAATTAGATTGAATCTAATACGTACACTAACAAAGCCATATATATTCATTCATTCATAATCTAAGCAATTATAAGGCTTCTGTTTACTCTGAGTGTACAGGAAACAGTATGATCTGAACAATAAATCATGTTTATATAATCGTCGGCTGCGATGAAGACCGCACCGTGTTATTGATTTCAGTATGCATGTTCAGTCTTGGCAAAGTTTTTATAACGTTCTGTAATGTATGGTCTCAACTAGCCAGTGAAGAAAAGTTATAAGGAACACTGCGCATCAAACAAATAAAACAGGTTGTCATGTCTTAAATGGAACTAGTTGTCACAGCATTACAGCACAGGGGGAAAAGTGAGAAAAATGGGTTTTTAGTATTATTCCCCAAAAAAAAAAGAAATTATTACGATTTCGATGACAGTTCAAAAAAAGCCATTTGTATGCGTGTACCTAACACGCGCGTTCGTACGTAGTAGAGTCACACCACAACTATGCCAGGTGTACACAGTTGCAGCAAAAATGATTCAGCTTGACAGGAGTAGAACCACTGAATACCAGCGCGAAACAGAAAGAAAATGCTACTGTGTATCGTATCGTGAGCGAGAGAACCGTTGACCATTTTTAACTGTTGACAAGGGCTCTTAGTACTCAAAGGTGATAACGATGATGTAAATGTGTATGGGCTATAGCACACACTCGCCATCAGGTGAATTAAGTGTTTGTTTGGCATCCTTATAATATTTATAACGAGAGTTTTAGTGCATTTTCTGCTGTTTTTTTATTTTATTTTCTTTTATTTTGGGTGCGTTTACGAGCGTAAATTTCACATGAACAAACATCCGAAACACTGAGGCATCTTAAGGTTGTTTTCCATACTCTTTACCCTAAGAAAAGTACAGTTACATTACTTTAAAACTTCCCACAGCTGAGCACAAACTTTCTCACATTGTTGAAATTAAGTGCAAGGAAGTGTCTAGGGATTTACGGCAAGGAAGTGACCGCCGCACTTTCCCAATGCGTTTTGGCGGATCTTGAATTTCTTTTTTCTCTCACATGAATACGTGTTTGCTCATGATACTGTCCTTCACCGCCAAACACGTAGTAAATAAGAATCGATGCTTAAATTTGCAGTAACTGATGATGAAAAATTGATACTGGCAAAGAATCCGGGTCGCTCACTTTTTACGGCAAGCATTTAGCCCCTGAACTAGCATACCCGTTCACTCGGCTACGGATCTAATCAGATCATACAATACCTACCTTACGTCGGTCGGTATGTATTTGGGTTTGACTTTCCAATGTCATAGTTAAGCCGGGCATGCTTTAGATAATAAATATTAGTTTTTGGTTTATTGGTAATTTACAATATCTTTAAGTTAAGCACCCAAAACGTCAGTGATTGAGAATACATAAAGAAAAATAAGTTAAAATAAAAAAAGGAAAAAAATCCCCATGAATAGTTTTATTCAATCTGTATATATACGATTCGCACAAATATGAGAAATGGTTATCCTAAAAAAACTATTTCTGGAAGTGGTGCAGTAAATAAACTATAAATAAAAATATCTATTCTGCACACACAGTCACGAAAATAGAAAAGAGTAAAATTTTCTAACGCTGGCGCTATCAGAATATTGAACAACGAGACATTGAACAAGGGACTAATTTGCATACTCGCTCTTCACATTTCACAATCGAATAGAACTGGGTATTTGATACTAATTACTGATTTCAATTGAAACACTTTTATAACATGTCGAAACTAATGTTTCTGAAGAATTGTTATAAGAATATGATGTATGATGTCCTTCAGACTGCATTTTTTTATAGGAAAAGGGGTGGCAAGCGAGCACACAGTCCACCTGAGGGTAAGTGGTTGCTGTGGCCCATAGACATCCACATCTATCCTCGTTTGCGAATCAAAATGCAGTGCGTTGTCAGCCTTGAGGACTAAGATGGAATGCCTCTTTTCCAGTAAAAAGGGTCTTCGGTTCTCCACACTCACCATACGAAATACAATAGTATTAAGCTGCTGTTTTACGCTGGTTTTCTATGAGAGCGTGGTCCTTCCCCGGTCGAGCCGACCCGTTCGTGCCACAAGCCTACAATCAATATAGCTGCAGCATGGCTCTACCACGTAAAGGTTTTTAGCGTTAGGAATTTCGGTCATGGCGGCCAGTCTCCACGGAGACGCCACCTGCGCACGTGTGCACACAATCTGAGACATAGGGTCAGATCAGAAACACCGCCGACTATTTAGCTTTCTTGAAAGAATTCCAAAAAAAAAAGATTCAAATTTTCAAAAAAATGGTGTTAGTAAACACATCTAATATATTTTTAAAAAAATTCTTCGTATTTTATGCGATGCCATACCGTTCATCAGATTGCTGTAAAGCTTTGTCGACATATTGCTTGCACTTCCGCGAAGGTTATAGGCGTAGTTGGACCCGGGTGTCGCTAGGTCGCTAGTCGTGTAGGTATCGCTGTCTTGCGCCCTCTTTTCGCTAGTTGCGCCCTCCTTTCTGCCAAAGAGGGTCGCGTCCGTTTACGGCTTAAAGATCTCTCGTTAGATCAGTAAGCCAATCCCTAAGAGTGGAGTTTAGTGGGAAGTCTCCACATAACCACCCAGCCGGCTGCGTGGTATGCTATGAGCATTCTCCACCTCCCTCCCCCGTTACCAGAGGGTTGCCCTTAATTACTTCGGGCGCAAAAAAAGGTGTCGCTGTTTTAGTATCCAAATATCACCCGTGCGAAGCCGGAGCAGATCGCTAGTTTGTAATTAAAAAGGGATTTTTAATTACAAACTAGCAATGCTAGCGAACTGCTTAACGTTATAAGTAACTCAAAAAAATTAATAACAATACCATCCAAAAATAAATATGGTGAGCGCATCAGCGCATACATAAAACCTCACCTAATACATGGTCTGGATAATAAATTTAGAAGTGAACTTACTAAAGTTAACATAAAGTATAAATTAAAATGTTTTTACCTTAACAAATATTAGCTGTTATCCCCGTTTTTGTAACAAATAGTATTATAGTAATGTAGACGGAACGGCACACAACACAAACCTACGTGGTTTTCCGCTCTGCTGCATAGCAAATTTATAACATTTTTTATTCGACAATAAATTAAAAAAAGCTAAAAACAGTAACAGATTATGAAAAAGGCCACTTGTCCAAGGTTCCAACCCTTGCCCAAAGTTGTAATCATTGTTTCACCAGTTTGTAAACGAAAAAACGAAAATAATATAAAAGGTCACCTTTATACCTTGTAAGGCGCCAAGTATTGCGAGAGATTTATCTCCCGGTCTCTCAGGTAAACTAAGTGAAGTCATACAAAACTAAAATTTTATGAAGGTTTATTTTTATGTTATGTATTATAGGCGTTATTTGACTTACATTGTGGTATGGAGGGTATTTTTGGTATGGAGGGTATTTTTGGTATGGAGGATATTATATAAAACATTCATAAAACAATAAATAGAATGTAATTAATAAGAACAGTCTTGATAGTGATTTGAACTAATTTTACGGATTTTATCACATTTAATTTAACTTTTAAAGTAGGTTAAAAATACGAAATACGTATTATCATACAATAATATAATTTATCATGATAATTGCCCAATCACAAGTTCTACGTCCTACTGAATATAGGGCCGCCCACGAGGCCACATTCCGAGTCGCTCGATATTATGACTTTGCCATTTGAAAACCTTACTTCATAGATTAACGGTTTCTTTCTCACTCTAGAGATATAGAACTCTGCTTTAGTAGTACTATCTCGTTGTTCTAGTGGTCGTCGACGCGGTTGCTGTTCATGAAATCTCGGGTTTGAAATCCCGGCTCGGGTAAAGATCAGTTATCAGTCGATTTTATTGTCAAGAAATTCTCAGTAGTAGTCCTCGTCAGGAAGTAAGTGGTTTATCATCCCCGTGCTACGATAAGCACGTAAAGACGTTTCTTCTGCGACTGGTTTCTCTTCCCATCAGACTATGAGAGTGAGGGAGTAAAGAGCATTTGTGCGTGCGCACGCCTTCGGACACTGTAATCACATGAGTAAAGAAATATAATCCTGTCCGGCACAGGCTAGTCTCCGTTGAGACTGGTCGCCGTGACCGAAATTCGGTCTCTAGGATCTCATTATTAATACCCTATAGCATTCAGCTTACTTATCTGTTGAACTATCTTACCTTGGTACTTCTCTCACGCTAATTACGATTACTATTAAGCACAGAAGTTCTGAGATGTTTCTATAAATTGATAAGCGAATCAGATTGAATAGTTCACATTTCATCAGCCTTTTTTATTGATTACTCGCATCTTTCGTTGAGGTTGAATACATTAATTAAAGACATCGTGATTGTTTAGCTTACTTCGAGAATGGAGAAGGCTCTCAATGCGGCTGTATGTTCTTTTTTATATTATTGTTACGCGCTCCAGTCAACGATACACTAGCGCCATCTAGTGTCAGGAACGAGAGCGAGGGGAGCATTGAGAAAATGACATCACAAATTACTCAACCGACAGCGCCTAGTCGAAACTCGAACGCTCGGTGCCTTGCCCGTGTTTACTTGAACATTCTGGATATTTCTTTGCTAATTTAAATATATAGGCGCTGCAAGATGCGATCGAAGTAGTGTTGATTTGGGCGAAACAAGCGAAGCTTCGGAGTGGAATTAAGTGAATTAGTGTGTTTAAATTATTAGTGTTTTAACTTTAATTGTGTAAAGTAAATTAAAGTGTTAATTTAGGTAATTTTATCGGCAATTTTTATTGTCACGAACCTCAAGCTCGTAACAATTGGTGTCAGAAGTGGGATCAAATCATGCCGATTTTACCTAAGGAAGAAACGGAGGGTGTCCGTACCCGCAGTCAACGCCAGCATGAGACGGACCAGCGGAGATTTGGTGGTGCAACGGCGCAGATGTCGGAGGGCCAACTGCCAGCCACGGAGGCTGCGGGCCCGTCATTAGCTCCTACATCTGCAGCACCTGACTTAGGTGCTCTGATGGCGATGCTACAGGAGCAGCTGCAGCGCGGACGAGAGGAACAGGCCCGTCTGTTGAAAGAGCAGCAGGAGGAACAGGCTCGCCGACAGGAGGAACAGGTCCGTCAGTTGAAAGAGCAGCTGCAGAGCGGACGAGAGGAACAGGCCCGTCAGCAGGCGGAACAGGCTCGTCGGTCGGAAGAGCAGATGCTCCTCATGAAGGACCTTCACGCTATCTTCGGAAAAGAGATACGGGAGGTGAAGGATAAGGTTGCTCAACATGACAACCGCCTGTCGGAGGCCGAAACCCGAATCGACCAAGTAAACAATCGGGTTGACAACGTAATGGCTGACGTGAAGAAAACGCTGGACGACCTCAAACTTGGGGATGGAACAACAGCTCCCGTAGTAGCTACAACACCTTCGCTACGTGGATTCAAAGTGCCGCCGTTCGACGGGACCTCTTCCTGGTCGTCCTACAAAATCCAGTTCGAGGCCGTCATGGAGGCAAACGGCTGGAATAAAAGCCAGGCCATGACTGCACTCACCTTAGGCCTGCGCGACCAAGCCTTAACTGTGTTGGAAGCTCTCGGTAAGAAAGTGACCTACGAGCAGCTCCTTGAGGCATTGGAGGCGAGATATGGCGACGCTCACCTGGAACACGTCTTTCGTGCGCAACTTAAAGATCGTGTGCAGCGCATCAACGAAAACCTGCAGCAGTGGGCTCTAGAAGTGGAGAAGCTGGTGCGAAAAGCATACCGGTCTGTACCTGCGCTCATTGAAGGGAACCTGGTGCAGACATTCATCGACGGCATCCGCGACCTGGAAGTCAGAGCTGCTGTGAGGCTCGGGCACCACGAGACACTTAAGGACGCCTTGGCCCATGCACTGGAAGTGGAAGCCGTGCGGCAGGATCATCGTTCCCATCGCGTCAGGGAGGTTGCAGCAGCTACAGTTCGCGACCGCAGCAAAGGATACAGCCCTAGGTGCTATGGCTGTGGGAAAAAGGGCCATCTTCGATCCAGCTGCCCTAAACGAACCGTGGAAAGGAGAGTTGATCGATCTCGAGAGGGTAGTGCAGCTAACGGCACTGCCTGGCGGCGACAGGATCATCGTTCACCTCACGCTAGGGAGGTTACAGCAGTTACGGTTCGCGACCACAATAAAAGATACAGCCCTAGGTGCTATGGCTGTTGGGAAAGGGGCCATCTTCGGTCCAGCTGCCCTGAGCACACCCTACGAAGGGAAGGTGAACGGTCTCAGAAAGGAAGTGCGGCTAACAGCACCGCCCAGCAGCAGCAGGAATACGACTTTACTATCAGACACTGCAGCGGGAAATCTCACGGCAACGCAGATGCATTGTCAAGAAGACCTTGTCCTGAAGATTGCAACCACTGTAGTAGGCAAGAGAGTAAGGAGGTGGTATCCGTGAGGATGCTCAGGACAGACCACCTCAGCAACGGGTGGAAGGACAACCTACGACATGCACAGCAGGAAGATCCGGACATCAAGCCGATTCTGGGATGGATGAAGGCCCGTGCTACCAAGCCTAAGTGGAGGGACGTCTCAGCGATGAGTTCAACCACGAAAAGCTATTGGGCCCAATGGGACAGCTTGCTGATTCAGGATGGAGTCCTGTGCCGTAAATGGGACAATGGTCGAAGAGACAGCTGTCGTTTGCAAATGGTTGTCCCTAAAGCTAAAGTGTCGAATGTTCTACAGTTGTGCCATAATGGTCGTTCAAGAGTCCATCTGGGAGTTAAACGAACTCTACTGAAGGTCCGAGAACAGTTTTACTGGGTCCATTATCGTGACGATGTCGAGAATTGGTGTCGTACATGTACAAGTTGTGCGGCCGAGCGGGGACCTCGGACACGTAGTAGAGGAGCACCGAAATTGTACAATGTTGGTGCACCACGGGATAGGACAGCCCTTGACATTGCGGAGCCGTTACAGAAAGGCGCAAGAGGGACTCCTAAGATCGTCCATGTGAATCGCTTGGCGCGTTATTATGGGGCCGATAATGCTCGGGACGAGCATGTCTTAGGAGGGGGCAGTGTTACGCGCTCCAGTCAACGATACACTAGCGCCATCTAGTGTCAGGAACGAGAGCGAGGGGAGCATTGAGAAAATGACATCACAAATTACTCAACCGACAGCGCCTAGTCGAAACTCGAACGCTCGGTGCCTTGCCCGTGTTTACTTGAACATTCTGGATATTTCTTTGCTAATTTAAATATATAGGCGCTGCAAGATGCGATCGAAGTAGTGTTGATTTGGGCGAAACAAGCGAAGCTTCGGAGTGGAATTAAGTGAATTAGTGTGTTTAAATTATTAGTGTTTTAACTTTAATTGTGTAAAGTAAATTAAAGTGTTAATTTAGGTAATTTTATCGGCAATTTTTATTGTCACGAACCTCAAGCTCGTAACATTATAATTAAATCGATTTTAATGATTTTTTTTATTTAATAGGTTACACTCTAGGGTAAAGATGATTACCCGATTTGAAGAAAACTAACTTAGCGATCAGAACGTTCGGTTTTTGGCCTCTTAAAAACCGATGGGTAATTTTGCCAGGCATCTCTTATCTACGGCAGTTCCATATATATATGGAATATATATACATATATAAACACATCAACACAATCTAGGGATACCTAAATTCTAAATTATTTACGACTTTATAGTTTAAAATCATTTAGTTTCCATAAAAAAATTATATACCTCTCGAGAAACTTCTTTTATTCTATTTTCAAAATTTAAAAATGTAAATTTAAAAAACAAAATACGTCGGCAAATTATTAGTTATTCATTACGTCAAAGAGAATTAAAATTATTCTACTGATATTAATTAATGATAAGGGATTAGATTGTTTTCCTTTTTTATTTTTTTATTTAACGTGTAAGCTTTAAGAGTCATGTCACGTCGTCATTTGAGTTGAGATGAAATGTTACGAGCCGCGGGCATGTTAGAAAATAGTGCTGTTCAACAAGTCGTTGCTGAGGCCCTACACACCAGCCAAAATTTGATATCAAGGTTGTGGTCACGTTATCGCGGTACTGAGGATGTGGCTGATCCGCACACGGGTAGATATCGTGTTACTGCGTAGAGACATGATCGATTTTTCCAAATGACCGCCAGAAGACAACCCAATATCACAGCGATGCAACTTCTATAAAGGCTCCAGTAGGACCGACAGCTGCTAGTAAGCAACCAAACCGTGCGAAAGAGGTTGCATGAAGTTGGTCTTCATGCTCGAAGACCGCTACGTGGTCCAGCATTGCGAAGTAGCAATCGCGGTCGGCGGCTTTCGTCTGCTAGGGAGCATTGACGAACAATGGTCTTTGGTGCTGTTCACCGATGATACCCGGTTTATGTTTCATCCGGATTCACGAAGAACACGCGTTTCGAGAACTCCAAGGAGAGTTAGCCGACATCATGTTGTGGGCAGAAATTCGTCTTGGCGGACGAACACAGCTCGTTTGAATTTTGTTGAAAAACAGCAGCGTTAAGCTGCTATTTTACGCTGGTATTCTGTGAGAGCGTGGTCCTTCCCCGGTCGAGCCGACCCATTCGTGCTGCAACTACTAATATAGGTGCAGCATGGCTCTACCACGTAGAAAAATATTACCACATTTTTTAATTATATTCTTGTATTGTCATCCGAATTTGAGCTATGTTCAAAATTTGAAATTTCCAACTCATATGAAAGTTAGCTTAAAATGAATTACTAAATTCCACCAGGAACAGACAGACAAACAAGAAAGTGACTTAATAAAACGTGGAAAACCTAATAAAATAAGTTTCTTGTACCGTTAGTGGTAGCGTTAAGTTTGCCTATTAGCAGTCAGTTTATTGATGTGTTAATTTTTCTAAATAGGTTGCCATGACATGAGTGTACTTGTAAAAAATGTATGGTATATTTGCGATTTATTTTAACATAAACTGCTAAGTTTCAGTATAATAAATTATTGATTTCTTATATTTACGCATATGTGGAGTACATTGTTATTTTTATTTTTTTTATTCCCGAAGTTTCGAGTATTTTACAATACCGACGTTTACGAAGAGACTGAGGTGTTCAACATCCTAATGTCATAGTCAAGTTCACCCGGTCAAACATTGAAGTTAAATTTAATTTTGGGTCGTCAAAAGGACATGCAGGAATACGATGGATGCAGGTCGCTCGGGACTGTGCTTCGTGGCATTACTTGGGGACGGCATAGGTTCAGCAGTAGACTTGTGAAGGGCTGTAACGATCATCAAACGAAAAATCCCTTAAACCCATTGTATTGGCGGTGTCAGCATATCCATTACCCCATATCGTCACTGAGTATGTTAAGAGGCGATAGAGGATAACAACCCATAAGATGGGCACCAGCGTCTTCTTATATTAAGAGGTTAGAGTAAGTCAGCTCAAATTCTAATTTCGCCCCCACTTCCCCGCGCGTCGTATGCTATGTACCGAAATATTTGTAATCACTAATGCTGTAAGTAGAAAGGTCGTTAGACACTTATTTCATTAGGTTTATCATATTTATGCCTGTTTCTTAATTTTACGTCGTACTGTTGCGTAATGTATATTCTGATCATAAACGACACAACTTCTCCCTTCAAAAACCTAAGCGATACTAACGGAACGACGGGAATCAAGCTCAAGACGCCGATAGTTTAGGTAATTTCTTTTTACAGTGAAAATAATGGTATTTTAAAAAAAGTAAATAACATAAGCACTGCTTTATAGTTAGTTCAGTTAGTATGCAAAGTTTCATGATCTTATTTAAAGTATTTTATGAATAACAGCGGTTTATTGTTTATTTTGGAGGTAACTTTGGATTTTTTTTCTATCGAGAAAATTTTACGAAATCGTGTTTTCGTCTAACATAATCACTAACATTAATCCTCAACTTTACCATATATTTATTTCAAAATTAATGCTGCAATATTTTCGGCATAACGAAGGATCTTGCTAAGCCATTTGACATTATATTTCCCCTTAACGGGTGGGCCATAAGGGTGTTGGCGGTTTTAATATTCAATTAAAAAAGAACTACAAAACATAACAAAAATATATTTGTATTTTTAAAAAGTAGAAACATAGGAATTTTTAAGATCTAAAAATACTGTTGTCCAAATAACTTCCC
Source organism: Parnassius apollo (assembly GCA_907164705.1). Lineage (NCBI taxonomy): Eukaryota > Metazoa > Arthropoda > Insecta > Lepidoptera > Papilionidae > Parnassius > Parnassius apollo. The sequence continues at coordinate 53,063 of CAJQZP010001686.1, forward strand.
TCGGCTGCTTGGCACTCTTGGAACCTTATTTGCAAATTTTGGAAAACTCGTCGAAAAATTGTTCTCAGTATTTTGCTACTTTCCTGAATAATATTCCTCTTCAGCTGCTCTAAATTGGTCGGATTATTCTCGTAGACCACCGATTTGAGGTAGCCCCAAAAGAAAATAATCGCATGGAGAGAGATCGGGGCTGCGTGGTGGCCATTCAATATCCCCCCTTTTCGAAATGAGTTTTCCGGGATAAACATTTTTCAGCAGCTCTATGGATACTCTAGCCGTATGACATGTGGCTCCATCCAGTTGAAACAACATCCTTGAAGTTCTTGCAAAGCTGGCACCAAAAAGTCTGTTATCATATTGCAATAATTGTTAGCTCTAACCGTCACTGATTGCCCTCTTTCTTTCTCAAAAAAGTATGGCCCAATAATACCGGTTGACGTTATCCCAGCCCACACAAGCTTAGGGCTGTGAAGTGGACGTTCATGCAAGCGTCGGGGATTAGGCTCGGACCAGAACCGACAATTTTGCTTATTCACATGGCCATTAAGGTGAAAATTGGCCTCATCACTAAACATCACGTTGTTAAAATTTTTGAACCGCTCGAGCATAAAATTTACAAAGTTAAGTCGGTTATTGGCATCATCTGGTTTTAATTGTTTTTTTGTTTTTTTTTTATAGGATATGGTAACAAACGAGCACACAGTCCACCTGATGGTAAGTGGTTGCTGTGGCCCATAGACATCTACATCTATCTAATTCTATCTAATTGTTGGACTATCTGAATCTTATAAGCCTTCAAATGCAAATCACGCTTCAAAATAATCATTCTTTTGATGTCCAAAGACTGACTGCTCTTACGTGTTGACTGTTGCGGATTGCGCTGTACTGAAACACGAACACGCTCCACAACGTCGGCTGATGTTGCAGAAACTGGGCGACCACGAGCCGTAATTGGTACTGTCGAGCCGGTCGTTTCAAACATTCTGATCCATTTTCGTCTCACATTGGCGCTTGGAACTTCACTTAAATCGCGTAAACCGTGTTCATGTCGATACAAACGTCCTGCAGTAATCACTGATTTGTTGTTTTCGTAATACGCTCGGACAAAAAATGCACGCTGCACTCCCGTGTAGGGCTCCATGGCGACTAAATTTTCAGGAAGCGGCGCAGCTAACAACATATCCCCTGAACCCCGCGCCACGCGTTTCCGAGAAATTGAAGAATTAAATCGCTAACACTTAATGGCCCATCCTGTATATAATAACTTTTAATAAAACACGTTATACTATGACGTGGCTCTACGCTACTGCTATATCCGAACAATAACAACATCTAGTATGAATCAGGAAATGACAAAGAAATATATAAATATAATTCATATTATCAATTATAAAACGTCAAAAAAACAAGTGTTGCAACCCTTTTTTATTGGAAACGAAGCATTCCATCTTAGTGCTCACGGGTGACATCACATCTGCGTTTTGATTCTTAATCGAGGATAAATGTAGATGTCTATGGGCCACAGCATCCACTTACCGTCAGCTGGACTGTGTGCTCACTTGTCACTCTTATTCAATAAAATCAATAAATAAATAATTACAGGTTGCAGTTGCCAACCCGCCTGCCAAGCGTGCCAGCTATGGCAAATATCCTCTCCTATGTAGCAATCTGTGGGGGAATTATAGGCATTGTCCAGCAGTGGATGTCAAAAGCGGTAAACAAAATAAAATCCGAAAATTGGCTTCACCCAATGTTTTAAACTACTCTTATTAAAATTCTTTCAGACTTGCCTAAGATTCCGTCTGGACCGACACGACCTTTTTCCCTATTTCTATTGCCATGCAGAAGACTGCTGTATTCCAGACTCAATAATGAGAGCTGGTATAATTACAAAGCTGTAAAACATTCCATATTAGTCCTCGGAGGTGACAATTCATCAGTAGGCTTACTTCTTTGAAGTTGGTTGCAAGGTAAGTGGATGCTGTGATCCATAGACATTTCTCCTTAATTAGGAATCAAAATGCAGCCTGCGCGTTGTCACCCCAGGACTAAGATGAAATGCCTAGTTTTCAGTATAAAGGGTCTCCGGTTTTCTACATACTTTACGCTGGAACATAATGTTGGAGTCAAGTCCTAACCCGGCCGAGCCGACCCATTAATGCTACAATCATAATATAGCTACACCGTAGCTTTACCACGTACAAAAACTATTTAATATTATGAAAAACCGCATATCGTGAACACGAACGTTGCATTTCGTTAGAGCCCTAATTTTGATCACAACGTAACCTCACGTCCAAAACACTGTGTTCGAACGCATTCAAGATCTTGTGAAGAAACAAGTATATATTAAATCGACTTAATGTCAATAAATTCAAGTGAATTGACCAATTATGGAAATCCTTATTTTTCTTTGTTCAGTACGTAGGTAGCGTAACTTCATGTGTCGAGGTTCGCAACATTGTATTAAATGTCAGCTACGTATCTGAGACGTGATGCTTCATTACTGACTGTATAATAGGATAAAGATCAATCAGCGAGTTATGGAGAGGGCTATGCTCGAAGTTTCTCTGCGTGATAGAACTCGTAATGATATGAATGACGAATAATATATTTATAGGATATAGGGTGACAAACGAGCACACAGTCCACCTGATGGTAAGTGGTTGCTGTGGTCCATAGACATCTACGTCTATCTTTGGTTACGAATCAAAATACAGATGCGTTGTCACCCGTGAGGACTAAGATGGAATGCCTCGTTTCCAGTAAAAAGGGTGTCCGGTTCTCTACACTCACCATACGAAACACAGCAGCATTAAGCTACTATTATACGCTGATATTCTGTGAGAGCGTGGTCCTTCTCCGGTCGAGCCGACCCATTCGTGCTACAACTATACTAGTAATATAACTGCATCGTGGCTCTACCACGTATAAATCTAAATCCGTAGTAGAACTAAAGTAATTAGTGACAGGTTACTTATTTTTTTAAATTGAAGTGGCAAACGAACATACAGTCTACCTGATGGTAACTGACTGCAGTCCATTGACACCTGCAGCCTACGTTTGACTAAAAAGGCTACAGGTGTGTTGACACCTCTGAGGAATACAATCACTCACAGCCTATGATAATACTGGCTCGCTATGACCTTCAAACCGAACATAGTAATGCATATACTGTTGCTTGGCGGCAGAAACAGATAAGAGGGTGATATATATATAAACCAAAACGTATCTTACTCAAACCCTTAGTCTCAACGCAGACTAGTCATAGCGGCACAGGATTTAGTGTACGAGTGTCTGCACAAGCACAGCTTCACTCTCTATTCCCTAACTTACATAATCCAATGGGCGGCAATACATGATCCGAACGAAACCAACGAGGTAGTCAAAGCACTCTACTCATATGCAATGTATAAAAGCCTTTACAAAGAAAAATACGCGAAAAATTCCTAGTAGATCAGACGTTAAACGTTTACTGGAACGAGTCTTTGTGGGTTTTAACAATGCTAAGAGAAATCAGTACATTTTACATAATAAAAATGACTAGATAGCTCTGATTTGGTTGATTTTTTTATAGAATAAGCGTGACAAACTAGCACACAGTGTACTTGATTATAGGTGGATGCTAAGGCCCATAGACATCCACATTTATCCTCTATTAAGAATCAAAATGCACATACGTTGTCACCCTTGAGGACTAAGATGGAATGCCTAGTTTCCAGTAAAAAGGGATACGAAGCACAGCAGCATTAAGCTGCTATTTTACGCTGGTATTCTATAAGACCGTGGTCCTACCTCGGCCGAGCTAACCCATTCGTGCTACGACCATAATATTCCAGCAGCGGGGCTCTACCAAGTGAAATACGTCCATATTTCCACTACTCAATTTTTCAATTTCAATTACATAAATATCATTTACAGTCCGCATTTTATTTCTGCTAATTGAAGATAAATTAAACAAGTACTTGACAAGTTTCAATATATTCGTGAGATTGAGTGAGACGGTTTTTTATGATTCGTCTTTGATTTTTTAACACTGAGAGGCACTCTTAACTGGATTTTGTTCTCAAAGAAGAGGTCGCAGACAGAGACATGCGGCGGTTTAAGAATATCCATTGCCCCTTAACGTTCCGTGGTGTCAAGAGTCAACAGAGGAAAATTCAAATAGGAAATGGATTCCTGATATTGCCCGCCTGCCCCGCATGGTAACTATGACGGAATTCCCCCTATGTGGCAATCTATGGCAGAAGCCTGGGTCTAGGAAGAGTTTTGATCATACCGGGTGTCCGGTGGCAGAATTAGGATTTAAATTTCGAACTGTTTTCGAACCGTTAGCGGAGGGGCGGGCGGGGGGGGTCACGTTCGATTCGTCATTCGTGCGGGTTCCTTAGTCACGATGTCGCAGTGGACGGGTGAACAACGTGCGTTCGCAATCGAAGCTTATTTTAAAGCAAACGATTCCTGTGCTATTGCTCGTCGAAGATTTTGTTCGCGGTACAATATCCGACGGTTACGTGATGCGCCAAGCGAAAATTTGATTCGATTGTGGGTGCGGAGGTTCAGAAAAACAAGTTCAGCAGCAAATAATCCGCGGCCGGGATCCAGCAGAACGTCGAGGACTGATGACAACATCGAACTTGTCGCAAACAGTTTACGCGATAACCCGCGACAGTCCGTGCGTAAGAGAGCGGCTGCTCTAGGGCTCCCAAAAACGATTGTGCACGAAATATTGAAAAAGGACCTTAAACTTCACCCCTTTAAAATTCAAATTGTGCAAGCGCTTAAGCCTAATGATTACAATTGGCGCAAAAGTTTCTGCGAAACAATGTTGCAGCGATTTCGTACAGTGAACACAATCTTTTGGAGCGATGAAGCCCATTTTCATTTAAATGGAAGTGTAAATAAACAGAACTGCCGTTATTGGTCACCTAAAGGACAGAACCCGCGATTGAAACATCAACAGCCACTTCACAGTCCCAAAGTGACGGTTTGGTGTGCATTGTCAAGCAGAGGAATAATCGGACCCTATTTTTTTGAAAATCGTCAAGGACAAGCCATTACTGTAACCGGCGTTTCTTATCGGCGAATGCTTAACGATTTTTTCCTGCCAATATTAAGAGAACATCCTGCCTACAGTTCACAGACATGGTTTCAGCAAGATGGCGCCACGCCTCACACTGCTAGAGAGACCATGGCGCTTCTTCGTGATTTGTTCCCTAACAAATTGATAAGCCGTTTTGCTGACATCCCCTGGCCACCCAGGTCGCCGGATCTTACCCCCATGGACTTTTTTCTGTGGGGGTACCTCAAAAGTAAAGTTTATGAAACCGCCCCACCGACCATCTCAGCATTAAAAGAAAATATCGTTCGCGAGGTTAATGGCATCCCGACGTCCCTTCTCCAGCGAGTGGCGCGCAATACTGAAGCCAGATTCCAAGAGTGTGTCCGACGTGATGGTCAACATTTAGACGAAATAATTTTTAAGAAATAAAACCCGCACTTCCCTTCTTTGTTATAGTCATTGAAATAAAAAAAAATATTTTGCAGTTTTTTTATTATTTAATTTTGAAATCCTAATTCTGCCACCGGACACCCGGTATATTTTATGATTGTGCTCATTGGGTCAGTGGAGTTGCAACAGGTACAAAAATCGTGTTGTTTCCGCATCGGACGCCTCCACTAACTCGAATTCAAACTGGTTTATGCTTTACGTCATTGATTATAGTCTAGTGTTACTTTGAGGAAATGATAAAGAGGATGTTTGATAAATGCAATATTTCTGCATACTTAAAAAGTAAGGTTTCTTTTTTAATTCAATATATTTGTTATAAAATTAGTGCTTCAGAATATGAAACCAGCAATATTTAAAATTGAAAAATAATCTCACATCCGTTGGGAAAATTCTATGGCATAATACACCTACATCTAACTAAGGACTCAGATGAAAAGCTTCATTATCAGTTAAACGGTCCCCGTTTCTAGTCAGTTACCATTGGAAAAATACCGATATTATGCTGGTATTCTGTGCAAGCTTTTTCCTTTACTGGTAGAGCCAACACCCCGCAGCATCCCGCTTATGTAGCCATAAATACAGGCATAAAGTGCGTTTAATCCCGAAGTGTCTTAACAGATGATTGTAGGAAATGCTAGAAAGTTCTCATGAGTTACAAGAGATGGCGTTATAGCACATTAACACCAATCGTTAAATATCCAGGCCTTCGACGGGGAGCAGTATCAAAGGTGCGAGACGTTTGATACAATGCAAGTGTATCCACTTCCCAAGCTTGACCATTAAGGCAAATGACCACAGGCGAAAGACCACAGAAGAGGTCACGTCCAGCATTGTATTTTCACGGCCTAATGAAATAGAAGAAAGGGAAAATACATGATAGAGCCGTTACTCATTCATTACAGTGCACTGCTGAACACAGGCCTCCCCCCAGGTAATGCTAACAAGCATGGTTTTAGGACAACTGCATCCCTCCTGGCATTGTTCTTTTTTGTTCGTAACTCTCCCTCTCAACTCCCCCGCGACCAAAAATAACCGCGGCGATATTCCGTCAAATACCAAGAGGTAAAATTTGACCGCACCCACCCACAGCACTTCAAAAAATTAAAGCTCATATTACTAAAGACTACTTTTCTATAAAGAAGTTTGGTATTATAGAATCTATGGGAAATTTTATATCCTGTGATCTAAACAAACGCCAGTCTATTCTACTGTCAATTTACGACATTTGCCGACCATACGGAAATGGCGCAATTTTGCAGTAGATTAAAAATAAAAATCCATAGAGTAACTGATTTGTTTAGGCCACAGGATTTTTAGAAAATTTTATATAGATTTTATAATGCCAAACTTCTTTATAGAAAAGTAGTCTATAAATATAAGTTTGTGTGGTTTAAAGTGCTGTTTTTATGGTTTAAAATGTCGTAAATTGACAGTAGAATATAAATAAAAATACAAAGAGTAACTAACTATTGTTTAGACTACAGGATAGAGAATTTCGAAGTAAAAAAATAGCATGCAATTAACCTTTCGAGCTTAATAGAAAAAACCAGTTATTTTAACATTAGACGCAGACACGTCAATTTTATTAATATGTATAGAGTTAATTTTGATCTACAAATGTGTTGAAAGACTAAATATCATTAACTAATTTGTAATGTCCACTTCTGATTAGCCTCACCGTAGATTGCTTTATAGGGGCATTTATTTGCCATTGTTACGAACATAGAATACTATAATACATAGTATTCTATGGTTACGAAGCTTGGGTTAGCAACCATAGGTTCTTTTTTAATATAGGAGAGGAGGAAACGGGCATACGGCTCACCTGATGGTAAGTGATTACCGCCGTCCATGAACAAATGCAACACCAGGGAAATTGCAGATGCGTTGCCGGCCTTTTAAAAAGGAGTAGCATCTTTTCCTGGAGGTGCCTAAATCGTATCGGTCGGTTTTTATTATTTTGAGTTGTGATCAGAAAGATGCTCATCTCCTTTTTCAGATTCCCTCTGTCGCCTCTTATGAAACTCAAGGTAAGGATTATTATGGAGTAGCGGTTTTCAAAACGCCGGCCGTCAGTATAGCAACGTTGTCTGTTCGTGCCTCGGAAAGCACGTAAAGCCGTTGCGTCTTGCGCCTGATCTCTCTCCCGGTCGTGTTGGTTTACCGTCCCATCGGATTACGAGAGCGAGGGAATAGAGAGTGCACCTGTGCTCGCGCATACACTTGGGCACTATAATCCTGTCCTGCGCCGATGGCTAGACTCCGTTGAGGCAGGCCGCCGTGGCCGAAATTCGGTCTGGAGGACATTATTATTATTGTTGTAGTCTGTTACCACTTGTTATTTAATCTGTGCCACTTGTAAGTTTTTAAATAATTCCTTTTGGGACTTCAATAATTGTCGCGACCCGAATTATAGACGAGTAAATTTATTTTTTATTTGTTGCTATATAGGGTTTATTTTTAGTCTGACGCTTGTTCCTTCTACCGTTTTTCTCGGAATCACATTTGGGCAAAGCTTCAGTGAGGCCCTCATATACCTGAACAAGCTAGCAAACTATGCAGCACATTATACTGTAAAAAAAGATTAGAAACCTTAAATGTGTTGACACAACAGTTAGATTTGTTTATTTTAGCTATTCCTATAGCATAATTTCGTAAGGAATCTCGATACGTGTAAGAGCCATGGTGCAGTTATATTAGTAGTATAGTTATAGCACGAATGGGTCGGCCCGAACGAGGATGGACCACGCTCTAACAGAATACCAGCGTAAAATAGTAGCTTAATACTGCTGTGTTTCGTATGTTGTGTGTAGAGTACCGGAGAACCTTTTTACTGGAAACGAGGCAATCCACCTAAGTCCTCACGGATGACAACGTATCTGCATTTTGATTCGTATTCGAGAATAGATGTAGATGTCTATGGGCCACAGCAATCACTTACCATCAGGACGACTGTGTGCTCGTTTGTCACCCTATCCTATAAAACATAAAAAAATGCGACTGACATTGCTACTCTCTTTGTATCGCAATGGGGAGTGTTGTAACGTAAGTTAAGAGTAATGTATATAAAAAGAAACGTGCATCAGTTTACAATTTTTCCTTTAAAACACGATGAAATAAGAAACAGCGTTTAACAGTCAACAGAAACGTTCTTTTATTTTTAGCAGTTCATTTACCGAATAAAATTGTTTTTCCAAAAGCCACTTTAATAAATTACGTCTAAATCGATTATAATCTAGCCTTATTTCATTTGGGATTTTATTTAACACTTGAATAGCCATCACATAGCAATTTTCAACAAAACTTCACTCGATTCATTGCATATAAAGTTCAAAACTGTCCATACTATAAAGATTATAACTCTAGGATTTCTCATCTTGGAATGAGTTCACTGGCTGACCGACGAAAACTTTTAGACTTAATGACGAATATGATAAACTTTTAGACTTTATGAAAATAGAAATGTCGTCAGCAAATATTATTGTATTATGTTTGATGTAATTTGGTAGATCATTTATGTAAATTAAAAACAGTAAATATACACCAAAACAAAAATCGTTTAATTTAAAATAGAGGTTACGTTCTGTAAATACTGGGAACAAGCACAAGCTAGATAGCAGTTACTCATCACCAAAAAAGATCATTAATCAAGCACTTCATGGATCATTGTATATGCATATAGCTTTTACGACAAAGTTCCAGAAAATATGCATGACCTATCTATCAAAAAGTTTAAAAATTTTTGTTATCAAAAATTGTTCAATAATTATTAGTATACCACTAAATAGTACGTGATTGATAATAATTACTGGGGTAATCGCTGAAATGCCGTAGGTTGTAAGTAGTAGTAGTAAGGTGATATGCCGTAGGTAGGTAATGATGGTTATTTCCGGGATAGAGGTTTTCCGAACCAAGGATAAAATCATAAATTACTTTCGATGAGTTTTGTTATTAAATTTTTGAAGTAATTATATTTTATTTCCACAATAGTAAACTATAATGTAAAGATTTAATTACGCCATCTGCTGCTGTGTACCTATACTTATGATTCTGTAGTATTCTAATATTTTTACCATGTAATTGCGGCGTAAGAAAATTCACGAACTCGTATCATCAGTGACACCGTGGGTGTCGTCAGAGGCAACAGAAGGAAAAAAGACAGGGTTTGGGCAGCAGCTTCTTCATGGTGACAACTCAAAATATTAAAAAAACTCCGGTTATCACCTCGCCGAACACATTCTCAATGACGGAGATTAAGACGAGGTCTAAGCACGATTTCAAATTCATTTTTGACCCGCGCGTCCAGCAGTGGGCGGAGCGCAATCGCCAATCAGAGAGCACAGCGTGACACAGAGCGTTCGGAACCAACCTTTTAACTCGAGCGCTGCCCGACAACTAAATGGGTCCTGGATCCTGGTCCTGATTACCGCGGTCTGTTTTTTATCTACCCAAAGCGGTTTTTGAGCTGAAAATCGCACATCGCACTTGATGATAATGGTGGCTTTGAGTTCGAAGATTATATTTTAAGTTTTCATCTAATTAGTTATAATATAAATATGAAATAAAAAATACAATCCGATACTTCTGTAAACAATTAGCTTGGCTATTTATTTTGTAAAAAAAAAACATAATTTGAAAAAAATGAAAATATTATTATGTTAGGAGACTTTAATGGAAGGGTTGGGGTGAAGAGGTCTGGTTATGAAAGGATATTGGGAACGTTTGGTGATGAAAGTATAAATGAGAATGGTGAAGACCTCCTCACCGTATGTGCGGAAAAGAATCTTTTTGTGACGAATACTTTTTTTCGTCATAAGAAGATTCACATGTATACATGGGAAAGAGGTGATGATAGAAGCATGATAGATTTCGTAATTGTGGATGAAAGAATGAGGAGCGCAGTCGTAGATACAAGGGTTTACCGGGGGGTCCAACGTAGGGACGGATCATTACTTGGTCTTATGTCGAATTAATGGTCTTTTCAAGCGTTGGCGGCATCGGACATCTGTGTCTACCACTGCGTTACAGCGTATAAGAATAGAGAAGTTACAAGATGAAGATGTGAAAGAGAAGTATAAATGTAGACTGAGAGAAAATATTAGATGTTTGAATGAGTTGTGTATGAATGATTTAGACTTGAAGACTGTGTGGGATAATATTAAGAAAGGTTTGGTGGATACCGCCACCGAAGTATGTGGTGTAAGTAAAAGAACAAATGAAAGGAAAAGTAATACGTTGTGGTGGGATGATGAGGTACGGGTGGAAGTTGAATCAAAGAAGAAAGCATGGTTAGATTTACTAGCAACCAAAGCTGGTAATTCTTCTGGTATGAATGATGAGATTGAAAGAAAAAAGGCAGAATTTAGACGTCTAAATAAGAGAGTAAAAGAAGTTGTTGAAAGGAAAAAGAAAGAAAGAACGGATAAGAATGATAGAAGGATATCTGATAATTTCCAGGCTAACATAAAAATGTTCTGGAAACTCGTAAGAACTGCCAGGGGAAATACAAAACAGCCTATAATAAATGCTATAAGAGACGAGAATGGATGTATTCTGAATGATGAAGTTTCGAATTTAAACAGATGGAAGGAATACTTTGAAAGCGTGTTTATGAGTGAAGAGTCGTATGAATTAAATGAACTAGAAATTCCGAAAGAAGTGGAAAGGGGTATGGAGATAAGTGTAGATGAAATAATGAAAGCAATGAAAAGCATGAAAGCAGGTAAGGCAGCTGGATATGATAGAGTATCACTCGAGATGCTAAGGGCTGGAGAGGGAGTGGTGGCAGGCCTGCTGTACACCTTGTTTAATTTATGTTGGGAATTAAAACGGGTACCGGATGACTGGTGTAAAGCAGTTATAGTACCAATATATAAAGGAAAAGGGTCACAGCAGGACTGCAAAAACTACCGCGGTATCAGCTTGCTTAGTATTGTGGGTAAACTGTATGCTAAGGTGTTAATTGAAAGAGTTATGAAAGAAACTGATGGAAAAATTTGGGATGTGCAAGCGGGTTTTAGAAAGGGAATGGGGTGCACAGATCAAGTCTTTTCCATGCGCATGATTGCGGAGAAGTTTTTGGCCAAAAACCAGAAAGTTTTTTGTGCGTTCATGGACTTGGAAAAGGCTTATGACAGAGTGGACAGGAATGTGTTATGGCAAACACTGAACTCATATGGGTTGAGCGCTGGTTTGATACAGGCATTAGGGTCTCTTTATAGGGACTCTAGTGCTTGTGTCAGGATCAATGGGGTCTACTCGGTTTGGCATCCAAAAAGGTGTCAGACAGGGCTGTGTAGCTTCCCCTTGGCTGTTCACCCTATTTATGGACCGGTGTTTGCAAACTTTGAAAGATGAAGAATGTGGTTTAAGAATGGGCGAGTTAACCGTCAAATGCCTTTTGTATGCCGATGATCAAGTCATATTTGCGTCATCAGCGGCTGAGTTGCAAATGATGGTTACATTAATGAACTGGGAATTAAAAGAAAGGGGAATGAAAGTGAACGCAAGTAAGACGAAAGTGATGGTTTTTGAAAGAGAAGAAAGCAAAACGGTATGTGAAATAAGAATAGAAGGAGAGTTAATTGAGCAAGTGGATGAGTTTGTGTATTTGGGATGTGTATTTAGCAGGGATGGTAGATATGATAGGGATATAGAACGACGAGTAAATGCAGGGAATAGAGTGAATGGGGCACTACACTCTATTATGAAGAACCAGAATGTGTCAAAACAGGCACGTATGGTAATTCATAATGCTGTGTTAGTCCCTACGTTAATGTATGGTAGTGAAAGCTGGGTGTGGCAGAAGAAGCACGAAAGTAGAATAAATGCTGTAGAAATGCGTTCTTTAAGAAATATGCTAGGGTTTAATCTGAATGACAGGGTGAGAAATTGCGTGATAAGAGATAAATGTGGTATGCAAGATGATGTTGTGACCAGGATTAAGAAAGGAATGCTTCGGTGGTTTGGTCACGTAGAAAGAATGAATGATGAAAGAGTGACAAAGCAAATTTATATGGCAGATGTGAACGGCCGAGTCGGGAAGGGACGCCCTAGAAAAAAGTTTGTCGACCAAATTGGCGATATTTTGAAAATGGGCCACGTTAGAAGTACCCTTAACCGACGAGCATGTATGCGTAGATATATGGATGTAAAGGAGGCGAAAGAGGTATGTCAGGATCGTGCCAAATGGAAGTCCGTAATCTCTGCCTACCCCTCTGGGTGACAGGCGTGAGTGTTTATGTTATGTATGTAAAAAAAAACACCTTGGTGTCGTTGCTGAAAATTCAGAGTAATTGAATTTACGCAGTTTTTTTTTAATCGTACGTCAAACGGTTTGGTTTATTTTATTTAAAAAAATTAAAAAAAAACCAAACCTTTTTTTAAATTTAATTAAAAAAAGGTTTGGTTTATTTTAATTTAACAACATAATATTATGTTCCGTTACTCCAGTGCAACAGGTTGTTCTCTACCTACAATAACTTTTATAGTTCACAAATATGTATTTATACCCCCCACACGTAAGCGTTTGGAAATTCCCCTTTTGGTTAATTTTGGATTTGTAGCCTGCCTTGGAAATTCAAGTTTTATTTTTTGTGAATACTGTTAATAAGACAGAAAACATTTTAAAGAACTACTTAATTACGTCATAGTTCGCAAATTGATTATTTATTTTTATATTATATACTTATAGTTATGAATGAATTTTTTTGCTGTGTTAATTATTATTAAATAAATTAAATGCATAACAATACAAATGAACTAAATTATAAATAAAATAGTTTTGTTATTTAAAATAGTCTAATATAACGTCATATGTCAATGTCATTATTATATAATATGCTTACCGACGCTTCACTTTAAATATTCAATAGTTGAATACCATAAATACAAATCCCGACATTCTATCTCTTATTAATTTTTTTTAATGTTTTGTCATTAACTCTAATCACTTTATATCAATCTGGGTACATTCTACTATTACGCAATAAACGTAAACCTATCTCCAACTTTGAGTTATTTAATCGTATGTATCCAGATGAAGAGATGTTGTAGCTCAAGTGGTTAGCGTTCGCTGTAAATTTCACACTACGCGAGCAAACCGGGTTCGATCCCCGCCAACACCAATTAATAATTGCAATTTTAATCACCACGTGCTCGGGGGTGAAGAAAACATCGAGAGGAAACCTGCACATCTGTTGTCATGTGAATTTCGCCAACACGCATTGAGGCAGCGCGGCGGAGTTTTTCTTGCCCTAAAACCCTCTCAGATATGTGAGGAGCCCTGTGCCCAGCAGTGTAGGCTGTAACTTTAACTTTTATGTATCCAGATCGATGTTATATGCCTAACGGCCGGAACAATTTTACTTTCGGTCCTAATTAAGCCACCAAGGAGGAAATTTAGAACCGTTATCACTTAAGGAATATAAATGTGCTCTATGTAAAAACACGCAATCAACAATTATGACACAAATGCAACGCAAATCAAACATATGTATATATATACAATCTATATATTACTAAACCGGTCTCATCAAATAGCCTAATGGCAATATAGATCGAAAAAACTACTGCCACTGGCACAAGATGTGTAATCCATTGGTTGAAGTAGGTCGCGTAGTTTTATTGTTTTCGTACGAAACATACCATTGGTCTCATGCGTATACCCAATTTAGTCGACATTAAATTATGGAGGAGGTATTCAATGCGACTGTTTGGTTGGATTTTGATTTTTTTGTATGTATGCATGTAACACAACATCTTCGTTAATTGTGTACCTTTTTATTAATTAGAACATATTTCAGGAATGGTTCCTTTTCTTGAATTGTGATGGGGAGCCTGGTTAGTAATAAAAAGGATATCCGGTTTTTGCCATTAAACATACAAATAAAGCCTGGCTCGATGGTTGTCTGTACCGTGTTCAAATATCCACTGCAGAACATGGGTCACTCCCGTTCTAGGGAAGATTTAGAAAAGTTCTTTTGAGGCAAAAAATAAGGGTGACAATGATGGTAACTGGATGCTGTAGCCCATAGACATCTACATCTATCCTCGAATACGAATCAAAATGCAGATACGTTGTCACCCGTAATATCTAAGATGGAGTGCCTCGTTTCTAAATTTATCCTTAAGAATGAAAATTAAGATGCGTTGTGATCCTTGAAGGCTAAGAAGAAATTAATGGCCTCCCCTCATTTCTGAGAGGGTTTAGGGCAAGGAAGTGTCCGTAGCGCTGCCCAAATGCGTGTTGACGAACTTCACATGTCTTCGAAATATTTTTTTTCTTATTCCTCAGACATGCAGGTTTCCTCACGATGTTTTCCTTCACCGCCGAGCACGTGGTAAATCAGCACTTAAAATTGCAATTAACAATTTCATTGGTGCCGGCGGGGATCGAACCCGGGTTACTCGCGTTCTGTTATATTTACAGCGAGCGTTAACCACTGAGCTACACTCACCATAAGAAATACAGCAGCAATAAGCAACTGTTTACACTGGTATTCTGTAAGAGCGTGATCCTATCCCGGTCGAGCCAACCTATTCGTGCTACAAACATAATATAGCTGCAGCGTGGCTTTACCACGTATTAAAAGTGTCATAATACCCATCGTACATTGAAGCTGCTCCCCGTCACCTGTCTGAGCACAAAAGAGATGGGCTACATCGCCATCTACCGGAAGTTATTTCTGGCATTTCCTATTTTTTATAGAATAAGGGTGACAAACAGTCCACATAGATAAGTCGCCTTTTTATAGCTTAGGCACTGAATATGGTGATGGAATTTTGCCTTGATCACTACTACATCACTACACAGCATAATATTCTATAACTTTAACAGTAATGTTTTATAAAATACTTACACTATTTTATATAACCTTCGTATAAGTATCATTACCTTCGAGAGATAATTGCAATAATTATACTAATGCAAATTTAATCATCACGTGCGACAAAAAAATCTTCAAAAAGATTATTCGTGAGTTATAATAATATCGAATATCCGACAACAATGCTCACAAAAAAATTCAAGGACTTAATCGAATATTACCATTATCCCAAATTTAAAAAAAATATATTTTTGTAGGATTTGTTGTAAAATAGTAGGTTTTAAATATGATTAGGACATCTAGGCTTACAAATAGCTGCTTAATGCTGGTGTTTCATATGGTGAGCGTAGAACGACCTTTTTGACCGGTAACAAGGCAATTTACGTAGTAGAGCCGTCAAGTCAAGTATATATAGCTGCAGCGTGACTGCCACGCTGCGTAGATATAGGAATGTAACAGAAGCGAGGGAGATATGGTTGTAACCTGCCAAATGGTAGTCCGTAGTTTGTGCCTTCTGCTAAGACTCTATGAATCATTATGAATTTTTAGAAACTATGAATAAAAAGAAGAATATTAAGTAGAAATTACGAATAAATCATTAATTCACCTTTAGCATCCGTCCTTGCGATTGACAAAGACTAATTTAAAGTATACCTTATGACACTTTTACCAAAAAAAAAAAACTGTAAAATTAAAGTGGAATAAAAAACAATACAGACAATACGTGATTCACGTCTAAAGATCGACGCCAGCTAATCTGCAGCGGTTTCACGTTGGCCTGAATTTTTGTTTTGTTAGGTCGGTCAGCGCGCTGGTTTTGCGGTAACGAAAACAAATTTTATACTGCAGTTATATACCAACATCTCTCTCTATATCTTTAATTAAACTGTCTTTAAACTGATACAATGTCAGCGGGCATTACACTATGTACATCTTCCACAGATTTAATAAAATATATATACAATATGTAACGTAATTATCGCACACCCTCAGACACCCCAATTAGTATATTATAATCATAATATATACACAGAATTTTTAGTTAAACATTTTTATGCACTGCTTAGTTATCAAATTAGTTATACTAATTCCGGAAGAATGTTGTGGTCGCAGTACAAATCCACGAACGCAAAGACTTTAACATGTTTGAAGTAAAGTTCATTTTTCTTTATTTTTATTGAATGACAGAATTAGTAATAATTCAAATAAAACTGTATATATATATATATATATATATATATATATATATATATATATATATATTTAATGGAGTAGTGGTAACAAACGAGCACAAAAAGGAGATGAGTAACAGCATCTTCCTGATAAAAACCTAAAATATATTTACCATCAAGTGAACCGTGTTTGTTTGTTGCTTCAATTCTACTTCAATATAAAAATAATTCTTTCCTATCACCGCTACGAGTATTCAAAGCTTTGCAACCCTCATACGATGCCAACGCAAGATGGTAATCATAAAATCAATAAACCTGATATTTGCACAACCAACGCTACAAAATCGACTCTAGATAGTGTTCTGCTAAACAGAGGTAGAATTTAAATTGTAAGCACCTGTTTTGAAAACTTTTTTAAGGACGGACGAGCATGCGGCTCACCTGATGTTAAGTGACTACCGCCGCCCAGTAACAACCGCAACAGCAGGGGAATTGCAGGTGCGTTGTCGGTCCTTTAGAAAGGAGTAAGCTCTTTTCTTGAAGGTCCCCAGGTCGTATCGGTCCGGAAAAATCGCCGGTTGTAAGCTATTCCACAGATAGGTCGTACGCGGAAGAAAACTCCTCGTTAAACGTCCACCACTGCGGTGGAACGCCAAGCACCTTTATGATGTGGATGGTGTCGGGAGGTTTGCCGCGATGTGCGTTCATGAACTTTAGCGGCTGGGATTAATCCGAACAATTCCTCAGAGTACTCCCCATGGTATATGCGAAAGAAAATGCAAAAAAATGCAACATCTCTTCGCAGCCAGTGAATCGAGCCGATCGGAAAGCACTCGGTCGTCGACGATTCGAGCCGCTCTGCGCTGGATGTGGTCAAGTGGAAGGAGCTGGTACTGGGGAGCCCCAGCCCAGAGATGGGAACAGTATTCCATGTGCGGCCGAACCTGCGCCTTGTAAAGTTGCAGGCGGTGTGCCGGCATGAAATACTGTCCCGCTCTGCTGAGCACGCCAAGCTTTTTAGAGGCCAATTTGGCCTTCTCTTTCAAGTTTTTTTTTTAAACTACATGGAACACGAAAACTACACTACATTCAACTACTTACAATACTACATTCTTCTGCTACACAATTTCTGTATTCAGTATATTAAAATAGTTGTACATTTTAAAAATACAAGCTGTAGCACTCAAGGGTTGAAATTTTTCAAAATTCTTTGTTAGTGGATGTCTACGTCAAAAACTGACATGAAATAATACTTTTCTTCGAGAACTTCGCCCAGGACACTTTATTCTAATTGCTTGTAATAAAAAAGTGAATCAACAAGATGATTAACTAATGTGCGTGGACCAATAAATACGTTTTGCGAAACTAAAGAAGTGCTGACGCAGAGTTCTTTGAAGAGTTTTTGAAGATCTTACATCTTTTCAAAGAACTCTCCATCAGCATTTGTACAAATATCAGGTCTAAACAAATTTTCGGATCACTTCTCCCAGCCCGCTTCATACACATCTTTAGCAGCCCTCTCGAATGTTTTTAGAGCATCTTCTGGCCTTGTTAATATTACGGAGTCTATCTATTAGACGATGGTATAGATAATTCTTTAATTTATATTTTTAAAAACTCATCAACCCGGAAGAGAGGAAAAAAAGCAAGCGAAGGAGAAAGAGAAATGATGCCAAAATATTTTCATTGTCTTAAAATTCGTTCCATACAAAACAAATTAATAGAAACACGATTTAAATTGAACCTCAAAATAACATAAAGCAATTAATAAAACAGCGGCAACATGATATTTCTTACGCGTTTTTTGCTAGTTCTAATTTTATTCTTTGTATTTTTTGGTGATGTTTAATTTTATTGAGGTGTTTATAGTCTACTGCGGTTTATTACTGTGTGATAAGACTAGGCGTTTACTGCAAATTTAGCCGTGAAGAATTTTGTGTTTTTCTTTGCGGATTGCGGAAAAGTAGACGACATTAGGCAATTAGATGATTATTTCGTAGATATCATTTACCAATATGGTAATTTTATACTAGACTAATTTTTATTTCATAACCTAACCTAACGCCTACGATAATCGGGATTAGTATGGCTCTCGAGGAATGAAAGAATTTTTAAAATTGAATCAGCAGTTCCTGAAATTACCTACCGGCCCCAAACTTACACTCTTCACTTCTCTGTGTGTTACGGACCAAGTGAGATCAAGAAACCTTTTGTAATGCCCTGACCGTAAGAAAAATGACAAGTGAAATCGGGGTACGTAATTGAAACTGATTTAAACTTCATTATTGACCTAACCTAACCTATCTTTTTATTACCCTGTCCAATAATAACGGACTTTATAAAACCCATAATAAATTAAATTATTTCAACAGTAATTACCATATTGCACGCTTATATTGGTCATTTTTCAAACTGTCGGAAAATTATGAATACTGTCCTAACATGAGTTAATATTGGGTCCTTACATATGAAATTAGTGTTTTGTCGTACTTTATAAATTAATTTAGCTGGTACATTTGAGTTTTGAAAACAGTCATTCATTTGCTTTTTTCCTGATTATATTTTTCTTTGGCGTCGCTTATTACCGTACAATGGAAAACATGAAATATCGTTATATTTACGAGTAAGAGTCCTACTGTAGCACCAGTGCTGCCGAAACAGCTCAGCAGATGTGTACGGCGCTGGTGTCGCAAAAGCTAAAAATCACGGTACGTTTTTGGTTTCAACGTTTTCGTTCTGGAAATTTCGACCTTCAGAACCAACCCTGACGGACAGACGGCCGGAGACCAAAATGAAAATTAAAGAATTAAAGGCTATTGTGGAAGCGGATCCATCACGAAGCACTTCAGAGATAGCTGCAGGCTTCGGGGTAAGTGATAAAATTGTATTAATCCACTTGAAGCAAATCGGCAAAGTAAGAAATCTGGAAGATGGATACATCATGAATTGAGTGAATCGAACTTGCAAATATGTGTCGACTGCTGCTGTGTTACTTTGCTCAACCGACACAAAAATTAAGGAACTTTAAATCAAATCATTATTTGTGATGAAAAGTGGATACTGTACGATAGTCGGAAGCACTCGTTGCAATGGCTGAACCCTGGAGACCCAGCCAAATCCCGCCTAAACGAAAATTTACTCAGAAAAAGTTACTTGTGAGTGTTTGGTGAACTACAGCTTTCCAAAATCTGGCAAAACGATTACGTTAGATAGCTATTGTCAGCAACTGCAAACTATGAAGGAAGAACTAGCTGCTAAACAACCGAGATTGGTCAATTTGGTCAATAGGTCGCTCTAGGCCACTGCTGCTTCACAACGCAAGACCACACACTGCACAACAAACAACCACCAAGTCAGATGAGCTACAATTGGAATGTCTGCGACATCCACCGTACTCACTGGACCTTGCTCCAACAGATTACCATTTTTCCGGAATTTGGACTACTTTTTACAAGGAAAAAAATTCAACTCCGATGCGGCAGTCCAAACCGCCTTCAAAGAGTTTATTGATTCTCGCCCCCATGGTTTTTTTTAGTAAAGGGATCACTGAACTACTTATGAGATGGCAAAAGAGCATAGATAACAATGGTGCATACTTTTAATTAAATATATTTTACAAAAACAAATTGACTTTATATTCCTCCCGAACAAAACGCCAATATCATATGTAAGGACCTATTTATTATATGACAATGCTTTTTTAGTTTTTATTTAACTTATTAATTCTGTTCGATGGACTGCAATAAATTAAATGTGAAATTGGAAACATATCAGTTGGAATAAGATATTATGAAGTCAAAGTTGAAATTATTTTAACTGTAAAACTAATATGTGATTAAACCAGGGAGGTGGACCACAAATTAAAGCCATTATGCTATTTATGGATTCTTCGCAGACCACTTACTGTACATTTATAGAAATGTATAATATTATGGAAACCGAAAAGGGTTTTGGTCCTGCGGTAACAGACGCCCGTGTCCGTGTACTTTCACTCTGTATGTACTATGTACCTATAATGTCAGCACTCCGGACAATTATTAAACTTTAACAGCTTTAAATAATTATTAATTCTTTATATTATGTTTTGAAAGCGACCTAACCTTTTATATATACAAATAGTTTATTTTGTGGTAAACCGTTTTGAAAGGTCAGACATTTCGTTAATTATATGTGATGTCACAAACTTAAATGACACAGTAAAACAATACAGGCTTTTTACTCATTTGAATACGTAAAAATGTTTAATAAATAAAACAAAAGACGCACGTAATCTTTCTTTTATATGCATTACCTGATTAGCAAAGAGTAATCCACTGAGGCGGAAACGACAAAATCACTAAAGACACTATACTAAACTATGTTTTTAGTAACGTATAAAACTTGATTCACTGGAAGCCCTTTATGTTAAATTTATTATTACACGCGAGGCGGGATAGCGACGTCCTCCCACCACGGAAACTCATGTGCTACTGAATTTGAAATTTGAATCAGTCAGACTGTCAGAGCTCAGAGTCAGACAACGAACTTGTTCGCCGCCGGTATAGCAATTAGACTGGTGTACACTGTACACGTTACACAATGTATAGTATACGCCGAGTGTGTGTATATGTCCTAAGCCGAACAAAGGCGATGGTGCCCGAAGGCTCGAAGCCGCACAGCTGTTGCAATGTTAGTGATAGCGGTGGGTAGTAGCGGCTTTTTTGAGTAACGAAACGAAACTATCTATCGAATATCAGTAGCGGCTTTTGAAACACTCTATTTTAATAGAGGGTTTTGAAACACTCTATTTTAATAGTGGCTTCAATAGAGTGTTTGTTTCACGACGTGTTTAATTGAAAAACTTTGCGAATGAAACGATGTCGGTTTCACGAGAAAACTTGTTTGTTACCGTTTTGTATAGAATTAGACATGGTTTTAATGGTTAAAATTTATTTGTTAAATAATTTCGCACGGTTTGATAAAAAATTATGAACACTAATATATAAAATTGTATTTAGTTCTTATTTTACTAAAAATATTATTATTATTGCACAAAAAAGAAAACAAAAATATTAAAAAACGCGCCTAAAAAGTAAAAACAAACCGTGTCATTAAACTTAAACACAAGACTAATTTAAACCGGGCCAAGGCCACTCAAATTATGGAATTTGAACTATTTTTTGTTAAAAACATGCACACTTACTTTCTCATTTCTAATATCGCATCTATACGAAGGGAATAGAGTCATAGGTCAAATGCAAAAGCGCCCGCGCTCACTCGACATTCGAAGACTGGTGGTACTTATACCACATCGTAAAGAGTCGGTTTCTTTACTCATGTGCTTCTACTTCAACAGCCGAAGCCGTCGCCGATGCGTCGCGAAAATATCCGAATAAACGTTTTGTTATTGTTACTGATCGCTCGTTTGTGATTCGTGAAACGTGAATCGTGTTACTGAGTAAAACGTCTACTGTAATAGATAGTTTCGATGCACTGCAGTAACCCGCTACCCGCTATTGTGTGAATAGATAGTTTCAGTAACTAGTTACGTTTTGTAACGACCACTCCTAGTTAGTGAACCAGACCCGAGACAATGCGAATCGATTCTCGATACGGGCCCCATCTGACGTAACGCATCTCTCGTAATGCATTTACGATTGATATACGATACTCAATTCGTTCCGCACCTGTTATCAATATTACTAATATAGTAGACGAATTATCCACGGTGTGTTGAATAAGTGTTTTAATCACTCTAGCACAGAAACAATTATATAACCTGTGACTCTACTACAAAATGTTATTCGTTAACTGCGTTTTATTACCGGAACAAATACGAGATTTTAATGATTCACAACCAATCAATTAGATTTAAACGTTCTATTAAAGAAAAAAAAGTATAAAAGAAATATTTTAAGGTGATTAGATTAAAGAGTTTGGGTTATTAAAAACTGCACGCACCTTTCTTGAATTTTTGGTAGATTTTACCATATAATACCGTTTCAATTATCATTGTATCTAAATTTGCGCGCCTGTTCTATTGTGTAACAACAGATTTGAGCATTTTATATTTTTATTTTGACATCATAAAAGAGATAAGCCTTAACTAAAATAGGAGGAACGTGCAGTTTTACATATAAAAAAATCTACATCGTTGTTTTAAGCACTTGGCGTTCATTCATCAAAAAGTTAAGATAAATCTAGTTCCGTTGTCGGTATAGTTAGAGCCTATTAAAGTCGACTGCTATACATGGGCTTCCCCTACAGATTTGCCATAGTTGCCACGCGTGGCAAGCGGATTTGGGAATGCTTATTAGGAAGACACTGCTGCCCATATCATGATTTGTTTCCCACTGCCGCCTTTTAAGATACCCACGGTATAATATAGGGTAGTGGTACCACTACATTAAACGGTATCTAATATAATTCAATAGTGGTTAATAACGTATTTAATTAATGCTTCCTTACATTATGTTTTTAATTTCCATTGCCTAATGGTCGTTGGACAAATGGTCGTAAACGGGACTATTCAATATTCATCATATGGTCCAGGATTCGAATCCCGGGTCGAGCTATAAATTAGTTATGGAGTTTGTGTGTCAGAAACTTGGCGGTTTTTCGCTCACTTAAAGCCGTTGGTCTCTCGCCAGTCGTGGTGGATTGCCCCCCCCCTCATAGGACTATGAAAAGGAGGGAATAGAGTTATTTTGTGCTTGCGCACACTGTCGGGCACTGTGTAGCTCTTGCGCAGATAGCTAGTCTCTTTCTTTAAATTACGTACCCTTTTTTATTACGTAAAAGTTCGTGAAGGCAAAATACAAATAGTTGTAAATGTAGTAGAGCCACGCTGCAGCTCCACTATGATTGTAGCACGAAAGGATCGGCTCGACCAGTTGATTGTACTAACGCGCTGGCTTAGAATAATTTAATAATATCAGTATCGGGGAATGACCCCGCTCCTTCCCCGGTTGAGCCGACCCATTCATGGTACAACAATAATATAGCTGCAGCGTGGCTCTACCACGTAAAGAACAGCTATTACTATCCTTATAAATACATCTATTATTTAAATTATTTTACTTTTATTCTTAAAAAATGGTGATACACTGGATATTTATCTTGTATCGTGGAAGCATTTTAAAAATGGAAATTGCACACGGACAAACATCCAAAGACTTTTCCGAACAGGGTTCGAACCCGCGACCCCACATCGTCACAGCAGAATACTTGGCCACCGAAGAACCAAGCCGTTAATCTTTTTTAGCAACTGCGCGATTGGGTGCTATTGTAAAGTTTATACCCATATGCGAGTATAATTTTATGTTCTACATAGAGCTAACTTCTACAGCTTTAACTTACTACGTCATTAAATCTTCTTATATTTTTATCATAGTCATATCAATGCCGAGTCAAGGTAGATCAGGAGCTTAGCGCGCGCTGTAAATTCTACCCACAGTACGCGAGCAACCCTGGCTCGATCTAGGGATGAGCCGAATATGGATTTCACCGAACACGAATATTTGGCCGAACGTTCGGTAAAATTTTTACCGAACCGAATATTTGGCCGAACATTATTCGGCAGGATAACCTCGGTACCTAACCAATTTATGTCGAAACTTGTTACCGTAAAGCGCGCGGGATTAGCGCCAGCTCACCTGCAACACCTGACATGTTATTGCATCATCTAGTACTGAGCAAATTTCCGGCACATGCTTATGTTTTGACTATTTTTGTGCGAAAAAAGTATTCTTAGTGAAAATTATAAGTATGTGACGCAAAAAAGTGGCAGGCGATCTACTATTTGGACCAATTTAAGAGAAACTGACGACTGTAATGTAATGTTTCCTTGTATGATTCCTAACAAAATTTTATCAAGCTTTCTATTTGCTATATTTGGAAATAAATCTACAGTGCCTCAAAAACATATCGTCATACAAGTAGATTTAACCCATAAATAAATATACTTTCAATAGTAAAATTATAAAAGACATGGCATTACTAAATTCGTACATTTCCATACAGTGGATACTTTGAGTACCACTTTACCGAATATTCGGCGATTTAGCCTTTCCGAATATTCGGTAAACCTACCGAGTATGCCGAATACCGAATATAAAACGAATATTCGGCCCATCTCTAGTTCGATCCCCAAATTGTTAATTGCAATTTTAAGTACTGATTTACTTAAAAGAGCAACATTTGTTTAACGCTGGCTTTTCCTACTTATTAAAAGCTTTTTTTATCATAGCATTGGGTAACAAGCGAGCACACAGTCCCCTTGATGCTAAGTGAATGCTGTGGCCTATAGACATCCACATTTATTTTCAATTAAGGATCAAAATGCAAATGCGTTGTCACCCCTGAGGAATAAGATGGAATGCCTCGATTCCAGTAAAAAGTGTCATCGATTCTCTACACTCACCATACGAAACACAGCGCATTACGCTGCTATTTTACGCTGGTATTCTGTGAGAGCGCGATCCGGCCCCAGTCGAGCCAACCCATTCATGCTAACACCATGTACACGACCATATAAAAATATTTTTATGTGACCTTTTTTATCTTGCTCGCATAGTGCAATTACCGTATTATAAATTATAATACGATATTAAGTATGATAATAACATATATATACGTAGAGTAGAACGACATGAGGGGATTTTGCCATATTTGCCATACTTAGCAAGCGCGTGGGTAACCGCATTTTTTCCATTATTCTGAGTTGTTATTAGGAAGATGCTGCTGCTCATCTCCTGCTTCGTTTTCCCTCGGTCGCCTCTTACGTCATCCTGGACGCGATGTGGAGGTCGTGGATATTCGTACACCGCCACCACACGGGTAAAGAATTATATGAAGTCACATTAGGTTTCTCTTTCAGCTAGCTGCTGTTGGCCCAAAAATAACAGTAGTGCTGATTTTCAAATAGAGCGCAATAATAACTTCACGGACGGACATACATTACCTAAAACTGAAACAAAACAGGGGGTGATGGATTATCTTGAACCAACAAATTGTTGTTTGGTCATAATATTGCTGTTTGATATTTATAATTATAACATATATTTTTATATAGCATGAAGGTGGCAAACGAGCACACAGTCCACAGCGTTTACTTGCCGCATGATGGCGAGTAAACGCTGTAGCCCATGGACATGTGCTAGTACTCGTGATCAAATTGTAAATAAGTTGTCATCCCTGATGAAGATTGAATGCGTCGTTTCCAGTAAAAAGTTCTCCAGTTCTCTACAGTCACTACGTGAAACACAATAGCAAAGCTACTTTGTCACGCCGCTATTCTGTGAAACCTTGATCGTTTCCCGAAGAGCCGACCTATTCGTACTGCAACTGCTACGACCATAATATAGCTGCAGAACGTGCTTATAAATATATACGTATGCGTTGCGTGCAGTTGCTTATGACTGCGATCGTTAACCCGCTTCTCGAAATACCGAGGTTATTTATCAAGGAGTAGCCAAACTTTAAACTTAAATACAAATATGAGTTTTATTTACTCATATTTTCAAAAGCTATATCTATATCATAAGTTACAGCCTATATACGTCCCACTGTTGGGCACATGCCTCCCCTCATTTCTTGAGAGGGTTCGTGCCCCAATGCGTGCTAGCGTACTTCACATGTCTTCGAAATATTTTTTCTTATTCCTCAGACATGCAGGTTTCCTCACGATGTTTTCCTTCACCGCCGAGCATGTGGTAAATCAGCACTTAAAATTGCAATTAAAAATTTCATTGGTGCCGGCGGGGATCGAACTCAGGTTACTCGCGTTCTGTTATATTTACAGCGAGCGTTAACCATCTAAGTTACCACGACTGTTTCTTATATATTATCTATATCATTATACATCGTTATTGCAGTTTTTGAAAATACGAGTAAATAAAACTTCTACTTTTATTTGAAATTATCGCAAATTGAACGTGATTTATAGGCAATAATGTTTTTGCCTACCGATCGACCCTCACGAATATGTGCGTGCGCGGAAAAATCAGTTAAAATAATTCATTACCACGCAGTTTGAATTTAAAATATAAAAACAACAGAATTCTTGAGATTTTTTTATTAATTTTTCTTCACCATTTGCCTTTATTACTTATTCTGAATCTTCTCTGCAACTTTAGCCGGTTATTGCAAAATAACACTGTATAGGTATGAGTCTTTTTATTATAAGTTTCTAAATTATATTTAGAGTGGACCCCCAGTAATCCAACTCCTGGCTAATCCCCCCATGGAATCCGACATGTCTTTAACGTGTAGGTAGATTCAAGTCGCTCTATGAATCCGCCACGGGGGAGGTGTCCTTCGCGAATACGTGGACAAACAGGTAGCGGCCGCATTTATTATTTATTGTTTAGGTATTCACTGTGCATCACATGAAATTTTAATTTTAATTATTTTATATTTGATATGTACCTAATCAGTCGGATTACAAGGTATTTTTTTTTTCAAAAAGTTCCGGACAACCAGGGGGCTGTGGCAGATGGCAGTAAATACTCTATAGTATTTTTACTAAGTATTATAGTTGTAGCACGAATGGTTCGGCTCGACCGGGGAAGGACAACGCTGTCACAGAATACCTACCAGCGTAAAATTGTAGCTTAATGCTGCTGTGTTTCGTATGGTGAGTGTAGAGAACCGGATACCCTTTTTGCTGGAAACGAGGCATTCCATCTTAGTCCTCGCGGGTAATAACGCATCTGCGATTTGATTCGTAATCGAGGATAAATGTAGATGTCTATGGGCCACAGCAACCACTTACCATCAGGTGGACTGTGTGCTCTTTTGTCACCCTATCCTATAAAAAATAGGTAGTCTGATTATCCGACACCGTCTTGCAAAACGTTTGTCCGAGAACAACTGTAGTACTTATTCCAGGTATTCATTCATTACAGCTCATCGGAAGTCCAGGCCACGGATCCTACGCTTGGCAGACGGGTTGACAACCGCAGTTTTTCTTGGTATCATTGAGTTGTTAACAGAATAATGCCGATGCCCATCTTGAATTTCCCTCTATCGCCTCTTTGGACACCCGCGGGATGATAATGTGGTAATTAATTATTCACGCCACTTGACAACTTATAGTTTTAGTACTAAGTACTTATTTAGTATTTATTTTGTTTGGTTTATGTTTTTTTTATCCTTATGCACCTGCCATAATATTTACCACGACCGTGGTTGTTTGGCAGTGATTGACTGTAATCAGCCCTTAACAATCATTTTTAAAGTAATAAGGAAGAAGCGTAAATAAATAAATAATTACATAATGTAACGTATACGGAACCCATTCATATAAATATAATACATGACTTCCTCTTAAATACTATGAGACCGATATGTATATATACTGTATTGACCTTCTCAATAAACCTGCAAGTATTGACAACTTTGTCTTCCTACTAATATTGATAATAATTTTAAATATAATAAAAAGTCATTTTTGCTATATAATTACCCCACGTTACGTCACATCTGGGCAAAGTGCCTAAAACTTAAGTATTTCAGTCACGAAGATAGCAAGCAATCTGTCAATCTGCTAAGATACAAGTATTATTTCACATAGGTACATTCTATATACCATTATAATGAGTTCTGTACAAAATTATTATCTTATCAATTAACTATAGTATCAAAGAAGAATCAAACAAAGTAATCGAAACTGTTTTCCATTTTCAGCACAAACATTACGTAGTATAAGCTGGATACGCAACCAATTGATAAAGTGCGTTGGTGCATTTCGAGTGCGTATGTACTCGAATTGAAAGAGAAGACAACATTCCTCTGTCTTTATCTACATCGATTCGGTCATTCATGCCGTCTCGTTCCGGCTCAATGAGCTCTCTTTCTACGCGTCGCGCACTGCGGTACGGTTGTTGAGTTGTTCAGGTTGGGAATGTCCTAATTTAAAACAATTAAATGCGAACGACGCTAAATGAAAATAAAGATACTTTTAATTATTATATGAGTATAAAAAATAATTTCAAGTAATTTAAGCAGAGTCAATCTTAAAATGTAATATATCTATAAATATAAAACTATTAAACCTTAAAATATAATTACTATAGTTTTTATTACATAAAATATCTAAGTACTATCACGTTTGACACAGATTTAAATTTCCGCAAGTACATCGATCTAGTTTGTGCTAGAGTTCGTAAATTTTTAAGTATCTCCGTAACATCGCTGACTTCAACTTGATAAGACAGTTCTATTTAGCTTTGTGTAAAATACTCACTTATGGCATTACTTCCTGGGGTGGTGCTTCTAAAACAATATTGCTCCCACTAGAACGTGCTCAGAGAGCAGTTTTAAAGTTAGCCGCTTTCCGTCCATTCATGTTTCCTACACATCAACTTTACTTGGCATGTAGTGTACTAACTGTCCGTCAGTTTTTATCCTGAACATCATATTAACACAGCATAGCATACAATCCATAGACAGGAGAAGAATGGACTTAGTTTGTGTAAACGCTCAAACCAAACACACATTTGTGAATAGATTTTACATATTTTAGGACCATTTCTATATAACAAGCTCAACAAGTCACTAAAGATATATAGTGTGAGTTATAAGATATGTAATATAATTGTAAGGGAATTTCTGAATAAATGATATTATAACGACAGACAAAAAAAGTTGTTAGAAATTCTAAAATAGTTTGTATTAATTGTAGTTAACAAATAATTGGTATTTAGTTATTTTATTTATTATATTATAATATAGGTTATTTATTTAAATTATCTAGTTTCCTACATTATTAAATCCATAGTGTAAGTGATGGTCTGAAACACAGGTAGGTACTCAACCTAGTTCAGGCAGGTAGCTAATATTATAAGCTTGACTTTTCAATTTTTCTTCTGTAGATTCTACATTATTAAGCTACACATAGTTTTAATTTTATTATAGCTTGGTATTTTTGTTAGACTTATTGTAAGTGTATTTAACTGTAATTCTGTAATCGTATTTGTCTGTATGTAAACATGTGTAGTAGGAAATGAAATAAAAATTATTTATTATTTTATTATAATTAAAAGCATATAATATATTTATTTTCATACTGTACCGATTGTCTAATAATTATTGACATTTTATTTGTTTTTTATCTAGAATACAATATTTACAGTAATTAACACCAATTCCTTACATACTTAAAACAGCGGTAATATTATTTTATTAACTTGTTTGAACAGACAAAATCCACACTTTAATTAAATTCAATGGACAACTCAGCAGTGTAGTGTAGCAAGTGTTTGTCTGCTAATCTGTTGTGCCGCGGGTTCGAATCAAACCCGGAATAAGTTCTAATAATTTCATTACTTTGTAAGTCATTGCTTGACTTCTATTCTACCCGATGGTAACTAGCGATATAATATAGCCGAAGATGATGAAAAGGTCCGAAAATGTTTGAATGTACTCGTATCTGCATGTACAGTATAATGTGAAACGCAACCACTAAATTAGCGAGAACATCGTAGTGAGAGGATTACATTAAAAAAAACGGAAAAGTAATATTTCCGGTAAAATATCGACTCTACATTTCCGATAGAAAATGGTAGATACAACTTTTTGAAGCTGAACAGCTATCCCTCTTTCTTTAGAAATCCATGAAAGTTCACTGCTGCATACAGGCTCATTTCGTTACAGAGAGGTTTTGCGGTAATCATAACGTTTGGCTGGTGGATAGGCGACCGCAGTGGCAGACGTCTCGCGCCTTTGACTCTGTGCCCGGTCTGGGTATTTAACGTCCCGCGTAAACGAGATCTATTCAGCCTGCGCCACCCTTTCCCCAAGGGGTGTCGCGTCCGATACGGCTGAAAAACCTTACCAGGTCAAAGCCAGTCTCAGGTATTGTTTAGTGGGTACGCACTGAGGTTTATCAGTGAGTTCCACGTAACCACTGCTCCGTGGTATGCTTAGAGCATTCACCACCTCCCTCCCTCGATTCCCGAAGGTAGCCCTTACTTGCTTCTGGGCGCAAAAAAAAAGATCTATTCTATTGTTGCCACGATTGGTAAGCATGCAACCGCATTTTTTATTGTCTAGATATTGGCACCTATCACATTATCTCTAGGCATTCTCTCCAGAGAAGTATCCAGATAGGTATTAAGTTGGCTTTTTGTAATCCTTTTCATTAAAGTGTTATAAACAAAAAAGTGTAAATAAATAACTAAGAACCAGGAGATGGGTAGCGGCATCTTATAAAGAATTTTCTGCTGTTGTTTGTTTCTGTTGTTGTTGTTGTTGTTGTTTCCTTCTACTGCATCTTACGACACCCACAGGATAATATGAGGTAGTGGATACTCTTACACTGACCGCGATGCACATTGCTGCTATAGGAATGGAAATCGTGCTATAGGGACTCTCTTTTCTTATCCTTCGTATTTTTCTTATTTGACTTTCTTAATAGTCTTAATACGTCACATTACTTTTTTAAATTCATCTCCTCCTCTGGTTGGGCTGCATAAATATTAGGGATGGGCCGAATATGGATTTCACCGAATACGAATATTCGGCCAAAAGTTCGGTAAAATTTTTACCGAACCGAATATTCGGCTGAACATTATTCGGCAGGATTAACTCGGTACCAAACCAATTTATGTCGAAACTTGTTACCGTATAGTAGGCGGGATTAGCGCCGGACCTTTCCTCTCGCTTCCCAGCCACACCTGACATGTTATTGCTTCATCTAGTACTGAGCAAATTACCAGCACATGCTTATGTTTTGACTATTTTTGTGAGAAAAAAGTATTTCGTTGTGTTATTCTTAGTGAAAATTGATAATTGTATATGATGAAAATGAGTGGCAGGAGATCTACTATTTGGACCTATTTTAGAGAAACTGACGACTATAATGTAATGTTTCTTTGTTTGATTCCAAACAAAATTTTATCAAGCTTTCTATATGCTATAATTGGAAATAAATCTACAGTGCCTCAAAACCATAACGCTATACAAGTAAAATTAACCCATAAATAAAAATACTTTCAACAGCAAAATTATGAAAGACATGGCATTACTCAATTCGTACATTTCCATACAGTGGATACTTTAGTACCACTTTAAAGAATATTCGGTGAATTAGCCGAATATTCGGCCGAATACGAATATTCGGTAAAGCTGTCGAATATGCCGAATACCGAATATAAAACGAATATTCGGCACATCTCTAATAAATATATAAAATAATACGATAAAAAATTTATAAATAAATAATAGTTCCGCTGGGTTTCTTGCTGGTTCTTCCCAGGACAGAGGTGTTTTTTGCGAACCAGTGGTAAATTAAAAAAGTGACTTTCAATAAGTATTGTTTACAATCTATATTGAATAAAAAAGTTTCTATTTCTGTTTCTGTTTCTATATAAATAAATAAAAACCCAACCAAATGCAAGCCCTCGGTAAGGGAGACCAAACGGCCTCTATTATGACTGATCCTAGAATTGTCTGAAGCCAACATATTTATAAAATAAATTTTATTTTATTTATTTATTTATTGTACACTGGTTTTAATAACAACCTCACATCTGATCTAAATTAGAACAATACAAATGACAATAACCTAAACAACAAACGTTCAGTGTCTGATGTAGGAGAAACCAACATGGACTTGAATCACCTACATTCTTTGGTTTTTATAGAATAAAGGTGACAAATGAGCACACAGTCCACCTGATAGTAAGTGGATGTTATGGACTATAGACGTCTTTACCTTTCATCGAACAAGAATCAGTGTAAGAATCAGGTGAAAGAAAAACAAACAAACGAAGACATTCGCATTTATAAGATTGTAGTAAGGATGTTGATAGTGACATTGTCTTCTTTTTTTTTTAATAAACTTCTCAGTTTTTGAGGTCGGCTAATAAGCCAACCTACTACAAACGTATCAGCTACCAAAACTTATAATGATTCTGTACGATCGTTGAATCATACAATTACTTACGAGATAATATAAACTCAAAACAAAACAAATAAATGTTGAAACTTATAGTTGACGTTGATGCGGAGTTAAGCATTGATTAAATTATCGTAATTTAAATACTACATGAATACGCAAATACATTGTTGATGCAATAACAATATCCGTCACAGATAACATTAGCTGTTCCACTAAACTACGTATTATATACTCGTGTACAATTTTTTTTATATCAGGGCGGAGACACAGGCAGCGAAGCGTACTTAAGTGGTCTCGGTGTCTGTACTTTAATGTTCTATTCCTATGTCGAAATTTACAAAGCGGAACACGTGTTCACGTAGGTTTCCGGCCGTTCGCATTTTCCAGACAACTTCGTATATTTTTAATCACATTTACGCCTTTATAATTTTATATACAATTTTACCTTACAACCAAGCACACAAACCACATGGTAACTGAATGCTAATCACATTTACCACTTGGTTGCTGAAAGCTGTGTGTGTAGACACCTACTTCTTTCCTCGAATACGCATCAAAATGCAGATGTAGTGTCACCACTGACAACTAAGCTGGAATGGATCATCGTCAAAAAGTTCTCCGGTTCTCATAAGTGGCCATAAGAAACATCGCAGCATTATGGTGCTATTTTTCGCTGGTATTCTTTGCGAACGTGGCCCTATT
Organism: Parnassius apollo; assembly: GCA_907164705.1. NCBI lineage: Eukaryota > Metazoa > Arthropoda > Insecta > Lepidoptera > Papilionidae > Parnassius > Parnassius apollo. The sequence goes on from CAJQZP010001686.1 coordinate 86,159, forward strand.
CCGGAAGAGCTGGCTCATTCGTGTTGTAGTCATAATATAAACGTGCCATGGCTCTGTCAAGTAATGAGTAATATCAAATTTGACTTTTCAGTAAATAAATAATATTCTTTTTGATATCTCTGTTTCTACCAGCCCACATCGCCCAGTGCGTGTCGTAAACAAAAGGAAACTGAAACGGGATTCGCAGCACCATTTTCCTAATAAAATTTTAAATAAATAAAAAAACAGAAGTTTCCAACACACCAACCAAGCGTGGCAACTATGGAAAAATCCTCCTTTATGATGCAATCATTAGGTCGTTCAGGTGTGGACTTTAGATGAGCGTTTATGATGATGATAATAAAAGTCAAATCAATAACGAGGGGGCTGCTAGCATAGAACACTGATTGAGCCAATAAAGCTAGCAAATTCATGATTCTTTTTTGTAACGTAAAATTGATCTTGCAGTTCACCAGACGGTAAGTAATATTATATATTTGGAAATCTGAATCTTATTCCAAACAGATAAGGCTGCAAATGCGTTGACACTCTTAATACCCCATAAGGACTAAAACTAAAAACCTCATAGCTTGGTTTCGAACGTCATTCATTAACTCACAGCCTGTCAAAATCCAGCTGAAGATAGGCCTCCCATAGATTGCTCCATATATCTAATATTTACCTTAATTGCAACACAGTTTACGAGAAAATATAGGAAAGTGCCACTACACAGTAATAGGTTTTGAACCTCAGGTGAATTAAATATTTATTTCGTAAATCAAACTGTCGAATAAACCAATCTGTAGCTAATACAATTGCTCGTCTACCAGAGACAACAAAAAAAAATATTTAAATAATAAGCACACGGGGATAATAACGTAAAAGATAACGAGTACGAAATAGAGACGGTACAGACGCGAACAGATGTGTAACATCAAAACCGAACTTTTTGAAGGTCAAAGTCAAAGTCTTTTGACGTCAGAATCGACTTTACAAAGCATTCTTTGAAAGTCAAAACTTCCTTGCCTTATGAATACGTGCTCAAGATTTTGACAAAACGGTGCGTCTTTTAGTGATCGTGTAACTTTTATTCGGCTTGAATGATCAAGGTCACTTTCACACAATTTCTTTCGAGGCGATGGCTCTTAGTTATACTAGGATACGATAGATGGCGCTGTAGTACATTATAAATAAATTCTATATTTATGGATCAAAATAATTTATATTGACAATATATATTTTGGCTTAGTTGCAAAAAATAAAACCAGAAAATCTTGAACCAATAGGTGGCGCTGGTGTAGACCTGGAGTGGTTTCGCAGTAAGACCCATTCTACCCATTTGAATGGGCAGATCAACATCTGCAGAGCTAGCTAGTAATATATCTGATTAAATTTGATGTCCTGATTTGAATATCTGGCAAAATTTTAAAAATTAAACAGTAGTTATTTTATTATAGTGCAGTAAGACATTATCTTATTATCTTCATCTCGTAAGCGTCACCGACTTGACATAGACCTTTCTAGATTTGTCTTAAGCGTCACTCTTTGCCAGATTAACAAGCAAATCTATATACCTAGATAAAAAAGCTCGTTACCTCAGTGGAAATTCCATCTCATTGACCTAGAAGCCAACTTTTCAGAAACTAAGTCAATCTGCAAAAGTTGAATGAGACCTGTGAATATTCCCGCGGGATACTTTACCTCAGCTACATGTTTAATAAATTAGGTCAGTCTATGTTATTATTATATAGTGATCTTGTATTTAAGGATCAAATGTTGAAAAGTTAATTAAACAGTGACGTCTTCAGAAAACTTTTAATTAAGTTCTGTGAAAGATAACTGTTTTTAAAAGGAGGCTAAAATGTAACAGCTTCTGACTTATTTGACAAGGCCCCACCTGCCTAGTTAAAAGCAGACTTCATAAAGAGCTTAAAGTTCGACGATAAGTTGTGTGTTGGTCGTGTCCCGATAACCATTTTTCTCTCCCACAGAGAATCGTATATCGTAGGAATAGACTATTGGAAATAACAATCATGGCTTTCGATAGACGTCAGTATACTCCAAATAATTTTTGCGGTAGGCAAAATGGAGCAGCAAAAGATTGCGAGATGTTTGGTAATGAGATCGAAGATCGAAGAATCGTATATACTCGTAACAAGGCACAGAGGGAAACAAATCGGGGGATGGACAGCAGCATCTTCCTAATGACGACTTAAAATAAAAAAAACTACTATTGCCAACCCGCTTGCCAAGCGTGGCACCTATGGCAAATAACCCGTCTATGAGGTAAACTATGGGGGCGGCCTAAGTTTGGCAATGAACGTAGACAGTAACGGTAACGTAGTAACAGTAAACTGTATAGCGCTAAATTTGAAGGTGACCTAATAATTGCAATTGCACAATGCGATTGTTGGCGTTTCTACTCATCAAGGCAGGTCGTCGCACCAACGTTCCATTTCGCAGTCGCCACTTACGACCCTCACGGGATGATGTGGAGTCGTGCATTCTCTACACTACACTACACGGCACTATGCTGATAATATGACTACAACATGAAAAGCACGTGAATTATTTATTATACAGCTGTAAGTGTTTCTTACTTAGAAATTTTAGAATTGTTTACTGTAGAAACTGTTACAAGTAGGTGCAAAATAATATAAGGTCCTTGGAGGTCGGTTTGTTACCTTAAGCTTTGCCGCCCTATAAAACCAAAACTAGGGGAAGTACAGAGATAAAAACACAAAATCGTATACTTTCGTAGGCTTTGGCAATAATTAGGAACACTTCGAAAAATCAAATTAAAAAAAACTGAGTTAAAAAAGTAAAGTAACTATTACAATACTAAAAAAAATATTTACTATCATGAACTGTCATAATGGTATCGCAGCGCCCTTTTGTCCTTTTATTATTTGATTGACTGATGAAGAGTTATCGTATTACAGAACCTTCTATGCAAATAAGGCTGTAGATTTTGAGTTATAAGAAAGTGACCATATTAACCGAATGACCATATTACCCTCACGTACTGTAATGGTATTCAACACCTTTTGATGTAAATGTTAAGATATAATTGTTAAAATGTTTAAAAAGGATTTATTGTTACAATGTTTATAAATGCTAGGAGTACGCACATGAGGCCTTGTTGGCGTCCGAAAATGGCGTACAAAATGAACGGTTACACCGAACACCTTCGCGCACAGCCAAGGAGATAGACTAAAAATACCTTAAAAAATGTTAAACGATTTGAGAAAAGCTACGTATAAAAATTATTCTTCATCGCGTTTAAGAATGAAGGTACGCAATATAGCGACGTTGCTCGGTCTTGAGCATGAAGGTTAGAGAACAGGAGAACGATCACCGTAGAAAATAGTGTCCCACAAATATGGACACCATCAGTGAGGCGCTGCGATCACTAAGTGCAGTCAATAAAAGTCATTTTCAGTCTATTTTTCCGATCAGATGATCAATCACTTGCACATCCACGCACAATAAAATATTTCTCCATTTTTTAATGTTTCTTTTTGTCAAAAATAACAAAATTACGGAGCATGAAAATTTTCTACGAAAAACGAAATGAAAATTTGTACAATATTCAACTAACTTCACCTACTTGTACTCATATACAGCTAACTTCGCAGTCACTACTCACCGACGTCAGCGCCGCTATGTATTCTACAATTTTCAGGGACAGGCGGGCTATGCTTTAGTACGTAGTGATCGTTCTCCTGTTCTATAACCTTCATGGTCTTGAGTGTTGAACGCGTTCGGAACCGCGGGTGAGGACGCACGCCCGCCCCTGGCGGCGACATGTTGCGTTCTCGGGGAGGCCACCGCAGTCACAGGAGCGGAATTTAGACCTTCCGTAGTTATGTTATCGAGGCTAATAGTTGAAGTGATAGCTCTGTTTCTTCTTTGCCGTAGTCGTTTACAGGCATATAGCTGCTATCACAGCCACTCCCGCCAGGATGTAAATCGCGGCGTAATGATGTATGTCGTGGAAGGCGATCACATCTTAGGACTTTAGATTTTTGATGTTTTCGTTCGAGGTGGTAAGTTGCCTGGGAACTGTCGGCGCCTTTTTCCAACTCCCCTGTTGCTGGGATGGAGAACTTGATAATTTGATTAATAGCAGCGATTTCAGGCGCATAAGTTTCGGGTCTGATTGTCAATTCACTCGTGAATATTTTGTGAGTATAGATTGATAATTCTTAACGTGTGATGTGCAACCGGGTTCCAGTGCGATGACACCGACGTCACTCAGCTACTTCACGGTAACTTTATCACCGTAAAAAAAGTCTTACGTTGCATTTGTCGCATATTGTAAATAAGTAATTGTTCGCCTTATTTAATTGAATGTTACGTATGTTAAAACATGTTACTGCACTCGACAATGATTATTTGGCACTGATTTGTGTTATTATTCTTCAAACACAGATCTCGGCTGAACAATGGTAATCTTATTTCAAAATTCAAATACTTACTGTGTTTTCACTTAAAGAAACTGATGCATTATTTGAAAATCTGATTGTATGTTTGATATAGGCATAGACCACCCAGCCTACGAGACATGAAACCATTACGATTCTCTAATTAAATTAGTCTGTCAAGGACTCAAGGTTAGAAGAAAGAAAGGTGTGCGGGCGGCGCGGGAGACGTAACTTAGATATGTGTCACATCCATATATCGTACGCGTAAATATGGGAGACTATGAAAACGTAACGTAATTATAAACATATTAATGATGCGTAAAATACACCGTAAAATACATGTAAAGTTCTTTAAAATATATACATGTATTTTACATGTCATTTACAACGCTGCAAACGTGCAACCGCACGTAGAAGATAAATGTAAGTAAAGCCGCATACGTACTTTTTCAATTATCAAAAAGAGTGAATATTGAAACATTACTGATAGCGTATCATGGCTTAGTAGGTTCGATATATGATGTTATTTTTTCAACTGACAGAGAGACTGTACTGAAGCTACAAAAACGCTACATTAGATCAGTGTGTGGTCTACAATCGACAGACAGTTGTGTACCTTATTTAAATCATTAATATTGTTAACTTTCTCGGCACTGTACAATTTAGAAACTGCACTTTTTGTAAAAAGAAACCCACACTTATTTACTAAATTATCAACAGTCAAGAAAACTCCAATATGTGCTCAATACTTGAATCAATTAATTAATTTAAAATGTAAGACTGCCTTAATGCACAAAAGCTTTTTCGGACTTACTCCTAAAATATTCAACAAAATTCCAAATGCAATTCCAATAATGCCACTGTTAAAATTTTAAATATCACTGCAAAAATTTCTCCTTAACAAAGGTTATACAATAGACGAGTTTTTGCTTACAATTTATTATTATTAGATAATATACTAATATAGACTATTATACAATAGACGAGTTTTTGCTTACAATTTGTTATTAGATTATATACTAATATAGACTATTATACAGTAGACGAGTTTTGCTTACAATTTGTTATCAGTTTTATCTAATTTTATGAATATTATTTAATTATTATAATTATGAAAAATTTTCAAACCTAACTGTTTTTCATATCCTGGTTGTGGAAGTCTGACCTCGTATCTACCATCACTGAATCGCTTTGTTGTTTCTTCATAGTATTGAACACATTGAAGTTCTTCTGCTGATAAGTTCGAATATTCAGTAATGTCCTCTGTGTCCCAATTTTTTTCTATTTGCTCGATCTTGTGCAAAATTACATTGCATTGGTATGTTTTTGTACTTCTACACAAAATCCAGCCGAGCTGAGTCTGTTGGGCAATCTCCATAGATTGATCTTCTTCTCAGCATATTCAGCATATTAATAAAATGTTGGAATATATGTCAGCACCCAGAAGAAAACCCACAGGTCAGCTAATGTAAGGTCTGGGTCAGCTAGTTGTACATTGTTCAAGAATGACGTTGAATTTGGTAATTGTTTGAAAATATATTGCATGATAAATACTGACGTGTGAAAAACGTAGTTGTTGTCCATTGATGAGCATGTTAAGTCAAGTACTCCTTTACAGCTATTAGGTTTATCACCAACTCCAAAACTACTACCTTTGCAGTTTCGTCTAGGAAGTTTTGGTCGCTAAGCCGCATTCTCAGACTCCACATTATCGAGACTTGCGAACCCTGATCAATGAGGGTGTGCATGATTTTATAAGTACCATCTGCGACCCACAGGTTGAGCATCGCTGTCGCCAATAAAATTTTGTTATATCGTTGTTTTGTTGAGTAACGTTCGAATTACTTATGCTGACGCGATTATTTTCCGCTTCTGACGACATCGACGACTTGTTTTTGATATTCGCATTGTTTTGCGACTTGTTTGAATATGGCCCGAAGGCGTCATGTAACATGGTGTTATGATTTTCATTGCATTCACGACACCACTTCTCGGAAATGCATGCTTTACCTTGATGACTAAAAAGACAGTTTTGGCAAACACTTAATTTCGTTACTGTTTTGCGTCTTGTTTGGGGAGACATGTTAAAAAATTCTTGACAAAGGAATAGTCCATGATCCTTACAGCAGAGTGGACATGTATATATTATGAAATTCTTGTTTTTAGTAGCTTGTAAGCTAAGTGACGCCGCATCTCTCGACGAGATGTTGGATGGATGCTGGGTTGTTAGCCGATTACTCGCGTATGATTGCTTGAAATAATTCGATTGCGGTGTTTGCAGATACTGATTTTGATTACTAGTAATGTGTGATTTTTGATGAGTGTTGTCTTATTCTTTACGTCCAGACTTGTTCCAAAAACTCGAGAAAATCTTGTAATTTTGGCAGTTCCCGGGGACATTTCAAAGATTGGACATAATCATGATGAGTCTCGTTATCGAGTTTATGAGTCAACAGGTAAACAATAATCGAATCCCGGGTGCTTATGTCAATTCCTAGGGTTTTATTGCATTTAAACATTCCAGCGTAGTGTCGTGTATTTTCTTGATATTGTTTATCACTGATGCTTGTTGCGAAACTGGCAAACTCATTAGTAGGTTCATATTAGACGTCAATGTAAGTTTCGGGTTACTGTATCAGTTGTTTAAAATGTCCCAACAGGCAATATAATTATCCGAGCTTATCTGTAGGTTAACACCTATAGGTTAACACTTATATCAGCCGATCCGCTTCTCCCCTGACCTTGCTCTTTAAAAATTGCATTTTTTGAGCACTGGAAAGGAAGCGATTGTTATGAATGCATTCCGTAAACAAATCTTTGAACGGAAGCCATTGATAATAATTCCCGTTGAAGATAGGGATATCAACTTCGGTGTAGATTTTTCTTGATTATATTATACATCCTTAAGTATTACAAAATCTCACACACATAACTTTGATCTCAATCAACTATTTCATTTCTCATCTTCGTCTTCACATTTTATAAAAATAAAAAGGTTAATGTTAAATGCCGACGCGTAAAAAATGTACTATAGATTGTTACACGTACTATACACGATTAAGACTTAGGACTCCTTTCCACTAGTCTTACAAATGTTGCGTGCTAAGGCAGAACAGTTTGTAAAGGGCTATTCACATTTATACGTCACTGATTTTATGTGGTTCCGACAAACATTATCGGATGATTTGCTTGCGTCTCACGTCCGATTTATATTTTATGGCAGGCCTTGCCCTTTTACCTTGAACGAAGCTGTTCCCACTTATCGATCAAACAATCCGATATGCCTCTTCTTTTACCGCTGCCCTATATTTTCCCACCGCCTCTCATCATATTTACCGGTAACTTATTTTAGCAACCCCTAAATTCAGTTGGTAATGTTTGAATTATATTATTAAAAAAATCTTCCCTTTACGATTGGATGTCTCACCAAATCTTCTTAGGAGTATCCATTGAAGTTGAAGCTAGCTATCTAGCATCAACTTCAATGGATATCCTCCACAAAAATCTTAATAATCTGCCTTAATATTGAGATTTCTGTGGTTTCTTCTAATCCAAATTATCCCTGGTGAAAGAAAATATGTAAGCATATTAAAGAATTTCGATTTAAATCGTAATGTTTCATTAATATGTCATGATATTATGACATCCGATAGAAAATTGTCCACCTGACCCCGATGCACAATACTCCGACTAGTGACAGTTAACAAAGCCAAAGTTTTCTTTTTATAGAATTGGGTGATAGACGAGCACATAGTTCACTGTTCACAGTAAGTGGATACTGTGGACCATAGACACCTACATTTATCCTAGATTAAGAATTAAAATGCAAATGCGTTGTCACTAGGAAGAACTGTCACCTAAGAACTACGATGGAATGTTACGTTTCCAGTAAAAATGGTCTCCGGTTCTCATTACTCACCATACGAAACACAGCAGCATTAAGCTGCTATTTTACGCTGGTCTTCTCTGAGAGCGTGGTCTTTCCCCGGGCGAGCGGACCCATTCGTGCTGCAGCCGTAATATAACTGCAGCGTGGCTCTACCATGTAACTGCGACGTCTGGTACTGCTACCGTCAATCCGCTAGTTAAGCATGCCAATAAGGCGAATCCAATTTAAATGAGGAGATTCTTATATCCAGTTGTGGACTATTAGAAAGATGATTATGGGCCCAGGGCCCCGCAACACAAAATCACAAAAGGCACTAATATGGGAACTAAAGTGCATAGGGCCTCCAATAAGTTTGTGGTGGCGCTGATTTTGTATGTGATGTCATGAAGAACTTGAGTGCAGGTTAATTGCGATTAGGGTTGCCACTCCTATATATAATAAATAGTATAGTACTATATTTCGGTCAATTGTACTATATATTATAGAAAAGTAATATAGTACGAAAAATACTATACTTTTACTTGTGGCTGGAAGTCTGGACGAGTAAGTTTTACGGAAAGAATTTGTTTCATAATGAAATAAAATCGAAGGAAGAAGGGATAAGAACATGTATTAATTCAGTTAAAAATAATTATTAATTTATTTTAATATGAATCTAAACTCAGATTCCTTTAATTAGTTTAAAGGTAAGGTGGTTAGATCATTGATGGCCAAAGCAAAGAGTATTAACAAATGAATATGAAAAAATCCATAAAGATTAAAAGTTAATGTGTACTTTTTTACTCCTAAATTTCTCAAAAGTACTGTATTTTTGCATCTTTTTTGAGAAAATGCTAAATTTATTCAAAAAAGGCAGCAACTCTAATAGCGATACGATCATTTCATAAAATATTTAATGTTACTTACGGACTCCTCAAAACTGGCAACTCATTTTTGAATAGTTGTAAACTATTTTCCCCTCCCTTTCCCTCTCCTTGGCTGACCGATGATATAAAAAAATCATCCACATTAAAAATTGTGCCAAAGCTAAATACAAGTCACTTCCTACCGATTTGAATAGAGAGAAGTATAGATTAGTACGGAATCGTTGCAATAATCTGTAAAAAGCACAACGACGCCATATCCATGAATCAGTACAAGATCCTGACCCTGCTAGGGTCTGGAAATTTCTTAAGTCCTTAGGAGTTGGGAAATTACGACAAAATCTCACACAACATAACTTTGATCTCAATCAACTTAATTTGCATTTCTCATTTTTGTCTTGCATTTACGATAAAGCAAAACATAATACTTTGGACTCTCTTTCAAAAGCTCCCACTCCGGACACCTCTGCTTTTAATTTTAGCCAATTTAACAGTTGTGATGTTAAGAGAGCCATAATGTCCATCCATTCAAATTCGATTGGTAGTGACTGCATTAGTCGGAAAATGGTCATCCCTCTCATTGATCTCCTTTTACCTATAATCACGTCTATCCTGAATAATTCACTGAATTCTGCTTTTTTCCCTTCAGCTTGGAAAGACGCATTTGTAGTTCCTCTTCCGAAAAAGTCAAATCTCTCTAGTTTTTCTGATTATAGACCTATCTCTATTTTGCCTTTCTTTTCCAAAGTTCTAGAACGTCTTGTACACAACCAATTAAGCACCTATCTTTTAAAGCACAATCTTTTAAATCCCTTGCAATCCGGTTTCCGTCCTGGCCATAGTACGACTACTGCACTTTTACAAATCACTGATGATATTCGGTATGGTATGGAGAAACAAAAGCTTACCATTCTCATGTTGCTTGATTTTAGTAACGCATTTAATACTGTAGATTTTGATATCTTGTTAAGCATCCTACGCTCTCTCAACATATCTCCAACTGTAGTTGACTGGTTTCGAAGTTACTTGTTTGGTTGCCGACAGCGAATTCAGGTGCAAGAGGTTTTTTCCACCTGGACTACTACAGTGTACCACAAGGTGGCGTGTTGTCTCCTCTCCTTTTTGCAATTTTCATTAACTCTATAGGTCATAATTTGTCCTCTTCCTACCACTTGTATGCTGATGATCTCCAAATCTATACTCAGTCCTCTCTTGAAGATCTATCTAAAGTAGTTGACACTATTAACGCTGATCTGAATTGTATTTCGAATTGGAGTAAATGTTATGGTTTAACGATTAATCCTAAGAAAACTCAGGCCATTGTCGTCGGTAGTTTTAGACTAATTGGTAAAATTGACTGGTCTTCCCTACCCCCTATTATACTTGACTGCACTCTAATCCCTTACAGTAACAAGGTTAAAACCCTGGGGTTGTATCTTGACTTCTGTATGTCTTGGACCTCACAGGATAATGAGGTCAGTAGAAAAATGTTTGCTGCGTTAAGCTCTTTACGTAGATTACGTAATTTTCTTCCCACAGCAACTAAAGTTACGCTCGCCCAGTCTCTACTTTTACCTATCCTTGACTATGCTGATATTTGCTATCTTGATATTACCGAGGAGCAGCTTAATAAGCTTGAGCGCATTCAAAATTTATGCATTAGATTTATATTTGGGCTCCGCAAATATGATCATATCTCCGAATTTCGCAAACAGCTCAAATGGCTCCCGATCCGCCTTCGCAGGAATACTCACATTCTCTCCGCGTTGTATAGTGTGCTGTTTAATCCTTCTACTCCTCTTTATTTAAAAAACCGTTTCCAGTATCTTTCTCTTACCCATAATCGGTTCCTTCGATCCTCCGTCAATCTTTCTCTCTCTACACCTTTTCACTCTTCTTCCTTTTTCAAGAAATCCTTCACCGTAACCGCTGTGCGATTGTGGAACTCCTTACCTCTCCATATTCGTCGTGCTAAATCTCTTCACTCTTTCAAAATTCTTGTTAAATCGTATTATTTAGAACGCTATTAGATAAATTACTTTACCTTTCTCGTACTCTTTTCATTTAATCTATTATATGATATTTTATATATAACTTTCACTTATTTTTATTTGTATGTATTATTGTATTTTTTTTTATTATTATTATTTTGTATACCCCCCCTCTATTTGTAATCTTTGTTTGCAACATTCCTCTACGCAAAGCCTGTCTGGAAGAAATCACTTTCAGTGATAAGACCGCCTATTGTACATACTTTAATTAGTTTTAACAATATTGATGTTTCTGTATTGTGGTGTACAAAAAATAATAAATAAATAAATAAATATTTATAACTGGATTTGATATAATATTACTGAATTTCCTTTGCATTAAATTATATATTAAAGGACATTAATAAGTAGATGACTATTTAAAAGATTAGAATGCGTGGATTTAATGCGCTTTTTAAACTTTTTAATTATATACATCCCACAAAAATATTTTATAAGACCTCCAAGACAGTCGCTAGGGTTTCAAGGAACACTTCGAGCTCCCGGTTCTCCGTAATTAAAAGGTAGAGGATGCTATTGGTATGCATAGACTGCCTAAATGTCAATGTTGCCCAATCTAGGAAAACCAAGGGAGGAAGTGCATCGCCTGTATGGGCAAAAAGACTGATCATCCGACTCTGTAGAACTAAAATCTACAGAGTGCAGCCGAGGATCACTATACGGATAGTGCGAGGTTAGGTTTAATATCGTTTGAGGAGGCGCCAGTCCTCGCTTGCTTTCCACCTTTGGACATTCTGGCGGACATGGTTGCAAGGGTGTGCGACTGAACGAGGGAGTGAGCCAGATGAGGCGTTCGAGGGGGGTTTAGTAACGAATTAACACATTGTCAATTGTGCGCTCATCTCTGTGGGGAGCGTTATACGCGAATATGCAATATTGCAGCAAACCTTCCACATTTCGAAGCCTGTGGGTGCATCGACGAACGGCAATATTTACCTACAGACTTACACGGGTAATTACCGAGCACGGGTGCATACACGGATTTAAAAAAGCGGGCGTAAACGCATCAGCTTATCATGACACCTCTGGTTCCAATCCTAGGGCACAGTAACAGCCCTTGTTTATGAATTTAGCAGGTTTTCTACCCAGTGCCTTGAAAAGAACATAAAGCCATTGGTCCTGCGCATGTTCTCCCTCCAGTCGTGTTAGACTGCCGTCCCATTGGGCTACAAAACTAAGAGAATAGAGAGAATAGAGAGCCTGTACTTTCGCACACACTCGGGCGCAATTTATCGTTCACGGCAGTCAGTCTCCTTTTAAGAATGACCGCAATTGCCGATAAATTCGATCAGGATGACAATATTATTATTAATTACGTAATTTGCGTTTTTTTACAATTTACACAGGTCAACGCATCAGTTAGCTAAAATAGTAATTAGCCGGCCTGGTAAAGAGCACAAGAAGTCGATATATGCAGGTAGCTTTAGTATACCTACACGTTTTGTTGAATTCTTGCGGGAGGCCTTTATCCAGCAGGGAAGTTTTGAAGGACTGTAATTATGATGATAATTATATAATCTTTTGTCTTTATTATTATGATAATTATGTAATTTCAGATACATGATATCTTTTATTTAAGCTCAGAATTTCTAGGTAAATTCTATTCTACGAGACAAGCTTTACAGTGTAATTTTGTAATGTCCTCCAAACCGAATTTCGGTCAAGGCGGTCTGCCTCAACGGAGACTAGCCATCGGTGCAGGACAGGATTATAGTGCCCAAGTGTATGCGCGAGCACAGGTGCACTCTCTGTTCCCTCGCTCTCATAATCCGATTGGACGGTAAACCGACACGACCGGAGAAAGATCAGGCTCAGGACCAACGGCTTTACGTGCTTTTGGGGTGAGACACCGCCAACTTCCTGACTCCGGGCAGCTACTGAGAATTTATTGACGGATAAACTCAATAATCGTTTTTATAGGCCCGACCCGGGTTTCGAACTCAGGACCTCATGATCAGCAATCACACTGCTCCAACCACTAGAACAACGTGGCAGTCGGTCAGTAATTTTGTAATTATTATGTGTAGTTTTAGTGATATTATTTAAAGGGAAAAAAAGAGATCACGTATATAGGGGAAATATAATCTCAAATGGCTTAGCAAGATCGTCCGTTATGCCGAAAATATTGCAGCATTAATTTTGAAAGAAATATATGGTAAAGTTGAGGATTAATGTTAAGGACTATGTTAGACGAAAACACGATTTCGTAAAATTTTCTCGATAGAAAAAAAAAATCCAAAGTTACCTCCAAACTGAACAATAAAGCGCTGTTATTCATGAAATACTTTAAATAAGATCATGAAACTTTACATACTAAATGAACTAACTATAAAGCAGTGCTTACGTCATTTACTTTTTATAAAATACCATTATTTTCAATGTAAAAAGAAATTACCTAAACTATCGGCGACTTGAAGCGACCTTTTAGGGGGAACAAAAACCACGAAAAAAAAAAAAAACAAAAAATAAGAAGCGACTGGGTTGGCGTTAAGAAGCAGGCATAAATATGATAAACCTAATGAAATAAGTATCTAACGACCTATCTACTTACAGTATTAGTGATTACAAATATGTCGGTACATAGCATACGATGCGCGGGGAAGTGAGGGCGAAATTCGAATTTGAGCTGACTTACTATATCCCCTTAAAGCTACACCCACTCAAGGTCAGTCGGAAGCAAAGTGGAGGATCAATACGGAACACAGCAATATTACCCTTCAGCAATTCAAGACGCCAGCATCTGATTTATTATTTAGGTGAGCGAACGTAATAAGGTACGTTCATAACTAATGTTCCCTTATGCAATACAACTCACTATATTATGAAAAGATTGGAAATTATGGAGACAAAACAACCTGTTTTCCTGCGAGTCCGATTCACTACCCCATATCATCCCGTGGGTGCCTTAAAAGGGGCCAGAGGAAAACAGAAACAGGGAATGGGCATTTTGGAGATAACAACTGAAAAGAATAAGGAAACTTTCTTTGCAACTATGTCATGGTTAAAAATTGTGTTCTACTTAATATATTTTATTGTCATATTTACTTTTCTTGATAAGGTACTTATGGTATGTATATATATCTATAACTGGCTATAACGTTTAATGTAATACCTAGCTATAAGGTCTTTGGGAGCACTAAGCTTGAAGTTGTTGACGAATACGTTTACCTGGGACAAATAACAAGGATAAGACAAACTAGATTGTAAAACCAGTGCGTGTTTCCAGTGATGACTTATGGATCTGAGACGTGGTCCTTCACTGCTGGCCGTATGAGGACGATCAAGATCGCTCGGCGAGCTATGGAGAGGGCTATGCTCGGGGTTTCTCTACGTTGATAAACTTAGAAATGAGAATATCCGCATTAGAACCAGAGTGACCGACATAATCCAACGGGCCGGCCATATAGCTCGAAGAACCGACAACCAATGAGGAAAAAAGTTCTCGAGTGGGAGTCTCGTATGTACCGGTGGGCGTAGTGTAGGGCGACCCCACACTAGATGGAGTGACGACCTGGCAAGACATGCGGGAAGTCGATGGATGCAGGTGGCTCAGGACCTTGCAGTGGACTTGTGAAGGGCTGTAATGATATATATATATATATATGTGTGTATGTATATGTGTGTGTATATATGTGTGTATGTATGTGTGTGTGTGTGTGTGTGTGTGTTTGTGTGTGTTTATAATATAATGTATTTCATTATTGCATTGTCGCATATAAGATATATAGCTTATACTACGAGTATCAATACATACTCGTACTTGTTTATCTACTGTATATGCACACTTCTATATGTTTAAATGAAAATAATCACCTTCACCGAGGTTTATCTGGAAGATATCGCTGCTTAACAATAAGGCCACCTAATTGTATACAATAACATACATAAATTTATAAATTTAAGTTTGTTGTGTTCAATAAAGAGTATAATAAGTCAACATTCCCCTCCATGCGGCAAATTATAGGAGAGGTCTGTGTTCAGCAGTGGACTGACTGTACCGAACGATAAAGATAGGCTGAAATAAATTCATCCACGATATTTTATTCACCGCCGAGCACGTGGTAAATTACTTGATATCTCAATTGACAATGTAATTTTAGCCAGCGAGAATCTAACCTAGATTGCGCACGTACTGTGTAATTAACGGCGGACATCCCCGAGAAACCATGGCCAAAACCACCATTATTATAGCTGCTATATTTTGCCGATCTTTCAATATGAAGGTATGCGCTCACTGCGGAATTGCAGTTAGAATTCTGAATAAAAGGCCGAGGGGAGATATTTTGTACATCGACCGTCAGTTAATACGCCAAGTAATTTTTTCATCTAATTTGGTTTTGGGTCAATGGGAATGAAGGTTCTTAAGTTACAATTTTTGAGCAGTGCAATATCGAGGAACCCTCTCCTAATGGATAGAGTAACGACTTAGGGGCCGGATTTACATCGTTGATATAAATTGGTGGACTAAACTGGGAATGGTCTCTCACAGAATACCAGCGTGAAATAGCAGCATAATGCTGCTGTGCTACGTATGGTAATGAAGCAATCTCTCTTTGACCTCAGGGGTGACAACTCATTTGCATTTCTTATATAAACGGTAGCCTTTTCTTCTTGGAAGTCCATTTAAGTAGAAACTACCCCGTCACTTATATCTGCCGCCATAGCAGTGCGTACCTGATATGTTCCGTTTAGAAGAGTATAGGAGCAAGAATAATTAAATACTATGATGGAATACCTCACGGCATGTAATTATACTTGCTCTCTATATTAGTCTTTAGAGATGGTCAACCTGTTTTGTTCGAAGTTACCATAAAAATAAAAATATCAAGTATAGCTGCATGTGTCTATAGACCACTGCATCCAAAAAAACTGCAAGATAGTGCTCGCTTATTATCCATACCATCATTTTATTTGGTTTATTTTTTATTTTATTGAATAAGGTACACAAAGAGACAGTAGTTATACACAATTCTATAATTAAAAGTATGGTCATGTTGATCTAAGCCACAATCCAAAAAAGTGTACACAGCATAATAATATAACTGTAGTAGTGATTATAGATTATAAAATATATAATATTCCGTGTGGTGGTGACGCAAGAATATCCATTACCCCATATCATCCTATGGGATCAACAGCAGGTCTTCCTAATAACGATTAAAATTAAAAAACTGCGGTTACCAACCTTTTGCCAAGAGTGGCTACTGTTTCAAATATCCCCCCATGAGGCAATATACGGGGGAGGCCTGTGTTCAGCTGTGGACTTAAATAGGCTGTTACGTAAACAGTAACGGTAGACATTATAAAAATAGCATGCGAATGGTCGATAAATACGGGTAGCTCAAATTGCTTCTGAAGCGGTAAGGAGAGGCCTACGCCAGCAATGGTCTTGTTTTGAGATGTGATTATTACAAGTAGAACAAGAAAAAATATTGATCAATACATAGACTTAGAATATACTGGGATCTATATTTGTATTATACGACACGGGAGAAAACAGCAACAAAACGGTCTCTAACCTACACCACTGAACGCCATGAATTTGCTGATAGAGGCATAAAATAGTCATTACGCAGTCCTTTGCCCACCCCTATTCGGGGTTGAATTCGAAAAAAATCGATATGTGTTGCGTAACAACACGCTATTCTTGCTTAGTTCCTAACTTATACTCCTGTAATATATTTATAACTAATAAGTGGCTTAGGTTTTATATTTGCTTCTTCATTTTTAGCCCGTAGAATTTAATTCCAGGAGTTTCTCGTTGTAGGAAGGATTTGTATCAAATGCAACGGCACTTTTGACTCTGCTACCCGTCTTGGTCTTCGAATTCACGTCTGGCTTGAACTAGGTATCGTCACAACCTATTAAAGACCATTGCTGAACATGGGCGTATCCCATAGATTTCCTCATGGGGGGTATATTTGCCATAGTTGGCACGCTTGGCAAGCGGATTGGCAACTGTACTTTTATTGTCGTTATTAGGAAGACGCTGCTGCCCATCTCCTGGATTTTTTTTATTGTCGCCTCTTACACACACACCCACGGGATGATATTATGGGGTAGTGAATATTCTTACACCACCATTACACTGCAATGGTGAACTAGATTGCCTTAGTAAACGAAGTTTCGGACAATTTTTCATATCAACACAAGTAGTTTCATTCAACACAATCGTTGACATAAGCTTCTACTCCGTTCACATGTTACACCAAATTTTTTTCTAGCCGGAAAAAAAGGTCATCCAGTAAATAAAATAAAAATAAAATAGCCTTTTATTCCTCATTATTTACTTTTAATAAATTTGTTAGAAATTCATTTTTAATAGCTTTAAGTACATGCATTACTATAATATAAGAATTACATTTAATTGGAAAATTCATTTAAACCGAATAAATTTGTTACATTTAAGTACATGCATTTACTATAATATAAGAATTATATTTAATTGGAAATTTCATTACACTGATAAATTTGTTACAAAAATCAATTTAATAACTTTAATACTATTGGATTTCATTACAATTTTTACAAAATCAATTTAATAACTTATAGTATATGAATTATTATAATATTAGAATTACATTCAATTGGAAATTTAATTTTGCATTTAATTTGCTTTTATTTAGTTAATTTAATTTTTATATAAATCAATTTTGACATTTTAGTTTCACAAATTTATATTATTTTCTTTAAATAATATTTTCTTACAATATAGATCTTATTAATTTTTTTTAAAGATTTCGTAATTATTTTTAGTACTTATTTATTATTTTAAGTATATTTATAATTTTAACTTATTATACCTGTTATTTGAGGACCCCACTTCGGGTAAAGGCCTCCTCCAGAGCTGCCCATACTTGTCTGTCCTGTGCCTTGTTCATCCAGTTTTTCCCAGCTGTAGCCATCACCTCGTCGACCCATCTTTCTTTTGGCTTGCCTTTTGCACGTGTTCCAGCTGGTCTTCGCCACTCTGTCACCGATTTAGTCCATCTTTGGTCTGAAATGCGTGCTAAATGTCCTGCCCATCGCCATTTCAACCTTTGACCGTGATGAAGAACATCTACTACTACTGTTTTGTTGCTTAATTCCGAGTTCCTTACTCTGTCTTTCAATTTTATGTTAAGAATTGTCCTTCATATCAACACAAGTAGTTTCATTCAATACAATATTTTCCATAGGCTTCTACTCCGTTCACATGTTACACCCAATTTTTTTCCAGACGGTAAAAAAGGTCATCCAGTACATGTTTCAAATAATCCCGCTGGGTTTCATGCTGATTCTTCTCATCAAAATTACGTTCAATAAGTATTATGTAATAATCAATATTGAATAAAAACTATACTTATCAATTATATTCTAATGTTTTCTGTATCTTTTTATTTTGTGATGTAACAAAAGTACTTAAAAAAGATATTCAATCATCGGTTACTTAAAAGTAAACAACTTATTTCACAGACTCCATTTGCTTTAATGGACCGTAGGGCTGTCTTTCCAAGGTAGCACAATTAAGTTAAACTTGAATTTGCTACCCCTTTTCAAATAATTATCTTTCTCGTTCATAGATGAAATATATGCCCCTCCATCAATAAAGCTTGAGTGGAATATAGACAATGTTAGATTACTATTTTAAATTATTGTATTAAAAATTTATTCAGATTCAAGAGTTCAGTGACAATACCAGCCTAAAATAGTAGCTTAATGCTGTTATGTTTCGTATGGTAAGTGTAGAGAACCGGAGACCCTTTTTATTGGAAACGAGGCATTCCATCTTAGTCCTCAGAAGTGACAACGCATCTACATTTTGATTCTTAATCGAGGATAAATGTAGATGTCTATAGGTACAGTTGTGTGCTCGTTAGTCACCATTATTACATAAAAAGACAGATACACGTATAGAAGAATTATATATATTACGAACGATCTGTCCTGGCTTCACACGGGCATAATAATATTACACTGGTGTTTTCTAGATCTCAACAACAGCGCTACCTATCGGGTCATTCTCGAATCACCTTAATCACAAATACAAAATTTCCCAAAATCGGTGCACTAGTTTAGGAGTTCAGTGACAAAAACAAGTACAGAAGATTTTTTTATATAGGATAGGATGACAAACGAGCACACAGTTCACCTGATGGTAAGTAGTTGCTGTGGCCCATAGACATCTACATCTATCCTGGATTACGAATCAAAATGCAGATGCGTTGTCATCCGTGAGGACCCAGGTGGAATGCCTCGTTTCCAGAAAAAAAGGTCTCTGGTTCTTTACACTCACCATACGAAACACAGCAGCATTAAGCCACTATTAGACGCTGGTATTCTGTGAGAGCGTGGTCCTTCCCCGGTCGAGCCGACCTATTCGCGCTACAACCATACTACTAATATAACTGCAGCATGGCTATGTAATGTAAAAAAAAATGTAAAAAAACTGCAGTATGTAAAAAAATTGAAATATGAAGTTTTTATTGCTATGAAAAGGTTTAGATTGAGTATAATTTGAGTAGCCTTTCCTATTACACCTGGACATTGACCTTCATTACAAAAGCCAACCTCGGTACATTAACCGCAGGTCATCCACACTACAATTAGATCAAGGTCATTGGCTTTATCTCTCACTGCTCTCTTGATAAATCTTGATAAAAACAATGTCTAGGGATGAATCAATTTGCACAGATAATTCAATAAAATGAGACATAGATAGAAACATATGTCAAACCAATACAAGAGGATGTTTAAATTTGCTATATAAATATAATTACAAATCATAAAATACAACAATTTAGAAACTAAATTTACCATTTTAATTAAAAGTAAAACCAATTTCAGAGTTAAAAAATTAAAATAATTTTCACATATAGCTTCAGAAGTCGGTGCGTATAGGTTATTTTTGTATAGAATATGCGTATATGTGCGTATAGTTGACAAACGAGGATACAGTCCATCTGATGGTATGTGGCTGCTGTGGCCCATAGACATCTATATTTATCCGCGATTAAGCATCAAAACGCAGATGCGTTGTCACCCCCGAGGACTAAGATAAAATGTCTCGTTTCCAGTAAAGAGGGGTCTCCGGATCTCTACACTCACCATACGAAACACTCAACATATTTTACGCTGGTATTCTTTGGTTTGAGCCTGGTCCCACCCCGGTTGAGCCGACCCATTGGTGCTACAACTATAATATAGCTGCAGCGTGGCTCTACCACGTATTAAAAAAATGTATATAGTATATCAATAAAGCCCTTTCGTTTTAGTTGTTTGAATCTGACTTTTACTTCTCATTAAAACTCTAAGCTTAACCCTTGTAAGTGGGCTGAGGTATGTAATAAGCTCGATTTTTTTCTAAATCTTCTTTCTAATTCTTCTTTCATCTTTATAGAACTTTTGCTTCAAAATATGGGTTTACCTCTTAAGTGTAACCTATTCAATTAAAAAGAACAGTTAAAATTTGTTTACAAATGACGAATTTATCGTTTAACACAACCTCTTCATCTTTACGAGTATATCAATTTATGGAAACCGCAATAACACAATGCATAATTTTAGTATACGCCAAAATCCGAATGAATGAATTACTATGGCTGTTTTAACCCCTCGTCTGTCCTGTGATTTAATAAAGTTTCCATTGATATATGATTTTGATATACTTTTCCCACAAAATGTCTTGGAAATAGTAATTTTAATGAACAGCAGGAAGTAGTCTGGAAGTACTTCAGGAAGTGCTTGACAGATGCGCCATATTGGCCAAAATGGCCGTGACATTCGAGGGGATAACGTTAGTAGTATTTTTTATAGGATAGGGTGACAAACGATCAAACGAGCACACAGTCCACCTGATGGTAAGTGGTTGCTGTGGCCCATAGGCATCTACATCTATCCTCGATTACAAATCAAAATGCAGATGCAGTTTCGTTCTCTACGAAACACAGCAGCATTAAGCTACTATTTTACGCTAGTACATATGTTGTGAGAGCGTGGTCCTTCCCGGTCAAGCTGACCCATTCGTGCTACAACTATACTTCTAATATAACTGCAGCATAACTCTACCACGTATAATATAGTAATGTAAATCGATTACCCTTGGAGCTTATAGGTGGGGGGGGATATTTTGGCCCAAACCGCATCTTTTAATTTTAAGTTGTTCTAGGAAGACGCTGCCGCCCATCTCCTAGTTTGTTTTCTTACATTTTTTTTATTATTTTTATTTCAAATTTTTTTTGTATATTAATGTAATTTACTATTTAACAATTAATAGACTAAGTAGTAGAAATCTCCTCTAAATTAATTTTGTAGTTCTGCTCACTTGTTTAAAAGAATAAACACGGGCAAGAGGGTATAACTGATTGAGAGAGAAGTTTGGCTTGTGTTCTAGAGAAATGATGTTTTTAAAATGGGACTAATTTATAATATTTTGATCAGCAGTAAGAGTATTGTCTAAGTGTTTATAGTTTGATACTTAAACCAAATAAGAACTACGTGATTGTTTCATTTTATTGCAGTCGCCTATTACGAGTTACGACACCCACGGGATGATATTGGTAGTGAATGTTCTTTGAAAGAATTTCTTTCACCGTCACTACGCCGCCCATAGCGTAACACGGTAATAACGTAATACATTTGAAGATATAGACCGCAGACACAAAAGTTTGAACAAAGATAAAAGGGAAACAATGCGAAAATAAATATACCTGTTTACATTTACAACAACAAGTGGACAGCTCAAGAAACGAGGCATTCCATCTTAGTCCTCAGGGGTGACAACGTATCTGCATTTTGATTCTTAATCGAGGATAGATGTAGATGTCTATGGGCCACAGCAATCACTTACCGTCAGGTGGCGACTGTGTGCTCGTTTGTCACCCTATCCTATAAAAAAAAAAACAAGACAAAGCGTGCATCTTTGCTTTGTTTTGTAATCTCATAAATAGTTTAGTGGTAAATGTTATTTGTAGAGTGAATTTTAACATGCTCACACTTTGTCTAAATTACAAGTAATATATTGTATCAGTAGTTTACTTTATAAAAATTAATTATGTTAAAAGTTCCGTGTGCGAAAATAAATTGTTTGACACCGAACAAACCATATTTTAGGGAAATCTGGTGGCTTTAGGGTGATCGTGGTGAATTATGATCCAAGTGCCACCCCAACAGTATCGAGTAGTGATGGCGTAAGGGAATATCACCTCGTGGGTAAGAAACGAAAGAGGTAAACAAAATAGGTGATGAGCAGAAGCATCTATCTGATAAAAACAGCATAGCATACGATGATAACCTAATGTATGACAAATTGAAGTTGCCCCACAAAACCAACCTACAACTAACTATAATAAAGTAGACCTGTGCTGGAGTATATTTCGGAGCAGCTTGACCGAGGAAGGATCACGCTCACACAGTATACTAACGTGGGTTGGCCACACCACTAAACATGTCGCAAAAAGCTGCTGTACATAGTGTGGTGAGTAAACTGGTCACACCTTGGAGAATTTATAAGCATAGCTTGCTTATTTATCTCTAAGGGTAACACTTTTTACTAGTAGTTCGCTATTCCACATTGGTCCTCAGGGGTGACAACGCATATGCATTTCTATTCGTAATCGATGATAGCTGTGCTTGTCAATAAGCGTTAGCCATTTACCGTTACGTAAATTGTGTGCTCGTTTATCAGTCTTAATTCTATAAAAGTTAACATATACAAATTCTATAACCTAAACGTCTGTGTATCTAGCAAAGCAAAAAGAACCAATACAGACAAATTCAAATGTGCAATTTAATCTTAATTAATTCCTGCTCTATTTACCGCAATGATAAGTAGTTTAAATAAATAATAGCTTACAATTAGTCTCAGGTTACCGGAGTATGTTAAGTTTTAATAAAGAAGGCTCGTGGAAAATATGCGAACTACAAATAAAACATCATATTTTATAAGAAAGAGTCATTTTTTATAGAAGAGGGGGCAAACGATTACGCGACTCATCTGATGGTGAGTGACTTCCGCCGTCCATGAGCAACTGCAACACCAGAGGAATTGCAGATGCGTTGCCGGCCTTTTAAAAAGGTGTAGGCTTTTTTTTTCTTGAACGCTCCTAAGTCGTATCGGTCCGGAAAAATCTCTGATGGTAGTCGATTCTAGAAGGAAGTTGTGCGAAGAAGAAAACTTCTTCTAAATCGCACAGTGTTGGCCGCTAGTCATCAAGACTGTATATATCGCGAGTTTTGTCGCGATGTGCGATGGTGAAATTGTGCGGCTGGAATTAGCCTGAACAATTCCTCAGAACACTGTTCGTAGTACATGCGATAAAATATGCAAAGCGATGCACCATATCCTCGCAGTTACCGTGAGTCAAGCTGATTGGAAAGAACTCGGTGGCGGACGATTCGGACGGCTCGGTGCTGGATGCGATCAAACGGAAGGAACTGGCACTGAGGAGCTCCAGCTCAGATGTGGGAACAGTATTCCATGTGCATGGATGCTTAGCGAGGGTTTCTCCGTCACCAGGAGTGCTGGTACCCTCCTGGGGTAGTATTTTACTCACCATGTTAAGTAGGGAGGGAGGGAAACTGGGCCTCCGGCCACCTGCGCTTACCAGAAGAAACGCTGAAGCAGAGCTTCTACTTCACGCTGGTCTTCTGTGAGGTCGTGGTACCACCACGGTTCGAGATGGCCTATAGGTGCAACGTGCTGCGTGGCTCTACCACTGTTGAACTGACTGACTGACTGAAGACTGTGGTGCCAAATCTGAGGTACTTCTTTCAATAGGGATCTAACGAGCATGCGGTTCACCTGATGGTACGTGTCGACCGCCGCCCACGAACAACTGCAACACCAAAAGAATTGCAGATACGTTGTCGGCCTTTTAAAAAGGAGTAAGCACGTTTCTTGAAGGTCCCTAGGTCGTATGTTGAACGCTTTATTAAGCTCGAGGTTATCAGTTAACCACGTTTTGTAAGGAGGCCACATAATGTTATATTTAGCTCTTTTTTATGAAGGCTTGATTAAAAGTGATTCACTCTGCGAAATGATTTCTTAATTCTTCACCACAAGCTTCACAATCATCATTGTCAACAGTAGCAAGTTACAGCCATTCACACTACTGAACATAAGCCAAGTAATGTCAAAATTCTTTTTTGATTAAATTGATTATACTTCGGGGGTATTACCGTATAAATTAAAAAAAAATCAACCTCAAGGGTGGAAATTGGGGGATGAAGTTTTCAACGTAAATATTTAGAAGATATTCGAGCTTATGATATGCCTTAGACCGTGTGTTATCACCGACTTCAGAAACTATTATGTAGGAATTATTTTCTTCTTTTTTGGTCTTTGTATTCGGCTTATGCTTCCTATTAAATATTAAATTTCTATTAATTTTTTTTCGATTTATCTGTTTAATTTTTAACCATTTTGAGAGGACTAAGTAATATGACAAGCTTCAAGTCGGTTAAATAGTTACATTTCAAAATTCATCCCCTATTTTTTTCACCCTTTAATATAATCTATTTAATATAAAAAGGATCATTAGAAACGCTTCTCAATTCACAAAGATTTACAAAAAGAACACACAGTCGAATTGAAAAACATCTCCATTTTATTAAGTCGGCTAATAATAATTCGTCGCACTGCTCCAATACATGTAGGTGAAATTATACATTACGAAATACTTATATTTTCCATTTATACAGTCTTTCTTATAATAAATATATGTGATAATAAATCAGCACCCAAAATTGCAAATTAAATCAAGGAAACGCAGCCAGCGTTCTTGGCACGATACCATGTGGAGTAGCACTCTCTTTTCTAATTTTTAGTTTTTTTTTTAAACGAATATATTTCAATGTTATTATAATAATAAATATTATATAACTTAATTTATAGAATTGTGTTTGACAGGTTAAAAGGTGTTTTCACAGAGAAGAAAATCAGTAGCGCTACGATTCACCATTTTGATGTACAATGTAAAGTATTATTTCATTTTGTCCACATGCAAATACAACGAACGGCCTCTATTTTAGTAATGCAGAAGTTTC
Organism: Parnassius apollo; assembly: GCA_907164705.1. NCBI lineage: Eukaryota > Metazoa > Arthropoda > Insecta > Lepidoptera > Papilionidae > Parnassius > Parnassius apollo. The sequence goes on from CAJQZP010001686.1 coordinate 111,393, forward strand.
AGTATGTACGAAAGTAGAGTAAATATAATTCTATTAAATACATATTATAGGACTAAAATTAATATTCATAATTTTTTTTTAAAAATGTCATCAATTTATTAAACCTTTAATTCATGTCAATGTCATTTAATGACATCAGTTAATAAATTAAAAAAAATCTTGAATAGAATAGCTATAATATGCCTATATACGAGGGCGGCACTGAAAATTTCGGGAATCAAGGAAGTGACACATTACTATTTAAAAATGTATTTACCTACTGCTTTTCGAAGAATTCTCCGTGAAATTTGACACATTTTTCCATACGATGGAACCAATCATAGCAATTCCATTCGGAAGTTGGGGTCTCCAAAATGGCCGTTTTGTAGGCGTCCACAGCTTCTCCAGGTGATGAAAATCTCTGTCCACGCAATTTATTCTTTATTTTAGGGAAAGTATAGAAATCATTAGGGCTTAAGTCGAGGCTGTACGGCGGATGGTCTAATAATTCTATGTTTTCTTGCTCTAAAAGCTCTTTTGTTCTGCGTGCGGTGTGAGAACTCGCATTGACGTGATGGAGGATGATGCGGCGGTTGCAGTTCTCTTTACGGAGTTCAGAAACGACCTGTGGCAAACAAATGCTAGCATACCATTCTGCATTAACCGTTCTTTGTCCCTCAATAGGAATAGTCGTAACATGGCCGGTTTTGGAGACAAACTTGGCCACCATTTTTTTGCAACACTCTGTGAACGAACAATCTTTGTTGGCTTTAACTCATTTTCGAACACCCAAACTCGTGACTGGTTTTTTGTTTCGGGTTCGTACGCGTATATCCAGGATTCGTCACCTGATACGATGTTGTATACAGCATTTGAGGATCCTGCGTGGAATCTTTCGAGAGTTCTGACGCACCAAGTAACGCGAGCCGCTTTTTGCTCTTCACAGAGCGAATGCGGTATCCAACAACAACGGTACAACAACTTTTTTACACCTAATTGTTCATGCAAGATTATTTGTATTGGACTCATGCCAATGTCTAAAGTTGCCTGAATTTCGCGGTATGTCAAATGTCGATCTTCCTCAATCAGCTTACGCACAGCATCAACGTTTTCTTGGGTGACTGCAGTTTTTGGACGACCTTGACGGGGATCATCACTGAGCTTGACACGTCCACGTTGAAATTCAGCAAACCAGCGATAAATTGTGGTTTTGGATGGGGCTTCGTCACCAAATGCAGAAATCATTCGGTCAACACACTGTTTTTGTGTTAAATCACTTCAAAAGTCATAATAAATCATCGCTCTTGAATTTTATCTAGTCAATTCCATTTTCTCAATGACTAAACAAGTTTGACAAAACCTTGTGACAACACCGAGAATCTCTTTTTAAATAAATAAATGGTATTCGATTTTTAAAACCAAGGAGTTTTCAATTAAAAAGATTTTAATATGACAGGAACAGTGGAAATATTCCATTCCCGATACTTTTAGTGCAGCCTATGTATATAACAATTCTATTAGTGTCGACGGTCAGCAATCTTAATTTTCTCGTAAACTCTAAAATTTTAACGAGTCAATAAGCCCTGAGCTACCACAATTTTTATCAGATGACGATAGAAATCATAAAAAGGGCCCGTAGAAACCAAGATCCATCTTTAACATAGCATCAATTTACTCGTATATGTGCGTTGTCGTACATGGCATACAATGTAATGCCTCGTTGTCAGATTTAGGTCAATGACCTTAATCGAAAAGCGTCTACAGAAACACACAGTCTACAAAAAGCTTTATTAAAATGTCATTAAAGTGAAACTGTTTTTAGCCCGTTTATTATTCGATTACGTACGTCAGACGAAAAACGTCATATTCAGTCTTTCAGCACTGAATATTGTACCGCAGTAGTCCAGAATAGGAAATTTTTGGGGTTAGTGGGGACTTCAAGAAAGAAAACTAAAAACAACTATGTACATTCCAACTGTAGACGAACTTATCAAGAGCCAAGAGAATAATGGAGCTTAATTACAAAAGATTCTTATGAACACCAAAAACGATTCACCGACCAGCAAGACACAAAAATATAATGCGAAAACGAAGGTAAGTTCAAGACATTTGCGGCAAATAGTTTAAAAAAAGCGTAGTGGTAGCTTTGATGGTTTGCGCTCGCTGTAAATTTCATAGTACGCGAGTAACTCGGGTTCGAACCCCGTCGGCACCAATGAAATAGTTAATGGCAATTTTATGTACTGATTTACCACGTGCTCGGCGGTAAGGAAAACATCGTGAGGAAACCTGCATATCTGGTAAATTAGAAAATAAAAATATTTCGAAGACATGTGAAGCTCGGCAACACGCACTGGGGCAGCGCGGCGGGCACTTCCTTGCCTTAAAACCCTCTCAGAAATGAGGGGAGGCCTGTGCCCAGCAGTGGAAAGTATAAAGGCGGTAACTTTAACTTTAACTAACTATTCAAAACCTTCAGTTGCTGTTTCAACAGTCTGTCTGTTGAAACAGCAACCGAAGGTTGAAACCCATTAAAATATTTGATTAAAAACTGACACTGCTGTGGAGCATTTAAATAAATGTGAAGAACGATTAAATTAAATAGGAAACTTATATGAACCGAAGACTATTAATATAGGGCAAGGCGAAATAATTAATACACCAAAATTGTTCAAACAAATGTTCAAACATAATTAATAACTGAGAAAACTAGGTTATGCTATGTCAGCTACACGTGAAAACAATCCCGTGATCCAATTACAATGAATTATTCTTTACCAGGTCATCACTCCATGTAGTGGGATGCCGCCCCATAGTTTGCCTACACGCAAGAAGATGCCGCTCGAAAACCTTGCTTCTCCATCGGTTATCGGTTCTTCGAACTATGGCCAGCCCATTGCCAGTTCAGCTTACTAATCCGACCTATGTCGTTTACTCAGGTTCTACTACTCGGATATCCTAATGTCTAAGTTTATAACGAAACCTATACACAATGACTTGGTAAGACGTGAAGGAAGTCGATGGATGCAGGTGGCTCTGGACCGTGCTTTGTGGCATACTTGAGGGGAAGCCTATATTCAGCAGTAGACTTGTGAAAGGCTGTAATTACAAAGAAGAGTCAAAATTTACAAAAACAATGGCAAGAACGCACATCTTGAGTTGTATATGGAAGAAAGCGATTTAGACCAAGAATATTTAAAGGAAAATTATTATGATAATCTGCAAACCGACGTAGAAGGAATCATAAAGAACTTCTATGAAATAGTAAGTAGATCAAGTACTTACAAAAGTAAAATAGACTTTCTTTTTCAAAATTGCTAAACATAACTATAGGTACCTATTTTTACTGGAACATACAAATCATGGAACTCATTCTACATTTTCTTTCTTAAAACTATTCACGAATTTTAATAAATTCTTACAAACGACCGAAAATTAAAGTACATATTTGAAAATTCATGTCAGAGGCGATGCAGCGAGATTAATAGATCATACTGTAAACGAGGTCAACAACGACGCCGCACTAACATTGTTTACAAAACTCTACAAAAATGAGCGATTAATTGTTAATACATTTATCGATAAATTATTAGATTTACCAAAAATGAGAACACCAAATTCCGATCAGTATAGTTGTAGCACGAATGTGTCGGCTCGACCGGGGAAGGACTCTCACAGAATACCAGCGTAAAATAGTAGCTTAATGCTTCTGTGTTTCGTACGGCGAGTGTAGAGAACCGGAGACCCTTTTTACTGGAAACGAGGCATTCCATCTTAGTCCTCACGGGTGACAACGCATCTGCATTTTGATTTGTAATCGAGGATAGATGCAGTTGTCTATTGGCCGCAGCTACAATTTACCATCAGGTGGACTGTGTGCTCGTTTGTCACCCTATTCTATAAAAAAAACGTGGACCGCCGTTTCTTTCTCCCCCATACATGCCCTGCACAGGGGACTATCTGTAACACCTATAAATGTAAATAAATGTTTGATATCAAAAATACTGATAGTACTTATACTTTAAGGATACCACTCCATATAAAAAATTGACAGATAGACTCAGGAGAACAAAAACTTTATATTGTTTATCAACCCGTAATAGAATAAGACCTATAAGACTCGCTAACTATAAGTCTCATTACCAAGGTGTCGCAAATACAAAATAGTTTTTATGGAGAATATTGAAAAAAATTACCGATTCATAAGGGTTACAATTTAAACCTTTTCAATGAATTTTATGGTGATTTTCACCAAAAAGAAAACTCTAAGAATATGAGTTAACTACTACTTATGGAACCACGGCAGCACCTTACTTAGCAGTAAAGATCTTACAGCAGCGAGCAATGGACGTGAAAGTCGAGAAAGTTACAAGCTCAACTTAATTTCCTGTTACCAATAGGGGGTTTTAAATGGCGATCTAATCAAAGACATTCGATATTGCTAAAAACGCTCGCCACACGGTGGCAATGGACTCTAACATACCTACGACAGCATTTTTTGGTGTTAGTTGGAAATTGCAAAGTAAAACAATTTATAAATATATGCATTAAACGCGTAATATATAAAGCGATGACCACTGAAGAAAAAATTGTGGATGCTACGAGTACCTTAACCTATGTAGAGTTACGCCGTCAGCTCCTTTCCGATCGCTGTCAAGCATATGCAATCAAACAAAGATTGCATTGTTGAGCAACTTTTCAATAATAGGACTGATATTCAATGTTCTATTAAGACTTCTAATTTACCAACTGAAGTAATTTAGAAACAATTTCTAATGGCTTTACTTTTTACTTGGCTTTTTGTTGCCAAAAGTACAGTCGCAGTATCCGTTACATACGATGCACAGAGAGGAGATTATTTGAATTCATGGGTTTGGATTAGTATAGATCTCAGCTTACTATATAATCAAGATGTTCACAAATATTATCGCAGCACAACGGTCCACTTCTATTCCTATCTTAGCGTCATTTTCAAAAAGATTAATTTCAGCTTATACATAGACACAAACATAGTACTAAATAAGATTAAAGACGTCTCTCAAGAGGTTTTTTAGCAGTTTGAGTAACCATGAGCAGACCCTACAGACACAATTAGAACATACTATATGGTAAACACCATTTAATTTTAATTACCATTATATTTTAATTAACTTATTGTTGTAAATCAGAAATAACTGGATGGGTGTCGCGTGTGAGACACTGCAGATGAGAGTCTGAGCAGCCACAGTCGCCCAGCCCGCCCACGCAACACGCTTAGCTGCCACATCCGCCCAGACTATATTGCGATCTGCGTACTGGCTGGCAGCAACCGTTCTGGCGGCCATGGGCCATTTCTAAAGCAGGAGTCGATTGGACTCTATCAGCTAAAACTTCTTATCGGGAGACGCCAAGATGTTCAGCACTAAACATAACGCTCTTTCAATGCTGGACACGACGGAGTAGAAGCCTATGGCACTGATATTTTACAAAAAATAAAAACAAAAATTTTGAGTTAAATAAATTTATTAATTAAAATCTATGGAAATTCAAATCACATATTACTTTACGAAAGGCAATAAAACAATAAATTCGGTAGGCATCTTTGACCTTGTCACTTCTCAGGGTCACAGGCTCAAGGGCAAAGGGCAAAGTAATTGTTCAAAAAAATTCAAACGTTTAATTCAAAATTTTTGTTTTTATTTTTTGTAAAATATCAGTGCCATAGGCTTCTACGCCGTTCACATGTTATACCCTATTTTTTTCCAGACGGTAAAAAAGGTCACTAGTATATATTATATTATATATTAACTTAAAATTATCGTAAGTATAGCGGTACTTTACAATATATGGTGCCAATGATCGACCACATAAATTATGGCCCCATCACGAAGGGATCGGCTTGACTTATGGAAGGACTACTTTTGTTCCGTATGGTGAGTGTAGAGAACCGGGATATTTACTGGTAACGAGGCATTCTATCATAGTCCTCAAGGGTAGCAATGCATCTGGTATTTTGATTCTTATTCGAGGATAAATGTAGATTATAGATGTCTCTGGCTGTGGCCCATTCACTTACCGTCAGATGGACTATGTGCTCGTTTGTCACCCTTATTCTATAAGAAAAAAAACTACGTTCTTCAGAACACCAGCATAAAATAGCAGCTAATACTGCCGTGCTTTATATGGTGAGTGTCGAGGACGGAAGACCCTTTTTCAGCCCACTTCAGGCACAAACACTGGAGGTTTACAATTCGACTGCTATGTTATTTTTTTGTATGCATATTAATTTGTTAGAAACGCGATATCTTCGTAAATTGTGATCCGATTCTGATGATTCTAATAATTTGAAAAAACATTCCACGCATAAGAGTGATAAAATACGGGTGAAGTTTTTAATGTATTTACCTATTTAGACGATATTGACTCTGTGATATTCTACGAGTATAATCCACTCAAGTAAAAGCAGATTTCAATTAAATAAAAGGCGTAAATAATTTCACATTCTGAAATGGGTGCTAAGGTATAATTAAATTTATGGTAAGAATAATTAAAGCCAGACTTCAGAATGCGATTTTTAATTATGGTAAGAATAATTAAAGCCAGACTTCAGAATGCGAAATTATTTAATTTTTTTTAGTTCTTTGTAGTCGACTTTTATTAAAACTTTTTTTACTTATAACGAGACACTTTATCTTGATCTTTAGGGTGACAACACTTCTTTTTATATGACGAAAGTATTTTTAATATAATTTATAAATTACTTAAGTACTTAATCGAGGATGATGGACATGTAAGTGGCTATGGAATACAGAATCCACTTGCCATCGGTGGGTCATCATCACTGTGTGCTTGCTTGTCACTAGGGATTGGAAAGGTTACAAAAATACGGGTAAGTTATTGGTACTTCGCAGTTCCAATATTCTAACCAGAACCGGGGCCAAAACCTAAATGAAAACTGTTATTTTACCGATAAGCAAGCGAAACAAGTAATAACTTGCTTAATTTTGTTGAGTGACGGTCATAACCCATGCTTTCATTTAAAAAAGAAAACAATTTGTTTGTTTTCCGTTACAATCGTAGTAAAAATATAAAAATAACTATCTAATATCCTTGTACAACACTCTTACATGTGTGCGTGGCCGTCCCACCATAATATATGCTATAGTAAAGAATATATATTATGTTATAACTACGTATCAAATAAATAATAATGTGACTAAATTATAAAGAAAAACGAAAATAAAAAATAACATAGACTATTTTGTAAATTTTGAGTTTCTGTTTTAATTATAATTTAATTAATAATTAATTTACTTGTGCCTAATTTCTACATACATAATTATATCTGAAAACGTTTGTTATATTTTTTTTAATTTTTTACATATATAGCGAGCGCTAACCATCTGAGCCGTGGTAGCTCAGATGGTTAGCATTCGCTGTAAATTTCACAGAACGCGAGCAAACCGGGTTCGATCCTCTCCGGCACCAATGAAATTGTTATTTGCAATTTTAAGTGCTGATTTACCACGTGCTCGGCGGTGAAGGAAAACATCGTGAGGAAACCTGCATGTCAGAGAAATAAGAAAAAAATATATTTCGAAGACATGTGAAGTTCGCCAACACGCATTGGGGCAGCACGGCGGACAATTCCTTGCCCTAAAACCTTCTCAGAAATGAGCGGAGGCCTGTGCCCAGGACGTATATATGCTGTAACTTTACTTTACTTTACTTTTATTTTGTTTTACTTTTATTATTCATAACACACAATATTAAAAAAAAATGTCATAAAGACCTGCTCCCCGTGGTATCGTGCCAAGAACGCTGGCTGCGTTTCCTCGCTGAATAGCTATACTTATCTTTTGAGCGAGAAAAGGACCAGTTCTCTTATCACCAACAGTGACGACCAGTTGTGGATACAGCTCCTTTAGGAACTTCACTGCACGTGGACGCCACGGACCGATTGTTTCTACAGCAAATGGCACAAACATGTAGTCATTTCTTAAAGACTCATATATTTGAGCCATTTACTTAATTCATCTGCCTTTGATGCCGCCATGGCTCTAAAAGAGGTACCCTTGAGATGAGAGGCCGCCAAAGTGTCAACGCAAGTAGCATCCCACTCTCTCCCAAGGGACCAAAGTCATACCGTCGGGTCTCTTGCCATCGTCTTTATATATCCTGCAAGGCTCTAAAACCGAGGGAATATCTATGGAGACAAGAGCACTTCGGAAGACTTCGTTCAAAAAACCGTGACGGGAAAACCTACCTGCACTTATCTTACATGAAAGTCCCAGTGGAGCCCAAACTCATCGACGCTGCTACCACAGGGGCACTGGTGAGGTATTATTTTGTATTATTTTATATTAGTTTGTGTTGTATTTTAAAAACATGCTTTTATTAGTTTCGAGTGTATCTATCTATCTACCTATTTATCTATCGATATAACGGAGTATTTTAATGTAATTTTCAACAATTTGTAGACAGTCAATTGACTTAAAAATTTTTATCAACGCCCGATAACAATACAATAACTTAATAAGTTTATCGTGATATTCCTCAGGATCAGGACAGATCATGATCAATGCGTGTTGTTGAAGTGTTTTTAAACTCTTATATTATCATATGAAAAACGTTTATTAGATAATTGAAAAACCTAGCTTTGATAAACGTCCAATAAAGTTTCGAAACAGAACGTTGCCAAGGGCAATATTGCACAAAGCGAGCGGGTCTGCGCATTATTACAACATGGAATTTTAACTTCGTGCCACCCGAAAAATAGGCTGCCTTACTTTACTCTCTAAGACTATTTTACGTTGAAGTTACAGCCTATATACGTCCCACTGCTGGTTACAGGCCTCCGCCCATTTATGAGAGGGTTTTAGGGCAAGGAAGTGGGCAGTCCATATAGTTCGAAGAACCGATAACAGATGGAGAAGCAAGGTTCTCGAGCGGCAGCTTCTTACGTGTAGGCAAAGTATGGGGCGGCCTCCCACTACATGGAGTGATGACCTAGTAAATTTTGAATAATTCATTGTAATTGGATCACGGGATTGTTTTCACGTATAGCATAGCAACATAGCATAACCTAGTTTTCTCAGTTATTAATTAATTTTGAACATTTGTTTGAACAATTTTGGTATAATATATTAATTTAGTCGCCTTGCCCTAGATTAGCAGTCTTCGGTTTATATAAGTTTTCTATTCAATTTAATCGTTCTTCACATTTATTTAAATGCTCCATAGCTGTGTCGTAGTTTTTAATCAAATAATTTTTAATGGGTTGCTGTTTTAACAGTCTGTGGTTCTGAATAGTTAGTTACCGCCTTTATACTTTCCACTGCTGGGCACAGGCCTCTCCTCATTTCTGAGTGGGTTTTAGGGCAAGGAAGTGTCCGCCGCGCTGCCCCAATACGTGTTGCCCAACTTCACATGTCTTCGAAATATTTTTATTTTCTTATTTTCCAGACATGCAGGTTTCCTCGCGATGTTTTTTTTTTCACCGCCGAGCACGTGGTAAATCAGCACTTAAGATTGCAACTAACTGTTTCTACGGTGCCGGCTGGGATCGAAGCCGGTTTGCTTGCGTACTGTGAAATTTACAGCGAGCGCTAACCATCGGAGCTACCACGGCTCTATTTTGCTTTTTTACGTATTATAAATTTATTACATTACAGCCTATCAAATCCCACTGCTGAACGTAGGCCGTCTCCTTAGATTGCCTCACAAATTTGTCACAGTTGCCACACATTGCAGGCTATATTTGTCACAGTTGCCACACATTGCAGGCTATATTTGTCACAGTTGCCACACATTGCAGGCTATATTTGTCACAGTTGCCACACATTGCAGGCTATATTTGTCACAGTTGCCACACATTGCAGGCTATATTTGTCACAGTTGCCACACATTGCAGGCTATATTTGTCACAGTTGCCACACATAGCAGGCTATATTTATCACAGTTGCCACACATTGCAGGCTATATTTGTCACAGTTGACACACATTGCAGGCTATATTTGTCACAGTTGCCACACATTGCAGGCTATATTTGTCACAGTTGCCACACATTGCAGGCTATATTTGTCACAGTTGCCACACATTGCAGGCTATATTTGTCACAGTTGCCACACATTGCAGGCTATATTTGTCACAGTTGCCACACATTGCAGGCTATATTTGTCACAGTTGCCACACATTGCAGGCTATATTTGTCACAGTTGCCACAAATTGCAGGCTATATTTGTCACAGTTGCCACACATTGCAGGCTATATTTGGCACAGTTGCCACACATTGCAGGCTATATTTCTTATCAGGAAGATGCTGCCACCCATCTCTGATCTCTGTGCATGTTCCCTCCGTCGTCTCACGATACTCACGGAAAAATATAGAGTTAAGGATTCTCTTTCGACACCTCTTAAAAGTATTTCATACCTACATATGTTTTGTTTAAACAAACACTCGCACAACAAACACTTGTTCAGCGTGTGATTTGAATCCGCGACCCACACTGCACTGCAACCTTCTACTCAGCCACTACGTCACCAAGTCGTCATATTTTTAATTATACTATAACACAACACTGGATCTGATGATTCAAACATAACATAATGGTCAGTGAAATGCTGAAATACACATTTGTGATTTGTTTTTAAAATTTTGCACATCTTTCACTTTCCTTTACGCTCATTAGATGTTATATGAGAACTTATTTGTTACGCAGATAGTTACAGTGTCGCCATCATTGAAAATTTACTTTAAATATATTTTTTCGGTTTCTAGTGCATGTAGGTATGTACACAAATCGATGCCTCAGTGCTGTTTTCTCAATTTTTCTCACATTTTTAATTAGTTTGCTTTAAGAATATCAGTTATCCATTTTAGTATCCATTTCTTATCTAATTAATAATATAAAATTTAACTAACATTTCAGAAATAAACATTAGTATTTGCACTTTTCTAACAAAATACCTTCCCCAGGTGGCAGAAAAAATCGTGGACGTCCTCAGCCTCAGTCATCACCTCATTTTATCCTATGGGTACTAAATTACAACTTTATAATCTCATAACATAAAATTCAATAGTTTTAATAAATGTAGCTTTAATTTTTAAGCATCACGGCCTCATAATCGAAGCACAGTCGTATCGTTGCCGTAACGTGTGAAGCAGGTGAAGGTAGTATTTCAGTACCGCCGCTCAGGTCGACGACCGCTAGTTTATACCGTTTCCTCGGTAAATTGAACTTAGGAAGTATCGCATTAATTTCCCTCGACACATTTTATAATTCCACCGATATTTTATTCTCACTTTTCTTATTTAAAGGATTTCGTTTTCTGTTCGAAATTGAACTCTAATCAAATGACATAAATGGTAATGAGTTAAATATAATAGAAAAATATGTATGCAAACCCGCCTTGCCGCGACGGGCTATGTCGTGCTTGCACCGACTAAACTCCATGGTGTTAAACCTTCGCCGCAAGTTCGAAAGGCCATGGAAACGCTCTTGTCACATCCTCTGACGTCCTCTCTTCGAGAGAGGACTGAGGAGAGAAAATACCGAGAGACACGTGAATGTCTTCTCTGTCCCAGCGGTGGATCAGGCTTCCCTCAACAACTACGTGTCGATCACGGATGATATAGAGATAGAGAGTGGTGGTTCCAAATTTCTTTTGCCCGCTATATAAGCAAATAGAATTGAGATGAAAAAATATTTATTCAAGAGAAGATCAAAGAAATAATCTCTCTTTGTTTCTAATCATGTCATTTAAAGTAAGAATACCAATTCAATTTGAACTTTTTAGTAAGTAATGCGACGTAATAGTTTAATATGTTTGTAGGTATAAACCTATATTTGTATGTTTATACAGAGTTATCTTGCAATAACCAGCCAAATTTGCACAGAAGGTTCAGAATAATTTATATAGGGAAATGGTGAAGAGAAATTAATTTTAAAAAAATCCTTAATATTCTGTCCCTTTTATCTTATAAACTCAAAATGCGTGGTAATGGGTCTAGGGTTCGATTGGTAGACAAAAACATTATTGCCCATAAATCACATTCAATTTGAGATAACTACAAAAAAAGTAGAAGCCTTACTCGTATTTTCAAACACTGCAATAACGGTGTATCATGAAATAATACTAGTTTTTACGGAATTTATCGCGTATATTTAACTTTTTAAATACCCGACGTTTCGAACGCTTTACAGCACTCATGGTCACGGGCGGGACTGAGATGTTCAACGTCCATATGTCATAGTTAACCGCGGTTACCATAGATTAAAAATTAACTTTTGTTCCGATCTATACAGTATGAACTTATGGTATCTTGAAGTCTTGCAGTTGTAAGCTTGGGTTGGGATTTAATTTTATTTATTATAGGATCCCAAGCAGATGGTAGCACCCAGCCCTCTTCTCTATTGAAATTAGGATGTTTTTTGACTTCAATAGCCTCGCGAATCATCCTTGGAAGGAATCAGTGTTCTTTAGCGAGGGTTTGCGGTCTATCAAATCTGATGTAGTGACGGGGGCGATCCTGTACGTGTTCACAGACTGCAGACCAGGAAGTTAAATTTTAATCTATGGTAACCGCGGTTAACTATGACATATGGACGTTGAACATCTCAGTCCCGCCCGTGACCATGAGTGCTGTAAAGCGTTCGAAACGTCGGGTATTTAAAAAGTTAAATATACGCGATAAATTCCGTAAAAACTAGTATTATTTCAATGTATAGTGTTCGCGTAAATATAAGAAATCATGGTGTATCATGATTTATATGTTTGAGCTTAAGTTTAAAATTTAGCTACTCTTTAAAAAATAACCCTGTATATATGTAAACGCTGTATTATGACCACAACCAATGCGTCGACTCAACCCCGTAAGAACATAATGCCACGGTAATATTATCTATAAAAATTGATTGAATTGTGCAGAAAACTAGAGATCATCTTTTGCCAGTAAAGAGGCATTAAATCTAAGTTAAGTTTTTACTTGGTAAGAACCACACTGTAACTGTATTACAAGGCTGCAGCAATAATGGGTCGGCTCAACCGGAGACGGACTTCGCCTTCAGAGAATACCAGCGAGAAATAGCATCATAAAACTGCTGTGTTTGATATGGTGAGTGTAGAGAATCGGAGACCCTTTATTACTGGTAACAACAACATAACAACATAAACACTCACGCCTGTCACCCAGAGGGGTAGGCAGAGACTTCAGACTTCCATTTGGCACGATCCTGACACACCTCTCTCGCCTCCTTCACATCCATACACCTACGCATGCATGCTCGTCGGTTAAGGGTACTCCTAATTTGGCCCGTTTTCAATAAATCGCCAATTTGGTCGATAAATTTTCGCCTAGGACGTCCCTTTCCGACTCTGCCATTCACTTCTGCAACATAAATTTTCTTTGTCACTCTTTCTCTTTCTTCACCTTGTAACAATGCATTCCATCTTAGTCTTCAGAGTTGACTACGGATTTGCATTTTGATTCTAAACTGATGATAGATGTAGTGTGGACTGCAACATCCACTTTCCATCAGAGGCACTGTATGCACTTGTAACACTTACTTCTATAAACTCATCAACGTTTAACTTTTAAACGATAAAAAAATAGATGTCTAAGAACTGTAATTTCAACTTACCATTAGACTGTGTGCTCATTTGTTACATATATAAATATATAAATAAAAGAAGAAACTCAAAAACAAGGTCAATGAACTTTTTATTTTTTTAGAGGTTGGACAACACTTAGCCACACTGGCCATAATACCACGTTCTTTTCATAAAATTCAAGATAGAATAGCCTTCAATTACTTACAACACAACTCGGTAAATAACAACGTAGTATATAAAATTATGTAAACACAAATGATACTTGTTTGGATCGCCCCATTCTTCTTTCTTCACCATAATGAGGTGTCTGACCGATACGATCAAAGGAGGGTTTCGTAAGGAGTATCAAAGAGACACTGTACCTAATGAACAGTGTATGAATTAAGAGAACCTTACATTTTTCTTTGTTCTATGTTATCATTATTATTTCCTTGCTAGCAATACTAACAAATTAATTGGAATTCGAGATAGTACGCTAATATTTTAAGACCTATATTATCTTTTTATTGAGATTAGTGAAAGGTACTACTTACTATGTCTAAATAATTCTAAGCGAGCACTGGAGCAATACTTGTATAATATAATATATGTATGTACATTATGCGGTCCCGGGGCGCAGTGACTCATCATTCAGTTGCAGTCTTGAGGGCTGCGGATTCGAATTCCTGAAGAAACAAGTATTTTAGAGCCTATAAATATTTTTTCCGGGTCTGTATGTTTATCTTCGTCATAGAATACTATAATACACAATAGAATGGCTGTCAACCTTATTTTGTACCGAGGTTCGGCGTCGCCGGGAGCACACACACAAGCAATTACGTCGTATCGTCGTCGTGTGTTGACAGACGGATTTAAATACATATTTATTTGTAAATAGCGTGCAATTTGACATTTTCTAAATAATTTGCATGCGAAATTTGGAAACGATTGTAACGTCAAAATACATCTCGTGTTGACGTTTATACGTGTGAATTGAGGTGTTAGTGACATTTTAGTGGCTACACGGGCTCCGCCCACTCCCCCGTTCTATTATGTATGTATCATAGATTATAGTATTCTACGGTCTCCGTTGTATGGTATATATTCAGTAATCTATGGTTGTATGTAAACCGCCTCCGTGATACAGGAGAAAACCTTATTGTGAGAGTAAAGTATTAAAATAAATTATTAATTTATAAATATTTATTTAATTGGTATGTAGATAATGTTCACTGCGGCAATTTTTAAAATTCAATCCAATCCAACCTTCAGTAAACGTCGAAAACGTATATTGTAGTGTGCAAATACAATGACTAACTTGCAGCGGGACGGAGCGTTGACCGAGCACGACAAAATATTATACCTATTCTTGTATAAGAATGTCCTAAAAGGTGGCCGACAAAAAGTACGGCAAACTTGCCGCGTTAAAAGCCTGGTTGAAATTTTTATGTCCTTTTAAATTATATATTGAGGCGACAGAGTAAAAAAAAATCAGGAGATGCGCAACAGCGTCTTGTTAATTAGGAATTTAAAAAAAAATTGTTGCCAACCCGCTTGCCAAGCGTGGCAACTATGGCAAATATTCCCCCTACGAGGCAATGTAAAGGAGAGACCTATGTGCAGTAGTGGACTGTAATAAGCTCTAACGTTAACAGTAAATTATATTTATTTTTTATTTTTTTAGTTAAAACTTACATGTAACACCTTAAGCTATAGGGTACATAGGGCGGACTTAATGCCATGTGGCATTCTCTGTCAGTCAACTCTGGGTGCCAAGGACAATTATTGGCAGGTGCGAACATTATACATAAATAAAGTGCACAAACAAAAATATACTACAATAATACATACATACATATATATAATATATATACATGCTTATAAACTTCGTAAATAAATATCCAAATGAATGATATATATAATATAATGTTTGAATAATATATAATAGTAAATTATGTGTAGGCAAGCTGTCTTGAACCAGGCCTAGACAAGGAACCAGTGACAGGAAGCAACGAGACGCCTAAGACTGTGATCGCCACCGGTCAAGCCTTCACGTTTAAGACAAATTCTCCATTCAACGGAAGAAGCCCTGTTCAGCAGTGGACTTTTGGCGTGTAAAGAGAAGAAGAAAATGTATAAGAAGCCCTCGAGGCATAGCTTTTTCAGAAGGCGAATTCATATCAAGGACATTGATCACTAGTTCAGATATTAGAGCTAAATCATTTTATCGTCCGTTACTACGGAATACTGAGGGTATACCGGAATCCGAAACTATTTGTTTCGGACTCTATGCACTCATTTATAGCATTTATTTAGCGATTGCTTACGTATGTAACTCTAATCATTAGTTATTGTCTCCTCAGTACTATAGGAGAGTACACCAGTAGCACTCGAATGCATTAGTGTCACTCGAAACAAAAATGAAAAGCGATCATTCTATTCCATTTTAACAGAATGGCAACAATCGTACATGGAATCGTACTAAAACGAGTTATTTACTTAAAGCTACCGTTTTTAAAGACTTATTGCTAGTTTACATCATCTTAGTGGTTTAGGAGAGTACATTAGTACCATTAGAATACTCATAACAACAAAACCTTTTGTTTTGAGTTTAGTAGAAAGGCGAGAATCCTACGCAAAATCGTACCAAAGCGAGCAATACAAGAACTAAAAGCTACCGTTTACACAATTATTAATGTACTCTCCTAAAGACTAAGATTATGTAAACGGGCTATCGGAGTACATAATATTGTTGTTTACTATAAAGATGCCCTTTACATTATTAATATGTTGATTGACTAAGAACTTTGTTTACCAAATTATTATAAACACCTATGTAATAAAAAACTGGTATTTATATAGGAACAGTTTTTTACTTATCACTATATTATCATAGTAATAATACTATATATTATATAATCAAACAGAAATTCAAATCAACCAACTGATCACGTTCGTTCCCTATTATTTTTTTACATAGGATAGGGTGACAAACAAGCACACAGCTGAAATGTTTGCTGTGGCCCATAGACAGACTACATTTATCCTCGATTACGAATCAAAATGCAAATGAGTTGACACCCGTGAGGACTAAATGGAATGCCTCGTTTCCAGTAGAAAGGGCCTCCGGTTCTCATACTCACCATACGAAACGCAGCAGCATTAAGCTACTATTTTGCGCTGGTGTTCTAGAGCGTGGTCTTTCCCCGATCGAGCCGACCCATTCGTGCTACAACTATACAGTATGGCTCGACCACGTAATAAATAGCGTAGGTCAAGCGGTTTGCTACTATTTAATGTTTTTTGTAGTATGATTGTATGGTGTCGTAAGAGTGCGACTGAGGAAAATGAAACTGGAGTTGGCCAAACAACTCCGAAAAATAAAAATCTACAGTCGCGGACCGAATTGCTTAGCGTGGTAACCCATGAGGGGGCCTGTGTTCAGCAGGACACTTTTGATAGACTATAATGGTAATGTACAAAACTTTCATACTAATAAATAAAGCCTTAAGATATTTATGACATTTAAAGTCTGTAACACAGTTTCCCAACCAGCACTGACTGCAAGAAGCATTTTAGAATAATACAATACAATAGTAATTTTTTATTGAATATAGATTATGCGATCAAAAATATAGCTTGTAAAAAATATAGCAGTAATCAAAACTTATAAAGAACCTAATTGTAGTTAATAATAATAAAAAACAATTATAAAAAAGAAAAAAAAATATATGGAAACAATAAAACCAGATATAAAAGTTAAAATAAAGAAAAGTACTACATTACCAACAGTAGTATAAAAGAATTAAAAAAACATAGCTTGTAAAAAAAACAAGTCTCGCAACTCAGTTCTTCTACCGTAAAAAGTTGTGAGTTTCATGTAATACCAAGTCAGTTAATTAATTTAGTCCCTACTTAAGGGTCCTTCTGTCTTAAGTTATTACGTAATTAGCTAACCTAACAACATCTTATTGTGACCATATCAATATTAAAATCTTTTATATTTTAAATAAATAGATTGACTTGGGCTATCGCATGAAAACACAATGTATCTCACAAGTAATACATATTATATTAAATTAAATTGTTTAGCCAACAGGTATTACATGGAGCTCACAACTTTTTACGGTAGAAGAACTGAGTTGCGAGACCCGGTTTTTTTTTAAAGTTATATTTTTGTTGGCATCTCATTTCTTCTACTTCATTTGTTGGTATTCAACAACAACGCGTCTATTATTCCAAATACACTGATTAATTCACTGCAAAAGTAACTTTGTAATCCTATATATTTATATGATATATATATATATATATATATATATATATATATATATATATATATATTTATATGATATATATATATATATATACTTATATTTATTTATTTATTTTACAAAGTTATTTATGCAGTTGGTGTATCTAGACAGCTGGACCGAAATTGCAAAATATTGTAGTTTTTCTTTAATTTATAAGCGAAACGCTAATTGTATTCTAAATTTGAAGCTTCTATGAAATATACCGTGTTTACACAAAGTCTGCTTGGTTATTGAAAATACAGGCTTCTTGTTTTTTTTTTTCAGTTTTTTATTTATTTATTTGCTTACTTATCCACAACGAAGTTGTAGGGGTTCGAAAATGGCCTGAACTGTTTCGAGAAAAGGATGGTACGGACGTGTCGTTTTTTTTACTCGACTTGGCAGATTACATAATACGAACCTTAAAGTTATATTTTACTAGCTGTTACCCGCAGCTTCGCTCGCATGGTCACTGGGAAATGAACTATCCATTGCTTTTTGAATTGAAAGAAAACTGAGTTTTATAGATTTGTCAGAGATGCAGCCATTAAAAGGAAACTGAGCAAAATTGATCCGTCAGAGATGCAGCCTTTTGAGTTGAAAGAAAACTGAGTTTAATAGATCCGTCAGAGGTGCAGCATTTGGATTTGAAAAGAAACTGAGCTAAATAGGAAATTTTGAATTGAAAGGGAAGATCTGTGGGAATTCTGATCAATTGATTGTGGGAATTTTGGAAAAAAAACTAACTGAACACTATTTTAAGACGGTACTGTACACAATGTTATATGTTTTTCCATTCGGGGAAAGAATGTGAGATTCTGGGCATTTCACACACGCGAACATGCTACATACAGCTGACCATGAGAGAAGCACGGTTTTTCTAAGTTGACCCCCGCTACCTGTAACGTTTGCCCTTGCGCTTTATATTGTCATTGCAAAACTGAACTTAATAGGGAACTGCAAACTTTTGAATTGAAAAGGAAGATCTGTGGGAATTATAGGGATCCGTGGTATAATAACATTTTCACCTTTTCTTACGCCTGTCAAAATTGTAGCACCGATTATGTTCCGTCCAAGATGTGTCACACGCAGCCTCGTCCCGTTACATAACCGAGGAGCATCTAAATTTCGCATTAGCATGACTGGGACGCCTAATTTTAATTGAAGCTTATGTGAGGGCACACCTGACAACTCTAGAGAATTTAGAAACTCTGCGGGATATGAAGTGTTCTGTTCTGTGTCCATAACTGTGTCTACTGATAAATACTCTGTTATCTTCTCCTGCTACTTCGCTTAATATATCTGAATTTATTTTGTTAACGCTCTCATTTTTTGGTGCAAAAATCGCCCTTTCACATAACCATTTGTCTTCATGCATGTTGTTCGTTAAATCTGAATAAACGCTCGCAATTAATTCGGAATGACTCTGTACTAAATTACAAAAATCTCTCGTCAATTTAACGCAGCCCTCAGCATCCGTTTCCAACCGCCCATCGCCAATTTTTAATAGTGTGTCAGGATAGTTTCCAGCATTGACATTATACAAATCCACTCTCATATTCGTAGTTAAACTGAATTTTGTAGTGAAGCCAGTAAAATCACCATTCCTCCCATTACATCGGTATTGCTGCGCAAATCCTGAAGCGTTCTATTTAGTGCTTCTACAGCTTTTTTATGCGACATTGTACTTTCGTCCCACAATAAAAGTTTGCATTGTCGTAGCATTATACCTCGTGCACTATTTTTGCTAAAGTTGCAGATCGGCGATTCTTCCTGGGCCAGATTTAGAGGGAGGTTTAAAACAGAACGTGCAGTGCGGCCCCCGCTTAGCAGCGTGGCGGCTATACCGGAGGAAGCTACGGCCACAGCAAAGTTTTATCTCTCCATACTTGCGCTAATAATAAATTTAAAAAAAATGTCTTCCCAGTTCCTTCAGGGGCTTCTAAAAAGAAAAGTGCACCATTTCCAGATTCAATTTGTTCTAATACTTTGTCAAAAACTCGTTTTGTTCGGGAAGCAAGCGAGGTACAAATTCGGCTACTTGCTGCTGCAAAGCTGGTATATCGTAGTTTGTTTCACGTATAATTTCATCACTTAGTTCATTTTCGGTTGTTCGCTGAGTTCTTATCATTCCAAAGTTGCTTAATTTTTTGCCTACCATTTCCATTACTTTATCTTCAAGTTTTCCAAGTGCTTCATTATAAATGTGTTCATTGTATGTTATGTTCGCGTGTGTCTGCTGTAACCTTCGCAAAATATCTTCCTCCATGTACTGTTTATATTTGTCCCACAATTCATGTGCATTAGATAGCTCGCAAGATAATATGAGAGTTGCATAAAGATCCCTAATTTTGGCTGGTGACTGGCACTGCACAGCTTCCTCCATGGTTTCATCCCAGTGATTATCGTTTTCTAAAAGATGCAGAGCTTCACATGCTTCTCTATAAGTTGCGCATTCCTGACCGTTGACAGGTTTAAGGTCTTTATATCCTGTAGTACCCCGAACATGGTGCAGCAGCAATCGTAAACAGAAACATTCAAAATTAGTTACATGGACGGTATACACACGACCTAGGGAATCTGATGACTTTACACCGGGCCAATTTGCAACAGGCGCGCCTTGAATACGGCGTTTCCACTCCTTGTTAGATGTGTTCCAAGTATAATAGCGCGGGACTTCAGAATGTAACAACGTTTTTGCAAAGGGGTAGGTTTGAGAAAGTTGAAAGAAGGCTGTTAGTGTAGTTTTTGGCGGTGATGCAATTCTTTCTTGGAAATTTCTTTCGGTGAAATATACACGCTCTCCATTTTCTAAGTGCACAGCAAGGTGAGTAACTGTTGGATGCCTTTCGTGTAAAGGGAAGCCAAGGAGACTCCACGCTGCCTCGTTACCGCTGACATAACGCCCTTCTTGAAAGGTCTGTACTTCATTGACGGGATTTGCCTCACCTTCACTCCTGAGATTAAATATTGCGTGGTCGCTTCCTTTATTTATGTACTTACAGATATACTTGATTGCGCGGACTGAGCTACATGCTTCTACATTAATGTGGGCATTAAACACTTTACATAGAATGGGCGAATACGGGAAAATCCAGCTGTTATCTAAGGTTTCGTACGCTCCAGAGCGAGATTTGATTGTAACTTTCCTGCCACCATCTTCGGGAGCTCTGCGTCTGTACAAATGGTAGCCATTGTCATTGTGCACTGTTTCTTTTAATAGCTGTTTAGGGATTTTTTTTGAACATTTTCCTTCTTTCATACATGGCGATATTGAATTTCGTGCTCCACATGGACCGTGAATCATATTTCGGACGATGGTATCATACAATTCTTTATCTTGCTCAGGATCCGGAATCTCGGCGCTTATTATGTCGTCTATTTGGCTGGGCCGCAACTTTTCTCTTTAAGCCATATTAGAATGTGGGCATGTGGTAATCCTCTTTTTTGCCATTCAATTGAATACATGAAGCACTGCACCTCTCCGAAAATTTTCCCTTTGTTAATTACATACATTAATTTTTGTACTTTTAATCTAAATACTCTAGCAACTAAATTGTGTTTGTCGGTACTTTTTTGGCCCGGCATTAGCTCCTCGGTTATTTCTTTCCATGTGGGATTGCAAGTAAAAGTAACAAAAAGATCAGGTCTTCCGTAAGTTCGTACATAGGCGAATGCGTCTTGTGTGTACTCATGTAGGTAGCGGGGACTGTTAACGAATGATGAGGGCAGAATTACCATTTTACCTAAATCTCTGGGGTTTACATTGGCGTCGCTAGAAACTACATCTTGTAAATTTATATAATTCTCAACGCGCAGCTTTTTTTTATTTATATAAGACATATAACGGAGACGTTCACTTTCTACCTTCACATACATGTCTACCGAAAATTTATGAAATAATTGTCTACACCGGGCTAAGAGGTTAAAATCATTTTCTCGCAACATCATACGATACGCATAAAAATCCAAACATAATACTTTTTTGTTGTGACCGGGTTAATGATTGGAATTTGAAAATGATAACCCTCTTGTCCTTTGCAATAAATCAATGGGTATTCCAGAGCGTCACAAAACTTGTGTGTATCGGCTACCCGTTGCAACGTATCATCACGTGCTCGCAAGACAATGTCTCGTGAAGAAAATTGATCACCACTAATTACGGCTGCTATTTCGTTTATCAAAGGTGCATTGTAGCGCCTTTCATGCTCTCTTCGAGGGTCCGATCTGCATCTGCGTGAATGACGACTTTATAATCCTCTTCAGGTAGGTTTTCTAAAGCAGTTTTGAATGTTTTGACTAAAATGCAAGAATCTTTGAATTTTAAACACTGTGTCTCTATCAACTCCCTGGATAAATTGGCAGCGACGGTCTACCTCAATTTCTTCGTCACCCATAAAATATATTTGTAAAAATTTATCATGTTCGTTTTCAGCTGAAAAAATTGATATTATTCTATTCTATTCTATGATAAATTTGCCCTTGCACCGTAAATGTAGGTGAAAATCCCGGCATTATCGAAGATTTAAGGACGTCATTTGAAAGCATGAGTTATATTTCCGGATCCTGTTTAAAAAGCGCCGTGACTCATTAGCATCATATAAAAAGAGAGTTTTCAAGGGTTCTTCTGGTCCCCAAGTAACGGAAGAGACACTTTGCCATTGGAACAGCACATGCCTGCGGTCTCATCTTTCCATTTTAAAGCGCTGCAAAATCGACACGCCTTGTCCATCAGTCCGATAACAACTAACCTGTGATTTTTATAATCAATCAACGGATCCTAATTTAATGTTGCGTCATTAAAAACCGACTAATTGTTTCTTTGAAAATTTTGTCGACGTTCAGCTTGGAGCTGTGCATTTGCATCTCTTCGCGCCTGTGTCTGTTCTGGTGTTTCAGATGCCCTTATAGTAGATTGACGTTCAGCTTGCTCAATGAGTCTGTGTTAAGTTTCATCAGGTGTTTCCGCGGTTCTTAAGGCGGCCTGGCATTCCGCTTGTTCGAATAGCCTTTGCTGACTTTGAGCAGGTGTTTCAGTAGCTCTTAAAGTAGATTGACGCTCTGCCTGTTCAAGACGCCTTTGCTGACTTTGATCAGGTGTTTCAGTAGCTCTTAAAGTAGCTTGACGCTCTGCCTGTTCAAGACGTCTTTGCTGACTTTGAGCAGGTGTTTCAGTAGCTCTTAAAGTAGCTTGACGCTGTGCCTGTTCAAGACGCCTTCGCTGACTTTGAGAAGGTGTTTCAGAAGCTCTTAAAGTAGCTTGACGCTCTGCCTGTTCAAGACGCTTTTCCTGACTTTGAGAAGGTGTTTCGGAAGCTCTTAAAGAAGCCTGACGCTCTGTCTGTTCAAGACGCCTTTGCTGACGTTGAGAAGGTGTCTCAGATGCTCTAAAAGCAGCCTGACGCTCTGCTTGTTCTTGCCTTCTCAGTTCAGTATCTTCTAAAGATTCTAGTGTGTAGTCTTTGAGAAAATACTCTTGAAAGGCTGGACTTACGTTTGCGAGGCATTATGAAGTAACAAAAAACCTATTTATAAAAAAACGTTAAAATACCTAAAAGGAATTAAATTTCCTTTTAAATATTTTTTAAAAGCAAATCCTAAATATCTAAAAGGAATAAATATTCCTTTTAAATATTTTTTAAAATCAAAACAACAAAACCAATTCAAGACACAACACGAATCCGAAAACGATAGGCAAAAAAAAATCGAATCAACTTAAACCAAATCACAAAACAAATCTCAGAAAACCCAAATCTAAAGCAGTAGTCAATATAAATATGACCAACGAAAAAAGAAGTAAGTGTATAGGTACCGTATACACTATCTATACTATTAATATTCCTTTGAAATATTGTTAAACAACTTAAAACAACGAAAACCAATTCACGATTCTAAATAAACAAAATCCAAAATCAAAGCCAGAGTCTAAAGGATATATGTATATGTATAAAGGAATACCAACCAAATCAACAAAACCGATCCAAGAAAATACACGAATCCGAAAATGAAAGCCAATATAAATCCATTCAACCTTAACCAAATCACAAAGCAAATAACAAACAACCGAAATCGAAAGCAGGTAGTCGAATAAGCTACGAAATAGAAACAATTTAAGCGTATAGGTACCGTATGCGGCTCAACGGCGGGAGTTAAGTACATGTCAGGAAACATTTCGTTACCGCGTTTTAAAAACCTAGTAACGACATCTAGCGGAATCAATTTAAACTATGTATACGTTAGTTAAGGTTGCCCTAGTCGATGGCACGAACTAAGTGGTGGGCGGGGCAAAAATGCATGCTATCTCAGCCGACATCTCGTGCGAAAGGGATAGACGCTGTGATGAGCAGTAAGAAGCTAGTGCGCACACACATACGCACTCGAGTGACGCAATGCGCGACGGCATCATCGCGTACCTAGGTACCTATGCGATTCATTTTAGAATAATAACATAAACTCAAACGGCAATTGTGAGCTTCGTGCCACAATGGCTTAGTAATGAGTAGCTGCGCTGGGTGCCGCGGGTTCGAATCCCCCACGGAACAACTATTTTGTATGGACTACAAATAGTTGTTCCGGGTCTGGATGTTTGTTCTTGTGCAATTTATATTTGTAAACTGCCCCCACGATACAAGAGAAAATCATACTGTGGGGATAACGTATTTTAAAAAGAGAAAGGAGAGAGAAAGCAAATTGGTGTTATTGTAACTTAGGATCTGCTGTGTGAAACGTAATTATTATGAACCCAATTTATGTACTTAGTTGTTATGATGAAAGTTCTTATGTGAACTTAAGTAGATGTTGTTATTATATAATAATTCCATTGATTTGTTTTTACCTACTTTTTAACCGACTTCGAAAAAAGGAGGTGGTTCTCAATTCATTGGTTTTTGTTTATGTATGTTCTGTCCCCCGATTTCTCGAATATGCCCGAACCGATTTGGAAAAATTATTTTTTTTTGTTTGAAAGGATATATTTTCCAGATAATCCCAACGGTAATCGATGATGATCAGATCAGGATCTGATGATGGGATCTTGGAGAAATCGGGGGCATTCTTCAATAAATGACAGCAAATCAACCGCGATTGCTGCTATCGCCTATCTATGCATTCTTTACGCAATCACACAATATAATATCACGCCTGTACCCACTAAAGGGACATAACTCTAAACTAAAAACGGTAACATAAAAAACTTTTTTTGAAAAAAATATAACAATTTCTAAAACAAACACAAAAAAGTAACGTAATTATGATTTTGTATTTTACTGAAGGTTATGCAAATATTACTGTAGGTACTATGTATTCTAAATAGGTATTTACTTTCCATAGCTAGTTAGCTATAATAGCCCGCAGGCAACTCCCCGACCCCGAAGTATATGTCGGCCAGTGTCACGATAACTGCTTTTTCGACAGCGCGATTTTGATGTGAGTGTGGCTTTTATATAGGTTAATTAAATAAAAAAAAAATGTTAGTTTGTAAATTGTTTATTGATTGTTTGTGTTCAATAGCGGTTTGAAATATTCTCTTAGTACTTAGAAAGTTATCAACAATAGGCATTGTGTCACTGCAGGGACAAGCACAAACGTCTATCAAAATAGTAACGTATATAAACGGAATACTAACAGCATAGACTTCCTTACAGAAGTCCAAAGAACACGTCTAGGCAAGGTAAGTAATTAGAAGAAAACTACAATTTAGAGATCGATTGTAAATCAAATTCACAGTACAGACACGATTAGCGAAATATGAATAAAAATTTTATTTATTTTATGATAGATAACGCTAGTTGAAAACTAAACACTGTATGGGAATGGCATCACTGAACGAGTCAGGTGGTCAGTCCAAACAAATAAAAGGCGCGATTGTAGAAATAAATTCGTTACGAAACGTTTGTAGGCTAGGGGGCTTGGCCTGTTTATGCTATTCATAACGAAGGCTATAAAATATGTAGGTACAACTTAGAAACTATAAATAAATCCTATGTGTACTTATCTGTATTCATAACCCAATATCTAAGGTAGGTTGACGCGCTCCTTAGTTTTTATATAGTTCGTATTATTCTGTAATAAATTAAATCTAATCCAAAATATACTATAATACCATAGCAAAGCTACTACTATTTTATTTAGTAGTAGCTTATATAGTAGTATAGTAAATTATATATAAAAAATATGAGTATGTCTGAGGTAAGGTTAAATATAAACAAATATTTTGCCAAGTGCGCATCGGACTTCCGAGCTTCCGAGATTACAAGATTTAAATACCTATACATATTACTATCGATCAAAAAAAGCCAAAAATACACGTTTCTTTTTCTAGTAGAAAATCCTTTAATTTCAAAATTTATTTTTACCACTTGCTGTTATAGCGGCAACAGAAATACACGTTCTGTGAAAATTACAACCATCTACCTATTACGGATCATGAGATGCAGCCCGCTGACAGACAGACACACGGACAGCGGAGGCTTCGTAATAGGGCCCTGCTGGTTACCCTTCGGGTACGGAATCCTAAAAAGTACTAAGTTGTCCACTCACATCTGTATGATTCTTTCTTCAAAGGACCATATTAGCCTGGTTCTCGTATGACATGACCAATGTAATACCTGGACAGACCTCTCTGAGTTTGTTTCGGCAGATCGGGTGCTTCTTCTCAGTTTCATGTTTTTGTTGTGTTAAAGTGTTTTTAAAAAAAACAACTTACAAAACAAATTTTATTTATCATTGACTGCCCTTCTTAGATTATTATGTACCTACTTACATAAATTACATTAGGTATATTAGGATATGAGATTCCTATACGTAAGCACGATTATCGAAAATCTAAAAATTACCTATTCTAATTAAATTAATAGATAATTTTAAGATTTTCGATAATCGTGCTTATCTATGAGATGTTTTCGTTAGTTAGCATTAGTAAAAATTAAAGTAGTTAAGTACCTACCTAATGTACTACCTGTATCGAAAGTTCATTATTATGTACCTACCTGTTTTCAATTTTAACTAAATGTGCTTCAACAAACTTATGGGCACATTTTAGCAGCCATATTCATCCCGGCTTCAGCAATGGACACGAACAAAAAAAGGAAGCAATTTTTCTAAATAAAGATGTAGATATGTAGGTATTACAACCATAAATAGATAGCAGCGGCTAAGCTAGTGAGTATGTGTGAGCGCGCACTGCGTCCCCCCTCCGTCCGTCCCACCGATCGGGGAAACAATTTGTAGCGAAAGGCAAGATGTTTTATAACAAAAACGGGTGCGCGAAATTTTATAAACAGACTTTTGGTAGTCTGGATGTCACGAAAAATCTATTGAATGTATCTGTTTAAAATAAAATTATTTGCATTTTTGAACAACTAATCTATCCCTGTATGGTAACTGTTTTGCAATTTTCGTTCTTCTTATGTATTTATTTCCGCCCAAAGATGTGTTAAAAATAGTGTTGAAATTCGGAATTTTCGACGCTTATAACTTTTAAATATACTCTTTTTTTACTTTTTTGTTTCCATACAGGGCTAGGTAATGATGAGACATCAATGATGAGAGATCATTTTTTTTTTGAACGTACACCATCAAACAGTGGAGTTATCGCCGGACTACGTTTGTATGGAAGAATAAGCGACTAGTGTACCCTTAATAAGAACTCTCAAAAATTTTTTTCTTATAATTTTGCACAATTTTTCTTATTGTAATACCGATTCATTCATAACCACATATAAGAACTGTATTCATTTCGTTCAATAAATATTACTAAGGCTTTATTAATAAGGCTTACTAAGAACTGTTTCTACTTCACAGTTAAGTAACAGTTAAGGGTGAAAGCGTGACAGGTGGTGATAGTATTTCCGATCCATACTTATAATCACGCCTGTTACGTGTGTGTCACGCTTGTTGCCTGTTGTGTATGTGTGTTATAAGCACGCCTTGCGGGATAGGCAGAGCATCGACGGCAACAAGCATAAATCAACTTAATATCGTCTGCGAGGTTATCGCCTATTCTCTGGATTACAATGCACCAACACGTTTGAAGAAAATCAGCTGGTGAATTTTATATTTTTTATCGCTCCCTTCCCGGTCCTGCGTGGAAAAATACAGATACTTACATTTTTTATCTTAATTTTGGTAAAAAGACATAATAATCCAGATATTCTGACCTGTGTTCGTCCATCGTACCGTCGGCCGTCTTGTAGAAATAGAATCACGGTGACGCCACCTAGCTGAATTTAATTTTGCAACATATTCGATTTTCCCACAGGAATGATATGTTTTCCGCTGAAAAAAGTAGCCTATGTCAATCTACAGCCACCGAATTATGCCCATAAAAAAAATCAAGCCATGTCGACGCTCTGTTGCGACGTGAAAAAAGGACAAACTTGTGCAAAATATTCGATTTTTCCACGGGAATGAGGCTGTAGTGTGACATAGGCTACTTTAAA
This sequence comes from Parnassius apollo, assembly GCA_907164705.1. NCBI lineage: Eukaryota > Metazoa > Arthropoda > Insecta > Lepidoptera > Papilionidae > Parnassius > Parnassius apollo. The sequence continues at coordinate 139,678 of CAJQZP010001686.1, forward strand.
AACTAGAAATTCCCACAGGAACGGGAATGAGATGTTTTTCCGCGAAAAAACGTAACCTATGTCACTCTACAGCCACCGAACTATCCCCATACAAAATATCATTCCATGCCGACGCTCTGTTGCGACGTGAAAGAAGGATAAACTTTGGCAACATATTCTATTTTTCCACGGGAATGAGGCTGTAGTGTGACATAGGCTACTTTAAAAAACAGAATATTTCCCACAGGAACGGGAATGAGATGTTTTTCCGCGAAAAAACTTAACCTATGTCACTCTACAGCCACCGAACTATCCCCATACAAAATATCATTCAATGGCGACGCTCTGTTGCGACGTGAAAGAAGGATAAACTTTGGCAACATATTCTATTTTCCCACGGGAATGAGGCTGTAGTGTGACATAGGCTACTTTAAAAAAACAGAATATTTCCCACAGGAACGGGAATGAGATGTTTTTCCGCGAAAAAACTTAACCTATGTCACTCTACAGCCACCGAACTATCCCCATACCAAAATTCATGCCATGCCGACGCTCTGTTGCGACGTGAAAGAAGGACAAACTTTGGCAACATATTCTATTTTCCCACGGGAATGAGGCTGTAGTGTGACATAGGCTACTTTAAAAAACAGAATATTTCCCACAGGAACGGGAATGCGATGTTTTTCCGCGAAAAAACATAACCTATGTCACTCTACAGCCACCGAACTATCCCCATACCAAAATTCATGCCATGCCGACGCTCTGTTGCGACGTGAAAGAAGGACAAACTTTGGCAACATATTCTATTTTCCCACGGGAATGAGGCTGTAGTGTGACATAGGCTACTTTAAAAAACAGAATATTTCCCACAGGAACGGGAATGAGATGTTTTTCCGCGAAAAAAACGTAACCTATGTCACTCTACAGCCACCGAACTATCCCCATACCAAAATATCATTCCATGCCGACGCTCTGTTGCGACGTGAAAGAAGGACAAACTTTGGCAACATATTCTATTTTCCCACGGGAATGAGGCTGTAGTGTGACATAGGCTACTTTAAAAAACAGCCACAGGAACGAATGAATTTTTCCGCGAAAAAACGTAACTATGTCACTCTACAGCCACCGAACTATCCCCATACCAAAATATCATTCAATGCCGACGCTCTGTTGCGACGTGAAAGAAGGATAAACTTTGGAAACATATTCTATTTTCCCACGGGAATGAGGCTGTAGTGTGACATAGGCTACTTTAAAAAACAGAATATTTCCCACAGGAACGGGAAGGATGTTTTCGCGAAAAATAACTATGTCACTCTACAGCCACCGAACTATCCCCATACAAAAATTCAAGCCATGCCGACGCTCTGTTGCGACGTGAAAGAAGGACAAACAAACACACTTTCGCATTTATAATATTAGTATGGATATGGAGTTACCACTGGTTCGGAAAATACTGCTGTTTTGAGAAGAATCAGCAAGAAACCCATCGGGATTATTTTTTCAAACATATATCACTTTACAGTAATTTTGTACTATTTTTGATCTGAAGTTTAATAGAACCAGCATGGTGGGGCTCATCTCAATCCCGAGAATTATTTGCATTTATGTATAGCTTGATATTATAATAACCCCTTTTTGTACAATTCTACCTCAATAAAAATTTTAAACTTCTTGATTGAATTTTTGATTGCTTGTTTATATGTATATGGTCATTGTGCATATAAATCATCATTATTAGTATTTCCCATAGACACCTCTTACGACATTCAGGAGATGAAATGAGGGTGATGGGATTGATTATATTCTTTATCTTCTTCATTATCATCAGTGCAGATATTTCTTTGAAGCTGATTAAAATATTGATGTTTGATAAAAATGATTTCCAACCCGCTTGCCAATCGTGGCAACTACGACAAATATGAGCCAATCCCCCTATGAAGCAATCGATGTGGTAGGCCCTATATTAAGCATTGGACTTTAATAGGCTGTAACGATACTATAAAGATGGATTTAGAAAAAAAACTCCAAGACATTCAACCTTATACTCTTTTTTATCTTACATTTTTTTTTTCAATAAATTGATTATCTTTGAAGGATTCTAAAAAGTTAACACCTTATTCTTGTTTAGTACCTTTTTAGTATACGTTTTTTATCACAATTAGGTTTCAGTTATTAATAGAGTTGGGCCGATTAGTACTTTGGCCGATTGGCCGATTAGCCGATTAATCGGTTAAGAAATTGCCGATTGATCGGCCCAGCCGATTCCTGTTTCGACGGATTTCGGGAAAAAAATTACAAATAAATTAAATATTTTTCTAAAAAGCCTTCAATATTTTTCAAATTGGGTATTTCTTTTCAACAAATTATTAGATGTTTGGAGATTCATTATTAAAATAACATTAAAGGAAAAAACAATTTATTATAATTTTAAGTACAGAAAAATAACAATTTAATTTAATTTTTAGTACAAAAACAATAACAATTTAGTTTTAAGTATTGAAACAAGTATTGTTCTATTTGTCTTTGTGGATGTAGATTTAAATCTTTATTCAAGATTAGTCTTAAAGTTTTTTTTTGTTATGTAAAGGGAGTGACTTAAAATTTGTTTTTCTTAAGTTTATTAAGAATAGTATTATTAATATTTTATTTTGTTGTGCACTCTGAATTACATAATAATAACATTAAATACGCGTGATTTTTTTTAGTTTTATTATAAGTTATTGTAAAAAAATCATTGACAGATAGCCTTGTTTCAACTATCGCGTCCAGTCCGAAGTCCACATGTTTAATAAACATGAGCAATTACAATGCGATGGTTAATATGGATTAATGTATCAATTGGCATAAGCAACATTATTTAACTTGTGTATGGTTATATATGTATAAAGATAGAAGTTCCGGGTGCGCATGTAGAAAATCTACTTCAATACGTCTCCGTAAATTAACACGAATTTAATGTACTCGCATATTTTTTATATAATAAGGGTGACAAACGACACACAATCCACCTGCTGGTAAGTGGTGTCTGAGATGAATTATAGTACCATTTACGCGTGGTACTGTCCGGAAATGCTAGCTCAGATCGTGTTAATCATATCCATAGAATACTACAATACACAATAGAATGGATATAAACCATATTTTGTACGAGGATCTTTGTCGCTGGGAGCACACATACAAGCAATTACGTCATATTATCACTACTACAAACCCGATGCGCTGTATTGACAGACTGAGCGAATCTACACAACTTTTGATTAATGTTTTTGACACATCAATATTTATTTATTTTGGTTTATAATATTTACAAAACATAAATAATTTCGTCTTACTGGTTGTAGGATATGTCTCCCTTATTTAAATTCCATTTCCCGCTGTTCTTTCGATACGTAATTAGTGCACAATTTGCCATTTTTTTAAATAATTTGCATGCAGCGACGCTTGACACTAAAATTGAAAACGATTGATTGTGTTGACATTTATAGGTGTGAATTGACGTGACACTCCCCCGTTCTATTATGTATCTATTATAGTATTCTATGATCATATCGCAATAGCTTTTCTGTGTAGGCAATGCATGATCTTTGTTTTCACACAGTTTGATGACTCCGTGTAGTAAATTGTAAGATAACAAATTTTTAATGTATTTTTTAAAATCTACTAAATCCAATACTGTTTTGAAATGAGGTTCTTCTGATTGCAGAAGAAACACCATAGAGGTCCTATTTTTGTCGCATTTTAGACCATTTTACTGGGAACGAGGCATTCCATCTTAGTCTTCATGGGCGACGACGCATCTGCGTTTTGATTTGTAATAGATGTAGATGCCTATAGGACACCGCAACCACTTACCATAAGGTGGACTTATCCTGTAAAAAAACAAGTTCCGTGATTTGCTGTTCGACTATAACACTGAAGAGCCGCGGTCCTATGAAAATGAATTGGGTCTGAACGTCGTTCCTTGGGCAATTCATTAAAGTAAAATGCCTTAATGATACAAAATAAAATCCTGGTATATAATATGGACATATAACTACTTTCGAATTAGAAATTAGAAATTATATTTTTATTTTCTCATCACAAACAGGTACAGTATTATTGAATGTTAAACTATACTAATAAGGAATGTACGAATAAGAAGAACACATGAAAACAGTTTCATTTCTTTTGTTTGAGGCTATTCGAATTATTAGGAAACCGAATTCCTAATATCAACTTAATTGCTCCAAATGAATGTTTTGGTGCTCTAATTCAGAGTTTCTCAGACTTTTCAATTCTCAGGGTCGGAAATAATTTATTTATTTATTTAATGATCGTCTGTTTTCGAGTATTAAGACTTGTTCTAGTACCTTGTAAAGATATATCGTTATGAAAGATAAATGGAGGTACTTTTCTGTATTGGTAATTGTTAAATGCATGTATTTATAAATAATTGTCCTACATTACTATTTGAAACGTTGATTCATCATCAGAAGGAACACGAAAAAAATATACGATAAGCTATAAGAATCAAGCTCAAATTTGTATTTAAGTCTAACAAAGTGGTGTTTACCTACTACTAGTACTAAAGCTGTCGCTGTGCATATTTGATTGGCCACCGGTATCAGAGATTGACGTATCTGTGATTGACTATAGCAGCTGTTGTATTCTATAGTTTGAGCACCTCTTTCCTCTAACTAATCTGTCGCCTTGTAAACTATGTCGTTGGCTTCGAACAAAAATGTCCCACTGACACACAACTGATGGAGTAAATATTTAAGTTCACAATCGTGTTGAAGGAAGCTGTTTGTTTATTTTTATTCGGGTTCGTTCAAACATTGGTTAATGTTCGATAACAAAGGTTTCTTTTGATGTCAATACAAAGGTTGGAGAGTAGAAAACAACTGTGAACATTGGAAGATTACATAAAGACATTGGGTAAAATATTGACTAAGACAGCGTTAAATATATTAGAATTAAAAGAAATGGAGGCACAGACTAAATAACAAAACTTAAAAACAAAAAACTATTAACAAATATTCTATTCGAACAAAGCCGTGAGCACAGCTAGTATATGTAAATAACCGCACCTACTGTTACATTACACTCTGGAGGATGTATTGAATACTAAAAACTTTACACGTAGCTTAGCCGTGTAGAGGTGGTGCGATGTAAATGTAATGGACGCCACACACGGTCACGGTCACAATCGCAGATACGTCAATCTCTGATACCGGCTTTAAGCTTTTAGGATAATCACTACCCATATCATCCCGCGGGTGTCGTAAGAGGCGATAGAAGAAAATTGAAACAGGAGATGTGTTGCAGCACCTCATTATAACTAAAAATTAAAAATAAATGCGATTACCAACCCAAGTTTCCCATGGTTGCCACGCTTGGCTATTCCACCTGTCAGGCGATCTATGGGGGAGGCCTTTGTTCAGCAGTGGACTGCTTAAAGCGGTTATGGATGGAATGGAATGATATAGTTGTATATACATAATACATATTATATGATATCTATACATATCTATTGTGGTAATATCGATGAGCTACAATTAAGTCAACAATATGCAATGTATTTTTTATGGGATAGGGTGACAAACGAGCACATAGTCCACCCTTCCAACCCTGAGTATTCTTGGTTGGTAAGTGGTTGCTGTGGCCCATAGACATCTACATTTATCCTCGATTACGAATCAAAATGCAGATGCGTTGTCACCCGTGAGGACTAAGATGGAATGCCTCGTTTCCAGTAAAAGGGTCTCCGGTTCTCTACACTCACCATACGAAACACAGCCGCATTATGCTACTATTTTACGCTAGTATTCTGTGAGAGCGTGGTCCTTCCCCGGTCGAGCCAACCCAATCATGCTACAACTATACTACTAATATAGCTGCATGGCTCTACCACGTACAAAAGTCACAACATTATGACTTCCTCGGCAACTTGCCACTTTTGAGCATTTTCAAGTACAGATTTTCTCAATATTCCACCTGGTAATATTATATTAATTATGAGTGATATTTCCATAAAATGATGTTCAAATGCTATGTACCAATCTCCACTTACCTATACTCGTCGCCGCCGAGAGGATATATTGTGTTTGTGTTATTATAAATTTTGTGTCTAAATAGGGGTTTAAAATAAAAAAAATTAAAATATTTTTAAGTATATGATAGCTGGATGGCAGCTAGGCTATCAGGAAAAGGCGGAGGATATCCGCGATATACACATTTTCTGTTTTTTTCCTGGTTAATAATGTTAGAGTAAATATTGTTCCCGATATAATCTATATACTTGTATTACCATAACCTACAATTACCATGTTTTTCACAAAAATTGATAGGGGCGTACTCCAATGGTTTGGGCACGTTGAACGAATGAGTAAAGACCGAATGGTGAAGAAAATATATAGAGCGAAAGTAAATATTAAAAGGTGTCGAGGTAGACCGAGACTAACTTTCGAAGACCATGTGAGCAAATTGCTCGAAGAGGGGAGGGTCAAGAGTACTCGGATACCTAGACGTGCATGTATGAAGAAGTTAATGAACCTGAAAGAAGTGAAAGAGGTATGTAAGGATCGTGACACTTGGCGAACTGTTCTCTCTGGCTACCCCGTTAGGGATTGTGCGTGAAGATAAGTAAGTAAGTAAGTAAAATTAGTCCGAAGAGATGACATCGCATCTGTTTTTAGATTATTAATCGAAGATATTATATGTAGATTTCTAGAAAAACAAATAGTCATAGACAAAATCCGTCATATATTGTATTTTAAAAAACAGTCCTTATCTTCGAAAAAGAGGAACAGGGAGAAACAGGAGAATATGAAATGATAATTTCGTATGTTTATTATAGGTATAACCAGTTTCATTTGCGGGAGGTCGACAACAATAGCTTTGTTAAAAAACCATTCAAATATCTTGCCCGCATTTCTTCTTAAACTTTAAAGTAGGCAAATAACCCAGCTCGTTTGTCACACTTATTCTATAGAAAAAAAATGAATACGATCCCCGCCGCTTCCAGTGATATTGTTATAAATACTTTCTACCACGTGCTATATGGTAAAGGAAAACATCATGAGACGCCTGCATATCTGATAAATAAAAAATATTTCCAAGAAGTGTAAAGTTTATTAAACAAAGACTGTATACAAGGGCTTATTATGATATTAAAGAATACATGATTGATTGTAACCCGCCCGTGGGATGATTGTACAAAATATACCAAAGTACAAAATACATATTATAATAAAATCCCAGAGTTTGGTTGTGGTTGGTTGTGGCTTCCTAAAACAGAGATTCTTTTCAATCTAGCTGTCAAAGCATATTATATGACATTCAATAAGTATTATAATACTTTAAAATTTATGGCCTATGTTTAATTAAAATTTAACTATACAATTTATACTACCATAAAAAAATCAAAAGTAGAAATAGTTTAAATAATCCTATTCCCCGCGCTATAGTGCCAACTGCCAAGAACTCTGGCTGTGTTTCCTTACTGACACTTACTGAATGGCTATAAGTAGCTTTTGGGTGAGAAAAGAACCAGCCCTCTTATCACCATTCACCAGCGGCAACTAATAATTATAGTCTGTAAATTTCAATTTACAGACGAATTTCGAAACGATTCAGAACGACTTTCGCTCGATGAGTGAATTTAAGCTTCCTTATACGGCCAGCAGTATAGGGTTTCCGGCATAGATATAAGGTTTCCGGTTTTTGAAACTACATACGAAACACAGCAGCATTCAGGTGCTATTTTACGCTGGTATTCTGTATAATCGTGATACTCGTTCGGTCGAACTGATCCATTAGTGTCACAATAGTAATATAGCTGCAACGTGGCCGTACCACGAATAAACAAATACTAGGTATACGTACTTGTTATAATAATATACCTACTAGAAACAATTGCAATATTTTTTTCTTATACAATAACTAATTCATACACAAGTGCTCAAAATTGTCATGGATTAACCCTGTTCAATCATGTAGATGATCATTCAAAGCCCGTGTATGAAAAACTATCCGAATTAATCATGCACGCTGACTCGTAAGTACTGACAAAGAAGGACCTTTGCTCTCCGCACGTGTACGTTCCATTCAGTTGACGTATGTTTGCTTTGTTCGCGTCGCATATAACAATTAGTTCATTTATAAAACCGTCATATTACAAAACCTGGTTTATTGACGGTCTTGGGCCTATACTATTGTTTTAGAACTGTTCTTATAAAAATTTTAAACAGTTTTATACATGGTAGAGCCACGCTGCAGCTATATTATGGTTGTAGCACGAATGGATCGGCTCGACCGGGGAAGGACCACGCTCTCACAGAATACCAGCGTAAAATAGCAGCTTAATGCTGCTGTGTTTCGTATGGTGAGTGTAGAGATATCTGGAGACCCTTTTTAGTGGAAACGAGGCATTCCGTGTTAGTACTCAGGGGTGACAACACATCTGCGTTTTGATTCTTAATCGAGGATAAATGTAGATGTCTATGGGTCACACAATGTACTTACACTTATCACCCTTATTCTACAAAAAAATAATAAAGAAGCCCCTAGCCGCGGCGCTTCAGTCATCATGAAATTTGAAATTTGACATTATATTTTCGGATAGGTCTTCCCTATAGTCTTGTCTGACAACATTTCTCATGTGGCCCATTGTCAGGCATTCATACATAAATTCGGTATATTGCATTTTAAGTTATGGTTTTGGTTTATTTTTCGTTCAACATGTAGAGTCTAGCGGCAGCTATGTGCGTTGTGTAACCTTACAATATAGGTACTGGTAGGTCTGTTCACCTTTTTAGTAGTCTCTAAATAAGTATATAATATTTTATCTTCTGAAAGTTATAAAAACTCTCAAGTCAAAAGTCAATTGTTTTACTTCGTCTATGCTTGTCACAATAATTACACTTTTTAATCTATTTTTTTCAATTTTTAATCATTATGTAAGTCGAACTATAACCGGACAAAATCCATCTAAATTCTGTATTATAATTTATAACTTATAAGATGACTCATCGAAAATTAACGTTTAAAATGGCTCTGGCTATAGCCGTACTGATCCGAGTGAATACATAATTTCTATATAAATACTTAAAAAACGCCGTCATAAAGTCTAAAATTGCGTAGCGCCCGCGACGATTAAGACGGCTTCATTTTTTTTTTTAATTTGTAATCAAAATAATGAGCAAGTAAATTACGAATATTGATCTTATGAATATATTTGAGTGGTTCTCGAGCATATAGATTAAGTAATTTTGTTGTAATTTCAACTATAGTGATTATTTAGAGGTGTTTTCGCAAATAATTATGATTGATTCAAAACTATAAAATCGTGTTTTTGAACAAGCAAATTCAAGATAAAGACATGAATTTACCTATATCAAAACTCCAGTTTCGTTAGTGGTGTCATAGTCCTATACTAATCGATGAAAGCAGCATCGAACTATATTACTATACGTAGTAGTAATACCTCAATGAAAAGGAGGTGCATTTTTTCGCGGTGTTGCCTTAAGCAATTATGCTATCTCGCAAGTTTTCGAGCCTCTTTAGAAATATTTTTCTGTATTTTTTTGCACCTAATGTGATTCATTAGGCCTTTTTAATATGACATCAATTCGGCCTTTCTTGTAATAAGTTGGGTCAGCGATTATATTGTAGTCAAGTGTATTAGGTACTTTCTATCATTTGTAGTTCATTTTAGGGCAATGAACTCACCAGTTTAGGTAAAACTATGTTTTTAGCTCGTACTCGCTTAGGAATCGAGGATTAAAAGTAAGATCTATGCTGTAGTTAATGGTCTTGGATTTTTCATCACCGATGTCCTTTATTTCGGCATTAATTTTCTTCCTAGGGTAGTACCTATAACAGCCTCGTTATTTCTTCGGTACAAAATGGCGCTTCAAAACCACAATCACACCACAAATTCGCAATACTTGATGCACTGATGTTGTGGCTAGTATTACGCTTTCATTTTCGTTACGCATACGCATTGTCGAGGAAACGAGAGAACTTTTTTCTTGAATAGGATTATATTGAAATGTTTGTTTTTGTTTGTCTTTTTGTGTACTTGGAGTAATATTCAAAGATTCTTGTTTTATATCATTATTATTTTGAACATTTTTCTTTTGATTTTACTTATAGTTTTATGCAATAGTGTGCATTGGTAGCAGTAGTGGGAATTTATAAGACACGCTTTTCTCTGACTGTGAGTATGCGATCTGCTATTTTTTTTTTATAGAAGAGGGGGCAAACGAGCATGCGGCTCACCTGATGTTAAGTGACTACCGCCGCCCATGATCAACCGCAACACCAGGGGAATTGCAGGTGCGTTGCCGGCCCTTTAAAAAGGAGTAAGCTCTTTTCTTGAAGGTCTCCAGGTCGTATCGGTCCGGAAAAATCGCCGGTGGTAAACTATTTCACAGAGAGGTTGTACGCGGAAGAAAACTCCTCTTGAAACGTACAGTGGTGGACCGCCAAGCATCCAGATGGTGTGGATGGTATCGGGACGTTTGCCGCGTAGTGCGTTCACGAAATTTGGCGGCTGGGATTAATCCGAACAATTCCTCAGAGCACTCTCCATGGTATATGCGAAAGAAAATGCAAAGAGATGCAACATCTCTTCGCAGTGCCAGTGAATCGAGCCGATCGGAAAGCACTCGGTCGTCGACGATTCGAGCCGCTCTGCGCTGGATGCGGTCAAGTGGAAGGAGCTGGTACTGGGGAGCCCCAGCCCAGAGATGGGAACAGTATTCCATGTGCGGCCGAACCTGCGCCTTGTAAAGTTGCAGGCGGTATCCCGCTCTGCTGAGCACGCCAAGCTTTTTAGAGGTCAATTTGGCCTTCTTTTCCAAGTGACCACGAAACTGCACGTCACTCGATATGTTGACGCCGAGGATTCCGATACTGGCTGAGGCAACAAGGGGAGTGCCTTGAAATTGAGGGAATACGACAAAGGAGTACTTTTTAGCGGTTAACGCGCAAACTTGTGTCTTCTGGGGGTTAAACTGGACTAGATTTAGTCGCCCCCAATCCGAGACTCTGTTCAGCAAAGACTCGACTTCAGACACAAGTTTGTCCCGGCACTCGGAGACGTTTTCCGAGAAATATTGGCTCGGCCGGTGTAAACAGCATCACCAGTGCTGTCATCTGCATAGCAATGAATGTTACGGGTTTGCAACATATCATTGACATGCAGAAGAAACAGCGTTGGCGATAGCACGCAGCCTTGTGGAACACCAGCATTAATAGGCTTGCAATCGGAGCAATTGTAACGGTGCAACCGTCTACAACGACCTTGATGCTCCGATCTGCAAGAAAGCTGGCTGATCCAATCGCACAATTTCTCGGGAAGCCCAAAGGAAGGGAGCTGCGAAAGAAGCGCTTTGTGCCAAACCCGATCGAAGGCCTTCGCAATGTCCAAACTAACGGCCAATGCCTCCCCCTTGGACTCTGCTGCCTCCGCCCATCTGTGAGTTAGGTAGACCAGAAGATCACCAGCTGACCGACCACGGCGAAAACCGTATTGGCGGTCACTAATCAGCTGGAGCTCCTCAAGGTACCTCATGAGCTGGCAGTTTACAATGGACTCCATTGTTTTGGAGAACAAGGAGGTGATGAGGTAGTTGGACGGGTCTGAGCGGTCGCCTTTTTTAGGGATCGGGTGGACGAAAGCCGTCTTCCATGATTTTGGGACTACTCGCCTAGGGAGTAGGAGTACCGGAAAAGACGGGTTAAAACCGGTGCCAACTCTGGAGCACACGTCCTCAGCACAATTGGGGGGATTCCGTTAGGCCCACTCGACTTGTGGATGTCCAGGGAGAAGAGTGCTTTGCGAACCGAGCGCTGTGTGAACTGCACTTCCGGCATGGAGTACTCACACCGCGGGATGGTCGGTGGCGTACTTCCCCGTCATCGAGAGTCGAATTGGACGCAAAGAAAGAGCCTAGTAGATCGGCTTTCTCCTTTGCGGTATGGGCCAGTGAGTCGTCCTCCCTGTGCAGAGATGGAAGAGATGGCTGAATGAGTTATGGACTAATTGCATATGGACGTACTTTTCAAACATATACAGAAAAAATTCTTAAGTTGCAAATTACATTAATAAAATTGTTTATTGATGAAAAAACAAAGAAAAAATATAACATAGACGGAAATTATAATATATTTAAAAATTTTAGAATATTACCTGTGCATGTAAAACTTAAGTACTTAATTGCAATAGATCAATTTAAATCTCTAAGGTTTAAAACATTTCGAACGTTTAACAAAAATATTAGAATTACTTCGCGAAAGAAATACGTTGAGCACAGAGTTAATAATTATTACGGCAAGAGGACGAGAAAATATCTAGTACCACGTATTTTCAAAGAGATATTTTCTGAAAACGAATGTAGTAATAAAGAAATATTTAAAAAGAAGTTAAAAGCGTGGTTGCTGGATAATTATATGTATAATAAAATTAATTTTTTTTAGTGTGTTTAATTTAAAAGATTTAAAATAAGTTTTAATTATTTTAAATCTTTTAAATTAATGTAAATTTAATTTTCCCATTTATAAGTTTTTAAGGATTGCATTTTAAATTACAGTTTATGTGTATTTTAGATTCTTAAGGACAGTAGGTACATTAAATGTATGAGGGTGATGTATTCGCCAACAAACTGCCCTGCAGTTTGGCGAAAGTTGTATAAAGAATATCGACTGTATTTTTGTGTAATAAAAAAAAGAAATTCCCCTGGACAGCCTTGGCGAGCAATCAGAATGCACGGGTTCCAGAAGGAAGGCGAACTAGTTTCTCGTCAATTCTGCCTATGTACTCTGACTTCGCCTTGGCAATGACTCTTTTGCAGGACCTAGAGGCGGAATTATACTTCTTTTTTAGAGCGCTGGTGTTGACATCCCGGGACGCTGATGCGTCAGCCCAGGCTTGCTAGCACTCCTGCTTATAGCATGATGCTATTTTACAGGAGCGACCAAACCATGGCTAAGATTTGCCTCCAATGGGCACCACAGGGGAAGGAATAAAAAGTTCCATACCCTGAAGTACCACATCAGCGACAGAATCCGCAACAACATTGGGATCGTCCGGCGAGAAGCAAACCCGCCCCCAAGGGTAGGATGCAAAGAAAGACCGCATCCCATCCCAATCGGCTGACCTATAGTGCCAAACACGGCGGCAGCCGGCAGAATGCAACTGCGATTTCAGCGTGAGTCACTCCGGACAAGACAATGGTCCGAGGAGCCTAAAGGGGCGTCGACGGAAACCTGATATCCGTCCGGGTGAGAGGTCAGCAGAAGGTCCAACAGGAAAGGTGCATGATCCTCCACATCTGGAATCCGCGTAGGCGAAGTAACCAGTTGTGTCAGACCATATGCCAAGGCAAAATCATGAACAGATCTCCCCGCATGACCGGTTAAACGTGAACCAAGCCATTCGGCGTGATGGGCGTTAAAGTCGCCGAGGATCACGATCTCTGCGGAGGGGATCTTCTGTAGCAACGAATCTGCAGCCATTTGGACGTGGTCGAAGAGTCGGTCTGTTTCGGCATTACCGCTATGGGACCTATAGAGGCACCCGTAGACGCGCGGATGGTCGTCGCTGTCTACGCGTAGCTAAAGGATGGACAGGTCCGAACGTTCAAGTCTGCCGAGGCGTCGAGAACAGATGTCCTCTCTGACGTAAACGCAAACTCCAGCCCGAGGCACAAAGGAGTGTTCCAGTTTGTACCCCGGGTAGAAGAGATACGAAACATCAGCTCCGGCGATGACACCTGAGGACACCTGCGTCTCGGTCAGAAAGAGCAGAGCCGGCCTCGCCGTCTCGAGATGGTAGTGGACGGCGTTTAGGTTAGAGTGAAGTCCCCTGATATTGCAGAAATTCACGGACAGCGCGGCAGAGGTCGCCTTGGTCTTGTTGCTCCGTTTGCCCCGAGCAGTTGTAGTCTTGAGCGGAATTTTGCCCCCCCCCCCCAGAATACGCGGGGGCAGCCTGAGCACCCACGCTCAGAAGTGGAGAAACATGGTCGTTGATGCTCAGCGAGGGATTCTCCAGGGGTGCTGGTACCCTCCTGGGGCAGTCGATCATCATTTAATTCCGCTACCATGTTGATGGGGGGGGGGATTTGGGCCTCCGGCCACCTGCACTCACCAGACGAAACGCGGAAGCTGAGCTTCCACTTCACGCCGGTATTCTGTGAGGTCGTGGTACCACCCCGGTTTGAGCCGGCCCATACGTGCAACAGCAAAGCTGCCGCGTGGCTCTACCACTGTTAATATATCTGCTATCAATGACATCAATGACATTTAATGGTTTGCAACATAGCACTGGTGAATATTATATTATTTTTTGCAATAACAACAATTACCAGACTTTTCTTCATATATGTTTGTTTATTGTGGCGACTGAATAAAATTTTACTTATTAGATGATGACACACGCATTCGAGACTGACTGAGAATGACTTTTGAAAAATCTTCAACTTGATATGGGTTTTCTAGCTATTATTTGTACTTACTTGGCATAAGTATTTTAATCGCATTTTCTAGTAATCATTCTTGTCGATATGGGACCCAACTTGAAACCTAAATATTTCGATATTTTTAATACTTCCAGGCTCACGTAACATTGCGAAATTTGGTGTTCTAATTTACGGAATATCTAATAACTTGGCGATAAATGTATTGACAATAATTAATCGCTCATTTTTGTAGAGTTTTGTAAACAATGTTAGTGCGGCATCGTGGTCGACCTCGTTTACTGTCCGATGTTTTATTAATTTCGCTTCGTCGCGTCTGACGTGAATTTTTAAATACCGCACCCGACTCAAAGTATTGGACTCGAGACACAGTATCAAAAAATAAAAGTCCCCTTTAGAACAGACCTTCGAAAGGTATTTCTTACGTGCGAATTATTTTATTCTTTTAAATTATTATGGTCTATTTTTATCCTTATTTAAAGTTTTTTTACCCTTTTGCGGACTATCATAAATTGTCTACTAACTAGAATGTCGTCGTTATATTAAATACTTCAGTATGAACCTATATAACTAAAGAATAATTATTAAATTTAAAATCGGTGAGTATACATAAAGAAAATATGCATCAAATGTAGCGTAGCATCAATTTCCGATTTTTGAACTCACCTAATGAGATTCAACTGACATTAAAAGACTCTTTTTTATTGACATAATATGTACAGTTTATATTTAGAATAAAAACATGTGGCATTGAATAAATTTACTCTGAAATAAAGTGGTTAGTATTATAATCATTGTGTAAATATTTTTCACTTATCGCGAAATTGGTTCGTATGCGCGAAGATGGATTAAACGCATCGTGAATTTCTTACATTAAACAATACAGTATGCCTTGACCGTTAGTTCATTTAAAAAACAATTTTACGTCTATACAATAAAACTCAAAATCATTTTAAATTTCTCGTAATGAATGCCTTTATACAATCTTTTAACATTTTTAAAATTTAAATTATTATAGTTTGTATAGGTGTATCAATGAAGAATAGAGAAGATTACAAATAGTGTATTGAGTTAATGAAAATAACTTAATATAAATATAATTGACAATGAAGACTTGATCTGTTGCCATACTTAAGGGGAAATATAACCTCAAATGGCTTAGCAAGATCCTCCGTTATGCCGAAAATATTGGAGCATTAATTTTGAAATAAATATATGGTAAAGTTGAGGATTAATGTTAAGGACTATGTTAGATAAAAACACGATTTCGTAAAATTTTCTCGATAGAAAAAAATCCAAAGTTACCTCCAAAATAAACAATAAACCGCTGTTATTCATAAAATACTTTAAATAAGATCATGAAACTTTGCATACTAACTGAACTAACTATAAAGCAGTTAGTAGTTAGTTAGTACCAGTTCTGGCTCACTGAGTCAGAAGTGGTACAACGTTCGTCGACTCACGACCCTAAAAAAATAAAAAAATAAAAAATTTTGGCATGCTGTGATCACGAATCTGCGGTCCGTTTTTGCGTAGGATGCACGGTTCCGGAGATGTGCAGATCAATTAACTCTCATCTAATTGATATCCGGTTAGGGCCTCCACCGTCATTAGCACTCCATTGTTCTTATCTATTTATCTATTGTTCATTGAACAGCCCTGAAACTTATATAGCAAATATATTAAGCAATATTCGCCACAAACTGAAGTCCACTCATTCTGAATCCTATCAACATTCCGGTTCCATCATTTACAATTCATTTTTAATCGTAAAAGGTGCTCGTCCATATGAACCAAAATATTGACCGACGTCATTCGTATCGATATGTAAAGCTACCCAATGTGACCCTGGTTTATCATCTGTATCCAAATTGCATATTATATACGTTGGTACGTGGGTGTACATGGGCAGTCTATTGGCAGCATAAACATTATTTTCTAGACTGGGGTGACTGCTATTAGTAGATTATTACAGTACAATCTACTCAATGACTAACATAGGAATGATCAATTATAGTGATTTCTAAATATTAAATTGCATTATTTTGTGTTATACAAAATGTATTTGAGTCATCAATACACTGAACAAGACCCAAATCATTTAGACAAGCTTGTTGACGCATAAAGTTACTATCAATTCCACTGCAGAAATTCTTTAGATTAGAATTATTACTTAGTGGCTACTATATAAGACCAAGCAACTGCAGTAATAGAGTTAGTGTATGGTCGTTTGACCGCAGTGGATCTATCAATACTACATTTGTGTTACTTCAACGCATCAAAGGCCATAGATGTAAGTGTTTATTCTATTGCCAAACTTACTTTTCTTTCTGTTATTTTCTTACGTGTGTATGATTTAGTGTTAAAAAATTATATTTAAATATTGTGTGTATATATGATTAAGCCGTGGTAGCTCAGATGGTTAGCGCAAGCTGTAAATTTCACAGTACGCGACCAGAATTCGATCCCCGCCGGCACCAATTAAAATGTTAATTGCAATTTTAAGTGTTTATTCTATTGACAAACTTACTTTTCTTTCTGTTATTTTCTTATGTGTGTGATTTAGTGTTAACAAATCATATTTAAATATTGTGTGTGTATATGATTAAGCCGTGGTAGCTCAGATGGTTAGCGCAAGCTGTAAATTTCACAGTACGCGACCCGGGTTCGATCCCCGCCGACGCCAATTAAATTGTTTATTGCAATTTTAAGTGCTGATTTACCGCGTGCTCGGCAGTGAAGGAAAACATCGTGAGGAAACCTGCATGTCTGAGAAAATTTCGAAGGCATGTGAAGTTCGCCAACACGCATTGAGGTAGCGCCGCGGACATTTCCTAGCCATAAACACAAAGACAATAGCAGAAAGTGAAAAAGTTAAAAAATACTTTTTAACAATGACAGTCATTAGTTGATCATTAGTGAATGTGATTCTGTTTACTTAAATTACAGGAAGACAAGAGCAGAAGGAAGAAATGCGATGATGGGAAGTAATGAAGCATTGTTACGTGAAGTTTGTTGGAACAAACATATTTTTAGTCACGTGTAAATACTTTTAACATTTTGGTTCAAAATGACACAAAATCTAAAAAATATAAGATACATCATCGACATGGACGGATTTTACATTTTGGCTTTTCTAGACGTAAAACTATCTAATAAAAATGATGCGTTTATCGATCATTATTTGTTTCGGCCAAGTTATCAAATCAAATCAAATCAAATCAAATTCATTTATTTGCATAATACAGGTATAAGAGTTGTTACAAAAAAAATTAGAATATGTACACTGTATTATTACCTTATGAGGTGTGCAAATACTTTACAATATAGTCTACGCATTACTAATTCAATAATGGTGCTTTGAAATAAAATTAAGAATAAGAAAAAAAAATATTGTCAATAGTTGAGTCTATAGTGCTAATTGTTGTCATACTAAATACCTTGATATTATATAAACTCGAAATTAAATATTTTTGATAATACGAATAATCAAATCCAAAAATGTTGTCATACAAAATTTAAGTTAAATTATAATTTAATATACTAATATTATTAAATTGTTACAATGTGTCACATACATTAGGTAAATGTATAAATTACTATTATTCAGTTATAATTAAATTCAAATTATTATTATTAAGTTACAATTAAATTAAAACTATTGCTATTAAATTATAATACTTTTGTCCTCTAGGTACTCTTTGACTTTATAATAACATTTATTAATCAGAAATTTGTGTAATATCGTCTTAAATCGTGAGATAGGCAACTTTCTGACATCATCTGGTAGTTTGTTGTGAATCAGTGATGCCATACAAAGAATACTTTTATTGAGTAGTGCTGTATCTCCATACGGTATTTCTATGTCTAATGTTTTTTTGTCGCGTAACTGTCTATAGTAGCTCTTAAAAGCAGTCTTGTAAAAATTTGGATTTGATTTCACAAATAGATTTATTTCGCAGATATATATCGAAGGCAATGTCAGAATTTTTAAGTGTTTAAAATATGGTTGACAGCTTGTAGTATTATCCAGATGGCACATTGCTCTGATGCATTTCTTTTGAGCTTTGAATGCAGATTCTTTATTTACCGAGTTGCCCCAAAATATTACACCATATCTTAGGATAGGTGCAACAAGTCCATGATAGGCTAATAAAACGGCTTCTTTATTGACAATCTTGGAGAGTTTGTAAAGAGCAAACGAGGATTGATTAACTTTTTTGCAGACATTATCTAGATGTGTTTCCATGATAGGTCATAGTCAATATTAATTCCTAGAAATTTTATATTTGTCACTGGATATACTGTATTGCCTTGGTAACTTACATGTATAGTTATGGGTTGTGTTCCTTGATAAAAGTGCATTATTTTTGTTTTGTCCATATTTATTTTAAGATTGTTTTTTAGGAACCATTGAATTATTGTATTTAATGTTTTATTGATTTCATTTTCGTAATTGTCTTGCCTCTCACATTTTATCATTACTGTGCTATCATCTGCAAAAAGTACCATTGGATGTTCAATATGTCTAGGGAGATCATTTATATATACCAGAAATAGTAAGGGACCTAGGACACTACCTTGTGGGACTCCGAATTTTATGGTTCTAGTGTTAGATCTATATTTGATTTCATTTCGTGTTTTCTGGCATATTTGTGTAATTTCTGTTATTTGTTTTCTATTGAACATATAAGAGGAAATGAGGTCTAGCGCATTACCTCTTATGCCATACCAGCTAAGTTTCTGAATAAGTATCTTATGGTCAACACGGTCAAAAGCCTTGCTCATATCCATAAAGACAGCACATATCGGATTTCTTTTATCCATGCTGATTAAAATCGTTTTAATTAAGTCATAAATAGCTGTATTTATAGATTTACCCTTGCGAAATCCTTTTTTGTTCATTTACCAAAATATTATACTTTTCTAAATAACTGTATAGTCGATTATATATTACTTTTTCAAATAATTTGGAAAAAATAGATATCAATTTTATCGGTCTATAGTTTCCCATATTTTTTTTGTCATCTTTTTTGTGGAGTGGAATAACAATAGAAGTTTTAAGTTTTTCGGGGTATATTCCGTTAGAAATGCATAAATTTATTATGTAGCATAAGTGAGAAGCGATTGACGAGGACACATACTTTACAACTTTAGTCCAAACACCATCGTAATCCACACTTTGAGTATTTTTCAGTTGTTTTATTTCTCTATCCACCTCCATAGGTATTGTAGGTACAAGAAAAACTGAATTTACGTTAGTATTAATTTTGGGATTTGAATGTGTTAGGTCGTTATTTTTTGATTTATTTTTATGCTCCCATTCTTTTATTTGGTCAATAAAAAAGTCATTAAAGTGATTCGCAATAGATATAGGATCTCTAATTTTGATATCGTCGTTAAATATTTCCGTAATAGGCTCTTTGGGAAATTTAAATTTAGTCTTGTTTATAACTGACCATGTTGCTTTTGATTTATTTTGGGATGTACTTATGTAGTAGTTATTTTGTGACTTTTGCGTTAGTGATATAATTTTTTTAAACTTAGAGGCGTATTGCTTGTATTTGTGTTTATTTGATCTTGTTGGATGAGTCCTATACTGCCATAATAATTTTCTTTTCATTTTACTACAAATTTTGATACCTCTTGATATCCATTTTGACTTTTTATGTAACGTTCTAGTTATTATTTTGTATGGAAAACATAGATTATAAAAGCAAAGAAAGAGGTCTAGAAAACGATTATAAGCTTCGTTAGGGTCGTTTGTGTGATAAATATTAGAAAAAGTTAAGTTGTTCATACAATTTTTGAATTTTATGAGATTTTCCTTACTGTAATCACGTCTTTTAATACGCCAAGATTTTATCACGCATGTTTTTTTGACTGGACATTGTAAAATGTGAGCTGTGTGATCTGATAGTCCAAATTCAATAACTTCACTTTTACATTTATGAATACTGTGAGCAAAGTTATCAAGACATGTGTTACTACTAAGTCTAGTAGGCTCTTTAATTTCTAGTTTTAAATTATGACTTTGTAAAATATATTCAAAAGCCTCGTTTCTTTTCATATATTTAAAAAGTCGCCGCATAAAACAATTTTCTTGTTAGTATTATCACATATTTGGCGTAATAACATGTCTAAATTATTGAGAAATACGTATATACAAGAATTAGGCACCGTGTATATACAAACTATTATCAGTCCATGAAGACTTAGTTCTATAGCGCTACATCCTATTACGCCTTTAACTGTACAATTAGTTTTTAATACTTTATTATTGATGACTAATTCTAGTTAATATACAGACACCTCCTCTCTTTACGTCTCTTGAGAAACTTGTTGCTAGGCGGAAATTGGGTATATCAAGTATGCTCTCTTGGTCTGGTGTCATAAAATGTTCGGTTAAACATATTACGTCTACAATTTTGTTATTTTGTGCCAATTCTTCTAAAGACCGTCAGAGTGTCAGATTTATTTATAAGACCTGCTATATTTTGGTGTAAAATTCGAAACCAAAATATAGCAGGATATAGAGATATTATTATAAAAGAAAAAACTGTGAGCTTTGTCCGCTTGTGTCACTGGGTAGGTCAGGGAATAATTCTAAGTCAATTTTAATTCTTTTCATTATATTTTTAAATATGCATTGAATTCCTGCTGTATTTATTATGCCTGATTTGTATGAAAACATGTCAAGTGTAAGGTCATAGTTGGAGTCAAAAAAAGTGCGCATATTTATGGTATTAAGTGGTTATTGCTTGAAAATAAAATTTTAAATTAATCATAAATTTTGTTTGATTTCCCAAAAACATTAGTTATAGTACACAATATACATTAATTGTTTACACCAACACTTTGACTTTTTATTTCACCCCTTAGAACTTTAGACGTGTGTAATGTTTCACTTTATACATCCGTTTACTGCTATTGTGGCAGGACCAAGTGGATGTGGGAAGTCAAATTTTGTAACAAATTTCATAAAATCAGTTACAGAAATATGTAATTGTGATTTTAATCAGATTACATGGTGCTTTGATGAAATGCAACCTTTATATAATTTACCAAATGTTAACTATCATCAAGGAATTCCAAATCTTACATATGTTTGATTGTGAAAACCCACATCTCGTTATTATTGATGATCTAATGAGAGAGTCCGATGGAAGAATTGTGGATATAATTTACAAAAGGTAATCATCACAGGAATCTCAGTGTATTTTATTTAACACAAAATTTATTTCATCAGGGTAAAGGGCAAAGAGACATATATTTAAACTCAAGTTATATAATATATTTTAAAAATCCTCGAGATAAATCTCAAATAAGATATTTAGCAATACAAATGTCACCAGATAACCCAAAATTCATTGATGCTACAGGGACACTAGAGGCACATTGATATTTAATGGTAGATTTAAAACAGAATACCAGTGATTTTGTCGTATATAGACAAATGTCTTCCCATTTAATGGTTTCTGTACAGTCTACGTCCCCACAAAAGAGTTTAAATACACCAAGAATCAAACAATTCAAATCATTGCTAAATGATGCATCGTCGACTCACAACGCATAAACATTTGCTAAACGCTTTGCATACGCTTAAACCAAAATATCAAAGAGCATTACTTAAAAAGTGTATTCATAACGTTTTACAAGGAAAAGTACCTTTTTACAAGGAAAAGTACCTTTAACAGTGGTAGAGCCACGCGGCAGCTTTGCTGTTGCACGTATGGGCCGGCTCAAACCGGGGTGGTACCACGACCTCACAGAATACCGGCGTGAAGTGGAAGCTCTGCTTCCGCGTTTCGTCTGGTGAGTGCAGGTGGCCGGAGGCCCAAATCCCCCCCCCCCCATGAACATGGTAGCGGAATTAAATAATGATCGACTACCCCAGGAGGGTACCAGCACCCCTGGAGAATCCATCGCTGAGCATCCACGACCATGTTTCTCTACTTCTGAGCGTGGGTGCTCAGGCTGCCCCGCGTATTCTGGGGGGGGGGGGGCAAAATTCCGCTCAAGACTACAACTGCTCGGGGCAAACGGAGCAACAAGAACAAGGCGACCCCTGCCACGCTGTCCGTGAATTTCTGCAATATCAGGGGACTTCACTCTAACCTAAACGCCGTCCACTACCATCTCGAGACGGCGAGGCCGGCTCTGCTCTTTCTGACCGAGACGCAGGTGTCCTCAGGTGTCACGCCGGGCTGATGTTTCGTATCTCTTCTACCCGGGGTACAAACTGGAACACTCCTTTGTGCCTCGGGCTGGAGTTTGCGTTTACGTCAGAGAGGACATCTGCTCTCGACGCCTCAGCAGACTTGAAGGTTCGGACCTGTCCATCCTTTGGCTACGCGTAGACAGCGACGACCATCCGCGCGTCTACGGGTGCCTCTATAGGTCCCATAGCGGTAATGCCAACAATCTGCCAGATTCGTTGCTACAGCAGATCCCCTCCGCAGAGATCGTGATCCTCGGCGACTTTAACGCCCATCACGCCGAATGGCTTGGTTCACGTTTAACCGATCATGCGGGGAGATCTGTTCATGATTTTGCCTTGGCATATGGTCTGACACAACTGGTTACTTCGCCTACACGGATTCCAGATGTGGAGGATCATGCACCTTCCCTGTTGGACCTTCTGCTGACCTCTCACCCGGACGGATATCAGATTTCCGTCGACGCCCCTTTAGGCTCCTCGGACCATTGTCTGGTCCGGAGTGTGGTGCCACTCACGCTGAAATCGCGGTTGCATTCTACAGGCTGCCGCCGTGTTTGGCACTATAGGTCAGCTGATTGGGATGGGATGCGGTCTTTCTTTGCATCCTACCCTTGGGGGCGGGTTTGCTTCTCGCCGGATGATCCCAACGTTGTTGCGGATTCTGTTGCTGATGTGGTACTTCAGGGTATGGAATTTTTATTCCTTCCTATGTCTTGCCCATTGGAGGCAAGTCTCAGCCATGGTTTGGTCGCTCCTGTAAAATAGCATCATGCTATAAGCTGGAGTGCTAGCAAGCCTGGGCTGATGCATCAGCGTCCCGGGATGTAAACACCAGCGCTCTAAAAAAGAAGTATAATTCCGCCTTTAGGTCCTTCAAAAGAGTCATTGCCAAGGCAAAGTCAGAGCACATAGGCAGAATTGGCGAGAAACTAGTTCGCCTTCCTTCTGGAACCCGTGCATCTCTGGTCTCTCGCCGAGGCTGTCCAGGGGAATTTCTGTCAGCCATCTCTTCTATCTCTACACAGGGAGGACGACTCACTGGCCCATACCGCAAAGGAGAAAGCCGATCTTCTAGGCTCTTTCTTTGCGTCTAACTCGACTCTCGATGACGGGGGAAGTACTCCGCATACCATCCCGCGGTGTGAGTGCTCCATGCCGGAAGTGCACTTCACACAGCGCTCGGTTCGCAAAGCACTCCTCTCCCTGGACATCCACAAGTCGAGTGGGCCTGACGGAATCCCCCCAATTGTGCTGAGGACGTGTGCTCCAGAGTTGGCACCGGCTTTAACGCGTCTTTTCCGGTACTTCTACTCCCTAGGCGTAGTCCCAAAATCATGAAAGACGGCTTACGTCCACCCGATCCCTAAAAAAGGCGACCGCTCTGACCCGTCCAACTACCGGCCAATCGCCATCACCTCCTTGTTCTCCAAAACAATGGAGTCCATTGTAAACTGCCAGCTCATGAGGTACCTCGAAGATCACCAGCTGATTAGTGACCGCCAATACGGTTTTAGCCGTGGTCGGTCAGCTGGTGATCTTCTGGTCTACCTAACTCACAGATGGGCGGAGGCAGTAGAGTTCAAGGGGGAGGCATTGGCCGTTAGTTTGGACATTGCGAAGGCCTTCGATCGGGTTTGGCACAAAGCGCTTCTTTCGAAGCTCCCTTCCTATGGGCTTCCCGAGAAATTGTGCGATTGGATCACCAGCTTTCTTGCAGCTCGGAGCATCAAGGTCGTTGTAGACGGTGCAAGCTCCGATTGCAGGCCTATTAATAGTGGTGTTCCACAGGGCTGTGTGCTATCGCCAACGCTGTTTCTTCTACATATCAATGACATGTGGCATACCCGTGACATTCATTGCTATGCAGATGACAGCACTGGTGATGCTCTTTACACCGGCCGAGCCAATATTTCTCGGGAAAACGTCTCCGAGTGCCAGGACAAACTTGTGTCTGAAGTCGAGTCTCTGCTGGACAGAGTCTCGGATTGGGGGCGACTAAATCTAGTCCAGTTTAACCCCCAGAAGACACAAGTTTGCGCGTTAACCGCTAAAAAGAACCCCTTTATCGTATCCCCTCAGTTTCAAGGCACTCCCCTTGTTGCCTCAGCCAGTATCGGAATCCTCGGCGTCGACATATCGAGTGACGTGCAGTTTCGTGGTCACTTGGAAGGGAAGGCCAAATTGGCCTCTAAAAAGCTTGGCGTGCTCAGCAGAGCGGGACAGTATTACATGCCGGCACACCGCCTGCAACTTTACAAGGCGCAGGTTCGGCCGCACATGGAATACTGTTCCCATCTCTGGGCTGGGGCTCCCCAGTACCAGCTTTTTCCACTTGACCGCATCCAGCGCAGAGCGGCTCGAATCGTCGACGACCGAGTGCTTTCCGATCGGCTCGATTCACTGGCGCTGCGAAGAGATGTTGCATCTCTTTGCGTATTTTATCGCATCTATCACGGGGAGTGCTCTGAGGAATTGTTCGGATTAATCCCAGCCGCCAAATTTCGAGAACGCACTACACGTCAAACGTCCCGATACCATACACACCATCTGGATGCTTGGCGGTCCACCACTGTACGTTTCACAAGGAGTTTTTTCCACGTACAACCTCTCTGTGGAATAGTTTACCACCGGCGATTTTTCCGGACCGATACTACCTGGGGACCTTCAAGAAAAGAGCTTACTCCTTTCTAAAGGGCCGGCAACGCACCCGCAATTCTCCTGATGTTGCGGTTGGTCATGGGCGGCGGTAGTCACTTAACATCAGGTGAGCCACATGCTCGTTTGCCCCTTCTTCTATAAAAAAAAACCTCTTAAAGATCAAGATAAACAAAAATTGAATAAACACAAAAATATACTCCGTAAAATAGTGCGTAAGTGTAAACATAAACTAAGAAAAATATAATATACAAAAAGGAGGGGCTTTCTTAACAATAATATTAGGTGCAATATTGAGTGGATTAGTGAGTGGACTAGCCAGTTAATATGGAAAATGCAAAGAAAATGATACTTATCGAACCTGGATTGATTGAAAAATTAAAACAAGAAAATAAGGTTAATAGTAATTTATCTCGCTTAGATATTGAAATGCAAAATATTATGAATAGTAAGACGTAAGATCGAAAGAAATGGATGTTATATTTACAAACACTGCAAAGATACCTTCATTTTATCGAAGAGGATCGTCAACCACTCAGATTACCAATTTATTCTGATACATCTAATGAAGATTCAAATGAGTCTAAAATTGGTTTTAAAAATAAAGATAGAGATCTCAAAACTTCAGTTGATGCTACTTTGTTGGAGGAGAATCTATCCATTAAAAGTAAAGAAAATGATGAAAATCCACTTTACACACCAGCTCAAAAACTCAGTTTAATACTAAAAACTTATAATAAAAAGGGACAGTTATTACTTAAATATTAAAAAGTAAAAGTAAAATACATTGGGATAATGAAGGTCATAATTGATAATGAAAAATTCCTGGAAGTAATATTGTTGATTTAATAAATGATTCACTAAGACCCTTAAAAAGAAGTGATCCAGTAGGGTGGGATAGATTTGCTGAAGCATTAAAAAATATTAAAGTACCACTTACTTATATTGGAAATCCAAAGAGATGTGAGTTTATTAACCAACTTCAAGCAAAAGATCTGAATAAACCCTCTGAGATTGAAGTTCAAGAGTTTTTTACACCGAGTAGTGGAGATACAAAATCTATAACTAAAATAGAGTTTTCTACACCGAGCAGTAGAGATAAAAAGTCTACAACTAAAATACGTAAAAGGCTTGAGAGGGAAAAATGGACCCCGTACTAGAAGAAATTAACAGGATTTATTATGATCCATCTAGTCCCCCTGGTTTTGGTAGTATTGATAAATTATCAAAAGCTATGAAGGGTAAAATGAATAAAAAGCCAGTAAAGGAATGGTTAAAATCACAAGAAACATACACATTACATAAACCCATTCGAAAAAAATTCCCACGTAATAGGTACATTCTATCAAATATTAATGAACTGTGGCAAGCTGATTCAAGTGATATGCGAACTTATTCTCAATATAATGATGGTTTCAAGTATATACTTTGTGTTATTGATGTATTTAGTAAATATGCTTTTGCAAGACCAATGAAAAAGAAAAACTCAGAAACAACTAAAGAATGTTTTGAAAGTATATTTACTGAAAGTAATTTAACACCTACTCACATACAATCTGATAAAGGTACAGAATTTGTTTCAAAAGATGTACAAAAATACTTTAAATCCAAAAAGATTAATTACTATACCACTAACAATCCTGACATTAAAACTGGTATTGTTGAACGATTTCAAAGAACACTAAAAATGAAAATGTGGCGTTATTTCACTCATAATATTATAGATATATAGATGTTTTACAAGATTTAATATACTCTTATAATCACAGCTTTCACTCTAGTATTAAGATGTGCCCATGTGATGTAAATTCCAACAATATTATGACAGTTTGGACTAATCTTTAACGAAACAAACTTTCTTTAGAAAATCCTAAACCAAATTTCAATGTGGGTGATTATGTTCGAATAACTAAATATAAACATGTTTTCCAAAAAGGATATCAATCAAATTGGAGTGATGAAATATTTATTATATATTCAATAATTGTTAGATCTCCATGGGTTGTTTATAAAATAACAGATTTACAAAATGAACCAATAGTTGGTACTTTTTATGAAAGAGAGTTACATAAAACAACTTACAACCCCACCTCACAATATAAAATAGATAAAATAATTGACACTCGTTATTCAGGTAACAGAAAAGAAGTATTAAAGAAGTGGAAAGGTTATCCAGATAAATTTAACAGTTGGATTTTAGCTTCTAGTTTAAAAGAAATATGAATAAAGAAAGTTTTTATTTAACTTTGCTTAGCAATAGTGCAATGAAATACTTTCCTGATAACAAAACCACAAATTTTTCAATGAAATTACCAAAAGCTATTAAATTAGAAGGTGAATGGTCGGTTGGAGGTGTCGAGTTTCAATATCCATGTACCATGTTTACTGTTCAAGATCATGAAAATGTTAAATACATTACAAAATCTATGTTAATGCCTAATGAAGATAAACCATCCATAGTGTACTACAAAAAACATATTCCAGCTACCAACTATAATAACGTTGAGCATATTTTAAGAGTGTTAAATGGTATCGGAGAGAATTTGAAATTACAAAATGCTATGATGAAATAACAAAATTTGTGTATTTATTTCTGTTTTGGATAAAAAAATAACATCCGTAACATTATCACCCAAATTAAGTTTACAACTAGATTATGAACCAAATAAAAATCTCCTAGAGAGAAATTTTGCAAAGTGTCCTGCTAATTTACACTTAGGGTTACGATCTCAACTATTTCTGTATTGCGACATTATCGATCCTCAGATTGTGGGTGATGTTATGACTCCTTTACTAAGAGTCATTTCATTAGATCCTACAAAATACATTTATGGTGCAAATAAAATGCACGTTTTCTCTCAACCTCACTACTTACCTGTTATGCGAAGAGAGTTCGATACGCTGGAAATAGTTATAAGATCGAGCACAGGACAAAAAATACCATTCCAGTTTGGAACCGTGTGTATTAAACTACATTTCCGAAAATTATAATAATGAATTCTCTTCGTGATCATCATAAATGTCCATATGAAAATTATTATACACATCAAGCTGGGTCAGAAGTTGGAGTAATTTATAAGGGTTCACTATACCAACGCGGTCATGGTATTGGGAGCTTCTTAGGGGGGGTTATTTAGATCAGTTTTACCTTTACTTTCAAGTGGTGCTCGAGTGATTGGTAAAGAGGCATTAAGCGCTGGAGTAGGACACGAGAGGAAGCCTCAATAAAAGATCGTCTAAAGCAAGTTAGTACGAATTTAAAACGAAAGATTGATGAGAAAATTGATCAATTTAACATGACATGATCTGGGTATAAAACTAAAAGAAAACGATTGACCTCGTTCATTCCACCATTAACTGCTAAAGTGCAAGCTGCGAAAAAACTTGGTCTCAAACCAAAAAATATCAAAGATATATTTTCTAATTAAATATGTCTTTCCTTCATAATTATTCTTGCGAGTGCGTTAAGTCAGAATTGGATTTGTTTGCACTACCGCCTACACAAACTAGCATTGAAAATGGATTGTGGATTCATTATAAATCAATTTCATTTCTTGGTGATGATGGACCTATCGAGTTTCAAGTTCCTGGGACAGGCGATGACTACATAGATTTGTCTCATACATTACTCCACATAAAGGCAAAAGTATTAAATCAAGATTCAACTAACTTGATATCTACTACAATAGTAGCACCTGTAAATAATTGGCTGCATTCACTTCTAAGTCAACTTGATGTTTATTTAAACCAAAAACTTGTATCACCACCTAATAATACCTATGCATATCGAGCATAAATGGAAACCCTTTTGAACTATGCTCCTGCTGCTAAACAATCTCATCTTACTTGCAGTCTTTGGTACGATGATACAGCAGGAAAAATGGATTCTACGGATGGTAAAAACATAGGATTTGTTAAAAGACAGGAATTGATTAGTGAAAGTAAGGAAATAGAAATGATTGGTCATCTTCACGGTGACATTTTCAACCAAGATAATTTTTTAATTAATGGTGTTGAAATGAGTGTTAAATTGGTTCGATCAAGAGAGAGTTTTAATTTAATTGCTGGGTCAAACGATGTAAAGTTTAAAGTTTGCATTACGGACGCAACTCTTATTGTTCGACGAGCACGTATTAATCCAAGTGTATTACTCGCACATCAAAAAGTTTTAGCTTCTACCACTGCTAAATATCCTATTACTCGAGTTGAAGTTAAAGTTTTAACAATTCCATCGGGTGTTCAAGGAAAAACTCTTGATAATATATTTTTAGGGCAGGTACCCAAAAGATGTATAATTGGATTTGTGAACAATTCTGCATTTAATGGTTCCCTTACTAAAAATCCATTTAACTTTGAAAACTACGGTATTAATTCTTTCAGCTTATATATTGATGGTCAACAAATACCTTCAAAAGCTTTGCAACCATCTTTTAATAATAGAGTATTTACATCAGCATATCATACTCTATTCTCGGGAACTGGTATTCACTTTCTTAATGAAGGAAATGGAATCTCTTGTGATCAGTATGCCAAAGGTTACTGTCTATTAGCATTTGACTTAACTCCTAATTTATCAGCCAACTCATCAGCTCATTTGAATCTCATAAAGCATGGTAGTGTAAGATTAGAAGTACGATTTGAATCCTCACTAATACAAACAATTAACTGTATAGTTTATGCTGAGTTTGATAATATTATTGAGATAGATAAAAACAGAAATGTTACTGTAGACTATAGTAGTTAAGGTTATAATATGTGTTGTGTGTTAGATTTTATGAGTTATGTGTAATGCATTTTGTGTGTATGTAACTATGTGAAACGTTATAAAATTAAATAAAACAAATTGTATATCGCATACAATTTGTTTTATTTATTTTTATTATTATTATTTTAATTATTTTTTATCTAATACAAAACACTGTTCGAGTTTAAAGTTACATCGGACTCTTTCATTAGATCATCAATAATAACGAGATGTGGGTTTTCACCATCAAACATATTAAGATTTGGAATTCCTTGATGATAGTTAACATTTGGTAAATTATATAAAGGTTGCATTTCATCAAAGCACCATGTGATCTGATTAAAATCACAATTACATATTACTGTAACTGATTTTATGAAATTTGTTACAAAATTTGACTTCCCACATCCACTTGGTCCTGCCACAATAGCAGTAAACGGATGTCTAAAGTGAAACATTACACACGTCTAAAGCTCTAAGGGGTGAAATAAAAAATGAAAGTGTTGGTGTAAACAATTAATATATATTGTGTACTATAACTAATGTTTTTGGGAAATGAAACAAAATTTATGATTAATTGAAAATTTTATTTTCAAGCAATAACCACTTGTAAAAAACCCACACTTCGTCACAAGAACAATGTAAAATTTTGTGATTATTTTTTGCAAATATATGATTATTACACACATAACGTTTGTTTAAATTTATGACATTTATCAAATCATTGTATTTTGGACATTTGTATTCTTCAATATTAAAAATTCTATCATTCGTCGTCAACATTTTTAAAAATTGTTTTTCTGTTGAACCACCTTTGTATGCGATCACTTCGTCTTTGCACAATTTCTAATATACCAATTTAATATGGGGATGATGTTCTCTTGTTTGTAGGCACATTTTAATTCTTCGGTCACATCAAAATATGGAATGCCGTGCACGTGTGTTTCACAATAACGAACAGTTTTTTTGTCTTTTGGCGACAAATAATTGAAAGGATAACTTGGCCGAAACAAATAATAATCGATAAATGCATCGTTTTTATTAGATAGTTTTACGTCTAGAATAGCCATTTCTCTACATTGAAAATGTTTATAAGGATATGTAATGTAAAATCCGTCCATGTCGACGATGTATCTAATATTTTTTTAGATTTTGTGTCATTTTGAACCAAAATGTTAAAAGTATTTACACGTGACTAAAAATATGTTTGTTCCAACAAACTTCACGTAACAATGCTTCATTACTTCTCATCATCCCATTTCTTCCTTCTGCTCTTGTCTTCCTGTAATTTAAGAAAACAGAATCACATTCACAAACGATCAACTAATGACTATCATTGTTAAAAAAGTATTTTTTAACTACTCTAGTATTCGTAGATGCGGTACACACACAATATTTAAATATAATTTGTTAAAACTAAATCATACACACGTAAGAAAATAACAGAAAGAAAAGTAAGTTTGTCAATAGAATAAACACTTAAAATTGCAATTAACAATTTAATTGGTGCCGGCGGGGATCGAACCCGGGTCGCGTATAGTGAAATTTACAGCTTGCGCTAATCATCTGAGTTACCACGGCTTAATCATATACACACAAAATATTTAAATATAATTTGTTAACACTAAATCATACACACAAAAGAAAATAACAAAAAAAAAGTAAGTTTGTCAATAGAATAAACACTTACATCCATGGCCTTTGATGCGTTGAAGTAACACAAATATAGTATTGATAGATCCACTGCGGTCAAACGACCATACACTAACTCCATGACTGCAGTTGCTTGGTCTTCTATAGTACCAGTAAGTAATAATTCCAATCTAAAGAATTTCTGCAGTGGAATTGATAGTAACTTTATGCGTCAACAAGCTTATCTCACATTCTGTTGCTTATCTCAGCATTACTTCGTGTTGCGTCTTGTTCAGTGTATTGATAACTCAAATACGTTTTGTATAACACAAAATAATGTAATTTAATATTTAGAAATCACTATAATTGATCATTCCTATGTTAGACATTGAGTAGATTGTACTGTAATAATCTACTAATAGCAGTAATATCATGGATACACTAGATGTATAACAACACCTGAAAAAGATTCACCCCAGTCTAGAAAATAATGTTTATGCTGCCAATAGACTGTCCATGTACACCCACGTACCAATGTATATAATATGCAATTTGGATACAGATGATAAACCAGGTCACATTGGGTAGCTTTACATATCGATACGAATGACGTCGGTCAATATTTTGATTCATATGGACGAGCACCTTTTACGACTTAAAAAGGAATTGTAAAAGATGGAACCGGAATGTTGATAGGATTCAGAATGAGTGGACTTCAGTTTGTGGCGAATATTGCTTAATGTATTTGCTATATAAGTTTCAGGGATGTTCAATGCATAGTTTTACGAGTATATTTACAGGGAACACATTGTACAATGATATTTTAGTGGAGGAGATGTTTCGCTCCTATTTTATAGATAATAAGTAATAAAATTTTGTATTTTGTAATTAAAAATTGTAACAAAATTAGGTAATCTATTTTATTGATGATTCAGATTAGCGTATTAGATTCTTGTAGATAGGAACAAAGGAGTATAATACAATAGCACTGATAAACCGACGCACACGCTGAGGAAGAATAGATTATGACGGTATTCAATAAACAATAGATAAATAGATAAGAACAATGGAGTGCTAATGACGGTGGAGGCCCTCACCGGATATCAATTAGATAAGAGTTAATTGATCTGCACATCTCCGGAACCGTGCATCCTACGCAAAAACGGATCGCAGATTCGTGATCAGAGCATGCCAAAACTTTTTTTTTATTTTTTTTTTAGGATCGTGAGTCGACGAACGTTGTACCACTTCTGACTCTGTGAGCCAGAACTAGTACTACATATCTACTGCAGTGCTTCTGTTATTTACATTTTTTTTAAATACCATTATTTTTACTGTAAAAAGAAATTACCTAAACTATCGGCTTCTTGAAGCTTGATTCCTGCCGCCCAGCCGCCCACCCGTCCACCGCCCATTTTCGCTTCGGCCTTTGAAGGGGGAGGTTATGTCGCTTACGATCAGAATACACATTACGCAACAGGACGACGTAAAATTAAAATGGGAAATAACCGTAACAAAAATAAGAAGCGACTAGATTGGCGTTAAGAAACAGGCATAAATATGATAAACCTAATGAAATAAGTATCTACCGACCTATCTACTTACAGTATTAGTGATTACGAACATGTCGGTACATAGCATACAATGCGCGGGGAAGTGGGGGCGAAATTAGAATTTGAGCTGACTTACTATATCCTCTTAAATCACTTTTTTATTAACTATTACCCCCTTTTGGTAGGTTAGGTATTCGCCGAATATTAGACATTTACCGAATATTTGTATTCGGAGAACACTAATCACGAATATTTAAAAACTAATATTTTTGTACGCAACGCTAATTACTGGCAGACTTTGAAAACGCACGTCGTCAAAACCATGCACAGTCGCCTCGGAAAAGCCGGAAAAAAGAAATCGTCTAAAACCAGAAAATCTAGAAATTTTATGTTAATTAAATAAAAATTTGCCTATTGTAAATTTTAATTACTAGAACATTAGAAAATCATCAAATAAATTAATTTTCCATTACCATGGCGAGATATTCGTATTCGCCGAATAGTAGGTTTGATATTCGTATTTGTATTCGTAAAAGTAGTATTCGTTGCATCACGAATTACAAACAATGAAGCAAACCGTTTGGTTGCGATGCGTAGTATGTCGGCGACAACAAAAGGGGAGGTTGGCCAAATGTCGAGTAGTCCGACTGTATAGTAAGGATTAAGTTAACAATCGTGTAGCTTTTGCTCTCTTCTCACTCTTATTCTATAAAAAAAAACTCAAATATTGTAGAGCATTGTATCGTGGACCACGTTTTAGTTCTCCGATAGGAGTAATAGTGTTCTGTGTTTTAGTTGGGCAATACACAATGCGGCGTCCTGTTTCCCCATTTTATTGCACTGTGGACAGCGAGTGTTTAACATTGGTAAGTATAGTTTTCAGATCTAAATGAAGACATTCAAGCCCCATATTATTGCATTTGGGCGTAATGAATCGAGTTACCAGACTGTATATCAAAATTATTGTAGGTATTATTTAGACGTTATTCGTATCCTTTATGTACTTATATTACTTAATGGCTTAACTTAATACGCATACGTGGTTGCTCTGCGGTATACCATTGTGAGGAAACTGCACAGACATCCAAAAACCCTATATCGCTCAAAAATGTATAAGAATTCTAGCAAATATTGACTCTAGGGAAAGCTGTAGACCATGTTTTATACATAACATAACATAAAATAACATAAACACTCACGCCTGTCACCCAGAGGGGTAGGCAGAGACTACAGATTTCCATTTGGCACGATCCTGACGCACCTCTCTCGCCTCCTTCACATCCATACACCCACGCATACATGCTCGTCGGTTAAGGGTACTTCCTAATTTGGCCCGTTTCCAATAAATCGCCAATTTGGTCGATAAATTTTCGCCTAGGACGTCCCTTTCCGACTCTGCCATTCACTTCTGCAACATAAATTTTCTTTGTCACTCTTTCCTCATTCATTCTTTCCACATGACCAAACCACCGAAGCATTCCTTTCTTAATCCTGGTCACAACATCATCTTGCAAACCACACTCTTCTCTTATTACACAATTTCTTACCCTGTCATTCAGATTCAGCCCTAACATACTCCTTAACGACCGCATTTCTACTGCGTTTATTCTACTCTCGTGCTTCTTCTGCCACACCCAACTTTCACTACCATACGTTAAAGTAGGAACCAACACAGCATTGTGAATTGCCATACGTGCCTTTTTCGACACATTTTGACTCTTCACAATAGAGTGCAAGGCCCCATTTACTCTATTTCCCGCATTCACTCGTCGTTCTGTATCCTTATCATATCTCCCATCCCTGCTAAATACGCAGCCCAAATATACAAACTCATCTACTTGCTCGATCAACTCCCCTTCTATTCTTATTTCACAAATCGTTTTACTTTCTTCTCTTTCAAAAACCATAACCTTCGTCTTACTTGCGTTCACTTTCATACCCCTTTCTTTTAATGATCCGTTCATTAATGTAACCATCATTTCCAACTCGGCCGCCGACGACGCAAGAATACGGTTAACTCACCCATTCTTAATCCGCATTCTTCAACTTTCAAATTTTGCAAACAACTGTCTATAAATAGGTTGAACAGCCACAGGGAAGCCACACAGCCCTGTACGACACCTTTATGGATGTCAAACCAGTCCGAGTAGACCCCGTTGATCCTAACACAAGCACTAGAGTCCCTATAAAGAGACTCCAATGCCTGTATCAAGCCAGCGCTCAACCCAAATGAGTTCAGTGTTTGCCATAGCAAATCCCTATCCACTCTGTCATAGGCCTTTTCCAAGTCCATGAACGCACAAAAAACCTTTTGGTTTTTGGCCAGAAACTTCTCCGCGATCATGCGCATGGAAAAGACTTGATCTGTACATCCCATTCCCTTTCTAAATCCCGCTTGCACATCCCAAATTTTTCCATCAGTTTCTTTCATGACCCTTTCAATCAGTACCTTAGCGTACAGTTTTCCCACAATGCTAAGAAGGCTGATGCCACGGTAGTTTTTACAGTCCTGCTGCGACCCTTTTCCTTTATATACTGGGACTATCACAGCTTTGCACCAGTCTACCGGTACCCGCTTCAGTTCCCAGCATAAATTAAATAAGGTGTGCAGCAGGCCTGCCACCACCTCCTCTCCAGCCCTTAGCATTTCGAGTGAAACTCTATCATATCCGGGCGCCTTACCCGCTTTCATGCTTTTCATTGCTTTCATTATTTCATCTATACTTATCTCGCTACCTCTTTCCTCTTCTTTCGGAGTTTCTACTTCACTTAGTACACATGTTGTCTCCTCACTCATAAACACGCTTTCAAAATATTCCTTCCATCTCTTTAAACTCAAAACTTCATCATTCAGAATATAGCCATTCTCGTCTCTTATAGCAGTCATCATAGGCTGTTTTGAATGTCCCCTGGCAGTTCTTACCAGTTTCCAGAACATTTCAATATTTGCCTGGAAGTTATCCGATATTCTTCTATCATTCTTATCCGTTCTTTCTTGCTTTTTTCTTTCAACTACTTCTTTTACTCTCTTATTAAGATGTCTAAAGACTGCCTTTTTTCTTTCAATATCATCATTCGTACCGCTAGAATTACCAGCCTTTGTTGCTAGTAAATCTAGCCATGCTCTCTTCTTTGCTTCACCTTCCATACGTATCTCATCATCCCACCATAACGTATTATTTTTCCTTTCATTCTTTCTCTTACTAACACCACATACTTCGGTAGCTGCATGCACTTAACCTTTCTTTACATTTTGCCATACATTCTCCAAGTCTAACTCCTTCATACATAATTCATCCAAACCACTTATATTTTCTTTCAGTCTACATTTGAACTTGTTTCTCTCACCTTCATCTTGCAACCTTTCTGTTCTAATACGCTGTAACGCAGTGGTAGACACAGATGACCGATGGCGCCAACGCCTGAATAGACCATTAATTCGGCATAAAACCAAATAATGATCCGTTCCTACGTTAGAACCCCGGTAAACCCTTGTATTCACCACTGCGCCCCTTAATCTTTCATCCAAAATTATGAAATCTATCATGCTTCTATCGTCACCTCTTTCCCAAGTATACATATTATGAATCCTCTTGTGGCAAAAGCAAGTGTTCGTCACAAAAAGATTCTTTTCCATACATACGGTGAGGAGACTTTCACCATTCTCATTTATACTTTCATCACCAAACGTTCCCAATATCCTTTCATAACCAAGCCTCCTCACCCCAACCCTTCCATTAAAATCTCCTAGCATAATAATATTTTCATTTCCCTTACACTTAATTAACACCATCCTTACCATTTCCCAAAATTGCTCTCGGATATAAATGGGCTTAGACATGTCTGGGGCGTAGACCCCTAACACGAACAACTTCTTTAAGCCCACTTTCATTCGTATCCATAGCAGTCTTGGGCTTACACATTCATACTCTTTCACACATTGGCCCATTCTTTCTGAAAGGATGATACCTACTCCCTGGCATGCCCGCTCGATCTCGTCTACACCAGACCAGTATGCGGTATACATGCCATGTGTAGTGACATCCTTCCCCTTCCTTTTCGTCTCATTTACGTATAACACATCTATTCCTCTATCATACATCATATCGCATACTTCATCCATTTTATCATTCATTGCCCCACATACATTCAACGTAGCCAGACGGGCCTCTGCAATCCACTTTTCGCCTCTCCGGGAGACAGAACGTGACGGGTGGCGAACCTCGTCGCCGGTTTTCCTCCCGGAGATTCTTCGCACCCCTGCCCCATTAAAGGGGCGCCGGGAACTCGGGGCCATTTCCTTTATTTGATTAGTCATGGTGCGAAATATGGGGTAGTATATTTTACGCTGCTACCACGGCGTGGAGCCGAGTCTGTGCTATCGGCTTGTCGCTCATTCAGCACCACCCGGGGGACACGTGTAGGGTGGGCCTAGGAACAGGTGGTCAAAGCCTACGGACGCGAGCGAATTATCCCCCATATGTTTTATACAATACAAAATATTAACAGTTACATCTTTATACATATTAGAATCATCTAAATTAGTAAGAAAATACATAGATATATTTCAGCTGGTGATAATAATATAAATAGACATAATATACAACTTAGGAAGAGAAATAAATTAATATTGCCTAAAACTAATTTATCTTTATATAGTCTCACAGTTCTGGATCATATTCCATGGCAGTTAAATAATATAATACATTACCCAAAGATATAACAAATAGAAGAATATAAGAAGTTTGTGACAGCACTAAAAAGCTTTTTAAATACTATAATAATACTTGCAATGTATAAAAAAATATAAATATTAGTATTAGCATTAAGGCATTAGAATTAGCTAGTTTTATTTCATTATGTTATACTCGAACACTTGCTGGGTACATGTGCTGTAATGTAACACATAAAACCACATGTAAATGCAATAAATAAATATATAAAATAAATAAATAATATTTTTTTGTAATATGGACATAGGTACAGCATATATCTGTGAGTTAGCATAGGATCAAACAAAATGCTACTCATTTAGTGGAGTTGCAATAACAAGAGGGCAAAAATTGCAATCTAAGAAGGTGTACTACATAATCATAATATACTGGAACTCTTGGTTTGTGACATTAACGACGCTTGATATAAGACCGAATTTTGTAAATACTTTTTTCTCATATAATTTAATTACAAATAATTACAATATTTTATATTTTATTTTAAAAAATCTTTAGCTCTTCATGATAGGATAGAAATATTAGGATTTTTTTATGTATCATAGTGGCGTTTAAAAAATATAAAATAAATTGCACACGTAGAAACATCCAAACCCGAAACAATTATTTGTAGGTCAGTACACAAGGTTTTAACGTGGTAGACCCACGCTACAGCTATAGAGAAGGAAGAAGAAACACAACAGCCGAAAAAGCTCAGAAAAAAATACCAACAATGGCGGGTCAGGAGAGGAAAAAAAAAAATAATGATAATGTCGATATACATAAATACATTTAAACTACTGTCATCCGACAGCCTCGTTGGTCTGGTGGTTGTAGTAGTGCGACTGCTGATCATGAGGTCCTGGGTTCGAAACCCAGGTCGGGTCAAAAAATTAATTATTGAGTTTTTCCGTCAAGAAATTCTCAGTAATTGCCCCGGAGTCAGGAAGTTGGCGGACTCACCCCCGTGCCTCGGAAAGCACGTAAAGCCGTTGGTCCTGCGCCTGATCTCTCTCCGGTCGTGTCGGTTTACCGTCCCATCGGATTATCAGAGTGAAGGAATAGAGAGTGCACCTGTGCTTGCGCATACACTTGGGCACTAATAATCCTGTCCTGCGCCGATGGCTAGCCTCCGTTGAGGCTGGCCGCCGTGGCCGAAATTCTGTCTAGAGGACATTATTATTATTACAGTTAAACTAATATGAAAACTTTATATACTTGTGATTTATTTTTGAGTGCATCATATTATAAAATCAATACAGCTGCTGCAGCAGATCAATTTCACGTTCCTTATCAGCCAGTTAAAATTGTTGATTTATATAAAACTATATACCTACTGCTTGTATAAAGTGTCACGACTATTTTAAGAAACATTGCCTTTAAATTTCATGCATACGAAAACAAAAAAAAAACAATAAGTATTATTTTACATATATAGTATATTGACAACTCGCTTCTGAATGAAACTACGTTCACGATAATTTCAACGTGTTTAGTTTTATTTTACCGTGATAAAAAGTAGCCCAAGAATTAATCCAGGACATAGTCTATCTCTTTGCCAAATTTCATTCAAATCCGCTTCGCCGTTTATGCATGATTGAGGAAAAAACAAATAAACATATTCGAACACACTGCAATAATAGTATTAAAGATAATGAAAATGCACTGTTGGAAATGACCGTTCTTATTGTAGGAATAATTTAACATATTTGTCACGCTTGAAGTACCTATCAGATATCTTGTATCTTTGACGTTGTTTAATCAAGAGAAAATGTATTCAAATATGATATCTAACTTCGTTAATAGCATCATTTGGCTAGTGACCAAATACCTGCATATTTCTTCTGCAAACGGCTTCCTTTCTTATTAGTCCACACTCCACAGCTGGTCACGGGCCTTTCCCGGTTTGGACACGATTGACGGTATTTGTCACGCTCGTGTGGCTGAACCACGGCTCCAGACCGAATGTCGGTCATGATGGCTAGTGTCTAGTGTAGTGATATGATTATAGTGCACGAGTGTGTGCGCAAATACATGTACTATCTCTATTCCCTCACTCTAATAGTCAGATGAAAACAAACGTAATTATATGCTAAAAATAAATAAAACTAAATATTTACCAACATTGTAAAGAAAATACACTTAATAAAACCATGTGCTGCGTAAGTTACAGCACTAGTTTTCAACTGAGTGCAAGATTTACGAGTATAATTTATATGTATACTGAATGACCTTTTTTTACCGTCTGTAAAAAATAGGGTGTAAAATTTGAACGGAGTAGAAGCCTATGGCACTGATATTTTACAAAAAAATAAAAACAAAATTTTGAATTAAACTTTTCAAATTTTTTTAACAATTACTTTGTCCTTTGTCCTTGAGCCTGTGACCCTGCGAAGTGACAAGTTCAAAGATTCCTACTTTTTTTTATTATCGTTCGTAAAGTAGGGGGATATGATTTTAATTTCGATAGATTTTAATTTATTTATTTATTTCATTGTAATTTTTTGTTTTTCTTTTTTGTAAAAGATCGGAGCCGTAGGCTTATACTCCATTCAAACACCCTATTTTTTTTCCTGATGGTGATAAAGGCCATCCAGTATATAAATGGACTAATAATGGATTTAGCCTTTTTTTAAATAGGATAACACGTGCGTTCAATCATCTACAGTAGTTTTGTATTAAAAAAATAAGGGAAATAAAAAACACAACTCGTATAAAAATTTCTAAATAAATTTAAAAGAAAAAAATAGGCTACCTACTAATGATATGCAATTGTCTTATTAGTTTCAATTTGTTATTTTTAAATTTTTGAAATATTGCAAATTAAGCCATCATATGTAAAAGTTGAGTGCCAAACCGCTCGTTGTTTAAGAAACACATTTGGTGTGGGACAGGAATTCGACATGACTGGAGAGATTTAAGGCACTGCGGTGCATAAAATGCACCATAGATTACTATCTATCAATATATAAATTCTATATTTACATAAAAGTAGAAAAACGTAATTTAATTCAATTTCCGAAACAATGTTCTTATTGCAAATTAAAATCAAACGCGAAACAATGGAGGTGTTCATTTCGTCATTTTACTTTCTGTAACGAGCATAAATGGAACGATAATTTACTGTTAAAATGATAGTGAGTGATGTAGTCAATTAGGCCATGAACATTGTACTTAGAATAATGTGTCACATAAAACAGGATGCACTAGAAACGATATGATTTTTCCTAATAGATTAACATGATTATATTATATACGTAAACATAAGAAAAGTAAACAACTATTCTCGTTGGTTTAATGGTGGTAATACGCGGTTACTGATCATGGTTCGAATCCCGGATCGGGCCAAAATCGGTTATTGGGTATTTCTGTCGAGAAATTCTCAGTAGCAACTCCAAGTCAGAATGTAGGCGGTGTTTCACGCCCGTGCCTCACGAAACACGGTCGTGTAGAATTACCGCGCCTTGGACTATGAGAGTGAGAGAAAAGAGATTAGAGAGTGAGAGTGCACCTGCGCTTGCGCCGTAGGCCCATCTCTTGGACACTATAATCCTGTCCTGCGCAGATGGCTAATCTCCGATGAAACTGGCCCCGGGATCGAATTTCGGTCCGGATGACATTATTACATTCTAAGGTACTATACCATAGGTGCACAAAAAATAAAATAAATGTATATTGCCGTTAAAAGAGAACATATACACATGATGATTTCATATAAAATTATAATAAAGTTATAGTATAGAAAACGTCCCACTGCTGTGCACAGGCCTCTTCTCATTTCTGAGAGGGTTTTAGGGTAAGGAAGTGTCCGCCGCGTTGCCCCAATGCGTGTTGGCAAACTTCCCATGTCTTGGAAATATTTTTTTCTTATTCCTCAGACATGCAGGTTCCTTCATCGCCGAGCACGTGGTAAATCAGCACTTAAAATTGCAATTAACATTTTCATTGGTGCCGGTGGGCATCGAACCCAGATTACTCGCGTACTGTGATATTTACAGCTATCGTTAACCATCTGAGCTATAAGGCATGTAAAATGCTTTAACCAATTTGCCGTCGTCCGTTATCTTAACAGCTTATCGAAAATCCACTGCTGATCATACAGGAGAAAGACTTTCTCATAAGGGGAATATAATGAAATATAAATTTGACAGGAATAATTGCCATAGTTGCCAAGTTAGGCCGGCAGGTTGCCAGTCGCAGTTTATATTGTTTAATAGTTATTAGGACGGACGCTGGTGCCTATCTCCACCTCTTTAACCTTTTGCCTTTCCTGCACGAGAAGACTGTCTGCGGGAATCATCGAGATACTATCGTACACAGACAGCTAGTACATATATCGATTTTTTTTTCATTTGCATGTCATATTCTAATTTCCTTTGAGTTTTGCACTAAAAATTGGTTTAATACTAAAGGAGATTAGTTGAATACTCAAAGCTAATTTCGGGTTGAACGTCATGCCCTTTTCCGTCATGGAAAACAAGTTGATTTTACTGCTAGGACGCGCCAATACAAATTTCATATCAAAACGAATGCTATTACTACATGCTACAACTTTTTATTGGGGAATATCGTTAAAATTGGGTGCGTTTGGCAGAAAAAAGCGCTAGCAAGCGCTTACAAGCGCTGAAATAGTTTTCGGCCAGGACACGATACTACTTCAGTAGCGCTGACACAATCCGCCAGTTTTGCTTATTTAATTTGTTTGTTTTGAAGTAGAGTTTTTAAGTTGTTTTGTGCAATATTAGTTTTAAGTAATATAATAACGTGAATAAACAGATAGATGTTATGAAAAATTCATGATTGGTAAGTTTTTAATATGAATACTTTACAAACACATATTTAAATTAGGTTAGGTTCCCCGGTTAAAACTAACATCATGTCCTGGAGGAAAATAGCTACTTACGATTTGACAGCGCTTACCGCTTACGATCGCCATTTTGCTTACCAGCGCTTCCTAGCGCTTTTTTCTGCAAAACGCACCCATTGTGACATGTTTGGAAACGCGGTCGACAATCATCTTCTGACGTGTAGTGTTTATAGCAGACCTTAATAAATTGTAAAAATAAAACTTTAAATAAGAAATAAAAGTCGACTCCAAGTTTAATTTATGAACCTCTTAACTGGACTAAGGAATATCATTAGCTCAAGGTAATAGATATACATATAACTAGAATGTCAAAAGTGTCACAGAGAATTTCATTGTAAGTAGGGTTGCGATCGTACTAGATCAAACAATCCAGAAGGTTGAAATAAGGAAATATAAATCTTACCGCTAACGTACCTGACGTTA
This sequence comes from Parnassius apollo, assembly GCA_907164705.1. Classification (NCBI taxonomy): domain Eukaryota; kingdom Metazoa; phylum Arthropoda; class Insecta; order Lepidoptera; family Papilionidae; genus Parnassius; species Parnassius apollo. Next base: position 182,929 of record CAJQZP010001686.1, read on the forward strand.
AGCAACGGTGAATTTCGTAAATCTTATTCATTTTTACATTACACAGTTCAACATCAAACCTATACAGGAATATTGAAGTTGTCTTCGTCAACAGTACTAATTCACCGAAATGAACCGAAAATGACGACTTTATCAAAATTGAGTTTATAAAAAATCTTTCCGTTCGTATTGTCTTTATATGTTTTTCGGTAAAGTTTTCGAGAGTACATAGGTATATGTATTTCTTTCGAACGCTCTGTAGCCTAAACGACTTGGTAGATTTTAACACATGAGGTGTCGTTAGATGCTTAATTTTGAGAGCGACATAGGGTATAAAAAATTTTTCTTCAGAGTAACTTTTTTAATGACGGTCTTTTTTAATTAAGGTGTACTGGGGTAATTCCGACTGGAATTTTTACGAGATGACTAGAGGTCTATATTTCGGTTAGTTAGGTAAAGTAACTTCAAATTTACTGACAATAGTATGCGACTTCTGTTAACTTAATGAAAATATTTAATCTATGGATAGGTATATTAGATTCATAACTATGTAGTTGGATTCACTAAATAGAGCATTTTGAATTATTGAGTTATAATTTTTTGGTACAGGGGAAATTACGAACTATCTTGGGGATATTCCAAAATTATTCAAAAGTTTATTTTATTGTACTTTGACCGAAGGCTTACATTTCTCTTTCAATCGTATTTAACCCTTACACAAAATATCATGAATTTTAGTAATAGTATCGCTAATATTATTTTTTATGGTCTTGTATTTCGGAATTACCCCTAGAAGAGATTGTGGTTCTCAACATTTCAATTAAGTTTTTTTGTTTATTCTCAGTAATTGTCACCCACTTTATTGCCAGTAATTTTATTTTCACTGGTGACAAACGAGAAAAATGTCAAAGTTGTCATCGAAGTTGCCGTAGAAGTGAGTTGACAATAATTGATAGTTCTGACAGATCTCTGCGCGGAATAGAACAAGTAGTATAAATGATTATATAATTTAATAATGTTGTTATGTTTTAATAATTTAATTTATTATTATAAATTAATATTATTATTTTAATCCTGATAAAAATTAATAAAATGACTGCGGATTATTAAAAATTTGTACATTACCAAAGAGACAAACATGTTGCTTTTAGCAGGGGTTAATGCTCTTATGAAATTTAACGGTCAATTAAGATGAGCTGAAACTGTAGATACTTGAAGAAATAAAGCATAGGTAGAGATTTTTATAAAGATACCTTTTATTCAGTGCTTTTTGCAAAATAAAATAAACTTTCTACATATATTATTGTCTTACACTTAAATCAATCATCCTTAAAAATGTTAACTCAAAGTAGGAACTTACAGTCACAACCACCATTTTCATTTTCCTTTGGTATAAAGTACTTAAGCACTAACCTTATCAAATAAAAAAACTTTGCTGCTAGCAAAACTAAAAGTATAAAATGCTTTAATTTTTTTTTTAAATATAACAAAATTGGTTAGGACATTGTAAAAACATCGCATCTATATAATAATGATATAAAATCACTGTTACATAATCAGTCAAAGTAAATTGTATCTTCATAATTAAGTAAGTAATATTCTTTTTCGTTATATTTTTTTAAATCTATCTTCTTCACTATTAATGACTTTGGAACCTTATCAATATCCTTTCTTTTAGTCGTTATAAAGGTAAGGCGCTGCTGTGGTCTCACGGTTTTTAGAAAATTGATAGTGAAGTATATTTCTTCATTTTTTATTATATTTTCTATGAACCCCACAAAATACTTCCATTTATTCCTTATCAAATATCTGACGAGTACTGAATCATTTAGTTGGTAATTTTCCTTTATAGCAAGGTTCTCTTCTTGAGTCTCGTATATTATTTCTTTACTTTCCTGTTTAAGTAGCAGTTGCTCATCTTTGTCCTTTTCTTTCGAGAATTCTCTAGTTGTCATATTTTTTTCTTTAGTAAAAACATCAATATCACATTCGTAATTTCTTTAAATGAGTCTTTCCTCTTTATTTTCTTCGACTTTTTCTTCCACTTTGTTGTCTTTCCCTTTACTTCTTTTGCCTACACCTTTACCCTTAATACAGAGAGGATTTAAATTCTTGTTAGTGAGAAAACCATTTTCAAAGTATTCATCCGTCAATTCTTCAAAATCAACACATTCCATAGTATCAGAATCACTATGTTAGCTCATAATGTCGGATACACTAGTTATGCTGTCAAGTGAAGGCTGGTGTTTTCGTTTCTTCTTATTCCTTATGCCTGAAGGGCCTGGATGATGTTCTTGTTGCTGTGCTGTAAATATTGTTATTTCAGAATCTTCCTTATTTTTTACTTTTGCTGTTCTTTTTTTGTAAATTTTACTGGGGTTTGCTTTCGCTTTCTTAGCTTTTACAGTTTCTTCTAAAATTTTCTTACCCATTGTTGCTGTTTTCACTTCAGCACCTTTAGTGACACGTTTCCTTTTTGTCAGTTTATTATCTTTTTTGTCCTGTTGTATTTTTCTTAAAAGCAGTTCTTCGAATGTGCATGATGGCTCGGGTAGTCGTTGAGCTTGAAGTAACTGTGGAGATGCTTTGTTGATTATAACGTTCGAGATTATTTTTATTTTTGATAAATTTTGAGTTGATGTTTGATTAGAATTCTGTAAACATACAGGTATTTGGGATGGTTGTTTTGCGACAAAACTCAAAGTCATGGATATCAGGTTTCGATACCAGAGACAACAAGGTATCCTTATCAGTGTTTGACGATTTCTGTAAACATGCAGGTAGTTGGGTTAGCTGTCTGGCCACAAAACTCAAAGTTTGGATACTGGACTTTGAAATTTGCGACAGCAAGGTAACGTCATCGGTATTTGCATTTTCAAGAGCATCATTTGTTGTTGCAAGTTGATTGTTAAACAAGCCAATACAAATTTCTTGTAGTGACTTCGGATTTTTTGGTGTTGGTTGTGTGCAAGCTAAATGTTCTTCTAATGTCTTTTTTTGGTACCTTTTATATGCATCTGGATCATATTTGTCCACAGGTATCACGTGCGCATTGAAAGGGAAAATCCCAGCTTTTCTAAATCCACTTTTGATAATATTGGGGTTTGTTTCTCTCCAAGTATCTGCCAGCGCTTGAGCGAAAACTTTTTTTGACATTTTCATGCCGACATTTCTAGGCTGCCACTCTACTAGTTTGGCATCCCATATTGACTTGAATGACTTGAATACTGCTATATCAAGAGGCTGCAGCAAATGTGATGTGTGTGGCGGTAGTTTAAGAATTGTGATACGGTTTCGTATTGCTAGTTCCACAACTCTTACATGGACGTGAGTTGAGTGACCATCATAAACAATAAGAACCGGGCGCTCCTCGCCCAGACTTGGGATAAGAACTTTTTCTATATAATTATAGAAAATGTCTGTTTTCATCCACCCTTTAGTACTGGCTGCATACGATAATTCGAAATCGTAATCACCACCAACCAGTTCAGCCATCCACTGATCCCAAACAAATTTGCCTTTAAATACAATCAAAGGCGGCAACTTCTTGCCATTAGCGCTTGCGCCTGTCAACATAGTGATATTTTCTTTTCTACTCCCATGGGTGGACCTCGCACAAGGTTTATTTATTTGTCCACATACTTTAGTTCTGGATGGATCCAGGCATAACGACGTTTCATCTAAGTTCCAAATGAGTTGGGGACTTTCAAAAAGATCCAAATCTTTTAAAGTATTTTCGAGCAAATTGAAATATTCACCAATGACGAATGGATCTGTCATTTTTCTTCTTACAAATTCTACAGGCTGTGCTTTTTTAATTGATAATCTATGTCGTTTCCGGAAATTAATGAACCAGTCTGTGCCTGGGACATTATTTTTAAATAGTGTTTGAATCTTATTCACCCGCACATATTCAGCGACAAGCTCCATAATTTCAAACCTAGACAGACCATATCCCCATTTTTCCATAATTCTGACAGTTTCTGCTAATTTTTTCTCATCTTCTAGGCGTATAACGGTTGGTCTACCTGCATTTGGTCTGGTAGTTTCTTTACCTTTTTTTAAGTTTTCATGAAGAGTCGTCATTGGAATTTTGTACTCTTGCGCTGCTCTATATTGCGTAAATTCTCCATTTTTTACCTTTGCGATCGCTTGAGCTAAATCTTGTGGAGTGTATGATTTAATTTTCTTTCTTATGTAAGTCCGAGGCATAATGGCTCTGAAAAAGAAATAAGTATCTACTTACTTAACATATACGTCACACCTGTATTTCCCGAAGGATTGGGAATACATTAATTTTAAATTACAATGTTATTTAAAACAGAAACTTTAAAATAAGTTAAAACCGCCTTCAAAAAAGAACGCAATATGTGTGAAACAGTTTAGGAAGTAGATGCTCGAAGTTGATTCTTTGATTTGGTTTATTGGGTAACGAATTTCGAAACTGCCTCACACACATTATTGTGTTCTTTTTGAAGACGGTATTAACTTTTTTATTTTTCTATTTGGAGTGACTTCCACATACCACTTTTTGCTGTTAATTAATTCATAGGCGAAGTAAATTAAATGTCGTTTATTGAAGCTTATTAACCCATTTGTTGCAGTTATTTTTAAAAACAATTCAACCAAAATTATTAAAATATGGAACAACGTCCGTTTCCTCTACCAATTAAAAAAAGAACAATTAAAATCGGTTCATAATCGCCGAAGAAATCGAGTAAAATACACACAAAACAGATATACAGTCGAATTAGAAAACCCTCCTTCTTTTTGAGGTCGGTTAATAAGTAATGATTAGTAATATAGAATCATTATCTACAATAAACCCAAGTTTTCCAACAAACTTCGAAATAATAATAAAATTTTGCATACTTCATGTAATGTCATGCAAATCATCTGATCGTACAGATTGAGAATCACTGTCAATTTCTATGGAAAAACTAAGTGGGGTTATTGCGGAATGGTTATACATCGGAATCACCCCAGAGGGGTATGTACGAAATAATATTGAAAACACAGCTAGTACGTTGTTTTCCTGTCACGAATTCGCTAAAAACTATAACGTATCGCAAAAACAAGCACTTATTGAAATAACTTACCAGAATTCCGAGATAAATATGTTGGGGTTATTGCGAATCAACAAAAATGGCGCGAAAAACACTCTTATGACAAAACTTGATGCTACGCACGTTATGTTGACACTAGCTTCTCACGACGACTGATGCGGCGAGGATAATCAATATGGCGTCTAAACCAATGTTGCCAATAGGAAAATATCGCTACGATTAGTAGAATCTTTGAATTTTCGGAATATACCCTTTTTCGGAATTACCCCAGTGCACCTTACCTAAGTTTGTTATTTATCTTTATATTTTTACTTTCACATTGGAAGCAATATATCTAATTAATAACGGCCTCACGGCTTCCAACACCAATCTGGAATATTTTTGCTGTTTAAAGATAGCCCTTTATTTTGGGAAAATCCACCGCAGTCCTACTAGAGTTGGCAACACTATTTATAACTGACAAAGGTAGAATTGGCGTGTGCGGTCCGTCTTTGTCAATTGTTCCGTAATTGTCGCCGTTTAACATATTTAACATCTGTTAGCGGCAATCAAATCGATTGGAATGCGCCCACAGATGGCTAGACGTAGTGATGTGGTTATGCGAGATCGATACGTGGAAGATTTTTATTTTATACTTCGTTGTAAGGTTTCCCTAACTTTTAAGGAAAAATATTCCATTCAACTGTGATATGTATATTCTTATGTAATGTATCTCTAGCCTTTTAAGTCACCTGTAAACATACGCCACCTGCCATACGTTACTAAGATTATGTATATTTTTTTCTACACTGTTTATATAGGTATATGCACGTTTTAGTATTATTAGGTATTTACCTATAAAATTGTCGTTTTTTATGAAATAAATTAACATAATTTTTTTCTAAATTTATTATTTTTTTAATCAAATCTTCACCCATGCTTTTTTGCCAGCCGCAGTGGCAGTTTATTAATCCCCTTTATGAAGAAATTAGTTGGACGGGATGCAATAAATTCTTCAAAAGCATTTTGTGCTCCCCCTCAGGTATTGTATTTTTTCCCCGCCAAAAAGTTATCCAAATTCTGGAAAAAGTAGAAGAACGTAGGCGCAAAGTCTGGTGAGGTGGTGAGTACGGCGGATAACGGTGAGCTTCCAACCCCAGCTCTTGTAACTTAGAAACCGTCAGTTGTACAGTATGAGATTGCACGTTGTCGTGTAGGAGCAACGGGGACAAGCGATTGACGAAACCTGGTTGGAGACGTACAAGCTTCTTCACCATTGTGTTCAGTTCTACACAGTACACATCTGCAGTAATGCTCATCCCGTTTGGTAAGATGCTGTGATGAATCACACCAGTGCTAGACCACCAAATAATGACCATCACTTTTCTAGGTCTAAGTTTTCGTTCAGGGAATTGTTTAGGTGCTGAACCAGGATCCAACCAACTTGCTGAGCACTTAATATTGTCAAACTTAATCCATTTTTCGTCGCAGGTAACAAAGCGGTCCAAAATTCCTTCGTTTAAGTGCCTGTTGAGCAGTGCAAGGCACATCTTAACGCGCACCTTGCGCTTACGATCATTGAGTTCGCGGGGCACCCATTTGTCAAGCTCTTTTACCTTGCCAATTTGACACAAATGGACCAATATTGTTTTGATGCTAACGTCGAAAGCTGCCGCTAATTCAACCGTAGATTGAGTATCATCAGCCATCACAATCGCCTTTAATTCGCCATTGTCGATCAAAGTTTTTGCATGTCCACGCGATTCATATTTCTGGTCGAAATTTCCAGAATGGATGTGGGCAAACCAATAACAGGTGGTGCGTTCGCTTGTAGTATTCGCTCCGTAAACTTCGTTAATGTAGCGTGCAGCTTGTGCTGCGTTGCTGCCATGACGATACTCATATTCTATAATTGAAATTTTTAACGTATCCATGGTGACGAAAAAAAATTCAAATGACGTTTAACATACGGATAAAAATGTAACTCTAATCATGACTAGTTTTGAAAAACAATTTCATGTTTTTAAAATAAAATTAATTTTAATTAAAATTCTTAACCAAACAAAAATTATTTTGATTTGAAATGGCCGATACTGCAGAATTTCATAGGTAAAGATCTGTGGCGGCGCTGTCGTCGCGCCGCAAGCGAAACACACCGAAGCCTAAATCATGCTATCAAAATTCCGAATCATAAACAGTATATATAGAACATCTCCGAACTATCACACGGAGTGTTCCCCGGGCAGAACACATTGCCCGGCGGGAGATTTCCCCTTTTCCTTCTACGGCCACAGACCCATCAAGCGTGATATCAAATAATAGACGTGAGAATGTTTCAAACCCGTATCGTAAATTATATATTATTAAAAAAAAAATGTCATTGTTGCCAGGTTTTTGTTTAGTGCATTTAAGTGGATATTAACTTCTTTTACTTTAATAAGTAATATAAAAATTAAGACCATATATAGATAAATTTGATATAAATCATATTAAAGATAAAAAAATTCTTAAATTATAAGTTATTAAAAATTTATTAAATGAATAAATTTTTATATTACTAATTAAATAACATATAAATAAACCTATTAATATGTCAAAAACCGCAAAACAGTAGTTAACCTATTATTATCGCATTCCATATTAGGAGAGTCCGATAAATTCCGTAACGCTGACAATTATATAATAAATCTAGTCCAGTTTAACCCTCAGAAGACACAAATTTGCGCGTTAACCGCTAAAAAGAACCCCTTTGTCGTAACTCCTCAGTTTCAAGGCACTCCCCTTGTTGCCTCAGCCAGTATCGGAATCCTCGGCGTCGACATATCGAGTGACGTGCAGTTTCGTGGTCACTTGGAAGAGAAGGCGAAATTGGCCTCTAAAAAGCTTGGTGTGCTCAGCAGAGCGGGACAGTATTTCATGTCGGCACACCGCCTGCAACTTTACATGGCGCAGGTTCGGCCGCACATGGAATACTGTTCCCATCTCTGGGCTGGGGCTCCCCAGTACCAGCTCCTTCCACTTGACCGCATCCAGCGCAGAGCGGCTCGAACCGTCGACGACCGAGTGCTTTCCGATCGGCTCGATTCACTGGCGCTGCGAAGAGATGTTGCATCTCTTTGCATTTTCTTTCGCATATACCACGGGAGTGCTCTGAGGAATTGTTCGGATTAATCCCAGCCGCCAAATTTAGTGAAAACACTACGCGGCAAACGTCCCGATACCATCCACACCATCTGGATGCCTGGCGGTCCACCACTGTACGTTTCACAAGGAGTTTCTTCCACGTACGACCTGTCTGTGGAATAGTTTACCACCGGCGATTTTTCCGGACCGATACGACCTGGGGACCTTCAAGAAAAGAGCTTACTCCTTTCTAAAGGGCCGGCAACGCACCTGCAATTCCCCTGGTGTTGCGGTTGATCAGGGGCGGTGGTAGTCACTTAACATCAGGTGAGCCGCATGCTCGTTTGCCCCTCTTCTATAAAAAAATTAAACTAAACAACAATAACTGTAGCTCAGTGGATCAGTACGCTGAACTGGCGCCGGCCATGTAGCTCTAACACAACCGATGACGAAACTTCCTGAAGGACATTATTATTAGATGGGTTGTACTAGCTATCTACGCGGGACAGGATTATAGTGTCCAAGTGAATACGCAAGCACAGGTGCACACACTATAACCTTACTCTTATAATCCGATGGAACGGTATTCCGACGCGATCGGAGAAATATCAGGCGCAGGACCTACAATTTACGTGCTTTCTTTGGCACACGGGTGAAATACCGCTTACTTTCGGCCTCTGGGCTACTGCTGAGAATTTGATTTGCTATTACCCATAATAAGGACCAATTATTACGCGTTACATATTGACGCTCAGGTTTGCAATGAAAGGAAAGTAGGTTTAGTTTTTATTGTATTTAAATATAATTATAAATTCCTATTATTTGATGATGGGGGATGAGTCGCTCGCGTCCGTAGGCTTCGACCACCTAACCTTAGGCCCACCCTACACGTGTCCCCCGGGTGGTGCTAAACGAGCAACAAAGCCGCAAAAAATAGACTCGGCTCCTCACCGTATGGTAGCGGCGTAAAATCTAGCACCACCCCTTGTTCGCACCATGACTCAGGAAATAAAAGAAATGGCTCCGAGTTCCCGGCGCCCCTTTAATGGGGCAGGGGTGCGAAGAATCACCGGGAGAAAAACCGGCGACGAGGTTCGCCACCCGTCACGTTCTGTCTCCCGGAGGGGCGAAAAAGTGGATTGCGGAAACCCGTCTGGCTACGCTGAATGTATGTGGAGGAATGAATGATAAGATGGATGAAGTATGCGAAATGATGAATGACAGAGGAATAGAATGTGTTATGTGTGAATGAGACGAAACGAAAGGGAAAGGATGCCACTGCACATGGCACGTATACCGCGTATTGGTCTGGCGTAGACGAGACCGAACGGGCATGCCAGGGTGTCGGTTTCATCCTTTCAGAAAATGTGTAATCCCGAGGCTGCTATGGATACGAATGAAAGTGGGCTTAAAGAAGCTGTTCCTGCTAGGGGTGTACGCCCCAGACATGTCTAAGCCCACTTACATCCGAGAGCAGTTTTGGGACATGGTAAGGATGGTGTTGACAAAATGTAAGGAAAATGAAAATATTATTATGTTAGGAGACTTTAATGGAAGGGTTGGAATGAAGAGGTCTGGTTATGAAAGGATATTGGGAACGTTTGTTGATGAAAGTATAAATGAGAATGGTGAAGACCTCCTCACCGTATGTGTGGAAAAGAATCTTTTTGTGACGAATACTTTTTTTCGTCATAAGAAAATTCACATGTATACATGGGAAAGAGGTGATGATAGAAGCATGATAGATTTCTAATTGTGGATGAAAGAATGAGGAGCGCAGTCGTAGATACAAGGGTTTACCGGGGGGCCAACGTAGGGACGGATCATTACTTGGTCTTATGTCGAATTAATGGTCTTTTCAAGCGTTGGCGGCATAGGGACATCTGTGTCTACCACTGCGTTACAGCGTATAAGAATAGAGAAGTTACAAGATGAAGATGTGAAAGAGAAGTATAAATGTAGACTGAGAGAAAATATTAGATGTTTGAATGAGTTGTGTATGAATGATTTAGACTTGAATACTGTGTGGGATAATATTAAGAAAGGTTTGGTGGATGCCGCCACCGAAGTATGTGGTGTAAGTAAGAGAACAAATGAAAGGAAAAGTAATACGTTGTGGTGGGATGATGAGGTACGGGTGGAAGTTGAATCAAAGAAGAAAGCACGGTTAGATTTACTAGCAACCAAAGCTGGTAACTCTTCTGGTATGAATGATGAGATTGAAAGAAAAAAGGCAGAATTTAGACGTCTAAATAAGAGAGTAAAAGAAGTTGGATAAAAACGGATAAGAACGATAGAAGAATATCTGATAATTTCCAGGCTAACATAAAAATGTTCTGGAAACTCGTAAGAACTGCCAGGGGGAATACAAAACAGCCTATAATTAATGCTATAAGAGACGAGAATGGATGTATTCTGAATGATGAAGTTTCAAATTTAAACAGATGGAAGGAATACTTTGAAATCGTGTTTATGAGTGAAGAGTCGTCTAAATTAAATGAACTAGAAATTCCGAAAGTAGTGGAAAGGGGTATGGAGATAAGTATAGATGAAATAATGAAAGCAATGAAAAGCATGAAAGCAGGTAAGGCAGCTGGATATGATAGAGTATCACTCGAGATGCTAAGGGCTGGAGAGGGAGTGGTGGCAGGCCTGCTGTACACCTCGTTTAATTTATGTTGGGAATTAAAACGGGTACCGGATGACTGGTGTAAAGCAGTTATAGTACCAATATATAAAGGAAAAGGGTCACAGCAGGACTGCAAAAACTACCGTGGTATCAGCTTGCTTAGTATTGTGGGTAAACTGTAGCTAAGGTGTAGCTAAGGTGTTAATTGAAAGAGTTATGAAAGAAACTGATGGAAAAATTTGGGATGCGCAAGCGGGTTTTAGAAAGGGAATGGGGTGTACAGATCAAGTCTTTTCCATGCGCATGATTGCGGAGAAGTTTTTGGCCAAAAACCAGAAAGTTTTTTGTGCGTCTGACTTGGAAAAGGCTTATGACATAGTGGACAGGAATGTGTTATGGCAAACACTGAACTCATATGGGTTGAGCGCTTGTTTGATACAGGCATTAAGGTCTCTTTACAGGAACTCTGGTGTTTGTGTCAGGATCAATGGGGTCTACTCGGACTGGTTTGGCATCCAAAAAGGTGTCAGACAGGACTGTGTAGCTTCCCCTTGGTTGTTCAACCTATTTATGGACGGGTGTTTGCAAACTTTGAAAGATGAAAAATGTGGGTTAAGAATGGGCGAGTTAACCGTCAAATGCCTTCTGTATGCCGATGATCAAGTCATATTTGCGTCATCGGCGGCTGAGTTGCAAATGATGGTTACATTAATGAACTGGGAATTAAAAGAAAGGGGAATGAAAGTGAACGCAAGTAAGACGAAAGTGATGGTTTTTGAAAGAGAAGAAAGCAAAACGGTATGTGAAATAAGGATAGAAGGAGAGTTAATTGAGCAACTGGATGAGTTTGTGTATTTGGGATGTATATTTAGCAGGGATGGTAGATATGATAGGGATATAGAACGACGAGTAAATGCAGGGAATAGAGTGAATGGGGCACTACACTCTATTATGAACAACCAGAATGTGTCAAAAAAGGCACGTATGGTAATTCATAATGCTGTGTTAGTCCCTACTTTAATGTATGGTAGTGAAAGCTGGGTGTGGCAGAAGAAGCACGAAAGTAGAATAAATGCTGTAGAAATGCGGTCTTTAAGGAATATACTAGGGTTGAATTTCAATGACGGGGTGAGAAATTGCGTGATAAGAGATAAATGTGTTATGCAAGATGATGTTGTGACCAGGATTAAGAAAGGAATGCTTCGGTGGTTTGGTCATGTATAAAGAATGAATGAGGAAAGAGTGACAAAGCAAATTCATATGGCAGATGTGAATGGCCGAGTCGGGAAGGGACGCCCTAGAAAAAAGTTTATCGACCAAATTGGAGATATTTTGAAAATGGGCCACGTTAGAAGTACCGACCATATGCGTAGATATATGGATGTAAAGGAGGCGAAAGAGGTATGTCAGGATCGTGCCAAATAGAAGTCCGTAGTCTCTGCCTACCCCTCTGGGTGACAGGCGTGAGTGTTTATATATTATATATTATTTGATATGGCAAATAAAATTAAACAAAGGCGATGCTCGTTGATAATAAATTAAGGGGAAATATTAAAAATACTACCTCAAATGGCTTGGCAAGATTCTCCGTTATGCAAAAAATATTGCAGCATTAATTTTGAAATAAATATATGGTAAAATTGAGGATTAATGTTACTATAAAAAATCAAAGCTACCCCCAAACTGAACAATAAACCGCTGTTATTCATAAAATACTTTAAATTAGATCATGAAACTTTGCATACTAACTGAACTAACTATAAACTTATGTTACTTTTTTTAAATACCATTATTTTTACTGTAAAAAAGACTGTAGAAATTACCTAAACTATCTATAAGTCTCGCTTCGGCTTTTGAATGGTGAAGTTGTGTCACTTACGATCAGAATACACATTACGCAACGGGACGACGTAAAATAAAATTAAAATGGGAAATAACCGTAATAAAAATAAGAAGCGACTGAGTTAGCGTAAAGAAACAGGCATAAATATGATAAACCTAATGAAATAAGTACGAGTATCTAACAACCTATCTGCTTACAGTATTAGTGATTAAAAACATGTCGGTACATAGCATACGACGCGCGGGGAAGTGGGGGCGAAATTAGAATTTGAGCTGACTTACTATATCTCCTTAATAGAAATTTATTACGGCATGACTGTATATACACACGGCTAAGCAGTACTAGCTGCCCTATATATTATCTGTGGTACTAGCGGAGCTGTGTTACCCGGGGATCCTGCGACCGGAGCAATGGACGCACGCGATGGAGCCTGACTGTACCCGCCGTAGTACTATTTATTATTTATTCTGTGCCGCCGCGGAATCACGGCTCAGGTAGAATACAGGATCTCGCTTAGCGCAGTAAACATCCTTAACCGTTCACGCAGCTAATTATCACCCTACGAATCATTTATAAGCCCCCAATTCAAATTCAAGATGAACTGAATGTATTATATTATATCACCATTTTACGTAACGTAAAAACATATTACAAAAAAAACAACATTTATTACTTTACAAGAAGGTATGTTCGTCAAAAAAACTATTCATAAAATTATAGCTTGCAACATTACCTTGAAATGAATGTGAAAATATGCTATAATGTAGAAATAATGACCGCCTCGAGAAGAATGCAAAGTTTTTCATGATTCATCTAAACGTGGAGATCAATTTATAACAAATCGCTACAACATTAAACAGACATTAATTTATTTTAAAAATCTTTCGTAGGGTTACTAGACAAATAAATAGATGTCTATTGAATCGTCTAGCAAATTCGTTTATAATGAGTATAGCAAAAGAGTAGAATTTGTACGTGGTAGAGCAGCTATATTATGGTTGTAGCACGAATGTGTCGGCTCGACCGGGGAAGGACCACGCTCTCACAGAATACCAGCGTAAAATAGTAGTTTAATACTGCTGTGTTTCGTATGGTGAGTGTAGAGATCCGGAGACCCTTTTTTACTGGAAACGAGGCATTCCATCTTAGTCCTCAGGACTGGTAACGCATCTGCATTTTGATTCGTTATCGAGGATGGATGTAGATGTCTAGGGGCTACAGCACCCACTTACCATCAGATGACTGTGTGCTCGTCTGTCAACCTTATTCTTTAAAAAAAATCATTTATACATTGTATCATGTTGCATTCAGCAGATTGAGCCAATGTGAGCCTAACCGTTACAGCCTATTAAAGTCCACTGCTGCATATAGGCCTCCCCCATAAATTGCCTCATTGAGGGGTTATTTTCCATAGTTGCCACGCTTGCAAAGCGGTTTGACAATTGCAGTTTTTTTTTTAATTTTTAATCGTTATTAGAAAACCGCTGCTCCTCATCTCCTGATTTGTTTCTCTGCATCGCCTCTCTCGACACCCACAGGATGATATAGGGTAGTGTATATTCTTACACCGCCACTACACGGTAAATGTGTGCCTCAACTCTCACTCAATAATATTTTAACGCTTTCTAGAGACTTATGGACGACACACACGGTCAGTTCAACTGATCACTCCAAATGATCTATTCTATTCAAATTAGGTCCGTTGATATTTAAACTTACATATAAAACTGAAAATAGATATTTTAAAAAATACCAACATTCCCAGTTTGAACTGATCAGTTGGAATGATCAGTTGAACTGACCGTGTGTGTCGTCCATTAGGCCAACTTTTAACCAGAAACTGACGTAGGCTCATAATAATTAATAATTTAGGACCGACTTCTCAACCGCAAACCGCATTGAATAAAATAAAATACGAAAAAAATAAAAATGGCAGTTGTATAAGTAAAATAGTTCAAATGTTTGACTTTTATATTCAGTCGTTTTATAATTTATTTGAAGGATAATTTTTAACTGACGATTGAAAAATCGGCCCCTAATGAATAGTTCTTTTTTTATAGAATAAGAGTAACAAACAAGCACACAGTTCCTCTATAATATGTGAATGTTGTGGCCTATAGACATCTATATTCTATCCTCGATTAAGAATTAAAATGTAAATGCGTTGCCACTCCTGAGGACTAAGATAGAATGCCTCGTTTCCAGTAAAAAGTCTCCAGTTCTTTACACTCACCATATAAAACACAGCAGCATTGAGCTGCTATTTTACGCTGGTATTTTGTGAGAGCGTGATCCTACCCCGATCGAGTCGACCCATTCGTGCTACAACCATAATATAGCATATATTAAATTAATAGTAAAATAAATAATTAGTATTCATCATCATCGTCATAGCAGCCTGTCAAAGTCTCCCCTATAGGTTGCTTTATAGAAGGGTTATTTGCCATCGTTGCCATAGTTGGCAAGTAGGTTGGCAACTACATTCTACACCGGCACAACATGGTCAAATTAGAAAAAAAAATATTAGCCACAAAATATTATAAAAAATTTCAATCAAAACATAATGCTACTGCTCGTCATTTTCGCAATAATTTCTTCCCTAACGTCAGCTTTACGCTCACAATATGAACAAAACTGGCCCCAAAATAAGCCCTTGGTAACCCTAAGGTAACGCATAGCAATGCACTGCGTTGAATGCAATGAGTGCGGTAAATACACGGTCGATGCCCGCAAGTGCTACTGCACTAAGTGCACTCGCCTTCATTGTTCGCCATCTTTGATTCATCGAGTTGTCATGCCACAGCGGCTCTATTACAAGAGATTGTTAATGCACTTTCCATTTCTATTTTAATTTGAATTGGCATTTACGTGCATTCACGCACAGGCAATTTATAATAAAGGAACTGCAGTTTTTAGGTAATAATATTTAATTATTATTACTAGTAAATAATGTCAAAAATATGGCCAACTTTTTTAGGATTACAAAAAAAAGTTAATACATAAACAATAAGACATACTTAAAATAAGACACAGGCTTTATTAACACATCAAGTACAAAAAGGCGGACTACCAGTCTACCTCCTATACCTATGATATATACGAAATCTAAAATGCCATCATTAAGTAAAATACGTCGGTAGCTAATTCGCAATCCGTTAACATCTGGATAAAAGAATCAAAATTCAGATACGTTTTCATCACTGAGGGCTAAGATGGGATATCTGTAAGTGCGGACGTGCTCTTTTCCCGGTCGAGTTGACATCTTCATGTTGCTGTCATAATATGATACTGCGCAAAAATACGTAAATAAAAATCAGTGGATAGTGTCCTCTGCATGTACCTACCACGTACCATGTGCACGGTATGGAGACCCGTTTCGATCATTAGCTTCCAGATAAAATATTCAGTCTGCAGAACACTCTATTGTCTATTTAACCTTTTACTCAGTGCACCGCATTATATTCGGAACTGAGCCTCTTTCCTATTTGTAGACTTGACAACCGCAATACCAGATGTATCAAATTTTTTCATTTTTTTTTTTCATCATTCAAATTTTTGTGACACTTCGACTCGTCACCGGCCATATATTTTTAATACGTGAACATTGAACATTGAAGAACATTTTTTAGTATTTCATACAACAGAACGGAAATGGAACTTGTCATGCGGTAGGTACTATGCCATACATGTGAACAAGAAAGAAAATCGTGTGTACAAATTGTCGTTAAGGCAGGTAAAATAAAGTGAACGTAGACACATGATTTTTCATCATACAATAAAAATTGATAAATGAAAGCTGAGCTTTTTAAATAGAATAGTAAATAATACGAGCTTTTTAAATAGAATAAGGGTGACAATCGAGGACACAGTGCACCTGATGGTAAGTGGACGCCGTTCCCCATAGACATTACATCTATTCTCGATTAAGAATCAAAATGCAGATGCGTTGTCAACCCTGAGGACTAAGATGGAATGCCTAATTTCCATTAAAAAAAGTTTCCAGTTCTCTATACTCACACTTTTACTATACAATACAGCATTAAGCTAACATTTTACGCTGGTATTCTGTGAGAGCGTGCTTCTTCACCACTCGAAACGACCCATTCGTGTTACAACCACAAAATTACTACAGCATGGCTCTACTAAGTAAAACGCTAAGATACCCTTGCCTTCCAAGCAAGCAACAGACCTACAAAGAAGATAGACTTAAATGTTTTTATCATATTTCTTTCTTTTCTGTAGCAAACAACCTACGACGTTTTTCTGGTCGTCTGTGTTGAACTTCGACCGCAAACCACCAATTAATTTCTTATATATAAGTCTGATATATCAAAGAACGTTTCTAGCTCCGATTCAATTTGTTTTATCTTTTCAAAGTGCATCTAAAAATCTTTTATTTCAAAGTTTGTTTGGTAATTTACGGTGACTCAAAATGATTTTAAAATCTTTTTAAATTTCTGGACCAGTATTATATTCCATAGTAGTTGTTATGCACTCTTATGTCCAACCATATTACGCCAACTATTATCTGTCGACTAAAATATTTTTTATGGGATAAGTGTGACAAGCGAGCACACAGTTCACCTGATGGTAAGTGGTTGTTGTTGGTGACCTCAGACATCTACATCTATCCTCGTTTGCGAATCAAAATGCAGCAGAAAGGGTCTCCGGCTCTCTACATTCACCACACGAAACACAGTATTTTGTGAAAGTATGGTCCTTCCCTGATCAAGCCTAACCATTCGTGCTACAACTATAAAATTATCATAGTATAAATATCATGTTGAATTTGTTGCATGAATTATGTCAACACACTTAATTTTGAGTTATCGTTAAGTATCCTGGTGTCACAATCACTGTGACTTAATGTAATTGAGACGGCATGAGACTTAACGTAGCGATAGAGTATTTGAGCATTAATTTCTCAATCGGACAATCAGTCACTCGGCCAGTCTCCTACATTTTGTTGTCGACATACCAATACGTTGTGCAAACGGTTTGCTTCGTCGTTCGTTGTGTACAGCAATACAATGAAATAATTTGCCAGCACCTTTCTTTCTATCCGTTCATAATGGGTGCGTTTGGCAGAAAAAAGCGCTAGCAAGCGCTTGTAAGCAAAATGGAGATCGTAAGCGGTAAGCGCTGTCAAATCGTAAGTAGCTATTTTCCTCCAGGACACGATGTTAGTTTTAACCGGGGAACCTAACCTAATTTAAATATATGTTTGTAAAGTATTTATATTAAAAACTTACCAATCATGAATTTTTAATAACATGTATATGTTTATTCACGTTATTATATTACTTAAAACTAATATTGCACAAAACAACTTAAAAACTCTACTTCAAAACAAACAAATTAAATAAGCAAAATGGCGGATTGTGTCAGCGCTTCTGAAGTAGTAATCGTGTCCTGGCCGAAAACTATTTCAGCGCTTGTAAGCGCTTGCTAGCGCTTTTTTCTGCCAAACGCACCCAGTGTTGTTATTATTATCTCGAAAACTATGTGGGCTTTATGTTAAAGTAGCTAAAATCAAAATTTTAAAACTAATTTTCTGTGAAATAGGTCTTATCATCATATCCTTTGGCACTCAATGTTTTGTTGTAAAATGGTAGCATGAAAAAAAATCTTAATACCGATTTTGCAACAAAACTTTAAAACCAAAATAGATTTGTTCGTGACTTTTGTAAATTTGAAATTTTATTATATAATCTTCATTTTTCGTGAAGTTACGTCTTACTCGGTTCAGCTCAAGGTCAGCCCGGATAGACAGACAGACAATAATCTTAAAGATAATTACTCAAGTTTTAATGTTACGCAAATAACATACTCAGCTAAATAAGACACTTTAATTTTATGTACCTTTATGAATAGTTTTAAAAAGAAACTTATAAATAGGTTGAAAAAAACAAATTAAAAAATAAAAATCCTAATTTAAAGAAGTGGTAAATATATTTATTAAGCACTATTGAGATGCAAAGTAGTTTTAAAAAAAATTATTAAAAATATGTAGGTATAAGTCACGGACGTCAGTAATCATGTTTGTTTTTTATTCTTCCTTGTCGTTGATTTTATGCCACGCAACAAGCTGAAAGAGTTCTTCTTAGCCATACGTCAGCAGTTGCGTCATAAAAAAATCCCGAGCGCTAAGCAAGAAATATAACTAGCATTACATTTTAAGGGGAAATATAATGTCAAATGGCTTAGCAAGATCCTTCGTTATGCCAAAAATATTGCAACATTAATTTTGAAATAAATATATGGTAAAGTTGAGGATTAATGTTAAGGATTATGTTAGACGAAAACACGATTTCGTAAAATTTTCTCGATAGAAAAAAAATCCAAAGTTACCTCCAAAATAAACAATAAACCGCTGTTATTCATAAAATACTTTAAATAAGATCATGAAACTTTGCATACTAACTGCAACTATAAAGCAGTGCTTATGTTATTTACTTTTTTTAAAATACCATTATTTTCACTGTAAAAAGAAATTACCTAAACTATCGGCCTCTTGAAGCGTGATTCCTGCCGCCCGGTCACTTCGCTTCGGCCTTTGAAGGGGGAGGTTGTGTCACTTACGATCAGAATATACATTACGCAACAGGACGACGTAAAATTAAAATGGGAAATAACCGTAATAAAAATAAGAAGCGACTGGCCTGGCGTTAAGATACAGGCATAAATATGATAAACCTAATGAAATAAGTGTCTAACGACCTTTCCACTTACAGTATTAGTGATTACAAACATGTCGGTACATAGCATACGACGCGCGGGCAAGTGGGGACGAAATTAGAATTTGAGCTGACTTACTATATCCCCTTAAGAGGACAGTACACATCCCTATAAACGTACTATACGTTTATTATCATCATCATTACAACACCACTGAACATAGGTTCCTCCAAGGACATATAACATAAAGCACCGGTACGTAGAACTATTGTTTATTCTGTGGCACCGGTTCTGCTGCGGATATCCTCTTTTCTAAGTCTATCACTCAGAAAAATGCTCGAGACATTGCCCTTATTAAATTAAATATTAGCATTAATAGCTCACAGGCTAAGCGTTCGGCGGCAATTTCACAGTACGCGAGCAACGCGGGTTCGATTCATTCCGACACCGAAATTGATATTTGCAAGAAAACATCGTCAACTACCTGACGAAATGTAATTTTGTCTCGAGTTAACTCCATACTCTTCCCAGTAAATGAGGGTAGATCTAAGCTTAGCTGCTGTCTTATATTGACTGTCCTTAAGGCCGAATTTCGATAACGGCGATCAGTCTCGACGAAGGCTGGCCAACTTCATAGGAAAAGATTATAGCAAGTGCAAAAATTGATATATATCGTATCGATATTTTAAGCAGTATCGACATATATCACGTATTAAATATCGATATATCGTCACATATTGCATGAATTTATTTTATTTTTTTAATTATTTTATTTTATTTTATTATATTTATTATATGCAAAATGTTATAACTGGACGGTGGGGCGACGAAAATAAACGACAACAGCATATGAATGTTTTTGTTAATTATTGTTAAAATATTGACGATATATCTATTTTTGTGAAAATATCGATATTTCGATATATCGTCATTCTTTACCCAAGCCTATAAAGTGCACAAATGTGTGCCACATGAATACCACGCGAATGTCCACAAATATATTGTGATCTTCTAGAGCGAGTAATTATAAGTGGTGTTTTATTTAGACGTAAATAATATGTTGGATAAAAAAAAAACAAAGGGAAACACAAACTCACAGTTTTTTTCCAGTAATAACATCAAAATCTAGACCGGTTTGGAAAACAGACCTTTCAGAGAAGAACCTGCAAATAACTGGGGATTTTTAAATGCCATTTTACAATGTCAAAAATGTATAAATTTTTATATTTTAAAAATGTTAATTCTGAATATTAGTTTCAATAACATGCCAGTTGTCTTCTTTCAAATGCAGGTTAAGTATTATTTTCCAAAATTATCTCGTAACATTATTGTCAACAATATTATATCAATCTATCTATCTTATAGTAAGCCTTTTTTTTCTTAGATACAAGTTTTAAATTTAATGTCAGCAGTCAGTTTAATGCAACAAGCACTATATTTGCAGAGTTTTTTTTTAATTTTATGTATATAATAAAATAATATTAATATAAGTAAGAAAAACGTCTAATTTAAAATTCGCTCTGGTCAACGACAAACTTCTTTTTATTAGACTTTAAATTCCTTTACAATTCGTTAATTTACCCACAGAAAGTGCTTTCAAGCCACTCAGCAAGCCTGCAGACACAAGACCCCATTGTAATTCGCCGCGTTTCTTGTCTGAAATGTACACGTGCATATAAGAAACCTAAGAAGGGTTCGTCACATGCAAATCAACTAGGCTTTAGCGAAGTATGATACTCAGGTAGTTCGGGATTACCCTTTTCAGGTTTCATTTTAAACTTTCATTAATTGATGAATTAATTTAATCAAATCTTTAGTTTTTTTAATGCTTGGATTGCATTTATCTATACAATACAAATAAATAATATTAAAGTATCTGTATGTAACATAAAAATAACGGCTTTTTACTAAATGCATATGAAATGAATGTTGTCTGTTTGCTTGTTCCAGCTAATTTCCGAAACGACTGGACCGATGTTAACGGGACTTTCACTGGCAGGTAGCTAGGTAGCTGATGTTACAAGGAATGACTTAGGTTACTTTAATTAAAAAAAGAATTAGGGTTCCGTGCAAAACCTTAAAACATATTAAATCCAATCGTAACAAATTCCACGTTGCTGAAGTCGCGTCGAATTGGCGTGAAACTGACAGACTCATAGACTTATAATACTTTATATCAATGCTTCAACTTTATTTGTGTCGATAAACATACATACTCGGAACAATAATTTGTAGACTATATAAATAAAATTGTATAGCGTGGGAATCAAAGAAATCTAATACAAGTTAATAAATAAAAACCATATTTATTTTGATTTGTAGTATTTTATTTACTTACCTTATTATCTAATTTTTGAACAAAACTTATTTTATCGATGTATTAATTCTTAACTTTTAATTCACCACGTTTCGAGTGCGGTCACGGGTGACTGAATTATACTTATCCCAGGCTAGCTTCTAAGTTCAGAACTTAATTATTCTTGAAATTTTCTAAGGGTCTACATGGTTATCTTGCAATAATCAGCCGATATTGCAAAAAAGGTTCAGTACAAGTCCACTGCTGCTCATGGTCCTCCCCTGCTGCACATATGCCACAAAGCACGGTCTTGAGCCACTGCATCCGTCAACTTCCTGCCTTAGCAGATCGTCACTCCACCTAGCGGGGGGTCGCCCTACACTACGCCTACCGATACGAGGCTGCCACTCAAGAACCTTTTTTCCCAATCAATTGTCGATTCTTCGAGCTATATGGCCGGCCCATTGCCACTTCAGCTTCCAAATCCGTTGGGCTATGTCGATTACTCTGTTTCTACTGCGGATATACTCATTTCTAAGTTTATCACGCAGGGAAACCCCGAGCGTAGTCCTCTCCACAGCTTGCTAAGCGACCTTGAGCGTCCTCATACGGACATCAGTGAAGGACCACGTCTCAGATCCGTAAGTCGTCACTGACAACACGCACTGGTTGTGGTCTCATTTTCAGGTTTTGAGGTATACCTGACGAGATGAAGATGTGTCGTGATTTTCCGAACGCTGCCCAGCCGAGTTTTTTTTATAGAATAAGGGTGTCAAACGAGCACACAGTCCACTTGATGGTAAATGGGTGCTATGGCTCATATACATCTATATTTATCCTCGATTAAGAATCAAAATGCGGATGCGTTATCTTATCACTCCTGTAGACGAAGATGGAATGCCTCGTTTCCAGTAAACAAGGGTCTCCGGACCTCTACACGAACCATGCGAAACAAAGCAGTATTAAGCTTCTATTTTAAGCTGGTATTCTGTGAGAGCGTGGTCCTTCCCCGGTCGAGTCGACCCATTCGTGCTACAACCAGGATATAGCAACAACGTGGCTCTACCATGTATATTAATACCACGTATAATAATTTCGTGTGTCGTCGAGGGTCGCGTACCTGATACTCAGAATCACCAAACGGTATTCGCTGAAGGTCACACAGGTCTACGCACCAACCTCGGCACATCCCGATGAGGAGGTGGAGGAAATGTATGAGGATATTTCTAGAGCCATGCATTCCTCCAAAAGCCACTACACGGTGTTAATGGGAGACTTCAACGCAAAACTAGGCACAAGAGAAGGCGGTGAGCTGAAGTTAGGGAAATTTAGATTAGGGCAACGGAACCGTAGGGGCCAGCAGCTGGCTGACTTTATGGAGAAAGAGGGACTCTTTATGATGAACTCTTTCTTCCAGAAGCGGCCCCACAGGAAGTGGACCTGGTCGAGCCCCGACGGTTCGACAAAAAATGAGATTGACTTCATTATGACGACCAGACGCCAACTGTTCAGTGATGTCTCAGTGATCGCAAGGGTGAAAACCGGCAGCGATCACCGAATGGTTAGAGGCACACTGAACCTAAACGTTAAGTTGGAGAGGACTCGTCTAATGAAGTCAACGCTCCGTCCCCCTCGTACTCTAATCCAGAATCCCGAAACCTTTCAGCTCGAGTTACGTAACCGCTTTCAGTGCCTTGAAGATTGCAATGTAGTGGACGGAATGAATGACAAGCTCGTGGAAACTGTCCATGCGGTCGTAACTAAGTTCTGCAAGACCCGCCGCAGTAGAACACAAGAACTTACGTAACTTTAAAACTGCTCGCGGAACTAGCGGAACCAGGCCTCTAAACTCTTTGCCAGAGATCTGTCTGCTGCCAGAAAGAGCCAACAGTCAAAGCTGAAGACTGAGTGTGGCAGCATCGTTTCCGGGACACCTGAGATTTTGAGTGAGATTGAGAGGTTCTATGGCCAGCTGTACACATCATCGTTGGAGCCACACGCAAGTGTGAGTAACGATCCAAAAGCAAGTCTTACCCGACACTATTCCGATGATATCCCGGACGTCAGTCTGAGCGAGATTAGAATGGCTCTCCAGCACCTTAAAAACGGCAGGGCCCCAGGCGAGGATGGAATTTCAGCGGAGCTTCCGAAAGCGGGAGGAACACCGGTACTTGAAGTCCTTCAGAAGTTCTTCAATTCCGTCCTCCATGGTGGCACTACTCCGGAGGCGTGGAGCAGAAGTGCGGTGGTCTTGTTCTTTAAGAAAGGCGACAACGCTCTCTTGAAGAACTACAGACCCATTTCCCTTCTGAGTTGTGTCGACGTGCTGTTTTCGAGAGTCATTACGAATCGTCTCGCACGCAGATTCGACGACTTCCAGCCTCCCGAACAAGCTGGTTTCCAAAAAGGCTTCAGTACCATAGATCACATACATACCCTGCGGCAGATTGTACAGAAGACCGAAAAGTACAATCTGCCACTTTGCCTGGCGTATGTGGACTGTGAGAAAGCCTTTGATTCCGTCGTAATTTGGGCGGTGCTACAGTCCCTTCAGCGGTGCCAAGTTGATAGTCGGTATATCGAAGTGCTGAAGTGTTTGTACAGTAGGGCTACGATGGCTATCCGAGTACAGAACCAGAGTTCGAAACCTATCCAACTGCAGAGAGGTGTAAGACAGGGTGACGTTATATCCCCGAAACTCTTCACCGCTGCGTTGGAAGACGTTTTCAAGCTACTGGACTGGAAAGGATACGGTATTAACATCAATGGCGAGTACATCACTCACCATCGATTTGTCGACGATATAGTCCTTATGGCAGAATCAATGGAGGACCTTAGCACTATGCTCAATGACCTCAATAGTGTCTCCCAACGGACAGGTATTAAGATGAACATGGACAAAACAAAGACCATGTTTAATGTCCATGTCACACCTATGCCGGTAGTTGTTGGGAGCACTATGCTCGAAGTTGTTGACGAGTACGTTTACCTGGGACAAATAGTCCGACTACGTAAGTCCAACTTCGACCGAGAGGTCAATCGACGGATTCAACTCGGCTGGGCTGCGTTCGGGAAATTACGACACATCTTCTCGTCAGGTATACCTCAATCTCTGAAAACTAAAGTGTACAACCAGTGCGTGTTGCCAGTGATGACTTACGGATCTGAGACGTGGTCCTTCACTGCTGGCCGTATGAGGTCGCTCAAGGTCGCTCAGCGAGCTATGGAGAGGGCTATTCTCAGAGTTTCTCTGCATGATAGACCCAGAAATGAGGATATCCGCAGTAAAACCAGAGTGACCGATATAGCCCAACGGATTAGTAAGATGAAGTGGCAATGGGCCGGCCGTATAGCTCGAAGAACCGATAACCGATGGAGAAGAAAGGTTCTCGAGTGGCAGCCTCGTACCGGTTGGCGTTGTGTAGGGCGACCCCCCACTAGATGGAGTGACGACCTGGTAAGACATGCAGGAAGTCGATGGAAAGTGCTTTGTGGCGTTACTTGGGGGAGGCCTACGTTCAGCAGTGGACTTGTGAAGGGCTGTAATGATGATGATGCTGATAATTTCACATTCTGAAGTCGTGGCTTTTATTCTTCTAAGGATATACTAAGGCTTAGCAAGTACTTCAGAATGTGAATTTATTTCATTGTTATTAATTCTTTGAAGTCGGCTTTTGCGCTGAAAGTTATTTTTATTAATTACAAGTTTCCATCCCAACCAGCTAAATTTTAATAACAATCCTTGAAGCGATAACACTTTAGCAGTTGTTAACTTACCCTTTCACGAGCATAGTGTTTACGAAAACAGAGTCGGTAGAATGGCCACGCCACGTGACAAACTCCGCATTATTAATTTTACACAGCACTTCACATTAATGTTGCGTAAGTCGTGTGGATGCTTTCAAATTAGTTTTAATAAGCTCTTGTTAATGGACTCTGCAAACGAACAATTTAAAGTATACTAATATAGAGTATACTAGCTTTTAAACCGCGGCTTCGCTCGCGTGGGATTTCCTTTAAGAACATCATTTGATCCTATTCTTTACCAAATTTAGCAAAATTCGATCACTTTTAGAGTCACCTCAGTGTCTGTATCTCTATGTCTGTTCGACAAAGAATTTTTTTCAATTCTTCAAGACTATTGGACGTAGATGATTGATATTTGGAATAGATATAATATGCTTTAGGAATACATGAATAAATAAGTTTTTCAGAATTGCATCAATCGAGTAGACTTCAAAATTTCACACTATACATTTTATCACGCAATTTGCATCACTCATTTTTTTACGCGGGATTATGGTTTCACATCTTTGGATGAAATTTCTACAAAAATCCGTGTAAATGAACAATATTGCAGATGTGAAACACTGCGACGCTGCGTGAAGTCTGAAGTATGTCAACATGTTAAGGCGACACCGCGAAAAAATGCACCTCCTTTCATCGAATATTATAGGACTATGACACCAGCACCACTAAAGAAACTGGAATTTTGATATAGGTAAATTCATATCTTTATCTTGAATTTGCTTGTTCAAAAACATGATTGTATAATTTTGACTCGATCATAATTATTTACGAAAACACCTCTAAAAATCATTATAGTTAAAATTACTTAATCTATATGTTTGGGAATCACCCAAATATATTCATAACATCAATATTCGCAATTTACTTGCTCATTATTTTGATTACTTAAATCAATTTTTTCTTAAATATTATAATATATATATATATATATATATATATATATATATATATATATATATATATATATATATATATATATATATATATAAAGTACATAAGCGTGGCAACTATCTAGTCTATTTGACAATTTACGGGGTAGGCTTATTTTCAGTTTAGTGGACTTTTCGTATCAATTTTATACGTTTGATAGACTTCACAATTATGTATGTATTTACATTATTACACTTTTAAAATTAAATAATGAAAAACTAAAAAATAAACGTTAGAATTATTAAATAGTTTTATAAATATAATTACGTAAGTAGTGGAAATGTAAGTTATTAATATTATTTTATTTATTAAAACCTGAAGGTAAAATATAGGTACTATTTTTTCCATTTGATGATAGATGGCGCTGTTTTGATAATTAAGAGGAAATGTAACCTCAAATGGCTTAGCAAGATCCTCCATTATGCCGAAAATATTGCAGCATTAATTTTGAAATAAATATATGGTAAAGTTGAGGATTAATGTTAAGGACTATAAACCGCTGTTATTCATAAAATACTTTAAATAAGATGATGAAACTTTGCATACTAACTGAACTAACTATAAAGCAGTGCTTATGTTATTTACTTTTTTAAAATATCACTATTTTCACTGTAAAAAGAAATTACCTAAAATATCGGCGTCTTGAAGCTTGATTCCTGCCGCCCGGTCACCGGTCAGTTTCGCTTCGGCCTTTGAAGGGGGAAGTTGTGTCGCTTACGATCAGAATACATATTACGCAACAGGACGACGTAAAATTAAAATGGGAAATAACCGTAATAAAAATAAGAAGCGACTGGGTTGGCGTTAAGAAACAGGCATAAATATGATAAACTTAATGAAATAAGTATCTAACGACCTATTTACTTACAGTAGGTATTAGTGATTACAAACATGTCGGTACGTAGCATACGACGCGCGGGGAAGTGGGGGCGAAATTAGAATTTGAGCTGACTTAATATATCCCCTTAAAACGTAGATTGTCTGCGAAGTTTCAAATAATTGTGGAAAGGTTAAAACAAACTTTAAGCTTTATTTATAAATATGGTATATATTTGAAAAAACACCGAAACTAATATTTATGTATTCTTTACACATTGCGGTTTTTATTAGTGATCGATGTACATTGCAGATATTATTATAGTATTTATTATACTTATTTATTTTTACTTACTTACTAATTTGTTTGAAATTGGTCGCAGGTGTCCATGAGCTGCAGAATGCCAGCGCAAAATAACAGCTTAATATTGCTGTGTTTCGTATGGTGAGTGTAGAGAACCGGAGGCCCTTTTTACTGGATACGAGGCATTCCATCTCTTAGTCCTCAGGGGTGACAATGCATCTGCATTGATTCTACGCCACAGTACCTACTTAATATTACGTGAACTGTAAAAATTGTAAAAAATAAGTAGCAACTTACGTGTAATCAATGTAGGCGAATCTCGGCCATTGACCCATTGACCTTCGAGCTTGAATATAGGCCAGAAAGTAAAGTGCAGTTATAGCTTATATACCTCACACTAAGCACAGGCCGCCTCTTATTTCCAAGAAGGTTATTAAGCAGAAAGTCCATCGCGCTTCTCCAGTGCGCGTTGTCTGACTTCACGTTTTCGAAGAATGTATTTTAACTGTCACCAGGTTTTTTCAAGATTTACCTTGACCGCGAAGCACGTGATACATCAGCACGTAAAATTGAATTTAACAATTTCATTAGTGCTGACGAAGATTGAACTCGGGTTGCTAGTTCAACGGCTCAAGGGTTGAGGACCGCGAACTCAAAAGGTCGAATCTGCCATTAAAATACTGACGTAAACCTCTCCTAAAACGAACATTTTAAGCTTACCGGAAGTGGTTAAAAGGAGTATTAGTAATGTTGATAGCATTTCTACCTAGTATTTAAAAGATTTGAAATATGCAACTTGCGTTTAGAGTCTCTGAGGTGCCACGGCTCATTTACGAATTTTAATGTAGGCCAGTCACACAACAATTCTCTTTAAATTTACATAAATCTGATCATAAAAAACTTATGAATACATTGTTACTTTATGTTTTTTCTTTAACTTCTTAACTCATTCGTCACGTGCAGTTATTACAGGAAGAACCAAAGAACAACGTAAATAATATAATCTTTTATTATAATCGTGGAATCCCTCGCATTGTAATCTCCGACGTAACTGGTAAGTACGTAAATACTACTACTACTACTCTATACATAGTTGGCTAACGCCGACTGTTTCAGGTATACAAAAAGTACTCTGTGGCTGACTGATGCATAGAGTGCGTGCTTCTATTTCATTACAACGTGAGTGCAGATGCACCGAATATGTACCGAGATCAACCCTACAAAGTGTACGAACTTGTGTGGTTCAATATATGAGCGGTCGCTAAATATATTGCTAAGAAACACATTATTTCAACTTCTTTTATGATTAATGCTTCAAAATTCAAAAACAAGGCCAAAAACTGTGTTTCGGTCCATTATAAATAAAATGAACACTTTCGAGGTAGTTCGTGGTATCTATTTTTACTAAAAAAACTGACGAAGATGAATTAAATTTGTTTATTGAATTTATTTAAAAAGTATAAGTTTTTAAGGATTTTATCAAGTGTATTAATTTTTTGTATATACCAGATGTTGTGTGCACTTTACAGCACCCATGGTCATGGAGGGTCTGAGGTGTCATAGTTAACCACGGTTAACTCAGATTAAAATTACTAACTACTTTAAACACAATATATATATATATATATATATATATATATATATATATATATATAAAAAATATATATGTGTAATTGGCAATTATGGAAGGAACCCAGGTATTGAAACTTACATTTCAAGTATTTGGGGCCAATGGATCGTTAAGGATAGTGAAAAGAGTGCTAAGAATTCTAAGATTCCTGCGTTGTGGGATATTCAACCACTTAAGTTGAAAGCGATATAAGGTAACATGGTCATACTTTCGGAGACCGAAAACGAAATGGATACAGTTGTTGATTTTATTTTAAGAAAAAGAATTATGATTTCGTGCAGAAAAATTATAACCCTAAATTACATGCGGTTGAAGGCGCGGGAAACAGCTAGTTTGAAATATAGTAAATAAAAAGTACTGAACCACTTTCACACAAATACAAAGCCAAACTGTTACTAGCATTTCAATTGTAGGTATAGGTGTAAAGCAACCGTTGATAACGGATACTTTATCCAAAGCAGCCGATACGCCACCGTTGTCAACCAGTTGTATATTTGACTACAGACGAAAAAGGATAATTATGTTTTACTGTGTGTGCGGGTGGCTAAGCTGAAACGCTTTTTGCAATGGTGCTTAAAAACTACTTGAACGATTTAAAAATTCTTTCACAGTAAGGGTTCCATAGTAACAAGCATATATTTTACATCCAGTCGAAATACCGCCGTAATATAATCATTATCACCAGCAACAAATTACTTTGTTTTTCATAGTGTTTGTATAAATAAAAAGTTGTATTTGCGGTTTTTAAAAATGTGCTACTTATATCTCAAAAAAAATGGACCATTATACATTATAGGGCTTTCTTTGGTTTACTCATTACCAAAGAGAAAAAATTTATTGTACAATAAAATGTTTTTATCAATTTCAAGCCATCAAAAGCGGTTGTCAACTGTTTAAATTGTTATCCCCTCGGTTGAAATTGTTGACAACCGCCTGCACATCTATAATTGTAGGATCCATTTTACTCAAAAAAATCAAATCTAATAAAATAGTTTAAGTAGGTCCCGCTGTCAGTCCTTCTCTTACACCTAAGGTTTGCACTTAACTGCGTCCGTATATG
Organism: Parnassius apollo; assembly: GCA_907164705.1. Lineage (NCBI taxonomy): Eukaryota > Metazoa > Arthropoda > Insecta > Lepidoptera > Papilionidae > Parnassius > Parnassius apollo. Next base: position 213,072 of record CAJQZP010001686.1, read on the forward strand.
ACAAACTTCCATTATGAGCTGTGAAAGGAGGTCTGTTGGAAGCACATCCGCTATGATATATATCCGCGTGTTATTTTGTCGGTAACGCAAAGTCATTCAGTTATCTCTAACATGTCTAACATACTTTTATTGTTCAACAAAATTTTAAAAATACCTGCCTTTTTACGACGTATTATGGCAATATGAGATATGAGGCAATCTATTGGGGAGGCCTATGTTCAGCAGTGGACTTACATAGGCTGTAACGGTAACCAGTGAAAATGGTAATTGCAATTTTTAGTGTTGAGTTACCACATGCTCGGCAGTGAAAGAAATCGTCGTGAGTAATGCTGCATGTTTGAGAAATAATAAAATATATCGTAAACACTTGAACGCATTGGGGCAGCGTGACGGACATTTTCTGGCCCTGTTATTTTTTTATTTTGTGCGAGCAGCTATGCATGTCTAGAAAGACCTGCATCACTGCGACCTAAAAGATATATTGTGATCAGTGATGACTGTTATGGCTATAGTTCACTGCTAAGGTGCTAAGGCCCATGTCTTCAATGAGTAGAAGGAGTTGCTTAGCTGTGAGCAATTTCACTTATTCTGGGCGAAGTAGATAGATTCCCAGATAAGTGCTAAGTTTGCGCATTAAGGGTCCACAATCACTTAGGATGTGCAGAGGTGTTCTTCCTTTAAGGAACAAAACCGACACATCCTTGAGTTGCTTAGTCCCAAGCTGAACATGTGTTTTTAAAACAAGTGCCTAGTCAGGCCTCTTGTCAGAATCCGCAGTCTATTTTTACCTAATCCCAGAGCTTCTGAAGTGAATTTATGATCATAAGAGGTTCTGGAATGTTTTAAGCCTGGTGTATCAGACCAGATCTTAAGTGATTTATTGTGATAAAGAGTTTCAAGGGTCAATCGGGCTAGGCTTTTTGTGATTCCCCAAAATGGCTCAGGTTCAAATTGTGACCCAGAACTCTGTTGTCAAAACGAGCCTGTTGTTACATCCCAGGGCGTTCAGAATCAGACGGTTCACGCAGTCTCCAACTAGCTTCGAGCTCAGTAAGTTTGATCTCAGCGCTACCAGTGCTGCTTGACTATCAGAGTTCATTAAAAGTATTATCTTGATTCGACGTCCAAAAGAGAGGTTATCATTCAGTGCGCAGAATTGTTATTTGTCTTAACATAAATATTATGTTTGAAGGATCTTATAGAAATAAAGCATTAAATTAGGAAATAAACAAAACATTGAAGCTCGACGTGAAGGCACTATTTTAATAAATTAATTAATAAAATGAAATGTATTCTTGAAAATGTGCGTTCTTTAAATTTTTTGTTTAAAACTCCGGAATCCTTACAAATATTATCATCATCATCATTACAGACCTTCACAAGTCCACTGCTGAACTCCTCCCCGTCCCGCCTCCCCCAAGGAATGCCATAAAGCACAGTATAACAGTACTGAGCCACCCGTATCCATCGACTTCCTGCATGTCTTACCAGGTCGTCACTTCATCTAGTGGGGGGTCACCCTACACTGAGTCTACCGGTACGAGGCTGCCATTCAAGATCCGTTATTCTCTATCAGTTGTCGGTTCTTCGAGCTATATGGCCGGCCCATTGCCACTTCAGCTTACTAATCCGTTAGGCTATGTCGGTCACTCTGGTTCTACTGCGGATATCCTCATTTCTAAGTTTATCACGCAGAAAAACGCCGAGCATAGTCCTTTCCATAGCTCGCTGAGCAACCTTGAGCAAATCTGGCAACACGCACTGGTTGTACAATCTAGTTTTAACATTTTGAAGTATACCTGACGAGAAGATGTTGCTTGCACTTGCGAAGGTTATGGTCATAGCACGATTAACTTACTAAGGCTAACTTAGTATGTGGTGGCGCGTATCGTACCGACAAATTTATTTTATGGCCTATATCATTCAACTTCAATGAATGTATTATCAAACAATATAACTCTTCCTTTAAAATATATTTCCACAATTATTTCTTCTCAGGCAGCAACGCGCCTGATTGTTGTTTGTTTGTAATTCATGCGCTGCCATATACCGTTCATAAGATTGCGGTATAAACTTTGTCAACAAATTGCTTGTACTTTCGCGAGTATTACATGACCAGTTGGACCCGGTAGGTGGCGCTATTGTAGAATCCAGATATCACCCGTGAGAAGCCGGGACAGATCGCTAGTAATATATATCTTCTATATAAGTAAATTTATAATATATGGAATCGTGAAACGTATTTCGTTGTAGAAATTTCTCTAGCTTTTAACTTTTGCATAATCAAAGATTTTGACTTGTTTAACAGTCTACTAACCATGAACGAATGATACAGTCTTGCTCGCAAATATCTAACGAAACCTTGCACTTTATCAGAGATGAAAGCACAGAGTCATTCACCTAAACTTAAAACAAACCCGCGCGTAAAACGTACCCAACCTCATAGTGATTATATATATATATATTATGGACGAAATGAAAAATAGGGCATTATTCATAATGTCCGGGCAATATAAATAATGCCCAATATTAAGGTGTTACCTCGAAAATTTGGTGGTTTTTCTATTTAACATATTTTTTTAAGTTTTATAGATTACATACCAAAATTTTGGAATAAGATTTTTGACTATATGATCTTGGATTGCATAAAAGGAAAACACGATATCATGTAATTTTCTCGATAGAAAAAATTGCAAAGTAGGCGCTAATTATTTATATTTCTCGATGACACCACAATATTCTTACGAATAATTTCATGGAATAATTTTTAAGGCATAGTAAATAATCATATCTAAGTTCTCATACGAGTAAACCAGTTTTTTAATCCATAACGAAGTTTTGTTAAAATAAATAAAAATGTTGTTTGGCGCTTACTTAGTTTTTTTCCGAGCGCTTGCTCGAGCTCCATACATACCGGCTATCTCATAATTTGCGTACTATGAAGTCATTGCTTCACTTTCATTTTGACACTTCCGCAGTCGTCCGTTAGCTTCACTACATCTATCCTCGATTACGAATCAAAATGCAGATGCGTAGTCACCCCCGAGGACTAAGATGGAATGCCTCGTTTCCAGTAAAAAGGGTCTCAGTACAAAGGTTCTATGAAGATATATAAATAATGTAAATAAAATAGCAGCATAATGCTGCTGTGATTCGTATGGTGAGTATAGAGACCTCTTTTACTGGAAACGAAGCATTTAATCTTACTTCTCAGAAGTGATAACGCATTCTGTACTTATGTTTTTTATCGAGAATAAATGCTGGTTTCTTTGGGCCACAGTATCTACTATCCATCAGGTGACATGTGTATTTATTTGTCGCTCTTACATTTATAAACAAATATAGTTAAAGTAAGTTCGTTTTGTCGTCCAAACGGGGTTATCTTGCTGCACAAACTAATATATTGAGGTTTCTCGCTAAATGAGTTGTGTGTTCATATAATATTGACAGTTTGATTTAAAAACGTAACACGACACCATAATAAATTAAATGACTTAATTATCAAACCAAATTTCCATTAGCTGCACTTTCTGTTATCTTTGAATTTATGTTTGTAAATAGCGTCTTCCACATGAACGACAGTGGCTAGTCTCAATAGATTATAATAGTACGTGAGTGAATGCACAAGCAGAGGTGCACTCCCTATTCCTGCACTCTCATAGTCCGATGGAACGACAATCTGAAGAGAGATTAAGCGCAGAAGAGACAACTTTACACGATTTTTTTATAGAAGAGGGGGCAAACGAGCATGCGGCTCACCTGATGTTAAGTGACTACCGCCGCCCATGATCAACCGCAACACCAGGGGAATTGCAGGTGCGTTGCTGACCCTTTAAAAAGGAGTAAGCTCTTTTCTTGAAGGTCCCTAGGTCGTATCGGTGCGGAAAATCGCCGGTGGTAAACTATTCTACAGAGCGGTCGTACGCGGAAGAAAACTACTTCTGAAACGTACAGTGGTGGACCTCCAAGCATCCAGATGGTGTGGATGATATCGGGACGTTTGCCGCGTAGTGCGTTCACGAAATTTGGCGGCTGGGATTAATCCGAACAATTCCTCAGAGCACTCCCTGTGGTATATGCGAAAGAAAATGCAAAGAGATGCAACATCTCTTCGTAGCGCCAGTGAATCGAACCGATCAGAAAGCACTCGGTCATTGACGATTGACTTTGCGCTGGATGCGGTCAAGTGGAAGGAGCTGGCACTGGGGAGCCCTAGCCCAGAGATGGGAACAGTATTCCATGTGCGGCCGAACCTGCGCCTTGTAAAGTTACGGGCGATGTGCCGTCGTGAAATAATGAATTTCCGAGGTTCGGGGGGTGAATCACCACTAACATGCTGACTCTTGGCTACTACTGACAAACTGACAATTCGTTGACTGAAAATCTTAACTGATTGTGGCCCGACGCGTGATTCGAACCCAGGATCAATGGTCAGCAATCGCGCCCACCACACAACCAGACCAACGAGGCACTAATATATAACTCAGCTAAAAATATATAACACAGTTGCGGATTCAAGCTCAATGTACCAATGTCAAAAAAGTGTTTTTATTTTGTCTGAGGTTGAATTCACAACGATCACTTTTTATTTCGTATGAGGATTCGAGTATATGTTTACTATGTATGTATGTTTTTACTATGTAGACTATGTTTGCTTGGCTTGAAATTAATTCTAACTGCAGCCAATATTTTTATTTTACTTAAATCATTCATTACAGTGTATCTAAAGTCCAGCGCTGAAGAGAAACCTCCCCCACAGATTGCCTTATAAAATTCTTACGACAACCATTGGATGATATCAAGTGATATGGATTCAGATACAATCAGCCCTTTTGAATTTCCTTTCTTTCTTTTTTATAGGTTAAGATAGACAAACGAGCGCACAGTCCACCTGATGGTAAGCGGTTGCTGTGGCCCATAAGCATCTCTGTAGATCTATCCTGGATTACGAATCAAAATGCAGAGGCGTTGTTATGCATGATGAATAAGATGGAATGCCTCGTTTCCAGTAAAAAGGATCCCCGGTTCTCTACACTCACCATACAAAAAAAAAAAAATATCAAAAGAAGGAACCTTTTAAAAAAGAAACCCCCCAAAAAAAAACCCCCAATTATTATTTATTATTAAAATTTTTTGGGGGGGAATTATACCATAAGAAAAAAAAAACACCATAAAAAAAATAAAATACGTGCAAAAATTTAAAACTTCTTAGCTGGAGCATTCTGATTTTAAGTCTTGGCTGAAGAAATCTGATAAAGGTGAGACAAAAGCTTACTGTAAAATATGCGATTGTCATCTTTTATGTGGAATATCCGAATTACCTAAACATAAAAACAATGCCAAAACACACCAAAAAGGTGGCTGTTATTTCACTTACATCAGATACGATGAACGTAATGATGGCAAAGCACAATTCAGTTCAGGCTTTACTAAAAACTGAAATTCCATGTCTGGTCGTTATAGAGTGCTCATGCCATTTAATACATCTCGCGACATCATATGCCTCCCGTAAACTACCTAAAAATTTAAGAGATTTGTGCCGTAATTTACCTGCATATTTTCATATGAGCCCTAAGTGAACAAAATCACTCAAACAGTTTCAGGATTTTCTCAAAATTGACCAACATAAATTACTTTCTGCAGCAAATACAAGATGGTTGTCACTTCAAGCTTGTGTCGACAGGATATTATATTTTTATTTGTTCATTTTTGCATTCATTGATGCATTGAAATTATTTTTTACGGGGGCAGTTTTTGAGGATCTCTCTAATACTAATGATTCCATCTTGAGTAGTCTTAACAACCCATTTAATAAAGCATTATTACACTTCATGAGTACGTCTTCTCTATAACTAACGATTTTAATAATTTTTTTTAAACAAAATCACCAAAATTATTTCCACTGCCAGAGATGGTTCGGAAAATGTTGAACGTAATGAAACGTAAAACACTTTTTTGTGCAACTTTGTCAAAAAGGAGCACCTGAGTCTGAGCTCAGACCTAAAGAGTCTTTAGCAAATTGACGTCACTAAAACAGAAATTCACCTCAATAATGATCATAATATATATGTTGGTATGGGAGCACATGCGATACTTGAAGATTTAAAGACAAAAGCCCCAATAGAAGAAGTGAACAAATTGTATGCTACTTGTTGTGAATTTTATGTGGAAATAGTATTGCAAATCCAAAAGCGGTTCAACTTGAATGAGAAACTTTTTAACTTATTGAAGTATGTGGATCCAAAAATAGCAAGAAATCTGGAGAAACAATCAGTGAAAAATGTGTTTGATAAATTTCACTTTTTAACGACATAATGCAACAGGCAAAAAGCAGATAACGAATGGAGTAATCAAGCTCTTATATACTTAAAGCATATTGGAGTTGAAAGCGAAGAAGAATTAAAAACCTGCTAGCTGATATTTATTGGAATAAGGTTCTAAGCATGAAAGTATTATCATGGTAATTTCATTTACGAAAATCTTGAAGTAGTTATTTCGGTTTTACTAGCAGATCCATCTTCTGTATCTATATCATACTGAAGTAGAAAGATTATTTAGTATTCTAAAAATTTTAAAAATAGATAAAAGAAATAGATTTTCCAACGAAACTCTGAACGGCTTGTTTCATATAAAGTTCGGAATGCAAGCAAACAATTGCTCAATTTTAGAACCCAACAGTGCCATGATGAGTGCAGCAAAACATTATAAAAGTAATGCTTCAGCTTTTAAATTTTCTGTCTGATCTGGTTTTTGATGATTGATCTTTTGTTGATTTATTAATAAATATTCAAAATAATAAATTATTGTTTAATTTCTCAAATAAAAATATGCTCCTTAAAAATAAGAATTTTTAAGATCGTTTAGGGAATTTTAGGGAAAAAACAAAAAAAAAAACAGGGTCAAACCAAAATTGTAAGTAGAAACACTGCATAGCAGCGTTAAGCTGCCATTTTACGCTGGTATTCTGTGAGAGCGTGGTCCTTCTCCGGTTGAACCGATCCATTCGTGATACAACTGTACCACTAATATAACTGCAGCATGGCTCTACCACGTAAATTCCATACTGTGTCTAAATGTGTACTGTATCTATTGTCCATACTGTGTCTAAATGTGTACTGTGGCGGTGGAAGGATGTGGCGGCGCTGTCGTCGCGCCACAGAACAAAGATTCAAATTTTTTGCTCTTGAAGAGAGGGAGAGAGGGATAAATAAAAATCACCATAATCGGTTGACTAAAGATGTATTTCCTACATACATTTAAAACGTGCGTAACTTATAATGAATTGATATCGTCCACCCTTTTCTTAATCGGTTAAAATATTTAAAAAATGTTACCCGCGAATAACAAATGATGCAACCCGTTCAAGAGCTTTCGCCTGTTTAGTGGATGCTAACTTGTGGAGGCTTTATAAAAATTAGATATCATGAGGTTTTAGATAAATTATAAATATAAAAAAATTATACACGTTAGTGCTCCCAGTTACATATACCTATCTGTTCATTGACTTGTTTGAATATTTTATAAACATTTAATAGTTAATGCCTACTTAAGTTAGCAGAAACAGAAAAATCTATATCCGTTCTAAACGTAGACAAAGAAACCTATAGACAAATTGATGCCTTCTTTCGCATTCCCACACGAAAAACATAGATTTATGCATACGTCTTGCATACAAATGAGACAGAGCGGTGTGATTGTTTGTCCCTTTCTCCGTGCCGGTTTTTTTGTTTAGCAAACTACACTTTGCTAAACAACTTTGACAGTTCGTAGCGATCTAAGGAGTCTACAAGTGAGTTTAAGTGAGAAAAAAGTGTTTTGTGAGTTTAAGATTGGTGAATCTTGTTCAGTTCATTCCTTAGAGCAATCAAAATTTTATCTAAATATGTTTAAAAGTCATAAAGCTTATTGTATAACCTAAAACTACGTTATCGTTTATAGGTTTCGTTTCTAGTTCGTTAGTTAGTTAGTAGATCGTTTATAGTTTATAGGTTTCTCTATCTACGGTTCTAAAGTAGAACAAGCTAAAGTAATAGCCTCTCATGCATGCAGCATTCTCTTCCGTAGACAGAGAATGCTGCATGCAGAGAATCTCTGTCTACGTTTGTAGCATAATTCATAGATAAAAATATGTCCTAGCTTCGCCTAGCATCGTAGACAGAGAATCTCTGTCTACGCCTAGCTTACTAAAATAAAAGCTTATTCTACTCTGTCCACAGACTACTAACGGGATACTACACAACTCTGTCACGTTACTTAAAAACTAAAGTTTTATTACAAAAATATTATTACTTTATACATGGCAAGAATCTTAAATATAAAAAATGAAAGCTTCCTGGAAACAAAATTAAGCAAATAAAGGAATATAATATACATATTTATTGTACCAAATGTAATACGTAAAAAATAAAAGAAAATATTTAACTAACTGTCTTTGTAAATGCACACTGCGTATATTTGTTATATTGGCTAACCTGGTAATAAGCATTTGGCACTATTGTTTAAGTGTTACAAAATATAAGACATTTCAAAAAAAATTGGAAATAGCTACCATTAAAAATGCTTTTTATTAATGAAAATTTATAAATAGAATAAGGCATGACTTATTTTATTCTGAAAAATATCTCGTTTTCACAATATATACACTTTATAGATGTTTTAATCAAATATATTTGTAATACAAGGTGTGATTTTTGTCGAAATACAAAATATATTATATACTGTACATAGTTTAAATGAAACAAGAATGATAAACGGATATTAAAATTTAAAACTTGACTCTTACACTTATTGCTCAATTTAAGTAACTACGTACCAAATGTATAAACGTATCCAATTTCTTGTAAAATTTGAAGCAGTGTGGTAAAATGGACAGTTTCATAAACTGGTAACATTTCAAAAAGAAAGTGAAGTGAAAGAAATGAATTTACGAGAATAGGTCGCAAGTCGCATAGATTTTTGGTTGATTTCCTTTTCACTTTACTTTCATATTCTCAGTAAGATCTAATAAACTCGTGTCAATTTGTGTTTCTGGTCATATTTTGATTCAACGAAGTGGACACTACACCCCTGAAAACAGGATAAGTACGAGAGTACACAGCATCTTATTGATTTTCTTTCCTTGCATATGCTTTCTACCAATACGAAGTGGAGCTAACATTTCGAGTAAGACTGTGGTCTAATTCGAATATATTTATACTGTTTGTATAGGTATTTCACCCTTATTTGGTGTTAATATTGTATTTAGTAAAAATGATGGCTAATTCACTCGACACCGTAAATGCGAATCAACCTACGCAAAATGGTAGTAAAGTACAACCATGCAATAATGAGTCGAAAACCAATTTAATTGTGAACTATTTACCACAGACTATGACTCAGGAAGAGATTAGATCGTTGTTCTCCAGTGTTGGTGAAGTTGAGAGTTGCAAATTGATTAGAGACAAAGTCACCGTATTTCCCGACCATATTCTTAATGGGCAGAGTCTAGGCTATGCTTTCGTCAATTACCACAAAGCTGAAGATGCCGAGAAAGCGGTAAACACGTTGAATGGTCTTCGATTACAAAATAAGATAATTAAAGTGTCTTACGCCCGTCCGAGTTCTGACGCAATCAAAGGCGCCAACCTTTACGTGTCGGGCTTGCCGAAACACATGACACAGCAGGATTTGGAGAAACTCTTCAGCCCATATGGAACAATCATCAGTTCTCGTATTCTTCATGAGAATGTTAGTGTTGGTCATTTATTGCAAGGTGGTTTGGATGACCAATCAATTCAGGGACCTTCAAGAGGTGTTGCATTCATACGTTACGACCAGCGGTGTGAAGCAGAGGCAGCCATACGTGAGTTAAATGGTACAGTTCCACCTGGAGGCACTGGACCAATGACAGTAAAATGTGCAAATAATCCAAGTAACCAGAACAAGGCTCTGGCGCCTTTAGCAGCTTATTTGGCTCCAACTTCAACTCGCAGATTTGTTGGCCCTGCTGGTAAGGCACTTTTAGCAATCAACAAAGGTCTCCAAAGATTTTCTCCACTAGCAGATCCTCTCATACAAGGGAATGCCCTTGGTGGTTCAGGTTGGTGCATTTTTGTCTATAATATTGGGGCTGACACTGAAGAGAGTACTCTATGGCAGCTCTTTGGCCCATTTGGTGCCGTCCAGTGTGTAAAAATTATAAGGGATCCCACAACAAACAAGTGTAAAGGGTATGGTTTTGTCACAATGACCAATTATGATGAGGCTGTTGTTGCAATTCAATCATTGAATGGATATTCACTTAACGGTCAAGTACTGCAGGTCAGCTTCAAAACAAATAAAAGTAAATCCTAAACTCTTAAAAGTTCTAGTCAATAAATTGTAGCTAATGCAAAAATGTTGATCATTTGTCTGTCATGATTCCATGTCACATGATATAAGTATTAACCAGCAAATAATGTGACACTTATCATGGCATACTGAATTGTAACAGTGTTCATACAAGAAAGGGATGTATTATTGATAACACCATGAAATGACATATTGGGGCTCCATGAAATTCTTTTTTTTATAACGACACTACCAATTAGTTAGGGGTTATTCATCTTTATCATTCTCTCGGATCCTCCGCTGGATGTAGGACTTCAAGAATGCACCAATTTCCATACATAACATATATTGCCATATTTCTATCATACTCACGTATGTTAGTATTGGTGTTTTCGACACCATTGTAAAGGGCACCTCAGTAGTGTTAATGACTAGTGTTGTTAATAATACATGAAGGAAAGTACAAACCATCAATAATCACAGGTTAAGCATCACAATCCGATTAAATGTTTGTAAAATAAGGTTCCACCTTAATATTCATTATGAATTGTGTATATTTAGTAACTGGTATAAGACTTCAGTAATACTTTATTCCCTTCAGTTATAACCAATATTTATGTTATCAAGCTTTTCATTTATTTGTTGAAAAGACAAGTCCGCTATATAAATTCTAGAGATTTGTGTTACATATTTAATATAAAACTTTTCTTGACACTGTAATACTGCTACCGTAATATTCTCTATAGCTTACTGCATTATTGGTTAGGACAAAATAAATGAAAATACTAAATAAACATTTAGAAAACTCAATCTATGTTTATGTTTAGGAGTTTGTCAATTTTTGATATACCTAACTGGTTTTTAAAAATTAGGTATATCTGAAATGAATCATTTTACTCAATCATAATTCAAGAAAAATTGCATTTATTGTTAATTTTTCCAAATGGAGCATAATTTATCTTTACCCATTGATTGTATTAAACAATGTTTGCAATGGCATCAAGGTACTGATTTTTTTTATATAGTAATTAATAAGAAATTTAGACAAATTTATAAGTATGTCACAATATTGACCCAAGAATAGATCCCAAGTAATATACTTAATTTTTTATGAAGATTGACAGTGCAATATTAAAGAATTACTCTAAGTAATATTATATTTAAAAAAGTTTATTATATCTATTAAAAATCCAGTGCAATTATTAACACATTTATTTATCTATTCTCAAAAGTAATACTGCAATAAATATTAAAATATACAACATTTAATGAAATACCTACCACAAAGTATTCACAATATTTCTATATTGTGTATATAGACAACCAAAGATGTCAGAGAATACGACTGATTTAATCATTAGATTAAATATTCATGTAAAAAAATATCATAAAATTAGCAATCCCTGTAAGTCTCATCTATTTATATAATAAAGGTGACCCTTTGTCTTAATATTTCCATAACTTAAAGTTATGAGGAAAATCTCAATTTTAATGCACAAATCATAAAGTTAGACATTTAAACAATCATTGAATTTATAAATTCGTATTGTACCTTTTTTTCATTGACAATTTGCAGTGAATAATTTTATCAAAAATAAGAAATACGATACTGACTAAATAATTTATGTAAAATAAAAATCCAAAATTTTCAAATTGACGGACCATTATGACATTATGACTACCGTATATTGATCAACATTTTAAAGAAAATTTTTGTGTTGACTTGAATATTATGTATCAAGTGAGCATATTTGTATTGATGTGTATGTCAAGTAAAAAAAATGCATTAATCTTAGGCTCAAAGGATTTAACATGTGGTTTGTTCCATGCTGATTGCACATGTTTTAATGAGGAGGCGTATCATGCCACTATGACATGGGGCAACATTTAAATTTGTCTTTTATGCTATGATATTGTCTCTCTAATTAATTTTATTGTATAATCACTATTTATTATTACATTTAAGTAATGTATAATTCATAATTTATTGTCATAATAGTGAATAGACTTAAATTAGATTTCATTTGATGTTATTATTAATATATTGAATATTAGTGTAAGTTCAAAATTAGTTTGGTAATTGTTTACTCAGTAACATACCTATCTCATTATTTATCTTTGATATTTCATAGTTTGTGTAATTTCATAGTTAAATTATTCATAGATAAATGCATATCATATCCCGAAGAGTCCATCAATGTGGTAACTCTGAGTCTACAGTCTTGTATAATGCATTTTGAATAAGTAATGTTTAATTTCTATAATACTGCTAAGGATAAATGTTTCATTAAGGTTAATAATTATTAATTTATTTAAAGTACTTAAATACACGGAACTAGTCAGTTATTATTTTGCGCAACATAAATCTTTAAGTACCTATTCATAAGTATTTAAAAAATATGTGTTCTCTATTTAAATTTAGTTTAGGATTTGATTAAAAAATTATGTTGGTGTGGTGTTTCGTTAAGGTAAGAATAGTAACACAGCAACAATACAAATGGTGTGTACAAAACTAGTCACAGGTAAAAAATACCTCCGAGTTAAATAATCTGTGGGAATGTCAGTCTTTTGGGCGTGTCTGTAGCAAATAATTTCAACTGTCCATATCATTAAGCGAATCTCAGTACATTTAAGACAACCTAATCCTATCCAGTCCGCCTTAAATTTATAGAGTTCCTTATAGCCAATTTAGCAGAATACTTGCTTTTCTTTTTCATATTTGAATATAATTTAGAAGTACCGCCCAAAAGATTATCGACATATAATGATAGTTTGTGTTGTGTCGTCCCCAACTGGAATTTTACGTTAACCATAGAAAAGAAGGTTTTGCGAAAAGTCAACAGCACTATTTATTGTACAAATACTCAAATGCTGCTCAATTACAAGGCGCCGTTAATTCTCGTATTGTCTCTATCACTAATTCAAAGTGAATCTGACACCACGAAACTTAACAACTTAAAAGAGAGTAGTGTTTGAGTAGTTGGCCATATTATATCTGATGATTGGAAAACAAATATTTGAAGTAAAGACTTCGAAAAATTAACAGAGGCAGATCGTGTTGACAGCAATACACCTGTCCCGCTCACTGTTTTGTTCTCCATTTTGTATTTCGTGGTATATGGTTCGGCACGAGTTTTGAGCGCTGGACAATTTCGGTGTAGCCAGTTTGCGCAAATTCATTTCTAACCAATAATATCGGTGCGTTTGTGTACTTCGAATGGTACGTGCTCCAATTACCGACTATATATGAAGAACGAAGCAATCGGGTGGGATCTCAATCGGTGACGAAGTCGCGGTCTCTGCGCGTGTTCGTGAAGCCAGCGCTCATAATACGTGCCTGTTACTATATTATATTTGTGTTTAGTATGTATAGATTCAGTTATTTTAAACGACTAACATTTTTTTTAATTTTCTAGTATTTATCTGTAACAAATATTTAATATTATAATATTTCAATTTCATTTTTGTTTTGTTTCTGGGCAGGTTCGGGTATTGTAAGGTTTGGCCTAGTATGTAACTAGAGATGTAAGACAGAGTACAAATCGCGGTTATTGTATTGAAAACGTTTGGCTTACATACTTACATTAATTTTTGAAATGTCAACGAATGTAATCTGATGTAGGGAATATTGATATAGACATTAAATATCGACATTAGCAATATATTTAAATAATCTTTTATTTAAACCTGGTTAGAAAACTTATTTCTCCTATCCTCTTGAATGATAGTAAATCATGATCAAGTTTCATATTATATTTTAAATACTACTCTACTCTTAAATTTCTCATAAAATTACTAATCAACTGTGGCAGGACTTTTGTCTGCCAAGGAGTCCAGGAGTCAGTTTGGGCAGGTGCTGCCCTCAGCTAGTTCGCCCGAATAATAACAGTGCGTGCACCGCTGTATTCCTTTATTTAAAAAAACAATCCACTATTTCACAGACAGCCAAAACTAAACTGTTTTTTCTGTTTCTGCAATTCATAAAATAAAAATAATATACGTTAAGTATATGAGATCTAGCCAATTTCTTCTATTTTCGCTGCCCGCTGTCTGAACTAGGATAGAGATGTTTTTTTTAATGAAGCAAACTAACCCACAGTCCACCTGACAGAGCCTAAGTTGCTGCCCCTGCAATTACATTCAAATAAAGGTTACGCATGCTTTCTACTAAGGTCTAAGATGATGCGCATAGCATGTACCTAATTATACTGGCTCTCTGTACTCTCAAGAGACTGGCTCACGTTGCTGCACCAAGCAGCTGCAGTGAAGAGTACAGAAAACCAGAGGAAAGTGGTAGCTACCCAGACCGACTCTTAGGTAGAACAGGAGATTTACCATACTAACCGGTAACAACTAACACACGCATAAAAGTACCTTGAAAGAAGACCCATAAAAGAACACTCAGGAACATGAGCTTAGTCGTTCCGTCGTAAACCTTCCAATGCAGCGGCAGATATCCCAATCCGCACCCGGAGGTCTATGCGTTGGGGAAGAATATATGAGGCCCTCCTCCTCCCCCATAATTGAAGCATAGGTGGCGGACACGGGGGGTTGTCCGCCGTCTTTTACGTCAGACCACGATATGGCGCCTACGGTGTTTCTTTACAACTGGTGGACTGTGTGCTCATCACCCTTATTCAATGTTTTTAAATAAAAATAGAAAACAGATGTTGCTAAGCACGTAACTAGGTCTTAGCACCAACTTCAGAATATGAAATTATTTTTAGTTTCTTTAAATCGGCTTCTATTTATTTTAAGTTATTTTTGGTAAAATATCCTCCCTGTCCCACTCGTTACATTTTTTTAAATTAATTCATTTATTATAGCCTATTCAAAGTCCACTTCTTACCATAGGCCGCCGATTGCCTCATAGCGAGGATTGTTGAAAAAGTGGATAAGTTCGTCTAGGCAGTGTGTTTAGCAGCGATGATAGACATAGGGTTACCACCCGTACCATAAGATATAGTACCTATCTATATTTCAATCAATTGTACTATATATATATATATATTGTAAAAATATAATATAGTACGAAAAATACTATATTTTTAGTTAGTATTACGGATTTTTTCCATCATGAATGTAAAATTGAAAGAAAAAGAGCATGTATTAATTTAATTAAAAATTAATTGTTAATTTGTTTTAATATGAATCTAAATTGCTCAGACCTATAATTATTTTAAAGGTAAGGTAGAAGGTAAGATGGTTACATAATTGATGGCCAAAGCAAAGAGCAATAACAAATATATATGGAAAAATACATAAAGATTAAAAATAAATGTGTACTTTTTTCTTGAATCTCTCAAAAGTACTATATTTTTTCATCTATTTTTGGAAAAAAAAACTATATTTGTTCAAAAAATGGTGGCAACCCCAGATAGACATGACACTGTTCAAAAACAAGGAACACAATGCAGGACTGAATGCAGGACTCGGAGTAAATATGAAAAATATGAAAAAAAAAAACTTTATAGACTACTCTAAAAGTCAGAATGTATCAGAAAAGTCTGTTCTTTGTTTAAAGCATAGATTATATACTGGCGTATTAAGGTATGGTAGTGAAAGTTGGGTGTGGTGGAAGACGCATATGAAATTTTTTTTTTTGAAATGCGGTCATTAAGATGTAGGTATGTTAGGTGTGACACTAGATGATGGGGTGAAAGATTGATTGTGTGATAAGAAAATGTGTAATTACCAAGACGACGTGATTAGGATTAAGAAAGGAATGCTGCAGCAGTTTGGACACGAAGAAAGAATGAATGAGGAAAAAGTGACAAAGTAAAATGCTACAAGAGTAAATGGCTGAGTCGGCAAGGTAACCTTAGAGGGAAGTTTATGGACGACATTGGTGCCTATTGAAGGTGGACCAAATTTAGAATTACCATAATCGACAAGCATGTATGCGAAGATATTACGTTGCATGAGAGTAGCTAAACGGTGTGTCAGGATCATGTCCATTATAATAACGTAGTGTCCGCCTACGCCTCTTGGTGACAGGCGTGAGAGTTAATGCACCCACTGCTGAACATAGGCCTCCCTCATAAATTTTCTCATGGAGGGATTTTACCTTAGTTGGCACGCTTGGCAAGCGGGTTGGCAACCACAGTTTTTATTATTTTGAGTTGTTATCAGGAAGATGCTGCTGCCCATCAACTTTTCCCTCATTTTACATCTGACGCTTCTGACGCCTCTTAGTAGCTTAGGACATCCTCGGGACAATATGAGGTAGTGGATATTTTTACATCGCCACTACACTGTTAGTTACTGTATATGTATATATTCATCATCATCATCATCATTACAGCCCTTCACAAGTCCACTGCTGAACATAGGCCTCCCCCAAGTAATGCCACAAAGCACGGTCCTGAGCCACCTGCATCCATCGACTTCCTGCATGTCTTACCAGGTCGTCACTCCATCTAGTGGGGGGTCGCCCTACACTACGCCTACCGGTACGAGGCTGCCACTCGAGAACCTTTCTTCCCCATCGGTTATCGGTTCTTCGAGCTACATGGCCGGCCCATTGCCACTTCAGCTTACTAATACGTTGGGCTATGTCAGTCACTCTGGTTTCACTGCGGATATCCTCATTTCTGAGTCTATCACGTATGTGATATACGTACGTGTATATATTAATTTAAATTAAAATATATCCCGAGTGATTTTGATATACTTTTTTCTTTGTTTTAATCACAGAAATAGTAATAATAAGACAATATTATTAAGATTTCTTTGGTTTTAATAAACTAACATAAAAGCTATGGAGTGCTACTTATACTCCATGATAAAAGCGCTACGCAATAATTAAATTTAAAATATCTCTGCTACCAGTTTTTTTCGTAGTGTCAAATGTTTTACATTAATAACGGGCATTCTTTGCCATCATTAGAAAGTTCATTAGCTCTCTCTATTCTCTATCTCTCTCTTTGTGTTTTGAAAACTTCGAGAGTTATTCGAAAATAAAAGTAAACGGAAGTAAAAATAAATATAAAATGTCATATGCAGGGCCTGATTTACCCACAGGATAACCGATATTTTGTCTGGAGGACGTTAATATTACAGTGTCGAATGTTTAATACATATAAAATTTATAAAACTCACATAGAGAAGATCGACAAAGTTCAGAAGAAAGTAATTCGTAGTTTATTTTTAATTAAACAAAACGGTAGGTGTTATGGTACTCTAAGAAATGTCAAAACCTATAATGAAAAAAATTAAGCATTTTCAACTAGAACGCGTTTCCCTACACCGAAATCACTTAGACATGTCACTCCCACATAAGGTTGTAAATAATTACATTGACTGTTTCCCGTTATTGTCCAAATTTCAATTTAACGTATCATGCAGAATACCAAGATATCCGTGTAGCCTTTTTAAGATTAAATTTTGTAGAACCAACCTAGGTCGCGACTCCCCACTGATCCGTATATCTCGCCTGTACAACAAAGCTCACCAAAAATGTACCCGACCTTGACGTTCACCATGATACCCTTGCTCAATTTATTGCCAAACTAAAGCACGTTGACGTACGTTAAACACCAGTTGCATAGTTAACTTTTATTTATTATTTCCTTTTTTTATATTTATAACGCTGTTATGTAACCAAACATTAATTGCTGTTTCTTATGTTGGCAATCCAAATAAAAAAATAATAATAATGAAGCTTTATTACCCATGTAGTGACGGTATAAGAATATCCATTATACATATTGCCATGCTGCAGTTATATTAGTGGTATAGTTGTAGCACGAATGGGTGGGCTCGACCGGGGAGGGACCACGCTCTCACAGAATACCAACGTAAAATAGTAGCTTGATGCTGCTGTGTTTCGTATGGTGAGTGTAGAGAACCGGAGATCCTTTTTACTGGAAACGAGGCAATCCATCTTAGTCCTCACGGGTGACAACGCATCTGCAATTTGATTCGTGGTCGAGGATAGATGTAGATGTCTATGGGCCACAGCAACCACTTACCATCAGGTGGACTGTGTGCTCGTTTGTCACCCTCTCCTATTAAAAAAATCCACTACCTCATATCGCCCCAAAAATAAGGGTGTCGTGAGAAGCGACAGAGGGAAACTGAAAGTTAGAAATTAAAATACTTTTCTTTTACAAAACTAGGTCCCTCACATATTATCTTATTTTTTTATACTCAATGTGTGACCATCGTCGTTGAGTTTATAATAAGTAATAAATTGTAATAGAACATAAGCTTTAATACATATTGTAAACTTGTTTGTGGTTCTCTAAATAAATTAAAAAAAAAAGAAACAGGAAATGGTCAGCAGCATCTTGCTGAAAACTGAAAAATTAGAAAACTGTGGCAACTGTAGCAAAAACACCTCTATGAGGCAATCTATAGAGGAGGCCTATGTTCAGTAGTGGACTTTCATAAGCTGTAATGATGATGATGATAAATTAAACTTTAAAAATTAAAAAATAAAATCACATTCACACAATCTAGTACTGGGATCCCAAAGCGGTCGATATCGACACCTTTGGGAAAATGAAGGTCTGAGGTTACCGTTCATTTTGGAAAAGGGGTCTTTTGCCCAAAATAGTTTGGGAATCCCCGATCTACTAGATTCTGACGTTGGAACTTTAATTCTTCGATACCAGTTGGTTTATGACAAAGCCTTGAATCGGGTAACGTTTAAAATGTTAATTATTTGACCCTTCAGTGTACTAAGCACTATCACAAATTCAAGGTAAAAACAAAAGGATAAATGTTGTTTAAAGAGATACGTGAAAAGTTCATCTTCTATTTGTATCCTTAGGGGTGGAATTTTTACTTCAATTATCGGAGCGCCCTTGACGTACAAGCTTATTTAACAAATAAAGAATCATTACAAGTGGTAAAATTAAAAAATTTGTACAACCGACTCCAATATAAATATAATTTATTGTTGATTTTTTTAAACCACACTCGACTGATTTCGATAAAATTTAAATGGGACTGCTTGGAAAGTATACCGTTTGAAACAATCCAATGAAAAATTCCAAATCGGTTCAGGCGTCTTCGAGTAACCGGTGAACATACATAAAAAAATTAGTAAAGAAGTTTCACTTCGTACGTGTGTACACAATTACATGCACGTTTTATTACCTTAGCGTCTGGTCGTCTTCGAGGTTCATTATTCAAGTCTTCACAAACCAAAAGCGCACAGGGCGTTCGTTTTTTTTTATAGGAGAGGGTGACAATCGGGCACACAGTCCACCTGACGGTAAATGGTTGCCACAGCAACCATAGAGATCTACATCCATCCTCGACTACGAATCAAAATGCAGTTGCGTTGTCACCTGTGAGGACTAAGATGGAATGCCACGTTTCGAGTAAAAAGCGTCTCCGGTTCTCTACACTCACAATACGAAACAAAGCAGCATTAAGCTACTAATTTACGCAGATATTCTGTGAGAGCATGGTCCTTCCCCGGTCGAGCCGACCCATTCGTGCTACAACTATATTACTAATATAACTGCAGCATGGATAAAACTCATACCACTCTCTACCACAAATAAAACTCATATAGTCTTCAAACACAGCATTGATATTGTGAGATGTCTCTGCTGCGTTAGAACCTCAAAGAACCACGAAAATTAATTTTTGAAGTTTCCATGTTTAACTCTATACAAATTGTAAAAACATTTGAATATCAAACAATAGAATGTAAAATTTTTTGAAGTGAAAACTTCTTTAGCGGCGTTGAACACTTTTTTTGTAAAGGGTAAAAAATTTTAAACTCGCGTCAGGATACGTAAGCCTGATCAAAAATTCGTAAGATGGATGGAGAGAGAGAGACAGCCGGCGCGGCGTAGGAGAGGAAGTATCCCCCTCTCTACGGCGCGGCGACAATGTATGCCTGCGCCTGCTGTTTTGTTTAGGCGCTTGCGCGAATGTTCGTGTGTGATAATTAAAGCAATACGTGCAAAATTATTCCCTAATCATTCCAAAATATAAAAATGCACAACGTTAATATTCAAGTTTTCACTTCTGCCGGCACTCCCGGAGTGCAACCCGTCGTTTTTTTTTTACATTTCCAATGTTAATCACGAGTCTTGGACCATGAAAGTTTAATTTTTAATCAGAGTGGCCACCCCATTAAAATTGCACCTTAATTTTTTAACCCCTATTAACATGACCGACAGTAACCTTTTGACAGGGTGCGGACCGCGAATTCAAAGGTGAGTTCGAATTTCGAATCAACCATTCCATAACTGTTGTGAACCACTCTAAACTCAAACATTTTAAGTAAAGGTAGTATTGGTATTGTTAATTAATAGTATTGCTATTATTCTAAATTAAAAAAAAACCTAGGGGTGTTTAACTTTAATATATTTTTGTTGGTACATTGAAATAAAAAATCTCAATTGACCAGTGCCTGAGTTAGAGTTCCGAAATCCCTTGGCTAGCTATGAATGTGCGCCTCCCACAGGCCTATTCCGTGCCTGCCTAGCCCACGGATATATTTACTAGATTTTTATACTTTACTAGCTTTCAGTTTCAGCAGTTTCACACACGTTAAATCAATTTTTCTTGATAACAAGGGATGACCATAGCCCGTGAACAACTGAACCAGGGAAACTACTAGTGCATTGCCCCCATTATTAAAAGGAGTAGGTAAGCTCGTTTCTCGAAGGTCTCTAAGTCGTATCGGACCGGCAAAATCGCCGGTGGTAGATGATTTCACAAAGAAGTCTTGCGTCGAAGAATATGTCCAATAAATCGCACAGTCATGGTGGATCGCTAGGCATCCAAATGGTTTGGATGGAACCGATGTGCATGAAAATGAAAAAATGAAAATGAAAATGATGATGATGGTGATAATTGAATGATGAATTATTCCGAACAATTTGTCTAAGTGGTGAAAATGCAATGGATGCAACATTTCTTCGCAGCGCCAGTGAATCAAGTCGATCAGAAAGAACTCGGTCGTCGACAATTCCAGCCACACTTCGGTGGATGCAGTCAAGTGAAAGGAGCTGACACTGGAGCGGCCCGGTCCAGAGATGAGAACGAACTTGTGACCTTTGACATGCGAGCTTGCGACCAATGCAGTACCGGATCTATGATTTTTTTAACCGGGGCAAAAACTTGATAGTGGCGCCTCCTCTCTCCAGAACGCTGATTTTAGATAACTTGTTAAAAAAACTCACAAATACATAATGAGTAGCATTTAGCTAATAACTTTTTCATTTGTGTAACAGAAAATTATATATAGACATACCTATAACCATATATAAACATACCTATAACTATATATAGACATACCTATAACTATATATAAACATACCTATAACTATATATAGACATACCTATAACTATATATAAACATACCTATAACTAGGAAAGAAAACAGACAGAGAGACAGAATCAAGATGTTTAGAAACTTTAGGCCTCAGCATCGTTTTCTCTCCAATCTTCCTACAGATTTATACGACGTGCTTTCTTTTCTGCGAAAGAATCTATTAGCTCATCAAAGTCTGTCTCAAAGTCAGTTTTATTTTCAATGGCTAGGTTCGCGAGGCCAGATAAGTTCCTGACTCACTGTGAAACGCAGATAGATAGATTTCAATTATTTGCAGCTGAAGCTTCGCTCACAGCTTGCAGATGTCGTAGTTAATGTGCAGTATATTCTTAAAGCTATACTAACATAAGGAAACACTACTAGGAAGTGATGCTTGTACAGATGTTGTAAAAAGTCGAATATATTGCTTGATTTTTTATTAATTTCGGATATTAGTATATATACTACTATTTAAAAAAGGGCAATTTCGTGGCAAAAATCAACTGGACAAGTCTTTCGCATATTTTTGAGCTATATTGGCTCCATTTTTTCGCAGATCCTCAGTCGACTTATCTTAAAACGCGTGGCCACTAAGGTAGGCAAAATTTTCATCTAGACTCTTTGCGCTCTCTACTCTTGTTATATTCTTTTCGTGGTAGACAACGCTGCAGCTATGTTGTAGTTGTAGCACAAATGTGTCAGCACAACCGAGGCAGGACCACGATCTCACAGAATACCAGCGTAAAATAGCAGCGTAATGCTGCTGTGTTCCGAATGGTGAGTGTAGAGAACCGGAGACCCTCATACTCCGTCGCTCGCATTCCGTCTTAATCCTCAAGGGTGACAATGCATTTGCATTTTGATCCTTAGTTGAGGATAAATGTGGATGTCTATGGGTCACAGCATCCACTTACCATCAGGTGGACTTTGTGCTCGTTTGTCACCCGATCAATGCTAGAAAAGAAAATCTGTTAAAATTTTGCCAAACACTATTTTTATATCTTTGGAAAATAAAAAATTTGGATATAGCGTTCTTGATTCTTCCTCGCAGATTTTATTGTGTTGCGTTTTCTTTATGGAGATTTGTTTGATTTTAAGGACTGGCTCGATTTCTAACTTTTCTAATAAAAGTGCAGCTTCTTTGAACCAATGTTCTATTGGTTTTTCTTTCATTCCTTGCAAGATCTTAACAAGACCTTGCGTTATCGCCACAGAATGCGAAATGATAATATCCTCTTTTTGTATTTCAACGTTCACTCTACCTCTTGATTTCTCTAAGAATATTATCCCAAAATGTTAAGTAGAGGATAAATTTAAAATGCATCACCGCATGTTGTGAAAACCAGTTTCATACTTGGATTCTGCGACTGGACAAGATTTTTCAATTTCTTCCAGAACGTTGACAGTTTCCGGTAAATTAATAGATCAGTAACAGCCTGGTGTTTAGCCAACCCTCAGGTTTGATTACTTCCTTTTAAGTTTGTTTATGTACACTTTTGCATTTTTTCTACCATGTGGTGGATCCAACAAAGAAATAATAAAGTTTATGTACGAGCCCAAATAGGCTAACTGGATTTAATAGTATGCTAGACATGGTACAAATTTTACCAGCTCGTTTATTTGCGAAACTCTAGATTGGACTCCTAGATCCATTATCGTAAGATTATCTACGACATTTTTGCACATCTAAACCGTCAGCTTCTAGTCTCTCTAGAATTCGCTGTGTAATTTATTCTCCAGTCTTTCCATCAACTTCAAAAAAATCAATAAAACTTTCCTTTGTTTAACGTCCAGATTTCAATATTTTTATAAATTAAATCAACCTAACTCATTTGTTCCGTGTAAGATGACACCTGGAGTGCAGTCAAACATGATGGTGAAATAGTTGGCTTCCTTGATGACATTGGTAATGGTATTTTGAACTTTGTTTAATATATTACCAATAATTTCATTTCGTATTCGATAAACAGGATACATGTCCTTTTTACGGGGTCTAGGTGGTATTTGAAAGTACGATCGTAATCATTTAAATTAAAATTTCCGCCGTTAAATGTTGCTGACAATTTACTGCGCTGCTGCTGGCAACACATTTCGAAATGAACCCTTAGGATGTGTTCAAAAACCAACTGGGCGTTTTAACATCAAGTGAAAAATTGATAGAGCAACGTGCGTTGGATACTACACGTCTTGTGGAGCAAGCTATTTCTTAAATTCGAATTATAATATAATTTTGGCGCCCCCTAAAACTGCCACCCGGGGCCGGTGCCCCGGTTTGCTCCCCCCCTAGATCCGGGGCTGGACCAATGTCAAGGCGAACTTGCGACTTGTAAAGTTGTAAACGGTGGGCTGGCATGTACCTAATACTGTTCTGCTCTGCTGAGTAGGACAAGCTTTTAAGATGCCAATTTAGCTTTTCCTTCCAAGTGACTAGGGAACTGAACGTCATTCGATATGTCGATGCCGAGGATTCCGATGCTGGCTGAGTCAGCATGGGGGAGTGCCCTGAAATTGAGGAGATACGAAAATAGGGATCTTTTTAGTGGTAAAGGGGCAAATCTGTATCTTCTGAAGTTTAAACAGGACTAGAGTCTAAAGCTTTTTGAGTTTCATGAGCCGTGGTAGCTCAGATGGTTAGCGCTCGTTGTAAATTTCACAGAACGCGAGCAAACCGGGTTCGATCCCCGCCGGCACCAATGAAACTGTTAATTGCAATTTTAAGTGCTGATTTACCACGTGCTCGGCGGTGAAGGAAAACATCGTGAGGAAACCTGCATGTCTGAGAAATAAGAAAAAAAATTCGAAGACATGTGAAGTTCGCCAACACGCATTGGGGCAGCGTGGCGGACACTTCCTTGCCCTAATACCCTCTCATAAATGAGAGGAGGCCTGTGCCCAGCAGTGGGACGTATATAGGCTGTAAATTTAATTTACTTTTTTTGAGTTTCGGTTCATCAATCGATATAAAGCAGATATTTATTGAGAAGAACTTTAAACAATGATGGTGAAACTCTCAGAGAAATAACCCCTAATCGTCAATAGATATTCGAACTTATTGCTCTTTGATAAAATAAGTAAAACCTCGCACTGCTCAGCAAAACGACTTAACATTACAAGACCTGCAGTTAGAAACCATATTATGTCATCCTTCGTACTCGCCAATTCTAGCACAAAAAGTTAAAATTTTTTACATTTACACACATAGTCCTCCTGATGGTAAGTGGATGTTGTGGCCCATAGACATCTACATTTATCCACGATTAAGAATCAAAACGCAGATAGATGCATTGTCACCCCTGAGGGCGAAGATGGAATGCCTCGATTCCAGTAAAAAAGGGTCTCCGGATCTCTACACTTACCATACGAAACACAGCAGCATTGAGCTGCGTAAAATACGCTGGTATTCTGCGAGAGCGTGGTCCTTCCCCGGTAGAACCGATTCATTCGTGCTACAACCGTAATAGCTGGAGCATGACTCTACCACTCTCTACCAGTAAGAAATATATATATCTCAGACATGCAGGTTTCCTCACGATGTTTTCCTTCACCGCCGAGCACGTGATGAATCAGCACTTAAAGTTGCATTTACAATTTCATTGGTGCCGGCGGGGATTGAATCCGGTTTGCTCCTTTACCGTTACAGCCTACTAAAGTTTACTGCTGAACAAAGGCCTTCCCCATAGATTGTCTCATGGGGGAATATTTGCCATAGTTGCCACTTTTGGTAGTCGGGTTGACAACCGCATTGTTTTATTTTTAGTTGTCATTAGGAAGATGCTGCTGCCCATCTCCTGATTTGTTTCGCTCTATCGCCTCTGACGACAAACACAACCCGTGTTTGTGGGGGGTAGAGGTTATTCTAACACCTCGACGTTTAGAAAACAACAATCATAAACTTACGATGTATATTCTATAACAACAACCAAATTGATACATAGTCTTTATTATATAGGATATAAAAGTATGTTTTTTTCCACTGATTGTAGTCGTGATTCGTGACTAAATGTAATTTATGGTTTTAGTGTTCAAGGATAAAGGTTCGAACGAATAAAATTCATTAAAATTTGTTCAGAGCGCGTAAATTGCGTGATGCTCGAATAAGCAACCGAGTTTTCTAGGGTTGTTGGTATATAAGGGAATGACGACGAATTATGTAAAAGACTTTCTTACAATTATAATGGCGTGTTTTTGTATGTTTATTGTAATAAAGTTCATGGGTTTGCAAGTCTCTAAAAATTTTACTAAGTTATCAATCTATATATTTATATATAAAAATCAATGACTGTCCTTGTGTCTCGCTAAAACTCGTAAAATAGCTCGACCGATTTTGATGTAAGTTTTTGTGTGTTCGAGTGGATGGATGGTTTAGATTCACAACTGGACCCGGTAGGTGTCGTTGTTGTCAAGATCTGGAAATCACCCGTGCGAAGCCGGGGCAGATTACTAGTAGGTATATAAAAATCAATTGTCGTGCGTCAGTCTCGCAAAAACTCGAAAATGGCTCATGAATTTCTTGTGTGAATTTGAGTGGGTTCTTGGATAGTTTGGGTTGACATGTGGACCTGCTAGGTGGCGCTGTTGTCAAGATCTGGAAATCACCCGTGCGAAGCCGGGGCAGATTACTAGTAGGTACATAAAAATCAATTGTCGTGCTTCAGTCTCGCAAAAACTCGAAAATGGCTCATGAATTTTTTTTTGTGAATTTGAGTGGGTTTTTGGATAGTTTGGGTTGACATTTGGACCCGCTAGGTGTCGCTGCTGTCAAGATCTGGAAATCACCCGTGCGAAGCCGAGGCAGATCACCAGTAGGTATATAAAAATCAATTGTCGTGCGTCAGTCTCATTTTTTGTGTGAATTTGAGTGGGTTCTTGGATAGTTTGGGTTGACATTTGGACCCGCTAGGTGGTGCTGTTGTCGAGATCCAGAAATCACCCGTGCGAAGCCGGGCGGATCGCTTATTACTTATAGGTGTAATGAAAAATTTACTTATTTTCTTTTTTACAAACAAACACACAGTCCACCTCTTGGCCAGTGGATTCTTTAGCTCATAGACACCTATATCTTACCTTATTAAGAAATTAAATTCAGTTTATTGGACTCCTAATCTGCCTAGAAATCTGTCTGGGTACCACCCTCTTACCTGTCTGCTGCCAAAAGCAGTGTCAGAACAGCACAGCACAGCTTATATTCGTCCCACTGCTGGGCACAGTAATTCAGTGTGGAGGAGGATTATTTATTACCTAGCCATGGGGACTGGGGTGTCAACTGTATTCAGAGGTAGTAGGGAGTAGGGTATAAAGAGTCAGAACGTTGCACTACCTTCTAACTGTTATATTTACAGCGAGCGTTAACCATCTGAGCTACCACGGTTCGGCGAGTAAGCTCGCTGTAAATATAACGGAACGCGAGTAACCCAGGTTCGATCCCCGCCGCCACCAATGAAATTGTTAATTGCAATTTTAAGTGCTGATTTACCACGTGCTCGGCAGTGAAGGAAAACGTCGTAAGGAAACCTGAATGTCTGAGGAATAAGAAAAAAATATTTCGAAGACATGTGAAGTTCGCCAACACGCATATCCCAGCGCGGCGGACACTTCCTTGCCCTAAAATCCTCTCAGAAATGCGGGGAGGCCTGTGCCCAGCAGTGGGACTTTATATAGGCTGTAACTTTTTTTTTACTTTTACCTTCTAACTTCCCGAGTTATTTTCTGAAATGTAAGTGTTGTTAACCTATGAGTCTTTTACAGCTTCATCTGAATCTGATCTGATTAAAAAGGGAAAGACAATGAAGATGAGGATGAGGATGATGATGGTTTATGATTTGGTATTGTTACCACTCATGTCGCCTCTTTGGTCGTTTTTGAGCTATCTAACCGCTGTACAAGTGGGGAAGTGCGGACCCTCGGCTCTGACTGCTCAGCCCATGTTGGTCGATGTTCTGGCCGGTGAGAACCGCCCAGGTTCGCGGGTGTACGGTGTATAACTTCCCGATGGGCTAGACTTGAAACTATAAACACAGATCAGTGTTTAACCTAGGTATTCTTTTTCTTTTATAAGTACATTTTATAAAATAAATGAAGCAAAATATGTATATAGTACTTATCACAATATCCTAAGATGTCTCTCAGAACAACAAATATTTTAATCGTAACGTACCAAAAAAACATATATTTATCAAAAACATTTTTTTAAACATAAACTTTAATCAGAATGAAAGAGATAATATACAAAAACTCGCTCGCAAAGGATATTTTATTTACTGACGCAATTTTGCCAAGGGGTGTATGAAGTCATGTCACCCCAAATAAGGTTCAATGACCCCTCGCTCACGGTGAGCAAACTGGATATGGACCAGATACAAGGGGTATTTCATATGACGATAAAAAACTAGATACGTTTTTTAACTAAAATAATATATTATGTATAAAACATTCTTTTATTGATTGTAAATAATATTTATCAACTATATTTATAGAATATCCAGGTATTAGTATATTATAAAAGGACAGCTGTGACAATTTTCATTTACAAGAACAAAGTATTTAAGAAGGTAGGTCATTTCTTAATTTTTTCATTGGTTTTATACTAATGATAATAATAGGACAAATTAATGTTGGTTTTTTTTTTACAATTTTTAAAGGCAGTCACGAGAAAAATAATTTCAAAAAGTATTTTATGTGGCTATTTAACGATTATTCTCTAACTATCTTCATACATATTATGTGAAGACGAAGAGTTAGAAACGGTGCATGTTGTCAATGATGATTGATGACATAGGACCTGAGACGTGGTTGGACGTGGTCCTTCACCTATCTAAACTGCATTTGCATTCCTTAGTATAGTCTGTAGTAGCTTGCTACATATTCATATCCACAGGGTATTTTTTGTTTACCTGAAATTCATATCTATATGGAGTGTAGAGGTACACATATCTATTTATTGGACTATCTACACTATAAAATTAGGGATGTCGATTCTTACCGAAAAACATCCATTTTTAAATCGATTCAAATCGAAATCTGATGAATCCATTAAAACAAATTATCGAGGTCTAAAAGATCGATTTCTCAAAAATCGATCTTTTTCGATTTGCTTTCAGATTCGTACAAAGTACAGATTACAGACGTAACTTATTTTTTATTTCTTTAACCAGTAAGAAGAGGCAACAGAAACTGATCACACAGCAGTTTAGCTAGTTTTTGAATAAAAAAAAACTGTCATTCTTTACGAGTTTGGGTACATTCAACAAATTGTAAATAATTTTATAGTTCTTATGAAAACAGAAAAAGATTCGATATCGATTTTCTAGGGTGAAATATCGATCCAGTGGATCGATTAAGTACTAAACATCCATTAAAAAAATCGATCTTTTTAGCACAAGAAATTGATTCTTCGAGTAATCGATCTCAGGTCGACATGCCTAGTCCCTAGGGATATTTCAAGTTGATGATGTCAAGTTTTTAATTCTTTTGAACAGCAATTGTATATTGCTGTGGTATTATCCTTCTTCGTTATAAAATACTTTCGACGGCTGCTTTTAGGTGTTTTATGGTTAGAAGACATTTTTATTGTTTACCAACAAACGGCAACAACTTTATCTCACTCACCACTACACTGAAACTAAACTACTTTCCAGCTTTACACTCATACATACATGCCTACATATGGCGCCGTTTTTATTTAATCAACTTATACGTATGAACTTAATTCAAGATTTTTCATCCAACGCATATATACGAGCTGTTTCTGAAAATCGATTTAAACACGTAATTTATATTATCGATTTACTAAAAATCGATTATTTTTAACATCCCTATCAGGCCTATCACAAATTAGTCGTTTTGTCTTGCGACGATTCATTGTGATCGTAAGGAGTAATAGTGTTCTGTGATTGTGATCTTTAAAGTTCCTGTTATGGAGTGTAGAAGAAAGGAGTACCAACTGCCGTAGGAGAATGATTGAAAGTGTACATCTGTAAGCAGTAAATAATAGTTCAAAAACTCTCCACTACAGCGCTCGAGTAGCTACGGGGTATATTAAATCGCCGTAAAATACGTTGATAGTGATTTTGAAAATAAAAATTTTGAAAGTAATAAAATAATTATTGTAAAAAGAATTATGGTGAAAGCCTCTGCAGTAAAAAATTATAAAAAGTTCTTAAAGATTTAGACTGTAGCTACAGTGGCGCCACCCTTATTTAACGCTTTCCTACGGACACTTTTTTATACAGAGTTTGTACCATAAATCTATGGTTTGTTTGTAATCTTTACCTCTACTCTACACTCCATAGCATAGTTCCTGTTGTAATTGGAATTTTGGCGGGAACTTGGCCGCCGACGAACTGTATTTCCTGTTTTGGTTAATAATGGTTTGAAGTGGATTTTAATTCGTAACAGTGATGTAATTTTGTGGATTAAGTGTCTGCGCGTGTGAACTCTTAGAGAAAACAATGAAACATGTGCTTTAATGTTGATATAATCCTCAAGTAAATTTGATCGCTTGGGTGCCTTATAACTTGAGTGATTTTCGTCATCAATAGTCCGCTGAGTTGAGCTGTACGTCAAAATCTCCCTAAAACTTTGCAATGACGCATCAGCATATTTTGAAGAAAAAATTAAAATGTAAATTCTAAAAGAAATGATAGGCTCAGAAGGACTAGAACCCAGAGCCGTAAAGCCAGTTAAGTAAATAAAAAAATGTTAAAATTTATTATAAGTAAAAATAGTACCTATTTTATTCATTTTTATTTACTATTTACTGATTTACTGTGCCAGTACTTTCATTCCCATTTCCCAGTACTCCTCAAATTAAAGCTATAAGAAACAGGAATGGCCTTTAGTGCAATTTGTAGAATTTGTTTATGTGTTAATGTACGCATGTTTATACTACAGAAGACTTGCCTTCGAAATTTATATAAAACATTGACGAACAGTTTTGTAAGTTTTTAATATTTCTGTAAATATTGCAAGTTGAAGTGTGAATCCGTAATTTGTTGTAACTTGCCTGATATAAAATGCGATAGATCGGGGCTAGGCTAAGGTGCAGCATTAAATATAGTGACGAATACAATCAGAACTATCTGACAAAAACTACAATTAGCCTGGAATCCTGGGTCGCACTAAAATCAGTATTGTCATTAAAATCAGTATGGACATTGAGAGCCAGTATAATAACAGGCTTTGAAGCATTGACATCTTAGTCCTCAGAGGTCACATCACATCTGTAGCCTTTGCTTGAAGTTTGTTGCAAGTGCTCATGGTCTGCTGTAACCAATTACCATCAGGTGGATTGTAAGTTTGTTTGTCATTTCAATATTATAAAAAATGATGTTGATGAATAGAATTGGGAATGTTATTACAAACTTAAATATATAAGTATTTTCAATATTTGTTATGAACTTTCATATTTTCAGATGGATGAGGATAAGCAACTCATAATTGTCTGCTTCAACTGTCATGCAAGACTCATTCGTTGCAGAAGATTACAACAGCAAGCTATTGAATCAAATGCACTTCTGGAGCAGATGCTTGCAGGAGCGTCCATGGTATTATCTATTCCATCTATTAAAACCTTTAAAATTCCACTGCTGAACATAGGCCCCCCACATAGATTTTGCTAAATTTGCCACGCTTGATAGGTTGGCATCTGCAGTTTCTATTAATCTGAGTTGTTATCGGAAAGATGCTGCTTCCCAACTCCTGTTTATTTCCTTCTGTTGCCACTTATGACACCCGTCCCTGGAATAGGTATATAGGATAGTGGATATTCTTACACAGCCAATATTATTGGTCCATGGTTCTTCTTGTTAATAGAAGTTCACTGCATTGTGGGTCAATCCCGTATAATGAATAGAAAGCTTATCATTTGGCAGGCACATTGATGATCACTATCTCTCTCGCCCCTTCTATGCTGCATACCATTGTCATATGGGAGAATGTTTTTTCTACTGCAAAGTTAAGCATGTTCCAGATGGATGTAATCCAGCATCCCATCTGTTTCCTCTTATCAAATTCAATCTACCCCTTTCAGTGGCGAAGCTTCCATTAAAGCCTAAAAGCTGGGCTTGCCTTATTAAAACTGAATCAATCAATAATATCAACTAATAAAATAACTCCTAAACTGTTTCAAATTATTTCAATTTTCCCGCGCAGTCCACTGTTCGACACATGTCGACCGATGACCTCGTATTGCCTTAGCGATACGTTTATACAAAGGTACTCTTTATGGCGATACTGCTGCTGTCATAAAGTGAGTTTTAATAGAGCGATTAGTTGTCTCCTTCACTTGCGTGGGCTTTTTACGGGGCTTTCGAGAAGACGATCGCTCTCTTTCTAACCTATGGCAAAATATTCTATAGTGAAACTAGCTTGCCAGGCAGACATTGTTCTGCCCTTTTCGACGACAATTTGTCATATCCTATTAAATATCCTTGTTTTAGCAAAAAAAATATGGGCAAAAAAACTATTCTATCTCTCAAGTTGGACCAAACTGCATACGGTATGCAAATTTGATTAAAATTGGTTAAGTAATTTAGGAGTCCATCGTGGACAAACAACATAACACGTAATTTATATATATTAAGATATAACTATGAAATGTTTATATAGCAATTACTTTTGAGCCAACAAGCCTGGCTTTGCCATGAAGTTGTTTAGGAGTGCGTCAGCGACTAGCGAAGTGGTTGCGGGCCCCTTGTATGCAAGTTCACTTCACATTTCAATATTTATGTTTGTTTTTGTTGTGTTTGTTAAAAAATTATGCTTTTTCGAAGATTTTCAGTGAAAATGGGAGGATTCATTGTGATGAATATAAGTGTGTTGAAGTGCTAATCGGTGAAGAAAAGGTAAAAACCTTTAAAAATGAAATTTAATATTCAATAAACATTTCTTCATACTTTAAATATAGGTACAGGACTCTTTAGTATTAAAGTTTAATTAAGTTAGGCATATTTAAAGATTTAATAACTCAATATTAATATTACCATACAAATTAAAAATATCAATTTGAACAGCAGCATAAAGTATGAGACCTAGGTTTAATTTTAGAGGAAATAAGTGTTACTATCTTTTTTTTAATGTGAAGCCCAAATTTTAATTAAATAAATCAAAAGAATGCAAAAGAATGTATTGAGGTTTTTAAAGAATAGTACTCCCTTTAGTTATTTCCAGTTAGGTTTCTCTGTCTACTTTTTAGTATATAAAATTTTAATGCCGCCATGTACTTAATTCTATATGTAAAGTCATTTTATCGAACGAAAATTGGTTGATTCTCACGATGGTACCTAAAGATTACGCTAGATGGCACAAATACGCTATCGGGTAATTTATAGTGATATATGAGTTTAAAAATATCATTGTGTACGGTTTATTATGAATTGAAAATGAATAATTATAATTATAATAAATAGTCATTATTTTATGGTAAAAAATTAGCAAAGCTTTATCTTCTCATTATAACTATCTAATTCCTGTCGTAAACTGTTCTTTTATGCATATAACTTAAACAAAATATAATTTCGAGGTTTCACATCTGCCAGTCGTCCCTTTTTTAACTTTGTACATAGTTTGTTTGTACTTTGTTCATGTATTGTATTGTTTGTAAATATCTCAAGCAAACCCAAACGGCTCTTTTCAAAACCACCGAAGGTGTGCAATTGCATATTATGTCATACAATCTATCTAGCGGTAGTATGCTTTCTGTGTGCTTTGTTAAACACGTCCTTGTCAGCACTGAATATGAAACTAAAGAGTGGAGACAGCTCAAGATTGGTGTATTTTTATTAAACTGCTAAAAACAACAAAACCATATCTTGGGCTTGCCCTAGTTTGAAGCCCTAGCTTCGCCACTGACCCCTTTGTCTTACAACGCTCGTTAAACATTAACACTCCATTATCATTATCTACCCCACCCACCCGCTATTCATTCTGATTGGTCCATTCAATCTCCTCTTTGATCTTTTGTACCACTTCACCATCATATACTCGGCCACCTCACTCACCCATTTTTCATTCTTCTCAACTCATTCGATCTCCGCCTTCATCTTATGTGCCTCTTATCCGTCATCCATCATCTACTCAGTCACCTCACTCACCCAGTTTTCATTCACCTCAACCCTTTCGATCTCACCCTTTGTCTTATGTACCTCTTAACCGTCATCCATCATCTACTCAGCCACCCCACTTACCCACTTTTCATTGTCCATTGTGCGGCAGTTGAACTCCTAAAAGAATTGTTAATTTTTTAGTAAATGTTACATTATTCATATTTACCGTAATTGTGTTTCTTAAGACCTTGTAGATTACCTCGCTGGTTTACAGAATTATTTCGGACAGCAGTTGATGTGATACTATTGAAGTGAAACATAGATCTCTTTAGTCCCTTCCAGTAGCTTGATATCTTAAAGTAGCTAACAGCCATTGTGCGGCCGATACAGCTGGTCTCATATTTGTGTCTTTTTTTACACTTGGTCTCACCATTTCCAGTAACTCGTAAAAAGTTTTTTCGTCCATTCTTAAAAAGTTATAAATATCATTCATGTCCAATAACTGCAATAAGGTTGAATGGCTGAGAATTAATTGTTCTTTTTACCATTACTTCATCCACTTTCTTTTCTCTCTTTGTTTTTCTTTTTCAATTGCACACAAAACTTTTAAAGCAAGGCCCACCTTTAATATTTGGACAAATTAGGAGCTGTTTTTACAACTTTATTCTACATGAGCGCGGTTCACAGTGAAGCTCAACAAATCATGTTGGCGCTTGGTGGTGATCCGGGTAGCCGAAGCACAATCCGCGAATGGAAACCAAGCTCCCACCACGGTCACCTCTGTTGGGATGCTAGGTTACATCCGTCTGGCTTATATGCTTTAAATTTGTCCTTCAATCGAACTTATACTTTTTCATTGGTGCTATGTTTTATATTTTACAAATTTCATCAAGTTAGGTACTTATTTTCACAATAATAATTATCTAACTGTTTATACTGTTATATATTACCCTATTGTATATAAACGAAATATCTATAGGTAATATTACTCATAAAAAAAGATAGATCTTTGTCAATTTACAGCATTGGTTTTTGGGATGGATTGAGAATTGTCTACATTCTTATTTAAGTATATTACTGCGGGATGGTATGGTGTAGTATGGATTCTCCTACGCCACCACTACTCTAGCTTTTTCTCTTATTTAAAAAAGTTTTTGTTTTCAGTCAATACCAAAACCGCATGAGGCTAGAGATGAGATTCAATTCACACCAATTCATCATATAGATATTAGGCCAGTAGAGTGTGATAAAGAAAATGATTGTAAGGACGGAATTTTTAATCTTGCATCCATTAAAGTTGAGGTAGAGGTTTTCGAAAATGAGAATTCCAAATTTGAAGAAAATTGTAATCATGAAACAGGTAAGACATACACAATTTGTTATATTAATAAAATAAGATACAGTAGCAGAGACATGGAGAAACAAGCTAAATAGGTCTTCATGTGCAATGTACCGAGTACAAGTGCATGTAAAAAGAGTTCATGGAGAAAGAATCAAAAGATCAGCAAGATGTATCAACACTGTAATTCTTAAGACATTTTTTTACATAAGTTTATATTAAAAAAAATTTGACCCTGTATAAATGAAGCCACTGTGTATATCACTAAGATGTTAATTTTATAGGAATTAATAATATACTTACAACTGGTAAGCAACTTCGAGAACCTTTCTTCCCCATCGGTTGTCAGTTCTTCGAGCTATATGGCTGGCCCAATGCTATTTCAGCTTATTACACTTAGCTTATGAAACATGCAGTATGTTAATGAAAGTGGGTGGCTCAGGCCCATAAGCTTTGTGATGGACAGTAATAATCTCTTGGCTTGGAAAATATATCAGTTTTTATTTTATATATTGAGTAAGATTCTGTTTCATTCTAGAGACTGTTGAAAACGCAGACGACTTGGAGATTGATGCTTTTGGAGATAGACTTACGGATTCGGAGAACGACTTACCACTAATTGCATTTGATTCAAAGAGTAAAGAGAAAATTATTAAAAAGGATGACAATGACATAGGTAAAAAAAATATTTTTATAAACCTGTATCAAAAAATAAAAGAAAAAGAAGGAGAAAAATTTCTCCTAGATCATTTAGTTAGATACGAGTATGTACTGTACATACAAAATTTTGTTCTTTAATTGTACATGAACAAACATTAAAAGCGAAATGATTATTTGTGGGACATACAATTATTTAGTTTTATGCAGGAACTGGATTCGACAGTAGTGATACAAGGTGTTTTAAGATAAGACAGGACAATAAGACCGCTCTCAGGGAATACCAGCGTGAAATAGCAGTTTGATTCTGCTATGTTTCGTATTATGAGTTTAGAAAACCAAACACCCTATTTATAACTACTGATATATTCAATCTTAGTCTTCATGGAGAACAACGCATCGACATTTTGATGCTTAATGGGATGTACATGTCTTTTTGTTCATAGTCAATAATCATAGGCTTATAATCTGTACTGATACATTTACACAATATAACAAAATTAAACGTCGAACATGGCATACATGAGCAACGACACAAACAACCGGCCCCCAGTCCACGGCGGCCCCACTAATTCCTGGATACGGTGGCGACCATGGTAATGGCGGGGCAGGGGTGCTAAGAATCTTCGGTGGAGGTTCGGTTGTCACCTACGACGACTCCACCTGGCAATGCCAACTGTTCAGTGATGTCTCAGTGATCGCGAGGGTGAAAACTGGCAGCGATCACCGAATGGTTAGAGGCACACTGAACCTAAATGTTAGGTTTGAGAGGTCTCGTCTAATGAAGTCAACGCTCCATCCTCCTCGTGCGCTAATCCAGGGTCCCGAAAACTCAGCTCGAATTACAAAACTGATTTCAGTGCCTAGAAGACTGCAATACAGTGGACAGTGGTGGTAAGTTCTGCAAGACCCGCCACAGAAGAACACAAAAACTCTCCGATCACACTCTTAATGTCATGGCTGTTTGACGAGAGATGAGGCTGCCATTGTCAACAGATTTGACAGCATATAGGCAACTGAACAGACAATCTCCAAATGCATGCGGCGAGACTTACGCAACTTTAATACTGCTCGTATTTTAGAAGCGATCGAGCGGAACCAGGGCTCCAAAGTCTTTGCTAGAGATCTGTCTGCCAGAAAGACTCCACTGTAAAAGCTGAAGAATGAGTGTGGCAGCATCGTTTCCGGGATAACTGAGATTTTGAGTGAGATTGGTCCTTCAGAAGCTCGTTAATTCCGTCCTCCATGGTGGCACTACTCCCAAGGCAGTTATATTAGTAGTATAGTTGTAGCACGAATGGGTCGGCGCTACCGGGGAAGGATCACGCTCTCACAGAATACCAGCGTGAAATAGCAGCTTAATACTGCTGTATTTCGTACGGTGAGTGTAGATAACTGGCGACCTTTTTTACTGGAAACGAGGCCTTCCATCTTGTTCCTCATAGGTGACAACGCATCTGCATTTTTTTTCGTAATCGAGGAAAGATGTAGATGTCTATGGGCCATAGCAACCACTTACCATCAGCTGGACTGTATGCTAGTTTGTTACCCTGTCCTATAAAGGTCGTCTCGCACGCTGACTCGACGACTTTCAGCCTCCCCGAACAAGCCGGTTTCCGAAAAGGTTTTAGCACCATAGACCACGTACATACCCTTTGGCAAATTGTACAGAAGTCCGAAGAGTACAATCTGCCACTTTGCCTTGCGTATATGGACTATGAAAAAGCCTTAGATTCCGTCGAAATTTGGACGGTGCTACAGTCCCTTCAGCGGTGCCAAGTTGACTGTCGGTATACCGAAGTGCTGAAGTGTTTGTACAATAGGGCTACGATGGCTATCCGAATCCAGAACCAGAGTACGAAACTTATCCAACTGCAGAGATGTGTAAGACAAGGTGACGTTATATTAACTAGTGCGTGTCTCCAGTGACCTATGGAACTGAGACGTGGTCCTTCACTGCTAGCCGTATGCTCAAGGTTGCTCAGCGAGCTATGGAGAGGGCTATGTTCGGGGTTTCTCTGCGTGATAAACATAGAAATGAGGATATTCGCAGTAGAACCAGAGTGATCGACATATCCCAACGGATTAGTAAGCTGAAGTGGCAATGGGCCGGCCGTATAGCTCGAAGAACCGATAACCGTTGGGGAAAAAAGGTACTCGAGTGGCAGCCTCGTACCGGTAGGCGAAGCGTAGGGTGACCCCCCACAAGATGGAGTGACGACCTGGTAAGATACGCAGGAAGTCGATGGATGCAGGTGGCTCAGGACCGTGCTTTGTGGCGTTACTTGGGGGAGGCCTATGTTCAGCATTGGACTTGTGAAGGGCTGTAATGATGATGATGATGATAGCTGGTCAAAACGCACTTGTGGTTGGGTCGGAATCCTAGTCAGAGATAATGTTAGTGTAAAAAAATGCTGAATTTGACGGCTAGGTAGTGTTGAGATTGTAGTTCAACGATTTTATGAGTGCCAGCGGAAATCGAACCCGGGTGCAGTACGCGAGCAGTACTGTGATTTTTTACGGCAAACGCCTAGCCTCAGAGCTTTTTTTAAGTATTTTATGGGTCCATTTTGACACTTGGCATACATAGGATTAACGATCGCAGTACCAGACGTGAGCACCTCGGACAATATTGCCTGTCGCTGATCTGGATATTTTACAACTGAAGTAAACAAAGTGGTTATACCACCATCTGTCGGAATCCATAAAAATTTTTTAGTAAACCTCTAGTGCGTCTTACAGAACTCAAGGGACAAAATGTGATGAATTCTAACTATATGCTTAATATCTATAAAAATACAGTTCAAAATGCATGCGATTATTAGATTAATATAATTGTAACACAGTCGGAAGAATGTCGTCATTATCATATGAATTTAGTTTTTCTATCTTTCCTCCCCTCCAAAAATGAATATGAGAGACATTTTTCAGAGCTTTGGCTAAAATAATTTATATCTAATAACATTATTTAGTATAGTTATGTAAAATATTATAATTTCTCCCTGGGTTAACTAATAGACAATGGCATAAGGTTCCTCCAATTGTTAACCATTTATGGTGTCTTAAAATAAAGATGAAATGTCTTACAATTAATAAAATGTTTTATTCGTGTGTATTTCAGAACAGTACATCACACCGACAAATAATTTTCCAGAACCATGTATAAAAAAGATTAAATCAAATTCTACTGATAGCAACACAAGCGAAGTATGTAAAGAAAACCTCGATTTTTTAAGCCGTAATATTAAACCAAAACCTAAAATAGAAAAAGATAAACAACTAATTAACAGAAATGGAAAGCATCCTGCAAAGATTATGAAAAGGAAAATGTTGAAAAAAAAGTGTAATATTCCCACCAAACACATTTCAAACAGTCATAGGACGCAAAAGAACTCGGACACCACTGCAGTTCGGACACAAGTTGAACAAACTCCAGTACTCCAACTAATAGAAAAATTTAATTGTGATACTTGTGAATTTAAAACATTTAATAAACGTTACTTTTTGGCACATCTTAAAGCGCACGTCGCTAAACAAGTGTATTCTTGTAATAATTGTGATTATATATGTATTATAAAAGGTAATTTGCAAACACATATGAAAATACATACCAGAGAAAAACCTTTTTCGTGTAATATCTGTGAAAATAGATTTAATACAAGACGGTGTTTGCAAAGGCATATGAAAATGCATACTGGAGAAAAACCCTATTCATGTCATATCTGTGAATATAGATGTATTAAAAAAAGTAATTTGCAAACACATATTAAAATACATTCCAGAGAAAAAACTTTTACTTGTCATATCTGTGAATATAGATGTATTAGAAAAAATAATTTGAAAAGACATATGAAAATACATACTGGAGAAAAACCTTTCTCGTGTAATATCTGTGAATATAAATGCATTTCAAAAGGTTTATTACAATACCATATTAAAATACACACTGGTGAAAAACCTTATTCATGTCATATATGTGAATATAGATGTATTACAAAAAGTCATTTGCAAAAGCATATGAAAATGCATACTGGAGAAAAACCCTTTTCATGTCATATCTGTGAATATAGATGTATTACAAAAGATCATTTGCAAACACATATGAGAAGACATACCGGAGAAAAACCTTTCTCCTGTAATATCTGTGAATATAAATGCATTACAAAAAGTGGTTTGCAATATCATATTAAAAAACACACTGGTGAAAAACCTTATTCATGTCATATATGTGAATATAGATGTATTACAAAAAGTCGTTTGCAAAGTCATATTATGAAAATACACCCTGGAGCAAATTCTCTTTCGTGAGCTATCTTGTAAACTATGTATAATATTGTGTTTTATATGTATAATAATGTGTTTTATATAAAAGTGTACCACATAAAAATCGATTTTTTAGGAATTTCTTATGTAATTACAAAATGAGTAGAAAAACTTTTCCGTGCTTTATGTGCTTATTGAAACTGCATTTATTCTAAAGAAGCACATTCAAAAATCAATAAAAATGGAACCTTAAAATATGAACCAAACGGGAGGTTAGTGGGAACAGACCAGATCTTGTATTTTTTTTTAAATTTAAATGATTACGACCGTACGAACACCAAAAAAGGAATGAATCTTCACCACGATCCACAAACACTAAAAATGTCTAATCGTGCGGTAACCGTCAAAATGGCGCCTCGACCCCACTCGAGGGTCGAGGCTTACCCTCTGCTCTGATTGGTCGTAACATGTATGAAGTACAATACAGTAACTTTAATGAAATTAAATAAGATTCTATACAATAACAAAATCTAACAAATCAAATAAAATAAAATTAATATTTAACAGAGCAAATTTTTTAGAGAACATTCGATATCACGCGATGAAAACCAGCAATCAACTTGATTCAGACTACTTTCGCCGACACGGCCGTCCTGACGTTTCACGCGTCCTCGTGTGATTTGGAGGGACGAGCATAATCGTCATCTGTAAATACAAAACAATTTTTAGGCAATATAGTTCGGCCACTCACGACAACGTGAACACGTGTTTTTGAACGAAGTCCATTTTACCATACTAAACTTATGATAGGTACAGCCTTACCAAAAAAACCCAAAAAGGAATCTATTGTAATTAACTTGTTCACTTGCTCCGTTCATATCACAACAGCTTCCACGCCATTCGTACATTAAACCATCCAAACAGCCAATTCGCCGTTTCCGTCTAAATGGCCACCTCGCCATTTAGACAAACTATATCTGCACCGTCTAAGGCCACCTCGCCGTTTAGACAATCTATATCTGCACCGTCTAAGCCACCTCGCCTTACACTATATCTGCACCGTCTAAGGCCACCTCGCCGTTAACAACTTTACCCAACCATCGCTTACATCTATACGCACCGTATAAGCCACCTCGCCGTTTAGACAATCTATATCTGCACCGTCTAAGGCCACCTCGGCGTTTAGACACTTAACACAAAACCTTAACAGCTATCCCGCCGCCGTTAAGATAGCTTGCACACAACTTCTGCAGCCACCACGCTGTTCGTCACATACTTCAAACAGACACACACACTCACACTTTAGCTCAAGAATAGTGGGAAAGATTAGCCCCTCGATCGTCACGGCACCCCCACGCGACCAAACGCATCCCCGCCGCGCCACCTCTGAGGGAACTCGCGCATTCGCAGCACGTGTAATCAAATTTTAACTTGTTCACTTGCTCCGTTCATATCACAACAGCTTCCACGCCATTTGTACATTAAACCATCCAAACAGCCAACTCGCCGTTTCCGTCTAAATGGCCACCTCGCCATTTAGACAAACTATATCTGCACCGTCTAAGGCCACCTCGCCGTTTAGACAATCTATATCTGCACCGTCTAAGGCCACCTCGCCGTTTAGACAATCTATATCTGCACCGTCTAAGGCCACCTCGCCGTTTAGACAATCTATATCTGCACCGTCTAAGGCCACCTCGCCGTTTAGACAATCTATATCTGCACCGTCTAAGGCCACATCGCCGTTTAGACAATCTATATCTGCACCGTCTAAAGCCACCTCGCCGTTTAGACAATCTATATCTGCACCGTCTAAGGCCACCTCGCCGTTTAGACACTTAACACAAAACCTTAACAGCTATCCCGCCGCCGTTAAGATAGCTTGCACACAACTTCTGCAGCCACCACGCTGTTCGTCACATACTTCAAACACACACA
This sequence comes from Parnassius apollo, assembly GCA_907164705.1. Lineage (NCBI taxonomy): Eukaryota > Metazoa > Arthropoda > Insecta > Lepidoptera > Papilionidae > Parnassius > Parnassius apollo. Next base: position 254,902 of record CAJQZP010001686.1, read on the forward strand.
CACACACTCACACTTTAACTCAAGAATAGGGGGAAAGATTAGCCCCTCGATTGTCACGGCACCCCCACGCAACCAAACGCATCCCCGCCGCGCCACTTCTGAGGGAACTCGCGCATTCGCAGCACGTGTAATCAAATTTACAATTTCGCCAAAGTCCCGTATGAGAGCCATATACAAAGCTTACGTCTTTGGAGTCGTAAAATAAGCTAACAAATTACAGACGAATCAGGACTGCTCCCTTCGTAACACAATATCAATTCTGTTTTGAAATTAATGTAATTAATTAATGTAAGCGACTCCCTCCTATTTCATTGCACATACGTCGTTACAATCACAAAATCAAACCTTTATTTGATAAAATTTTTACTTTACCCACATAAAGACATATTATTTAACATTAATCCATAGAAATAACACACCTCTTGACACATTTCTTTCATCCCACAAGCTCTACGATAACAACCTCAATTATGTGACCCGTTAAAGTAAGTTTATGCTTCGATTTCGAGAATAATGCAAATCAAGGGGCTTAAGCAACAATTTATGTTTCAGATGGGCTCACATTATTATGACAAACAAAGTTTTAACTGTTAGATAAGGCAATATAGCAAATTGAAATGCCTATCGAGCTCCAGAAGGCCATTTACATAATATGCGCGTTTGTTTACTCCAACTTTCCAGAGACCTGTTGACAGATGAGGGATTAGTAGGCATGTAAAATAACAAAACAAAAAATGCAGCACATGTTTCAGGTGTCCATTCACCCTTCCATAACACTATGTATGCTGCGGCTGTCTGACTAGTCTTTCCATAAGCACCGGCTAACAATTGGACCTCGTATAGTAACTTTATAAGGGACTCTCAACCGCTATCGAGCTATGAGATATACGTGCTTTGAGAGCTCTTAATCACATGGACCAAATTCTTTACCTTGAAACTCTTTAGGCGGTTCCCTCTTTTTATTAACGTAAGAGTCTAGTTTCTCTTTGTTTTCGCGAATAACGGTGATTTAACTAATGAATCAATTTTATAATTGCTTGGTCTAACCTGAACATCTCTTATAATCCTACCTAGGTATTCTATTTCGTTAGGAAGAAAAGTACATTTCTTTAAATTTATTGAAAATCCTGTTTCAGTTAGCGTTTTTTTTTTCTGATAAAAAAATCGGCACGTTTGCTAAACCGTACGATACCTTGCAATATTAAATAATGGACCTCTGGTATAACGGATGCGGTCTTATAAATCGACTCTTCTGCAACTCTAAGTAAGTTGATGGAAACCGAAAACCGTATCCAGTGAGCTAAACCAGCGAGCATTACCTAACCTATCTATATAGTTGTTGATCAAGGGCAGAGGATATCTAGTTTTGACGGTTATTCGATTCAATACACGATAGCCCCACGACCATCTTATCAGAACCATGCTTTTTTTACTAGCAAGATCGGACTAGAAAATGGGAATTTACTAGGTATAATAACCCCAGCAGATAATTCCCGTAATACCCGTTCCTCAGCATTCAAGCAGTAAGGCCGACGTTGCACGATTTTGCAAGGAACTATTAGTTTAATTTCTAATTCACCCGTCTTTACTCTACTTGTAGGCGTGCCTTCGACAAATGAGTCCGTAAAGCAGCCAAGAAGTTTCATTAATTGCGGTTTTAAATTATTTGTAATGTCGGTATCTACATTATCGAAGTCAGTTACAGCCTTACCTACGTCACAAATATTAACAAGAGAAGACTTTTCGATTATAGTAAGTTTGTTACTCGATATGTGTACAGAAAACCCTAAAGCCAATAAAACGCGTCCAATCAGAATATCACTCTGAAAATCATCAGGTATAACGTGAAATAAAATTTGTATGTCATGACCACAAAGAGTAACCCGAGATAAAACCTGTAAATCACACAATACGCCAGATTTTCCTACACCTATCAGAGTAACAGTTGTATGTTGCATTTCACCTGAAAGTTTAAGCGAGATACTCTTTTTAACTAGGGAATAATCAGCGCCGGAATCAAATCAAAACGAAAACTGCTCACCAAATTGAGTGATCACCCCGGTGACAGGTTTCACACCGCATACGTCCACTAGTTTTACTACGCTGGATGTGGCGGCAGGCTGGGTGCTGCCGCTTGCAACTGGCCAAGTTTTCGAGCATCGTGATGCCACGTGACCCACGGCACCACACTTGTAGCATGTCACGGAGGTCCTTGTTATAGCCACGGCAGAGTTGATGCGATCGGAAGTCTGAGTTGTTTGCTGTTTGTCATGCGAACGGCTGAAACATTCAAAAGATCTATGGCCAAGTTTTCAACAAGCGTAACATATTAATATAATAATAATAATAATTCTTTATTGAACACTGAAATTAATATACATACAATTCATAGATACCCTGACTCCTAAACTAGGTTACCCTGTATGTTAGGAGGCAGTTTCCCCTCCCATTCAGTTATCTTACATTCCGTGCACAATGCAGACTCTAAACATAGATCAAGAAAAATAAAATAAAAAAATAAACAAAGTGTGTGTATGCATGCGTGCGTGTCCGCGTGTGCGTGTGCGCGTGTGCGTGTCCGCGTGTGCGTGTGCGCGTGTGCGTGTGCGCGTGTGCGCGTGTGCGTGTGCGCGTGTGCGTGTGCGCGCGTGCGCGTGTGCGCGTGTGCGTTTTCATAGTCGTATTCTTTTAGCCAATTTAAAATAGTTTGTTTAATTTGGTGTCGTTTTAAGTTCTTTAATTTAATTTTTTTATTAATAGCTTGGTAGTCATATTGCCTTTTTGCTAAAGCGCTTTTGACAAATGGTACTGGAAAATTTTGTGTTCTTTTGTTTCTGTCTACATCTATGGGACAAATATTATGATATCGCTTTATGCATTGGTATATATACGATTTTCGTACACTTAGGACATTTGCCAATTCATATACTTTAGATGTTGGGTTGTGTATAAGGAAGATTTAGTATTAGTTTTAATGTAGATCTTTGAGCTCTCTCGGCCTCTATAAGGTACGTTTTGGGAGCTCCACCCCATGAGCAGATACAATAATTTATGAGACAATGACAAAGGGCGTTATATGTCTCAATTAGCAGTTTTTTTGTCGCTACAGTTCTTAGGTTCTTAAATACTATAGTGAGTCTCCGACTTCGTTTAGATACATTTGCTATATGAGGTTGCCAATTTAATCTTTCGTCGAGGATTACTACAAGGTATTTTATCGTAGATGTTCGTTCTAATATTGTACATTTACATCTCTCCTTTCTTTGAGACGTATTACACGGGTACGTATGCATGGTGACAGAAAAGCTATGTGGTGGTCTTGAGATTATAGTTTTATAAAAACAGATGTATTTTGTTTTTGTACCATTGACGGTTAAAAGATTATTTTCCAGCCATTTCGTGACCACACGTAATCCAATTTTAGCACAAAGTTGCACAGTATCCCAGTCTGTACCATGAAAGAGGATTACAGTATCGTCCGCAAACATAAAAAGGTCCGCATTATCGATGTTAATTTTACACAATTCATTTATGTACATCAAAAATAGTGTTGGTCCAAGAGTGCTGCCTTGTGGAACACCATAGCTACATTCGGCTTTATCACTTAGCTTGTCTTCAACACGTAATATTTGGGTTCTGTTTATAAGATAGTTACAGAACCATGCATATGGCATACCTCTTATACCTAGATTTTCGAGACGTCCGAGAAGTATAGGAATAGACACAGTATCGAATGCTTTTTGCAAGTCTAAGAAAACACATATGCATTTATCACCTTTGTCTACATAAGATGTTATTTTTGAGGTCAGTTGTAAAACTGCGTCTTCTGTTGAACGATGTGCCCTAAAACCAAATTGATTCGCAGCTAGATATCCGTAGCGCTCTAAATATTTTGTCAATCTTTTATTCACGAGCTTCTCAATTATTTTTGAAAAAGTAGGTAACAATGAAATCGGCCTGTAATTTGAAGGAGCGGTCTTATTGCCAGATTTATATATTGGTGTTACTATGGCCTGTTTGAAGGATGACGGAAATTGCCCTGTTTGAAAACTAGTATTACATAGATGTGCTATAGGTGCGCAAAGAATTTGACTATACCTTTTAACGAAATTAACAGTAATTTTGTCCCAGTCAGGAGAGATATTTGATTTAAGTTCGTTAATGGTAGTTTTTACTTCCTCAGAATCTGTTAGGAAAAACGCCATCGAATGTGTTGGACCTATCTGTTTGACATTATCAGCAAGTTCTGAGACTGATTTGCCTATGGTGTTCAGAGTATAATTTGCAAGCACTACAATTGCTTGCAATTTGCAAGCAATTGTAGTGAAATAGGTGTTTACCAGATTAAGTGAAGCTTTTGGAGTAGCTTTAATTGTTAATAATTCTGTCGTTATTTGTTTGGATTGGCTTAGATTACAAATTTCTTTAATTATCTTCCATGTTTTTCTATTCGTTTCCAGTACCAGTACCAGTAGTGGTGTGAAGTTCATATTTGTAATACTGTCTTTTTAAGTTTTTTATTATATTATTGCATATGTTTCTGTATTTTCTATAGTGTGACGCTAAATCTTCATTAGTGTTATCCTTTTTTAATTGTTTATGTAATTTGTCCCTCTTTCTTATTGATCTTACAACTCCCGGTGTTATCCAAGGTTTTAATGGCATATTTCTTTTAGAAAGAGTTATTCTAATTGTATTAGCTTGAATTAAATCTTTTATAACATTTGTAATGTACTCTGTAGCATCATTGACGTTGTCGATTCTGTAATATTCTTCCCAGATAAGGTCATTCATACCTACATCTATCTTGTCAAAGTCAATTTTTTCTTTATAAAATTTAGTTTTGTTTGTACCAATTTTTACTCTGTCAATAAGTAATAAAATAGGGTGATGGTCAGTAAATTTATCAAAAACAATAGATGTAATGCTATATTGTGCTCGTACCATAAAATGATCTAAGCACGCTTCCATCCTTGTTGGTAGATAAACGCATTGTTTTAAGCCATGCATAGATAGCATATTAAGATATTCTGCAGAATACCCTTTTATAGCACAAGGCATAACATCTAAGTTTACATCTCCAGTTAGGACTACGATACTTGTATTTATACTATTTAGTATTTTGTCAAGTGATGTGATATACTTCGTTGGATTGCGAAAACTTGGTGATCTATATGTACAGATGACCGTGGTGTTTGTTTCAATAGTCAGTATTAGTACATTGCCGTCATCAACTATTGGTTCATATGTAGTGACGCTTATATTATTTTTAACGTATGCTACTACACCGTCATTCCGATTAAATAAACGTTTAGTATAGTATGACGTGTAGGTATCTATTTCCGATATTATGGAATCATCTTTTAACCAACATTCAGTGAAAACTACAATGTCTACATTAAGATTTAATTGTGACATAAAAACTAGGAAAGCGTCTAAATTACAGTTAAGACTTCGTATATTAACACATAATACACAAAAAGAAGATAGGTTTTTATCATTATGGTTTTTTACATCTTTACATAGGGAAGGACTTGTCAAGCTTATACACCTTACCTCGTTTACTTGGTCAATCTCATCAATTACAGTTTCACTAGGAAGATTGAATATTAAAAGTTTTTATTTTTTTATGACCGATAGAAAAAGAAACAGTTTGACAAAAAGGATTATTCTCAGTGATGTTTGGAAATATTCTTTCATATATGGCATACATTGACATATTATTTTGATTGCGTTGTAATAAGTAATAATTTTTCTACCAGACGTGTATATGTGAGTAAAATTACGTGTATTTGAGTAGGTTTTCGGTAGGAAGTTATTATCTGTGATTGTGATTTTATTGTAAGTTATTGTATTAATTATGTGTCTGTATATGTTTTTTATTGTGTTGTATATATTACTTATGGCTAAGAGAAACATTACATAATAAGAATAAGCGTACAAGTAAGTTCGATAAGAGCAATAAAATAGAAAGCTATTACATCGTTAGTGTAAATCTAGTCATTTTCGCGTTTTTAATTTTAGGAAATCTGATTCCGTTTCTACACGTATTGTTGGCGAGCCCTCTTCTCTACGTAGAAATACCCTTCCATATGTTGTCCAGCAGAATTTAAATTTTTCTTGAGTAGCAAATTCTCTAGCCAAGTAGAATAATCTTCTGGTTTTAGTGCTGAGATTTTCCGAAATATAAATTGGAGTTTTGGGCCCCTTAATTTCCAGGTGTTCAGTGTTCAGCTTGTTGTGCTTATTTTCCTTATTGAAGGTTTTAACTGATTTAACTAAGCTTTCTTTGACTAGAATTGATGTAAATTCAACAATTATCGGTTTATTCGTGGTCTTTGAATTAGTGCGAAAGACGTCTTTGATATCAGATGGTTGAATTGGGGTCTTAATAACTGTACCTGTTTTCAGAATGAGATTTAACAAGTCTTTTTTGGTTTCTAAACTATTTTGGGTATATTTCGAATTTCCAGGCTGTTGTTGCGGGTTTGGCGTTCTAGCTGATCTATTTTAGCTTCCAATAATCGAATATAATTCTTATCTTCTTTTATGTTTTCTTCCGTCTTTTGCATCTTCTCAATAATTTCATCATATTTCTTTGATGTAAAGTCCACCGATTCTTTCAGTTTAATATTCTGTTCTTTTATTTCCTTCATAGTAACTTTTAAATCCATAAACATGCTCAGTATTTCGTTTTTGAAAGTCGACATACCGAATTTTCATCTGCTTCCTCTCTTTTCCTTTTATTGCGCTGGGAAACATAAGTCACTTCGACTTCTGTGCTATCTGTCATATTTAAGTTTGGTTCTGATTGACAAAGGGATTGAGAGGTGTTCACATTAAAAACAGGCGTCTTTGGGGTCGTTCTCTTTAGTGGCATTTTTTGATAAACAATATATATACAATAAATAAATTTGTAACAATATTTATGTATGATACTTCAATTCTTACGTAATAAAATATCTAAAGGTCGCAATGGTATTATTGCAACAATAAGCAACTAGGCGCTTGTTTCGTATTGCTTTTTTATTTTAATAGGCGTTGTAAAAAATAATATCAATGTAGGTAAGTCAAAGTCAAATTAGTTGATAAAACAGTAGCTAGTTCCAAATTCCACACACTATTATAATGAAAAAAAGTTATATAATAACTTTTAATGCACTTTTCAGTTCACTTTACACTTCTATAAATGGATTCGTTCACTTTCACGTTAAAATGTGCACTTTAGACTGTTTTTAGTTATTTTTAAAGCGGAGTGATATGAACTGCGTCTGCACAACTTGACGGCGCGCGGGGAGATCCAACATATACAATATTGTAAAAGCAACACTTAACTTAGGACGTTTGATATCCTGCATATTATTTGCACCGATGTTTATATTATCTTGATAACTCCGCTTACGATATGGAAATGCCATAAGTTCACCTTGCATCTTACTGCGGGTGATTATTTTTTCAGAAAAATATTTCGTTACAACCTTGGTTCGATTTGCCCCATGTGAGCGAGTATTACAGATACTGCCATTTCTTCCTTGTCTAATTTACCTCATCGCGACATGAGTGAGGTAAATAAACGACTTACATACGCAGCGAGACATTCACCTTCTTGCGGTCTACCAGTAAACATTTTTAAAATTGTCGCTGCACGTGTTTCTAAAGTATCAAAAAGAAAAAGAAAAATATCTTTAAATTCTACCCACATTATATTAGGAAAAGCTATTTGGGGAAACCATGTGTTATCAAGAATAAGTTTACTTCCCTGTATATCACGATCCGACAAACACATAGCGGGCTACATACGACATGATATCGGTGGCGATCTAGGGTAGAGTAGTGGGGATGCCTCTTAGATTGCCTCTAAATCGTGTCGTATGTAGGGCCATTTAGAGGAAATCTAGGAGGCATCCCCACTACTCCACCCTAGATCGCCACCGATATCATGTCGTATGTAGCCCGCTTATGTCTGCAGTTGCTAGCCAGGCTCGGGCATCAGTGTCTGCATTTTCGGGGGTGGAATTCAGGCAATCCAATATTCTTGTCGTCGATAGCCGGCGGGTTGCGTAGCGCCTCCGCAAGTAGTCGCATGTTATTTTGCTGCGCCTCAAATAAAGCGCGTAAACCGTCGTTCGCCTCGATCTATCTATCCGCGTTTTGTGCCTGCACCGATCCCACTTCTGATGTCGGAGAAACACAATTCTCCTCGATATCGTCATCGGTGATCACGGGTCTAGTGGGCGTCATTAGGATTAAATGCGAGCACAAAACAAAGTATTTGAATACACTGTTTTTGTACAATTTAATTAAAGTTTTAACAATTTTGAAAGTCACTAAAGGAATTACTACTTTGCAATCACTTATTTTAAATTAAAAACGTTTAATGTAAGCAAAGTCCAAGCAGCAGGTTCGCGACACCGATCTCACGACTACACCGTACGAACACCAAAAAAGGAATAAATCTTTACCACGATCCACAAACACTAAAAAAGTCTAATCGTGCGGTAATCGTCAAAATGGTGCCTCGACCGTCGGCCCCACTCGAGGCTTACCCTCTGCTCTGATTGGTCGTAACATGTATGAAGTACAATACAGTAACTTTAATGAGATTAAATAAGATTCTATACGATAACAAAATCTAACAAATCAAATAAAATAAATATTTAACAGAGCAATTTTTTAGAGAACAATCGATATCACGCGATGAAAACTACTTCCTCCGACACGGCCGTCCTGACGTTTCACGCGTCCTCGTGTGATGTCGAGGGACGAGCATAGTCGTCATCTGTAAATACAAAACAATTTTTAGGCAATATAGTTCGGCCACTCAAAGTGACAAAGTGAACACGTGTTTTTGAACGAAGTCCATTTTACCATACTAAACTTATGATAGGTACAGCCTTACAAAACAAACTCAAAAAGGAATCTATTGTAATTAACTTGTTCATCTTCCTCCGACATATATATGTATAGGTTATATATAGGTTCGTATGAAAGTTCCTAATTTTTTGCTTGAGTTCAAATGCTTTTGTGGCGTGATGTATTCGCAGTTCAAAATAGTGCATGGAAATTGCCTTAATAAGTAAAACTTTGTAGTTTCCAATAAAAAATTGACTTTCAAAATGATCCGTCGTAAATACATCTTGGCATCGTTTTTAAAATAAGTTTCGGTAATAGATTTTTACAAAAACTACAAACCCTCCGATATATTAAATAATTTCTTCAGTATAGGTGGTCAGTTTTGAGGGGTTAAAGATAAAATCGAGGTCATCATCGACCAAGAAATTATTACTAGGGAGGGAATCCTTACCGAGTTTTCGAGATCTTGAGTGCAGTACATTTTTTTTCATATCTCACTGCCATGTGAGTTAAAATGTTTATATCCTCTAGAGGTATATAGTTTCCGGACTCAATACCTTTTATTTCCCCGTGTATCACTAGTCTTTTGTAGGCGATTTGAAATTGAAAAGCTATTGAATTATTGTTATAGCCGCACTTTGATCGTATCGAGCTGAAGAAGCACTCCAGGTGATCTTGGCTAAGTTTTTAAATAGGCAAAAAATTAAGTTTACCCGTCAATATAATATCAGCATACATTTTTTAAGACTTTGTATACATATTAAGAAACCAATGAATCCAACTTTACTATTTGTTTGTAATATTGGTTTTCCCTCTAATTGCAACCCTCTGATGTATAGATATCCATTATATTGACAAACTCTAGTGTGCTATCGCCATTTTACTATTAATAGGTTTTTTTTAAAACCGTACATATTCCGATTCCGACTATTGAAGATATCAAATAAGTTGTTAGTTTTCCTTATAAAATCAACGGTAGCATTAGAACCAGTAAATTCTTGTAAATTCAATTGTTTGTCACAAAATTCTATTGTATCTGCCACGGAATTACTGAATGTTTGTGCCGCCAACTTAAGTTTCATCACTTGTTTTGAAAAATTAATATGCTTATTTTTAAGACGGTTAGCTAGATGGAGACCCTACCTGTCTTGCAGATTATGAAGCAATTCTATAAAATGCTATGAAATTATTCCACCATGCAGATTTGTTAATTCATTTTTCTGACCTAGTGTATTTCTGACAAGTTGTAGTATAAGGGCTGGATCCGGAAATATAACTATGTGCTGTTTACAAAGAGATTTAAATACAAATACTAAGTACTGTTAAATGTCTTTGGCTGTTTATCACAAAGAAAATACGAATATTTTTCAAATCATCGAAATTGCAACCTAAGCTTAGCTTATAGACATCGAAAAGGTGGTCGGACAGCCATCAAAAGTTAGGGAGACTATATAAACACCACAATCTACTAACAAACCCATATAGTTGCCGACACGAGTGGTGAGTACAGATAAACTGTGGTGGGAGGTAGGTACACTCTCGGGTACCTTTATTATTTCAATTCGTAATTGAATATTTTCGCAGACTTTTATGAAAATGTTTACTCGAACACATCAACTTTTACTTGATACAGTAATGCTGCAGATAATCGTGTCCGTTATTTTATTATCCACTATAAGGTATTTAATGTATACCCGGTGGTTAGAATTGATTATTTTATTAAGAAGACGGAAGAGGTGATATGCCTTCCATAAAATCTGGTGTTGCGGTGCGCCGTACAGTAGCTACTGAGATATTAGTCGCCTCAGCAGTCTGTTTATATACGTCTATGATGTTTTTCGCAGTACCTAATTTTTTCATGTAACTAAACACTGAATAGACAATTTGTCGGATTGTCTATTTAACACCGAATTCTTCCTTCTCTGCATATTTAGACCAAAATCTGAACACTCAAATTATAACAACAAAAATAATTAAAAACAAGAAATAACATAAACAATTCATCATCATCATCATCATCATCATTACAGCCCTTTACAAGTCCACTGCTGAACATAGGCCTCCCCCAAGGTATGCCATAAAGCACGGTCCTGAGTCACCTGCATCCATCGACTTCCTGCGTGTTTTACCAGGTCGTCACTCCATCTAGTGGGGGGTCGCCCTACACTTCGTCTACCGGTACGAAGCTGCCACTCGAGAACCTTTTTTCCCCAACGGTTGTCGGTTCTTCGAGCTATATGACCAGCCCATTGCCACTTCAGCTTACTAATCCGTTGGGCTATGTCGGTCACTCTGGTTCTACTGCGGATATCCTCATTTCTAAGTTTATGACGCAGAGAAACTCCGAGCATAGCCCTCTCCATAGCTGGCTGAGAGATTTTGAGCGTCCTCATACGGCCAGCAGTGAAGGACCACGTCTCGATTCCATATGTCATCACTGGCAACACGCATTGGTTGTACAACTTAGTTTTCAGGTTTTGAGGTATACCTGACGAGAAGATGTGTCGTAATTTCCCGAACGCTGCCCAGCCGAGTTGAATCCGTCGATTGACCTTTCGGTCGAAGTTGGACTTACCTAGCCGGACTATTTGTCCCAGGTAAACGTACTCGTCAACAACTTAGAACTTAGTGCTCCCAACAACTACGGGCATAGGTATGACATGGACATTAAACATAATCTTTGTTTTGTCCATGTTCATCTTAAGACCTATCCGTTGGGAGGCACTATTGAGGTCATTGAGCATAGTGCTTAAGTCCTCCAGCGATTCTGCTATAAGGACTATATCGTCGGCAAATCACCAAAAACAATTAATAACAAGGAATACACAAACAACAATTAACAACGAGGTAACAAAAACAATTAACGAAAATAAACTTATTAAAATAGTTATCACTAAAATTATTGCTCTGAAGTGTACGGAAGCCGAATGATACGTTCGAAACCAATAGACGACGAGAATCGACTAATGACCAATCACGTTGAACGTCAGCGTGGTCAACGTCGTATCGACTAATAAAAAGTGTGCTCACGACTTATGTCGGCAATTATACATTGTTTAATTAATGTTGCCTTTTGTTCGCCTCTTTAGCCATCTATATATTTATATAACCGATAGGTATCTTCCATCCACTATTTATAAATGTTACCATAAACACCAATGCCTCCCTAGCTTCAGCTACATTGTGACCATCCAAAGCTACCTAGGGAAGTAACCTACATCTAGGCATCTATTGAATAATTTAGCGCTTAGTTAAGGAACAACTTCGAAAAAGTTTATGCAAATGTCAGATGTTAGATTGTTCAGTCCTGGTGTCTTATTTGGATTCATTGTGGCTAAACATACTCGAATTTCCTCACTAGTAAATTAATGGAATGTCATCAAATGCATTCGAGGCTTCTAGCATTTTCCCCCTAGTTCATTAGTTTGAAGAGTCGCTCGCGTCCGTAGGCTTCGACCACCTAATCCTTAGCCAACCCTACTACCACCCCATAGTTTCGCACCATGAGGCACCAAAAAAAAGAAATGGCCCTGAGATCGTGGCGGCCCTTTAATGGGGCGGGGGTGAGAAGAATCTCCGGGAGGACAACGGGCGGCGAGGTTCGGTCACGTTCTGTCTTCCGGAGGGGCGAAAAATTGCAGAATCCCGTCTGGCTACGCTGAATGTATGCGGTGCAATTAATGATAAGGGATGCGATATGGCATCGGATATATGTGTCTACAACTGCGTTACAGCGTTTATACGCTGTAACGCAGTGGTTGTAACATAACAGTAGTTCTTATGAACAGAGAGGTTACAAGATGAAGAGAAAATATGAGCGGTTTGGCTGAATTGTGTATGAATGGGTTAGACTTGGAGAATGTATGGCAAAATGTTAAGAAAGGTTTAGTGGATGCAGCTACCGTAGTCTTTGGTGTTAGTAAGAGAACGAATGAAAGGAAAATAATACGTTATGGTGGGATGATTTGGTACGTACGGAAGTTGAAGCAAAGAAGAGAGCATGGCTAGATTTACTAGCAATCAAAACTGGTAATTCTGGTGTTATGAATGATGAGATTGAAAGAACAAAAACTCAAAACTTCATCATTCAGAATACAGCGATTTTCGTCTCGCATAGCATTCATTCTAGGCTGTTTTGAATGTCCCCTGGCAGTTCTTACGAGTTTCCAGAACATTTTAATATTTGCCTGGAAGTTATCAGATATTCTTTTCTCTTTCTTATCCGTTCTTTTTTGCTTTTTCCTTCCAACTACTTCTTTTACTCTCATAAATAACTTTCATAAAAATAAAGATGTTTATACTTTAAATACTAGGAACAAACATAAGCTTGTAATACCATTTACTAGACTCCACAGAATTAGTAATTCATGTATGGGGCAACGTATACGCTTTTACAACAAAATACTTGGAAATGTACAAAATTTGTCATTAAACAAGTTTAAATGTTTTGTTAAAGAAAAGTTCTACAAAAAAGGGGCTATTATAATACCAAAGAATTTTTTTAAGAAACAGGTTCAGCCCCCTGTCTTCCTCAGAGACAAGGGTCACTTCACCAGGCTCTCTAAAACCTGTTACGACACAGGCATCAAATACGACCAAGCCACTAACCTCGGTGAAGCTATAAAGATCATCCTCAAACTATCGAAGACTTTTATCGCCTCACCAGGCTTTTCATGGCCGAACGCGTGTTCTACTACACGTACGCTCTTCCGGAAGAGCGTAAGGTCAGGGCTGTCCTCGGCGGAGTTCCCTTCGAACTCTCTAACGAGGATATCTTTGAGGACTTTAAGTCCTAGGGCTTCCCGGTCGAGGCTGTGCACAAGATGCATAGCAAAAGGGCAAGAGGTTCCCGCTTGCTCTTGTCATCCTTACAAACGTCCTGGAGGCAAAAGACATATTCCGGCAGCTACGCACCGTATGCGACCTGTCGAGAGTAAAGGTTTAGCCTCCCCATAGGCGCCCTCATCACCCTCTCTTCTGACATCTTTGACAGCACTGAAAAAATCGAATCGCATAAACGCTGTCACTCACAATTCCCCTCTCTCCCGTCCCGACGGTTCTATTGCCTTCGAGGACGATGAAAAGGCTGAGTGTTTTGCAGTGCTCTCAGCTCACATCCCACGGACGCCTCCCACATCCATTCAGTAGAGGATGAGGTCCGCCGCCGGAACTCACCCCCCACTGTCACTGTGTCCAAAGATGAGATTTCATCCATCATCAAAGGACAGAAGTAAAAAAAGGCACCGGGCGCCGGATAGCATTCCCAACCAAGCCCTCAAACATTTTCCTAAGCAGGTGATCACCTTATTGGCTATAATCTTCAACGCCTACTTCGATCTCAGCACAGAATACATTTAGATCTCAGCTACTTTCCCACCACTTGGAGAGAGGCAACTGTCATTGGCATCCTCAAGCCAGGTGGTGAGGTACCTCACCACCTCTCTTCCAGTCCCCGCCAGAGACCCCCGCGACCGCGTTTGCTTAGATAAACTCAGCGACAACGTGACCCCGTCGGCGGGAATGAAAGGAAGGCCCCGACCAGCGTACGACATTCGCGGCAGGACAGCGCTCAAAAGAAGAACAACAAGCAAGAAGACCCCTCAAGTTCCAAATTAGGTCCCATCAGGCATTATAGTTCATAAAAGATAGCTTGTTCTCTGCGACAGCTGTCAGTAAAATCACGCCTATGAAGTCCTGAATCTCTTAGTAGTAAAGACAGTACCTGTCAATGTCATACTTTATGGGCATGCCGACCTAGTTAGTGCACGCCCATAAATTATAACATTAACAGGTACTGTCTGTACTACTAAGAAATTCAGGACTTCATAGGCGTGATTTTTACTGACAGCTGTCGCAGAGATCAAGCTATCTTTTATGAACCATAGATTTGTATTAGTTTGTAAGACTGCCGCATTGTGTAAATAGTTGAATTTTACGTTATTTTTTTTTACAATCTTTAATTTGTTTCACCCCCTAGTAGTTTAAAATAGCAATAAATCTCTCAGTAAATAATTGGTCATATAGATATCATAGTAACAGCACAGAATAAATAATATTACTACGTACAGAAGTTGCACTCCTTTGACTTCTTGCCGACGTTTAGTAGTCTACATAATTATTATTAATCAGATAAATCGCGCACGCAAGCTAAACAAAACATTATCGCTGTGCGCGAGAGAATCCATATTACTTTGCATCTTTTCCCCTTCCTACGCCATGGCAGACTATTCGTGGTTACTAAGGGCTATCAATAAAGAGTTAAAAAAATACTGTTACGCGCCTAAGTTGACGTCAGGTACCCGGCACTAGCGCCATCTAGTGTCGGAGACCAGAGTGCGTTACCAGGGAACGTGTACAGCATTAAGAAGATTGTTCTTCCGCCAAGATCGGAAACGATTGTGCCGGTTAGTCGTCCTCGAAACGCTGGGCAAGCTCACCGTTGTGTACTTGTGGAAAGGAAAAACAATGACCTTCCATGGAAAGTAGCTCGAACCTTGGTCAGAACCACTGATATCTCAGAAGTACGTGTGCTGAGCCATTGTGACCAGGAACAGATTATAGAAAAAGGCACACTGGTTGGTACTTGTGAGGAAGTGGATTGGTTACGTCGGTGCCAATATCTATCGAGTGGCACCCTCAGCAAGGATGCACAAACGAGAGTGACCACACTTTTGGAAGACTGTCGCAGCGTTCTCTCCCCGAACGAAATGGTCGAAGAAGTGTTTACTCAAATATGCCGATGTATTCTCATCAAACGATGCTGACATAGGAAAGACTGGCTTAGTTCAACACAAAATAAACACAGGAGAAGAATTGCCTATCCGTCAGCGGCCAAGAACATTGCCGGTAGCACGTGAAAAGGAAGTGGAAACCATGATTGAGTGAATGGTGAATGATGGTGTTATTGAACCTTCATCTAGTCTATGGTATTCACCCGTGGTGCTGGTGAAGAAGGACGGCAGCATGCGGTTCTGTGTTGACTACCGCCGTCTGAACGACGTTACAAAGAAGGACAGCTATCCCCTGCCAAGAATTGATGACACGCTGGACATGCTTACAGGAGTAAAGTGGTTTAGCACGCTGGATCTAAAAAGTGGCTACTGACAAGTTGGAATTGACCCTAAGCATAAGAAGAAAACCGCGTTCTCGACGGGAAAGGGTCTGTGGTAATTTAAAGTAATGCCGTTTGGATTGTGCAATGCCCCAGCAACGTTTGAAAGGTTGATGGAGCTTGTACTTACCGGGCTAATTGGCGATGCCTGTCTGATCTACTTGGATGACATCATCATCGTAGGTCGTACGTTTGAGGAACACCTTCAAAACCTGGAACGCGAGCTCATGAAGATTCAGAGTGCCAATCTCAAATTGAGTCCGAAGAAATGTTCACTATTCAAACGGCAAGTCAACTTTTTGGGGTATGTAGTGTCGGAAGAAGGTATCCGCACTGATCTGGAGAAAATCGCCGCTGTCAAGGATTGGCTGGTTCCAAAAGACAAGACGCAGTTTAGAGCATTTTTGGGTTTGTGCTCCTATTATCAGCGATTTGTGAAGAACTTTGCAGATATAGCCAAACCTCTGCACAAGCTACCCGAGGAAGAGCGACATTTCTGCTGGGACGAAAGTTGCGATATCGCATTCCAGGAGCTCAAGGACCGTCTTTGCAAAACACCTATATGAGGGTACCCTGATGCAGGCAAGGAATTTATAGTTGACACAGACTCAAGTGATACAGGACTCGACAGTGTGTTGTCTCAACGGAACGGTGATCGAGAGGTTGTGATAGCGTACTTCAGCAAGTCGTTATCAAAACCGGAAAGGAACTATTATGTCACAAGATGCGAATTGCTAGCTGTGGTAAAGTCGTTGCAGCATTTTAGCAAATATCTTCTGGGGCGGAAATTTCATTCACTGACCATGCTGCAATAAAATGGCTATTGCAGTTTAAAAATCCAGAAAGACAAGTTGCGAGGTGGATTGTACTACTGCAGGAATACGACTTTGAGATCGAACTTCGCATCGGGAAATCTCATGGCAACGCAGATGAATTATCAAGAAGACTTTGTCCTGAAGATTGCAAACATTGTACTAGCCAAGGAAGTGGTATCCGTGAGGATGCTTAGGACAGACCACCTCAGCAACGAGTGGAAGGACAGCTTACTACATGTACAGCAGGAAAATCCGGACATCAAGCCGATTCTGGAATGAATGAAGGCCGGTGCTCCCAAGCCCAAGTGGAGCGACGTCTCAACGATGAGTTCGACCACTAAAAGCTTTTGGGCCCAATGGGACAGCTTGCTGCTTCAGGATGAAGTTCTGTGCCGTAAATGGGAAAATGTTCAGGGAGACAGCTGTCATTTGCAAATGGTTGTCCCTAAAGCTAAAGTACCGGATGTTCTACAGCTGTACCATAATGATTGTTCAGGAGGCCATCTGGGTCATTTTATGAAAATCGTTCGAGCCGTTTCCGAGATTCCGATTATATATATATATATATATATATATATATATATGTACACAAGAATTGCTTGTTTAAAGGTATAGGATTTGTTGTGGCCGTGCAAGTTCCATGCGTTGGGCATCGCAGAAATCACATAGGTTCGAAAATATGGTCAGTCAATCATGGTTAGAATAGGTACTTCACCTAAGTAACTTAATTAACATTTCGCAATGTATTGTTACGAGCTTAGGGTTCGTGACAATAAAAACTGCCGATTGAATTACCAAAATTTACGCTTTTATTACCGAACACCAATTAAAACTTAAAATACACTAATAATTAATCCTACTGATTCACTTTATTTCGCTCCGAAGCTTCGCTTGTCTCGCCAAATTCAATACTGCCCCGATCGCGGCTTGCAGCGGCCTTAAACCCTATTACACCGAAACATCCAGAATGTTCCAGTAAATACGGGCGCCAACCGACCAGCCGCAGAAAGTTCGAGTGTGGGGCTTCTAGAAAGCTTAATTCTTCTGTTCGATACTAGATGGCGCTGTTGGTCGAAAGTTCAAGATTGACATTTTCTAGGAAGCCCTCCTCGCTCTGGTCCCCGACACTAGATGGTGCTAGTGCCGGGTACCTGATGTCAACTTAGGCGCGCAACATTATGTTACTAGATGACCCTAACTGCCACATAAAATTGATTTGATTGTAACCCTTAATTGAGAGTGATGTTTTTGCTAAACTAACGTACGGCAATTGATTTTCAAATTAAAATAAATTTATGAACCATAATTTCATCATGTTATGTGTTATAAATACTTTTGTATTTTGATAATAATTCTATGAATGAAGTAGTTAAATTGTGTCCCTATTCACGTATAATATTGTAACTTTTTCAGCATATTTCTAGGCAAATAAGAGTAAGACATGCTCGTCTCGAGCATTATCGGCCCCATAATAACGCGCCAGGCGATCTACATGGACGATCTTAGGAGTCTCTCTTACGCCTTTCTGTATCCGGTAGGTTACATCTTTGATCCTGGTCACAGTCCGGTACGGGCCGTCCCATTTAGCTTGAAGCTTAGGAGATTTCCCTTTGCTGCGGACTGGATTGTGCAACCACACTAGTGAACCTTCGTCGAACCCTTTGTTATTCATTTTGCGGTCATACCGGGATTTCATCTTTTCGGACGTTTGCTGGCCCGATTATCTGACGTGCTCATAAGTCATTCATTTTGTTCCGCAAGTCATTTGCATAATCGGTTATACTGCGTGGAGCATCAGGTGATATCCCGGTGATCAGGCCTGCAGGCAGCCGTAATTCTCTTCCAAAGTTTGCGAAAGCTGGTGTCACTGAAGTACTTTCGTGAACAGCGCTTCGATATGACAACAAAAACGGTTGTATGTGCTTCTTGTCCCAATCTCGTTGCCGATTGTCTACAACTTTTGCTAGGTACCTCTCCAATGTCTGATTAAATAGTGCTACCATTCCATCAGATTGCGGGTGATAAGAACCATAACTCGGCAAGTTTCCTGGAATATTTGAGTCTCAAAATTCCTTCATGATCGCTGTGAATCTCTAAAGGTACTCCAAAACGACAGAAGACTTCATGAACTAGTTTATCTGCAACTGTTGAAGCTTCTTGATTTGAAATGGCGAAGACTTCTGGCCACTTAGTGAAGTAATCCATCACAACCATGAAATACTTGTTACCGCTTTCACTCTCCGGAAACAGCCCCGCCACGTCAATGGCTATTTTCTCCCATGGTGCAACAACATTGTACAACTTCAATGCACCTCTACTACGAGTCTAAGGTCCCTTTACAGTCGCACAACTTGTAGATTTGCGACACCAGTCCTCGACATTGTTTCGACAGTGGACCCAGAAAAACTTTCCCGGATCTTCAGTAGAGTTCGTTTAACTCCCAAATGGTCACAAAATCGTAATACCATGGTTCGAGCCCAGACCGACCGACCGACTTTTTTTAATTTTTTTTTCAAGTTCCTTTCTTTTTTGAGAAAATCTATTTTTCGTGCCCTTTTTTTAGTATTTTTTAAAAACAAGAAAATTTAAATTAAACTAATTGCACTCATGATTTTTTATTCAAATAACCAGTTCAGTTTTTTCTATTATGTCGCTACGATCATAAAATATTATTCGTATTTCATCAGTATGTAATTTGCATCTAAATATAATTTCCAAAACACACGAATTAAAAAAACTGAGTGAAAAATACCGAGCAAAGCTCGGTCAACCGGGTACTAAACCTGAAATACGATTCTTAACAGAAATGTGATCGTATTCTACTCAGTTAAAAATCTTGATAGAACACAAATTTTAATTTCAGAGTTTTGTGTAACTTAAAGTATTTTAATTACAAGGGACATATATAGGTATGTAAGTAGATACTTGGATAGTGAAGTAAATTTCAACTAAGTTTTGTAATAAAGTACGTACATTGGCATTACTTCTGTAGATAAATTATTACTTAATTCTTTTTTTGCTATAAGTGCCTATCTAATAAAAAAAAATGAAATAAATTCACCTTTCATAACTTCCTTTTAAAATACTTCGGTAATTTTAAAGAATGATATATCTGAAACCTTTTGTTGAGCATTTAGCACCCATCCAAGCAACAATTATGGTAGGAACGACGTTTTTCCATTACAATTTATCAAATAGGTAAAATACATATTATAAATAATTTTTAAATTATATTAATACCTGTTAGATCTATTTTATCTTACAGTTAAATATACTAAACAAAAACAATTCAAATTCCAACAAGTATTTACAAAAAACTATTTACGTAAACGGCATTAAACAAACGTTCAATCGAATACAATGCGCTAGCCCCAACAGCTTATGTTACCCTGGGTGCCCCGCTTGTACCTATAATATATTATAGGTACTATAATTATAGGTAATTATTTCACGCAGGTAGCAAGAGCGACAGAGGGCTGGTGACAGACAGAGGCTGGTTAGTTCAGTATCTGATTTCTTCAAGATTAAAACACAACCTACACTAACGCAGTCCACACACACACAACTATTATTAACACAATAGTTTCTTTTAAGTTTAATAAGTCAGATAAATATCACAGTTTTTAGTTTATTCTTTATTCACAAAAGTAAATTACAATAAATACTCGTAGTTAGTCAAATACAGTCCACTTAGCTCTCCATCCACTACAATACCTATCGATGATAATCGTTAGTAACAGTGTTCCTTTTCAGGCTAACTTTACGTAGTAATTTTTAATTTTATAACCAGTTGTGGGGTAAATTTTTTCTTACACTTGTAACACGGAATATAGTGACATATATTTTGTCTCTTTCTGTGACACGCTTTGCCGGTTTCTATCATAGAAATATAATACCTATTGAGGCGGCATATTTTACTATAGAATTAATGGTTAAACAAATATCTATAATATCGAAACAAACTTGTCAAAAACAGTTTTGTTTCTTTTTAACAAAGCAGTAGCTTCATTAAAAAGGGAGACAACTACAGTTTGTCAATTGCTTATTTTGACACTTTCGTGTGACGTCATTAGTCCATCCACGCGTGATTGCGTCGCCATTTTAAGCTTTGGTATCTTGATCGTAATCATGAAACGGTTAATTAAAAAATGCATCCCTACCAGTATTCTTGAAATAAGTTGTAATACTCTTATTTGCCTAGAAATATGCTGAAAAAGTTACAATATTATACGTGAATAGGGACACAATTTAACTACTTCATTCATAGAATTATTATCAAAAGTAAAGTAAAGTAAAGTTACAGCCTATATACGTCCCACTGCTGGGCACAGGCCTCCCCTCATTTCTGAGGGGGTTTTAGGGCAAGGAAGTGTCCGCCGCGCTGCCCCAGTGCGTGTTGGCGAACTTCACATGTCTTCGAAATATTTTTTTTCTTATTCCTCAGACATGCAGGTTTCCTCACGATGTTTTCCTTCACCGCCGAGCACGTGGTAAATCAGCACTTAAAATTGCAATTAACAATTTCATTGGTGCCGGCGGGGTTCGAACCCGGGTTACTCGCGTTCTGTTATATTTACAGCGAGTGTTAACCATCTGAGCTACCACGGCTCTATTATCAAAATACAAAAGTATTTATAACACATAACATGATGAAATTATGGTTCATAAATTTATTTTAATTTGAAAATCAATTGCCGTACGTTAGCTTAGCAAAAACATCACTCTCAATTAAGGGTTACAATCAAATCAATTTTATGTGGTAGTTAGTATCATCTAGTAACATAATGTTGCGCGCCTAAGTTGATGTCTGGTACCTGGCACTAGCAGCATCTAGTGTCGGGGAACAGAGCGAGGAGGACTTTCTAGAAAATGCCAATCTTGAACTTTCTACCAACAGCGCCATCTAGTATCGAACAGAAGAATTAAACCCGTACGCCAAGCGGTGCGCACTTTAGATCGTACAATACCTACCTTACGTTCGCAGAAGCACTAATTAGATCAGAATTATGTAAAATTGTGTACCTATGAAAAAACTATTTTTTCGTTTTAAACAAAACCAAAGACACTATGCAATAGATAATAGTATCAAAGACAAAGATATGCTCTTTTATTTTAAACCATAACCTGGCAATGTTTCTTAGAAAAAAAAAAAGAAATCACTCTGAACTTTCGGCGTTCCACGTGTCGTTTTGATGAAGGTGCTCCGTCTTTTTTATAGAATTTTATATTTGTGTCTGGACTAAAAACGAAAGTATTATACTTTTTTATATTCCTTGTAATATAGTGAACACGTAGATATATAATTTGTGGTATAAAAAGTGAAAAGTAAATTGCCAAAAGTACTTCAAAATCTGGAAGGCCCATTTTGGCGGTTTGGTCATAAATGTGTTATTTTTCAAATTCTCATTTATTTTTAGTGTAAAATGTAAGTAAAAATAGTTTTCTTACATATTTCAAATAACTTGACGTATTTATTTCAAATTCACACATAAATATTTTTGAAATATTGTTCTAAATGTCACACAGATAAAATATTATTATTGTTTTTTTTAAATATTTTGGTATGAGTAACGAATGGAAACATATAAAATATAAAAATATACATATTTCCAAACATTTTCATATAAATTTCTCCAATAACAAAAGTGTAGGATTCAAATTAGTAGTAATTTTGTCACTAAAATTGAAGTATATATACTACTACTATGCTATACAGGGTAATTTACGTATTTTATTACAATTTCTAGCAACCAAAAATAATTTTATTCGATAGTTTATACATTCAACAAGAATTCCTGTAAGTTTTATCTATAAATATTGTCTCAAAGTGAAAATATAGCAAAATTTGCAATATAGCAAAAAAATTTTCTAACTTACAAATTTTCCCGCCATTAAGGTCCCGAGCGAACGGGAGTATAACATGTCGCGCGCTGTCAGAGCGTACCGAGCTTTCTAGAAGGGTCCACTCTCGAACTTTCTGAACTTAGTCGGTCGGTGCCGGTATTTATTGGAACATTCTGGATGTTTAGACATAAAGATATTTATTCCGACACTTCAGATTACAATCACAAATTAATAAATAAAATTAAGACGAATAAGAATAAAATAAAAGAAATAAAAACACAAAAAAATTAATAAACAAAAAAGAAAAAAAATAGAGGATATAACAACAATTCATGACTTAATAATCGAAACTGATGAAATGGCGGAAGGGACCGCCTCAGCATAAGCCGCGGGATAGCGACGCTGATTTTCAGTCGGCCCCATAGGGTCCTACGGAGACCGTGCCGTAAGTGTTGACATTAAGCGAGATACATATGATAATAACAACTGATGAATGTTAATAACAAAATGGAAAATACGTATTGTATAGTTGTGCTGAACGTAAGTTGCTGAACGCTACGTGAGACGTGACGGGAACATTAGTAAGTGTAATAATTTAATTTAACAGTGTATATTATAAAATTATATATATATATATATATATATATATATATATATATATATATATATATATATATATATATATATATATATTATAAACTTCCGCATAACCCGAGTGAAATTAAGACCCAAAGGTTTATAACAGAGAGGAGGAGGAAGGAGGCTGAAGAAGAATGTCGCGGAATACTGAGCCTATTAAAGGATGAAGCGCGGGTGAGATACTTGTTATGCTCGCGAGACCAGTCTAACTTACTAAAAAAGATACTTTGGGTTTTTTTGTCTTTATGACGCCAAAAAGTGCACAAGCTAAGTGAAGTTTACATCTGGCAGCCATTTTAAGGATATTATTGTCGTCAAGAAATGGGCTTACGTGACCTCTTGGCGGTACATCGAAGCAAAACCACGCACAAGCATTTTGGACCCGTTGAATAAGGTGTGCGGTACGTGACAGTAAACAAGGCCCATAAACCGTATCAGTATAATTAAATTTTGATATTACTAGGGTGTCCTATAGTCTTTTTCGTAATTCTATACTTAAGTGTTCACGCATTCCGTGTTTATCTAAAATTATAGAGAAAATAGTATGTAAGCAATTAACTCAATATCTTGAGACCAATAATATACTGCCCAGGCTGCAATCGGGTTTCAGAAAACAGCGGAGCACTACAACTGCCTTAATTCAGGTCGTAGACGACATACTGACAGCACAATCCAACGGAGAGGGCACTATTTTGATTTTGCTGGATTTCTCACGGGCATTCGATACCATTAATGTTCCCTTACTACTTTCTAAGTTATCATACTATGGTTTAGTAAAAATGCTATTAAGTGGTTTAGCAGCTATTTTAAGAACCGTTCCCAGCAAGGCGTATTAACAAGAAACGATAACACCAGAATCACTTCGGATAATCGGCGGGTTGAACGGGGAGTTCCGCAGGGTTCTATCTTAGGACCACTGCTTTTTATACTTTACAGCGCGGATATTGTAAATAATATAGAGCATTGTAAGTTTCACATGTATGCAGACGACTTACAGGTATATATTTCTTTTAAGCCCTGCGACACAGATATAGCTTTGGCAAAGCTTAACGCCGACCTGAACCGCATATCTCTGTGGTCTGAGCGTAACACACTAGTTCTGAATCCGAAAAAAAAAAACAAAATACATGATACTGGGAACGCCAACACAGGTACGAAAGATTATATCGAAATGCCCCGCTGTTTACATAAATAAGGATACAATAGAGAGAGTTCCTGAAGCGAGAAATCTTGGTGTAGTGATGGACGAGCAGCTGCGATTCGAGAAGAACATTTTTGACATTGTACGTAATTGCTTTTTTAGGCTAAAAGTACTTTATCGAATTCGCAATTACCTAAACCTGACTCTGCGTGTAAATTTATGCGAGTCCCTTGTTCTATCAAAATTCAACTATGCTGATTCTCTCATAGGACCGCGACTTCTAGCTCGTACCAAACAAATTATACAACGGGTGCAAAACGCCTGTGCGCGTTTTTGCTTTAACCTACCACCACGTACACATGTAACACCGTTTTTCAACAAAGCAAATATATTAAAAATGGACCTCCGGAGACGTCTACACTTTGCCACTCTTTTGTTTGGTATTGTAAAAAACAAAGAACCATTATATCTGTACAATAAGCTTGATTGGGCCAAAGATCACAATAATAAACATTATCTCAGATCAATTGAACAAAAATTAGTATATCCTTTTAGCCGCTCAACTGCATTCAGAGGTAGTTGTAAATACAATGCAACAAAGTGTTGGAACAATCTGCCACCTCCCTTACGTAGCCTTACAACGATTAATAGTTTTAAAAACAAATATAAATTACTTCTACTCAATGAACAAAAAGATGTTGGTTAAGACGTAGTATCCAGGTAAAATAACTATGATAATTATTTAATGTAGTAATTTTATTACTAAATTAACGGTGAATGGATTTACCAGTAATTTAAAATAAATAATAAATCCGCTTTCAGTCCAATTATATATAGGTATGGGTATGCATATGTATATGTTTATAGTTTATTATGAATTTTCGGGCATCTAGAGCGAGAGTGCACTCAGCCGCCCGAGCTGCCTCTGGGTAAGGGCTGGACTGAAAACCAGTGCTATCACTGAGTCCGGTCCGTTTCACAGTTTCATGCTGCAGCACAGGGTATTTTTAAAATATTTTCTTAAATTTATAATAATGTTAAGTTACTTTTAATTTAGTTGTATTTATCTTTTGGCTTATATCTACTTTTTGCTTGTTATGCTGCATGTTTGAACTTGAATAAAATGCATTTCTTTCTTTCTTTCTTTCTTTCATTTTGTACAGGATTTTTAACCTATAAAAACAGTTCTTAACAATGTTATTGATATAATCTTGAAATCTGAGATCGGGGCTAATTATGATTCCTAAATTACGTGCTATATCGACTCTTTCTAATACTGTGCCTTTTATATACAGTGTTGGGACAAATTTATTTATTTTTTGAATCTGTTGTTTCGTTCCGCAAATTAAAAACTTTGTCTTTGATGGATTCAACACTAAACAGTTTCTTTCTGACCACTTTACTACTTTATCCAAATCCTCGTTGAGTTCATTAATAGCTTCTGTAGTATGATTAGGCTTAAAAGACTTATAAATCTGTGTGTCATCTGCAAATAAGTGATATTTACAATATTGGAAACAGTTACTAATGTCTGATGTATATAACGCGAAAAGTACGGGATCCAAATCGATCCTTGAGAAACACCACGCGTGATCCGCTGCGGAGAATATACACAGTTTTGACCATTTAAGTGATTTGTAATTTGCTGTGAACGTCCACTAAGGTAACTGTGAAACCATTTTATAGTCGTGGGGTCAAATCCGTAAAACGACATTTTGGACAAAAGTAAAGACGTATTTATGGTATCAAAAGCCCTAGAATAATCTAATAGGACGAGTATAGTCCCCTGACCTGTATTTTAGGCCTCCAATATATTACCTACTACATCAGATAGGGCAGTAGCAGAACTTCGTCCCTTTCTGAAACCCGATTGAAGATCAGGCAGTATAGCATTATTTTCTAGATATGAAATTAATTGTTGATACACAACTTTTTCTAATATTTTAGATATACAGGGTAGCAAACTTATGGGTCGTAAGTCTGTCACGGTAGCAGGATTGGCATTTTTTGGAAGAGGACGTATTAAGGCTAGTTTCCAGATGTCAGGGAATGTACTTGTAGTTATCGATAGGTTAATCAAAGCGGTAATAGTTTCAAGACTTTATGGGAGGGTCATTAATAACATATCTAGGTTAATACCATCAACTCCCAGTGCATTAGATTTTAGTTATTTAATTATATTCAAAGTAATATCTTGAGATACCGGTTTCAGCAAAAAAGTTTTAGATGTAAATCTATTAAATTCAAAATATGTAAGATCTGAAATAGTTACGTTATAGGAACCTGGTATATTTGAAAAATGTGAATTAATAGTATCAGGATCCAATAAATGTGGCGGTAAGTCGTATTCGTTTTTCGGTGATTCAGATTTGACCATAGCTTCTTTGGATTGCTGATATTATTATTAATAAACACTTTGTAACATGCTTTTTTCTCGTGGTATAGTGCGACATTTACTTGATGTTTTAATTGTTTATAATAATTTTTATGACTGGGCGACTGTGAACATCGATATTTGTTGCGTGCTTCATCGCGTAAACTTATCATTAATTTCATGGTTTTGGTTATCCAGGGGCAAGGGCGATCCTTAAGTATAACTGTTTTAATAGGTGAATGCAAGTCAAATAAATTTAGGATATAGCGATTAAATAAGTGTACCATTTCATTGACATTATTGGTACAACTGATCACATCCCATGGGATTATCTGGAGGTCTCGTTCAAAATAATCAAATAGGATATCATTTAGGGGGCGATATACTAACGTCCGAGGTAGTATTTTGTCTATTTTAAAATGTAACTCGCATGTAAGAAAGGCATGATTACCTAAGTCAGCTATATGATCAATTGTGACATTTCGTGTTGGCGCATCAGTACAGATAACATCAATTAGAGTTTGACTAGTTTCGATAAAATGTGTTGGCTTATCTATTAATTGTTTAATATTAAAATAATTTATAAATTCCATAAAACGCTTGGTCTTCACATCTTCTGTGTCAATTAAATTAATATTAAAATCTCCCAAAATCAGAACATAATCGTGCGAAAATGTGCTAAGGCTGTCAGTAATAGCATCAAGAAATAATTCAACACTAAGCCATGGTGGGCGGTAAGCCGTGCCTATCAGGGCTAGCCACATTTCTTCTACACAGTTCGGGCGTTGATTCCCTTTTTGAAGTAGAAGCCTACACCCCCTCCACGGCCACCACACACAGAGTGTGGTCTCGGCACGTGATGTAGGCGGTAACCGGGTACGAGCGGAGCGCGCCCATCTTCGCCTTCCCGCAGCCAGGTCTCATTTATCGCCATGAGATCAACATCATGTCGACTCATGGCTACGAGGAATTCCTCGTGTTTCGTACCCAATGAACCCGCATTAAAGAAACCAACTTTTAATTCTTTAAACTTAATCATTGCTAACTAATTACCACTAACGTTGGCTGAATAAAAAGATTTATCCATTGTTAACAGATAGTAATGAGGTAATAATGAGTATAAAATATCAAATACGGTTTTTCTAATTGTAACAAATATTATATATTGTAAATTTAATCTTATAAATAAATAGTACATCTCAGGATTTACGTATAATAAATGAATATTATTAAGACATGATGTATGTCTACTTTGTACCACAGAAAACTATTACTCCTATCGGAGTCATCATGGACTTTGTACACTAAACTGACAACACGTTACATATAAATTATATATTGACCACAGACTACTAAGAGGATACTACGCATATATTGACAAGACATTATGTAAATTTTGATAGATTACATTTATTATTATTGAATATTAGGGTTATTTATTTCCGAATGTTAAAATTATTTACGTTAAAAATATAAAAATAAAAATATGTGTGTTTATAAATAAATACAAAATTAAAATTGTGTTTATGTAAATAGAGTAAAAAAAGTTTCGGTAGAAAAGGCGTATTTAAGGCCACTGAGAGCCGCGACCGGGGTAATACTGAATTGGCGATACGAGCGAAGCCTTCGGAGTGAAATAAAATTGTCACGAATCCTAATCTCGTAACGATTGGTGTCAGAAGTGGGATAAAATCATGCCGATTTTACCGAAGGACGACACGGAGGGTGTCCGTACCCGAAGTCAACGCCAGCAGGAGACTGACCAGAGAAGATTTGGTGGTGCAACACCGCAGACGTCGGGGCGCCAACTGCCAACCACGGATGCTGGCCTGTCAGCAGCTCCTACACCTGCAGCACCTGACTTAGGTACTCTCATGATGATATTGCAGGAATAGGCCCGCCAGCAGCTCCTACACCTGCAGCACCTGACTTAGGTACTCTCATGATGATATTGCAGGAACAGGCCCGCCAGCAGGCGAAATAGACACGCCTATTGGAAGAGCAGCTGTGGGGCGGACAGGAGGAACAAGCCCGTTGGTTGAAAGAGCAGCAGGAGGGACAGGCTCGCCGGCAGGAGGCACAGGCCCGCCGACAGGAGGAACAGGCCCGCCGACAGGAGGAACAGGCCCGCCGACAGGAGGAACAGGCCCGTCGAAAGAAGGAACAGGCCCGCCGACAGTAGGAACAGGTACGTCGGTTGGAAGAGCAGCTGCAGCGCGGACAGGAGGAACAGGCACATCGGTTGGAAGATCAGCAGGCGGAACATGCTCGTCGGTCGGAAGAGCAGATGCTCCTCATGAAGTACCTTCACGCTACCTTTGAGAAAGAGATAAGGGAGGTGAAGGATAGGGTAGCTTAACGTGACAACCGCCTGTCAGAAGCTGAAACTCGAATCGAGGAACATGAAACCCGAATCAACCATGTGAACAATCGGGTTGACAACGTGATGGCTGACATGAATAAAACGCTAAACGACCTCAAACTTGGGGATGGAATAACAGCTTTCATGGTAGCTACAACACCTTCAGTACGTGGATTCAAAGTGCCGCCGTTCGACGGGACTTCTTCCTGGTCGGCCTACAAAATCCAGTTCGAGGCTGTTATGAAGGCGAACGGCTGGAATAAAAGTCAAGCCATGACTGCTCTCACACTAGGCCTGTGCGACCAGGCCTTAACTGTTCTAGAAGCTCTCGGTAAAGAAGTGACTTACGAGCAGCTCCTTGAAGCATTGGAGGCTATATATGGCGACGCTTACCTGGAACACGTCTTTCGAGCACAGCTTAGAGATCGCGTGCAACGCATCAACGAAAACCTGCAGCAGGGGGTCCTTGAGGTGGAGAAACTGGTGCGAAAAGCATATCAGTCTGTACCTGCGCTCATTAAAAGGAACCTGGTGCAGACATTCATCGACGGCATCCGCGACCTTGAAGTTAAATCTGCTGTGAGGTTCTGACACCACCTGACGCTTAAGGAAGCCTTGGCCCATGCACTTGAGGTTGAAGCCGTGCGGCAGGATCATCGTTTCCATCGCATCAGGGAGGTTGCAGCAGCTACAGTTCACGACCGCAGTAATGGATACAGCCCTGGGTGATATGGCTGTGGAGAAATGGGCCATCTTCGATCCTGCTGCCCTAAGCGAACTGTAGAAAAGGAAGGTGATCGATCTCGAGGTGGTATGCGGCTAACGGCACCGCCCAGCAGCGGCGGGATCATCGTTCTCCTCACGTTAGTGAGATTGCAGCATCTACAGTTCGCGACCACAATAAAAGTTACAGCCCAAGGTGCTACGGCTGTGGGGAAAGGTGCCATCTTCGACCCAGACGCCCTAAGCGGTCTATAAAAAGGGAAGGTGATCAATCTCGAAAGGGTAGTGCAGCTAACAGCACCGCCCAGCAACAGCAGGAATACGACTTTGCTATCGGACACTGCAGCGGGAAATGGCGTGGCAACACAGATGCATTGTTAAAAAGTCCTTATCCTGATGATTGCGAGAACAGTACTAGGCAAGAGGGTAAGGAAGTGGTATCTGTGAGGATGCTCAGGATAGACCACCACAGTAATGTGTAGAAGGACAGCCTACAACATGCACAGCAGGAAGATCCGGACATCAAGCCAATTCTGGAATGGGTGAAGGCACGTGCTACCAAGCCCAAGTGGAGTGACGTCTCAGCGATGAGTTCGACCACTAAAAGCTATTGGGCCCAATGGGACAGCTTGCTGATTCAGGATGGAGTCCTGTGCCGTAAATGGGAAAATGGTCGAGGAGACAGCTGTCGTTTGCAAATGGTTGTCCCTAAAGCTAAAGTGCCGGATGTTCTACAGCTGTACCATAATGGTTGTTCAGGAGTCCATCTGGGAATTAAACGAACTTTACTGAAGATCCGAGAACGGTTTTACTGGGTCTATTACCGTGACGATGTCCAGGGTTGGTGTCGCAAATGTATAAGTTGTGCGGCTGTGAAGGAACCTCATACTCGTAGTAGAGGAGCATTGAAATTGTTCAATGTTGGTGCACCATGGGAGAGGACAGCCCTTGACGTTGCGAAGCCGTTTCAAAAAGGTGCAAGAGGTACTCCTAAGATCGTTTATGTGGATCGACTAGCGCGTTATTATGGGGCCGATAATGCTCCGGATGAGCATGTCTTAGGAGGGGGCAGCGTCGGGGAGTGAAATAAAGTGAAAGTGTGAATAATTATTAGTGTGATTAAAGTTTAATTAGTGTTCAGTAAATAAAGTGATATTTTGGGAATTCAGTCGGCAATTTTTATTGTCACGAACCCTAAGCTCGTAACAATAATAAAATATACACAGAAGGAAAAGACCTACTATAAGAGAAGATGAGGGCACTGCACTACACAACAAAAAAACTTTTAGCATGCAATAGTTTGACAGCAGATCCATCACAAAATTCGGCGCTTAAAGCTTTGGTCTCTTGGTCGTAACGCACAACACTGCGGTGTTGTGCGTTATGCATCTCAAACGCAGCGTCACGACGCAGCTTTTAGCATCTATGCGGAGAAGTAGTCAATTGATTTTGCCGCAACTACCAAAGCAAACGTGTCAACATGAACAATATTTTTGAAATTTGTGCTTTACTTGAGGAGGAGGAAGAAGAATTTCTACTCCCTTTAAAAAGACAAAGAAGCCTTAATTCTATCAAATTATCTTCAAGCAAATCCATTGTCAACCCGAGACACACACCGCAGCATTGCTACGAGAACGACGCCGCGCAGTTTGGAGTACGTGCTCCCCACTTCACCGCGTTTGCCTTCGCCACTAACGCATACTGTGACGGAACAAGAGACCATTCTCGACGTTTTTCATAAGATTATGTGTCCGGTACCGCATGCCGCATACCGCAGCGTTGTGCGTGACGATCAGTGTTACCAACATTAAAATCTAGCTCCCGTTGTAGAGAACACTATAATCCCGTCAAGTACGGTAGACAAGTGTCAATCATTCATTGTATTGCATATTTTTTCGTATTTTTAAACTAAAAAAGAATAAAATTACAATTTAATTTTTGTCATTTCCAAATTATTTTTATTTCGAAATCAAATCTAAAAAAAACATAAATTTTTGTTGTCCCGTTAAAAAAAATCCGTTAGCCGTTAAACACAATTTTTTCCCGTTGCCAACCTCTCTGTCCGGTCAAATCTACCGGGAAACCCTTCAAGTTGGCAAAACTGTTCATGATCATGCCAGATTTTCAAATTTTGCGAAAAATAATAATATTTTGCATTTAAAATCGAGTAAATAAAATGACATACAACTTCTTTGTATAACTTACTATTTGTGATAAATTATGTGCAGAACTATTAATAATAAATAATTATTGATTTTTAAAATAGTTTATTTCATTTTACTCAACTAATCAATATTATTTTATATTAAAAATACTATAATATGGGATCAGGGATCTTTATCCCAGTAATTCATCAAACACAAAACAAGGACTTAATTTCAATCTACACAAATGCCATAAATCTGTCAGTCACATTTATTCCTCAGATAAGTTATTTGACGATTGAAAATTCAGCCCCGTATCTGTGTAAATACCTACGGAATAAAGTATGTTAAGCAACAAATCCGATTATATAAAACGAGAAATATTCAAGGTAGTTAATCATAAAATAAATATCGATATCAGCTGCGCATATTGCTGAGTTACAACCTTATATAAGACGGCCATTTTATGCGCCAGATTTGTGTAGGTAGTCACGCTAATCATGTATATAATTATAGGTATGCCCAGTCGATATACTTCCAAGTCAGTGGTTTCTATTGTCCGTTCATCTCATAGACGTATTATATACGTCTGTGTCTATGGTTCATCTTAGAAGTAAGGAGTACGAACTCCCATACTAGAATAGTTGAAAAAGTGGCCATCTATAAGCAGTAAATAACATTTCAAAAACTATCCACAATAGAGCTGGAGTAGCTACTGAGATGAAATGCAAACTTAGCAGTTGTCGACGGTTTGAAGTGTGCTGCTAAACTGCTCAGTAGTTCAAAAATCTAAAATAATTTTATTTAGTAAATATAACCTCGAAAAAGTCGTCTATCCTATTAATATTTTTCGGCACGTTCTTTAAAATTTAGCCCGTAGCTATAGTGGCATCACCCTTATTTAACGATTTTCTATGGACACTTTTTAATACACAGTCTGTACTCCTTACTTCTACACTCCATAATTTTCACTGACCTCTATATATACAAGTACGCTGGACTGGCTATACACCATGACATGCTGAAGCGATTTCGTTTCCGCCATTTTGGCGCTGACAGCAGAAGTGCACGTCCACGGAACTAATAATAGGGATAACACAGTGTACCAAATTATACCTATCGATATAAATTCTATACCCTACCTATACCTAAATAAATAGAATAGACTCTATGGATAGATGGACTCTACCCGTAACTTCCATTCTATTTATGTATCATATTAATATAATGCCATTATCATTAATCATTATTAAAACCCTTCACAAGTCCACTGCTGAACATAGGCCTCCCCCAAGGAATGCCACAAAGCACGGTCTTGAGCTACCTGCATCCATAATTTCTTGCATATCTTACGAGTTTTTGACTCCATCTAGTGGAGGAACGTCCTACACTTGACCTGCCGGTACGAGGCTGCCACTCGAGAACCTTTTTTCCCCATCGGTATTCGGTTCTTCGAGCTATATGGCCGGTCAATTTCCACTTCGGCTTACTAATCCATTGGGCGATGTCGGTCACTCTGGTTCTGCTGCAGATATCCTCATTCCTAAGTTTGAACCCCTGAGCATAGCCCCCTTCATAGCTCGCTGAGCGACTTCGAGCTTCCTCATAGAGCTAGCAGTAAAAGACCTCGTCTCAGATCCATAGGTCATCACTGGCAAGACGCACTGGTTGTAGTATCTAGTTTTGAGGTATTCCTGACGAGAAGATGTCTTGTGATCTTCCGAACACTGCCCAGTCGAGTTGAATACGTCGATTGACCTGTCGGTCGAAGTTGAACTTACCTAGTCGGACTATTTGTCCCAAGTAAAAATACTCGTCAACAACTTCAGCTAAGTGCTCCCAAAAACTACCGGCATAGGTGTGACATGGACATTACACATGACTTTTGTTTTGTCCATGTTCATCTTAAGACCTATCCGTTGGGAGACACGATTGAGGTCAATGAACATAGTGCGTAGGTCCTCCAGCGATTCTTCCAGCGATTCGGCGACCTTTCGACACTTGGCTATGGCCCTTGAATTTGGTGGAAAATTAGGAAAGAAGAAATAAAAAAAAACATTCGAAATAATAATCTAATACTTTTATACTTACTGGTTATTGGCACCAGAAAATATTGTCGGTATACTGCACTTTTTCAAAGTGGTGCAGTTCTCATGTCTAATACAACAGTCGTCTGTAAAATGTTTGGAACAAATATGATCATTTTGTTTCGGACGCCAATTCACAATATTTATGCTTTTAAGCCATAATTTTAGTCTACGTTCAGTTGGAAATCTGTTAATTAATAAACATTTGAAAATCATCCGTTGTTGGCGACTTTTTTTGTTAACACATATACGTTATTATTTTGTAAACACATATATGTAGGAAAGAACATCGATAATTATTATAGGCAAGGAACTCGACAACCCTATTGAATTTTATTGTTTATCAAAACTCAGTAATATACACCCAAACATGTTGGTATATATGATATTTAAGATTAATAACAAATTTTTAAGTACTGATATTATCAAATAGTTTTAATTTATTTAATATTTTCTGCAAATTAACTTACTTGTGAAATGTTATACCACTTCCCTTTTGGTAACGAGTTTTACAGATTACGCACACTCTCATTATTAATAAAAACAATATGTAACCAATATTATACACAATCAAACAACAAAATACTTTAGTTTTTTAGTTAAAAGTTCAAAATACAGGCTTATGAAATAAGACAATATAAATAAGACAACAGACTTTGGCATATTATGTCAATTTTATTTTTCATAACATCCTTTAGCGGCGCTTCAAACTGGCACAGTCATTTTGTATGGTATAGCCAGTCCAGCGTACTTGTAGATATAGAGGTCAGTAATAATTTTATTATAATAATTTTTATCTCTAGTATATATTCAGTAATCTATGGGTGTTATAAACTACACAGAGTACTTTCAGTTTATACAAAGGTACTAGCTTTCTACATATTTATTTATCTGTGAAAGGTACTCTGTGCAAAGTACTTTTAAATCGTAGAGGGCTCTGTCCAGTGTTGCCAACTTAACGGGATTCCCGTTAGATTTGATTGAACAGCGACGTTGGCAACGGGAAAAAATTGTGTTTAACGGGTGACGGATTTTTTAACGGGACAACAAATATTGATGTTTTTGTTTTCATTTTTTTAGTTTAAAAATACGAAAAAATGTGCAATACATTCTTTTCTTTAAAAATTTGAGAGAATAAATTTTCATTTGACGTAATTCTTTTAATACAGCTCGGAAACTGTTGTGTCATTGGTTGGCCAAAATGATGCGCTACTGTTAAATATATAGAAAACTATCGACTACTCTATTTATTTCATTCTCTCCCTTTACTGTATGAGTTGCATATCCTGTGAACCTGTGATATCCTTGAAAGTAAATAACTTTTAGTTCGATAAAATTACTTTATTACCTATAGCATGTAGTAGATGGCGCTATTACAAATCTCACATAGAAAATTTTTGGTAGCCAATGGATCTCACAGACTCAAAAGAGTAATAGATCCATTTGAATGATCGATCCGAATGTGCCAGTATGCGTGACGAAATGTACTAGAATGCTTCGGTCACTAGAAATGAATGATTAACACTTGTCTACCGTACTTGACGGGATTTGACGGGATTATAGTGTTCTCATTGTGTCTGTTCGTTAGGTATAGAAGGACAGGAAAGGGAACTACTTCTTCCTCTCATTATGTCGAAAGCATTTGCCCTATTCATCTTTGATGGTGCGTACTGTTTTCGAGGCTGTTGTGTATTTGCAGGTGATGTCGATAAATCCCGTTTACGCTTCTTCAGTATCAACCATGGTTTCATCTGGAATGCATTAAAAACGTCAAATGTAAACGATAAATACACAAACATCATAAAATATATATACTTAAATAGTACAAGCAGGGTTAACCTTGAAAGGAGAGGTGACCAAATAAAAATAGAAAGAGAAGTCAGGCAAGGCGATCCTTTGTCGCTGAAAATTTTCATCGCTGTGTTGGAAAATATATTTAAAAAAGTTAAATTGGACAAAATATGGGATTAATATTAATGACCGTCGTTTAAATCATCTTAGGTTTGCAGATGACATAGTCATATTTTCTGAAACAGCTAAACAATTTAAGGATATGCTACACTCACTAGATCAAGAAAGTTCAAAAGTAGGTTTTGAAATGAATATAAACAAGACTAAGATAATGACCAACAGTCACAACATACCCATCAACGTAAAAGGAAACAATATAGAATATGTAAAAAACTACATTTACTTGGGGAAACAAATATCCTTCATGAAAACCAACAACGAAGTCGAAGTAGAAAGAAGAAAAAACATTGCATGGAGAAAGTTTTGGTAACTAAAAGAAATTTTAAAAGGAAATTACAGTATCAAAATAAAGAGTACTATAATGGACACCTGCCTCTTACCTAGTCTATTATACGTCTGCCAGACTTTGACATATACAAACAAAGTGAGAAAGGAAATATATACAATACAGAGAACAATGGAAAGGAGTATCTTAAATATAAATAAAATACATAAAGTCAAGAACAATATAATAAGACAAAGAACAAAAATAACAGATGCACTCACGCACGCTTTAAGGATAAAGTGGAAATGGGCAGGACACGTATCACGATACCCAGATAATAGATGGACAATACAAATCACACGATGGAAGGGACCAGTATCTGGCAAAAGGAAAGTTGGAAGACCACATAAATGGTGGGCTGATGACATAATACAGTATGCAGGAAAAGACTGGATTAGCAAAAGTATAAATAGAGAAATGTAGAATCAGATGGAAGAGGCCTTTACTCAAAATGGGATCCATATCTCTGAAAATATAGACAGTTAACCGTACAAACAATAACTAATATGAAATAAGCTAATAATACTAACAATAAGTACTAATCAACATGGAAATGTAAAATGTAGAAACGTAGGGATAAGGAATAAAGAGGCTTTATTATTATTATGGGATATATATATATATATATACTTTTCTCATCTGGTTGGGTTCTATAAATATATAATTATAAATTAAAATGAAAAGGTAAATATACATAAATATCAATACAATAAAATAAATACAAAAATACATAAATAAATAAAGATCCAACCAGATGGAAGCCCTCGGCAGGGGAGACCAGACGGCCGAGGGTTAGGAGAAAAGGGAAAGAAACCGGCGGACAATGCGGGCGGTATTGAGGAGCACTGCCTTCTGCATTTGAGCCCGGAGCGGTCCGTCACGGAGTCCCAGTCGCCTCAGATGACCCGAGAGGCTGACTGGGGTTAGCCCATTCGCAGAGACGACTACAGGAATAATTTCGGCCGGCAGACCACCCCACATATCAGTCACCTCCTGAGCCAGGTCCAGATATTTTGTTCGCTTATCTGTTTCGGCTTTCACGAGGTTCTCGTCATACGGAATGGTAATGTCAACCAAAAATATCCTTGACTGTGCCCGGTCCATCAGCACAATATCAGGCTTATTCGCAAGAATAGTGCTATTTGTTATGATGGTCCGGTCCCAATAGAGCCTGGCTTCCGGCAAGTACTTCTAATACAGCAATTTCCGGTCCACGAGACCGTATTTCACAGCGACCTCCTGGTGTAGAATTCTGGCTACTAGGTTGTGCCTGTGCAAGTATTCAGAGTTAGAAAGCGCCGAACAACCGGTGATGACATGTGCCTAAGTGACTCCCCGGGATGGCGACAAGCTCAACAGACGTCGACGGTGCCGTCCTTTAGGATGTATCCCCGATAGTTGTTGGTCTTAATAACCTGATCCTCTATTGCACAGACAAAACCCTCGGTTTCCCCGAAGAGGTCACCGAAACGTAGCCAGTTGAGAGAGGCAACTTTATCTACGAAGGGCTCATGTAAAGATCTATAGTACCTCCCGTGGAGCTCCTTCTCCTTCCATACGGCCTCCCGGTCGGAAATGCTAAGCACTGCTGGGTCCTGCCATTGCTCGTTGGCTAAGGATAGAGGGGTAAGCCCTTTATTACTAGAAATGACGTCATTGTAGAATGGATCTCGCCAGGAAGTAATGACGGAGGCTGCACTTCATGATTATGCATGGTGAGCGCGCTCAGAAAGCCACGCCCACCATGCTTTCGCGGCAAGTACAGCCTTATTACCGACGATCTCGGATGATGCGTCCTATGGGACGTCATGGTAGTGCGGACTTTTCTATCCAGGGCGTTAAGTTCAGTCTGAGTCCACCTGAGTATGCCAAAGGTATACATGAGGACAGGCATGACCCAACCGTTATATGCGTGTGTCTTATTCACACCGGACAAAAGGCCTTTAAGCATTTTGGTCAAGCGTGCATAAAACACGTCGCAAACTGACTGTTATATACTGTTTATACCAGCCTCATCGATACCGATGTTCTGGGACATACCCAGGTATCGGTATGATTCAGCCTCGGAAAGGGTCCATAAGTTGACGGGCATAGATAAGTCTATGCCCTCAGAGTTAGCAACCCTTCCCCTTTCAACATGGAGGACTGCACACTTATCTGTCCCCAGCTCCATTCCAATAGAATTGCTAAATTCACAAGTGATGTTTAGCAATTGAATAAGATGGGAGCGACTGGAGGCGAATAACTTGAGGTCATCCATATAGAAAAGGTAGGTCACTTTTGTCCCTCCTTTCCGAAGCTGAAATCCCCTCCCGGATCCCTCCAGTAAAGTACTGAGAGGGTTCAGAGAGAGGCAGAACCAGATTGGACTCAAACAATCGCCCTGGAAGATACCCCTTCTTATCCTTATGTGGTTCTCCGCAGCCATCATCCGCTCGCCCAGATGACAAAAGATTGTACTCCACTGGCCTATACACTGCTCGAGGAAGTCTCTAACTGTACAGTCTATTTTGTACAGCTCGAGGACTCTCTTTATCCATGTATGGGCACCGAGTCGAATGCCTTTCTGTAGTCTATCCAGGCGGCGGAGAAGTTCCGACGGTTGCGTTTCACCACTTTGCCAACAACCGCGTCAATGAGGAGTGGTTCCTTGGTTCCACGACCACCGCGCCGACATCCATTTTGAGCGCGTGACATCACCTGATTTAGCTCAAAGTGACGAGTGATTCTCGCCCTCAAAATAGATGTCAGTGTCTTATATGTGGTGGGTAGACACGTGATGGGGCGGTATTTGCTCGGGTCTGTGGTATCCTGATCTTTAGGAACCAAGTGAGTGATCCCAGTAGTGAAGAGACTTGGGAGCGACTTCTGATCGAGAGCCTCTTGAAACTGTCGAGCGAGCACAGCGTGACACACTACGAACCCCTTCAGCCAGTAATGATGCAGCCCGTCGAGCCCCGGACTTTTCCAGTACGGGGCCTTACGGACCGCCTCAGCCACGTCTTCTAGCGTTATGGTGACGGGGTCCATAAGCGTAACACTCACACTCTGGCTCGCCACAACTTCCATCCAAGGGCCCTCGCTGTGGTTCACGGGCTCTGACCACAGGCCTTGCCATAATGCGATAATGTTAGCCTGATCCGGTCCTGAGCCCGCTCCACATACCTCTGGTTGCTCCAATGATTTATAGAGCCTCTTATGATCACTCTGGAAGAGACGATTCCGGTTGAACCGCCTTGACCTCTCGGTAAATCGTCGAATCCGCTTCCCCCAAGCAGCGATCTTTTGCTTCAGGTCGTCTATGCGCTCCGTTAGTTTCTGCGTGGTATCCGGCTGGGACAAACTGATATTTGTCCCAGCAAACGCCCTCGGTCTATTATTACCCGACCTGAAGCTTGTCAGTCTGCCGATAAGGGCCCTTGCCTTCACGATACGGTCCTCAATTCTTTTTCTCCAGGCTGGGATGGCATTACTTTGTTTAGTAGCGCGTCCAGTCATCGGAAGTTTGGCGCCAATTATACGGCTATAATAAGCTGCCACTGCGGCGCCAAAAAGAATTGAGTCCGTATCGCAAAGGTCCCGGCTGGCTTCCAAATAGGTCACCAGCATTGGGTTCAGAGCCCTCACGACAGCCCGATTTCGCTTGCTTAGGGCTATGCGGGAAAGTCGCGTCGATTTTCGAGAGGCATGCTGCGCGTTTTCAAAATCGCCTCTTTCAATATACTCCTCATTTGCTCTAGTTCGTAGGAGACCATTTCATAATCGTCCGAATCAACCACAACTGGAAAATCCACGGCGGTTTCCACGCGTGGTTGCTGGTCTGTCGGCTGAGGAGCCGCATCCCCAGCCATAGCCAATTCATTCGATGAGGGAATAGCCTCACGTCGTAATCGTTCGAGCTCGGCATCATCAAATATTTTCGAGCGCATGATGTACCGAACTCGGTCTGCCAGGTTTTGTTCCGTGACGGGAATGGACGGCTCCAGTTCAGCAAAAAAGCAATGCATCCGAGCCCGATACGCTATCCCTGCAGTTTTTCCCCCTTTTGCCCTATAGTACCCCCGCAATGCGTTTTCGTTCATAGCTTTTGTCCAACGCATGCGGTGCACTCCACCAGCGGCGGATGCCGCTTGCCGAGTCTGAGAAGACCCTGCCGACATCAAGCCACCTGGTGGGGATGATGGATGCGGGGGGCTGCTAGGTGATCTTGCAGCTCCTCGGGCTCGGCTGGCGTCAGGCATGCTGCCGCGTCCAGCGCCAGCTCCAGATGCGCTCCGGTGACCCCCAGGTACTGACCCTATACGCTTTCTATTACAATCCATCATCCATTTTTGGGCGCCAATTAACGGGAAACGCCTAGGCCTGGCACCGTTTCATTGTATCAATGTACGGCCGTAAGCACAAACGGGCCTTTGCACCCTGAGTACTGCCGAGGCACGGCGCTCGCACCTCTTGACAAGGCGCTGACTGACTGCACTGACGTAGCAGTTTTGTCCACTGACTTAAAAACATATGGACTGGGCATACCTACAGAATTAGCGTGACTACCTACAAAAATCTAGCACATAAAATCGCCGTCTTTTATAGGGTTGTAACTTAGCAATATGCGCAGCCGATATCGATATTTTAGCTAATATGAATTTGTTCTCATTTCATTTATAATCGAATTTGTTGCTTAATTTACTTTATTTACATAGGTACTAGGCTGAATTTTTAATTGTGAAATAACTTCTCTGAGGAATAAATGTGATTGACAGTTTTATGGCTTTTGTGTAGAAATTAAATCCGTAGCCTGATTGCGTAATACACCTAAAATGGAAAACCATACCAATTTGACACTTTAACAATATCATCCATTGCGTTGTTTTTGCTGGCGAGCAAACGAATTTTTCAGTCACATGAAGCAATGAAAATTGTTGAGTTGTCAAATTAAATTTGAATTGCTATCCCATAAGTTTTGCTTGAGCTGTTTCACCAGGCTTTATCGCATATGTACGCAGTCACTGACTTAGAAGTATAGGTATAGATATTATATCTCTATGGTTTTGTCACTTAACTGTTACGTCAGTGGACGATGGGGTCGTCACTTCCCTACGCCGCCTTACGTCAGCGGGCGATGGGGTCGTCACTTCCCTACGCCGCCTTATTATTATTATTATAGTGTTCTCTACAACGGCAGCTAGATTTTAATGTTGGCAACACTGGCTCTGTCTACATATACTGAAAAGCACAGACTAGATAGAGAAAAATCAAAAAGTATTTGAGGTTTTGAGGAAAGTAATATATCGATTATACATCCTCAAATTAAAGCCTTAAGAAACAGGAATGGCCTTTAGTGAAATTTGTAGAATTTGTTTATGTGTTAATGTACGCATGTTTATACTAGAGAAGACTTGCCTCCGAAATTTATATAAAACATTAACGAACTGTTTTGTAAGTTTGTTAATATTTCTTTGCATATTGAAGTGTGATTCCGTAATTTGTTGTAACTTGCCTGATATAAAATGTGATAGATCGGGGCTAGGCTAAGGTGCAGAATTACATAGTGACAAATACAATCAGAACTATCTGACAAAAACTACAATTAGCGTGGAATCCTGGGTCGCACTAAAATCAGTATGGACATTGAGAGCCAGTATAATAACAGGCTTTGAAGCATCGACATCCTAATCCTCGGAGGTAACATCACATCTGTAGCCTTTGCTTCAAGTTTGTTGCAAGTGCTCATGGTCTGCTGTAGCCACTTAACATCAGGTGGATTGTAAGTTTGTCATTTCAATATTATAAAAAATGATGTTGATGAATAGAATTGTGGGTATTTCTTTAGTAATCTGCCGCACGAATATATGGTCGTCCAGTGGGTGGGTAGAGGGGGGAGGGGTAGGAACCTCCCTCTAAAATGAGGAAGTGCCAGAAACCCCCCCCTTTTTAATGAATTTAATCATGTTACATATTAAGGCAAAATCGCTTTCGGTTATTAAATAAAGGGCAAAAAAGTCTCATTCGGGTCCCGGTGGAAATGTGGGAGTTTTCAGGGTGCGAAAAAACTGGGGGCTCACCCTCTCTGTCTGTAACATAAAGGTCAAGGTCAGCAAGGATGAAGGTCAGCAAAGGTCAAAGTCACCAAATTGAGGTTATTTCTGCTGTGACCTGTGTTAACCTCAATTAATAGTATCGGTTCTGGCACTTCCCCGGCCTCTGCTACGGCACGCTCGCTGCGCTCACTCGGCTCGTGTGTTGTGGTCACAGTCCATACCTGACCTAACCTGTTGCTTGCTGCCAGGTTAGGTCAGGTTTAGATTGTGCCTAACGGACCTATGTTGTGTTCTGTTAATTATGATTTTTAAATTAATGGATATAACTTTTGAGTTTTATTAAATTTTGTGACTTTAATTACCGATATCGCGAAAACTAAAGATTTCCGGCATAAAAGCAGCTAGATGGTAATCAATAGCATCATTACCTGTCAACTAAAGCTAAAATGATCACTTAAATCGTGCAGCAGATTACTAAATCCGACATGAATTGTGAATGTTATTACAAACTTTAATATATTAGTATTCGTCAATATTTATTACAAACTTTCATATTTTCAGATGGATGAGGATGAGCGGCTCATAATTGTCTGTTTCACCTGTCATGCAAGACTCATTCGTTGCAGAAGATTACAACATCAGGCTATTGAATCAAATGCTGTTCTGAAGCAGATGCTTGCAGAAAGTTCCATGGTATTACATGGTATTACATCCATTACAATCTTAAAAATCCACTCCTGAACATAGGCCTCCCTCATACGTTGCTTTATAGAAGGGATTTTGCCAAATTTACCACACATGACAGTTTTTTTTGCGCCCGAAGCAAATATGGGCAACCCTCCGGAAAGCGGAGGAGGGAGGCGGTGAATGCTCATAGCATACCACGCAGCCGACTGCGTGGTTATGTGGAGACTTTTACCCACTAAACACCGCCTTTTAGGAATTGGCTTAACGATCTG
Organism: Parnassius apollo; assembly: GCA_907164705.1. Taxonomy (NCBI): domain Eukaryota; kingdom Metazoa; phylum Arthropoda; class Insecta; order Lepidoptera; family Papilionidae; genus Parnassius; species Parnassius apollo. The sequence goes on from CAJQZP010001686.1 coordinate 298,285, forward strand.
ACTAGAGATCTCTAAGCCGTATACGAACGCGACCCTCCTTGGCAGAAAGGAGGGCGCAAGCGGCGAAAAGCCGCTTAGAAGAGTGCCTTACTAAGGCAGATTAAGGGATGTGTTATGTAGGCTCGGCCTGAGCCGCCAGGAGGCAGTTCAGGTCAGCCGAAAGCTTGTTGGGGGGGGTCCGAGAGAGAGTTTCTCGGTCTGCGCACACTATAGCGAGTGTGGATAGGGGCTGCATAGGCAGCTGTCTCACGAATGAGATGATTTGGGTAGGACTCTGAGGCTTTGAAAAATCTCTCAGAGAGTGATTTAAGGAACTGCTGGATTGTTGGGAGCTCTAAGTCTCGATGTAGGTCGGCATTACGGACATAATAGGGCGAGTTAGTGGCCCTACGACAGAATAGATTTTGAACTATTTGAAGTTCATTTATAGCTTTGGGCTTAGCATGTGCGAAAATGGGGGCCGCGTAGGTTATGACAGGTCGTATGCAGACCTTATATAGGGTTCGCTTGTTGCGGAGGGACATTTTACTGTGTCTGCCCAACATGCTGTTGAGCCTACCCATGTAAAAACGTGCGGTGCGAGTAACCTTCTTGATATGGGGCTCGAAAGTGAGCCTTGCATCAAGGGTGACGCCTAGGTATTTGGCTTTAGTTTGCCATGGGACAGGGGTTCCTAACATCCTGATTGGCGGAGTGGTGGTGAGATGACGTCGTTTATATTCGAAGCAAACGGCGGAGCTTTTCTCCGGGTTTACATCGATACGCCATTTTTGGAACCAAGCTCCTAAGTCTAAGACTTTTGGATCTTGTTCCGAATCTGTGGTAGTGAGTTGACTTTGGAGTAAAGGGCTGTGTCATCTGCAAAAAGGGCTAGTTTGACACCATTCGACGGGATAGGGATGTCGTTGGTGAATAGTATGTATAGGAGGGGACCAAGCACAGATCCTTGAGGGACACCGGCTTTTATTTGACGGGTAGAGGATAGCGTGCCTTCGTGTCTAAAACGAAAGGTACGGTCCTTCAGATAGGAGGCTACAATGCGAACGAGACGGTCTGGGAGGCCTAAGTCGTACAGTTTGTAGATAAGGCCCTCGTGCCAGACTCTGTCGAATGCCTTGGCGATGTCAAAGAATGATGATGAAATGTTTTTTGACGGCGAGGGTAAAAACCGCTGAGAATGTATTCCACTATGCGGTGAACTTGTTGGGGGCACGAGTGTTTGGCTCGAAACCCGAATTGTTGTGGGATGACAAGAGGGTCGCCGTCTGTGGGAAACAAATGGCGCCTCAAGCGCACGAGAATGACTCGTTCGAAAAGTTTGCCCATGGCCTTGAGGAGGCTGATGGGACGTTGATTGGAGGGGAGGTGGAGAGGTTTGCCTGGCTTGGGAATGCCAATGACAGTTGCCTCTTTCCAAGAGGTGGGAAAGTAACTGAATTCGAAGCAGGCGTTAAAGATAATGGCCAGTAAGGCGATTACCTGCTCCTTCTTATTTCCTTTCGAATCCTCCTTTCTATTTTCTCTTTGTTTGATGTTTTTTAATTTCAATAGCCTCGCGTATCATTCTTGGTAGGAATGGGTGTTCTTTTGCGAGGATTTATGGTTTATCCACCATCCCCACCATTTACATCATCATCCACCATTATATTCAATTTGATAAACCACAAATCCTCTCAAAAGAACACCGATTCCTACCAAGGATGATACGTGAGGTAGTAAGAAAGATGTTGATGCCCATCTCCTGTTTCAATTTCTCTCTGTCCCTTTTTACGACATCTGCGGGATAGTACGGCGCAGTATGGATTCTCCTACGCCACCACTACTCTGGCTTTTTCTTTTATTTAAAAACTGGTTTTTGCTTTCAGTCAATACCAAAACCACATGAGGCTAGAGATGAGATTCAATTCACACCAATTCATCATATAGATATTATTCCAGTAGAGTGTGATATAGAAAATGATTGTAAGGACGAAATTTCTAGCCTTGATTCCATTAAAGTTGAGGTAGAGATTTTCGAAAATGAGAATTCCAGATTTGAAGAAAATTGTAATCATGAAATGGGTGAGATATATACGTTTGGTTATGTTAATAAAATAAGATACAGTTTAACATAAAGGCAAGTGGTTACTGTAACATGTAGCCCATCGACACAAAGTAAAGAGGGCTTCATTTGTAATGTGCTGAGTACAAGTGCATGTAAAAAGAGTTTCTGGAAAAAGAATATCAAAAGGTTAATAACAACTTACAACTGGTAAGCAACCATCTATCTTAAAGTCAGTATATGCCATCTTAATCGTCAGAGGTGACAGCGCATTGTAGCCTTTTATGTTTGAACTTACCATCAGGTGGATCGGCTTCTCATCTAGTGCGGGGTTGCCCTTCATTTCGTCTTCTTATGAGGCTACCACTTGAGAAGCTTTCTTTCCCATCAGTTCTCAGTTCTTCGAGCTATATGACTGGCCCATTGCCACTTCAGCTTATTACACTTAGCTTATGAAACATGCAATATTTTAATAAAAGTAAGTGGCTCAGGCCATAAGCTGTAGATGAACAGTAATAATCTTGTTGCTTAAATATATATCAGTTTTTATTTTATACATTGGGTAAGAATCTGTTTCATTCAAGAGACTGCTGAAAAAGCAGATTGATGCTTTTGGAGATCGACATATGGATTCGGAGGATGACTTGCCATTAATTGCATTTGATTCAAAGAGTAAAGAGAAAATTAATAAAAAAGATGACAGTGACATAGGTAAAAAAAATAGTTTTATAAACCTGTATCAAAAAATGAAAGAATAACAACACATTAGAAATTTCTCCTAGATCATTTAGTTGGATATGTACTATACATACAAAATTTTGTTCTTTAATTATACATGAACAAACATTAAAACCAAAATGATTATTTGTAGGTGTGGTTAAGTGTTATTAAAATAAAACAGGACCATGGGGCCACGCTCTCACAGAATACCAGCAGCGTGAAATATCAGTTTAATATTGCTATGTTTCGTATTTTTACAACTACTGAAGCATTCCATTTTAGTCCTTATGGGGGACAACGCATCGACAATTTAATGTTTAATGGGATGTAGATGTCTTTTTGTTCAATCATAGTCAATAATCGTCGGCTTATAATATATACTGATACATTTACACAATATAACAAAATCAAACGTCGAACATTAAAATGGTAGCTCCATTTTAATGTTCGACGTTTAATTTTGTCCATGATACTTATATTTCTACAATAGCATAGTTGGCCAAAACGCACTTCTGGTTGGGTTGGAAACCTAGTCAGAGATAATGTTAGTGTAAAAAAAATGCTGAATTTGATGGCTAGGTAGTGTTGAGATTGTAATTGAACAATTTTATGGGTGCCAGCGGAAGTCGAACACGGGTGCAGTACGCGAGCAGTACCGTGACTTTTACGGCCAACGTTTAGCCCCAGAGCTATTTTTTAATTATTTTTATAGATCCATCTTAATCGTCCCTGAAGGATCTCTCCCGATGTAGGGAGGATTTCCCCTAAACGCAACATGGTCAGAAGAATGTCGTCATTATCATATGAATTTAGTTTCTCTATTGTTCCTTCCCTCCAAAAATGAATATGAATTTTTCATAGTTTTGGCTGAAATACTTTATATCCAGCAACATTAATTAGTATAATTATGTAAAATATTATAAGTTCTCCATTTCTGGGTTAATTAATAAAGAATAGCATAAGGTTCCCCCCATTGTTAACCATTTATGGTGTCTTAAAATAAAGATGAAATGTCTTACAATGAATAAAATGTTTAATTCATGTGTATTTCAGAACAGTACATCACATCGAGAAATAATTTTCCAAAACCATCTAAGAAAAAGATTAAGTCAAATTCTACTGATAGCAACACAAGCGAAGTATGTAAAGAAAACCTCGATTTTCTAGACCCTATTAAACCAAACCCTAAATTGGAAAAAGATAATCAACTAATTAATAGAAATGGAAAACATTCTACAAAGATTATGGAAAGGAAAATTTTGATAAAAAAGAGTAATATACTTAGGAAAAAAACATCTGGGGCATCAATAAAAGATGTTCCCTCCAAACACTTTAGTCATAAGACGCAAGAGAACTCAGACACCACTGCAGCTTGGACACAAGTTGAACAAACTCCAGTACTCCAACTAATGGAAAAATTTAATTGTGATACTTGTGAATTTAAAACATTTAATAAACATAACTTTTTGGCACATCTTAAAGCGCACGTCGCTAAACAAAAGTATTTTTGTAACAATTGTGATTATGTATGTATTAGAAAAAGTAATTTGCGAACACATATGAAAATACACACCAAAGAAAAACCTTTTTCGTGTAATATCTGTGAATATAGATTTAATACAAGACGTTTTTTGCAAAGGCATATGATAATGCATACCGGAGAAAAACCCTATTCATCTCATATCTGTGAATTTAGATCTATTAAGAAAAGTATTTTGCAAAGACATATTAAAATACATACCGGAGAAAAACCTTTCTCGTGTAATATCTGTGAATATAGATGTATTAACAAAAGTAATTTGCGAAAACATATTAAAATACATACCGGAGAAAAACCTTTCTCGTGTAATATCTGTGAATATAAATGCATTTCAAAAAGTTTGTTGCAATACCATATTAAAAAACACACTGGTGAAAAACCTTATTCATGTCATGTATGTGAATATAGATGTATTACAAAAAGTAATTTGCAAAAGCATCTGAAAATGCATACCGGAGAAAAACCCTATTCATGTTGTATGTGTGAATATAGATGTATTACAAAAAATCATTTGCAAAAACATATGAAAAGACATACTGGAGAAAAACCTTTCTTGTGTAATATCTGTGAATATAAATGCATTACAAATGGTCATGTGGCTGGGTTGCCAACCAAAGGTTTTTATTACTTTCAGTTATGATGCAGAGAGACACTACTGCTTATCTAATAGTTTGTTTCCCTCTGTCGTTTCTTACGACACCCACGAGACGATATGGGCTAGTAGATATTCTAACCGATTCTACACGGTCTCATCTCCATATTGATAGTTCTTTTTTAAATAATAAGTATTGAGTTATCAGGAAAATGCTATTGCCCATCTCCTGTTTCAGTTTCGCTCTGTCATCTCTGAAGACTCCCACGAGACGATATGGAGTGGTGGATTGTCTAACATCATCAATTTCGATTCGAAAATTCGATTTCGAAAAATATTACTTCGTATTTTCTTTGTGATAAACAGCCAGACATTCAACAGTACTTAGTATATATATATATATATATATATATATATATATATATATATATAATTTTTAAATTTAAATATATATATATATATATATTTAAATTTAAAAATTTAAATCTCTTTATAAACAGCACATAGTTATATTTTCGGATCCAGCTCATATGCTAAAACTTGTCAGAAATATACTAGGTCAGAAAAATGAATTAACCAATATGCATGTTGGAATCATTTCATGCCATTTTATAGAATTGCTTCATAATCTGCAAGAAAGGGAGTGTCTACATCTAGCTAACCGTCCTAAAAATCAGCATATTAATTCTTCAAAACAAATAATGAAAGTTAAGTTGGCAGCACAAACATTCAGTAATTCCGTGGCAGATGCGATAGAATTTTGTGACAAACAATTGAATTTACAAAAATTCTCTGGTTCTGATGCTACTGTTGATTTTATAAGGAAAATTAACACCTTATTTGATATCTTCAATAGTCGGAATCGAACTATGGTTTAAAAAACCTATAATAGTGTTACGAGCTTGAGGTTCGTGACACTAAAAATTGCCGATAAAATTACCTAAATTAACACTTTAATTTTCTTTACACAATTTTAAACTTAAAACACTAATAATTAATCACACTGATTCACTATATTCCGCTCCGAAGCTTCGCTTGTCTCGCCAAATTCAATACTTCCCCGATCGCGTATTGCAGCGCCTTTATATAGGGCTCTTCCACGAAAACATCCAGAATATTCGAGTAATTACGCGCGCCAACCGACCAAGAACAGAAATTTCGAGTGTGGGGCTTCCAGAAAGCTTTAGTTCTTCAATTCGAAACTAGATGGCGCTGTCGGTTGGAAGATTAGTGATGTCATTTTCTGGAAAGCTCTCTTCGCTGTTACCCGACACTAGAAGGCGCTAGTTCTATATGTCAACTTAACCGCGCAACACTGCCCCCTCCTAAGACATGCTCGTCCCGAGCATTATTGGCCCCGTAATAACGCGCCAGGCGATCCACATGGGCGATCTTAGGAGTCCCTCTTGCGCCTTTCTGTAACGGCTCCGCAATGTCAAGGGCTATCCTATCCCATGGTGCACCAACATTGTACAATTTCGATGCTGCAGGACTCTACTACGTGTTTGAGGTCCTTTCACGGCCGCACAACTTGTACATGTACGACACCAATCCTCGACATTGTCACGATAATGGACCCAGTAAAACTGTTCTCGGACCTTCAGTAGAGTTTATTTAACTCCCAGATGGACTCTTGAACGACCATTATGGTACAGCTGTGGAACATTCGGCACTTTAGCTTTAGGGACAACCATTTGCAAACGACAGCTGTCTCCTCGACCATTGTCCCATTTACGGCACAGGACTCCATCCTGAATCAGCAAGCTGTCCCATTGGGTCCAATAGCTTTTCGTGGTTGAACTCATCGCTGAGACGTCGCTCCACTTAGGCTTGGTAGCACGGGCCTTCATCCATTCCAGAATCGGCTTGATGTCCGGATCTTCCTGCTGTGCATGACGTAGGCTATCCTTCCACTCGTTGCTGAGGTGGTCTGTCCTGAGCATCCTCACGGATACCACTTCCTTACTCTCTTGCCTTGTACAATGTTTCCAATCTTCAGGACAAGGTCTTCTTGACAATGCATCTGCGTTGCCATGAGATTTCCCGCTGCGATGTCTGATAGTAAAGTCGTATCCCGGCTACTGCCGGGCGGTGATGTTAGCCGCACTTCCCTTCTGAGATCGTTCACCTTCCCTTTCTAGGGTTCGCTTAGGGCAGCTGGATCGAAGATGACCCCTTTCCCCACAGCCATAGCACCTAGGGCTGTATCCTTTATTGTGGTCGCGAACCGTAACTGCTGCAACCTCCCTAGCGCGAGGGGAACGACGATCCTGCAACCGCCAGGCAGTGCCGTTAGCTGCACTACCCTCCGAGATCGATCAGCTTCCTTTTCTACAGTTCGCTTAGGGCAGCTGGATCGAAGATGGCCCCTTTCCCCACAGCCATAGCACCTAGGGCTGTATCCTTTGTTGCAGTCGCGAACTGTAGCTGCTGCAACCTCCCTAACGCGATGGGAGCGTCCTGCCTTGCCCTGAAGGTCCTGCCGCACGGCTTCCACCTCCAGTGCATGGGCCAAGGCGTCCTTAAGCGTCTCGTGGTGCCTCAGCCTCACAGCAGCTCTGACTTCAAGGTCGCGGATGCCGTCGATGAATGCCTGCACCAGGTTCCCTTCAATGAGCGCAGGTACAGACTGGTATGCTTTTCGAACCATCTTCTCCACCTCAAGGGCCCACTGCTGCAGGTTTTCGTTGCTGCGTTGCACGCGATCTTTAAGCTGCGCGCCAAAGACGTGTTCCAGGTGAGCGTTACCATATCTCGCCTCCAATGCCTCAAGGAGCTTCTCGTAGGTCACTTTCTTACCGAGAGTTTCTAACACGGTTAAGGCTTGGTCGCGCAGGCCTAAGGTGAGTGCAGTCATGGCCTGGCTTTTATTCCAGCCGTTTGCCTCCATGACACCCTCGAACTGGACTTTTTAGGCCAACCAGGAAGAAGTCCCGTCGAACGGCGGCACTTTGAATCCACGTAGCGAAGGTGTTGTAGCTACTACGGGAGCTGTTGTTCCATCCCCAAGTTTGAGGTCGTCCAGCGTTTTCTTCACGTCAGCCATCACGTTGTCAACCCGATTGTTCACTTGGTCGATTCGGGTTTCAGATTTCTCAATTCGGGTTTCAGCTTCTGACAAGCGGTTGTCATGTTGAGCAACCCTATCCTTCACCTCCTTCATCTCCTTCCCGAAGGTAGCGTGAAGGTCCTTCATGAAGAGCATCTGCTCGTCCAATCGACGGGCCTGTTCCTCTTGTCCGCCCCGCAGCTGCTCTTCCAATCGGCGTGCCTGTTCCGCCTGCTGTCGGGCATGGTTCATCCTGCCGGCGAGCCTGTTCATCCTGTCGGCGAGCCTGTTCCTTCTGCTGCTCTTTAAACCAACGGTCCTGTTCCTCCTGTCGGCGGGCCTGCTCCTCCTGTCGGCGAGCCTGCTCCTGCAGCATCACCATCAGAGCGCCTAAGTCAGGTGCTGCAGATATAGGAGCTACTGACGGGCCTGCAGCCGGCAGCTGGCCCTCCGAAGTCTGCGGCGTTGCACCACCAAATCTTCTTTGGTCCGTCTCCTGCTGGCGTTGACTTCGGGTACGGACACCCTCCGTTTCCTCCTTAGGTAAAATCGGCATGATTTTATCCCACTTCTGACACCAATTGTTACGAGCTTGAGGTTCGTGACAATAAAAATTGCCCATAAAATTACCTAAATTAACACTTTAATTTTCTTTACACAAATTTAAACTTAATAAAACACTAATAATTAATCACACTGATTCACTTTATTCCGCTCCGAAGCTTCGCTTGTCTCGCCAAATTCAATACTTCCCCGATCGCGTATTGAAACGGCTTTATATAGGGCTCTTCCACGAAAACATCCAGAATATTCGAGTAATTACGCGCGCCAACCGGCCAAGAACAGAAAGTTCGAGTGTGGGGCTTCCAGAAAACTTTAGTTCTTTAATTCGATACTAGATGGCGCTGTCGGTTGGAAGATTAGTGATGTCATTTTCTGGAAAGCTCTCTCTTCGCTCTGTTACCCGACACTAGATGGCGCTAGTGCCAGATGTAAACTTAGCCGCGCAACAATAGTAAAAATGTCGAAAATATACTAGAATTTGTCAATACAATACTTCAGAGGGTTGCAATTAGAGGGAAAACCAATATTGAAAACAAATAGAAAAGTTAGATTAATTGGTTTCTTAATATGTATACAAAGTCTTAAAAAATGTATGCTGATATAATAGTGACGGGTAAACTTAATTTTTTGCCTATATACAAACGTAGCCAATATCACCTAGAGTGCTTCTTCAGCTTGATACGAGCAAAGGGCGGCTAAAACAACAATCCAACAGCTTTTCAATTTAAGAACGCCTACAAAACTCTAGTACCTAATACACGGGGAAATAAAAAGTTATGGAGTCAAGAAACTGTATACTTCTAGAGGATATAAAAACTTTAACTCACACAGAAGTGCGATATGAAAATAAAATTAATATGTACTGCAATGAAGATCTCGAAGACTCGATTAAGGATTTCCCCCCTAATAACAATTTCTTGGTCGATGATGACCACGATTTTATTTTTAACCTCTCAAAACTGACCACCTATACTGAAGAAATTATTTCATATATCGGTGGATTTGTAGTTTTTGTAAAAATCTATTATCGTATCAATCCCGCCACAAAAGCTAGTGGTAGCTAGTAAAGTTAAAGTTACTAAAGTTTTTTTAAAGGACAATAATACTCGACTCCACCGAGTAATTCATTATTGGGGCAATGTATACGCTTTTACAACTGTGGCGGCGCTGTCTTCGTGCCATAAGCGAAACACATCACACATCGAAGCCTCAATCGCGCCTTCAAAGTTCCGAATCAAAAATTTCCCAGAAAATATACAAAATGATTTCTTATATTTACGCGAATACTACACATTTAAATAATACCAGCTTTTACGGATTTTATCGCGTATATTTAACTTTTTAAATACCTGACGTTCCGAGCACTTTACAGCACCTACGGTCACGGGGGAGACTGAAATGTTCAATGTCTAAATGTCATAGTTACGGTTACTATAGATTAATATTATTAATTTTTGTTCCGATCTATGCAGTATGAACTTATAGTATTTTGAAGTCTTGCAGTTGTATGCTTGGGTTGGGTTTTAATTTTATTAATTATATGATCACAAGAATATGGTAGCACCCAGCCACCCTTTCTATTTTTTTTTATTTAGGAGATTTTTTAATTAGGATATTTTTTGATTTCAATAGCCTCGTGAATCATCGTTGGAAGGAATCGGTGTTCTTTAGCGAGGATGTGTTCTATCAAATCTGATGTAGTGACAGGGGCGATCCTGTCCATTTTGTCAGCGAAATTAAAGACCTACATCTGGCAGACAATGAAATTATTGTCAGTTTTAATGTGCAGTCATTGTTTACATGCTTACCTGTTGAAGACTGCATCTCCATTGTAACTAGAAGACTGGGAGAAAACAACATGCCCGTAGAATATGCAGCATTACTCAGACACTGCTTTACATCCAGCTACCTATTGTGGAAGGAGGAGTTCTACAAGGAAGTAGATGGTGTACCGATGGGCTCACCTGTATCTCCCACTGTCGCCGACATATTCATGGAAGACTGAGGAGATAGCCCTGCTTACTTCTTCCATAAATCCAAAATTCTACAAGCGGTACGTAGACGATACCTTCACAATTTTACCTTTAGATAAAGTAACTGCATTTTTAGACCATCTTAACTCTAAAATTCTTGCTTGTAGAACTCCTTCCACAATAAGTAGTTGTAAAGAGTCCCTTTATATTAACTTTGGCACGCAATATATTTATGAAAATATAATAAAAATGCATACATAAAAACATAAATAGCTTTCATAAAAATAAAGTTGTTTATACTTTAAACACTAGGAACAAGAATGTCACCGTGCGCCCTTCAAAAAGACCAGCTATGTCGTCTCCACCGTGTAAACAAGACTCCCTTGTAACGCGTGAAGGAATCCGCGAAATTATGGAAGAAGTTCTATTAAAGCATATGGAGGATTTTAAGATGCATTTTTGTTATGAATTATCTAGAGTGAAAGAAGAAGTATCTAGCATAAGTAAAGCTATGAATTACATGAGCGACCAAGTAGAGGATATTTTGTTAAAATATAATGAGAGTAATGGTCTGATCAAAACGCTGCAAAAACGCGAAGGTGAAATGCAATCGAGTATTAATAATCTCACTGCTCGCATAAACCAACTAGAACAAAATACTCGTAGCAAGAATATCGAAATACAATGCGTTCCGGAGAAAAAATCAGAGAACTTAATAGGCATTGTAAAGCAACTTAGCAACGTAGTGGGGCTTGACCTTCAAGACGAAAACATTATCCATGTTACAAGGACAGCCAAAGTCAATCCTGAGAGTAAACGGCCACGTTCCATAATAGTAGAACTATGCAATGCAAGGGTCCGGGACTCTTTTCTGGCTGCGGTCATAAAATTCAACAAGCTGAAGAGTAACAACTGGGACAAACTGAATAGTACTCACCTTGGCTTTTCGGGCCCCACTTCAGCAATTTTCGTTATGGAACACTTATCCCCTGCTAACAAATCACTACATGCTGCAGCCAGGCAGATTGCTAAAGAAAAGGATTATAAATACGTGTGGGTGCGAGGCGGACGTATATTCATGCGTAAAAGTGACGTTTCAAGGTACATATACATTAAAGATGATAGTGTTCTTTCTAACATAAAATAAAGCTTCATAAGTATATTTCAGTGGACTTAGCACACTTAATGGATAGTTTATCTGTCTATTATCAAAATGCCAGAGGTCTAAGGACCAAAACTCATACGTTTTATAGTAAATTATTATTAACAAATTATGATATCATTGTCTTAAGCGAAACATGGCTAAATGAAAGTGTATTAAGCTCCGAACTATGTGATAACCGCTACGAAGTCTTTAGAAGGGATAGCCAATCATCTGGGTTCCATTTTCAAAAAGACGGAGGGGGGAGTGCTAATTGCTGTTTCTAAGAAATTTTCAGCAACTCGAATGATTGATTGGGACAGTCAATGTGAAGATCTTTGGGTTTTGGTAAAGGTACCATACTTAGATTTTTCAAAACAAATAGCAATTTGTGCTGTTTATCTCCCTCCTCCAGTACAACAATTTATGCTAGAATAGTACATAAAAAACTGTAACTCTATTATTGATAAATTTGAAGGTAAAATTTGTTTGATTGGTAATTTTAATTTAGGTACTATTGATTAGAAAGCAATAAACACGGGTACAGTACATAATCAAACTTCAAAAATAAATACAACTTTAGTAGACTTCTGTTATACTTCAAATTTTAATCAATATAACTTAATACGTAACAGTAACCAAAGAATTCACGATCTTGTGTTAACTGATTTACCAGTATGTAATGTCACATTAGCTTTAAGTAATCTCTCCGTTGTTGATCCACAACATCCTCCAATAGAAATTGAAATTGTGCTTAATACGCACCGCATACTTAGTAAAAATATTAATAATAAGAAAAATAATTACTATAAAGCTAATTATGATGCTATAAATAACTTTCTTGCGGAAATAAACTGGGAGGAATTGTTTTCCAAATGCCTCACTATAGATGAAATTATGGATAATTTCTACACTGTACTAAATAATATTATTAAGACTCATGTGCCGTGTAGTGAGTTTAAGCAGAGCAAATATCCTCCGTGGGTTAATAAATCACTCCTGCGACTGCTTCGAGAAAAGAACAATTTACATCGTAGGTATAAAATATATAACAATCCTTTAGATGAGGTAAAATTTAAGTTACTTAACAAACGATGCGAAAAACTGGAACAAACCCTATATAATAATTATATTGAAATGACTGAAAAGACACTCAACAATAATCCCAAACACTTTTGGTCGTTTATAAAATCGCGAAAGGAGAGAAGTAATTATTATCCGAATATTATGATAGACGGGGTTATTTATGAATCCGACGGAACAGCTATATGTAACTTATTTCTTAAAACATTTTCGAAATCATTCGCTATAACAGACTCAAGAGCTCAGAATGTAGCCAGTCCAACTTCTACCTATCTCAACTATATAGCACAAAATAGCTTCAGCCTTGGGACTCTTTCGATATCTCGGGAGTTAATACTAAAAAAACTACAATCACTTGATACAAATAAAGGCGCAGGCCCAGATGAAATCCCACCTATTTTTATCAAAAACTGTGCTAAAACACTGGCTGTACCTTTAAAATACATTTTTAATTACTCCTTATTGACAGGTGCCTTTCCAAACGTCTGGAAGATAGCTAAAGTAGTTCCAATGCATAAATCTGGCGACAAGAATTTAGTATCGAATTATCGACCAATCTCAATTTTATCGACAATGGCAAAAGTTTTTGAATCTGTTGTTTGCCCCTCAATACAAAGCCATTTTCAGCAATACGTCAGCATATATCAGCATGGTTTTTAAAATCGAAATCCACTTGCACAAACTTAGTCACATTTGTCGAAGGAATTGCTAAAGCTCTAGATAAACAGGAGGAAGTAGACGTTGTGTACACAGACTTCAGCAAGGCCTTCGACAAAATACCCCACTCACCTCTTATAGACAAACTTGCTGCCCATGGCTTTACAGGAAATTTTGCCAACTGGATTAATTCATGTCTAACGAATAGACGTTTATTCGTTGTTGTTAAAGGATATAAGTCTGAATCTCACAAGATAACTTCAGGAATTCCTCAAGGATCCCATTTGGGGCCAATTCTTTTTAACGTATATATCAACGATATGCCCAATAGTTTCCTTTCATCAACGCCCTATCTATTCGCAGATGATTTGAAAATTGCCAGAACTATTAAGTCCCAAGCTGATGTTCTCTTGTTACAACATGATTTAAATAGGTTATACAATTGGTGCTGTACAAATGGAATGGAATTAAATATAGATAAATGCTTTTTTATTAAATTTATCAGTCTATAAGTGCGCTCTTGCATAGTCGGACGCTTGTTAAGTTTTGCTATTTTTCATATAAATAACTGCAAAGTAATTTGCGCTTTATGTTAAGTACAATTCCGCTGTAATTGCCTTAAAGTAATTGTAATTAATGTGTTTGAGTGTGGCATACGTCAAGCGCCAATCGTAGCGAATATTGTTCTTGCCCTTGTCTCAAGTGCAATAACTTAACCTGTGTAAAAGGGACAGTGAATAACAATATAACTATCGCCCGTGCATCATTTTTCGGTCGTGTCATTATATTTTTACCGCCTTTCACAATTTACCGGGGAAAAAATGAGTGTTTCAAGAACGCCACCAAGTGGATGTTACTCATCACAGCCAGATTTATCCAAAATACACGATGATGTTCCTACTAATATTGTTCAAAGGAAACGAAAATCACCAGATTGTCACTGTAACTATCAAGAAATACTGTCTGACTTTCAAAATAAAATAATGAGTTCTTTTCAGTCTGTTCTTGAAACCCAAAACGAAAAAATAAATAGCACTTTGAACGCATTACGCGATGACCTGTCTATATTTAGACAAGAAATACGTGAAATAAATGTCACTATTCAAAAACTATCGGAGGAGCAATCGTCAATCAAAAAAAAAGTCGACCAGTTGATATCAAATAATAATATTAATAGTCACAAGATAAAATCAATCGTGAATGATGCTGAAGAATCGCGATCAATTATTAATAATCTTTCTCAACAACTTCGCTTGAAGGAGCAGCAGGGAAGAATAAATAACATGGAAGTATCTGGGATACCTACCGTGAAAGGAGAGAATCTGATGAGTATTGTCCATAACATAGCAAATAAGATTGGGTTTTCTTTAGCTTCGACAGATATTGTTAGCATACACCGCGTGCAGCGTTTTATTCCGAAAAATAAAAAGGACGTAGCTTCGTACAATGGTCAACCCTCACGCGATTTATCTACAATACCCAATATCATCGTGAGGTTCACGCAAAGACAACGTAAGAGAGAAATGCTTGCTGCTGTGCGTGCCCGGAGAGGTTTAACCACCACTGATGCTGGATTGGACGGCCCATCTAAACCAATCTTCATAAGTGATCATTTAACACCGGATAACAAACTTTTATATAAGCAAGCTCGGCTTCTCGTCAAAGAAAATAATTACAAGTATATTTGGTTGTCCGAATGTAAGATTATGGTACGTAAAAACGACACTTCTAAAGCCTTACTAGTATCTTGCGAAGCCGATCTTACGAAAATAAAATGACTACATTTCTTTCCATCTATCGCCCCACTTTTATTATGTTATTATGCCTTTAAAAATAGTTTAAGGTTTATGAGTACGAAAAGAACTTTTGTCATTAATCCTAAGTGTTTGCATTTATTGCTACATAAGTTTTGTGTTGGTGGAACTCTAATAAATATCATAATAAAAATACTATACTATAAAATACGATAACATTAACCTTTCTATTTACTATCAAAACGTGAGGAGACTACGCACTAAATCGCACTCTTTTTTAGAAGCTGTTATTTGTAATAACCACGATGTAATATGTGTAACAGAATCTTGGCTTAATGATAATTTTCATAACTGTGAGTTCTTTGATAGCCGGTACGAGATATATCGATGCGATCGTAACTCAAACATTTTCATTATTAAGAAGCAGATTTAAAAAAATGCTGCGTGACTGTTATAAAAAGTTTATTGAACTTTCCGAAAATAAAATAAAAACACATCCTAAGTTTTTATGGTCTTTTATAAAATCGAAAAATACCACTAGCGATTTTCCTGAAAAGATGTTGTACAAAGGTAAAGTTATTTCTGGTGGTTTAGATATTTGTAATACCTTCAATGAATATTTCCACTCCGTATTTACAACCGTCAGCAATGTTAGTCACCAAGATTACCTTAGTAATCAAAGTTCACATACAAATTTAGATATAAATTTAACTGGTATAAGCTTTGACTTAGTTCTTAAAGAATTACAAAAAGTTAATATCAATAAAGGCGCGGGTTCAGATTTTATTCATCCTCTTCTTATTTCGAAATGTGCAAATGAACTCGCAGTGCCGGTAACATTAATTTTCCGCACATCTGTCAAAAGTGGAGTGTTCCCCAACATATGGAAATACTCTTTGATAACATCTATTCCAAAAAATAATAACAAAGACATAGTAACCGAGTATAGACCTATCTCGAAATTATGTGTATTGGGGAAGGTCCTTGAGAAAATTATTACCACTTACTTATCGCTCTCTGCTCGTCAATATATATCCCAACAACATGAATTTTTCAAGGGCAGAAGTGTTGATACGAATATGATAACTTTCACGGAATATTTACGAAGAGCCATGGATGACAATCTACAAGTGGATGTCGTGTACACTGATTTCTCTAAAGCTTTTGACAAAATTAACCATAGCTTACTAATAGCAAAGCTCGCAAAGGCAGGTGTACATGACAACCTTCTTAGATGGATTGAATCGTACATAAAAAAATAGAAGTCAAGCTGTATGTATTAAGGGATTCACCTCAAAATTTCTACGTACCTTCAGGTGTTCCTTAAGGATCTCATCTTGGCCCGCTCCTGTTTTCCTTATATATTAACGACATTGGACTAACATTAAATGAGAGTCAACATCTTCTTTACGCTGATGATGCCAAAATATATAAAATTGTTAAGTCAAGAGACGACTGTCTCAAACTGCAACAAGATTTACTTGCTTTAGAAAAATATTGTGTTACTAATCAATTATATCTTAATACTAACAAATGTCATGTGCTATCTTTTTCACGTAAAGTCAACCAAATAAATTTTGAATATTGTTTGAATGGCATCATTCTAAAAAGGGTTACTACAACAAAAGATCTCGGCCTAGTCGTAGACTCAAAATTATCTTTTAACTCTCATATAGACCATATTATAAGTAAAGCTTTTCAAAGTTTGAGTTTCATTTTAAGAATAACAAAACCATTTAATAAGGGTATAACTCTCAAACTGTTATACTTTTCTTTTGTACGTTCAATCCTTGATTATTGCAGCACGGTATGGAGCCCCTCTTATCAAATACATATTGAGAGGATAGAAAAAGTACAAAAAAAGTTTTTGAAATCTCTTAACTATCGTTACGGTATTGAGAACGAATCATATAATGAAGCTTTGTGCAGACACAAAATGCTAAGTCTTTTTAACAGACGCAAAATGTTTGACATTATTCCTTTATACAAAATTCTAAATTCATTTATAGATTCACCGACTCTTTTGTCTATGTTTTCACTTCCAGCAAGCGTTCGTCTTCCAGTGCGCTCCTCACGTTCGTTACCACTATTCATTCCTCCACGGTTTCATAGAAACTATACACGTAACTCTTATATATGTCGTTCCACCAACATGTATAACAAACATTTTTCAGAAATAGATCTTTTTAGCACTAGTCCTAATCTTCTTAAAACAAAGTTAAAAAAGTTTTTGCAGTAAAATTTGTTGCCCGACTATGTTGTCTCACAATGTAATTAATATGATTTGTTAATGTATATTTATTGGCACTACTTGGTCTTTTTTTGTAAAGTGTAAATGTAAAATGTAAATTATATATTAAGAAATATGACTGTTTGTTGCCAAAATAAATGAAAAAAAAAATTTACACGCAAACATACTAAAACTGAATCCAAATATTATATTGATGGCAAACCATTAAAAGAAGTTGATAGAATTAAGGACCTGGGAATAATTCTAGATAACAAATTAACTTTCGTACCACATATTGAAAGCATTGTTAGGCGCTCATCTAATATGCTGGGCTTTATTATTAGAAACAGTAAAGTGTTCAAAAAACTTACAGACACGTATCACTTTGTATAAAGCACAAGTAGTCTTCTTGAATACTGCCCTGATGTATGGAGGCCACACTATGCCACGCACATATTAAGAATAGAACGGGTCTAAAAACGCTTTTTATGGCATCTATCTCACATCTCCAAAGTTTCAAAGAAAAAGTTATCCTATCATGAAAACCTCAAACACTTTAAAATGTCCTCATTGAATAAAAGAAGGACCCTTTTCGACCTAATATTCATTTATAAAATTTTTAATAATCAAATTGACTGCCCTCAGCTTCTAAACTTTTTTAATTTCAGAATCCCCTTCAGGGTTCCAAGGAAACCTGTTTCTCTATTTTATCCGCCATTGCGCAGGACTGTTTTAGGAAAACATTCACCAGTTCCTCGTCTGTGTAACGCATTTAATACGTGGTTTATTAATGATCCCAAGGATGTTTTCTCTCTTAAACTTAACCAGTTTCATGCACATTTGTTAAAAAAAAAACCAGATTAATTACACCTATCTTTTACCTGTTATAACTAGTTTAAAATTAACCTTATATCAATGTAAAAGGTACCTACTTATGTCACATGTTAAAATAGCACGTTGTGTTTACCTGTAACTGATTGTGCATTTAGCTCATTAAAGTTTATTACAATGTAACTACTTTAAGTTTTTGTAATATAACAGTCGTTGGTAGACCAAATAAATAAATAAATAAAATAAACAAACATAAGCTTGTAATACCAATTCCTAGACTCCACAGAATAAGTAATTCATGTGTGGGGCAACATATAATATAAAACATATATATATAAGAAAAATTCTACAAAAAGGGGTTATTATAATACCAAAGATTTTTTCAAGAAACAGGTCCCGCCCCCTGTCTTCCTCGGAGACAAAGTCAATTCACCAGGCTATCCAAAACCTGTTACAACTTTCTTCGCCTCACCAGGCCTTTGATGGCCTATTCCGAAAGCGCGTAAGGTCAGGCCTGTCCTCCGCAGAGTTCCCTTCGAACTCCAACGAAGATATCTTGGAGGACCTTAAGTCCTAGGGCTTCCCCGTCGAGGCTCTGCACAAGATGCACAGCAACTGAAGCAAGAGGTTCCCGCTATCTGTTGTCATCCTTACAAAGGTCCCGGAGGCAAAAGACATTTCGGCAGCTACGCACCGTTTGCGGCCTGTCAAGAGTAAAGGTTGAGCCTCCCCACAGGCGCCTGCATCACAGTTTTTTTCGACAGTACTGCAAAAATTGAATCGTATAGACGCTATCACTCTCCCGTCCCGACGTTTCTATTGCCATCAAGGACGATAAAAAGGCTGAGTGCTTTGCAGACAGCATTACCGCGCAATGCTCCTTCAGCTCACATCCCACGGATCCCTCCCACATCCAGGCAGTGGAAGATGAGGTCCGCCACCGGAACTCACCCCCCCCTCGACTGTCACTGTGTCCTAAGATGAGATTTCATCCATCATCAAAAGACAGAAGTCCAAAAAGGCACCGGGTGCGGATGGCATTCCCAACCAAGCCCCCAAACATTTTCCTGAGCAGGTGATCACCTTATTAAGCTTTGGTCTGGTGATCATGACGCACAGCGCTGCGGTATGCGCCCCAACGCAGCGTCACGACGCAGCATTTACCGTCCCTGCGGAGAGATGGTCAATTGATTTTGCCGCAGCTACCAAGGTAGACATGAACATAAACAATTTTTCTGTAATTTGTGCTTTGCTTGAAGAGGAGGAAGAAGAAGAATTTTTACTGCTTCTGAATAGACAAAGAAACTCTCCGAGGAACATGTTTTTACAACGGAGGAGTGAAGGTTGTTACGAAACCTTAATAAAAAGGCATTTAATTGATTGTAAAGAAAAATTCATGGGTTACTTTCGGGTTTCAAGGGAGATCTTTAACAAGATTTTAATGACCATAAAAGATGATATTAGTGACACACAGCCTAGAACCAAAACTATTCTTAACGTTAAGTTAAATGAATTTATTTCGGTAATTAAATAAAACAATTCATAATCATATTATTTTGTTTACTGGCAATATTGACCTTGTTTAAGTAACAAAATAAGGCGGTGAAACTAACGCCGCCACTACATAAAAAATAATAAATCGACAAAACTGTTAAATTGTTAAAGGTGGACCTTACCTTTAGAAATTTCGACAAATTATAAGTCATTTTAATGATTTCTTAAATTTACGCGAACACTACACATTGGATTTTAAATCTATTATTTACGGATTTTGTCGCCTTTAATTACTAATTTAATTTATTTTTATTATCCCGGCGTTTGGGATGCTTTACTGCACCCATGAATATGGGGGGGGGACTGAGATGTTCGACGTCCCAATGTCATAGTTAGTCTGGCTACCTTCAGTTTTTGAATATTAATTTTTGGTCCGATTTACGCAAAACGAGCTTATAGTATCATGAAGTCTTGCAGTGGTATGCTTGGGTTTGGGTTTAATCATGTTAATTATAGGATCCTAAGCAGTTGGCAGCACCCATCCATCTTCTCTATTGAAATTAGGATGTTTTTCAATTTCAATAGCCTCGCGTATCATCCTTGGTAGGAATCGGTGTTCTTTTGCGAGGATTTGTGATTTATCCACCATCCCCACCCTTTACATCATCATCCACCATTACATTAGATTTGATAAACCACAAATCCTCTCAAAAGAACACCGATTCCTACGAAGGATGATACATGAGGTAGTCAGGAAGATGTTGCTGCCCATCTCCTGTTTCAATTTCTCTCTGTCCCTTTATACGACATATGCGGGATGGTACGGAGCAGTATGGATTCTCCTACGCCACCACTACTCTGGCTTTTTATTTTATTTAAAAAATGGTTTTGCTTCCAGTCAATACCAAAACCACATGAGGCTAGAGATGAGATTCAATTCACACCAATTCATCATATAGATATTATTCCCGTAGAGTGTGATATAGAAAATGATTGTAAGGACGAAATTTCTAGCCTTGATTCCATTAAAGTTGAGGTAGAGATTTTCGAAAATGAGAATTCCAAATTTGAAGAAAATTGTAATCATGAAATGGGTAAGATATACACATTTTGTTATGTTAATAAAATAAGATACAGTTTAACCTAAAGGCAAGTGGTTACTGTAACATGTAGCCCATGGACACAAAGTAAAGAGGGCTTCATGTGTAATGTGCTGAGTACAAGTGCATGTAAAAAGAGTTTATGGAAAAAGAACATCAAAATGTTAATAATAATTCACAAGATAAGCATGTATCAACATCGTAATGGGCTTCTTTAGTTATTTTACATAAGTATATATTTAAAAAATATTTTGACCTTGTGTAAAGCCAGTGTGTATTTCACTAAGATGTTGTTAATTTCGTAGGAATTAATGATATACTTACAACTGGTAAGCAACCACCTATCTTAAAGTCAGTATATGCCATCTTAGTCGTCAGAGGTGACAGCGCATTGTAGCCTTTTATGTTTGAACTTACCATCAGGTGGATCGGCTTCTCATCTAGTGCGGGGTTGCCCCATTTCGCCACACACATTTCGTCTACTTATGAGGCTGCCACTTGAGAAGCTTTCTTTCCCATCAGTTGTCAGTTCTTCGAGCTATATGACCGGCCCATTGCCACTTCAGCTTATTACACTTAACTTGCACTTGCATGTTTCATACATGCAATATTTTAATGAAAGTGGGTGGCTCAGGCCATAAGCTGTCGATGGACAGTAATGATCTTGTTGCTTAAAAATATATCAGTTTTTATAATGATTTCTTATATTTACGCGAAGACTATACATTGATTAAAACTACTTTTACGGATTTTATCGCCTTTTATTTATATTAATGTTAATACCCGACGTTTCGGGTGCTTTCCAGCACCCATGGTCAGGGGGGACTGAGGTGATTGACGTCCCTATGTCAAAGTTAACCCGGAGTACCTTCAGCTTTTTAATTCACGTCATATTATAAGTAGCCAAAATCTATAGATTTGAGATGATTTATTGCCCTAACGGACATCAGTATGAATGGTACTAAAATAAAATAAAATTGAACCACTATATTGACCAGTACTAAAAAGTTTATTGACATTAGCTTACTTACTCCTGATACAGCATTAATTTTTTAACCGTTCTCGAAAAAAATCTTAACTCGAATGCACAATAAAACGCACATAGATGAATAATAAAAAGCACATATCGCTATCCGTCAAATTGATTACACTGCCGCCGAAATAATTTAGGGGAATTCCCTAGGTATAACTTTCGAATTTCTCTCAACTAAGTTGCCATGATTAATGTCAGGTTTGCAACCTGTCATATTTATTTTTAAAATGGGAGAAACTTTCAAAAGTTCAATTCGATCGAGATTTTTTGGTAAGGTTTCGAGGGCTCCCTGACCTTGACAGCCCCGGGGCACTGCCCCACCTAGCCCCTAGGTAGCTACACCACTGTGATAGAGATTCGTGGAACTAAGCTTATCGCCCGGTAAAAAAAATATGCCAGCATACTGCGAACAAATACCTTCTATAGTTAATCGCTCGTAACAATGTAAGTGATATAATTTCAGTAACGTTAACAATGTTTTAGGTCTTTGTGAATTTGAATTACATTTATTAAATAAACTCATTTGATATTCATTTAATAAGTGAATTTCTGGTTGAAATGTTGGTAAATTAATTTCTTTTTCACTGGTATTAAGTAAACGTATAGGTATGATACCGTTAATTGGAGAAATAATAATCCCTGCCAAAAACAAGTTTACCTGTAATTGAATTGGGCAAACAACACAATCTTCTGTTATATTATTATTTAATCCGAATAAAAACAGTTTCGCTGTAAAACATTGCGCGAAGTACACTTTGAACTATAGTTACCAAAATGATAATTGCATTTTTACAATAAAATATAAAATAATTTTTTTGCTCTTTAACTACCATGCTGCAGCTATATTGTGGTTGCAGCATGAATGAGTCGGCTCAACCGGGGTAGGACCACGCTCTCACAGAATAAAAAAATGTATTGTCACCCCTGAGGACTAAGATGGAATGTCCACAGAACACTATTACTCCTATCGGAGGGAATGTCTTATTTCCAGTAAAAAGGGTATCCGGTTCTCTACACTTGACAGACCCACGCCAGTCATCTCAGAAGTCATTTTAGCACATTCCGTTGCACTCCAATCAGTTGTTTGCGGCCAATTTTTTAAATTATACTTGTAAATATTTAGAATTATGGTCTTTTCGTTGGGCGTAAAAGCACCACGAGGACGCTTCTTTCTGGGAGAAAGAAAGTCTGAGTCTTGTACTCTGTCAGATAGGGCTGCTTCTCGGAAAGGGCCAGGTTGTGGCTCCATAACGTTTATAAAAATCAACAAACGATAACAACACGAAAAATCTACAAGAAAAAACTTAACAGAAAAACATAAACTTAACAAATATAACAAGATAACAACAAATAGCAGCAAACACCGTAGATTTGAGTGTATATACGGAAAGCCACCGAGAACACATGAGCGCATTCGAGCATTCAAAGAAGTCGAATGAAAATCAATCAATGTGACAGACGCGACGTGACAGCTAACATTTTATTTTTTTTTAAAAGGCTTACTAAACCTGGAATTAGTAGCCAGTGATTCCAGCTAAAAAATAAAATAAAGTAATTAAAGTTAATTCGGTGTATTGTTCGTGATATTGAAATATTTGTTATTTTTGTATTAGGTCACTTGAGTAAGTAAATATTTAGAATTACCTTTTTGTAGGTAAAACATAAAAAATACGTAGCATTTTATTTTTATTGCCCTCAAATGGGTCAAATTTGTCCCTTTTTCGGTGGAGAACTTTTTTAATAGCAACACTTATGAAATGTCAGAATTCTACGCAATGAAAAATCAGATCTTACATATTTCTCAATCTGTGGTCGCTTATAACCCTTGGGTATGTTCCGAAATAGAACCCAGTACAGTGGCCAATGTAAATGACGTCATAAATCGACGCCATGCCGATGATTCGTTGTATCGAATATGGTGGAATTTGGCGTCAATTAAGGACTTCATTAGCATTCGCCAGTATACTGGAAATATTTCGGAACATACTCCTTATCTATTATCTTCTAAGCTCTAAGCACAATATAGATTGATTTAAAGTGTAAGTGTGAGGCCCGCGGTTCGTTCTGTTTCGGAATTCCGGTCGACCACACATACGGAATACAGTTTTGCCCGCAAAATTTCGAACGAAAAACTACCTTAGGTGTGTGACGGGTCCTTGATTTTATACGTGAGTATTTTTACTTTATAGCAAGGTTCCCAACTTAGGTTTCCCCCCTAAATTTAGGGGTAAATAAGTGGGATGGTATTTTTAATGATTTTATATTTGAAGGGGTATATTGAGTGTCTTATAAAGAGTTGTACTTATTTTTAGAAGATTTTCAAGTAAATAAGGTGATTTTAAAGGTTTCTGACTAAACCTTTAGGGTTAAATATTTTTGGAGTTGGTAACACTGGTTTCTAAATAGTTTGATGCGTAGATAGAGAAACCTATAGACTAATGATCGGCGTGGCCTCGAGTGAGAAAGGACGATAACGAATTTTTAGGTTATACAATAATCTTTATGACTTTTAAACACATTTAGATAAAAATTTTAACTATTCTAAGAATTGAACTTACCAAGATTCACCAATCTTAAGCTCACAAAACACTTTTTTCTCACTTAAACCAACTTGTAAACTCCTTAAATCGCTACGCTGTTAAAGTTGTTTAGCAAACTGTAGAGTTTGCTAAACAAAAAAACCGGCACGGAGAAAGGGACAAACAATCACACCGCTCTATCTCATTTCTATGCAAGACCTATGCATAAATCTATCTTTTTCGTGTGCGAATGCGAAAGAAGGCGTCAATTTGTCTATAGGTTTTTCTGTCTACGGTTTGATGCATAGATAAATAGATATGTGGTTTGCAGTGTTGCCAACTTGACGGGTTTCCCGTTATATTTGACGGGACAGCGAGGTTGGCAACGGGAAAAAATTGTGTTTAACGGCTAACAGATTTTTTTAACGAGACAACAAATATTTATGTCTTTTTAGATTTGTTTTCGAAATAAAAATAATTAGGAAATGGCAAAAATTAAATTTACAAAAATATATTTTAGTTTCAAAATACGATAAAATGTGCAATACATTCTTATCTTTAAACAGTTGAGAGAGTCAATTTTCATTTGACGTAATTCTTTTAAATACAGCTCGGAAACTGTTTTGTCTGTTTATCGGTCAAAATGGTGCGCTACTGTTGGATATATAGAAAACTATCAACTACTCTATTTATTTCATTCTCTTTTTATTGTTTGAGTCGCATATCCTTGTCTATGAGATCATATGTACAACGTCTTATTTACTTTTGTTATTATTATCTTTCCTATTGAATTCTCAAAATAATTCTTTTGTTTGTAATACGGATGTTTGAACTGTAATAAAAGTTTTTGTTGAATACTCGCAATTGTTTTTATTAAAAATGGGAAAAACTGCTGGAAATCCTATTTATTAACAAAAATTTCGTAATAAGTGCCTTCAAGATATTATATGCAAAGATTGGATCGTGCAAAAAGAAACAAGTTCAGGAGAATTCGAGGCGTCGTGTAAATATTGTATATGTGTTCTAAGTAAAATATATAAATATGAAAAGTAATAAATCAAAAATCCCTACAAATCCGCTACAATCCCGTCAAAACCCGTTATTTAACGGGTTTGTAGCATTCTATACAGCGGGAGCGAAAATGAAATGTTGGCAACATTTGAATTTGAAATTCAAAACACTGGTGGTTTGACGTCCACCAATCAACCATCATCATCATAGTTAAGAGCACAGAGTAGGCATGTCGATTCACTTTTAAAAAAATCGATCTCTGAATCGATTTGAATCGATGATACTAGAATCGATCATCGATTAAATCGAGGATTAAAAGATGGATTTTTGATTAATCGCGACATTTTCAAACATGAAATTTCTAGAATTCGCAATTTTTTCTTTAATTGAACTTTAATATTTTTTTAAAATAAAATATTAGTAATCTTATTAATTACTTACTTACTTACTTATCTTCACGCACAATCCCTAACGGGGTAGCCAGAGAGAACAGATCGCCAAGTGTCACGATCCTTACATACCTCTTTCGCTTCTTTCAGGTTCATTAACTTCTTCATACATGCACGTCTAGGTATCCGAGTACTCTTGACCTTCCCCTCTTTGAGCAATTTGCTCACATGGTCTTCGAAAGTTAGTCTCGGTCTACCTCGACACCTTTTAATATTTACTTTCGCTATATATATTTTCTTCACCATTCGGTCTTCACTCATTCGCTCAACGTGTCCAAACCATTGGGGTACGCCCCTATCAATTTTTGTGATAAGGTCATCTTTCAATCCTGCCATATTGCGAATCTCTCCGTTTCGCTTTCGGTCGGCTAAGGTAACGCCACACATTTTACGAAGAGATCGCATCTCCACTGCATTCAACTTGCTTTTATGCTTCTTCTGGCATACCCAGGTTTGGCTGCCATATAACAAAGTCGGTACCAACACTGCATTATGTATTGCAAGGCGTGCACTCTTCACCACGCCTTGCCTTTTTACTAATGCATTCAGGGCACCATTGACTTTGTTTCCGGCAGCGACACGCCTATCCACATCTAAATCACATCTTCCATCCCGGCTGAAAGCACTCCCCAAGTATACAATTTCATTTACCTGTTCTAGACATTCCTGATTTACCCATATTTCACATTTCGTTCTCTCTTCGTCCTTTTCAAATACCAGAACCTTAGTTTTATTAGCATTCAAACGGAGACCTTTAATTTCACATTCCTCTTTCATACACGTGACTAATGCCTGCAGTTCTGCTTCTGATGGTGCAATAAGCACTGCATCATCAGCATACAGCAGACAATTAACTTTTATGTCACCCAATTTCACACCCAAACAGCTATTTTTCAGCTTCTGTAAACAGCTGTCGAGATACAGTATGAACAGCCAGGAAGACATGACACAACCCTGTTTCACGCCCGCTTGGACGCTAAACATGGGTGACAGGTCATGCCCTACCCGCACACAGGCTTTACAGTCATAGTAAAGTGACTGCACAGCCCTTAACAATCGACCATCCACACCATATCCCGGCAACAGTTCCCACATTTTCTTCCTTATAACCTTATCAAATGCTTTCTCCAGATCCACAAAAGCACAGAAAATCTTCTGGTTAACACTCAGAAGCTTCTCCGTGATCATGCGGAGAGAAAACATTTGATCCGTGCATCCTCTTCCAGGTCTAAATCCGCATTGTGCCTCCCATAAGAATCTTTCCGATTTCTCTTGCATCCTACGTGTCAAAACCTTCGAGTAAACTTTACTTGCTAAACTGGTCAAGCTGATCGCCCGATAGCACCCGCAGTCAAAACCTTTACCTTTATATAAAGGTACAATGACCGCGGATCGCCAATCATCCGGGACATCTCCCGTCCGCCAGCACAAATTGCACAGCAGATGGAAGCTGTCCCAGACGCGAGGCCCACCGTACTTGACCATTTCAGCAGTAACTCTGTCTAGTCCCGCAGCCTTACCACATTTCAAACTTCGAATCGCACGTTCAATCTCTTTCATGCTGATGACCTCAGTGTCATCGAGGTCCGTGTCTGGCGTGCCAGTCACGGCGTCACCCCCGGATCCTTCACTAAGATCATGACACGCATACATTTCTCTATAAAATTCACTCCATCGCTGCATGACGTCCGATTTTTCTGAGAGGACGTCATTGGTTCTCGAAAGCACTTTGTTCATTCTTAAGGCTGTCGCACCACTCCGGGACCTTCCAACCTCTTTCCAGAAGAGTTTGGAGTTTTCCCTAAAGTTGTGCGACAACCTCTCATCCGCTTCTATTCTACACCTTTCACGTACTTCCTCAATCAATGTTTTCGCATGAACTTTCTGCAGCTTATATCTTTCTTTCATCTTCTCTCTCATATGCTCATCGTTACTAGAGGCCAAATAGTCTAACCATGCTTTTTTCTTCTTTTTTACAGCTTCTCTCACTTCATCATTCCACCATGCATCTCTTCTTTTACTACTACCTCTTTTTTGTCGTACCACATACTTCTTCCGCTGCACTTACCATTCCATTCCTAAGGTTCTGCCATGTTCTCTCTACACATTCTTTCCTGCTATCGATGGTGTCAAGCTATTCGGCTACCCTCGTGTGATATTTGTCCCTAGTATCCGCTTCCTGAAGCTTCCAGCTTCGGATGCGACAGACCGACTGTGGTTCTGTTACTGCCGTCCGGTAGCGCCAACCCGCGAACAAACCCCTAAATCTAGTGATTACTAGATAATGATCCGTTCCCAGGTCAGCACCCCTGAACACTCGTGTATCCATCACCTTATTAATTAACATTACTAATATTCCTTTTAACCACTCGTGGTAAGCTTGAGATTAGGTAAGCTCGAAATAGAGTAAATGGGGCCCTGCACTCTATTGTGAAGAGTCAAAATGTGTCAAAAAAGGCACGTATGGCAATTCACAATGCTGTGTTGGTCCCTACTTTAACGTATGGTAGTGAAAGTTGGGTATAGCAGAAGAAGCACGAGAGTAGAATCAACACAGTAGAAATGCGGTCGTTAAGGAGTATGTTAGGGCTGAATCTGAACGACAGGGTAAAAAATTGTGTAATAAGAGAAGAGTGTGGTTTGCAAGATGATGTTGTGACCAGGTTTAAGAAAGGAATGCTTCGGTGATTTGGTCATGTGGAAAGAATGAATGAGGAAAGAGTGACAAAGAAAATTTATGTTGCAGAAGTGAATGGCAGAGTCGGAAAGGGACGTCCTAGGCGAAAATTTATTGACCAAATTGGCGATTTATTGAAAACGGGCCAAATTAGGAGTACCCTTAACCGACGAGTATGTATGCGTAGGTGTATGGATGTGAAGGAGGCGAGAGAGGTGTGTCAGGATCATGCCAAATGGAAGGCTGTAGTCTCTGCCTACCCCTCTGGGTGACAGGCGTGACTGTTTATGTATGTATATGTATATGGTAAGCTTGAAACGCTTGTGTTAGGAGTGGTTCACACATAGGCCACTCGATCCATTTTTTTACAAAGTGATTACATGTATCCCTTTTATTTGACATTTTAGGCTAAAACCAAAAACAATACTTTTACAAAAGTGCAAACTACAACGTACATTTCTCGATAAAACTGTTTCAATCTAATAACTCACTATTTATCAAACTGAAATAAATGCTACACGGACACAATACTGGTGATTTCCTTACTATAAACCTCTATAAACTTCATTATATAATATTTATTTACAATATCTAGGTATTTAAAAAGTACTCTGTCTGTACTTGCAGCTCACAGTATGTATATTTTTGATAATAAATAAAGTAAATTTACAAGTTCACAGTTCATACAGGTTCACAGCTATAATCACAGATAACTATATACTAGTCAGAGATAGATAGAGGCTATAATATTATATTGTAGTATGTATATATCGTAGACAGAGAAACCTATAGACAAATTGACGCCTTCTTTCGCATTCGCACACGAAAAAGATAGATTTATGCATACGTTGCATAGAAGTGAGACAGAGTGGGGTGATTGTTTGTCCCTTTCTCCGTGCCGGTTTTTTTGTTTAGCAAACTACACTTTGACAGCTCGTAGCAATCTAAGGAGTTTACAAGTTGGTTTAAGTGAAAAAAAAAGTGTTTTGTGAGCTTAAGATTGGTGAATCTTGTTCAGTTCAGTTCTCTAAAACAATTAAAAATGTTATCTAAATATGTTTAAAAGTCATAAAGATTATTGTATCACCTAAAACTACGTTATTGTCCTTTCTCATTCGAGGCCACGCTAATCATTAGTCTATAGGTTTCTCTGTCTACGGTATACGTAGTCTTTGTTCACAGCACAGATTTAGTTAGACCAACATTCCACAGGTAAGATTGGAATTAGAATATTAGAAATGACAACTTTTCGATATCGTTTGATGCTTTCATAAATATTTATTTTATTCAAATTTATCAACCAAGTACGACAGGTTGCTTTTGCGTCCCCTAACAGCAAAAAAATAAAAAAACTGCGGTGTATTACCCCAGCCAGTTTGGGTATTTTATCGCTAGTTCTTGAATCAGATGAATCAGTCCAATTCGAGAGGTTTTTGGATCGATTCAGTGAATCGATGCGGTGCTCCGAATCGATCTAAAGAATCGATTATTTTACTTCAAAAATCGATTTTAGATCGACATGCCTAGCACAGAGTACTTTGTATATCGTAGAGAGAGAAACCTATAGACAAATTGACGCCTTCTTTCGCATTCGCACACGAAAAAGATAGACTTATGCATACGTCTTGCATAGAAATGAGATAGAGCGGTGTGATTGTTTGTCCCTTTCTCCGTGCCGGTTTTTTTTGTTTAGCAAACTCTACAGTTTGCTAAACAACTTTAACAGCGTAGAGATTTAAGGAGTTTACAAGTTGATTTAAGTGAGAAAAAAGTGTTTTGTGAGCTTAAGATTGGTGAATTTTGTTCAGTTTAGTTCTTAGAACAATTAAAATTTTTATCTAAATGTGTTTAAAAGTCATAAAGATTATTGTATAACCTAAAAATTCGTTATCGTCTTTTCTCACTCGAGGCCACGCCGATCATTAGTCTATAAGTTTCTCTGTCTACGTTGTATATACTGAAAGTTAAGAGTGACGTCCAAAGAGTATAGTAGATAGTAATGGGTATGTTCCGAAATACAACGCAGTGTACTGTCCAATGCAAATGACGTCATCATTTGACACTTTATTGTACTAGCGTGCCGTCGCCGTATTGTGTCGGATATCCGGCCATAATAAAATAATTTTTAATTGTGTTTGCCGAATGAAGCATGCCAGAATTTGTTTCTATTTATTCAAATACAAAAAATTATAGAATAATTGATGGTATATCCATTAGGAGGATATAATGATTTTTAGAGCACAAAATGACAAAATAATCGCCAACACCTTTCCAAATGGCGCAAAAGTATGACGTCATATACTGTCCATTGTTTTGGAACGAATCACTAGTATAGCGTCGATTCATGACGTCATTTGCATTGGACAGTACACTGCGTTGTATTTCGGAACATACCCATTATATACGGAAATACCATAGATAAATAAATATGTAGGTAATCATAGATTACTGTATATATACTAGAGATAGGTAAGAGTGTTCTGTGTTCTGTGATATGTAGCAAGGTAGGAACTAGGAAATACGGTGACGTCCGTGCATGTAAATGTAAACTAGCTTGTTATTAGTTCATATTTATTTATGCTAACTACAATTACGTTGGATTTTTAAATGTTTATGTACGCATAATTGTGTTAAAATACTTATATTACTGTAGTAGAGTAAATTTTAAAACGCGAAGAAAAAAGCTGTGGTGGCGCTAATTTACTGTCCTGTAGCAGTATTTTTTTACTGTTTAAGAAGTTAAATAATGGAATCTTTATCAAAACAAGAATTAATTTCGACAATAACAAAACAAACAGATCAAATAAAACGATATGAGGCTAGACTTAGAGGTAAGCTGAAGATTTTAAATTAACATTCTGTAAACATCTGTTATGTCAACACCTTATGTACTTGTTGAGTAAGCTGTAAATTTTTAACTGTCCTAATCTCTCCGTTTCACTATACAATTTCCTTCCTAATTACATCCCTCGTCCTTATCTTAAGTCTTTGTTAAATTTAGTTTACACTCTTGTACAAACTTTATTAGATTTCATATCCATTAATAACATTAAACTATAGTACTTTTACCACTTACCTATATCCATTTTATTATTTATTATATTAGCAATAATTTTGTAAAACTATTATATGTTAATTCATTTGAAAATAACTACCTATGTAACTTCATATCATAAAGCCATGGCATAAAGCTAAGTAAGCATTTCTACGGAAATGGGAACTACTCGAATAATCTGTGTGACTTTCATGAAACTTGACGCTGGCAGAATCCATTGGAAGTTGCCTAACTAGGAAAAAATAAAAAATGATCAAGATGAAGATGTTACAGTCAGTTTGTTATTAGCAGCTGTATTGGCAGTAACCAGTCCAAACACCAGTCCTCATTACAAGGCCTTCATAGGGCTCTGAAAGAGTTAGAGAGAAAATCTTCTGTGACCCTAAGAAATGGGTTGAAGCTAGTAACTCTAATGTTTCTGTTTCATTAGTAGTGAAGTTACTACCAGGCTTTTTCAGAAGCCAGATTTGATTAGGTTTAGCTTTCTATAGCATTTTGTATAGTCCTGCACATGGAGTAAAATCCAGAACCATAACAAAGTCTAATAATGTACTCCAGACTGAATTTCTTTCTAATGTAACTTGAACAAAAATTTATCATGAGCTGTTGTGACTGATGATTGTAGTGAGCGATTGTAGTCATGGTCATGAAATTATTGTATTTAAAACTGAAATACAAAATTCCATTACATTCATATATACTGGGTGACCTTTTTTAACATCTGGAAAAAAAATAGGGTGTAACATGTAAATGGAGTAGAAGCCTATGGCACTGATATTTATTACAGAAATAAAATCAATTTTTTTTATTAAACATTTAAAAAAAATTTGAACAATTACTTTGTCCTTGAGCCTGTGGCCCTGGTAAGTGACAAGGTCAAAGATGCCTACTAAATTTATTGTTTTATTGCTATATATATTGTAGGATGGATATGATTTGAATTTCAATAGATTTTAATTAATTTATATATTAAGCTATTGCATAGCTTCTATCGCGGGCCTTGAGCGCGGGGACCGAATCCAGAAATTCCATAACGAAAAAAAACCTCATGCTCCCCAATCCGACGGGCACGGAGGTGTGGCGTTGAAAGCCGTGCATCGTCTAAAGTCGTTTTAGTTCGGCAGACTTCAGCACTTGGCAGACTTTGGCACGGTGTTTGTGTGCGTGTACACTAGCTGCTAACTCAATGATAAAAATTCCTGAATAATCTACATGTATTGTAAGATATTAAAAATATTTTAAACAATATTAACTTCTCATTTATTCAATAAGAGAAAAAAAATTGTTTTCTTATCGGTCACCACGCTGAAAAAGTGTAACTTGATTTAATATCAAAGACTTAACTCCATAAATAAAATAAATAAATAATTATAATTGCATAAGTTGATAAAAAATGCTATGCAATAGCTTTACTGCGGCAGTCACCGAGTGCCACACATATTTTTTATTTCAAAATTTTTGTTTTTATTTTTGTAAAATATCAGTGCCATAGGCTTCTACTCCATACACATGTTACACTCTATTTTTTTTCCAGACAGTTAAAAAGTCATCCAGTAAACAGATACATACATAGATAAAAAAAATACATGTGGCACTCGGTGACTGCCGCGGTAAAGCTATTGCATAGCATTTTTTATCAACTTATGCTATTATAATTATTTATTTATTTTATTTATGCAGTTAAGTCTTCGATATTAAATCAAGTTACACTTTTTGAGCGTGGTGACCGATAAGAAAACAATTTTTTTTCTCTTATTGAATAAATAAGAAGTTAATATTGTTTAAAATATTTTTAATATCTTACAATACATATAGGTTATTCAGGAATTTTTATCATTGAGTTAGCAGCTAGTGTACACGCATACGTCTAGTCGCATGCACACAAACACCGTGCCGAAGTCTGCCGAGTGCCGAAGTCTGCCGAACTGAAACGACGTTAGACGATGCACGGCTTTCAACGCCACACCTCCGTGCCCGTCGGAGTGGGGAGCGTGAGGTTTTTTTCGTTACGGAATTTCTGGATTCGGTCCCCGCGCTCAAGGCCCGCGATAGAAGCTATGCAATAGCTTAATTATAGAAAATGGGTGACAAATTTACATCTCATTTTATTAATAATTAAAATGCAGATGTGTTGTCACCCCTGAGGACTAAGATGGAATGTCTCATTTCCAGTAAAAGGGTTGCCTGAAAATGTGGTTCTATATACAACCCCATATAGCTGCAGCATGGCCCTGCCATGTACATACATACGTAGAGGTCAAGTTAATACTTAAAACTGTATCAAAAAATCATCCCTTTCATCTAATTTATGTTACTTATAATTGTTATTGATCATCAATGAAATAATTTTATTTATAAAATTTTCCTTGTTTTCAGATGTAGTTACCGCCTATAAGGGACTTGTCAAAGAGAAGGAGGCTTTGGAAATTAGTTTGAAGGCTTTAAGTAAAGGAGAAACTGCAAGTGAAGAAGGTTTTTGTTACTTTTGTTTGGATTGCCTTATTAATGTTTTTAATAGTTTAAGTTCCATGACTTTTGATTTAGGTACATGTCATACTTTGCTGGGGGGGGGGAGTATATGGCCTGTATAAAAGTTATGTGATTTTGTGATTTGCCTCCCCTTCATTACGATAGAGTTCAAGCCGAGGTTCTTATCTCCTTCAGCCCCTTACTTCCCCCAGAAAAGATGTATTTGAATACTTGGAGATATAGACTCGATGACACTTTGTAGAAATAATTTAATTAATTATAATATGTATTAACACCCCTATATACATATATCTAAAATATGCTCACTGGTTAGAAACAACATTGACTTGTTCCTTCAATATTTACGACCAAAAATTTTAAGACCTATTATAAAATTACCACATTCACACAACACATATTAACCACAGCAACATCAAAATTACAAATCGTGAACACTGGCTCCTATGCGAAGTAAATAATAATATATAATAAAATTCCGGAATTTATCAGAAACAGTAAAAACATAAAACCTCATATTATCCCTTTACAACCGACTCATAGTCAAGCGTGCATTTAACTTTGAAAAATTCTAGTGCTTCCCATAACTTACTTCACCGAACGCAACCGACATCGCTCACTCGTGCATGATATAGTCCTTAATAAAAAACATAATAATACAAGTTATGACTCGTCACTGCGCCACAGTACCTCATTGGAAATGGCAGCGTATTTGGCGGGCAAGGCGCTTCAAGTAAGTATAATTATTTTCTCGTGTTTTAATGGAATATTATTACGTATTTTTGTAATTATGTTCATTATTAATTCATTTATTCCGCATCAAATTTAAAGATGCACGGACAAAGACGCACAAAATCTAGGTGACCTTGATTTACCCGAAGATCCTGCTGAAAATCAAAAATATGACCAGGTGGAAGGCAGTCTAGTACCAGACCAGTCTGTACCAGCACCTTCTTCCGTAGTACCGACTGCTAAACGTCTGTGTCGCTCTGGTTCTCGCCCTAGTCGCTAGAGAGTTACTTTGTTTGAAGATAAGCAGCATACGTACCCTGAACGACCTATTAAATCGGTAAAACAACCAATTAATTACGTGCAAGTTTTTTGAAATGTTCAGTACTTGCACAAATTTATATTATTTGAGAAAGACTGGGAGTGAATTAAAAACTACGAAGTCTGAGATACAGAAACTTTTTGGTATTCATATTTTAATGGGATGTATTCCATTGCCAAGGCTGCCTATGTGTTGGCGTAGTGGCATTTCCCTAGACAAAATAACTAGCAAAATGAGCCGTGATCGATTCTTACAATTGCGAAATGCATTGCATGTAGTAGGCACTGATACGGCACCACCTCAACAGGCGACAAATCCGTTGTGGAAAGTACAACCTATGATAAAAGTTTGCAATGGTTGTTACAAGCAAGATAGGGTTTCAGGGTACTATTCTATCGACGAACTGATGATTCCATTCACTGGTCGATGCCCATTGAGACAAGTTGTTAAAAATAAACCACAACCAGTTGGTCTCAAAAACTATGTCCTCACAACAAGTGATGGGCTTATATTAGACTTTGACATTTATTAAGGGGCTAGGACAATGTTCGGGGACACTAATCTTGGTCTTGGACCCTCCGTAGTTTTGCACTTATCAAGAAGCATTCCCGAAGGAAGTTGTTTTTATCACGACAGACATTTCACCACCATTTCATTAATAGAAGAATTACAAAAGCGGAACCTACACAGCACAGGAACTATCATGGCGAATAGAATACCAGACAACCAGACAAGACCAGTTTAAAATTCAAGATGGATAGTCAAATGTGTCGCGGTGAGAGCCAGCAGATGGTAAGGGACTCTACAGTATTGGTAAAGTGGAAAGACAATAAATCTCTATTGATAGCTTCTAACTGCACTGGATATAACTGTACTGAAATGTTTAAAAGGTGGGATAAGCGAACTCGCACCTATGTTGATGTGACTGCACCAAAAATAATTCAGAATTATAACCGATACATGGGAGGAGTGGATGGATGTTCTCGACCTACAGGTTGAATACTACCGAACATTCATAAAAACTCGGAAATGGACACTAAAAGTACTCATTCACTTTTATGATTTAGCTTTAGTCAACGCTTGGCATGCTTACAAAATAGATTGCACTTCCAATAATTACAGACAGAATAAAACACTAGGTTTATTAGACTTTCGTCTTGAGATAGACTTACTAAGTTTCCCTGAAAAACGTCGCACAGAAGGCATGGAGGAAGTTGAAAACATAATGCCGAGGAAATTTAAAAAAGCTCTAATGTCATCGGCAACACTACGGTACGATGGGTATGATCATTTGCCGGTATTCGATGATTTAAAATCGCCTAGATTTTGCCAATTAGAAACATGTAAAAGCCGCACAAAAATTCGTTGCTTGAAATGTAATCCTTATCTTTGTGTAATTTGAGGACAGAATTGCTTTAATAAATTTAATTGTAACTAATTGTTTTTTTTAATTTACTTTTTTTAACAATATGCCAAAAATGTTATTAAATAGTAATTGTTACTATTTCTGTTAAATTTTCATGATTACTTAACTTTAATAACTTGTTAATTGTGATTTAATTACATAAAAAGTTTAAGTTAATGTTTAATAATAAAATGTTCTTTATTTTATATAATAATAATTATTAAGACTGATTATTATAGTAATACTTAATTTTTCTAAAAATAATTTTTTCATTCATAACAACAACACAAATGTTGTTATGAATGAAGTCAGAACACAAATCCATAAAGATGCACAAATGTGCGTATGTAAAACTAATCCTAAAGTGCACGAACGTGCGGGCGATTTTCAGGAAAACCTAGCTTTTCCGATTTTTTCAGTATTTTTCCTAGGTAGCTTATTGCTCTATAAATACGATCTATATCATAAATTACAATAAATCTTAATTTTTTTTATCCGGTTGTAAAGGGCTATATTTAACAAAAAAAGGTTAACTTGTTGAAGGAGTTCTTTAGTGATTAATTAGGAAATAAGAATAAATGATGTGTTTACTTTTTCTCTATGATCTTGTTATTATTTAAGATAACTGTAAAATAATCTTGTTATTATTATTATTGTATGTTATTATTATTATATTTTGCATGTTATTATTATAATATATTGTATATTATTATTATTGTATCCAGTGCATGTTAGGCATTGTCCATCCTATTCCGGAAGTGTTTATCCACTTCTAACTTACGGTATCATATACTGGGAAAACTCAACAGATATACAATCCACATTCGTTCTCCAAAAAAAAAGTTTTATATATAACATGCATAGTACCGAATCATTAAGAGATGTTTTCAGAACAAAGGGTTTCCTAACACTGACTAGAATCTTTATCCTAGTATTATGTCTATTTGCTTTAAACAATGTGCAATATTTTAATTTCAAATCTGATTAAAAAAAAAACATTCGCAATCAATATAAATATGATATAAGCTTACCTATTATTAAAAATATGATTTACTATAAAAGTACCTATATTGCTGCTATTCGTGTATACAATCAGTTACCACCAGCTATTAAACAGTTAAATGGAAATGTGTTCAAAACAAAATAAGGAAATTCTTAATTGAAAATGTTTTTTACAATCTCAATGAGTTTTTTAATAAAATTAATGTTAGTAAGTAGTAAATTTTAAATTTATTTTCTTAATTGTTGCATATCGGAAATGGGTAAACTGTTGAGCCTAAAACTATATGTTTTTGTACTAAGATCATATTGTACACAGTTATGCAATAAATGTATCTTTATCTTTATTATTTAAGTTAAATGATAATTATGATAATTTTATAAATAGTACTGTAGTGTAAATGTAATAACAATATTAATAATTGAAATGTTTGCAGTGCCCTTGCAGGGTTCTTGTTTTGAACTGTATCTTATAATAATTAAGACCAGATGTATACAACAAGAAATAGCCAATAAATTGAATTGAATAGGACTGTAATACTTGCAATCAAAATAATCAAACATTTAGTTACAAAATTTCTTCAGTTTATTGTACAAACTATGTAAAATAATATGACAAGTTCATGAGTCCACTCCTGTACATAGGCCACCTCAAAGAATGCCACAAAGCATGGTTGCAAGTTGCAAATACTTGCAAAAAGTTGATGCAAGTAGCTATAACCTGCATCAACTTTTTGCAAGTATTGTCTTTAAAATAAAATTTTTAAAAATTATTAATTCAACGCATAGTATAATGGAATTTTTATAAGGGTAACACCACAAAAATAGATGTAGTATGAGTGATATCATAACAATTTTAATTTTTGGTTACAGGTTCAAAAGATTCTGTGGCTACTCTAACGCAATCACTTGCTACACTGACAGCAGAAAAATCTCGCATGGAAGAGGCTTTTCAAGCGGACAAGAAAGTTACTAGAGAAAAGGTTTAAGATATAATTTAATCAAAATACTGAAGCTTGTAATAAATACCACAATAGTATCCAACATATGAAAATTTGTAGTTTTCATGCAATCTCAAATGTTGAAGGTCCTAAAATAAAAAAGAAATCCATAGGTAGCCTGGGTTGATGTCATCATCAGGATATCAAATACCTCAGGCTTCCCGTGCCACTGGGTGCTATAAAGCGCCTGAAACATTGGGACATAAAAATGAACATTGTTAAGATTAAGTAATTAAACGTTCATTATTTTGTTTTTATAGAATAAGGTTGACAAACGAGCACACTGTCCCTGATGGGAAGTGGACGCTGTGGCCCATAGACATTACAATTTAACCTCGATTAAGAATCAAAACAAATATGGCTACCTTGAGTTTAATCTGATCTGATCTGATCTACGCAGTACACCCGTTTCTTTTAATTATCTCTAAAATCAGATTTTCATTTACCAATAGACTAGTGGTACCATGTTTGAATTTTCAATCAGATCTCAACTGTTTATATTTTTAGATAGTATCATACTCTACAGTTTTATTTTACACTATTTATTCTTAACGGAATATCGAAGTCCACTGCTGAATGTAAGGTTCCTTATATGCTATATTGTTTCGCCTATAGCTTAGGTAAATCAACAGAATCGGCACTTCACCAGGTAATAACAAACATTGAAGAGGCCATCCAAAAGAAAGTAATATGTCTAGGCTCCTTCATAGACATAGAAGGTGCTTTTGACAGAACAAATTTCCCCAGCATAAAAGGTGCACTAAGTAGACATGTTGAACCGGCACTGATTGACTGGATAGTAAACATGCTCAGTACACGAACAATAAAGATTGCTGGTGAATCTCAGACAATTCAGATCATGAAAGCCCGCAGGGTGGGGTTCTTTCACCTCTCCTGTGGAATATGGTCATTAATGAACTCATCAGCAAATTAAACGCTAACCATTTCTACACAGTCGGTTATGCAGATGATCTGACAATACTGGTCTCTGGTAAGACAGCAAGCATTGTGTGCGACCTGACCCAAGCGGCTCTCCGTATTGTGGAGAGATGGTGCAGGGAATAAGATCTAACCGTTAATCCAAAAAAAAAAAATGGTTATAGTAATGTTCACGAAAACGAATGCTGAATAACTATCATCTTCCAAGTCTTTTCAGCACAAAACTCCAGCTTTCCTCCGAGTTAAAATACCTAGGTCTGACCTTGGACAGTAAACTTAACTGGAACAAACACATAGAAAACAAAATCAGCAAAGCTAGTTTAACTTTCTGGCAATGAAGAAACGTGATTGGCAAACGATGGGGTTTGACGCCAAAATTATACTGCGGTTGTATAAAACTGTAATTCGGCCCATGATCACATACGGCTCTCTGGTATGGTGGAAAAAAATCAATGAAGCCACCAATATACGAAAGCTTGAGCATTACCAGAGTATGGCTTGTATGGCTGCCACAGGCTGCATAAGGACTACACCAACAGCAGCTTTGGAGGCTATGCTGGAGCTAACACTGCTTCATCTACATGTACAACAAGAAGCAACTTTAGCTGCCATTAGACCCAAGACCCTAAATCTTTTAAGTAAAAGTAGTGTCCCCCATACAGATATAATCGATAGAATTTACTCAAAAATTCCTATCTTACAAGCCAAGTATGATAGGATCCCAAAACAATTTGTATTCGATAAGAAATACAGGATGCAATTGAAGGAAACTGACCATCTGGAAGGATTGGGTCCAAGAGAGCTCAAAGTTTTCACAGATGGTTCTAAGACAAATGAAGGTGCGAGGTCTGGGGCTTTCTCTGAAGACCTTAATATCCACATATGCACACTGCTGGGTACCCACAACACAGTCTTCCAGGCTGAATGCATGGGTATCATCCAAGCGGCCATAGCAATAGATGCTAGGAAGGTGAAAGACTTCTCCATCAGAATATTGACCGACAGTATGGCGTATACAAGCTCTGAGTTGCAATGTGACAAACTCGGGACTGATATACGAGTGCCATCAACGATTGAATGAGGTATGTAAGCACAACAATGTGACCTGCATTGGATCAAGGGACACAGTGGATCTAGACTAGAGGCAACAATGCAGTAGATGAACTGGCCAGAAGGTGATCGGCCCTGGCAAATATAGGGCCGGAACCAATAATACCAATCCCCTTTCGTTCGTTCACTGGTACGTAGATACTTCAATAATTTACACGCTCAGCTTTGGAAAAATTTTGTAGATTGTAGACAAGCTAGGGAGGCCCTACCTGAAATAAACAGTCGTCTAACCAAGGTATTAATGAGACTGAACAAGCCATAGATCAGGATAGTAACAAGTGCTATCACAGGACATGGCTCTTTTAACAAACATTTGTTCACCATAGGTGTTACTGATAGCCCCCTGTGCAGGGCATGCATGGGAGAGGAAGAAACGGCGGCTCACGTGTTGCTGACATGTCCAGAAGTCGCTTCATACAGGGCTAAACATCTCGGCACGCCGGGATCACTCCCCGAAGTTGCTTGCAACATCAAGGGACTGCTGAGCTTCTTCGGGGAGATATCATGGCTCGAATAACCACATTATTCCTGTCCACACGCAAAATACGCGCTTAGACGTGGAGTTGCGGAAAACAGCCCGTCGTAAACTAAACTAATTATATATAGTCAAGCAGCACTGCTAGCGCTGAGATCAAACTTAGTGAACTCAACGCTAGTTGGAGACTGCGTGAACCGTTTAAACGCCCTGGGTTGTAACAACAGGGTCGTTTTAAGATGGGTTCCGGGTCACGAGGGTATTGTAGGCAACGAATTTGCCGACAAACTTGCACGGGAGGGCTCAAAGTGCACACAATTTGGACCCGAGCCATTTTGTGGAATCTCAAGAAGCCTAGCCCGATTGACCCTTGAAACTCTTTATCACAATAAGTCACTTAAGATCTGGTCTGACACACCAGGCTTAAAACATTCTAAAACCTTAATCCGGGCCTTTGATCGTAAATTCGCTTCAGAAGCCCTGGGATTAAGTAAAAATAAATTGCGCATTCTGGCAAGAGCCCTAACTGGACACTGTTGTCTTTAAAAGCACATGTCCATTCTGGGACTAAGCAACTCAAGGATGTGTTAGTTCTGTTCCATAACGGAAGAAACGCCTCTACACATCCTAACCGATTGCGAACCCTTAATGCGCAAACCTAACACTCATCTCGGACACTATCTTCTCCGCCCAGAAGAAATGAAATTGCTCACGGCTAAGCAACTCCTTCGATTCATTGAAGACATAGGGCTTAGCAGTGAACTATAGCCATAGCAGCGATCACAATAGATCTTTTAGGTCGCAGTGATACTGGTCTCTTTACCTAGACCTGCATAGCTGCTTGCATATAAAAAAAACTAACTATATGCTATTGCTGCTATACATGGCAGACATGTTGGCAATAGCAGTTTTATTCTTTTGAGTTGTTATCAGCAAAATGCTGCCGCCTATCTAATATTTCATTTTCTATTGAAACAGAAACAGAAACTTTTTTATTCAATGTAGATTATAACAATACTTATTGAGAGTCACTTTTTTCATTTACCACTGGTTCGCAAAAAAAAACCTCTGTCCTGGGAAGAACCAGCAGGAAACCCAGCGGGACTATTTTTTTTTTTCCAATAATACCTTACAATCATGTTTACAATTAACAACACAAGACAAATTAGAAATAGCTTGGTAGCGATCACCCTTCCCAGGGGTTATTATCATCCATAAATTTCTTAATATTATAATAACCCTTTTTTACAAACTTAGTTTAATAACATTTTTGAACTTTGTGTATGACAAATTTTGTATATTGTCTGGGATTTTATTGTAAAAGCGTATACATCGCCCCAATAATGAATTACTGTCTCGGTTGAGTCGAGTAACTGGTACTACTAGCTTGTGTCTGTTTCTAGTATTTACAGAATGAATATCACTTATTCTTGCAAAACTACTTTTATCATTGTCGCCTCTTACAACCGCGGAATGATATGGCATAGTAGATTCTTCTACGCCAAAACTACACGACGGTTCCACTACATAGATTAAACACAATTAATGTAAAATTTTCAGTATGAGAACATGCTAGCAGCGATGAGGGAAGAGACAAAAACCTTAGTTCAACAGCATTTAGTGGAAGTTAGCAATTTGAAAGCAAAAATATCTTACGAAATACAGGAGAGAGAGAAAGAGAGAGCTGATCATGCTGCTATGATGAAGTAAGTGCTTTCATATTTTATAATTTTTAGTTGTAAGCTATAATTTTTTTATGACTAAGGACGACAAACTACCGTACAGTCAACCTGATGATATGGATGCTGAGCACCAGATAGATATATCCTTAATTAAAAATCAAAATGTTGATGGCTTGTCATTTTTTAACATAATAGAGTGACAAACGAGCACACAGTCAACCTGATGGTAAGTGGATGCTGTGGCTCATAGACATCTACGTTTATCCTTAATTAAGAATCAAAATGCAGATGCGTGTTCATCCCACTAAGATGGAATGCCTCATATCCAGTAAAAACTAGAAGTTGGCGAAAAACTAGTTCGTCTTCCTTCTGGAACCCGTGCATTCTGGTCTCTCGCCAAGGCTGTTCAGGGGAATTTCTGTCAGCCATCTCTTCCATATTTCGCATATTAAACGCTTATTTCCTGGTTCCACATCTCTCGTCAGAGAGGATTAATAAATCCTTGTTCCGCGTGCAGAAATTCTGACCATTCTGAAATTTCATTCACCGTGTAGTGGCGGTTAAGAATATCCACTACCCCATATCTTCCCGTGGGTGTCGTAAAAGGCGACAGAGGGAGACAGACAGGAGATGGGCAGCAGCATCTTCCTGATAACAGCAACTGTACGACAAAAAAAAAAAACTGCGGTTGCCAACCGGTTGCGGTTGGAGGTTCGGTTGCCACCTACGACGACTCGACCTGGCAACATTTAACGCACGCACACTGAGGACTGACGAGAAGATCCTGGAGCTGGAAGAAGAGATAGACAAGTTGCGCTGGAGTATTATAGGATTATCCGAGGTCCGAAGAGAGGGGGAGGACACGGTGATTCTCGAATCCGGCAACTTGTTCTATCATCGGGAGGGCGACCATCTGTCCCAAGGAGGTTTCGGATTTATCGTCCACAAGTCTCTCGTCAA
Organism: Parnassius apollo; assembly: GCA_907164705.1. Taxonomy (NCBI): domain Eukaryota; kingdom Metazoa; phylum Arthropoda; class Insecta; order Lepidoptera; family Papilionidae; genus Parnassius; species Parnassius apollo. The sequence continues at coordinate 341,907 of CAJQZP010001686.1, forward strand.
CAACGTTGTAAAGATTGGGAGTGTGTCGACGAGGGTCGCGTACCTGATACTCAGAATCACCAAACGGTATTCGCTGAAGGTCATACAGGTTTACACACCAACCTCGGCACATTCCGATGAGGAGGTGGAGGAAATGTATGAGGATATTTCCAAAGCCATACATTCCTCCAAAACCCACTACACGGTGTTGATGGGAGACTTCAACGCAAAACTAGGCACAAGAGAAAACGGTGAGCTGAAGTTAGGGAAATTTGGAGTAGGGCAACGGAACCGAAGGGGCCAGCAGCTGGCCGACTTTATGGAGAAAGAGGGACTCTTTATGATGAACTCTTTCTTCCAGAAGCGGCCCCACAGGAAGTGGACCTGGTCGAGCCCCGACGGTTCGACAAAAAATGAGATTGACTTCATTATGACGACCAGACGCCAACTGTTCAGTGATGTCTCAGTGATCGCAAGGGTGAAAACTGGCAGCGATCACCGAATGGTTAGAGGCACACTGAACCTAAACGTTAAGTTGGAGAGGTCTCGTCTAATGAAGTCTACGCTCCGTCCCCCCTCGTGCTCTAATCCAAAATCCCGAAAACTTTCAGCTCGAGTTACACAACCGCTTTCAGTGCCTACAAGATTGCAATGCAGTGGACGATATGAATGACAAGCTCGTGGAAACTGTCCATGCGGTCGGAGCTAAGTTCTGCAAGACCCGCCGCAGAAGAACACAAAAACTCTCCGATCACACTCTTAATCTCATGGCTGTTAGACGGGGGATGAGGCTGCAATCGTCAACAGATTTGACAGCATACAGGCAACTGAACAGACAGATCTCCAAATGCATGCGGCGAGACTTACGCAACTTTAATACTGCTCGTATTAAAGAAGCGATCGAGCGGAATCAGGGCTCCAAAGTCTTTGCCAGAGATCTGTCTGCCCGTAAGAGCCAACTGTCAAGGCTGAAGACTGAGTGTGGCAGCATCGTTTCCGGGACACCTGAGATTTTGAGTGAGATTGTGAGGTTCTATGGGCAGTTGTACACATCATCGTTGGAGCCACACGCAAGTGTGAGTAACGATCCAAGAGCAAATCTTATCCGACACTATTCCGATGATATCCCGGACGTCAGTCTAAGCGAGATTAGAATGGCTCTCCAGCACCTTAAAAACGGCAGGGCCCCAGGCGAGGATGGAATAACAGCGAAGCTTCTGAAAGCGGGTGGAACACCGGTACTTGAAGTCCTTCAGAAGCTCTTCAATTCCGTCCTCCATGGTGGCACTACTCCAGAGGCGTGGAGCAGAAGTGCGGTGGTCTTGTTCTTTAAGAAAGGCGACAACGCTCTCTTGAAGAACTACAGACCGATTTCCCTTCTGAGCCGCGTCTACGTGCTGTTTTCGAGAGTCATTACGAATCGTCTCGCACGCAGACTCGACGACTTCCAGCCTCTCGAACAAGCCGGTTTCCGAAAAGGCTTCAGTACCATAGACCACATACATACCCTGCGGCAGATTGTACAGAAGACTGAAGAGTACAATTTGCCACTTTGCCTGGCGTATGTGGACTATGAGAACGCCTTTGATTCCGTCGAAATTTGGGCGGTGCTGCAGTCCCTTCAGCGGTGCCAAGTTGACTGTCGGTATATCGAAGTGCTGAAGTGTTTGTACAGTAGGGCTACGATGGCTATCCGAGTACGGAACCAGAGCTCGAAACCTATCCAACTGCAGAGAGGTGTAAGACAGGGTGACGTTATATCCCCGAAACTCTTCACCGCTGCTTTGGAAGACGTTTTCAAGCTACTGGACTGGAAAGGATACGGTATTAACATCAATGGCGAGTACATCACTCACCTTCGATTTGCCGACGATATAGTCCTTATGGCAGAATCGCTGGAGGACTTAAGCACTATGCTCAATGACCTCAATAGTGCCTCCCAACGGATAGGTCTTAAGATGAACATGGACAAAACAAAGATCATGTTTAATGTCCATGTCACACCTATGCCGGTAGTTTTTGGGAGCACTATGCTCGAAGTTGTTGACGAGTACGTTTACCTGGGACAAATAGTCCGACTAGGTAAGTCCAACTTCGACCGAGAGGTCAATCGACGGATTCAACTCGGCTGGGCAGCGTTCGGGAAATTACGACACATCTTCTCGTCAGGTATACCTCAATCTCTGAAAACTAAAGTGTATAACCAGTGCGTGTTGCCAGTGATGACTTACGGATCAGAGACGTGGTCCTTCACTGCTGGCCGTATGAGGACGCTCAAGGTCGCTCAGCGAGCTATGGAGAGGGCTATGCTCGGAGTTTCTCTGCGTGATAGACTCAGAAATGAGGATATCCGCAGTAAAACCAGAGTGACCGACATAGCCCAACGGATTAGTAAGCTGAAGTGGCAATGGGCCGGCCATATAGCTCGAAGAACCGATAACCGATGGGGAAGAAAGGTTCTCGACTGGCAGCCTCGTACCGGTAGGCGTAGTGTAGGGCGACCCCCCACTAGATGGAGTGACGACCTGGTAAGATATGCAGGAAGTCGATGGATGCAGGTGGCTCAGGACCGTGCTTTGTGGCATTACTTGGGGGAGGCCTGTGTTCAGCAGTGGACTTGTGATGGGCTGTGATGATGATGATGATCTCTTCCATCTCTGCACAGGGAGGACGACTCACTGGCCCATACCGCAAAGGAGAAAGCCGATCTGTTAGGCTCTTTCTTTGCGTCCAACTCGACTCTCGATGACGGGGGAGTACGCCGCCGACCATCCCGCGGTGTGAGTGCTCCATGCCGGAAGTGCAGTTCACACAGCGCTCGGTTCGTAAAGCACTCCCCCCTGGACATCCACAAGTCGAGTGGGCCTGACGGAATCCCCCCAATTGTGCTGAGGACGTGTGCTCCAGAGTGGCACCGGTTTTAACGCGTCTTTTCCGGTACTCCTACTCCCTAGGCGTAGTCTCAAAATCATGGAAGACGGCTTTCGTCCACCCGATCCCTAAAAAAGGCGACCGCTCAGACCCGTCCAACTACCGGCCTATCGCCATCACTTCCTTATTCTCCAAAACAATGGAGTCCATTGTTAACTGCCAGCTCATGAGGTACCTTGAGGATTACCAGCTGATTAGATCGCCAATACGGTTTTATTTTGGTCTACCTAACTCACAGATGGGCGGAGACAGTAGAGTCCAAGGGGGAGGCATTGGCCGTTAGTTTGGACATTGCGAAGGTCTTCGATCAGGTTTTTCACAAAGCGCTTCTTTCGAAGCTCCCTTCCTATGGGCTTCCCGAGAAATTGTGCGATTGGATCACCAGCTTTCTTGCAGATCGGAGCATCTCTTTAGACGGTCAAGCTCCGATTGCAACCCTATTAATGCGGGTGTTCCACAAGGCTGCGTGCTATCGCCAACCATGTTTCTTCTGCATATCAATGATATGTTACGAACCCGTAAGATTCATTGCTATGCAGATGGCAGCACTGGTGATGCTCTTTACACCGGCCGAGCCAATATTTCTCGGGAAAACGTCTCCGAGTACCGGGACAAACTTGTGTCTGAAGTTGAGTCTTTGCTGAACAGAGTCTCGGATTGAGGGCGATCGAAATCTAGTCCAGTTTAACCCCCAGAAGACACAAGTTTGCGCGTTAACCGCTAAAAAGAACCCTTTTGTCGTATCTCCTCAGTTTCAAGGCACTCCCCTTGTTGCTTCAGCCAGTATCGGAATCCTCGGCGTTGACATATCGAGTGACGTGCAGTTTCATGGTCACTTGGATGAGAAGGTCAAATTGGCCTCTAAAAAGCTTGGCGTGCTCAGCAGAGCGGGACAGTATTTCATGCCGGCACACCGCCTGCATCTTTACAAGGCGCAGGTTCGGCCGCACATGGAATACTGTTCCCATCTCTGGGCTGGGGCTCCCCAGTACCAGCTCCTTCCACTTAACCGCATCCAGCGCAGAGCGGCTCGATTCACTGGCGCTGCGAAGAGATGTTGCATCTCTTTGCATTTTCTTTCGCATATACCATGGGGAGTACTCTGAGGAATTGTTCGGATTAATCCCAGCCGCCAAATTTCGTGAACACACTACGCGGCAAACGTACCGATACCATCCACACCATCTGGATGCTTGGCGGGCCACCACTGTACGTTTCAAAAGGAGTTTTCTTCCGCGTGCAACCTCTCTGTGGAATAGTTTACTACCGGCGATTTTTCCGGACCGATACAACCTGGGGACATTCAAGAAAAGAGCTTACTCCTTTCTAAAGGGCCGGCAACGCACCTGCAATTCCCCTGGTGTTGCGGTTGATCATGGGCGGCGGTAGTCACTTAACATCGGGTGAGCCGCATGCTCGTTTGCCCCCTCTTCCAATAAAAAAAAGGCTCTCCATACATAAAAAAAAATCTTATTTTGTATTCAAATTCAAGACATTTTTTTTAAAAGCTTAATTACATTTGATTAGAATATATGTGCCATTTTGTTTGACAACTTGTTGCCATCTTGTAGGTAGTGACAAATCTTAGGATTTTTGATCATAAAATGCGACAAGTAGTTTTGACAGTCCTCTATTGATGTTAACCTAACACTACCTTAAGAATTCTGAAGAGACTGAAACAGTTGAAAATTTTAAGGTGCAAGGTCAGGACTATAATATGGTGGATGCTTTAACACTTCCTAACCAAGCTCTCAATTTTTGTTAAGTGATCAAAGATGTGTGTGGTCTGGCCTTTGATAATTGACCTTTTCTTTTGATCAATTCCGGCCGTTTTGTGTTAATTTCTTGCTTGAGTCTCATTAGTTGTTTACAGTAGAGATCCGAATCGATGGTTTTGCTCGGTGGTAAAATCTCATTATAAATGATGACCAATCCAATCCCACCATACGCACAGCATCATTACCTTATTGCGTGTTAATAATCCGTTCGATAAATTACGACACACATTCTCGTCAGATATACCTCAAAACCTGAAAATGAGATTGTACAACCAGTGCGTATTGCCAGTGATGACTTATGGATCTGAGACGTGGTCCCTGCTGGCCGTATGAGGACGCTCAAGGTTGCTCAGCGAGCTATGGACAGGGCTATGTTCGGGGTTTCTCTGCATGATAAACTTAGAATATCCGCAGTAGAACCAGAGTGAACGACACAGACCAACGGATTGGTTAGATAAAGTGACAATGGGTCGGCCATATAGCTCGAAGAACCGACAACCGATGGGGAAAAAGGTTCTTGAGTGGTAGCCTCGTACCTGTAGGCGTAGTGTAGGGCGACCCCCCACTAGATGGAGTGACGACCTGGTAAGACATGCAGGAAGTTGATGGATGCAGGTGGCTCAGGACCATGCTTTGTGGCATTCCTTGGGGGAGGTCTATGTTCAGCAGAGAACTTGTGAAGGTCTGTAATGATATTGAATGATGTGTTAATCCAGGTTTTGCTACAGCCTGTGGAGCTTGACTACCTTTGACCATGATCTTATACACGGTCTTGTCATAGGTGATCCACTATTCATCACCAGTGGTCAATGTTTTCAAAAATGGTTCAGTTTCATTACGTTTTCGCAAATGAGTACACGATTCATAAGGTTTATTTCAGTGAGCTCCTGTTGTAACCAAATATCTTACTTTTTGTAAAGCCAGACTTTTCAAATGGATCAAAATGTTTTGTGGTCAATTCTCAATTCCTCGGCTATATCATAACTACTAATGCGTCGATCGTGCTCCACTTTTTCAAAAATGGCATCGACTTTATTCGTTTGAGTGCGACCAGAGCGAAGAAAGATGCAGCTTCTTTAACATCAAAATTCCCGGACTGAAAACGCTTAAACTAACTTTGTGCTTATCGTACTGACACTGCATTAGCTCCATAAATGTCACAAATTGTTTTCGCGGTTTGAGTCGCATTTGTTCTATTTTTGTAACAAAACTATAGAATTTATCGAATTTCTTCGTTAGATTCAGTCATTTTGGTGGACAGAAAAACAATTGAAAAATGGCGGGAAAGTGTTTTTTAATTTTAATTTCTTTTTTCTTAATACCCTATATCTATTGATATTAAAACCAGGCAGATACAAACAATAAAACCAAAGAGATTTTTCTTCAATTTTATACAAACATAATATGAAGAAACTTTCCCCGACCTATTACTTTACGCTGGTATACTGTGAGAGCGTGGTCCTACTCCGATCGAGCCGACCCATTCGTGCTACAACCATAGCTGCAGTGTGGCTCTACCACGTAATAAGTGGCAAAATTTAAAATTTTGTACAACCGATTTCAATATAAGTAAAATGAGACAATCATCAATTTAGTCGAAGTCAATTAAGTATGTTATTAAGGATAACTCAGAAACTCCTACTTAAATCTTGAGCTAATTTATATGGCACCACATGGAAAACATCAGCTTTTAAATAAAAAAAAGAATCATCAAAATCGGTTCACCCAGAAAAAGTTCTGAGGTGACACATATTATAAAAACACAATCGAATTGATTACCCCCTCCTTTTTTTGAAGTCGGTTAAAACGTATGATGAGGACTGACAAAATTGCTGCTATTTTATGTTATTATTCTGTGATAGTGTCGTCCTGGTTGGCAGTTTCGAAAGTGTACGAGAAAATCATTTTTGAATCAAAATACTGATAACAACATACAAACTAACAGGAGTTGTTTCGTTATAGAGCAATGTTGCAGTGGCGAAGTTAGGGCTCCAAACTAGGGCAAGCCCAAGATATGGTTTTGTTGTTTTTAGCAGTTTAATAAAAATACACCAATCTTGAACTGTCTCCAATTCTTTAGTTCTTCAGTGCTGTCAAAGATATGTTTAACAAAGCACACAGAAAGCATACTACCGCTAGATAGATTGTATGACATATGCAATTGCACACCTTCGGTGGTTTTGAAAAGAGCCGTTTGGATTTGCTTTAGATATTTACAAACAATACAATACATGAACAAAAGAAAAGCATGAACAAAGTACAAACAAACTATGTACAAAGTTAAAAAAAGGGACGCCTGGCAGATGTGAAACCTTGAAATTATTTTGTTTAAGTTATATGCATAAAAGAACAGATTACGACAGAAATTAGATAGTTATAATGAGAAGATAAAGCTTTGCTATTTTTTACCGTAAAATAATGACTATTTATTATATAATTATTCATTTTCAATTTGTAATAAACCGTATAAAATGATATTCAATTCATAATAAACCGTACAAAATGATATTTTTAAACTCATATGGTAATATAAATATTAAATTAGCCGATAGTGTACTTGTACCATCTAGCGTAATCTTTAGGTACCATCGTGAGAATCAACCAATTTTCGTTCGATAAAATGACTTTACCTATAGAAAATTAAGTAGATGGCGCTATTAAAATTTTATATACTGGAAATAACTAAAGGGAGTATTCTTTAAAAACCTCAATACATTCGTCTGTATTCTTTTGATTTATTACATTAAAATTTGGGCTTCACGTTAAAAAAAGATTGTAACACTTATTTCCTATAAAATTAAACCTAGGTGTCTCATATTTTATGCTGCCGTTCAAAATGATATTTTTAATTCATATGTTAATATAAATATTGAGTTATTAAACCTTTAAATACGCCTAACTTAATTAAACTTTAATACTAAAGAGTCCTGTACCTATATTTAAAGTATGAAGAAATGTTTATTAAATATTAAATTTCATTTTTAAAGATTTTTACCTTTTTCTCGCCGTTAATAGTGTTCATTGTGATGAATATAAGTATGTTGAAGTGGTAATTCAACACACTTATATTCATCACAATGAACACTATTATCCTCCCATTTTCCCTGGAAATCATTGAAAAAGCATACATTTTTAAGAAACACAACAAAAACAAACATAAACATTGTAAATGTGAAGTGAACTTGCATATGAATGGCCCGCACCCCATTCGCTAGTCGCTAACGCACTCCTAAACAACTTCACGGCAAAGCCAGGCTTGTGGCTCAATAGTAATTGCTATATCAACATTTCGTAGTTATATTTCATTAGAGAACATTTTGCCACAGGTTAGAAAGGTAGCGATCGTCTTCTCAAAAGCCCGGTAAAAAGCCCACGCGTGCGAGGGAGAAAACCAATCGCTTAATTCAACTCTCCTTATATGTATGACAGAAGTATTCGTAAGGCTACGAGGTCGAACAGAGTGCGCGGGAAATTTGAAATAGTTTGACTGTTTCAAACGAGTTATTTTATTACTTGATATAATAATATGATTGATTCATCTTAATGAGGCATGCCGGGCTTTTGGGCTTGTTTAGAGGCTTCGCCACTGCAATGTTGGATCTATATTAGCAGTAAAGTTGTAGCACGAATGGGTCGGCTCGACCGGGGAAGGACCACGCTCTTAACAGAATACCAGCGTAAAATAGCAGCTTAATGCTGTTGTGTTTCGTATGGTGAGTGTAGAGAACCGGAGACCATTTTTACTGCAAACGAGGCATTCCAACCTAGTCCTCACGGGTGACAACGCATCTACATTTTATTCGTAGTCGAGGATCGATGTAGATATAAATCCACAGCATTCACTTACCATCAAGTGGACAGTATGCTCGTTTGTCACCCTCAACCTATAAAAAAGTAACCTCGTTTTTATTAGCTTACTTTCTTGCTTGTCTGTCTGTTATTCCAGGTGGAATTTAGTAATTAATTTTAAACTAACTTCTCCATGAGCTGGAAACTTTAAATTTCGAATATAGCTCAAATTCGAATGACAATGTTTAAAAATGAATAAAAATGTTAAATACAATTTTTTTTAATAATATTCACCACCTAAAAAATATTGGTAAAAAAAGTTTTTAGCAAAAACCGTTTTTAATAAAATTTTCTTCGGATATAAATAAAACGGATCGTAATGAAGAACGAAATATTTTTGAATAAAGGAATTGGGCATTAGCCAACTAAAAAAAAGGAAGAGGTTGTGAACCGATATTTCATGATTCCTTTTTTATTAAATAGATTATACTTCACGGGTGGTCTGGTTTGGAGTCAGAATTCCACCCTACGGTTGGCAAAATAGGGTGTAAAGTTAACATGACCATTTAGACAACATTGAAATAGTTATATTAACTTTGAACAAATTAAAAGCTGACTTCAAATAACTAAAATGAATAATATAGTTTCACACTCGGAAGTTAATTTATTACAATATAAAAAATCCAATGAATACAATGTGTTTTCTGATGGAGGTTTAATAAAACTATTTAATAATATTCCTAGAGAGCTGCACATGAAGTTGACATCTGAAAGAAAAACAAAAGAGAAACTTGAGGACAAAATTGTGCACTCTACGGAATCACAAGGTATAGTGGTTTTTAACTTTCGGTCTTTCTAAAATAAAGGTTGAATGATATGATTATTAATGATTGTTGAATCTGATATTGTAATTGGCAATCTGCCCAGCGCGGCGATTGTGGCAAATCCTGCCAAATAAATTTAACATACAAAATAAATTTGATTTTTTGGATGTTAGGTTCCTCAATCTGTATGTAGTATTTAGTTGACGGCCAGCTATCGTGTGTGCCCTGGTTCAAATATTGGATCGGGCAAAAATCAGTTATTGGGTTTTTGTTAAAAAATTCTCAGTAGAAGCTTGGAGGAAGCACGTAAACAACGTTGTTTCTACGCCTGATCTCTCTCTGGTTGCGTCGGATTGCCATAAGTCTATTAGAATGAGGGCATGGAATAGTGCACTTGTGCTTGTTCACTAATTTTGTCCTGCGCGGATGGCTCGCCTCCGTTGAATCTGCTCGCCGTATCCAAAATCTTTAAAATGATTAATAGTTCATTAAATATTGCCAATTTCAGTCTCCCAAGCGGAATTGGAGAAGCGAGTGCGTGATCTTAGCAGTTCTCTCGAGGCTTCCCAGAGAAGGCTACAGCGTGCTGAAGCCCGAACAGTTGAGACTCCTGCCTTACTTGTTCGCTTGCAACAGAAGCTGGCTTTGCTGGAGCAATCTCACTCTATTGCTATTAGAGAGGTAAGTTACATTCTTCTGTAATTCTTGGGTGGCACAGCCATGCTATCAGATTTTATTTATTTGCCACAGGTATCTTATTTAAGTAAGCTAAAACTATAAACTTTGAATATATCAATAAAATTTGACAGTAAAATTACTTAAAGTATAGTGTAACGGTCACATACAAAATTTAAAAAAAATTGAAAAGAAATTTTGTCAAAAGCCCACTTTAAAATATATTAATATATAGAGAACAACGATTTGTGAAAATAACCCTTATTCTGCATTTTCAAGCTATTGATATAACATAGTTGTATAATATATTACCTATACCTTATAGGGGAGGCTTAGGTTATATATTACTTAAGCTGTTATAAAGCAAAGGAGCTTGCAGTTTTCATCGTGTAACCCGTAAACTCTTGCTTTATTACCATTTTTACAAGTCTATATCTAATAGAGGTGAAAGCTAATCAATTACGTGACCCCGTAAGACTAGGGCAGTCACTTACTAGATGAAGTATGAGATGACCCTGGTATGAGATCCAGAAATTAGTTGTTCAGGTGGTTTATGACCTGGATTACTTCCTTGAAGGAGACCAGTGTTCAGCAGTATATTTGTGATAAGCTGTAATGATAATGACGATGACGCAGGAAGACTTTATACTAGGTAGCAAGCAGGTCTCCTTGGCTGCTAAGAGTTCCGTCTGAGTGGGTACCGCCCTCTAATTTATTTGTGCCGCCAAGCAGCTATGCGTTTAATATATGTAATACTAGCTGTGCCCTGCGGTTTCACCCGCATATATCATGTGCCTGAGCCGCGTGACATGACATGACACCTAGTTCAAGCATTTTAGATAGCAATGTATGGAAAATTGGCATAAAGAATGGAGTACTTTTATCTATCGGCGTTACGTTATAGAGCGAGGTTAACTTTATCCACTCCCCCTCGCCCTCCCCCTGTCGGGTGAGCGTCATTCCCCAAAATGAAATGAAAATTTGTACATTATCCAACTAACTTCATCTACTTGTACTCATAAACAGCTAACTTCGCAGTCACTACTCACCGACGTCAGCACCGCTATACATTCTACAATTTTCGAGGACAGGCGGGCTGTGCTTTAGTATGTAGTGATCGTTCTGCTGCTCTCTAACCTTCATGTACAAGACCACAGTCCGTAGACACCAACTTGTATATAAAAAGACTTAAAGGTTTAATTTTTCAGGAACAAATAAAAGCAAAACGTGCCGAGGAATCGGCTCGTAAAATATGCGCACGCCAAGAAGAGAGGGTGGCTCTGCTAGAAGGAAAGTTAGCAGAGCTGTCTCAGACTATAGGAGAATACGATTTGCGTAGGAGGAGAGACCAGCAGACCATACAGCAGTTGAAGGAGTCTCTCAATGGCAGTCTTTTGGATAAGATAGCTAGCAAACGCGGTAAGTGAAAAATAGTCATAATAATCATAAAAATATAGAGATAAGAGATAATAAAGAACAATAGATATAAAAGATTATAATAGAAATTAATAGAGATATGAAGATAGATAAAGACTATATTATTATCTCTCATAGAGATATAGAGATAATAAAACCTTGGACGAAAGTTGTGGCGAGCCAGTGTGCGAATGTTACACCCATGGACCCCGTCATCATAACGCCGGACGACGTGGCTGAGGCGGTCCGTAGGGCTCCGAACTGGAAAAGTCCGAGACCCGACGAACTGCATCACTACTGGCTGAAGGGGTTCATGGTGTGTCACGCTGTGCTCGACCGACAGTTTCAAGAGGCTCTCGACCAGAAGTCGCTCCCGAGCTTCATCACTCATCACACTACTGGGATCACTCATTTGGTTCGTAAAGACCAGGATACCATAGACCCTAGCAAATACCGCTCCATCACGTGTCTACCGACCATATACAAACCACTAGCATCCATTTTGGGCGCGAGAATCATTCGTCACCCGGACTCAATTCAGTTGATGTCGCGCGCTCAAAATGGATGTCGGAGCGGTGATCGTGGAACCAAGGAACACTCCTCATTGCCGCGGTCATTGGCAAAGTAGTTAAACGCAACCGTCGAAACTTCTTCTCGCCACCTAGGTAGACTACAGAAAGGCATTCTATTCGGTGCCTCGTACATGGCTGAAGAGGGTCCTCGAGCTGTACAAGGTTTACTGTACAGTTAGAGACTTCTTCTAGCAGTGAATGGGGCAGTGGAGTACAATCCTTTGTCATCTAGGCGAGAGGATGACGGCTGCGGAGGACCACATGAAGATAAGAAGGGGATCCATTTTTTTGCTTCGGGAGAGGATTTCAGCTTAGGAAAGGAGATACAAAATTGACCCACCTTTTCTATATGAATGACCTAAAATTATTCGCCTGCATTCGCTCCCATCTTATGGGATTGCTAAATATGACTTGTGATTTTAGCAATTTTATTAGAATTGAGTTGGGGACGGATAAGTCCTCCATGTTGAGAGGGGTGGGGTAGTTAATTCTGAGGGCATAGACACAAAATATAGGTATTGAAGAGGCTCCTGACCAAAGTGCTTGACAGCCTTTTGTCGGGCGTGTATAAGACACAGCCATAATAAATAATGTCCTCCAAACTGAATTTCGGCCACGGCGGCCTGCCTCAACGGAGGCTAGCCATCGGCGCAACATGCGCAAGCACAGGTGCACTCTATTCCCTCACTCGTAACCCAATGGGACGGCAAACCGACACGACCGGAGAGAGATCAGGCGCAGGACTAACGGCTTTACGTGCTTTCCGAAGCACGGGGCGAGACAACGCCAACTTTCTGACTCCGGGCAGCTATTGAGAATTTCTTGACAGAAAAACTCAATAATTGATTTTTTGGCCCGACCCGGGATTCGAACCCAGGACCTCATGATCAGTAGTCGCATTACTACAACCACTAGGGCAACGAGGCAGTCACAGCCATATAACGCTTGGGTTATGCTTGTCCTCATCTATATCTTTGGCATACTCTGGTGCATTCAGACCGAAATGAATGCTCTAGATAGAAAAGTCCGCACTGTTATGACGTCCTATAGGATGCATCATCCAAGATCATATCAGATAAAGAGGCTGTATATTTCTGCGGAATCATGGTGGTCGTGGCTTTTCAAGCGCGCTGATCATGCATAATCGTGAAGTGTGCAGCCTTCGTAAGTACTTCCTAACGACATCATATGACTCATTCTATAAGGACGTAATTTCTTGTGATAAAGGTTTTTTTGAAAGGTTTTCTGGAAGGTTTCCCTTCTACCGCTTTGAACTGCATACATGTTGTTTGTTTCAGACGAAACCCAACAGAGGAGCGAGACTGACAACGAAAAGTTAGCAGACAGTGAATACCTACAAACGTTAATAGACAAAATACATATCCTTAAAAAGGAGCTTATAGCGGAAAATGAGAAGCTGGGCAACCCCATAGATATTGCAACCGTTTTCACAGTAGACGGCTATGACAACATCCACGACAAATGTAGACAGGAATTGGAAAATTTGAAAATGGAATTCGACAGTTACAAAGCGCAGAACGTCAAAAGTGATAAAGAAGATGAAGTCGGCGAAGCGGAGGATTTGAGGGTCGAGATAACCGTGCTGAAGGAGAAAGTGGAGACTTACAGATTGATGCTCGAAGAAGAGAAGCAAGATAAAGAAGATACACTGAAGCTCTACGAGGAGGTAACTTTCCATTTGGTGGTGCTGTAGGAAAATATTACACTAATTCGTCACATGGGTGTCGTGAGAGGCGACTATGGGAAATGTCAGAAAAAGTTATGGCTTACGACAGATGGTGTTTTCTTTATAGAATAAAAACAAGAAAAAAAATACAACAAAAGTGGCAAACAAGCATACAGTCCACCTGATAGTAAATGGATGCTGTGGCCCATGGACATATATTTTTGTAAATCCTATCCTATACCTTTAAACGAGCAATTCTTGTATATATATACATATATATATATATATATATATATATATATATATTTACACACACATACATCACAATCCTTTCATTCTTCATTCGCATTCATTCCTTTCATTTCGCATTATTGTAGCGTCCACCACTTGTAGGCAATTTTTATACATTATGACTGCGAATATTGGTCCATTAAACAATTTCAAAGATAGTGTTTAACTCATTTCTTTGAAAATTTACCATATGTCGATATACAAATATTCGTATATTGCGAGACGGAGGGAAACCAATGAGGACTCCCTTTCATATTACAAATTATCCAGAATCCCCGTAATATACATAGTTTTTAATTCATTCTCCTGCTTAACGCAATTCCTTTGTATGGTGTGACGTTGCCACTCTTATTAGTTATTCCGCTTTGTAATATTTTATTTATAGTAGGTGATATTTCGTTTATGTAGGTATTCGATAGATTCCTGTAGTCTGTTTTTTTCGCGGGAGACAAAAATAATAGATCTTTATTAGATTCTTTTAGCACGAAAAATACAGTTTTTATGATTCTGGTACTGATTCGATTTAATTTTAGTCACTTAAATTTCGTATATTGTTCAAAATAATGAAATAAATCCACAGAATGTGCAGTACGAAAAATACGCAATATCATTTTTGTCTCCGGCGAAAAAAAAAACAGATAAATATCATGATTAATTTACCAACTAGTTATCCGTTTACTAAATACGAAAAAATATCTAGGATTGCCCAGCCGTGATACATTATAGATTGACTATATTATTATTTATTTTACTATTGTAAATAAGTACTAATTGTAGATATTGACAGGTTTAATAGAAGTTCATTTTCTTATATTGTCACTAATAACCTAATATGACCTTTGGAAGAAACTCATTTTAATATAAGGTTTTACTGCATTAACTTTCAATGGGTTGTTAATTTCTACAATAGACCGTGGTGTATTGTTGCTTACATGAATAACTCCGAAAATATAATTTATTTACTTGATCGTATTGAGTTTTGGTGCTCTCACTGCGAGTTTACTTTTTATGATCACTATCTTAAGGATGAGTGCGAACTATTTACCTAACCTGTACAAAATTACTCTCTACTTAACTAGATTCATTTTTGTGAAAGGCTATTTTTGTTAAATTATGATATTATATTAGGTTTTGCAGTTAGTTGAAATACAATTTGTTTGTGTTTGTTGTTATAAATATTGGACGCTATATTACTAAAAACATGCATATCGTGCTCTAATTGGCGTCCTGTATTGTGACCTACGCACATTGAGAACTTTCCACGCTTATGCTTGCTTGCATTTAAGTTTCTTTGGTTATATTTAGTAACTTAGGTAAATAAACTTGTGTAAGTTTATTAATGTACTTGACGTGGACATTGAACGGAGTATTTACCCATATGCGGACGTAAGAATATCCTAAAATATTCACACTAAGTTTTATTTGACGTCCACTTCTTTGATATCCGATGTCCAAAGTTATTGTTGATAATTGCATTTTACTATTTATTTATGTTGACTATTTATTTAGTGCTCAAGGCATATTTTGGTATTTTTGTCGGTTTATACTGTACTCAGTGCTAGTAGATAATTTTACTTTCCAATTTATTTTCGTGACCTTAGAATTAGCTACATATAATAATTAATATGGACGTCCGAATATCCTAAAACAATCATACTGAATAATATTTGACGTCCATATTTTTGAATTTTGTTATATTTCTATAATGTGGACGTCAGATTATCGGCAAAGTTTCATACCGCACGATATTTGACGTCCTATAACCATGAATATGTTTATATTTTAATTTCTTGTGTATAAGACACACATTAATGATCATTACTTTAATGACATTTTTCGCTATTTTATTTTTATTTTAGTGTATGCCCATGCGGTATGAAATAGTCACTTTGGTGTTTCATAAAATGCTCCATTCTAGAAACGATAAAACGCTTAGAAAACCTTTCTTATTTCTTTTTTGATAAATATTGCCGTTTGTAGCGGTTTTTGGGGCACGGTGTGCGCCAAAATTTCAACTTTAAATTACTACCTGTGTACACATAATAATATGGACGTCCGAAAATCCTAAAACATTCATACTGAATGATATTTGACGTCCATATTTTTGAATTTAGTTATATTTCTATATGTTGTCGTCAGATTATCGGTAAAGTTTAATATCGCATATTTGACGTCCATATAACCATGAATATATTTTAATTCCTTGTGTATAAGACACACATTAATGACCATTGCTTTAATGACATTTTTCGCTATTGTTTTATTCGTATTTTATAGAGGCCATGCGATGTAAAATAGTCACTTTGGTGTTTTATAAAATGTTTCGTTCTAGAAATGATAAAACGCTTAGAAGCTTAGAAAATGTGCGTGAAAAATTAAATTGTATTTCAACTAACTGCAAAACTAAACATAATATCATAATTTTTCTTATATTTACACGAATACTACACATTGATTAAAACTACTTTTACGGATTTTATCGCGTTTATTTTACTATTATTTTTAAATCCCGACGTTTCACGACGAAAGAACATATAGCTGATGTGAAGCATCAACGTTCCGGGAAGTCTGCAGTTTGCGATCATATCCTAGTCGGCCCCAACCATTACATCAGATTTGATAGACCACAAATCCTCGCTAAAGAACACCGATTCCTACCAAGGATGATACGTGAGGCTATTGAAATTAAAAAAACATCCTAATTTCAATAGAGAAGGAGGCTGGGCACTACCACCTGCTTGGGATCCTATAATCAATAAAATTAAAACTAAACCCAAGCATACCACTGCAAGACCTCAGGACATAGTCAGTTCATTTTGCATAGATCGGACCATAAACAATAATTAAAAAAGCTGAAGGTACTCCGGGTTTAACAATGACATCGGGACGTCAGTCATCTCAGTCCCCCGTGACCATGGGTGCTGGAAAGCGCCCGAAACGTCGGGAATTAAAAATAATAGTAAAATAAACGCGATAAAATCCGTAAAAGTAGTTTTAATCAATAATATCATAATGTAACAAAAATAGCCTTCCACAAAAATTAATCTAGTTAAGTAGAGAGTAATTTCGTACAGATTAGGTACAATAGTCGCACTCATCCTTACGATGCAGTAAGAGCACCAAAACTCAACACGATCAAGTAAATAAATTATATGTCAGCAACAATATGCCACGGTCTATTGTACAAATTAACAACCTACTGGCAGTTAATGCATTAAAACCTTATATTAAAATTAGTTTCTTCGCCAGACCATATTAGGTTATTAGTCAGAGGTTATTAGTCAATAAAATAAAACAAACTTCTATGAAACCTGTCAATATCTACAATTGAGTCCATCTTCCTGTACTCAATCAGCAGGTAACTTATACTCAAACAGAATTATGGGTTGCTTACGAAATACCTAACAAGAGTTCTTTTAGGCAGATTAGTACCAAATTTAAAATGTTAAAATATAGTGCAGAATGAAATAAACCGATAAGCCGACGTCCGCATCTACATTTATAAAAATATAACTAAATTCAAAAATACGGATGTCAAATATCATTCAGTATAAGGAAGTTTTAGGATATTAGGACATCCATATTATGTGTAGGTAAATGTAAGGTTAAGAAAACAAGTTTAAAAGTAAAATTACTAGTACCAAGCGCAGTATAAACCATATAATAATGTCCTGCAGACCGAATTACTGTCACGGCGGCCTGCCTCAACGGAGGCTAGCCATCGGCGCAGGACAGGATTATAGTGTCCAAGTGTATGCGCAAGCACAGGTGCACTCTCTATTCCCTCACTCTCATAATCCGATGGGACGGTAAACCGACACGACCGGAGAGAGATAATGCGTAGGGCCAACGGCTTTACGTGCTTTCCGAGGCAAGGGGGTGATGTTAAGGATTATGGGGATAATTAAAGATATAATACTTTGAACATAAAACGTGCTTTTTATTAACCTCAAAACAACAACATGGAGAGCCTATAACGTCATATAGAATCTTCCTTCATAACCACAGACACAGTGTTGACAACCGACGCAGTGTTGCCATTAAAATACAATATTATATAAATCATTGTTAATTAACACCTCCCCCCAAAGATTTATATTAACAG
This sequence comes from Parnassius apollo, assembly GCA_907164705.1. Taxonomy (NCBI): domain Eukaryota; kingdom Metazoa; phylum Arthropoda; class Insecta; order Lepidoptera; family Papilionidae; genus Parnassius; species Parnassius apollo. The sequence goes on from CAJQZP010001686.1 coordinate 359,954, forward strand.
AACTAACATTACAATAATTTCAAACATTACAATGAATAAGTAAGAACTAACAATACAATAATTTCAAACATTACAATGAATAAGTAAGAACTAACAATACAATGATTTGTATTAACAAAACTAACAAACTAAAAATACACAATGCGAACTAAACTCTATTCCAATCCTAATTTATGTACAAAATAATTATGAGAGGTTTTATTTAATGGTTTCGTAAAAATATCAGCTATTTGTTGCTTTGTAGGTATATACATAACACAAATTTCCTTACATTCTATTTTATGTTTAATAAAGTTGTATTTTATGTCCACATGTTTCATTCTTTTTTTGATCAGGATTACATACAGAAAACATTGTACTTTTATTGTCTTCATATATGGTAGTGGTATTACAACTAACGTCTAACTCATTTAATAATTTCCTAATCCAACAAGCCTCCAGAGCGGCTTCATTGAGGGACTATAACTCTGCCTCGGTAGTGCTTAAAGCTACAGTGCTCTGCTTTTTGCAACGCCAAATAACACTGTTATCAAATACTTTAAATACATAACCAGTAGTGCCGGACGGGCGAAACTCTCCGGAGTAAATGTTGTCGAAGATACTTCGCGAGTCGCTCACGTCCTACACCTATAGGTTCTGGTGGGTACTTTCACTGCCATCTTTGTGAGTGCCGCTGAAATATTGTGGACTGTGGTTCAAATCAAAATGCACGATTAATAAATACAAATAGCAAGGTAGTGGCCAGCGGTTCGACTGATTGATTAGTCGCGAAATTTTATAACTATTGTCCACGGTTGTTGAACTACGGTTGTTCACTATTAGTTGGTCACTGTATATTTCAAAAGATTTCTTTAAATTGTACGGTGGTATCAAATATCTATTGGTAGTAGTTGGTTTTCTAACACTACTGACTAGCAGCTATTATCAACTAAACTAGCTGATTTTATCACTTGTGTAACTGCGGATATCAGTTACCACTTTCACTATATATAACTGCGAATATCAGTTACGACCTTTTTCGGCTAGCTAACACTTTCACTATATGTAAATGCAAATATCAGTTACGACCTTTTTTAGGCTAGCTAACACTTTCACTATATGTAACTGCGAATATCAGTTACGACCTTTTTCGGCTAGCTAACACTTTCACTATATGTAACTGCGAATATCAGTTACGACCTTTTTTAGGCTAGCTAACACTTTCACTATATGTAACTGCGAATATCAGTTACGACCTTTTTAGGCTCGCTAACACTTTCACTATATGTAACTGCGAATATCAGTTACGACCTTTTTCGGCTAGCTAACACTTTCACTATATGTAACTGCGAATATCAGTTACGACCTTTTTAGGCTAGCTAACACTTTCACTATATGTAACTGCGAATATCAGTTACGACCTTTTTCGGCTAGCTAACACTTTCACTATATGTAACTGCGAATATCAGTTACGACCTTTTTCGGCTAGCTAACACTTTCACTATATGTAAATGCGAATATCAGTTACGACCTTTTTTAGGCTAGCTAACACTTTCACTATTCACTATATACTGCTACTAGTCACTTCAGCTACCACCGGATACCACTCACTTCACTTCACTTTTATGTCACTGGTAGTTCTTCACACTACTACTGGTACTGGGTCCCGAGCCCCTAAGGTAGACTTTAGCAATACTTTACAGTGAGCCGCTTGCCATTTTCCGTTTTGCCTCTTTATTGCATAAACTTTTCACTATACAAATGGAATAAATTGCAATATTTTCTATACAAAACTAATTGCTACACTAACATGCTATACATCATAAAATCGGTAGTCTAGTACTTTATTAGTATATCATAAAGGTTACTAAAAACATTAACATTGTAAAAAGTTATTAAACGAAATGTCCCAAATTTTCATAATATTTGGGTACATTAATTCTTTAATTTTTATATAACTATCAAATGTGTTTAATTATACAAAATATTCCTACAATTCCTCAATCTATAAGCCATAATATGCTAATTCAATGTCATATTTACAACTCTTTTTGGAACATAAAATTATTTTCATTATTTTTAGTATGAACTATTACGCAGTTAATTAAAAAACTTCTAGAGAGTTCTACGATAAGACGCGCTGTGATTGGTCGATTTTTCCTAATATAATAAAAGTTGTTTACATTACTTGTTATCAAAACGACATTCTATACAAACATACTAAGAGTTATAAACATGCTAAACAACTATATTAATACACGTTTTCAGTCAGTTTTATCGGTAATTTCATTATTAATACAAAAAACAATATTCTTTATAACTTTGTTTCTTAACGTTGTTAGGCCGTCGCGAACATCTCTCTCGCCGTGCAGCGTCGCGACGATTTTCTCACAGCGGCGCTGCATCCATTTCGGTGAGCGACGTTGCTTCTACTTCGGCAGCGGCACGAGTTTCCTGGTTGGCCTCTTGATTAGGCCGTTTGCTGTGCGTACCTCCACAGTGCCGATCTGTCCGTCCGCACCGGGGTAGACAGCTTCTTCCCTCCCTCGTGGCCAGGTGTTACGAGGTAACTGGCCGTCAGCTATGAGGACTGGATCGCCCACCTGGAGATTGGGACCTCGCCCATGGGCCTCCCGCCGGTTTTGAAGTTCCGGTAGATACTCTCGGACCCAACGCTGCCAGAACATGTCAGCGAGTATCTGGGAGCGTCGCCAGTGTCTTGCTATTCATATCCTTTTCATTAAATACTCCAGGTATCGGCAGTCTCGCAGACCCTCCTAAAAAGAAGTGATTTGGAGTGATGGATTCGTCGTCTTCGCTGTCTACAGAGATGTGAGTCAATGGTCTGCTATTTACTGTGTACTCCACCTCGCAGAGCAGCGTGGCTAATACTTCCTCATGCGGATGTATCATGAAGGACGGTGTATAGTGCCGTCTTCACGCACCGTATGTGATGTTCCCTTTTGGTTGGTGTTTTGTGCAGCAAATTGATAGGAAGTCGGGCGAGCTTTAGGTTGAAGCTCAGCTGATCGGTACCCGGTTTCCAGATTAATCCGAATATCTTTTCCTCGGTTCCTTTGTTTCCCAGATCGACTGACTCAGATGCTTCATGGTCAGGTTCTAATTCTTTTACAACTTCTGGTGCGTTGGAAACCCATTTTCTTAAGGTGAAGTGCGCGTTTTTGTGTATGTCGCGTACTTCCTTCGATATTCGCATTGCCTCTTCCAGAGACTGGAAACTGTCGAGATAGTCATCCATATAGTGGTTTTGAATGATAGCTTCTACGGCTTCTGGATACTTGTCTATGTGTTTTTTAGCGTTCCATTTCTTCGCGAATATGGCTGTGCAGGGTGAACTGGCTGCACCGAAAATGATCGACGTCATTCTATATTCTTGTGGAGCTTCATTACGTCGATCCCCTCTCCAGAGATATCTTAAGGCATCTCTGTCTTCGGGTCTAACTTTGACCTGCATGAACATTTCGGCTATGTCCGCAGAGACAGCGATATTATGGCGGCGAAAACGCATCATGACCCCTGGTAGTGATTGCAGTAGGTCTGGACCCGTGAGCAGGAAGTCGTTCAATGACATCCCCTTTGTTTTGGCTGCGGCATCGTGTACTATTCGAAACTTCTCTGGCTTCATTGGGTTATGGACGTCGAAATGGGGCAGGTACCATGTTCTTCCCGGTGTGCTAGTTTTCGGTGCTATCTCGGCGTATCCTTTTTGTACTAAGGAATTCATTTGTTCATCATATTTCCTTTTTAGACCTTCGTCTCGATCTAATTTTCTTTCAATGGAAACGAGCCGTTTTATTGCTGTTTCATAATTACCAGGCATCTCGATATCCTTTTCCTTCCAGAGAAGCGCTGTTTCTATGTGCCCGTCTTGTAACTGACGAGTGCTGCTATTTAGTATATCTTCAGCTTTCTTCTCTGGATCGGAGTCTGGTCCAGACTGGCGCAGTGGAGATTCCAGCGCGAAATATTTGCGGAGTTGGTCATCTATAGTCCCCTCGCTCTTGTGCAGCTCATTGGCCTCGTGGACGCGCTGATACGGGGCTTTAGTGTGTGCCCCGTGTAGCACCCATCCTAATTCTGTGAGCGAGGCAATTGGCTGGTGCGGCGGACCTCTTCGGATTTGAGTGGCTATCAGAAGTCTCCAATTGTCCTGTCCTATTAGGATCCTTGGGTTGCCGGAGTCATATATTAGCTGCTCCTTTATGTCTTTTATGTGGTTGCACTTGGCTAAGTCTACTGCACGCACAGTCTGTGGCCCCAAGTTTAGGCTTGCAACCGTGTGTGCTCTGAATGGCACCCTTTTGCTGTGGAGACTCTTCAGCGATACTTTGATTCTTCGGGATTCCGGTGAATCGAGGGTAGTGTTCCCGATAGCGGTGATATTAAACGGGTCCAACCACCCTGTAGTTCCAATTTGTTTGGCGATCTCTTCATCCATTAGTGAAACTATGGACCCATCATCCAGCAGGGCGTGTGTGTTTACAGCTCCCGCCGGTCCAATTACTCGCACTGGAATTATTTTTAAATAGGCTTGATGCTTTGACAAAGCGAATGAGTTCGCTACGGTTTCTTGAGGTTCTTTTTGTTTGACCTCAGTCTTCTCCTTTGTATTGTTATGGAGAAGTCGATTGTGTGTCACGGTGCATCCTTCTATCCCACACTTATTAGTTTTGCATTTGTGTGTCTGATTTCTATAACGTAAACAGCGGAAACATAAATTATTTTGCTTTGCGAGTTCCCATCTTTTGTTGATATCTGCTTCCTTAAATTTTTTACATTCGGATCTGTAGTGAACCTCCTTTTTACACACTCTGCATTTCGGAGACGGCTTAGTAGTAGCCGCGTGTGTTCTATGTACTGAGCGATTGCTTTGTGCTTCGTTTATAATTTCTGGAGGCGCAAATGCACTGCAGAAGCGAGCTTGCTCGGTAATAAACTCGCAGAAGCAGCCGAGGTCTGGTCTAGAGTCATATTTTTCGGTGTAGATTCTATACCACTGGGCACGTATAGAGTTTGGCAGTTTGTCGGTGAGGTGTCGTAGCAGCTCTGCGTTGACGAGGTAATGATCTCGCTTTAGGGCTCGAAGAGTGACGACGCTTCCCCTCACTTTGCTCGCGAATGTGCAGATGTCTCTGGGTGATTGAATCTGGATGCCCAAATTGTAGCTCCAGTTCTCGCATAATCTCATCTGGCTTAGCATGCCCGGTGAGTTCTGAACTGACTGTTTCCAAGGCTCTTCCTTGTAGACTTCGTCTTAGTCTAGCAGTGTTTTCAATGTCATTGAAGTAGCCTCGGGTTGTTTCGTAAATGGCACGAAATGAAAGCCACTCGGTATGTGCTCCGCTAAAGCTTGGCAGTGTCATTATAGCTTTCGACGCTGCGAAAGTATGCGACGATAGTGGCGTACTCTCTAATTTTGATTTGTCAGCGAGCGCGGCCATAGCGGATGTGAGCTCCGATATAAATGGACGGAGCCCCCTGTCTTCACTTATGACGGGTTCCTGGCTAGGTTTCTTTGGCATGAGATCCTTGGGTACATCTGCTGGATAGGAATCCTGGTATGTGAGCTCTGATACAATAGGTAGGAGCCCTCTGTCTTCATTAACGGTGGGTTCCTGGCTGAGCTTCTGTGGCATGGGATCCTTTTGTACATCTTCTGGATAGGAATCCTGGTTCGTGAGCTCCTTTTGGGGCTCACTGAGGTCGACAACGTCCGGGGTTGGCTTTGTGACGGTTTTATTAAATGGGGCCTTTCCTCCGGTGGTTGCGCCTTGATTTGACTTTTGTTTGGCTACAGAATTTTCGAGCCAAGATCGAACTTACTCACTTTTGGAGTGACCATCTTCATCATAATCGTCTGATTCGTCTTCCTCTTCAGCCATCTGTAAGGAGATCTGCGCAAGTTCTAGTTCGATCTTCAATAACTCTTCACGAGCCTTCAAAATTCTTCTATTGGGCCGAACAGTCTTCTTTGACTTCGTACTGCAATCGGTGTGGCCCCTCGGTGGCTCTTCGGTGTGTGTGTCTTCCCGGACTGGTGGCGATGATGCACGGCTAAAGTCATCGTTGCCTTCTATATGTTCCCTCTGCTTCGTTGTGCGGGCCGTAGTGGCCGGCGCGGGCAGGGGTATCCCCCCTCGGGGGGGGGGGCAGCATGGCGCCTCAGCGCCCTCTACCGTTGACGGTGAGCGTGGTGGCATCTGGTGGTAGACGGCGGCGTTATTGGCCGACGAACCTCCTTCCAGACCGACGGTCCACGCCTTGGCTTCCCTTCCTTGCGAACGGGTGATCGGCATCTTGAATCTGAAAAATTCTGCGGTTTTAATACTGTGGTGACTATTTACCCGGTTCCGAAATACAAACGGATATATCCGGCTCGAAGGACCAACGAATGTGCCGGACGGGCGAAACTCTCCGGAGTAAATGTTGTCGAAGATACTTCGCGAGTCGCTCACGTCCTACACCTATAGGTTCCGGTGGGTACTTTCACTGCCGTCTTTGTGGGTGCCGCTGAAATATTGTGGACTGTGGTTCAAATCAAAATGCACGATTAATAAATACAAATAGCAAGGTAGTGGCCAGCGGTTCGACTGATTGATTAGTCGCGAAATTTTATAACTATTGACCACGGTTGTTGAACTACGGTTGTTCACTATTAGTTGGTCACTGTATATTTCAAAAGATTTCTTTAAATTGTACGGTGGTATCAAATATCTATTGGTAGTAGCTGGTTTTCTAACACTACTGACTAGCAGCTATTATCAACTAAACTAGCTGATTTTATCACTTGTGTAACTGCGGATATCAGTTACCACTTTCACTATATATAACTGCGAATATCAGTTACGACCTTTTTCGGCTAGCTAACACTCACTATATGTAACTGCGAATATCAGTTACGACCTTTTTAGGCTAGCTAACACTTTCACTATTCACTATATACTGCTACTAGTCACTTCAGCTACCGCCGGATACCACTCACTTCACTTCACTTGTCACTGGTAGTTCTTCACACTACTACTGGTACTGGGTCCCGAGCCCCTAAGGTAGACTTTAGCAATACTTTACAGTGAGCCGCTTGCCATTTTCTGTTTTGCCTCTTTATTGCATAAACTTTTCACTATACAAATGGCATAAATTGCAATATTTTCTATACAAAACTAATTGCTACACTAACATGCTATACATCATAAAATCGGTAGTCTGGTACTTTATTAGTATATCATAAAGGTTACTAAAAACATTAACATTGTAAAAAGTTATTAAACGAAATGTCCCAAATTTTCATAATATTTGGGTACATTAATTCTTTAATTTTTATATAACTATCAAATGTGTTTAATTATACAAAATATTCCTACACTTCTTCAATCTATAAGCCATATGCTAATTCAATGTCATATTTACAACTCTTTTAGAACTATTACCATACTAATTATTTTCATTATTTTTAGTATGAACTATTACGCAGTTAATTAAAAAAATTCTAGAGAGTTCTATGATAAGACGCGCTATGATTGGTCGATTTTTCTTAATATAATAAAAGTTGTTTACATTACTTGTTATCAAAACGACATTCTATACAAATATACTAAGAGTTATAAACATGCTAAACAACTATATTAATACACGTTTTCAGTCAGTTTTATCGGTAATTTCATTATTAATACAAAAAACAATATTCTTTATAACTTTGTTTCTTAACGTTGTTAGGCCGTCGCGAACACCAGTTATAGATTTCCTATCTTTATCTACAGCAAAACTAGCATCAGCATATCCAACTAGTGGTTTGGAATTACAATTCTTATTATATTTTAAATTATAATTAATGGTACCCTTAATGTATTTTAAAATCCTTTTCAAGCATTGCCATAACCTTTCTGATGGTCTAGATTGATATCTTGCTAAATATGAAACAGCAGTACACAAATCAGGTCTTAAACCTACTACAGCGTACATTAAAGAACCTATACAAGCTCTGCATTTATGCTCTAAAGAGTAATCAACCGTACAATCATCAAGATTAACATTAACTTCCATGGGTGATTCACTAGCATTTGCTTCAGACATACCAAACTTTGTCAATATAGATTTTAGATACTCTTTCTGGTTAATATACAGTCACTATCTTGAATAATATTAATACCCAGATATTTTAAAGTTTTAGATCCTAGATCTTTCATTTTAAATTCTGTGCTTAAAATTTCTTTAACATTATTTATCCTTGAATTGTCCTCACCTAAAATTAATAAATCATCCACATACAACAAAATGTAAATACCATCCTTAAAATATAAACAATAATCACTTTCTGCTCTTTGAAACCCTTTACCTTTCATAAAATCATAAAATTTATTGTACCAATTTTTTGAAGATTTTTTAAAACCGTAAAGTGATTTTTTCAATTTCAAGGACATATTTGTGTTTATATTTACACCAGGTGGGGGCTTTAAGTATACAACATCATCAATTTCACCATGAAGGAAAGCACCTTTAACATCCATTTGATGAATTAAATAGTTCCTTTGAACAGCTAATGATAAAAGAACTCGGAGAGTTTGTAATTTCAAAACGGGAGAATAAATTTCGGTAAAACTACCTTCCTGTTGAAACCCCCTTGCAACTAATCCAGCTTTATATACATTACCCGCCTTTTTTTGTAAAAATCTATCTACAATCAATTAACTTAGCATCGTTTGGTCTTTCTACAACTTCCCAAGTCTTGTTATCCTCTAAAGATTTAATTTCTTCATTTACCGCTTCATACCACCTATCTTTATCGTCATAAGAATCTATATCATTATATTTTTATAGGACATTACCATTAGAACAAGATAAAAATGATGCCATTAATATATCACCTAAATCTGAATCATCAGTGACAAAATCTTGTAAATATTTTGGTTTAGTTTTCTTTATTTTCTCCCTAGAATTAACATTATCTGTATCCCTTCCCTCAGGTTGTAATGACTAAATTATTATCAGAAGTTAAAATTTTCACAGTACCATGGGTTTGGGTTTTATCAGAAATTAAAGGGGTTTTGGCTTTCTCAGGAATACTACCACCATCCTTCTCCCTCTCATCCGAGATAGACTCCACGTTAATACTAATCGTTTCAGGGGACTCTGAACATGTTTCTTCCCTAAACAATACGTTTCGTTCTATGCGTATCCACCTTTCATTAGCATCCCATAATCTGTATCTCCCCGGAGCATACCCAACCATTTTCAATTTCACACCACAAGGGTCCAACTTCATTCGGAGTTTTTGGGGAATATGGGCATGTGCAGATGACCCAAATATTCTAAAATTAGACACATTAGGACGTCTTCCCTCCCACATTTTGAATGGTGTAACATTAAGGGAAGCAGTGGGACTACGTTTAGTGACATATACCGCATATCGCAGGGCCTCGCCCCAAAGCTCTTTAGGAAGCTGTGAATCTAACATTAATGCACGGGCCTTTTCAGTCAGAGTACGATTCATTCTTTCAGCTACTCAGTTCATTTCGGGATTATATGCAGCAGTATACTGCAATACTATGTCTTTTTCATCACAAAAGGATTTAAAATTTCTAGAAATATACTCACCACCATTATCTGATTTTAACTTCAATATACCATGACCAAAATTATTACTAGCATAATTATAATAAGTCTTAAAATATTCAAAAATCTCAGACTTGTCTCTTAAGGACGCGTTTACAAATCAACCAAAATTAGGGTGTTTTTCGGGAGATTTTGTGACAAAACTAAACCAAATCAAATATAAGTAAAAACTACCATGTATAGATTGGTTCTTCATCTGCAAACGTCTGTAACTCTTTTGTTGAAAATAGTAGTTTTTTATATTGTAAAAACGAACTTTCGTTGCCATTTTCTACAAAATTAACGATACCGGCTTGTGTTTCGGTACATGTTTTGGTCTATTATCAACATATTTAAAAAATTTAAAAAATACTATAAGATAACAGACATATTCAATTAAAAAACCCTGTGTTTATTTTTATCAAAATGTCACAAATAGTCGTAGAAAAAATAAAAACTGATGCACATTTTTTCACATATTTTGCTAATACGGATAAATCATAATCTATTGCAATAAGGGCTATTTTATTGTTGGTGCCTGCTTTGATTTATTGTACAAAGATTTCGATGAAACCACAGTCCGCGCTTGGCCGCCGTCGTGAGTGGACGCTGTATCGCCTGTTTGCAGCGGCTCATTCTGAAAAGATCGCTGTACATACACAAAATATTACCCCGGCTCCACACGTTGGCCCCAATATAGGTCCCAACGCTACTCGTCCAACGTGTGGATCTAGAAAATGGCATTGGTCCCAACGTTGGGGCGAGCGTTGGTAGTTGGCCGGCTCGTGTCGGTTTCATCAAAGGAATCTGCGCCAACGCTCGCGATCTGTCCACACGTTGGCACTTTGCTCAGTTCTGTTGCAACACGCAGCAAGTGCGTACATCAAGCGAGAATGGCTTCCTCATCCACAAAATCGCCACCGGAATGGACGATTGAAAAAGTCATAGAATTTATTGAACTTTATCAAGCACATCCAATAATATGGGACGCAACTCGAAAGGATCATAAGAATAAAAATTTATTAGCTGATGCATGGCGCACCATTCAACAGAATATGGGAATGAATTTCTCAATTGAAGATTTAAAAAAAAAGCGAGAATCATTAATGAGCACATATCGCCTTTACAGAAAGAAAATTAGTGACTCTACTCGATCTGGATCATCAACAGATGATATTTTTAAACCAAATTGGTTCGCTTATGAGCTCATGGATAGGTTTCTTGCTCCGATTTATGATAAATCAGATACAGTTACTATTAACACAGAGGTAAGATAAACATTGATTAATTTTTACTTTATTTATTTACATAGATAAAATCACAAACTGTGCCAAATTACATACTTAATCTAAAGCACTTAGTTGTTTATTTCGAAAAAATCACCTGGGTAGGTAGGTACACTGAACCACAGGCTAGACGTAACATGATGACCTTGAGCGCGCCTTTATGCCCTACGTATTAAAAGATGTTTTCGTAGTGCAACTGTTACATAGATACATCTGACCTGTGGCTCTGTGTACCTAAATCTACATAATAATTTTGTAGGTCGGTAGATTTTTTATTTAGTGTGAATAAAAGTATGATGCATATTCATTACGTATTTCTCTAGCATTTTCTGTTGTTCTAATTGGTACTTGATCTAGTGATCTTAATTGTTGCTCTTCTAAAACATTATCTATATTACCTTCCGGCATATACATACGGTAGGAGTGCTGACTCTTTTTCAAAAAATTATGAAGTACAACGCAAGTGAGTGTTATAATAGATGCTTTTTCGGGTTGTAGTAATATATTGGTTTTTAACACTCCAAATACCGATGTCATTATTCCAAATGCACATTCAATCACAACACGAGCCCTTGATAGTCGACTGTTGAATTTTCTATTTTGTGAGCCAACTGGCGGTGTACCAGGAAAAGGTTTCATGATCCTTTTAGATAATGCAAAAGCTCCATCTGCCACAAAAACATAGGGCACAGGAAGATGTCGATCAGGTAAAGGAGCGTCTTGCGGAAAAAAGGAATCAGGTCCATATATTTTGTTATAAAGCATGCTATCATTAAAAACTCCACCGTCACTCATACGTCCATGTGTTCCTACGTCAGCAAATAAAAAGTTGTAGTCACTATCAGCTACCGCTAGTAATATTATACTGAAATTGTGTTTATAGTTATAGAACTCTGATCCACTATTAATGGGTGACTGTATTTTAATGTGTTTCCCATCGATAGCGCCCAAACAATGTGGAAATTGCCATTTTATTTCAAATTCTCGAGCAATCTCAAGCCACTCGTGTTCATTTTGTGGCATCTAAAACAGAAAAAAATATCAGTGTAGGTAATAGTTAATAATTTAAATAAGGGTTGAAATTTACTTGTTGTGTTTGAATTTTTAGACTATGGAGTTTCCTAATGAAGACAGCAATCAAGATAGAAGCTTTTCTAATGAAGGCAGCATTCAAAATAGAAGTTCCACGTCAGCCAAAAAACGGCGAGAATCAGAAGTCACGGAAGTACGAGCTCAGGTTAAGACAGCTGTAAATGTCCTAAAAAATCTCTCCGACCGACCACGAACTGAAGTGGACGAGGTAGATTTATACTGTCAACTACTGGCCAAAAAAATTAAAAAATTTAATGAGCAACAAAGGGAGGTTATAATGCACGATATAGACGAACTTATTTATCAGAAGCGAAATGAGTCTTACTTAAATATTAATAGCCCTGCTCGTAGCAGCACTTACTCGTACGTAAGGTCTACCCCGGATTCCGTGCGTTTTACACCTACACCGTCCCCTTCATCACAAATGTTGGCGTACGATATGTCTACCCGAGATTCCGTACGTTATGCACCTATAACATCCCCTTCGCCTCAAGTGATGCCAAGCCCGTCATATCACGTTGCTGATGATTATAGTGATTATACAGTTGTATCACCAAATCATAGCCAAGTAGAATATGTGACAGGTTCATCCACCTCCACCACATCTACTCCAAAGGTGACAATTATATCAAATGATATTATCTCTCAGGCATTTACTCTTTCTCAGATACAAAATAAGAATTGAATGCTAATGCAAGGACTCGATTGCTTTCTCTAATTATTTTTCTCAATAAACGTGTTTTTGATTATTATTATTATGGTTTTATTTTACAAAATATACAAAAATACTTACTTTTACAAAAGAACGCAATGCCTCACATAGTGCTTTACATACTTCCGGCACGATCAACGATATGACTTGAGGAGAAATCTTAAATAGGTAATGAAGACTTTTGAATGAATCACCAGTCGCTAAAAATCTAAGTGTCACAGCAAGGCGTACTTTGGTTGGTATTGAGTCTCTGAATACTGTATCTTGCTTTTTTATTCTTGGTCCAATCAACTGTAGAAGGTATTCGAAATCTATCGAAGACATACGACAAAAGTTATCAAACTGTCCTGATGGCTCTTGAATCAAATTACTCAATAATCGGGTTCCATCATACCTAAAAAAAGAAAGAAAATGTAAATATAGAATCAAAAAGAAATTTAATATTACAGCTCCTGTAAACAACTGCTGATATAATTATAGTTTGTTGTTGATGTTATTAGAATATTTAAAATGGAGTGTATAACAAGATCTTTACTCACTGATTCCGTGTTTTATGATGTGTCGTCATCCACCATCTTCTTTGACGTGGCTTTTTATTTTTTCTCAGTAACAAATATAAATGTGCACTCAGTACTACAAAAGCGCTCAGAGCAGTTTCGATTTCTGTATCGGACATCTTCACATTGGCCCTGACGGGACAGAACTAGTTTATTAGCCAACGTGTGTACGCCTCACCGAACTCGCAGTCCAACGTTGGTACGAGCGTTGGGACCAACGTGTGTAGCCGGCCTTAGAAAAAAAACAAATTGGAAACATAAGTACTTGACAAGTGATAAAATTATTATTTTTATACTCACAGTTTTCTATTTAGCTAAAAATAAGTAGGATATATAAACTTACCTACTACTGCAACTCCTGGACGAGCGGAACTAGGTGTGCCGAGTTTGGGCTCGTTTTGTTGGTTATGATGAGACCTTACCTCCGGACTTGATGGCGTGACCTGAAGGTGTACTTTCGTGACCGCTATTTGAACTTCTTGCAGAGTAAAACTAGGGGTGGCGAATTGGGGCTCCGTTTTGTTAGTTATGACGAGTCCATACCTCCGGACTTGATGGAGTGACCTGAAGGTGTAAATCGGTGATTGCAACTGGAACTCCTAGACTGGTAGAACTAGGTGTGCCGAGTTTGGGTTCGTTTTGTAGGTTATGATAAGACTTTACCACCGGACTTGATGGAGTGACCTGAAGGTGTAGTTCGGTGATTACAAGTGGAACTCCTAGAGTTGTAGGACTAGGTGTGCCGAGTTTGGGTTCGTTTTGTTAGTTATGATGAGACCTTACCACCAGACTTGATGGAGTGACCTGAAGGGGTAATTCAGTAACTACTGCTGAAATTTCTGAACGAGTAGAACTAGGTGTGCCGAATTTGGGCTCGTTTTGTTAGTTATGATGAGTCCATACCTCCGGACTTGATGGAGTGACCTGAAGGTGTAAATCGGTGATTGCAACTGGAACTCCTAGACTGGTAGAACTAGGTGTGCCGAGTTTGGGTTCGTTTTGTAGGTTATGATGAGACCTTACCACCGGACTTGATGGAGTGACCTGAAGGTGTAGTTCAGTGATTACATGTGGAACTCCTGGACTTGTAGAACTAGGTGTACCGAGTTTGGGTTCGTTTTGTTAGTTACGATGAGACCTTACCACCGGACTTGATTGAATGACCTGAAGGTGTAATCAGGTGGTTACAAATGGAACTCCTAGACTAGTAGAACTAGGTGTGACGAGTTTGGTTTCGTTTTGTTAGTTACGATAGGACCTTACCACCGGACTTGATAGAGTGAAATTCGGCACACCTAGTTCTACTGGTTCAGAAATACCAGCAGTAGTTACTGAATTACCCCTTCAGGTCACTCCATCAAGTCTGTCGGTAAGGTCTCATCATAACTAACAAAACGAACCCAAACTCGGCACACCTAGTCCTACAAGTCTAGGAGTTCCACTTGTAATCACCGAACTACACCTTCAGGTCACTCCATCAAGTCCGGTGGTAAGGTCTCATCATAACCTACAAAACGAACCCAAACTCGGCACACCTAGTTCTACCAGTCTAGGAGTTCCAGTTGCCATCACCGATTTACACCTTCAGGTCACTCCATCAAGTCCGGAGGTATGGACTCGTCATAACTAACAAAACGGAGCCCAAATTCGGCACACCTAGTTCTACTCGTTCAGAAATTCCAGCAGTAGTTACTGAATTACCCCTTCAGGTCACTCCATCAAGTCCGGTGGTAAGGTCTCATCATAACCTACAAAACGAACCCAAACTCGGCACACCTAGTTCTACCAGTCTAGGAGTTCCAGTTGCCATCACCGATTTACACCTTCAGGTCACTACATCAAGTCCGGAGGTATGGACTCGTCATAACTAACAAAACGGAGCCCAAATTCGGCACACCTAGTTCTACTCGTTCAGAAATTCCAGCAGTAGTTACTGAATTACCCCTTCAGGTCACTCCATCAAGTCTGGTGGTAAGGTCTCATCATAACTAACAAAACGAACCCAAACTCGGCACACCTAGTTCTACTAGTCTAGGAGTTCCACTTGTAATCACCGAATTACACCTTCAGGTCACTCCAACAAGTCCGGTGGTAAGGTCTCATCATAAAAAACAAAACGAACCCAAACTCGGCACACCCAGTTCCACTAGTCTAGGAGTTCCTGTTGTAATCACCAAATTTCACCTTCAGGTCACTCCATCAAGTCCGCAGGTAGGTAAGGTCTTATTATAACTGACAAAACCAGTTCAAAGTCCAGAGCTAACATCTCACTACCAGTAGAGGGCTTCCAGTGCCAAGCAGTCTCTGGAGCAGGTATTCGTATTTCGTATCGAAGTATATTTCTGAGGTAGGTATAAGAAATGAAAAACAAATTCAATCTTTCAAATTATCAAAATAATTTCATTTGACTACGATTCCCACAGCCAACCGTGCGTACACTAGTGTGTGTGTGACTTTTGTCAATGTAGTAGTGCGATTCTATACCTATCAATTTTGTAAACGCGTCCTTAATAAGTAAACTGCGGTGAAGTGGGTAAAATCGTCTATGAAAGTAACAAAGTGTTTATACCCGCCCCACGTAGAAGGGCTAACAGAACAAACATCGCTATGTACTAGTTCTAAGGGTTTCCTAGCCTTATACATTTTCCCATTAAAAGGAAGGCGTGTAATCTTAGCAAGTATGCATGGTTCACAATGTCTTTTTTCTAAAATTTTTTCTTTCAAATCAGTTAAACCATCAACCATATTTTTATTTACTAAAGTTTTCAAACTACTATAGCTTAAGTGAGAAAATCGTTTGTGCCAAATTTCTACTGAATTATCATTGTTGTCTGATTTTGCACCATAATAACAATCATTAAATATTACTTTAAATTCTACAAAATAAAGGGACCCTAGTCTATGCCCAACCATAAGCAATTCATTGGTTTGTGAGAAAACTTTAACTTCCCCTTTATTGAAGATGATCTTTAAACCATGCTTTTCCATTTTGGAAAAGCATGGTTTAAAGATATATATTATATATATATATATATATATATATATATATATATATATATATATATATATATATATATATATATATATATATATATGGGATCTCGGAAACGGCTCCAACGATTTTCATAAAATTTAGTGTCCAGGGTGTTTCGGGGGCAATAAATCGATCTAGTTAGGATTTTTAGCCGTGATTTCAGGCAATAAAAAACTGCTACAATATAAGAAGATAAATTTTGACGGGTTACCAACGATCGTAATAGCTCAGATGGGATGTTGTTCGGGCGTGATATCGGAGTTCCGTGGTTCGCGTCCCATCTTGAGTCCGACTTTTTTCCCTTTTTTTTTCAAGTTCCCTTCTTTTGTGAGAAAATCTATTATTTCGAGCCCTTTTTTTAGTATTTATTAAAAATACGAAAATTTTAATTAAACTAATTACACTCATGATTTTTTATTCAAATAACTAGTTCAGTTTTTTCTATTATGTCAATAAGATCAAAAACTATTATTCATGTAATTTGTATGTAAATGTAATTTAAAAAAACCGAAAAATATATATGTGTAATTTATGTATATATATTCATGTATATATATTCATGTGTGTATGTATGTATATGAATCTTTGACTTTTATGTATATACTTTTACGTGGTAGAGCCACATTGCAGCTATAATAGTTGTAGCATGAATGGTTAGACTTGACCTGGATAGGAGCACGCACTCACAGAATACGTGCGTAAAATAGCAATTTAAGGCTTCTGTGTTTTGTATGGTGAGTGTAGAGAACCGGAGACCCGTTTTACTGGTAACAAGGCATTCCATTGTTGTCTTCAAGAGTGACAACACATCTGCATTTTGCGATTACAGCATTGATATCGAAGAGTAATCATAGTAAAAATAATAATAAATACGAGTAGTATTAATTAATTTTTCAAATACTTGCAGAAATTGAAGAACGAACGGGACTACCACAAAGAGGTGACCTCGGACCTCAAGACTAGAGTTGTTGGTCTAGAGAAGCAAGTGCAAACACAGAGGGACAGATATGCGACGCTACTGGAGGAAACCGACAACTACATACGCTCCAGGAACGAAAGGTCGCGGAAAGCTAGCACCGAGGAGGGGGTTTTGAAGGAGGGACATGGGATATTGACTGTAAGTGTTGGCTGTGTTACGGTTATAGCCTATTTAAGCACACTGCTGAACATGGGGCTCTCCGATAGATTGCCTAGCAGCGAGAATAATTGCCATAGTTGCCATGCTTGGCAAGCGGGTTGGCATTCACCGTTTTTTATTTTTAGTTGTTATTAGGAAGACGCTGATGCCCATCTCCTGATCTGTTTCCCTCTGCCGCCTCCTACGGCACCCACAGGATGATATGGGTTAGTGGATATTCTTACACCGCCTCTACACGGTAAAGTGTTGGTTGTGTAGTTAGTTATATTAATTTGAACTTCATATGTAAATACAAAAAAATAGCCCCATTTCTGTTTTTTATGGGACGGAGCAATTTTCGGATTCATAAAAAGGAGGAAGTACTCAATTAGACCGTATTTTATGTACAGTATGTTAGATGAAATCTTCCACTTTATAACTTTTTTTTATTAAATAGGCTACACCTTACTAGTGGTCTTTTTGGACCTCCCCGAAAAGTTGCAAGAGGGGGCATGACATTTATAATATTACTATGTAGAGTAAATTCTAGACGATATTCTAGCTTTTACCTTAAGATTGCTTGGTTACTTGGTTCACCACGTTAGGTGAAACCATAGAATACATTAATACATACATAATAGAACGGGGGAGTGGGCGGAGCCCGCGTAGCCACTAAAATCTCACTAACACCTCAATTCACACGTATAAATGTCAACACGAGGTGTTTTGACCTTACAATCGTTTACAAATTTCGCATGCAAATTATTTAGAAAATGCCGATTTGCACCCTATTTACAAATAAATATGTATTAAAATTTAAACGATTTTTTTTAATGATGATCTTGAACATTAATCAAAAGTCTAAAATGTGTAAATTTACTCAGTCTGTCAACACAGCGAATCGGGTTTGGTGACGCCAATCCTCGTTTAAAATAAAGTTGACAGCCATTCTATTGTGTATTATAGTATTCTATGGGTGAAACAGCGAGTTCGAGTCGTCGACTAGCGCAGCCCTGAGGTTTAGAATCGCTTGTGTCCTGGGTTGTGAATGCTGGTGTAATATTCCGTACAAAGCCGTACAAAGCCTTCTTTTATTTCTGAGAAGTTTCATAGAGGGGCAAACGAGCATGCGGCTCACCTGATGGTAAGTGACTACCGCCACCCATGAACAACTTCAACACCAGGGAAATTGCAGGTGCCTTGCCGGCCCTTTAAAATATCAGCTTGGGAAATCGCTAGTGGTAGCCGATTCCTTAAAGAAGCTGTGCGTGGAAGAAAACTTCTATTAAATCGCACAGTGGTGGACCGCCAATCATCGAGATAATGTGGATGGTATTACGAGTTTTGCCAATGTTCGATGGTTCGGCTCTCCCAAGGGGTGGCAAAAGGCGCGGTCCTACGTGGTTGAATAAAATGAATAAAACAAATAAAAAATTTGTTCCAGGATGGGTCGGCACCACCGCATATGCTTCATTATGCGCATGAGTTGGCCAGAAAAGACCTAGACATTACGCAGCTCAGGAAAGAGAAACATATATTGGAGGGACATTATAGGTAATAAAGTAAAATAGCCAACAAAGATTTCACCACTTCGCATATACTCCATAATTTAAATAACAATGGGTCACAACAAGTTTGTCTTCATTTTGTCACGTTATAGCTATCAAACCAACTTATCTCAACTTTAAACTATTTAAACTAAGTGCACATAGTAAAAATAGGAATCGAATGTATGCTATAAAACAAATCTATATTTTGAGACAATGATGTAACCAATGATATTATATGAAACGCACACTCCATTTTTCAAAGCAACATTTACTTTAATTGTTTAAAAAACGTTATTTCCCTAAACAGATATATATATATATATATATATATATAAAATATATATATATATATGTTTACTTAACACAAGTCAAACAAGTTTTTCAAGTAAATATATACATGTGACAGTATCATAATGTTGCTAAAGACTTTTGTTTGCTGACCCTACTCGATTGAGGGAAAATTAGACAAAGGCGGGTAACATAGTTAGTACATATTTTTATTTTAATGCACCTTATTGTTCTGTAATGGTTTGATCACTTCCTAACATCCTAACTATGTGAGAGTCCCATATCCACCAATGATATTACCGTTATGATGAATACCTCAATAAATTGATATGTTTAAAAGCCAGGCTGCGGCTTTATTATGGTTGCAATACAAATGGGTCTGCTCAACTAGGTATGGACACGCTCTTACCGCGAATACCTGTCTAAAATAACAGCTTAATGTCTTTCGTATAGTAAATTTAGAGGATCGGAGATCCTTTTTACTGGTAAAGAGGCATTCCGTCATAGTCCTCAGGTGTAACAATCAGCATTTTAATTTTTAATAGAGGATTGATGTGGGAATCTTTGGGTCACAGCATATACTTACTATCAGGTGTAAATTTTACTCACAGGTGTGGTGTTCTATTGCACGTCTTAAAACATAACATACCTTAACATAACCTACCAAGGCGAACTCCTGGGTAAGAGATAATAAATTGCCTCGTTCGACAATTTATTATCTGTTACTAGTTACTTATCCCTTTCTGATATCTGTAGAGAAAAAGATGCTCAGTCGTAATACAACTCGGTAAAAGTATTTATTGTAAAAGTGATCATTACACTTTTATGTTTTCATTTTTTGAAGTGAAACTTCTTTATTGATGTAGTGAAGAAGTTTAGTGCGGTATTAACAAACAAAAACGTCACGTTTTCTGGAACGTTGTATTGTAACGTTTTGTCACCGGAGCTGCATAAGTATTACGAACTTATGAATAATATTATATAACTTATGTAAAATATAAAAGAAGAATCATATGTCGTATAGAAGTTTCACTTCGTACGTGTGTAGCACAATTTAAACCATTATACGCACATTTTTTTATAGAATAAGGGTCACAAACGAGTACACATTTATTCGGCTCGAAGGACGAAAAAGAATGGTAAAAAAAGCGGCGAAAATGACTAAAAAAATATGTTTATAAATTCGGCTTGCGAAGTGCGTCGAAAACACACCATATGAAATGATTATATTGCGGTAATAAATACCAAATAAATTGGTTATATATACGAGAGCGAGTGAACTGTATGTTTTATATTGATACGTATTATGATATAAATCTGATAATGTGGGAAGGATATATTATGCCATGGTTGTACATAAAGTTGTGTTAATTGTTGATAGGATGTGAGATAACTCCACAGCTCATGGCAAAAAGGCCAAACAAGATAACGCTTACCTTGGTCTAAAAATTCCTCCTCCTGTCTTGACTCCAGAATACAGTGTAGATACGCCAGATCCGGTGTGTAGTGGCGCTATAGTCGCGCCACGAGCGAAACACACCGAAGCCTAAATCGCGCTATCAAAGTTCCGAAGCTACCGTGCTATAGAACAGCTCCGAATAAACACACTGAGCGTTGGCCGCCCTCTGGGCAGAACACACATTGCCCGGCGGAAGATTTCCCCCTTTTCTTTCACGGCCAATAGGGTCAATAATCTGACCACACAGCACGGTGACTTGCAACGAATTGGCGCACGCAATAGCGTCTTGAAGGCTTCTTCCACCGCATTTTAGGTCCGTCCGGTTGTCCGGACACTTTAAATGCCATTTTCGGATATTATATAATTTCGGGCTCCGAGATCGCTTTAGTTATGGCAGGGGGGGGGAGGGTACTGTGGCTCTTAAACATTACATATATCTCATGCCTCATTTCTAGTAAAAAGGGTCTCCGGTTCTCCACACTCACCATACGAAACATAGCACTATTATCCGACCCATTCGTGTCACAGATAGCTGCAGCACGAATCGGTATTATAGAATATAGCTGCAGCGAGAATCTACCATGTCAAGAATGTTTTATGGTTTCCGAAGTTATTTTATATAAGTTTTACGATTTTAAAATAGTTTATATTTTAATTTAGCAAGATAACTTAATTTTGTTTCTTTCAGAGATTGTCAGCGTGAGGCGACCATAGAGAAAGAGCGCTTCAAGGAAGTGATAAGAACATTGAAGGAGGAGATTGACAGGTTTTATTTTATTTTTTATTTATAATTTCATAGATTTTTTAAAATATAATATATAATTGAATAAAACAGATTTTATGTAAGTTTTATTTAAAGTGTGATTTAAAACATGGATTTAAAGACGTAAAAGTTTGTTGTAGTCAAATAAACGTCTTATTTAAATAATCTACCATGTTTTAAGATACCGTTAAACATATTTATTCATGATTCGAAGTCTCTGACATAATCATTTCTACCAAATAATTAAAAGCCGTGGTAGCTCAGATGGTTAGCGTTCGCTGTAAATTTCACAGTACGCAAGCAAACCGGGCTCAATCCCTGGCGGCACCAATGAAATTGTTAATTGCAATTTTAAGTGCTGATTTATCACGTGCGGATACACATACAGTATCTAAATATCGTAAAGAAACCTGCATGTCAAAGAAATAAGGAAAAATTTTTCGAAGACGTGAAGTTCGCCAACACGCATTGGGGCAGCGCGGCGGACAATTCCTTGCCCTAAAGACCGATTTACACTTCGACAAGTACAGTAGCGAGTTTAGTTACAGGGCTGTTGACAGTAAACGGTTAAGTGGGCCTACTTCCCGCGTTCAAAAAATGTCTTCGTGGCGAGTTTAGTTAAGGACATTAGCTCATAGAGTTCGTTGGAGTATGACGTTTCAAGACTACAGAAATTTTCCGGTTTTCGTTTAAGATGGTTCTAGGATTACGTCAAAGATTAAATGATCTAGTCAGAGAAGTATTAATGGTTGTTGTAAACAAGTTTTTAAGAATTTTCATGAGTGCAGCTTCGCGACCAGGTTTAATATTACAATTTGAACTTCTACTATTATATAAACATGCGAGTTCTAAATACTCCTGTACGTGATATCTTCCGTCCATTTTATTATTAAAACTCAATATAAAACGTATAAATATTTAATAAACAGTATCGTACAAACTTTGTGGCGAGTTTCATTACAAAAGTACCTACAATTGTACGTTTTGGCGCGCAAACGTTGCGTCCTGTCAATTTATGCACTGAACTAAACTCGCTCTTTTACACGAGCGGCGAGTTTAGTTGCTGGTGTCGGGAGACGCGCGGTAGGGCAGCACTTCGCACTTAACTCGCCGAAAATTAGCTCGGCCGGCTATCCCGTTCAACGATTTCGTTAACTTGCTACTTAACTCGCTTTTTGCCGTTCAAATGAGGTTCAAACTTAACTCGCCAGGTTCGCAAGTTAACTCGCTACTGTACTTGTCGAAGTGTAAATCGGTCTTAAAACGCTCTCAGAAAGCCAGCTGTGAGAGTATATAGTCTGTAACTTTAAATAAAATATTAATCACCCTTTTTTTTATAAATGTGGAATATATTCCATATTTATAAAAAAATTGCAACAATATGTCTCCCCAAGTAATCATAACCTTTACCACCTGCATTCTGCATGTCTCACCAGGACGTTTCTCCATTGATTGAGGGGCCGCCATACATTTCGTCTATCGGTCCTAGGTCCCCACCGGTGGTCGTTTTTTTGTGCTGTGTGGTTGTCCAACATACTGATACATAGTGTATATATTAGATAAAAAGCTTTCAACTACAATGAAATTGCAACTAATTTTATTTTTTATTTTATAGAACAGGAGTGACGAACAAGCACACATTTACGTGGTAGATCTACGCTCCAGCTACATATATTGTAGATGTAGCACGAATGTGTCTGCTCGACCGAGGCATAACAACGCTCTCATAGAATACCAGCGTAAAGTAGTAGCTTAACGCTGCTGTGTTTCGTATGGTGAGTGTAGAGAACCAGAGATCCGTTTTACTGGAAACGAGGCATTCCATATTAGTCTTTAAGGGTGACAACGCATCTGCATTTGATTTATAATTCAGGTTATGTGTAGATGACTATGGGCCACAGAATCTACTTACCATCAGGTGGACTGTGTGTTCGTATGTCACCCTTATTCTTTAAAAATAAACAGACCACCCGATGGTAAGGGGATGCTGTGGCCCATAGACACCTACATCTATACTCGATTAAGAATAGAAATGCAGATGCGTTATTACTCCTGAGGGTTAAGATGAAATGCTTCATTTTCAGATATAAGGGTCTGGTACTCTACACCCACTATACGAAACAGCAGCATTAAGCTGCTCTTTCACGCTGGTATTCTGTGAGAGCGTTGACCTTCCACGGTCGAGCCAGTTCAATGCAGCGTGGAGCTACCACGTATAACAATTTAACAAAAACTATTTAATGTGCTAACATTAAATAAAACTGCAACTGTGATTTCGTATTTGGGTAGAGGTCAAAATAATCGTACATGACTTTAAAAAATATGTGTCCTCGACCGTTTTCAGCTTATATAAAGATTAGTTCGGGTCATATCAAGTTATAACCAATTTTGTTTTAAAGGACAATTAATTTACAGGAAAACAAGCCATTTTAGTTATGTTTAGAATATAACTATACCGAAAAAAATATTAGCAAACTAAAGTCACTAATTTCACGTCCATACAAAATGAAAGTGTCCTATTGCGTAATGAAAATTTACATATTATAAAATAATCAATACTAGGCAATTTTTAGCAATATTATATACTGTTAAGTAAAAACTGGTGACTTAATTATTGTTTTCATTCATGTAATCGTTAATTTATTATGTCTATAATTATTTAATTACTGTTTATAATAAAATCCCAAATATCATTCCTGTGAATAACTCCAGGTAGATAACGGTGTTTTAAACGCTCCCGAAAAGAAATTCTACCATATCGCAATTATATATTATGCTAGCAACACTGTTACTCACATCTCGTGACTTTTGAGAACGCCATGTTGTCACTTCATTAAGTTTTGGTTGAAAGAGTGCGCGCACAGAAAAATTTGTCCAAAATATTCCTGTGAAAAACTAGTGAGTGAGATAAATTCTAAAGTGAATTACGCGGGTCTGGATACACAGTCTGAAATAGTGTGTTTTGGTGCTCATACAACACAGAGACATTGTTTTCAAGGTAAGATATTTGTTGTTATGACGATGCATTTTAGAGGTTATAATCCATATTTTTCCTTCCTGTGGATAACGTAACACGACTTAGGGCTAGTTCATACTGCTAATTGTTACTCACAGGATTTTATAGATTTGTGAGTAACACTTGGTAAAACGAATCAGTTTGTATAGTAAGTGCACCTGCAATCAATAACGAGTTGTTCACTTCAAACGAAAATCTCATTCATCTTCCGAACCGCTTGGTTTTGTTCGTATTTTTAACCGACTTCAAAAAAAGGAGGAATTTTAGAATTCATATTTTTTTATATATTTATATATGTATATGCATGAAATATACTGGCATCCACTTCTGGAATAATCTATTATTATTATTTTAATATTTCATGGATTGGACTTTTTGGACGTATTTGTGCATAAATTAAAACTAATTGACTTTACATGCTTACTTTTAGATGGCGCCAATGTCGAATGCTGAGAGACAAAGAAAATACCGTGAAAAAATAAAACAAAATGCAGAAAAATACGAGGAGAAAAAAAGAAGCATAGAGAATACATGAAAGCTGCTAGAAGACCAATTGCAGAACTGACTGAAAAAGAAAAGGAAAAAAAGCGACGAGAATGGAGACTTGCCAAAAAAAAACAAAAAGAAGGTGGTGTAACAAAACCAAAGAACAACAAGTGTTGTGCGTTAAATGCACGATTATGTGAAAAATTGAAGAAGCGAATAACAGATCAAAAGAAAGTTATAGATAATATATTGCTGAAGAAACATGCTTTACAAAAAAACCTATATAGACATAAAATTAAAATTGAAGAGCTGCGCAAATTGATCTCAAATTCAGAACGAACGGAAAACAAATATTTAATAAACTCATCAGAAAGTAAAACCAACAGTGAATTTGTACCTACAGACATTAATGCACCAACTACCTCATCCGGACTGACCACAACTGACAAATCTGAAAATGAAGATTTACGTGAAAAAACTCCCATGTCTAAAACATTATCCTTTATAAATGAAAATATTCCATCCATATCCACTCCTGAAAAAAATAAAGTTAAAAAACAGATCCTGCAGCTGAATGTGATCAGTGCTTCGTTACAGACAGCATATGAAAAACATGACAATAAATCAAAACAGATCCTAAAAGACATTGTTTCATCCGAAGCAATAGAAAAATATAATCTGAAAACTGATATTTCGAAATCATTGGGACTGAAAGGGAGAGTAAGAAAATTTCAGAAAAAGGAAAGGACATACAAAGAAGCTAAAGAAATACGTATTTTTTTCAACAGGGATGATAACACTAGAATGACAGCTGGCAAGAAAGAATGTGTTGGTAGAGGTAATGATAAATTACAGAAGCGATTCTTGCTTACTTCATTGAAGAAACTTTACACAAAATATGTAAGCGAGGGAGGAAAAGCTTCATTTTCAACTTTTAGACGAAATAGGCCAAGAAATGTGTTACGGCCAAAGTTGAGTGATAGAAACACCGTTGCATGTATAAAACACAGTAATTTAGCCTTCAAAGTTGCTCATTTAAAGAAAATTGGCGTTATAGGTACTTCCGATTTGCAAGAATTACTTGCATCGAGTGTGTGCAGCGTTGAATCGTACGACTGTATGTATTTAAATTGTGAAAAGTGTAAAGACACCAATCCTGAAATGAATTTGACAGATATTACAAACAATACAGAATGCACATGGATACAGTGGATTAGAAAGGAATTTACGTTTGAGAAGGGAATAGAAAGAAAAATTACTACTACAAAGAAATATGCTAAAGAAAGTATTAAGGGTACATTTTCAGAACTCAAAGAAATGTTTTTAGCTGATCTACGTGCATTCCGGCAGCATTTCTTTAATATAAATCATCAGCACAAAAAATATCGAGAAGTTATTGATAACCTACTACCCAATGAAGCAGCTCTAATAATAGATTTCTCAGAAAATTATTCCTGTAAATTAGGAGAAGAGATACAGGCTCTTCATTTCGGAGCATCAAAAGGCCAAATTACGATCCACACTGGCATAGCATATCTACAACAAAAAAAGGTTCCTTTTGCTTCGCTGTCCGACTGTAACTTACATGACCCTGGAGCCATCAGAGCCCACATAGAACCTATAATTGAATTATTATTAACAAGCAATCCCGACATAGATACCATACATTTTTTCTCAGACGGTCCAAGTACGCAATATAAACAAAAAAAAAATTTTTACCAGTTTACAGAGTTATGCAAAAAGTATAAATTTACTTTTGGAACCTGGACGTTTTTCGAAGCTGCGCACGGCAAGGGTGCTGCCGATGGAGTAGGGGGGTGCTGTAAAAAGACTGCTGGATCAAAAAGTGGCATGTGGAAATGATGTTAGCTGTGCCGACGATGCTGTGTCTATTTTAACTGAAGAATCATCTGTTACAATATTTTCAGTCTCTGAAATTAATATTCGGGATGCACAGAACCAGATACCGAATGACTTGGATCCAGTACCACTTACTACACGATTACATCAAATTACTTACCATGTTCCATCAACAACACTAAGGTACCGCAATGTCAGTTGTTTCTGTAAGTCATCTTTGCCAAGAGGGATTTGCGAATGCTACAACGCGAAAACTCACGTCCTGAAAAAAACTATAGTCCACAAGATAAATTGTTCAACCAATGTTAGTAAAAGGATGCGCAACAATGAGGAAGCGGGGCAATTGAATGAATGCGGAGCAGTGCTGCCAGAAATTCCCGTGGTTTCACATCGAATATCAACCAATGACATTGACGTTATACATGACGAAGGTGGAATTTTTCAATCGAAAACAAAAGCAAGTAGTTGCATCATTCGGGAAACTGCTGGAACAAAAATTGTATTGATGGCAAAAAAATCAGAATTCACTTAATATTAACACTAACGTCTTGACGAATGTAAAACAAAAACCCAAGATTATATCGCAAGTTATAATTCCGCCCTCAAAATGTACCCCAAAAATTGTTACCAATAATGAAAATAAAGAAAACTTATCATCACTTAACACTAAAAACTATGACCGGCTTAAACGAAAAACGAGAAAAGAGATTAAGAGAAAAGATAAGAAGTTAAAAAGAAAAAAAGAAGAGGATGAATCAAGCAATAGTGACATCGCTATGAGTGTCCACAGTGATTCAGACATTTGCGACGTTGCTTCTGAATCAGATAGCCTGGATATGCAAGATACAGATTTTAATATTAATAAATCAAAATCTAAAGGCTGCAAAAAAAATGTAAAAGTTAAAATTGAAAAGACTAAAACTTGCCTTATCCCAGATACTATGTTGCATCAGCCCTCTTCAAGTTCCAACTTAGAAATTGTTCCCATTGATATAAAAAAATACGATTATGTATTGGTAAGACACTTTTTAAAAAAAAGAGTGGAATATTTTGTAGGCACAGTTTTGGAAAAACCTTTCAATGACAAGGTAAAAATATCTTTTTTAAGAAAAGTTGGCAAACATGACAATACAAAATTTATTAAGACAAAGTCAATGGAAGTGGAGCTAATAGATTGTAAGAATATTGTAAAGACTGTAGAATTAATGTCGATCAATGAAAATGAGACTGATTTTGTATTTCTTGACGACGATGATTATATATATTTTGATTAAAGAATTACATAATTATCACTCAAGTTACCAGTTGTAATAAATATATTAAAGTTCCTTTTTAAGTAATAAAGTTCCTTTTTTTTGTTTTGTTATTTTCACCGCCAAAGTAATTGTTTTGTGTAGGTTGTAGTTTTTAAAGCATGTTTTCGGTGGTGAACTTGTTAAAAATACATTTATTGATGTTAGCAGTTGTGTCAGTCTAACAATAAATAAAAATATGTACCTATTTGTTGTTTCAATGTGAAAGCATCCTATTATTCCTGTGAGTAACATTTTCTTATCAGGTGAGTAACGTTACTACCCGGACTTCATGTGAGTTGCGGTCGATTATTTTGACTTCTACCCATTTAACACCATAAATATTAAGTTTATCGTCTAATATACTAGTTTCATTAATTTCAGGTTAAGACGCATTCAATCCCGGGAAGGCGCGAACCTTGAATACCTCAAGAACGTAGTGATGGCCTACCTCATGTCGACGGACTACGCGGGAAGGAAGCACATGTTGAACGCTATCGCAGCTGTCCTGCACTTCACTTCTAGCGAGAGGAACTTAGTCCTTTCAACGTTATGAAAAACTTCTATTCCATTACATTAAAGGAAGAAAAAAATAAAGAAACATTTACTGCGAACATGCCAAACATATAATTACAAAATTCACCTATTTTTGCCCTTTTGTTGTCGATACGAATTCGAACCTAACGAATTAGTGTTTCTTAAGGCGTACATAAAAAAGTGGAATAATAATATGGCGCTTGCAATGTTGGGTACTAAGCAAGAATGAATAGGCAGTGTAGTTAAGACAGTGCGTTTTGTTATCTTCGGCTACTACTTGCACTCAGGTGTGATGGTAGTCAAGCTCATCATTTACATCATCATCATCATTACAACTTATTAAAATTGCATAGGCACCCCCCCATAGATTGCCTCATAAGGAAGATATTTGCCATAGTTGCCACGCTTAGCAGGCGAGTTGGCAATAATAATTAAAAAATATGTTCACTGTTGTTCAAGAGTGAAAAAGCCAATATAACTGTACTGTCTCAGTCAACAAATGTGCAAACAATCTGTAGTTTTCTTATTTAAAGATCTGGTCTTCATCGACTGCAAAAGCTAAACATCATCAAGTGGCGAGTTACAGTCAGTGGGAAGGAATGGAGACCCATCCAGCGTTTGGTTGTTTTATGGTTGAAAATGAAGGGAGAAATTAAATCTTGTAATTCCTGCACTTATTATCGGAAATATATCCTGTAGAATACCGAGATGCTTAATACTCTGTGCTTGTGTTTCACATTGACACAATTGGTTCCTACTAAATCCTGGTATTACTTTTTACTGATTTCAAGGTTACTTGGTGGCGTTTTGGACATTTCATTATTGTATCAATTTCATTAGCGTTCAATACACATAATGTGGTGGTGCTGTCGTGCCAGGTAGCGTTAAACAGACCGAACCATAACGGAAGCCTAATTACTTGTCTTGCTTTCTGGCACGGCCATGGAGGAATACCTTAATTTTTTTGCGGTACATATTCACAAAAATATCGTAACTTTTTTTAATGTCCTTTTGAATTTGACGCCGTAGAAGTTAACGAACGTTATACGATATTACACAAACAATATGTTAAACCCGGTCCAGGGTCCAGGTATTCTCTTAATGTAATCTTAATGGAAACTTACATGTCACTAGATGCAGCACAAGTGGCCGTTGCATAGTATGAACGCCAAACGTTCAAACGGTGGTCGTTGTGTTGCCAGATTTTAAAAATTTGCTGATATTTATGCAAATTGTAGCGATAACATGTAATTTAAATAAAAATTACATTTTATGTTCATTAATAATACCATATCTTAATTTGTTGCTGTATCTTACGTACCCTTTTGGGATCGTACAGGGTGTTTTTATATGTTGTGTAAAAAAGTATGATCTAGCACTGTCGTTGCGTCACGTTTAATAAAATTTGTTCATACTTAATAAAACAAAAACAAATTTCCTGCAGTTTAGCTTAAGAGTGTTTGTAATTTGTTTACATTCTTGATTTTGTTAACTTGTGATTTCTAGTTCTAAAAATAAATTTATTGTACAACAAAAAATACAATAATAATTTCAATTGTTCAAACAAGCAATTTTTTCGTCTATCTCTAAGTAACGAAATTAAAATTTATATAATTTTTTTTTCTGTAGCAAACATGCTTGTTACTGTTATTTGATAAATAAATACTTCGTGACTTAAAACAAACAGACGCATGACAGCTAAGACGTCATTAGAAATAGGGAGGGAACACCGGAAAGGTGATAGAGGCAGGGTGCGCGCTGCGAAACCGCATTTTTGGCCAAATTGTAAACACACCCATTTTTATTATATCTTTATTATTGTTTTGATATTGCATAAGTAATTTTTGTTGTTGTCAAAATAATAACCGTTTTTTATAATTTAAAGATGATTGTGTTATATTTATAATAATTAAACATTCCAATATTAAATATATTTTATGGATGTCGTGGTTTCAATTCACCTTCGTATTTCTTTGGATTATAATCATTGCTTATTCATTAATGGAAACAGAGCATTCTCTGTCTAAAAGTCGGCTAGAATTGATGATACTCATCCTATCTATTACATTTCCAACCAGTAGTACTAGGGTTGTAAATTTCTTATAACAAATATTGACAAAAAGCCGCATTTACACGACACGTTCTTTCATTCGCTTTGGATTTCCTTCTTTAGAAAATGGCATTTCTTCCAATCTCTCTCTAGACTCTAGACCAAATTCTTCGCTTCTTTTAAATACTTTCTCTAGTTTACTTATTCCTTCTTCTTCTGTTATCGAGGGTATCAATAAATTGTCAAGGTACACTGGCAGTGTGCCCTCGGTAATTAGATGGTTGAAGATATGGTTAATAAATCTTTGGGACACAGATGGCGCTGTGCACAATCCGTAAGGCATTCTTTGAAATACGTACTGGCCTTGGGGTGTTACGAATGAGGTGTACCTTTGACAATCTTTGTGTACTTTCACGTGTAAAAAGCCATTGTTCTGATCAAGGGACGTGAACATTTTGGCCTCCTTTAACTTGTGTATCAACATTCACTCACTGTCTTATCATTAGAAATTAGCTTTTCTTACATATAATAAAAGTAAAAGATTTTGAATCTTTCATTTTTAGCCGATTTATCTTGCGACGCTAACAATCGTGTTCAACCCTCAAACGCGCACAATTTAGACGCCGGCAAACAGGCGACAATATACACTACTAGCTAGACTTTTGTCAGGAACAGAAACTAATTTTTTTCGTTCTCAATTGCAAGGTATCTCAATATTAAAAATGGTTCATAAAGAGGACATTAAAAATAAGTACATTTACAAGAAAGAGGGAATTTTAATATTCCAATTACTTAATTTTATTGTAAGTATTTATGACATATAATAAACATGACATTTATGAGATAACAGTGCAGTGGGCTCTCTATATACCTGGTAACACAATAACGGAACGCACATGTTTTGACCATCAAAACATAAGATTTCCCAAACAGCATGCATCTGTGTGCATGCAAAAGCAAATACAAATGTATGATGTTTGGAAAAGCTTATGAAAAATCGGCAACAAACGCAAAGTCTGTTAATGGTTCAGAAAAACAGATGAGAAACGCTGATTGTTACTCTAACTTATAATTAAAGTCATAAAAATATATTAATTGTATTTTTCATTTTATGCCGTGTAGTGGCGGTTAAGAATATCTACCACCCCATATCTTCCCGTGGGTGTCGTAAAAGGCGACCTAGGGAAACAGACAGGAGATGGGGCAGCAGCATTTTCCTGATAGCAGCAACTGTACAAAAAAAACTGTGGTTGCCAACCCGCTCGCCAAACGTGGCAACTATGGCAATATACCCCCCCCCCCCATGAGAAACGACGTAAATCGACAGCCCCCAGTTCCCGGCGGTCCCGCTATTCCTGGCTAGGGTGGCGACCATGGTAACGGCGGGGCAGGAGGTACTAAGAATCTCCGGTGGAACTTCCACCTACCTCACCTACGACGACTCGACCTGGCAACATATAACGCACGCACTCTGACGACTGATGATAAGAACCTGGAGCTGGAAGAAGAGATAGACAAGTTGCGCTGGAGTATTATCCGAGGATATCCGAGTAGGATTATCAGAGGTCCGAAGAGAGGGGGAGGACACGGTGATTCTCGAATCCAGCAACTTGTTTTATCACCGGAAGGACGACTATCTGTCTCAAGGAGGTGTTGGATTTATCATCAACAAGTCCCTCGTTAACAACGTTGTAAAGATTGGGAGTGTGTCGACGAGGGTTGCGTACCTTATACTCAGAATCACCAAACGGTATTCGCTAAAGGTCATACAGGTTTACGAACCAACGTGTGAACAGGTGGAGGAAATGTATGAGGATATTTCTAGAGCCATGCATTCCACCAAAACTACGGTACTACATACGGTGTTAATGGGAGACTTTTTTTTAAACGTTACTAGGATTTTCTCCTGTATCGTGGGGGCAGTTTACAAACATAAATTTCACAAGGACGGTGGTCTTGGCGACAACGCTCTCTCGAAGAACTACATATCGATATCCCTTCTGAGCCGCGTCTATGTGCTGTTTTCGAGAATCATTACGAATCGTCCCTCACGCAGACTCGACGACTTCCAGCCTCCTGAACAAGTCGGTTTCCGAAAAGGTTTCAGTACCATAGACCACGTACATACCCTGCGGCAGATTTTAGAAAAGACCGAAGAGTACAATTTGCCACTTTGCCTGGCGTATGTGGACTATGAGAAATCCTTTGATTCCGTCAAAATTTGGGCGGTGCTACAGTTCCTTCAGCGGTGCCAAGTTGACTGCCGGTATATCGAAGTGCTGAAGTATTTGTACAGTGGGGCTACGATGGCTAGCCGAGTACGGAATCAGAGTACGAAACCTATCCAACTGCAGATAGGTGTAAGACAGGGTGACGTTATATCCCCGAAACTCTTCACCGGTGCATTGGAAGACGTTTTCAAACTACTGGACTGCAAAGGATACGGTATTAACATCAATGGCGAGTACATCACTCACCTTCGATTTGCCGACGATATTGTCCTTACGGCAAAATCGCTGGAGGACCTAAGCACTATGCTCAATGACCTCAATGGTGGTTGAGGATAGGTCTTAAAACAAAACTAAGATCATGTTTAACATCCATGTCACACCTATGCCCGTAGTTGTTGGGAGCACTATGCTCGAAGTTGTTAACGCGTACGTTTACCTAGGACAAATATTCCGACTAGGTAAGTCCAACTTCGACCGAGAGGTCAATCGACGGATTCAACTCGGCTGGGCAGCGTTCGGGAAATTACGACACGTCTTCTCGTCAGGTGTACCTCAAACTTTGAAAACTAAATTGTACAACCAGTGCGTGTTGCCAGTGATAACCTACGGAACTGAGACGTGGTCCTTCACTGCTGGCCGTATGAGGACGCTCAAGGTCGCTGAGCGAGCTATGGAGAGGGCTATTTCTGTGGGTGATAAACTCAGAAACGGGGATATCCGCAGTAGAACCAAAGTGACCGACATAGCCCAACGGATTAGTAAGCTGAAATGGCAATAGGCCGGCCATATAGCTCGAAGAATCGATAACCGATGGGGAAAAAAGGTTCTCGAGTGGCAGCCTCGTACCGGTAGGCGACAAGAGACATATCTCAAATTAAGAACCCTAAATATCTCATATGAAATGAAATGAAGATTTATTTGCTTTTTAAAAATGGTACATTTAGGTGGTTATTGTATTATAGAATGTGCTGTAGTGCTTACCCATTTTTTTAATATCACTTATATTATAGAATGAGTAAGCATTATTGCTAAAATAGCTTCTTAACTATGATATCTTACGAGAAATACGAAAAAATGACAATGGTATCTCATATTTGGCACCTTTAACTTATGATTATTAAAACAATCCTATTCATAAAAGGGTTTATAGAAAAACTGAACCACCCATTAACATAGTAGTATGTAATATTACGTAAGAGTTTTGGAACAAGAGCGCTAGAATTGGTCTCGGTTGCAGAAGCGTTAGCTTCTGGGTTGCCAGTTATTTTCTATGCGCTTAAACAAAAACGTCACACCACCGTTCGACTACTGTAGTAAAGTAAACCATTCCTAATACAAACATTAGAAGCACTTGGAATGGTTAAAGAATATATGAGTTGTTGAAATAGCACTGCTAGTAGTCTTTCAACCAGAAAAAAATGATAATATATTAAACAGCCTGATCTCTCCGGTCGTGTCGCATTGCCGTCCCGTTAGATATATAAAAAAGTACTCTGTGCCCATTAGGGAACAGAGTGCACCTGTGCTTGCTCACATACTCGTATACTAAAATTTTGTCCTGATCAGATAAATGAGACTGGTCGTCGTGAATGTAATTATGTCTGTGGCAAATTATAGTCATATTATAAAGTTTGTCAACCATAATTACTCCTGAGTTTTGTTGAAGGGCAAAGTCTTACATTGTATTAAATTGGTTGCAGGAGGCCATGGATCGCAGTACTTAGCATCAGCCAAACTGTTAAATCACTTGTTACTAATAGAATAAAAAACCGGCCAAGAGCGTGTCGGGCCACGCTCAGTGTAGGGTTCCGTAGTTTCCCGTCCATCACAATAAGTGGTCCCACTTATGAGTTTAAAGGTGGGTATCCATTATGTTCGCGCTCCAGTAACGCTCCGCGCTCCTGCAACTGCTCCGGGTCGGGGGGACGTGCGCGAGCATGGAGCGTGCAACATTGCCCGCTCCGCGGCAGGCGATGCCAAGGAGAGACCAACCGAACAATTCGATAATACCCGACCCAATGTAATAAGTACCTACAGCGCCATCTCTCGGGGAATTGGGTTACTAATTAATACATAGACGTGCCAGAACTTTTCGGTGGTAATTTTGGATTGCGAGAACCGATTTTAATAATTCTTTTTTTTTTTGAAAAAAAGATACGTTCAGGATAATAAAATATGTAAACGAAGTTAAAAAAATGCTTGCATATACAATTGTACTACAAACTTAGTCCAGAAATTATTTTGTACAACTTTTGTCTTTTTTGTACTAAAACTGTTCAAAATGATCCATCCAAGTTCAAAATAATTTTCCTAGAAAGTCCTTATAAAGTTCTACTTTTCAGATTTTTTTTCATATTTTCTAAACTTATGGTTCAAAAGTTAGAGGGGGGGGGGGACACATTGTTTTTTACTTTTGGAGCGATTATTTCCGAAATTATTAACATTATCAAAAAATGATCTTAGTAAACCCCTATTCATTTTTAAATATCTTTCCAACAATATATCACACGTTAGTGTTGAAATTAAAAAAAAAAAATCACTTCCCACTTTACATATAGGGGGGCTACCCTAATAAAACATTTTTTTCCAATTTTTATTTTACCACTTTGTCGGCGTGATTGATACACATATTGGTACCAAATATCAGCTTTCTAGTGCTAACGGTTACAGAGATTAAGCGAGGACGGACAGACGGACAGACAGACATGGCGAAACTATAAGGGTTCCTAGTTGACTACGGAACCCTAAAAACGATAAGTGTTTTCACTCATAATTTTTTCGATCTAATCAATTCGGCCCGATTTTCCAAACACCAAATTTAAAAAATAATTTCGACTTTACCCAAAAGACGTGGTATAGCCAAGCTGAAGCTGTATTATTGTTGGAACACGAACGGGTCGGCTCGGCCGGGGAAGGACGACGCTCTTACAGAATACCAGCGTAAAATAGCAGCTTAATGCTGCTTTGTTTTGCATGGTGAGTGTAGAGAACCGGATACTCTTTTTACTGAAAACGAGGCCTTCCATCTTAGTACTCAGGGGTGACAACGCATCTAAATTTTGATTCTTAGCCGAGGATAGATGCAACCCTCTCTGCACGGTTTGGTCGCTTACCAGCAGCTGGCGGTCCTCCTGGAGCCTTTGTAGTAGTTGCATCGCTGTGATATTGGGTTGATTTCCGGCAGTCATTTGGAGAAATCGATCATGTCTGCGTAGTAACACGATGTCTACCCGTGTGCCGTTCAGCCGCATCCGCAGTACGGCGATAACGTAACCACAGCCTTGATATCACATTTTGGCTGGTATCTAGGGCCTCAGCAACAGCAACGACGCATTGAATAGCAACATTTTGTAATGCTCACAGCATATAACATTTCACCTCGACTCAAATGACTACGTGACATGATGATTTCTTATATTTACGCGAATACTACACATTGAAATAATACTAGTTTTTACGGAATTTATCGCGTATATTTAACTTTTTAAATACCCGACGTTTTACTATTGTGGAAGGAGGAGTTCTACAAGCAAGTAGATGGTGTGGCGATGGGTTCACCTGTATCTCCCATTGTCGCCGACATATTCATGGAACACTTTGAGGAGAAAGCCCTGCTTACTTCTCCCATAAATCCAAGATTCTACAAGCGGTACGTAGACGACACTTCACAATTCTACCTTTAGATAAAGTAACTGCATTTTTAGACCATCTTAACTCTATAAATTCTAAAATTCAGTTCACAATGGAGTTAGAGGCAAACAATTCCTTAGCTTTTCTAGATGTGTTAGTAATTCGGAATCCTGATAACACCTTGCTAGCCATATTGTGTATAGAAAAAAAGACCCATACAAATAGATATTTAAACGGTGATTCTCACCACTATCCTTCACAGTTAGCTACCGTGGGTAAATCTTTGTTTCAGAGAGCACGAGGGATCTGTGACAGTAAACACCTGGCTGCCGAGCTCCACCATGTCAAGCAAGTTTTACATGACAACAAGCTTCGAGTCCCGCGCCTACGTCACAGTGAACGAGTGAAGCCGGCCACAGTCGAGCGTGTACCTGCTGTACTGCCATATGTTAGAGGAGTCACTGACAAGATTGGCTACATCTTGAAGCGCGCTTCCATCAAAACATACTTCAAGCCGCTGAAGAAGATTGGTCAGTTTTTACCATCAGTCAAGTGTAATGTCCCTCTGCAAGATGCAGGAGTGTACAAGCTTGATTGTGAATGTGGTCTCTCCTACATAGGACAAACTAAAAGATCAATAAAACCCGCGTTTAAGAACATATAGCTGATGTGAAGAATCGACGCTCCGGGAAGTCTGCAGTCTGTGAACACATATAGGATCGCCCCCGTCACTACATCAGATTTGATAGACCGCAAATCCTCGCTAAAGAACACCGATTCCTTCCAAGGATGATTCGCGAGGCTATTGAAATCAAAAAACATCCTAATTTCAATAGAGAAGATGGCTGGGTGCTACCATCTGCTTGGGATCCTATAATAAATAAAATTAAATCCCAACCCAAGCTTACAACTGCAAAACTTCAAGATACCATAAGTTCATACTGCATAGATCGGAACAAAAGTTAAATTTTAATCTATGGTAACCGCGGTTAACTATGACATATGGACGTTGAACATCTCAGTTCCGCCCGTGACCATGAGTGCTGTAAAGCGTTCGAAACGTCGGGTATTTAAAAAGTTAAATATACGCGATAAATTCCGTAAAAACTAGTATTATTTCAATACGTGACATGACTCTTAAAGCTCACACGGCACGTTAAATTAAAATAGAAAAACAATCTAATCCCTTTTCATTAATTAATATCAGTAGAATAATTTTAATTTTCCTCGACGTAACGAATTACTAAAAATTTGCCGCCGTATTTTGTTTTTTCTTTTATTTTTAATTTACATTTTTAAAATTTGAAAATAGAATAAAAGAGGTTTCAATCTATATATAAACTTTTTATGGAAACTAAAAAGATTTTAAACTACAAAGTCGTAAATAATTTAGAATTAAAGTATCCCTAGATTCTGTTGATGTGTTTATATTCTGTGGCCATATGCGCAGGGCAGGATGAGTGTTCGCCACTTGAGTGTTCGCTTAAACACAGTTACACTATTTATTCCCTCATTCTCATAGTCCGATGGGACGGTGCGACATGGACAGAAAAATTAAATAACTGATTTTAGACCCGATCCAGCATTTGAATAGAGGACTACATGATCAGTAGAAGCGTTTATGACGACTAGACCAACCATACAGTCATTCCGATCTACAGAATAACAAAACAAATAATAGTTATTGTGTGAGTTGCAATAAAACGTCTAATATTTGTCGCGTATTGTACGTTAATAAAACAGCTGTAATAAGATAAGCATAAACGTATCACATCGTTATCGTATCGAATATGTATAGCAGGTGGAACGCATAAAGATTTTACGGGTGCCAATAAAGCCAGTCCAATCACTCAAAACGACCGCAGATAACGCATTACATTTGCTGGATACTGATTCGTATAGCTAAAGATAAATATTGACAGAGCCTTTAAAAGTTAATTGAAAACGAACAATATCAAAAATTGAGATGTAAACAATATTAAAAAAAAAAAAAACTAAAATTTGAGACTTAAATTATTATAGTCCCCGTGGCATTTTCTTGTTGAATGGCTATACTTAGCTTTAGGACGAGAAAAAAACCAGCCCTCTTACCACCAGCAGCGAAGACTAGTCGCGGGTACAGATCCTTTAGGAACTTCACTGCACGTTGACCCCACGGACCGATAGTTTCTATAGCAAATGGCACAAATATGTGGTCGTTTCTCAGAGATTCATATTTGCGTCGGCACGTTTTCGATGTGCGAATAAAAAGACTATAAAAAGTGAAGTGAAGAGTGTTATTGCAGCTTTTAGTTAAAATGATTTCAGTAATAAAAAAATCGCAGGTTTTGTAATTAACCGCGACGGAAAAGTTCTACCGAGTCTTAGAAAGATTGCAACCGAAGTCAACATTTTGCTACAGTAAATGTTGACTTTTAAGTTTGGTATGTGATTTTTTCATGTCTACAATTTAAGCCTACCGTTTCGATCTTGCAATATAATGTGCTACGTCGAGCACGGTTAGTCTTATGTTATTGGAAGCTTTAGCTCATTGACACCAACATCTATTCTAAATGCAGATGCGTTTTACCAATGAGGATAAGATAGAACGCCATGTTATAAGTAAAAAGGGTTTCCGGTTCTCTACACTCACCATACGGAACACAGCAGCATTATGCTGCTATTTCACGCTGCATTTCCATGTGCTGGTGTTTTGTCCTTTCACCGCCTAGTCAACCCATTCCTGCTACGCCTATGATACACCAGCGAGGCTCTATCACATAACAGGCTAAAACTAGTTTTGCTATTGGTGCTTTCACTTATGGAACTGTATTATACTCCGCCTAGTTAACAAATTTCAAGTGTTAATCGTAAATTATCGCTAAAATCGAAATCGTAAAAAAACCTTAAAATTTACAACGCATGCAACTTATTAGTAAGCTGAAGGGGCAATGGGCCGGCCATATAGCTCGCAGAACCGATAACCGATGGGGAAAAAAAGGTTCTCGAGTGGCAGCCTCGTACTGGTAAGCGAAGTGTAGGGGAATGACGAACAGATAAGATATGCAGAAAGTTGTGGGTGCAGGTGGCTCAGGACCGTGCTTTTTTCATACCTTGGGGGAGGCCTCTCCGCCACCCGCACAAGCAACCCGGGTTCCATCCCCGCAAGCACCAATGAATAAGTTTGGATTGAAATTATGAGTGCAGATTTACTACGCGATGTGCTATCAAGAAAACAAAGAAACGCGGAAGGAAGCTTGTATGTCTAAGAATAGTATATTTCGAGGACATGTGAAGGGCGCCAACTCACATGGAATATCGTTGCGGACCAATTATTTCATAAGCCAATGTGACCTATTATATTTACATATATATTTAGTAATTATTTATTTATAATATATTAAAGCGGAAAAGTTTTTTGCTTGTTTACACTAATCTCTGGAACTAAGAGTCCAATTTGAAAAATTATTTTTGTTTACAGTCAGACTCATGAGGAATAGTATAGGCTATCTAGCATTAGGCTACACCTCTCAACTAACCTTAAATATTGATTTTTGTTAAACAAGTAAGAAGAAAAAGCGCTCTCGAAGTTATTTAAACGCGTGCGCTGGCGTATTGGCTAGTGATACGTAAATACAATGTTCTACAAAAAAAAAATAGATCTTTACTCCACTTAAAAAAGTCTGCGATACCATATGCCTATTAAGTTTTGAGTAGATTTTTGAAGGAAAAAAGGGACTGAACACGTCGGATATACAAAGGCAAGGAGTTCCACAAGGGTACAGCTGTAACCGAAAATGTTTTATTGAACAAGTGAAGCGGTAAAATTAAAAAATTTATACAAACGACTTCAATACGACCGAATCAATGTATTCAAAGTCAATTAAATACGCAGTATTAAAGATAACTCAAAAACTACTGATCACGCCTTGATTAAACTTATATGGGACCACATGAGAAGCAACAGCTTTCAGATAAAAATAATCATCATAATTGGTTTACCCAGAGAAAAGTTATGAGTTATCACACATAAAAAATAACATACAGTCGAATTGAATACCTTGAATAACTTATTCAAAAGGGGAAGGAATGTGCTGGAACAAAAAGTGATTGTTAGTGGAACGTTGATGACGATCGTGAGAGGATGAAATGATTTTAAAGCAGTTTTTCAGGTAATGTAGATTGAACAGTATGCTGTATAAAGCAGAAAGGGTGTGAGTATTCCTGCGAAAACGAATTGGCAGCCACTTGAGACGTTTACGAAATTTTTAAATGTGATTATATTTACGGAGTCCTAATATGAACCGTAAGCATAAGTTTTGAATACATTATAGAGCGAAGTTAAATTTTATCCACCATTCCGGGTGAGCATTCGCACCCCAGAAAGTGTCCCATAAGTTTAGTTTTTTTTTCAAAAAAATTTAGCTTTTTCAAAATTTCCCAGTTTTTGTATGTCTAAGAGATGATAGCAAACTTATCAAGGACCATTTCGCATCTACACCCTTTGCATGTATCGTGTACGGTTTTTTTAAAAAACTGGAAAAATCCGCGCTTTGGGATACTTTCCAGGGCTCTGGGGGTAGAGTGTGACGCTCATTCGAATTGGGGAGGAAGAGTAGATAAAATTTAACATCACTCTACAACGTTTTTTACATGGTAGAGCCATGCTGCAGCCATATGCATATACAACTGGTATAGCTGTAGCACGAATTCTCGACAGGGAAAGGACCACGCTCTCATAGAATACTAGCGTCAAATAGCAGCTTCACGCTGCTGTGTTTGGTTTGGTAAGTGTAGAGAACCGTGTACCCTTTTTATTGGAAACGAGGCATTCCATCTTAGTCCTTATGGGTGAAAACGCATTTGTATTTAGATCCGTTATCCAGACTAGATGTAGATGTCTATAGTAACCACTTACCATTACGTGAACTGTGGGCTCGTTTGCCATCCTTATACAATAAAAAACATATGCTGATAGATTAAAAGAACTTTATTAAAATATAGACAATTTTTCCATATATTGATATCTAAGATGCTTGAACTATGCACGGTATATACGCGGGTGAAACCGCGGGAAACTGCTAGTAAGGAATAAGACTAATTTTAAGAATTTTATCGCGTTTAATTTTAACTAATTTTAGTTCCCGACGTTTCGAACACCCATGGTCATCGGGGGGACTGAGGTGTTTGACGTCATGATGTTATAGTTAACGACGGCTACCTTCAACTTTAAATCAATAACTTTTGGTCCTTGGTGATAGTGTCTTGAAGTCTTACAGTAATATGCTTGGGTTTGAATTTAATTTTATTAATTAACGGACCCTAAGCAGATGGCAGCATCCAGCCATCTTCGCTATTGAAATTACGATGTTTTTTCTTAATAATTTCATAGCCTCGCGAATCGTTCTCGGTAGGAATCGGTGTTCTTTTGTGAGGTTTTGTGTTCTATCAAATTAATATAAAGGTTGTGACCATATAATACTATAATACATACATAATAGAACGAGTGACTGGGCGGAGCCTGTGTAACCAACCACTAACATGTCAATTCACACCTATAAATGTCAAAACAATCAATCGTTTCCAATTTTCATGTTAAGCGTCGCTGCATGCAAATTATTTAAATAATGGCAAATTGTGCAATAACTACGTGTAAGAACAGCGGGAAATAGAATTTAAATAAAGGAGACATATCCTACAAGCAAGTCGAAACTATTTATATTTTGTGAATATTAGAAACAAAAATAATGAAATATTTATATGTCAAAAACTTTAATCAAAAGTCTAAAATGTGTAAATTCGCTGTCTGTCAACACAGCGAATCAGGTTTGTAGTAGTGATAAACGATAATACGACGTAATTGCTTGTATGAGTGCTCCCGGCGACGCCGATCCTCGTACAAAGTAAGGTTGACAGCCATTCTATTGTGTATTATAGTATTCTATGGTTATGACAATCCTGAACATGTTGATATACGGATTTT
The DNA here is from genome assembly GCA_907164705.1 of Parnassius apollo. Lineage (NCBI taxonomy): Eukaryota > Metazoa > Arthropoda > Insecta > Lepidoptera > Papilionidae > Parnassius > Parnassius apollo. Next base: position 402,464 of record CAJQZP010001686.1, read on the forward strand.
CTGGAGCGTCGGTGTAAAAGAACACATCAGCGATTTGTTCTTTTAAGTAGGTTTTTATACACCTTTTTGTTTGTAAAAAATACTATATTCACAATAAAACTGTACACTCCTGAATCTTGTAGAGGCATATTACACTGGACGGATGGTAAGAACTGATTAATCTTCTTCGGCGGCTTATAGTATGTTCTTATAGGTGTCCGCTTCAAGATAGTGCACCTTTCCACCGCACTTCCTCTCCTCCCCCCACCCCACCAACCCCTCTTTCCCTCCCGCCGCCCCCCACTTACCCCTTTGCCTTAACTCCCCCCCCTCCCCACCACACCCAAACCACCCCCCCCCCCCCCCCACACCACCTATACCATTTTTTATCCCCAAACAAAGTAGTGTATATAACAATAACCAATATTGTCTATGACTATGACTCCTCTGGCAATTGGTAGTACAGCAGGCACACGCTCGACTGAGGCCGGTTTCACTCGGTCGCTGTGACGTAGGTGCGGAACCCGAAACTTGTAATACTTGCTTGTTGTTGTATAATACTTGCTTGCCGTGAAGGAGCTCGACGTCCAGGTGCTTTCGGTCACAGATTCCTTGTGTTCACGGAAACAAAGATTTTATTCGATGTATAGTATTTGCATAAAAATTAGAAATCTTTACCTAATGTGACGTTTAAAAGGCTGTAACTTTACGTGCTTACTTTATTTTTATAATGAAAAACGTCTTTATATTATTATGCTAAATACGCTTACAGAATAACCGCCTTACTTGCACGATGTCATGTAAGTTATTTATCTTACCTTGCATGTAACATCAAATTCAACTTGGCGTGGTTCGGGTGACGGCGCACCACAACGCTCAACTCGGTTAAGGAGACGCGCGGAGCAAATATATCTCATCAATCATAGCTGGCTTTGAAGATGGCATTAGCGTAGGGGTGCCACATCGTGATGTCACCGAAGGATTAGTCCTAATTACATACTTTCATTCCATTTTATGCGGTTTTGTCAATAACGTTGCCTTTGTATTATAATTAATGGCCGCGTACAGTTAAAAATACTATTTTATTGGATGTTTATGTTGTTCAGGGCTACTGAACGTAAGTTCTAGGTTCGAATACATCATAATTATTATACCTTTTCAGGAGTCCACTGCTGACATAGGCCTCCTCTAAGAAATGCCACAAAATGGGTCAGTTCCTCTAGCTATATGGCTGGTCAATTAACACTTCATCTTACTGATCTGTTGGGATATGTCGGTTAGTTCGGTTCTACTTCGGATATCCTCATCACATAGTCTATCACGCAGAGGAACTCCGAGCACAGCCATCTCCACAGCTCGCTAACCAACCTTAAGCTTCCGCATACGGCCAGTAGCGAAGAAACACGTCTCAGATCCACGTCATCAATGTCAACACACACTCCAGGTTTTTAAAAATACTTTCGAGTTCGTTTGAGAACAGCTGAATTAAATTATGGTTAATCGTTGCGTGTATATATTATGCATGTTTCCGTGTTTTTGTTATAGGATAGGGTGACAAACGAGCACACTGTCCACCTGGTGATAAGTGGTTGCTGTGGTCCAAAGACATCTAAATTTGTCCCCGTTTACGAATCAAAATGCAGATGCGTTGTGACCCATGAGGACTAAAATAGAATGCCTCGTTTCCAGTATAAAGGGTTCTTCTGGAACTACACTCACCATACGAAACACAGCAGCATTAAGCTACTATTTTGCGTTGGTATTCTGTGCGAGCGTGGTCCTTTCCCGGTCCCGACCCTTACGTGCTATAACTATACTACTAATATAATTGCAGCATGAATCTACCACGTACAAAACACTATGACACTATTTACAAACACTATTCGACGTTGACGTATAAGACGTTACATCGGGTTCAGTAATATATCACTTTTGACTGCCTCGTTGATTTAGCGGTCGCAAACACGCCTGTTGATCATGTGGTCCCGGATTCGAAACTTGGGCTAGGCCATAATCTGGTATTGGGTTTTTCTGTCGAGAAATCTTCAGGAGCAGACCGGATTCAGGAAGTTGGCCCTGCCTCGGAAAGCATGTTAAGCTATTGGGTTTGCGCCTGATCTCACTCAGTTAGTGGCGGATTGCTACCTCGTGGTACTCACACTACTTTTACTCGTGAACTATAATCTTGTCCTGAAGACTGATCACTGCGACTGAAATTCGGTCTGGAGGACTGGAGGATTTTACTCGATAATTCAAAAGTCCACGAAAGGGTTAAAATAGTAGTAACTGTCTTTAAACTTACAAGTACTGGGCATTAACTTACTTTCATTGTTGGGATGAATAGGTGGACATAATGTCCTTTCTTTTTTTAACTTATATATAATGATAGTAATAATAATATAGATCGTTTGTGCATTGATTTCGTTTTATACTGCGGAGAGTTGCGTGGGAGTAGACCATATTAGTGGCGTGTCGTGACGCATTCAAGAGGGACGTTCTTTTTTTTTTTTTTTTTATAGAATAGGCTGACAAACGAGCACACAGTCCACCTGATGGTAAGTGGTTGCTGCGGCCCATAGACATCTACATCTATCTTCCATTACAAATCAAAATGCAGATGCGTTGTCACCCGTGAGGACTGAGATGGAATGCCTCATTTCCAGTAAAAAGGGTCTCCGGTTCTCTACACTCACCATACGAAATATAGCAGCATTAAGCTACTATTTCACGCTGGTATTCTGTGAGAGCGTGGTCCTTCCCCGGTCGAGCCGACCCATTCGTGCTACAACTATACTACTAATATAACTGCAGCATGGCTCTACCACGTTCACTTTGTGGATCGCGACGGTCGACGTGAGTAAATTATTTTTAAGCTATTGCATAGCTTCTATCGCGGGCCTTGAGCGCGGGTACCGAATCCAGAAATTCCGTAACGAAAAAAACCTCACGCTCCCCACTCCGACGGGCACGGAGGTGTGGCGTTGAAAGCCGTGCATCGTCTAACGTCGTTTCAGTTCGGCAGACTTCGGCACTCGGCAGAGTTCGGCACGGTGTTTGTGTGCGTGCGACTAGACGTATGCGTGTACACTAGCTGCTAACTCAATGATAAAAATTCCTGAATAACCTACATGTATTGTAAGATATTAAAAATATTTTATACAATATTAACTTCTCATTTATTCAATAAGAGAAAAAAAAGTTTTCTTATCGGTCACCACGCTCAAAAAGTGTAACTTGATTTAATATCAAAGACTTAACTGCATAAATAAAATAAATAAATAATTATAATAGCATAAGTTGATAAAAAATGCTATGCAATAGCTTTACCGCGGCAGTCACCGAGTGCCACACGTATTTTTTTCATTATTACTTATCATATTTATTATTTTTCATATCAAAATAGCTAATGTTGATATTTACGTTCATTAATATTAAATAATCCTAGTAAATTTATAAGTTTTAACTGTCGTAACTGGCCCGCGAAATTTAAACGCACGATCGTGCGTTGTCGTTTTTGTTTTCCGTTAGTTAAATGTTCATACCAATAACCTCGAATATTTTTTCTCAGAACAACCTCTAAACTACGAGTTGTTACAAAATGTGCTTGGAGATGGGTGTCAATCAGACCTGGACATATCGGATAAGGAGACAGAATCGGCTGTCAATGTGCCTCGACTACTAGATGATGAAGGTGATATACCCCCAGAGATTTCACCAGGTAACCATAACAGCGACAGTGACTCATATCAAAATATAACTTTGACATAGCTGCAGTATATATATCAGGAGAACTTTCCCCCACCTGCAAACTCCTGCCTCCAAATGCCTAATTGTCGTTAGGCACAAAAGACCCTAGAATCTGGAAAGCTGTTACTCTTACTGATGTCGAGCATAATTTACGTTATCGACCGGAACCCTCTGAAACTAAAACTCCACTGCAATATCTTTCTACATATTTCAATAAAGATTTTTTCAAAAATACCGCACAATGCACAATTTTGTACTACCTGCGTAAAACTGGGTCAGTCGTGAGCACAACTTCTCAAGAGATGTGCAAATTATTTGGTATACTTTTATTTATGCGCTGTATACCATACCCACGAATTAATATTATGTACTAGCGTACAGGTATGCACCTGGAATTAATCACTAGTCAAATGCCGGAAGACCATTATTTCTTATTAAGGAATAACATGCACGTAGTACCCACAGATGAACCACCTTCAGGAAATTCAAATCCGCTGTGGAAGGTACAGCCCGTTCTCGACGCTGTTAAGAAGGCTTGCTTGTCTCTCAAAAGGATGGCAGGTGAATACTCAATCGATGAACATATTATACCTTACACAGGGAAATGTAAATTGCGAGATCATTAGTAAAGAATAAACCGAGACCACTCGGATTAAAAAATTACATCGTTACAAGTGACGGGTTAATTTTAGTTCAGTTCGGTTTTATTTACTATACTACCATTTAAGTATTGATTTTTTGTTGTCTAGAATGACTTTTTATTTTGACGATAATAGTACTTAAGATAATAATTAATATGATTTTGCTGTTTTTTTTCGTTATATAAAAGAGACCGATTTATGTAGACTAAACAGTAATTTATGTGTAAAAATACCAAAAATTCCTTGAAATAGAAGTTAATATCAAAATACTGTGTTCTTAAAAGTAATACTTTCTTTAATAATAATTAAATAAATATATTAGGAAACATTTTTTTACAGTTTTATTCCCTATGCACGATCGTGCGTTAGCACACTTAAAAACGAGAGCGCAAGTACGAGCGGGGGGGGGGGGGGGGGCTACAGCGAAATTTAAAGAGGGGGGGATTTTTTTGTATTATTTTTTGTAAATATTATATAAGAGAAGCAGCATATATAAGAGAAGCAGGATTATTTTTTGTCGTTCTGAAAGGGCTATTAAGACCAAAAACTATCGGAGATACATACTAAAGGATGGCACTGACAACATCTGTCGAGCTCCTCGCCATCCCGGTGAGTCACTTAGGTCATCTCCGGTTCTTCGGTGCTTTCTAACTCTTAGTACTTGCACAGGCACAACCTAGTAGCCAGAGTTCTTCACCAGGAGCTCGCTCTGAAATACGGTCTCGTGGGCCGGAAATTTTCGTATTACAAGTACTTACCGGAAGCTGTGCTTGAAAATAATCACTGCAGGCTCTACTGGGACCGGGTTATCATCACAGACAGGACTATTCTTGCGAATAAGCGTGATATTTTGCTGATGGACCGGGCACAGTCAAGGATATTTTTGGTCGACATTACCATTCCGTATGACGAGAACCTTTTGAAAGACGAAACAGATAAGCAAACAAAATCTGGACCTGGTTCATGAGGTAACCAACATGTGAGATTGCCAGCCGACCGAAATTATTCCTGTAGTCGTTTTTGCAAAAGGGCTAATCCCAGTTAGCCTCTCGGGTCATCTAAGGCGACTGGGACTCTGTGACGGACCGCTCCGAGTAAAAGGCGGTGCTCCTCGATACCGGCCGTATCGTCCGTCGGTTTCTTTCCTTTTCCTCCTAACCCTCGGCCGTTTGGTTTCCCCTGCCGAGGGCTTCCATCTGGTTGGGCTTTTATTTATTTATGTATTATTTATTTATTTATGTTAGTATATTAAATATATATATATATATATATATATATATATATATATATATATATATATATATATATATATATATTTTTTTATGTATATTTATTACTTCCTTTTATATATTTAGTCAGCCCAACTAGATGACAATACTCTATGAATAATAATAATAATAATGTTCTACAGATCGAATTTTCGTCACGGCGGCTAGCCTCAACGGAGACTAGCCAACGGCGTAGGAAAGGATTATAGTGCCCAAGTGTATGCGCAAGCACAAGTACGCTCTCTATTCCCTCACCAATAGTCCGATAGGACGGTAAACCGACACAACCGGAGAACGATCAGGCACAGGAACGGCTTTACGTGCTTTCCGAGGCACGGGGGTGAGACACCGCCAACTTCGTGACTTCGGGCAGCTACTAAGAATTTCTTGACGGAAAATTTAATAAACTAATTATTTTTGGTCCGACCCGGTATTCGAACCCAGGACCTTATGATCAGCAGTCGCACTACTACAACCGCTAGACCAACGAGGCAGTCGACTTCTATTTTATACAGATAATAAGTCTTCTAGCTATGATAACTTATTTGCGTAACCTTATTATAATAATTACACATAGTGTTATTTTCCAACGAGTAGTCAAATTTTAAACTTAAAATTAAATATAAAATAATGAAATACCGTTATTTTTGTTTTTGAAAATACGAGTAAATAAGGCTAATAATATATTACTTATTCTGAACCTTCCCTGCAAATGTGGAGGTTTATGCCGAAATGACCCTGTATAGATATCTATTACCGTATACCGTATAAATATCTATTATCGTATTTACCGTGTAGTGGCGGTGTAAAAACATCCACTACTCTATATCATCCTGTGGGTGTCGTAGGAGCTGCGGTCGGTCGCCAAGCGTGTCAACTGTAGCGAAATCCCCTATGAGGCAATTTATGGTGGAGGCCTATGTTCAGTAGTGAACTTCAATAGATAAATAATATATACATATATATATATATATATATATATATATATGTATATATATATATATATATATATATATTAACGGACGGACGGAGTTAAAGTCTAAAGTCATGACTATCTTTATTTCAACAAAATATTCAATCACATTACAATTGTTTTAAATTAATTCTTTTCTTAATAATTATTACAAAAGCGCGCGCCTTTGCTTTAGATGTATTTTCCCATAGACAATTTAGTTTTTGGTTATTTTTTAATATCTTTTAGGCAAATTCAGATTTTTATTGTTGCCGAAATTGCCGAAAACATTATGTAAACTGGCCTACGGGTTACGCCATGGGATCTCCAATTATTACATATAGATTTAAGTTCTAATTTATGAATGATAAATGTATATGGAAACAAGAAAGTAATCTTACGGTAAAAAGTAAGAATCTCTTGCAAGGGGCTTCAAAGTCGTACAACCTTATAATAATGGTTCAAATTCCATATTCGTGTGCCAAATTGTCACTGAGATAACAAAAAGGTACACTGCATGCTCGTCGCGTGTTCATCAAAAGATGTTTACTGTATTGCCGTTTGTATCAACACTTTTTGTTCAAATTACAGTGTTATAGAGGAGATAAACATTTTCCACGATTGTGTACAAAAGTGTTCTATAGATACTAAATTATTAAAAAAAAGCAGTAACTGTTATGCAGTCACTGAAAATTTGTTTAGTCATATTACAGTATAACTGGTCATGTGGTGAAAGAGAAGACCGTGCTTTGTGGCATACCTTGGGGAAGGCCTATGTTCAGCAGTGGACTTGCGAAGGGCTGTAATGATGATGATTAAATGTCAGGTCAATTAAGATGGAAAGTGGGCAAAATACTTTTGAAGATACATCTGAAAAGGTTGAATCACCTGATCCTCTATCTATTATTCCACAATACGTAACAGAATCTGATTTAGGTTAGTAATACCTATAATAAATAACCCTGACTCTGGTGTATCATAATCAAACTTAAACATTTTAAGAATTAAGTTAAAAATATATATTCTAGCTAATACTAATAAAATATACATTTTTAAATATTGAACTATCATGTAGGTATTATCAAGATCTAGTCTATCATTTAGGATAATCTGTAGAAAACAGGTATGATAGATTCACCGTACCAAACACAGCGAGTTAAGCTGCCATTTTACCCACCCACATCGGTGATAGAAAGCTACATCAAAGTGCCAGACGTCTAATGTTGCCAGTCAATCCACCTGAATTTATAACGACGAATCCCCCTTATAATGGGAATGACCCATTACCAATTGTGAACTGTTTACAGGCTGAAGATACGAAGATACAAGATACGACTAAATAATTTTAGTTTTAGCGTACAGATCTTCCAATGTATACAGTAAAATAAAAAGTTCCTACCTTATATTTTACTGGAACTCTACGTCCCGCCAATAAGCATACATAATGTTTAATCAAAGGGACAATCCTTAAGCCCTGTGTGAGTGTTATATAGGTGGCTATTTAAGTTTTATAATAAAAAGTGCTTACTGTCCACCATTAGAAACTAACTTTGGTCACCCTACACAACATTGCATCGCTCCGCGACACCGCGCGATTGTATTGATTGTCCCTCGCAACTCTTTTGTCTACCCCCTCACTAATGGACCGCGCGGACAGCTTGATTAATGCGAGCCGTCACTCCGCGGATATTGTTCGCGGTAATTAGTTCATTGTAGACTTATCTGTTACTTAATTCGCTTCTAACGGCCCGGCACTTGTTTCCATATTAATTGAGGAATCGATAGTTTTAGCACCTACGTAGTTAACGTTAATGTCTTAATTTTCACGATATCTATCAGTTATATAGAGAGATATATAATATTATTATATATCTCTCTATATAACCGATAAATATATATTTCTATAATAATAGAACTTATAAACTACAAACGTTGATCATATCGCTTTAAGCGATTTCTACCTGACTAACCTAACGTAAGAGTACGTTGTTATATATATATATATATATATATATATATATATATATATATATATATATATATATATATATATATATATATATATTATTTAATAAATTAATATATACACTGCAGAGATAATTAAACAAAAAAGAAATCTGGTTTAGTTATACAATATCGTATATTCCAATATCATACACAGTATAATATGGTACAGCGGAGCCTCGATAACAAAAAACTCGTCTAATCTTGTAATGAAAGTAGTCCGGACGGGGCAGTCATGACTTCTTTAGACTACAGAGTAGCGTCTAGTACACAAAATCTATGATGGTTGACGATTTTGAAAGTCCTGAATAAGACCGCTTCGAAGCGCAGTGGCTTGGAAATAAGTTGCTGCGCTGGGGGCCGGAGTTTTGAATCCCGCGTATTTGTTGTGAAGTATTTATATGACTAATAAATAATTCTGTCTGTCGCCGGGTCTGGATTGTTGTCCTTGAGTAATCTATGACAGATTAGATTATACATTATTGTCCCTACGATACAGAGTAGACACAGACACATAGACACGAAATAGACACACGTAGACACATCCTAGTATAGCTGTAATATGGCTGTAGCACCACTAAGCGAACCACACTCTCTCAGAATACCAGCATAAAATAGTAAATTAATGCTATGTATGTTTATATTATTATGTAAGGTGTTTCGTAGAGTGAGCGTAGAAAACCAGATACTCTTTTTACTAGAAATGAGGCATTCCATGTTAGTACTCAGGAGTGGCAAAGCATCTCCATGTTGATTCTCTTTCGCGGATAAATGTAAATGTGTATGGGCCACGGTATCCACTTAACAATTATAGGTGGACTATGTGCTGATATGTTATCCTTTATCTATAAAAAGTACTTAATACTGTAACTATATTTTTATTATATTTCCGCTTTATTACATTACCTCACTACGCAATTGTTAGGTAAGTTGGCGATTACAACACACCCTATTTCAAAGACATCTACTATAGATGTAGATGGTAGACTACTTCTGCCTTTTTTCTATACTAGGTAGCAAAACTCTTTTTTTGTCTAGGAGTTCATCTGGGTAAGTGTATCCTCTTACCTATTTTAGCCACCAGTGCGAGCACAGCTGTGTTCTTGTCTAAAGGATATAAAGAACCATTATAATTACAGAAGACGTTCCTTCTAAGTCCTCCGAGTTAAGAACGTGTCTGTAATCTTAGACATATTTATAAGGTAGATATACTGTAGACATACGCGCAGAAGTGTATGCGTAGCGCGTAGAGGTAGACAAACGGTACTCGTAGAACGTGCAGCCCGTCATTTGTTTGGACAATATTCTTGTGGCAATTTTTAAATAGATATTTAGGTTATAACTAAGTTTGATAATCGCACAACAAAGTGGTGAGGGTGCATATTTAATCAGTGATTTATAAGTCCAAGGTTCGAAACCCAGCCGGAGCGAAAACTTGTATCAATAGCAAATAGTAATAGGTGTTGGAGTAGATTGTGTTATGATTATCTCCGTGTTGTTAATACTGCGTCCATCGACTCCTATACCACAAGCGTTACATTTGGAACGAGAAGGTGAGTCATCATCACCATTACAGCCTATCAAACCACTAATAAACATAGACCTCCCCCATAGATTTCCTCATAGGGTATTAGTATATTTACCAAAGTTGCTACGCTTGACAGTCGGCTTGGAAACCGAAGTTTTTTATTATTTTGAGTTGTTTCGGGTTATTCCGTTCATACACCCTAAGAAATCCACTCTAGGGTGGATACTCGGAATCGCGTGTTTCGATAATCGGATTTCGTATATAACTATTTTTCCGATTTTCCCCCTCCACTGTGTACAGTGATAGAAACTGGGCCAAGACTTCACTATACTTACAGAATTACTTACATACTTCTTGTTTAAAGGTCAAAACTGAAATACTTTTAATTGTTTAATTACATATCATTCGATGTGACATAATTTACGTCATTTAAGATATATCTTATGATGATAGAAATTCTTTACTGCAATGAATTTCAATTATATTTTTTTGATGTAAGTATTAAAATTAAATAAATATATTGTTAATTATATAAAAACAGTATTGGTAATAGTACGGTACTTAATAAATTTTAAAATGTCTTTTATTGAGAGACGAATTTATACAGGATATGCAATTACGTAATTAAATTAGTGTTGATCATTTCCTGGATAAATTACTTATTACAATTGAAAATGAGGAAGTTTAATTTGGTTCAAATGCATTTCGTAATATGATTTTTGTTTAAGTTTGTGGTTATTAATAAACAATATGTTAAAGTATGAATATATTTTCTGTTGAACTATACTTACTTGGAGCGGAAAGGCGGAACAACAATCAAAAAGTGAATTCCGATTATCAACCCCGTCTAGGATGGATAAACGAATGCGCGTTTCCGAGTATCCATTTAGAGGGGATTTCTTAGGGTGGATAAACGGAATAAACCGATGATTCTGCTGCTTCATTAACTTTTGTCCCCTATTACGACACCCAAGGTGTTAGTGTACACTTGTAGTCGTGGTCAGAAACAGCAAGGAGGATATCCTCTTCATCATTATGATTAAAATACGGTATGTGTGATAGATGATGAATATGATGAGAGCTGTGTTAGCTTAGGGGCTAAATCCTCCCCCCTCGATGTTTATTTTTTCTGGCCCCATGGCTTTCACGCATCGAACGCGAGGCGTCCGACGTGCTGTTGGGGTTGGAGACTGCAGAGGAGGGGGCGTGTGTTCTCATGCGCCTTAACTGAAAAGAAGATGAGGGAGGAGTAGTCACTTTCGCCGCCATGGGGCGGCCGGAGTTGGTGGGGCCGCGGATGGTATGCGAAACTGTTCCCGTGGTCCTGCCAATATATGCGGCGAAGGTCAATCACCATAAGGTTTTAGTCAGTGCGATTCCAACATAACCCGTCCGTGTACCTCCGAAAAGGTTATGCGTAGCCATTTTCTCATGCAAAAAAGGGGCTAAGCACTTGCCATAAACTCCGATGGTTTACCACGTGCTCGGCGGTGAAGGACAACATTGAAAAGAAACTTGCTTATCTCAGGGATAAAATTTCGAAGACATACACAACAATACGTTAAGGAGTATGTTACGACTGAATCTGAGTGACAGGGTGAGACATTGTGTAATAGAGAAGAATCTGGTTTGTAAGATGATGTTGTCACCAGGATTAAAACAGGAATGCTTCGGTGGTTTGGTCATGTAAAAAGAATGAATGAGGTAAGAGTGACAAAGTAAATTTACGCTGCAGAAGTGAACGACAGAGTCAGAAAGGGACGTCCTAGGTGAAAATTTATCGACCAAATTGGCGATATATTAAAAATGGGTCAAATTAAGAGAACCCTTAATCGAGGAGCATGTATGAATGTGGAGGAGGCGAGAGAGGTGTGTCAGGATCGTGCCAAATGGAAGTTTGTAGTCTCTGCCTACCGCTCAGGGTTACAGGCGTGAGTGTTTATGTTATGTTATGTACACAACAAGCACTGGAGCAGCACAGGTGGACAAATTGTTCCACAGTAACTCTTTCATAGACCAACTTTACCGTTACTGGTAGAGGCCATTAAAATCCAGTACTGAACAGGCCACCCCTATAGATTGCTTCATAGGGGGGATAATTACAATAGTTCCCGTGATTGGTAGGCGGAGGGGCAAAAGCAGTATTTTTATTTTAAGTTGTTGATAGCAATACGTTTCTGCCCATCTCCTGGTTTGTAACTTGTACTTTTACTATACTCAAGCATGTATAATCAACAAAATTAAGATGAAGTTAAAAATATTTATAAAACGCCAAGGCGATATAGAAACTTGGGCAGAATACCTGTCTTGTCGAAGCATTACACCTGGATTTTAAATTCCGCGAGCGTGCCAAAACACTTCGGTACAAAGGCGGAATGAATGTACTGTCATCGGGACACAGCGCCGTGAAAAATGGATTGCCATTATTGTGGCTCGGCCGACGTGCGGATACGATAACGTTCAACATTTTAAGGTACCGTGATTGGTCAAATTAATGATACGATCCTTTTGTTTATAAATAAAATTAAGGGCGAAAAATATGAAGCCAGTTCACCTGATACAAACACGGAAACTTTTTTATTCAATATAGATTTCTAATAATACTTATTGAAAGTCATTCTTATGTTAAATTTACCACTTATTCGGAAAATACCTGAGACCTGGAAAGAACAAGCAAGAAACCATGTGGAATTTTTCTTAAAAAAAATACAGTTTTCAATAAAACAGTTTTCAATCGTACATATTATAATGTTAACAACACAAAACAAATTAAAATTGTTAAGAATTAATTCACACACATCCGCTCAATAAAATGAAATAAATGATATGTATTACTTAGTTTGAAGATCACCTCCTGCCCTCCCTCAAATGCGTGCACTAATCTCGTCACCACTATTCCCAGCACCACTGCCCCAACACCACAACATTAGGAAAGACACCATCGACGATAATACGTCACGTGTTTCGCCTCTATATTACAGGTGTAACTCTTAACAATTTTAATATAATGGATTTCCGCAAAGTAACGCCTGATTCTATTAATTACAAAACAAATTACAAATAGCTTGATAGCGATCATCTCATTCCCAGGGATTATTTATATATCCATATAACCTTGTTCATTTATCATCGATTACGATTCACCAACATGCAATGCCTCGATACCAGTAAAATTAAACCTGTAATAAAATGCAAAATACAACTTTAAGAAACTAAGAGAATAAAATGATTTCCACACAACAGCTTCTGAAGTCGGGGCTTTAATGCTACTATATGTTAGCACCGACTTCTGAAGCTGTTATGTAGCAATTAATTTATTGTTATTATTTCTTTGAAGTCGAATTTTATTGTTTATCAAAAGCTTATTTTTGACCCTTTCGAGTGGACTTAGAAATAGCACAACTCCACTGTAACTACTAAAATGTTATCCAAATAATAACATTGAAAACTTCAAATTTAGGTGGTATTACTCCTTAAGTACAACAAACAAAAAAAATGGTTCACAAAATTGTAGCGTAACATACATCCTAAAACGAATATACAGCCGAATTGTGAACCAAAAGGCGCCTAAAAGAGCTGAAAACCCACGAAGTACAGCATTTTGATGCTATTTTACGCTGGTATTCTGTGAGAGCAAAGTCCTCCTCCGGTCGAGACAAATAAATCGTGTTGCATCTATAATACACCTTGTTTCAGCTTAGTTCTTTGAATAATAATGCCCTCCAGACCGAAATTCGGCCACAGCAGCCAGCCTCAACGGAGACTAGCCATCGGCGCAGGACAGGATTATAATGCCCGAGTGTATGCGCAAGAACAGGTGCACTCTCTGTTGCATTACTCTCATGATCCGATGGTGCGGTAAACCGACAAAAACGGAGAGATATCAGGCGCAGGGCCAACGGCTTTATGTGCTTTCCGAGGCACGGGGGTGAGACACCGCCAACTTCCTGACTCCGGGCAGCTACTGAGAATTTCTTAATGGAAAAACTCAATAACTGAAATTTTTTGGCTAGACCCGAGATTTGAACTCGGGACTTCACGATCAGCAGTCGCACTACTACAACAACCAGACCAACGAGGCAGTCTTTTGTTCTTTGAATTGAGTTGTTTTTGAGTCTTTTGTTCTTCAGTCTTTGAATAACATTAGAGTAACAAATAACCTGAACGGTGTAGATGCTGTGAGCTGTACGCCGTTCCATGGCTATAAGAGGCGATAGAGGGAAACTAAAACAGAGGATGGGCAACTGGATCTTCCTGATAACTGGATAGATGGGTGAACAACTATGCTAAGAGTTCACCTGATGATACGTTGCTACTGTAGCACAAACTGACTCGTTGGCTTAGTGGTTGTAGTAGTGCGACTGCTGATCATAAGCTCCTATGATCGAATCCTGGGTCAGGCCTAAAAATCAATTATTGATTTTTTTCGTCAAGAAATTCTCAATGGCTGCCCGGAGTCAGGAAGTTGGCGGTGTCTCACCGCTGTGCGTCAGAAAGCACGTAAAGCCGTTAGTCCTGCGCCTGATCTGTCTCTAGTTGTGTCGGTTTACTGTCCCATCGGATTATGAGAGTGAGGGAATAGAGAGTGCACCTGTGCTTGCGCATACACTTGGACACTATAATCCTGTTCTGCGCCGATGGCTAATCTCCGTTGAGGCTGACCGACGTGACCGAAATTCGTTTGGAGGACATTATTACGGTAGCACTGGAGCCCATCGTGTTACGACATCTCTCAGTATAAAAATAATTGTATAAACATAAGAATGAACAAAGTTTTAAAGTATTAAAAATAGTGATGTACATTCTGTTTGTACCAGGAACAAACACAAGTTAATATTACCAGCTACTTGACTCCAAAGAGTCAGTGATTCGTTGGGCAACGTATACACTTTTACATCAAAGAACAGAAAATATTTCTTTTATTTATTATTATTTGATTTTTAATTGTTCGGAAAACTTACACTTAAGAGGATATAGTAAGTCAGCTCAAATTCTAATTTCGCCCCCACTTCCCCGCGCGTCGTATGCTATGTACCGACATATTTGTAATAACTAATACTGTAAGTAGATAGGTCTTTAGATACTTATTTTATTGGGTTTATCATATTTATGCCTGTTTCTTAACGCCAACCTAGTTGCTTCTTATTTTTATTACGGTTATTTCCCATTTTAATTTTGCGTCGTCCTGTTGCGTAATGTGTATTCTGATCGTAAGCGACACAACCTCCCCCTTCATAGGCCGAAGCGAAACTGACCGGGCGGCAGGTATCAAGCTTCAAGAAGCCGATAGTTTAGGTAATTTCTTTTTACAGTGAAAATAATGGTATTTTAAAAAAAGAAATAATAACAATTCTTTATAGTTAGTTCAGTTAGTATGCAAAGTTTAATTATCTTATTTAAAGTATTTTATGAATAACAGCGGTTTATTGTTTATTTTGGAGGTAACTTTGGATTTTTTTTCTATGGAGAAAATTTTACGGAATCGTGTTTTCGTCTAACATAGTCCTTAACATTAATCCTCAACTTTACCATACATTTATTTCAAAATTAATGCTGCAATATTTTCGGCATAACGGAGGATCTTGCTAAGCCATTTGAGGTTATATTTCCCCTTAATTTACAATAATGACATCATTAGAACATAAGTGGTAAAATTAAAAATTTGTACAACCGCCTTCAATACGACCGAATCAATGTATTCTAAGTCAATTAAATACGTATTATTAAAGATAACTCAAAAACTACTGGTCAGATCTTGATTAATTTATACGTGACCCGAGAAGCACCAGCTTTCAGATAAAAAAGAATCATCCAAATCGGTTCACGAAGAGAAAAGTTATGCGGTAATGAAAATAAAAAATATACAGTCGAATTAAATATCTTCTCTTTTTTGAAGGCGGTAAAAATAAAGGTCATTTACAAGTTTTCCTTTACAAAACACTTAATATAATAAGAGTAGATCAGAAGAGGGCGTAGGGTAAATAACAATACATTTAAATATAAAGAACATAATAAAAAAAAAACAGATGTTATTAAAAGGTATACGCCTAAGTTGGAGGACGCTGGGATGAAATAAATCGGTATCTACCTATACCGATTTAATGAAAGATATACATGACCGAATAAAAAAACAGTTATATCAAAAAAAAAAATGAGCTTAAGTTCTATAATATAGGTTGTTACACTAATCAGTTGAAAAATACATGATTGTTAGTAGCTTCTGGGAATGAGGTGATTACTATCACACTATGTCTAAATGTTTTCATATTTAATTGTACAGCGTGTACAGCGTTGACTGCCTCGTTGGTCTAGTGGTTGTAATATTGCGACTGCTGATAATGAGGTCCTGGGTTCGAATCCCGGGTCGGGACAAAAATCAATTATTGAGTTTTTCTGTCAAGAACTTCTCAGTAGCTGCCCGGAGTCAGGAAGAGAATAGAGAGTGAACCTGTGCTTGCGCATACACTTGGGCACTATAATCCTGTTCTGCGCCGATGGCTAGCCTCCGTTGAGGCAGGCCGCCGTGGCCGTAATTCGGTCTGGAGGACATTATTATTATTATGTGGGGTATCTATATAGTTTTCTTACATCTGGATTGGGTTCTAAAAATATATAATTATAAATGAAAATGAAAAGATAAATATACATAAATATCAATAACATAAAATAAATATAAAAATACATAAATAAATAAAAGCCCAACCAGAAGGAGGCCCTCGGCAGGGGAGACCAAACGGCCGAGGGTTAGGGGGAAAGGGAAATAAACCGGCGGACGATGCGGGCGGTATCGAGGAGCACTGCCTTCTGCATTTGAGCACGGAGCGGTCCGCCACGTAGTCCCAGTCGCCTCAGATGACCCGAGAGGCTGACTGGGATTAGCCCGTTTGCAGAGACGACTACAGGAATAATTTCGGTCGGCAGACCACCCCACATGTCAGTCACCTCGTGAGCCAGGTCCAGATATTTTGTTTGCTTGTCTGTTTCGGCTTTCACGAGGTTCTCGTCATACGGAATGGTAATGTCGACCAAAAAATATCCTTGACTGTGCCCGGTCCATCAGCACAATATTAGGCTTATTCGCAAGAATAGTCCTGTCTGTGATGATGGCCCGGTCCCAATAGAGCCTGGCGCGATCATTTTCGAGCACGGCTTCCGGCAAGTACTTGTAATACGGCAATTTCCGATCCACGAGACCGTATTTCAGAGCGAGCTCCTGGTGAAGAATTCTGGCCACTAGGTTGTGCCTGTGCAAGTACTCAGAGTTAGAAAGCGCCGAACAACCGGAGATGACATGCCTAAGTGACTCACCGGGATGGCGACAAGCTCGACAGATGTCCACGGTGCCATCCTCTAGGATGTATCTCCGATAGTTGTTGGTCTTAATAACCTGATCCTGTATTGCACAGACAAAACCCTCGGTTTCCCCGAATAGATCACCAAAGCGTAGCCAGTAGAGGGAGGCTACTGTGTCTACGAAAGGCTCGTGTAGAGCCTTGTAGAACCTCCCGTGGAGCTCCTTCTCCATCCATACGTTCTCCCGGTCGGAAATTATCTGCACTGCCGGGTCTTCCCATTGCTCGTTGGCTAAGGTTAGAGGGGTAAGTCCTTTATCACAAAAAATGACGTCCTTATAGAATGGATCATCCGATCTCGCCAGGAAGTAATTACGGAGGCTGCACACTTCGCGATTATGCATGGTGAGCGCGCTCAAGAAGCCACGCCCACCATGCTTTCGCGGCAAGTACAGCCTCATTACCGACGATCTCGGATGATGCATCCTGTGGGACGTCATGGTAGTGCGGACTTTTCTATCCAGGGCGTTAAGTTCAGTCTGAGTCCACCTGAGTATGCCAAAGGTATACATGAGGACAGGCATGACCCAGCCGTTATATGCGTGTGTCTTATTCACACCGGACAAAAGGCTGTTAAGCACTTTGGTCAAGCGTGCATAAAACACGTCGCAAACTGACTGTTTCATACCAGCCTCATCGATACCGATGTTCTGTGACATACCCAGGTATCGGTATGTTTCAGCCTCGGAAAGGGTCCTTAAGTTGACGGGCATAGATAAGTCTATGCCCTCAGAGTTAGCAACCCTCCCCTTTCAACATGGAGGACCGCACACTTATCCGTTCCCAGCTCCATTCCAATAGAATTGCTAAATTCACAAGTGATGTTTAGTAATTCCATAAGATGGGAGCGACTGGAGGCGAATAACTTGAGGTCATCCATATAGAAAAGGTGGGTCACTTTTGTACCTCCTTTCCGAAGCTGAAATCCCCTCCCGGAGCCCTCCAGTAAAGTACTGAGAGGGTTCAGGGAGAGGCAAAACCAGATTGGACTCAGACAATCGCCCTGGAAGATACCCCTTCTTATCCTTATGTGGTTCTCCGCAGCCATCATCCGCTCGCCCAGATAGCAAAGGATCGTACTCCATTGCCCCATACACTGCTCGAGGAAGTCTCCAACTGTACAGTCAATTTTGTACAGCTGGAGGACTCTCTTTAGCCATGTATGGGGCACCGAGTCGAATGCCTTTCTGTAGTCTATCCAGGCGGCGGAGAAATTCCGACGGTTGCGTTTCACCACTTTGCCAATGACCGCGTCAATGAGGAGTGGTTCCTTGGTTCCACGACCACCGCCCCGGCATCCATTTTGAGCGCGTGACATCACCTGATTTAGCTCCAGGTGACGAGTGATTCTCGCGCTCAAAATGGATGTCAGTGTCTTATATATGGTGGGTAGACACGTGATGGGGCGGTATTTGCTCGGGTCTGTGGTATCCTGACCTTTAGGAACCAAATGAGTGATCCCAGTAGTGAAGAGGCTCGGGAGCGACTTCTGATCGAGAGCCTCTTGAAACTGTCGGGCGAGCACAGCGTGACACACTACGAACCCCTTCAGCCAGTAATGATGCAGCCCGTCGAGCCCCGGACTTTTCCAGTTCGGGGCCCTACGGACCGCCTCAGCCACGTCTTCAGGCGTTATAGTGACGGGGTCCATAGGCGTAACACTTGCACTCTGGCTCGCCACAACTTCCATCCAAGGGCCCTCGCTGTGGTTTACGGGCTCTGACCACAGGCCACGCCAAAATGCGACAGTGTCAGCCTGATCCGGTCCTGGGCCCGCTCCACATACCTTTGGTCGCTCCAATGTTTTATAGAGCCTCTTCTGATCACTCTGGAAGAGACGATTCTGGTTGAACCGCCTTGACCTCTCGCTAAATCGTCGAATCCGCTTCCCCCAAGCAGCGATTTTTTGCTTCAGGTCATCTATGCGCTCCGTTAGTTTTTGCGTGATATCCGGCTGGAACAAATTGATATTTGTCCCAGCAAACGCCATCCTAACGGTGCGCATAATCCTCGGTCTATTATTACCCGACCTGAAGCTTGTCAGTCTGCCGATAAGGGGCCTTTGCCTTTGCGATACGGTCCTCAATTCTTTTTCTCCAGGCTGGGATGGCGCTACTTTTTTGAGTAGCACGTCCAGCCACGGGAAGTTTGGCGCCAATAATACGGCATACTGCCAGTGCGGCGCCAAAAAAGAATTGAATCCGTCTCGCAAAGGTCCCGGCTGGCTTCCAAATAGGTCACCAGCATTGGGTTAAGAGCCCGCACGACAGCCCGATTTCGCTTGCTAAGGGGTATGCGGGGAAGTCGCGGTCGATTTTCGAGAGGCATGCTGCGCGTTTCCAGCATCGACTCTTCCAATATGCTCCTCATTTTCTCTAGTTCGTGGGAGACTATTCCATCATCGTCTGAATTAGCCACAAATGGAATGTTGACGGCAGCATCCACATATGCAGTTTGTTGCGCATCTAGTGGCGCCGCATTCCCAGCCGTAGCATTTCCATTCGATGAAGGAATAGCCTCACGTCGTAGTCGCTCGAGTTCGGCGTCACCAAATATGTTGGAGCGCAGGATGTACCTAACTCGGTCTGCCAGGTTTTGCTCAGTGACGGATAGAGATGGCTCCAGCTCTGCAAAAAAGCGATGCATCCGAGCCCGATACGCCAAACATCCAGTTTCTTCCCCTTTTGCCCTAAAATACGCCCGCAGTGCGTTTTCATTCATTGATTTAGACCAACGCATGCGACGTGCTCCACCAGCGGCGGGTTCCGCTTGCTGAGTCCGAGAAGACCCAGCCGACACCAAGCCTTCTGGTGGGGATGATGAATGCGGGGGGCTGCTAGGTGGTCTTGCAACACCCCGCGCTCGGCTGGCGGCCCGCATGCTGTCGCGTTCAGCGCCAGCTCCAGACGCGCCCTGGCGACCTCCAGGCAGCGGCCCTTTGCGCACTATCTTTTTCTCCATCATCCATAATATGGGCGTCCATTAACGGGAGACGCCCAGGCCCGGCACCGTATCGTGGACGGCCATAAGCACAAACGGGCCTTTGCACCCTGAATTCTGCCGAGGCACGGCGCTCACACCTCTCGCAAGGCGCTGACTGACTGCGTTGACGTAGCAGTTTTGTCACTTAACTGTTACGTCAGCGGGCGATGGGGTCGTCAATTCCCTACGCCATTTTATTATTATTATTATTATTATTATTATTACAGCGTATTGTATTGTAAATTAATCATTAAAAATAGTCCAGCACAAGAAACCCATCTTGTTAGCTCTTCCCAGGACCGAGTAATTTTCCGAACCAGTAGTAAAACATAACTGACTTTTATTAAGTATTCCTGTAATTGACATTTAATAACATTTCTATTCTATTCATGGATACTCGAAGTGCGTTACTGTTCACTAGGTCCAGCTGATTGTATATTTTAATTTTGTTGTTGCCTCTCTGAGAATCTGTGATATGATTTATGCCCAGCAACTTATATATAGAAACCGCGTATTACCGTAGCATAGAAATTGGTAGTTCGATAGTGGTTGCCAAATCCAGCCAACTCTTAGATCCTCTTAATTTTTCTTACACTGTTTTCTAGTAATAAATTTGCAAAAAGTTTAATTTACTAAGTGGCTTAATTATCATTAATTTGGATGCTTTTACTGCGAGTTTACGGTTAAGATAGCAGTCACTTGTTTTTGTAGAATCGGTTTTAACTACATATATTGTGGCTTGCATATATATTGTAACTGTAAAAGAAAAACAAGTCACTCCAAATTCCGATGCAAAATTTCATAGTTTCTGCTGATTTTTCACTGTCAGCTTGATAAAGATCAATATACGTTTGACTGAAATGCTGCGAAGCCTCAAAAAAAATATAAAATAATATAAAACGAAGTCATAGTTTAAACCCATCGCAGCATCGTCAAACTATATTGATCTTTATCAATACGTGACAAATCACGTATGAATTTGAAGTATATATATATATATATATATATATATATATATATATATATATATATATATATATACCTTATACACGTTAAACATTTGCACAATATAAAAGGAAATCCTAATAGAGGAGTAACATTTAAAAAAAGAAATATGAACAAGTGGTAAAATTAAAAATTTTGTACAACCGACTTCAATATAAATAAATTGATAACATCATCAAGGTAGTCTTTTATTACCGAACACCAATTAAAACTTAAAACACTAATAATTTACCACACTGATTCACTTTATTTCGCTCCGAAGCTTCGCTTGTCTCGCCAAATTCTGTACTTCCCCGATCGCATCTTGCAGCGCATTTAAATACAAGTTATCACCGAAACATCCAGAATATTCAAGTAAATACTCGCGCTAATCGACAAGGCGTCGAAAGTTCGAGTGTCGGGCTTCTAGAAGCTTAGTTTTTGTTTCGATACTAGATGGCACTGTCGGTTGAAAGATTAGTGATGTCATTTTCTGGAAAGCTCCCCTCGCTCTCATCCCCGACACTAGATGGCGCTAGTACCGGGTACATGACGTCAACTTAGGCGCGCAACACTGCTCCCTCCTAAAACATGCTCGTCCCGAGCATTATCGGCCCCATAATAACGCGCCAAGCGATCCACATGGACGATCTTAGGAGTCCCTTTTGCGCCTTTCTGTATCCGGTAGGTTACATCGTTGATCCTGGTTACAATCCGCTACGGGCGTCCCATTTAGCTTGAAGCTTAGGAGATTTCCCTTTGCTGCGGACTGGATTGTGCAACCACACTAGTGAACTTTCGTCGAACCCTTTGTGGTTCCTTTTGCGGTCATACCGGGTTTTCATCTTTTCAGACATTTGCTGGCCCGATTGTCTGACGTGCTCATAAATGTCATTCATTTTGTTCCGCAAGTCATTTGCGTAATTGGTTATACTGCGTGGGGCATCAGGTGGTATCTCGGGAATCAGGTCTGCAAACAGCCGTAATTCTCTTCCAAAGTTTGCGAAAGCTGGTGTCACTGTTGTACTTTCGTGAACAGTGCTTCGATATGACAACAAAAACGGTTGTATGTGCTTGTCCCAATCTCGTTGCCGATTGTCTACAACTTTTGCTAGGTACCTCTCCAATGTCTGATTAAATCGTTCTACCATTCCATCAGATTGCGGGTGATAAGAAGTCGTTCTTGTTTTATGAGTACCCATAACTCGGCAAGTTTCCTGGAATATTTGAGACTCAAAATTCCTTCCTTGATCGCTGTGAATCTCTAAAGGTACTCCAAAACGACAGAAGACTTCATAAACTAGTTTATCTGCAACTGTTGAAGCTTCTTGATTTGGAATGGCGAAGACTTCTGGCTACTTAGTGAGGTAATCCATCACAATCGTGAAATACTTGTTACCGCTTTCACTCTCCGGAAACGGCCCCGCCACGTTAACCTGAAACACTGGTGCACCAACATTGTACAACTTCAATGCACCTCTACTACGAGTGTGAGGTCCCTTTATAGCCGCACAACTTGTACATTTGTGATACCAGTCCTCGACATCGTTTTGACAGTGGACCCAGTAAAACCGGTCTCGGATCTTCAGTAGAATTCGTTTAACTCCCAGATGGCCTCCTGAACAATCATTATGGTACAGCTGTAGAACATCCGGCACTTTAGCTTTAGGGACAACCATTTGCAAATGACAGCTGTCTCCCCGAACATTTTCCCATTTACGGCACAGAACTCCATCCTGAAGCAGCAAGCTGTCCCACTGGGCCCAATAGCTTTTAGTGGTCGAACTCATCGCTGAGACGTCGCTCCACTTGGGCTTGGGAGCACTGGCCTTCATCCATTCCAGAATGGGCTTGATGTCCGGATCTTCCTGCTGTGCACGTTGTAAGCTGTCCTTCCACTTGTTGCTGAGGTGATCTGCCCTGAGCATCCTCACGGATACCACTTCCTTACTCTCTTGCCTAGTACAATGTCTGCAATCTTCAGGACAGGTCTTCTTGACTTCATCTGCGGCATGAATTTCCCTGCAATTCGATCTCAAAGTCGTATTCCTGCAGTAGTTCAATCAACCTCGCAACTTGTCCTTCTGGATTTTTAAACTGCAATAGCCATTTTAGTGCACATGGTCAGTTCGTAAGTGAAATTTTTGCCCCAGAAGATATTTGCTAAAATGCTGCAACGACTTTACCACAGCTAGCAATTCGCGTCTTGTGACACAATAGTTCCTTTCCGGTTTTGACAACGACTTGCTGAAGTACGCTATCATGACCTCTTGGTCACCATTCCGTTGAGACAACACACCGCCAAGTCCTATATCACTTGCGTCTGGGCTATCCAAATTTCTTGCTCAGGTATCCCAAAATAGGTGTTTTGCACAGACGGTCCTTGAGCTCCTGGAATGCGATATTGCAACTTTCATCCCAGCAGAAATGTCGCTTCTCCTCGGTTAGCTTAAGCAGAGGTTTGGCTATATCTGCAAAGTTCTTCATAAATCGCCGGTAATAGGAGCACAATCCCAAAAATGCTCTAACCTGCATCTTGTCTTTTGGAACCGGTCAATCCTTGACAGCGGCGATTTTCTCTGGATCCGTGCGGATACCTTCTACCGATACTACATACCCCAATAAGTTGACTTGCCGTTTGAATAGTGAACATTTTTTCGGACTCAACTTGAGGTTGGCACTCTGAATCTTCATGAGCACGCGTTCCAGGTTTTGAAGGTGTTCCTCAAACGTACGGCCTACGATGATGATGTCATCCAAGTAGACCAGACAGGCATCGCCAATTAGCCCGGTAAGTACAAGTTCCATCAGCCTTTCAAACGTTGCTGGAGCATTGCACAACCCAAACGGCATTACTTTAAATTGCCACAGACCCTTTCCCGTCGAGAACGCAGTTTTCTCCTTGTACTTAGGGTCAATCTTAATTTCTTGCCAGTAGCCACTTTTTAGATCCAGCGTGCTAAACCACTTTACTCCTGTAAGCATGTCCAGCGTGTTATCAATTCTTGGCAAGGGATAGCTGTCCTTCTTCGTAACGTCGTTCAAACGGCGGTAGTCACCACAAAACCGCATGCTGCCATCCTTCTTCTTTACCAGCACCACTGGTGAACACCATGGACTAGAGGAAGGTTCAATAATACCATCCTTCACCATTCCTTCAATCATAGTTTCCACTTCCTTTTCACGTGCTACCGGCAATCTTCTTGGCCGCTGACGGATAGGCAATTCTTCTCCTGTGTTTATTTTGTGTTGAACTAAGCCAGTATTTCCTATGTCAGCATCGTTTGATGAGAATACATCGGCATACTTGAGTAAGAACTTCTTCGCCTTGATCATTTCGGTCGGGGAGAGAACGCTGCGACAGTCTTCCAAAAGTGTGGTCACTCTCGTTTGTGCATCCTTGCTGGGGGTCTCACTCGATAGATATTGGCACCGACGTAACCAATCCACTTCCTCACAAGTACCAACCAGCGTGCCTTTTTCTATAATCTGTTCCCGGTCACAAAGGTTCAGCACACGTACTCCAGAGATGTCAGTGGTCCTGACCAAGGTTCGAGCTACTTTCCATGGAAGGTCACTGTTTACCCTTTCCACAAGTACACAACGGTGAGCTTGCCCACCGTTTCGAGGAAGACTAAACGGAACAATCGTTTCTGATCTCGGCGGAAGAACAATCTTCTTAATGCTGTGCACGTTCCCTGGTAACGCACCTTCCATAAAAAGTTCCTCCTTTCCACATTTCAAAACACCTTGCTTAACGTCGATCTCACAACAGTTATTCCTCATAAAGTCTAGGCCCAGGATGCAGTCGTCCATTATATCAGCCACGATGACATTATGCAGGTAGATCACGTTGCCTAGCTTCAACTCCATCTCCTTCTCTCCACGGACGGGTATACGCTGACCAGTGGCTGTTATCAAATTAATGCGTTCTCGGTTGTATGCGGAGTCCCCAAGGAACTAACGTATAAGTTGGGAACTAACAACCGTACGAGAGGCTCCAGTGTCTGTGGTCAGTTTATACGGCATTCCGTTGACCTCGCCCTTGATGATTAGGCTGTTCCAATCATGGGTTTGTAAGATCGAGATACTTGGGGCTCTTTTAACCTCAGCCAGCACCCGCTCCGCAGTTTTGGCTTTTACTTGTTTCCCTGCCGCTGCTGGGCGGTGCTGTTTGCCGCACTACCCTCCTGTGATCGTTCACCTTCTTTTTCTAGGGTTCGCTTAGGGCAGCTGGATCGAAGAGGGCCCTTTTCCTCACAGCCATAGCACCTAGGGCTGAATCCTTTGTTGCGGTCGCGAACTGTAGCTGCTGCAACCTCCCTGACGGGAGGTGGGAACGACGATCCTGCCGCACGGCTTCCACCTCCTCCAGTGCATGGGCCAAGGCGTCCTTAAGCGTCTTGTGGTGCCCGAGCCTCACAGCAGCTCTGACTTTCAGTTCGCGGATGCCGTCGATGAATGTCTGCACCAGGTTCCCTTCAATGAGCGCAGGTACAGACCGGTATACTTTTCGCACCAGCTTCTCCACCTCTAGAGCCCACTGCTGCAGGTTTTCGTTGATGCGCTGCACGCGATCTTTAAGCTGCGCACGAAAGACGTGTTCCAGGTGAGCGTCGCCATATCTCGACTCCAGTGCCTCAAGGAGTTGCTCATAAGTCACTTCCTCACCGAGAGCTTCCAGAAATGTTAAGGCCTGGTCGCGCAGGCCTAGCGTGAGAGCAGTCATGGCCTGACTTTTATTCCAACCGTTCGCCTTCATAACAGTTTCAAACTGGACTTTGTAAACTGACCAGGAAGAAGTCCCGTCAAACGGTGGCACTTTGAAGCCACGTAGCGAAGGTGTTGTAACTACTGCGGGGGCTGCAATTCCATCTCCAAGTTTGAGTTCATCCAGCGTTTTCTTAACTTGGTTGATTTGGGTCTCAGCTGCCGACATGCGGTTATCATGTTGAGCAACCTTATCCTTCACCTCCCTTATCTCTTTCCCGAAGGTAGCGTGAAGGTCCATCATGAGAAGCTTCTGCTCTTCCCTATCGCATTTAAGCTGCTCTTCTAAGCGACGGGCCTGTTCTTCCTGCTGCTCTTTCAACTGACGGGCCTGTTCCTCCTGTCGGCGGGGCTGTTCCTCCTGTCAGCGGGCCTGTTCCTCCTGTCCGCGCTTCAGCTGCTCTTCCAACCAACGGGCCTGCTCCTGCAACATCACCATCATAGCACCTAATTCAGGTGCTGCAGGTGTAGGAGCTGCTGACGGGCCAGCCTCCGTGGCTGACAGTTGGCCCTCTGACGTCTGCGGCGTCGCACCACCAAATCGTCTCTAGTCCGTCTCCGGCTGGCGTTGACTTCGGGTACGGACACCCTCCGTTTCCTCCTTAGGTAAAATCGGCATCATTTAATCCCACTTCTGACACCAATTGTTACGAGCTTGAGGTTCGTGACAATAAAAACTGCCGATTGAGTTACCAAAATTTACACTTTTATTACCGAACACCAATTAAAACTTAAAACACTAATAATTAATCACACTGATTCACTTTATTTCGCTCCGAAGCTTCGCTTGTCTCGCCAAATTCAATACTTCCCCGATCGCATCTTGCAGCGCCTTTAAATACACATTATCACCGAAACATCCAGAATATTCAAGTAAATACGCGCGCTAATCGACAAGGCGTCGAAAGTTCGAGTGTCGGGCTTCTAGAAGCTTAGTTCGTTGTTTCGATACTAGATGGCGCTGTCGGTTGAAAGATTAGTGATGTCATTTTCTGGAAAGCTCCCCTCGCTCTCGTCCCCGACACTAGATGGCGCTAGTGCCGGGTACATGACGTCAATTTAGGCGCGCAACAATACATATAATATACACTATATTTTTATAAGAACCTAGAAAAATTAAATTATGAAACTAGAACAATTTCATAATTAATACAGTTTAATTAACTCTATATCAGACTAATATCGAGAAACAGAAGAAACAAAAACATAAAATTTAATGTGCGACCAGCTAGCTCTACAGGAAGACTGCAAAAAGCGAGTTTAATTAAGTTAAGCCTTGCCAAGAAACTAAATCCATCCAGATTCTGTAACAAAAGAGCTAATTGCGCGCTGACGAGTGCCAAACTCTACAAACTGAAGGTGGAAATATTATTAAAGATTTTATACGATTTGATTGTTTTTTTTTAAATTAAATAGGGATATTATATGAGAACATAGAAATCTACATTAATTCTCGATTATGAATCAAACTGCTGATGTGTTATCACCACAGAGGACTTAGATTTAATGCCCCGTTTCTATTGAAAAGGGTCTCCGATTCTCTAAACACACCACACTAAAAAGCAGCATAATTTACAATATCAGTGGAATATTTTATACCATTTGGGAAGTATGATATATATATATATGATATATATCCATATATATATATATATATATATATATATATATATATATATATATATATATATATATATATATATATATATATAATATCACCTCATTTCCAGGAGTTATTATTATCAAGTAAGTACTTTTTAGTAGTATAAAAAACCTTATTAAACAATATTTGCCGTAGCTGAAGGGGATGCAATCCCCGCCGGCACCAGTGAATTTATTAGTTTTGAATTTAACCCTTATTGAACATTTTTAGCGTACTAAAAATAAAACTAATAGATAGTGGTAGGACCATCTCGTTATAGTCAGATGTGATGCTGCCGGGCAACGAGCAGCAGGGTGAAAGGTGCGAGATGTCCGTGACACACAAACCGACCAGATTTGATTAAGACAAATCCCAGCAATGGGATAGGATCATTTTCAACTGACTTCAACGGGTCGATGAAGAAGAAGGTGTTGGGTGACGAGAACTTAAGACTGTTACTAGTATAGAGTTATTCCATTTTATAATTAGTGTTTAAGGACAACGCATCTTCTTTTTAACAAAACTGAAGAGATTAATGAGCTTACTGTCCACTTGATGGTAAGGAGCTACTGCAGTCCTTGGCAGATGTAGACAACTTTAAACAGAGAAGGCACCTCTATTATTATCACCTCCTATTATATATTATTGTCACCTCTGAGGACTAAGATGGAATGACTCA
This sequence comes from Parnassius apollo, assembly GCA_907164705.1. Taxonomy (NCBI): domain Eukaryota; kingdom Metazoa; phylum Arthropoda; class Insecta; order Lepidoptera; family Papilionidae; genus Parnassius; species Parnassius apollo. Next base: position 430,992 of record CAJQZP010001686.1, read on the forward strand.
CAGCCCATTACTACACCGGCTCCTATACTCTTCCGGAACACAGCAGTGCAGGTGCTGCTATTTGACGGCAGTATTAGTTATGAGGATTGTACCTACGTGGTAGAGCCTTGCTGCAAAAAAGACACAATGGGTCGGCTCAACTGGGAAAGGACCACGCTACCACAGATTACCAGCGTAAAATAGTAGCTTTATGCTGCTGTGTTTCGTATGATGAGTGTAGAGAATCAGAGACCCTTTTTACTGGAAACGATGCATTCCATCTTAGTCCTCACGAGTGACAGCGCATCTGCATTTTGATTCGTTATCGAGGATAGATGTAGATGTTCATGAGCCACAGCAACCACTTAACATCAGGCGGACTGTGTGGTCGTTTGTCCCTTCTTATAAAAAACTCAAAGCCAGAGTTTTTTATAGGATGGAGTGAACTACCTAAAATAACTCAAACCCAGAAAAGGACTACACCTACCGCTTAGTAATATATACATTTTGATCGTTAATCGAGGATAGATGTAGATGTCTTTGGGCCACAGTATCCACTTCCCATCACCTGTATTGTATGCTCGTTTACTTTTGCAGAAAAATCTAATCTTAAAGTTTTGTTGTTTTAATGTAAAAATAAAAGTACATATTCAGAAAATCACGAATCATTCTGCGGTTTGTAGATCTGTTTTTTGTTTGTTTGCCAGAAATGTTAAAAGTAGCTTTTTGTACCAAAATTTGGTGAAATTTAGTTTCTTGTTGCTCCAAGTTAATAACAGTTGCTTTTTGCAGCCTCGTTTGGGTTTCGGCTCGTTGCACATTGAATTTTGGCTTTTGAGATCAAGCTTCTGTTTTAAACAGGTTAAATAGATTTTGTATATCTGTGTAAAAAGATTTTAGTGTAGTGATTTATTTAGCGGGTAGATAAGTGATTGGAGTAACTGACGTTACGGGCATTGGGTTTGAGACCCAACTGGTGACAATGTTTTTGTGCAAAGATACAAGATATGGCTTAACCAGTAATCACACGATATTTGCATCGATTGCAAATCATTACTCTCGTGAAACTATAATATTTACTATGTGGTAGAGGTTCTTTAGCTGAGGAAACTCAAAGTCGCTCAGCGAGCTATGGATAGGGCTATGCTCAGAGTTTCTCTACGTGATAAACTTAGGAATGAGGATATCCGCAGTAGAACCAGAGGAACCGACATAATCTAATGGATTAGTAAACTGAAGTGGCAATGGGCCGGCCACATAGCTCGAAGAACCGATAACCGGTGGGGAAAAAACAATCTCGAGTGGCAGCCTCGTACCGGTAGGCGAAGTGTAGGGCGCCCCCTAATAGATGGAGTGACGTTCTGGTAAGACATGGAGGATGTCGGTGGATGCAGGTAGTTCAGGACCGTGCTTTGTGGGGAACAGACCTATGTTCAGAAATGGACTTGTGAGGGGCTGTAATGATGATGAGAAGTTCTTTTGTGCTGTGGAGTATTTCTGGACGTTCTAGGGTGACAAATGAGTGCTCAGTTCATCTTTTGATAAGGGAATGATGTGACAGACATCCATACCTATCAATAATTAATAATCAAAGGCAGTATAATACAAGAACCCACAAAAGCTAAACAAAAGTGCCGGTTGCACTATTGTCTAGCTGTTGTGGCTTATTGAATCATAAGAAAGCCAGTGTCATTTGAAGCTATAAGGCATTCGATCTTTGTCTTTAGTGGCGATATTCGTGGCTTTTACATTTTTCGTATCCTAGGCTGCTGTGGCTTCTAGATGACACGAATCTGTGATATGAATTTGTTCTTTAAATTAAGTACATAAATAATTTGTTTTAAAGGTACCAGACGACGTCGTTGCCGTAATATGACTTATTTTGATGATTAAGTACGGATAAATCATAATGTAAATGTACGCGAAAATCAAAACATATTGTGTTATTTGTTTATTTAGAAACTTACATGTAACACCTTAAGCTAAAGGGTACATAGGGCGGACTTAATGCCATGTGGCATTCTCTGCCAGGCAGATGATCTCTGGTAGGTGCGAATATTATACATAAATAAGTGCACATACATTAAAATATACATATATACAAAGTACATACAAACACAATACATTTAAATATACACATATATAGCATAAATATACGAACAATAATATATACACATATTTATATAATGTATATAAATAATAATAATGTATGTAAGTATATATATATATATATGCTTATAAACTTCGTAAATAAATATCCATATGAATGATACTTATAATATAATGAATAATATATAACAAAATAAATATTTGAAGTAAAAAAAGAAGAAAAAGAAAGACAAGAATTAAGGAAAAATAATGTCAATTAGTAGTTGCCTTCAGATAATGTTGTCGGAGAAGAACTTTGAAAACTTTCTTATTTGTGGCGTTCTTTATATCATTGGGGAGGGTGTTCCAAAGTTGTATAGCTGGTATCATAAAAGACGACCTAAAAACAGCCTTATGCTGTGGAAACCTTAACCTCAGACGGTTTGACGATGGTTTGTCGATCGAATGAAAAAAATTAAAATTATCCTTAAGATAAGATGGCAACCTTGGATCGTTAAAAATTGAATAAAGTATATGTAAAATTCTAGAGCATCGCCTTTGAAGTATAGGTAGCCATTTAAGCTTTGAACGATAGGATGATATGTGGTCATACTTACGTAAACAAAAAATAAACCTTATGGAATTATTAAGAAGGCGCTCCAACTTGTTTAGAAGATTTTCTGACAGATCTGGGTTATACATAATTATGCCTGATTATGTCAAATATACTAATGTGACAACGCCATTTTGACGTGCTATAGGGTTAGGCTAAACGCCCTGCAAAATCTAGATAGCCTTAGATTATATTTTTCATATGGATATTCCTTAAATTTGTTAATAATTATATTTACAGTTTCTTTGCAATAATCGTACAAATTTGCAGAGAAGGTTCAGAATAAGCAGGGTCAGGTTAGGTCAGGTTATAATTTATTTGACGGATAACTTTTATCTTATGATCGAAAAATAGGCCGTCCGGCTCATTTAAAGTTTTTACCTATGTCAACATCTGCATCGGTTTGCAGAAACAAGAATTTCTCAGTAAAGAATCAGCATGAAACTGGGGTAACTGGTGTTTCTTTAGGCACTATGTCACGCTTTAATTTACATTTTTAACTAAAGCCAGGGATATAATATACGGGGTAGAGCCACGATGCAGCACGAATGGGTCGCCTCGACCGGGGAAGGACTACGCTCTCACAGAATACCAGCGTAAAATAGCAGCTTAATACTGCTGTGTTCGTATGGTGAGTGTAGAGATTCGGAGACCCTTTTTTACTGGAAACGAGGCATTCCATCTTAGTCCTCAATGGTTACAACGCATCTGCGTTTTGATTCGTAATCGAAAATAAATGTAGATGTCTATGGGCTACACCATCCACTTACATCACTTTGTCACCCTTATTCTATAAAAAATTTCAAGTGCAGAGTAAGAATCATTTTTATAATTATTTCTTCTTTTTGATTTCAATTTATTTTTATGATCACGCAAACATCAATAAAAAACACAATATACTGTGAATGAGAACAATAAAGGGAACAAAGTGTAAATAGCATTTTTCTCTGTATTCGCAATTTACAAGTTCTCATTGCGAAAACGGAGAAAATCGGCCATTTTTTGTTCTGTTTCGGCGGGCGCTGCCAACACCGGCCCCCATGTCGCACAGTTGTTTGCGGCGCGAGCGGTTGGCAGCGGCTGAATGTCACGTAATTAAATCCTCTCTTGCCAAGAAACTGTCGGTCGGACAACATCTGCCTGGAGTCGCGTCCGGCGTTAGTCCGGATGAGATCGTTTTAAATTCAATTTGAATTTATTGGCAGTTGTTTTGTTAAAACGCTTTATTGGTCTTACATGAAAAGACAGATAGAAAAGAAATATGACATTTCTTTTCTATCTGTCTTTTTTTATTAAAAAGTTTAAATTAAATAGGATAAAATCCGTAAAATTAGTTTCGTTTAATTTGCGGTATTTGAGTAAATATATGAAATGCCATTATTAGATTCATCTATTTAAAAGTTGGAAATATAAACGCAGATAATTAAAATAACGCACGTGGGGAACCTATCCCTCCCAGAAATGAGCGGAGGCCTGTGCCCAGCTGTGGGACGTATATAGGCTGTAACTTTACTTTTTTACTACGTATAGGCCTGAGACTGTTGCACTGACACATGCACAGCGTTGTGCAGAAATAATTCAACTCACTAACTGACTAAAATAATGATAATATTTCAGTGTTTTTCCAAGTATGAAAATCTTCTGTAAAATAACGAGTAATCACAAAATGTACATTTAATTTTCTTGAACATGATATGTGATAGGCCTTCTGCCACTAGAAAAATAAATTTATCTTTCAAATTTGAATAACTTTATGTTTTTGTGGGTCGTAACATATCTGCACAACATAGTACAAATATCAAAAAATAATTATAGCCCAAATCACATTAAAGCATAAATAATATACTTTAATGTATACCTATATAAAAAATTGAAAATATTAACTGTGCGGCAACTGTTTATACAAAGAACCTTACTAAAACAACATGCTCTATTAAAATACAACCCCTCACTATCCCGAGGTAAAAGACGTTTTAACCCCGTGGACCGCATTTATATAACTCTATCCATCAAACTATCTAAACGTTTCTTTTGTCACCTTGGAGGTTTTCTATACAATAAAATCAATAAAATTATCCCTATATTTAACGTCAATAAGGCTACATGCAAAAAAGAAAATAACTATCGGGCTTCAAGAATGACGCGCACACACGCACACAAACACACACACACACACACACACACACACACACACACACTCACAGACTCACACGCACACAAACACACACACACACACACACACACACACTCACACGCACATAAACACACACACACACACACTCACACGCACACAAACACACACACACACACACACACACACACACACACACACTCACACGCACACAAACACACACACATACACATACACACACACTCTCTCACACGCACACAAATACACACACACACACACTCACACGCACACAAACACACACACACACACACACACACACACTCACACGCACACAAACACACACACACACATACACATACACACACACTCTCTCACACGCACACAAACACACACACACACACACACACACACACACACACAGACTAATAATAGCACCAGATTTCAAATATAATAAATGCTAGTTAGGTAAAAGAAGGTGCATTATGTAAATTACAAATATGGTACATGTACATGATAAAAGTATTATAATTACAACGATAGGGCGGAGACCTCGTGGCCTGAAATACAGGCGTAATGCCTAGCTTAGATACCAGTCTCCCACAGTATAACATTAAGATCTAATATTCTATTATTATGTACAATAATTCTGTAATATTGTGGTGAGAAAATAAATAAAATATTATTTATATATATATATATATATATATATATATATATATATATATATATATATATATATATATATATATATATTGCTATAATCATATTATTTTTGTAAATTTGCTGTAAGTTTTTCAAACAAATAAAAGTACAAAATAAAATAAATGAAACTCATGATCTTTTCGGTACTACTTTCGATTGAATCCGGGGTGCTCGCGTACTGTGAAAATTACAGCGAGCACTAACCATCTGAGCTACCACCACGGCTCCATTGGATTGGAGACGTTTTCTGAAATCTGTTAATACAAGTCCCAAGATCTCGCGCTTCGCAAAGGCCTATTTTTTATTATTTTTTTTATTTATTCAACAAAGTAACAGTTTTAATTACAAAAACAATTTCTTCGTACCATTAAACATCTATTGTTTGTCTTGGCACTGCACAGTTTGCTCTTATACAATAATTTACTTAAGCTTATTATTTAAATGACATTGAAATTAACTTTTACTTAAACTAAATATAAAGTACTATGTAACAATTGTGTTACAAAATATTTAAAAAATTTGGCATTCTATAATATGTATTTCTTAAACTATACTTTTTTTGTGGGGAAGGTAGTTTTTGGTATAGTTTACCTGGAATAGTGAAGTAAAAATGTGATTGTTGTCTTCGGTTATTCGCTTACACGATATACTGTGTTATCTTATTATATTATGCGCGTACACACGGAGTGTATTTTTAAGAAATGATTTTTTAAATGTATTTTATTTGGTTACACGTTTTGTTTATTTGTCCATTTTAACAATTATTGGCATAGATAGATATAACTCGTTATGATTATCATTGAAATAATATATAAATTTTTTTTGAATTCTTATTATGCGAAATAATGGTTAAGCTTTGTTTTCAAGTTTTGCCTAATTATCGATTGACTCGAGTAACTTGTATCTCGAATATTTATCCATATATATTCCATAAGCAGCTGCACCAGTCGTAAATCTTAATCAATCGGTCCTAAGTCACCTGACAGAGTAGTGCATTACAAACGGCAGGTCGGCAATCAATCCGGCGAACGGACCACATCGGACCGGATAGTGACTAAGTACGATCGAATCTCGCGCGAAACCGACAATTTATCGTCGCTTCGGGAATTTCGCGAAATGACCGCTCGTAATCATACTACGAGGTACGGAATGTTTAATCGTTTCAATCTTGTAATTATATGCAGTACTTAGGGGATATCCGGTAAATATGATAACTTTCTTGTAACTCAAAAACTACAGCCTTGTTTACATAGATGGCTTTGTGATACGATAGCTCTTCATCGGTCAATCAAATAACAAAGGGTCAAAAGCGCGATGCTTTATCGACGCCATTTTGACAGTATGTATATTAAATATTTTAGTTGATTTTAGTATGGTGTAGTGTAGTTAGATTTTTAAGTAGATTTTTCGAAGTCTTCCTAATTATTGCCAAAGCTTGTTTGTTGTTTTTTCTTAATAAATTAGGAATAGTATACGACTTCTTTGTTTGTGTTTTTGTCTCTGTCCTTCTCCTAGTTTTGGTTTTATAGGACGGCAAAGCTTAGGGTCACCATATTACCCTCACGTACCTTATTTGACGATTTGGAGAGAAGTGGGGTAGACAGTTACTTAGATATAATATATAAGGGGCAACCTATGATGGTGACCTATGTTCAGCGGTGCACATTTCATAGGATGTAATGATTACCATCTCAAGGCCGAGGTTACTGCACGAAGAAAGTCAATGAGTGGCGCAAACAGTGTTTTGTGGCATTCCTTGGGTAAGCGGTACGAATATTAATGTCACCATATATGCCGATAACTTGATAGATGTAGAATAAGTACTTTCAAAATACTTAGTATATATTTTATTGTTTTACAAAGCTAGTCCACGTTTACGCTGGTCGTTATGACCGAAATTCAGTCTGGAGGACATTATTTTCTAAAAAGGTTATTAATGACCGGGGCTTTGGTGCCCGGAAAATATTGGTATTTCCTTGTTCTGTTGTATGATATATGCAGCGTGCAAGCGTGGCTCGCGTGGCAAGTGTAGCACGAATGAGTCGGCCCGACTAGGACAGCACCACGCTCTTACAGAATACCAGCGTAAAATAGCTTAATGCTGCTGTGTTTCGTATGGTGTATGTAGAGAACCAGAGACCCTTTTTTACTGGAAACGAGGCATTCCATCTTAGTCCTCAGGGGTGACAACGCATCTGTATTTTGATTCTTTATTGAGAATATATGTAGATGTGTATGGGCCACAGCATCCACTAACCATCAGGTGGACTGTATGCTCGTTTGTAACCCTATCTTATAAAAAAGAAGGGTAGCTACTATAATACTGAGCTGAAATGAACCAAAATGGCAGCCATCCTCTTGACTTGACAGTGGTAAAGCCATGCAGCGGCTATGGATGTCGCATGGATGGGCCATCTTGAACCGGGGTGGTACCACGACCTCACAGAATACCTGCGTGAAGTAGAGGTTTACTTCTGCGTTTCGCTTGGGCTGGGGGCCCAATTCCCCTCCCCCTTAACATCGTAGCGGAATCAAATAAAAACTGACCCAAGAGGGTACCCTCACTCCTTGTGACGGAGAATCCCTCGCTGAGCATCCACGAGGACGATCTCACTTCCTAAGCGTGGGTGCTTAGGCTACTCCGCGTATTCTGAGGGGGAGGGGGATTATGCTCGCGACTAAAACTGCTAGGAGCAAGTGGAGCAATAAGACCAAGGCGACTTCAATTTGATGTAACATAATAACAACTTAATAAAAAATATGCTGTCTACATATATTTTTATAACTTAGCCTAAAATTAATTACCCAAATCTTGAACCATTAGAAATAAGAAATACTGACAACATTCTCCCGTTACGTAATCTCGAAACATTGACGTTCGTGCCTCGAATAACCTTCAAAATTGTGTTGGAATAACAAATTAAAATATAGTTAAATGAGTGTTTACGAGTGAAACGATATTGCTTCAAACTTTTTGTTCACTTTAGTATTATTTTTACACCATGTAACTACACAGGATGCCATTTTGTAGGCAAATATACTGCACGACGCGACGCCCCTGGAAGTACTGAGCGAAAATGAGCGTAGTTTGATTCATGTGTGTGCGTGAACGCGTATGCTTACATAAAGGAGCGGAGTTTTTTGGCATCACCAATAACAAAGGCTGCGCTGTATCTACCTTTTTTACTTCATCTAAGTCTAAAGAAATTTTTCTATTTCATCACTTGACTTGATTGCTACTTTGATAATAAGTAGGGTGCACTACGAAGTTGTTGTCGGATAGAAATGTAAGGTATACCTTACCGATATATATATATATATATATATATATATATATATATATATATATATATATATATATAGTCAGGGTTTGTAGTGTGTATGTATGCGTGTTACAGAATATCGTTTGAAGAAGCCGATAAGGAAGGAAAGTTCTCGAATAGCAGAAGAATATGATCAGCTGTGAATTTGTGAAGGGCTTTAATGATGATGATGTTGATGATAATGCGTGGTATAGAAATATAAAAGTTAAGAAAATATTTTTCTGGAAATACACACGGATAATAGAAGGCAAAGCGGTAGTACGTTTCCAATTTGTGTAAGAAACGACAACCAGTTAATCCTACTTCACGAGAACTTGATAATTCGCCTCAGGATCACAGTGTAAATTACGGACATCATTTTTTCTATTAACGTCTTCGATAGGAGCAATAACAAGTATAATTGTAGGTAGGAAATGGGATTTCGCCTATCATCATCATCATCATAATCACATCCCGTTAAAAATCCACTGCTGAATATAGAGTTCTTCCGAGTTATGACACAAAGCACGGGTTTTTTATAGGATAGGCTGGATAAACGAGCACACAGTTCACCTGATGATAAGTGATTGCTGCGGCCCATAGACATCTACATCTATTCTCAATTACGAATCAAAATGCAGATGCGTTGTCATCCCTGAGGACTAAGATGGAATGCCTCCTTTCCAGTAAAATGGGTTTCCGGTTTTCTACACTCACCATACGAAACACACTTGTTATTTGACGCTTTTGTGAGAGCGTGGTCCTTCCCCTGTCGAGCCGACCCATTCGTGCTCCAACCATAATATAGCTGCAGCATGGCTCTACCACGTACAGCCATGTGCCATCTACGTCCAACGACTTCTTACATCTTATCACTCATCTAGGGGGAGACCGCTCTACACTCGTTTATCGTGTTTTTTTACAAGGGACATTTTTTATTTTCCTATAGTTATTTTTTTTAGTAGTTGTTATTGCACCATTTTTCACATTCATTACTCGACCAAGATTTATATCGTCGATATCGCCGAAGCAAGAACAAACAGTCGGTTTTGAGCTGAATTGGTTCGCGCTTCATCACTGTCGGTCTAGGTTGTAGTGCAATTAATTTAACTTAACTGTATATTTAAAACATTCAGCTTGGTTAAGTGTGAGTTAAGTTACCTTGAGGTTGGGTTATTCCTTATTCCACATATAAGGGTTAAAAATTAAAGTTTAATAAAACAAGTGATAAAAGTAAAAAATTTATACAAGAGAATTTAATATAAATAAAATGCGAACATCATCAATGAATGAAAGTTAATTAAATACGCATTATTAAGGATAACTCAAAAACTTCTTGTCTGATCCTGATCAAATTTATACGGGACTACGCGAGAAGCACCAGCTTTCAAATGAAAAATGAATCATCAAAAGCGGTTCACCAAGAAACAAGTTGTGAGGTAACACACATAAAAAGTACCTCCTCCTTTTAGAAGTCGGTTAAAATAAACGCTAACTTTAAATAACTCAAAATAATATAGTATATTACGCCACTAGAGAGGAAACTATGACATTGCAACCCTCGTGGTATTGTCACCCGAGCCAAAGGCGAAGGTGATAAGAATGCAGGTTGCGATGTCATACTTTTCTCCCGTAGTGCGTATACTATTTTTTATCAGACTAGGAACAACAGTTCGATTTAAATTCCAATAATATAATTTATTCTCAAAATATATTAAAATATATTAAAAATTTGACGCATGCGTAGAAAATTAATAAGTCATTGAATCGGGAGGCAATGTGGCCCGGCACTATCGTCCCTGCAAATAGGGTCGAAATACGAACTTTCAATCAAGGTATGATAAAAATATTTCACATTATACGCTTCTGAAGTCGAGGCTTTATTCTTGTGTACACTATAACTTTTTTATAGGAAAAGGGTGACAAGCGAGCCCACAGTCCACCTGATGGTAAGTTGCTGTGGCCCATAGACATCTACATCTATCCTCGTTTGCGAATCAAAATGCAGATGCGTTGTCAACCTTGAGGACTTTTTTTTATAGAATAGGGTGACAAACGAGCACACAGTCCACCTGATGGTAAGTGGTTGCTGCGGCCCATAGACATCTACATCTATCCTTCATTAAAAATCAAAATGCAGATGCGTTGTCACCCGTGAGGACTGAAATGGAATGCCTCGTTTCCAGTAAAAAGGGTCTCCGGTTCTCTACACTCACCATACGAAATACAGCAGCATTAAGCTACTATTTCACGCTGGTATTCTGTGAGAGCGTGGTTCTTCCCCGGTCGAGCCGACCCATTCGTGCTACAACTATACTACTAATATAACTGCAGCATGGCTCTACCACGTACAGAATGCTAACATGGAATACCTTTTTTCCAGTAAAAAGGGTCTCCGGTTCTCTACACTCATCATACGAAACACAGCAGCATTAAGCTGCTATTTGACGCTGGTATTCTAAATAATACCATTCTTTATTGTAAACTTATTAAATAAAATATTACAATGAGCGGAATCAATACTTTGACATTCTGTACCAGTCAATCCTGATAAAATGAGATAAATATGTACCTATACATTATATTATATCTGTACCTAATTTTATAAAAAAAATGTTAATAACTTGTGTAAGCACATCAGAGTTTAGGTCTTCTGTCTAGATGCAAAATATGCATGATTCACATATTAGATATTGTCTGTCTTAAGCCGTACCGTCCTTAACATATTTAGGTAGGTCGTTTGTTGCAGACGCTTACAGAAAATATATCGTAAATCTTGCTGATAGGGTCATCGAGATTTTTGTCAACGTTATTGAGAACGGATTTTCAAAAGAAGAAAACATAAAACTGCTGAGACGATAGAGTTTATACATCAGGAATGGATCCAAATAAGAAAGGTAATCCCAATACTCCATAGCCCAAAGTGACTTGACGTCAATACACTTCACTTTGTGTATTTCATCGTGAGGAAACTTGCATGTCAGAGAAATAAGAAAAAATAAATTTTTTGTATACATGTGAAGTTCGCCAAAACGCGTTGGAGCAGCGTGGCGGACAATTCCTTGTAAATAATACGAGTTTTTACGGATTTTATCGCATATGTGCACTTTTTTATATACCCGACGTTTTTACTTATAGTACTTACTTTATAGAACCCATGGTTACGGGGGGGGGGGGGACTGAGATGATCAACGTCCAGATGTCATAGTTAACCGCGGTTACCACAGAATAAAATTATTAATTATTGTTGCGATCTACACAGTATGAACTTATTGTATCTTGAAGTCTTGCAATTGTATGTTTGGGTTGGGATTTAATGTTATTGATTATAGGATCCAAAGCAGATGGTTTAGAGCAATTCCTTGCCCTAAAACCCTTCTTATAAATGAGAAGAGGTGTGGCACGTATATAGTTGTAGCTTTAACTTTTACCTATGGCTATATAATTCAGTCACATGCCGCTTCTTTTTAAATATAAATATTTATTCAAACCAAAAAATATTAAAAATACAGTAAAGTCATAAACTGTCATTAAAACGCCTAGAATATAGATAGAAAACTTTATCGTGATTAATTAGTGTTAGCCGTTCAAAGTCAGCTGCTAGCTTCAACAACGTAAGCACAGTCTATAAATGATTAATTACAGTCCATACACTGAGCGGATTACACATGCGACCAAAATATGTCATCATCATCATCATCATCATCACAGCCCTTCACAAGTCCACTGCTGAACATAGGCCTCCCCCAAGTAATGCCACAAAGCACGGTCCTGAGCCACCTGCATCCATCGACTTCCTGCATAACTTACCAGGTCGTCACTCCATCTAGTGGGGGGTCGCCCTACACTACGCCTACCGGTACGAGGCTGCCACTCGAGAACCTTTCTTCCCCATCGGTTATCGGTTCTTCGAGCTATATGGCCGGCCCATTGCCACTTCAGCTTACTAATCCGTTGGGCTATGTCGGTCAATCTGGTTTTACTGCGGATATCCTCATTTCTGAGTCTATCACGCAGAGAAACTCCGAGCATAGCCCTCTCCATAGCTCGCTGAGCGACCTTGAGCGTCCTCATACGGCCAGCAGTGAAGGACCACGTCTCTGATCCGTAAGTCATCACTGGCAACACGCACTGGTTGTACACTTTAGTTTTCAGAGATTGAGGTATACCTGACGAGAAGATATGTCGTAATTTCCCGAACGCTGCCCAGCCGAGTTGAATCCGTCGATTGACCTCTCGGTCGAAGTTGGACTTACCTAGTCGGACTATTTGTCCCAGGTAAACGTACTCGTCAACAACTTCGAGCATAGTGCTCCCAACAACTACCGGCATAGGTGTGACATGGACATTAAACATAATCTTTGTTTTGTCCATGTTCATCTTAAGACCTATCCGTTGGGAGGCACTATTGAGGTCATTGAGCATAGTGCTTAAGTCCTCCAGCGATTCTGCCATAAGGACTATATCGTCGGCAAATCGAAGGTGAGTGATGTACTCGCCATTGATGTTAATACCGTATCCTTTCCAGTCCAGTAGCTTGAAAACGTCTTCCAAAGCAGCGGTGAAGAGTTTCGGGGATATAACGTCACCCTGTCTTACACCTCTCTGCAGTTGGATAGGTTTCGAGCTCTGGTTCTGTACTCGGATAGCCATCGTAGCCCTACTGTACAAACACTTCAGCACTTCAATATACCGACAGTCAACTTGGCACCGCTGAAGGGACTGCAGCACCGCCCAAATTTCGACGGAATCAAAGGCTTTCTCATAGTCCACATACGCCAGGCAAAGTGGCAAATTGTACTCTTCAGTCTTCTGTACAATCTGCCGCAGGGTATGTATGTGGTCTATGGTACTGAAGCCTTTTCGGAAACCGGCTTGTTCGGGAGGCTGGAAGTCGTCGAGTCTGCGTGCGAGACGATTCGTAATGACTCTCGAAAACAGCACGTAGACGCGGCTCAGAAGGGAAATCGGTCTGTAGTTCTTCAAGAGAGCGTTGTCGCCTTTCTTAAAGAACAAGACCACCGCACTTCTGCTCCACGCCTCTGGAGTAGTGCCACCATGGAGGACGGAATTGAAGAGCTTCTGAAGGACTTCAAGTACCGGTGTTCCACCCGCTTTCAGAAGCTCCGCTGTAATTCCATCCTCGCCTGGGGCCCTGCCGTTTTTAAGGTGCTGGAGAGCCATTCTAATCTCGCTTAGACTGACGTCCGGGATATCATCGGAATAGTGTCGGATAAGACTTGCTCTTGGATCGTTACTCACACTTGCGTGTGGCTCCAACGATGATGTGTACAGCTGCCCATAGAACCTCTCAATCTCACTCAAAATCTCAGGTGTCCCGGAAACGATGCTGCCACACTCAGTCTTCAGCCTTGACAGTTGGCTCTTTCTGGTAGATAGATCTCTGGCAAAGACTTTGGAGCCCTGGTTCCGCTCGATCGCTTCTTTAATACGAGCAGTATTAAAGTTGCGTAAGTCTCGCCGCATGCATTTGGAGATCTGTCTGTTCAGTTGCCTGTATGCTGTCAAATCTGTTGACGATTGCAGCCTCATCTCCCGTCTAACAGCCATGAGATTAAGAGTGTGATCGGAGAGTTTTTGTGTTCTTCTGCGGCGGGTCTTGCAGAACTTAGCTCCGACCGCATGGACAGTTTCCACGAGCTTGTCATTCATATCGTCCACTGCATTGCAATCTTGTAGGCACTGAAAGCGGTTGTGTAACTCGAGCTGAAAGTTTTCGGGATTTTGGATCAGAGCACGAGGGGGGACGGAGCGTTGACTTCATTAGACGAGACCTCTCCAACTTAACGTTTAGGTTCAGTGTGCCTCTAACCATTCGGTGATCGCTGCCAGTTTTCACCCTTGCGATCACTGAGACATCACTGAACAGTTGGCGTCTGGTCGTCATAATGAAGTCAATCTCATTTTTTGTCGAACCGTCGGGGCTCGACCAGGTCCACTTCCTGTGGGGCCGCTTCTGGAAGAAAGAGTTCATCATAAAGAGTCCCTCTTTCTCCATAAAGTCGGCCAGCTGCTGGCCCCTTCGGTTCCGTTGCCCTACTCCAAATTTCCCTAACTTCAGCTCACCGCTTTCTCTTGTGCCTAGTTTTGCGTTGAAGTCTCCCATCAACACCGTGTAGTGGGTTTTGGAGGAATGTATGGCTTTGGAAATATCCTCATACATTTCCTCCACCTCCTCATCGGAATGTGCCGACGTTGGTGCGTAAACCTGTATGACCTTCAGCGAATACCGTTTGGTGATTCTGAGTATCAGGTACGCGACCCTCGTCGACACACTCTCAATCTGTACAACGTTGTTGACGAGAGACTTGTGGACGATAAATCCGACACCTCCTTGGGACAGATGGTCGCCCTCCCGGTGATAGAACAAGTTGCCGGATTCGAGAATCACCGTGTCCTCCCCCCTCTCTTCGGACCTCGGATAATCCTATAATACTCCAGCGCAACTTGTCTATCTCTTCTTCCAGCTCCAGGATCTTCTCGTCAGTCCTCAGTGTGCGTGCGTTAAATGTTGCCAGGTCGAGTCGTCGTAGGTGGCAACCGAACCTCCACCGGAGATTCTTAGCACCCAAAATATGTATTGTACTCGTATTGTCAATAATGTTATAACAGTGTCAAAAGTATGAAATTTTCGTTATAAGAATTTGTAGGCTTTTTGCGAAGAGTATTGTATTGTCAATAAGGTATGGAAATATTCTTTATAAAAATTTGTTTACTTTCTTTTTTTATTGGATAGGGTGACAAACGAGCACACATTCCATTTGATGGTAAGTGGTTGCTGTGGCTCATAGACATCTACGTCTATCCTCGATTACGAATCAATATGCAAATGCGTTGTCACCCGTGAGGACTAAGATGGAATGCCTTGTTTTCAGTAAAAAAGGTATCCAGTTCTCTACACTCACCATACGAAACACAGCAGCATTAAGTAACTATTTTACGCTGGTATTCTGTGAGAGCGTGGTCTTTCCCCGTTCGAGCCAACCCATTCTTGCTACAACCATAATATAGCTGCAGCGTGGCTCTACCACGTATGAACACAGGTGTTTACCTGTATCCGGTTTTGTACGTTCGTTTGTCACTTATATTTTGTAAAGAAAATTATCGCAGCAAAGTATTTACCCTAAAGTACAATTAGACATGATTGTGCGATAATTTAATCGTGTGACCGTGAGTTTGCACTGTCGCGATTTTCACAAAAAAAAAAACATGTTTTAAACTCTGTTTTCTGCCAATGTATGCGTGTGTGTATGCGATTTGTTGCAAAACATTACGTGTTGGATGTTACTCAGTGCAAACGTACTGTTACCAAGTAATATAACACCCATTATAACTTGGCAGTGTGACAAATTAAAAATGATAATGTTAAATATTTTCTTGCAATAAGCCGACGTGTTATTTATCTAATTAGTTTCCCCGGCCGGGTGTTTTCTGGATTTCGACAACAGTTATATCTACCGGGTCCAATTGTGGATCTTAAACATCCAGGGACCCACTCAAACATTAATTTTTTTTTAATCACAATCGGTTGAGCTAGTTTCGAGTTTTAGCGAGACTGACGGACAGCAATTGATTTTCATACGTAGAGATTGGAAATATTATCGATGAGCTTTTTATACATAGAGATTGGAAATATTATCGATGAGCTTTTTACACATAGAGATTGGAAATATTATCGATGAGCTTTTTATACATAGAGATTGGAAATATTATCGATGAGCTTTTTATACATAGAGATTGGAAATATTATCGATGAGCTTTTTATACATAGAGATTGGAAATATTATCGATGAGCTTTTTATACATAGAGATTGGAAATATTATCGATGAGCTTTTTATACATAGAGATTGGAAATATTATCGATGAGCTTTTTCGTAGAATAAGCGTGACAGACGAGCAACACAGTCAACCTGATGGTAAGGAAATACTGTGGCCCAATGACATATATATCTATCTCTGAGTGCAGATTTACAATGAGAAACACTGTGAGCAACATACACTTGCATAAGTTACTTAGCGGTCACCCGCCGTAGAGTCTACATCACCTGGAGATACCTCGTGTAGAGGCGGAACACGTGTCGTATTACCATCGATGGTGTGTTTTTCCTAGAATAGTGGTGTTGGTAGTAGTGGTGCTGGGATTAGTGGTGACGGGATTAGTGCACGCAATTGAGAGAGGGCGGGAGGTGCTCTTCAATCTAGGTAAGACACATCATTGTATTTAATTAAGTGGGTGGTTGCAAAATAACTATTAATATCTTTATACACTTGCATATCAAAAAATACTTAATTATAATATTTCGAGAATACGTGAAATACTTCAACACGCTTTCGGACAATTTTGCGCTTTCTTTTTTCGTCCCCAGATCCTCTCTGTAATAAGAAGTCTGGGTCCATTACCAAAATGTCTCTAGATTGTAACATTACCTTTATTCGAGCATAAAAAACTTATGAGCATGAGAAATTATGTACTCCAAATGAAGCAAAAAGTTTTTCTCGACCACGAATTTAGTTACGGAGGTAACATATGCAGACGTTGTCACGTTTTACGGAGCCAATTATAATTTCAAAAACATTTTTAATTACTCGGCGATTCTTATTCAGCAGGAGACGCCGCTATCTCTCAAAATCCCATAAAAATGCAAAAGCGGGCGCTCGCAGTTATAAATATTGTTAATGAGGATATTTAATTAAAGTTGCCAGCGAGGTTGTGTTTCATGATAGTAAGAGGTAGTGAGTATAAGTTTAAAATACCTTTGCCCTGTTAGGTATTGTGTTTTCTATAATTATGCTAGGAATTTTTTTTCACTTAGAGCTATATTAAGTATCACATCTTTAGCATTACAGTATATTAAAGGCCACTGCTCAACATACGCTTTGTCCATAAATTGTCTCATAGAGGGATCTTCGCCATAGTTGCCACGCTTGGCAAGCGGGTTAACAACCGCATTTTTTAATTTTATCTGTTATTCGGAAGACTCTCCAACCCATCTTTTGAAAAAGTCATCTTTTTTTTTTAAATTTGAGTTGCCAACATAAGAAACAGCAATTAATGTTTGGTTACATCTTTGACGAGCCAGTTCTATTTAACATATACTGCTTCAGTTTTTACATGCATTATTATTATTTATTTGTTACAATGGGAATACTTGCATTTTCTACTATAAAGAAGAAGGTGTTAAAATACAATAACAATAAAATACATAAATACCGATACATTTAATAGATATTATAAATAGACATAAAATATTAAAGCGTACATAATATTATACATAATAATATATTATACATAATAAATAATAAATACATAGCGTATATATATGATATATAAAAAAGATCACACGTTTTTACAAGATTATTAGACATGAAAATATAAAAAGTTATTATGTGTAACTTATTATATATATAAGTAGTAATGTTGGCTGATCTTGTTAAATCAAATTAGGCTTATAACATCTAGTAGTGGGATTTCATGCGGTCACCTCGCATTATCCCCTCAGCGAGGATAGATAGTCGGTTTCCCGCCAAATTGGATCGTACTTACTCATATTCCGACTTTATGTAGTCGGGTCGTTAGATTAATTGCAGTACTTGCACTCCTAATACGCTCTTGGAACA
The DNA here is from genome assembly GCA_907164705.1 of Parnassius apollo. Lineage (NCBI taxonomy): Eukaryota > Metazoa > Arthropoda > Insecta > Lepidoptera > Papilionidae > Parnassius > Parnassius apollo. The sequence continues at coordinate 449,447 of CAJQZP010001686.1, forward strand.
AGGTGCCTTCATCGTAATTACTCTGTGTTAATAGTGTTGCCAGCGTGGTACAGCGTGAGAGAATTCATCACGCCATTCCGTACCGTGGGTGTTGCGTGAGACCATGGAAAATTCTTAAAAGATTAAATGGCTTTAATTGGATCCCGTTTAGCACCGTCAAGAGTCGAAACGACAGCGGGTTTGGCCAAGATGACATTATATGATTGTTAAAGCTATAGAAAACTATATTCACCACCTTGTTGGTCTAGCAGCCCTAAACACAATCATAGATCATGAGCTCCCGGGTTCCACTCCTGGGTAGGACCAAAATCAGCAATTGAGTTTTTCTGCAAGAAATTCCAAGTAGCAGCTCGGAGTCAGGAAGTTGGCAGTGTTTCAGCCTCGTGTCTCTTAAAGTACGTAAACCCGTTGGTCCTGACCGTAATTGCTTTGCGGTCGTGTCGGATTGCCGTCGCATCGGATTATGATAGTTAGGGAATAGAGAGGGCACTTGTACTTACGCATACACTCGTGCATCGTCGTGTCCTCTTAGAAGACTAGGTTCTGTTGGGATTGATCACCGTGACCGCAATTCGGTCTGGAGAACATTATTATTATGTCATTCTTAATCACCTGTCTGCGAAATTTATTTTTATTATTATGATATATAGTCGATCACCAGATCCTTGTTCGTTTATTCTGTAAGTTGCACGATTAGCAGGTTAGGTAGAAAATAGTTCACACGTTCCATAATGTATATAATATATTTACAACCTCCAAGGAAAACTGATATTAATGCCTGCAAGTGTAAAATTTCAAACAAATTGCTACAAGAAATAATTTTCTCCATAACTTTGTAAACAGCCTTGCCGGGACAAGTCAGTGGAATGGATGCAGTGTCACCGGTACACCGCTCTATGAAATATGGGCGGCCATTACAGCGGCTCGACGTCTAGCCAGACTTGGTTCTCAACGCTCGCAGGTATTCTGCTGTGACTAATTGTCCTGGTGATAGTGATGTCTCAAGCTGTATGTTTAGATTTTTTTCTTAGTAGGTATTCGTAGAAAGTTTCTAGTTATTGTGACAATAATAGTGATGTCATGAAGTGTCATATCTTTTATTATGCACTAATTTTGTTTTGTAGAAGAGTGACAAACAAGCGCACGGTCCACCTGATGGCAAGTGAATACTGTGGCCCACACAGCTACATTTCTGTCATCGATTAAGAATCGAAGTACAAATGCGTTGTTATCCCTGAGGAATAAGCTAGAATGTCGTGTAAAAAGAATCGCGCAGCAGCGGAAATTGGAGCACAATATTCTGATTCCTACGTAGAAAATATTATAAGTAGTTTTAATCTTAAAAAATGTATACATAATAGGTTTATTAGGTACCTATGAAATCGCTCTTCTGCAGTACTGGCCATTTCAACTCAAAATTATTATTTGTTTGGCTATGGCTATTTCAAAATTAATTTTATTTTAAAAACAAGGAATTAAAAAAATGTGCTTGGAAACATGCACACAAACGAAGGAGTTTTGAACCGGATAGTTACTTACGACGAAAAATGGATTCTGTTTGACTTTGATAAAACGAATTATTTCTTCTTAGCTCTTAACAGTCTAAGAGTTTTGCATCTTTGTTACTGTTTTCCATCACCTGGGTATTTTACTACGGGAGTAAACAAGATGTGCGACCACCGCGTATCTTCCTGATAACATATGAATAAAAACAAAATCTGCAGTTGCCAACACGCTTGCCTAGTGTGGCAACAATGGCAAACATCCCCCCATGAGGACGCCGTTGTCCTGCCGTTGACTTTTGATAGGCTGTAATGTTAAATATCTTATATAATTATGCTTTAGGTAGCATAATTCTCTATTGAAAAAAAGAAACTCTAAAGCTCTATCGAAAGCCATTAGATTTTTTGAGGATAAAAATTACAATAAATATAAAATATTAAAAAAATATTTATGTTAATCTGAATACATTGAAAGTTCAAAGCGCGTCTGTAATAATTCATAGTAAAAGTCAAAAGCTTCCTCTGGTAATAATTTACATTGAGGTCTCACCTTGAGCGGTCACGGAGTAGTTGTAAATCGTCATATCTTGTAGCCTTTGGCATTATACCAACTTTCCCAAAGCCTTTCTTTTAGGAAATCCTTCATAGTAGAGAAAAAAGTTATGTTTAGTTTATTCATCAGTATACGTTAAAGAGTTTCTTCTTAATATTTATGAATTTCTTGAACATTAAAAATGACTTCTTATTGTAAATGTGTGACTGACAAGCAAAGATGATTTACCGCGTGATAGGGTAAAAAAATCTTTAAATGAAAAAATGTGACAGTAAACACCTGACCGTAAGCTCCAACACGTCAAGCAAGTTTTGCATGACAACAAACTTCGGGTCCCGCGCCTACGTCACAGTGAACGAGTGAAGCCCAACACTCGAGGGTGTGCTTGGTGCTTGCTGTACTGTCATGTGTCAGAGGTGTCACTAACTAGATTGGCTACATCTTGAAGCATGCTACCATTAAAATATACTTCAAGCCGCCGAAGAAGATTTTTTATAGGATGGGGTGACAAAAGAGCACACAGTCCACCTGATGGTAAGTGGTTAATGCGGCCCATAGACATCTACATCTATCAAGATGAAATGCCTCGTTTCCAGTAAAAAGGGTCTCCGGTTCTCTACACTCATCATACGAAACACAGCAGCATTAAGCTACAATTTCAAGCTGGTATTCTGTGAGAGCGTGGTCGTTCCCCGGTCGAGCCGACCCATTCGTGCTACAATTATACTACTGATATAATTGCAGCATGGCTCTACCACTCTGATGTCAGTAAGATAAGTCAGTTTTTACCATCAGTAAAGTGTAATGTCCCTCTGCAGAATGTGTTCAAGCTTCATTCTGAATATGGTCTCTCTTACATAGGACAAACAAAACGATTAATAAAAACCCGCTTTAAAGAACACATAGCTGATATGAAGAATCGACGCCCCGTTAAGTCTGCAGTCCGTAAATATGTACAAGATAGCCCCCGTCACTATATCAGATTTGATAGAACACAAATCCTCGCTAAAGAACACCGATTTCATCAAAGGATGATTCGCGAGGCTATTAAGCACACAACTGCAAGACTTTAAGATGCTATAAGTTCATACTGCGTAAATCGGAACAAAAACTATTAATTTTAATCTGTAGGCAGCCGCGGTTGACATTGGGACGTCGAACACCTCAGCCCCCCACCCCCTTAACCATGGGTGCTGTAAAGTGCACGAAACGTCGGGAATATAAAATAAGTTAATATACGCGGCATAATCCGTAAAAACTGGTTTCACTTAAATGTTTAGTTTTCCCGTAAACATAAGAAATCATTACGTAAAAGAACCTATTACCTTATTGGTTGTTATAAGAGATTAATAATTAAGATGCTAAAAAATTGTTATAAATATTTATGTACCCACTCGTATGAGATGGATGAGATTGTGTATTTAGGATGTGCTTAGCAAGGCTATTAGACGAAACAAGCATAAAAAAGATAGCTGGATGCAGGACACAGAGTAAATGGATCTTTTAAATCTATTGTGAGAAGTCTGTATGTGGCTAAAGTCACATAAGGCAATTCCCTAAGGTAGGTAGGACAATTCTATCGAATTTTGATACTTAATCGAAGAAAGATGTTGATGTCTACGAGCCACAGCACCCACTTGCCATCAGATGGACGGTGTGTTTGTTTTTTTCACCCTTAATCTAAAATACGCGCCTCTTTTTCATTAAAAAGGGTCTCCGGTTCTCTAGATTGCTGCTTTCACGCTGATATTTTGTGAGAGAGTTGTGTTTTCCCGATTTAGCCGACCCATTCGTGCTGCAACTATAATATAACTACAGCATGGCTCTCCAAGTGTATGTAGCAAGCACAGCCTCACGCTCAACTTACGTTAAGCTAAAACACAAATGGAATATTTAGTAATTATTTCTTAGCGGTCAGCCACCGCAGAGTATAGTTCATCAGAGGATGCCTAGTGTAGAGACAACACATGTCGTATTATTAACGGTGGTGTGTCTTTCCTAGTGTGGTAGTGTAGGGAGTGATGGCACTGGGATTAGTGGTGATGGGAATAGTGCACGAAATTGAGGGAGGGCGGGAGGTGCTCTTTTGACTGGGTAAGACATCATTTTATTTTATTAAAAGATAGTAATAATAAATAATAAATGAATATTGTTAATGAAATGATAGATGACTAGTCCATTGTCTATGCAATTACAAACCCGATATCAAATTAGATGGAATGATACCTATTACGACATGCTAGGTAAGAAATACAGTTGGCAAATTATTATGTTTTGTTATAAATCCCATCGTAAAAAAGGGACCTAAAAGTCACACACCAACATAGACGAATATAGAAATTTTATAAATAAAATATAATTTACAAATTCTAAACTTTTTAGTACTTATCTCACATAAGATTTAAACTTTTTAGATTTCGGAAATAATTATTTTTAAATACCGTAAACTGCGACTTTGATATCTTTAGCAGTGTATATGTACCGAAAAAAATTACATCGAAGTGGGTTATTGCCTGGTGATACAAGATAATAATTAAGTGCTAATTTAGTGCTGCAAAATAAAATTTCAAGCCAAAATAGCCTTATCAAAAATTAGAAAGCTGCTAGTTTTAATTTAAGCAAGAAGTGTACTACCTCCTAAAACGATAACAGCTTAACACAGCACCAAATAAAAGCTACAATAATTTAGTGCTCATTTAGTACTGTCGATATACGCAAAAACATTGAGAAAATATTTTTTTAATATCATTAACTAGCTACCTTGACATCTTTAGCAGAGTATGTAAAATCTGAAAAAATTACATCAAAGTGGATTATCACTTAGTGCAAGCATTTTTATTCATACTTCGTAAACTTCCACTTTGACAGGTTCAGCAAAGTTATCCGTTATCATCGATACGGACATCTAAGTGGCTTGCCATCTAATAAGTCGATACATAGTACTAATACTCGATAAATAGTGCTCAATTAGGCTGAAAGCACTAACTGGAGTTTGTAAGGCATTTCTTTTCAATCCTCAAAGTGATAACGCATTTGTAGTGTTCCTGGAATCTGGCTTCATGTGTCCATGAACTGAAGTAGCCACTTACCATTAGATGATCTGTAAGTTTCTTTTGTCAATTCAGTTTTATAAAAAAAATATTACCCTGCCGGTTCTTCCCTGTAGAGGTATGTTTTGGAAGCGGTCATAGATGAGAGCTCTAAACCAGTCCAAACTAAGTAAAATATTTTTGACTTAGACTTTGAAACTATTTGATATATTGTCATCGCCCGCTTCGCTATTATTTTATTTTTCAATGTTAAAATAATATTTGTATTGTAACCTAAATAATAATATTAACGTAGACAAATGCAAGTAGAAGGACGTGACGTTTAACCAGCTCAGCACGGAAGCCGTAATTAATCACGTGTGGATTTTCCTTGCCATTGTTGAAGCGAGCAGCTGACTCCGCATCGCGGACGCTAATTAATCATAATGCATATTTTTCCAGCCGTTGCTAATGACAGTTTATCGCTGTGATTAATATGTTTATGAGATATGTATTCTGTTAGGTCGATATGATACGATATTAATTTTTTACAAAATGAGTGTGGCAAACGAGCTCATAGTCCCATAGACGTCTACATCTATCTATGATTCTTAGAATCAAAATTAAGATACCTTGCCACCTATCAGGACAAAGATAGACTGCATTAACAGTATTAACAATAAAAATGGGTTCCAGTTTTATACACATATTACACGAAATACAATAGTATTAAGCTTAATGATTTCTTAAATTTACGCGAACACTACACATTGAATAAAACTATTATTTACGGATTTTATCGCGTTTAATTACTTTAATTTATTTTTATTATTATCCCGACGTGCAGGTGTGTACAAGCTAGATTGTGAATGTGGTCTCTCTTACATAGGTCAAACAAAGAGATCTATAAAAACCCGCGTGAAGGAACATATAGCTGATGTGAAGCACCGACGCTCCGGGAAGTCTGCAGTCTGCGAACATGTTCAAGATCGTCCCCACCATTACATTAGATTTGATAAACCACAAATTCTCGCAAAAGAACACCGCGAGGCTATTGAAATTAAAAAACATCCAAATTTCAATAGAGAAGATGGTTGGGTGCTACCATCTGCTTGGGATCCTATAATTAACAAAATTAAACCCAAACCCAAGCATACCACTGCAAGACTTCATGATACTATAAGCTCGTTTTGCGTAAATCGGACCAAAAATTTATATTAAAAAAAAACTGAAGGTAGCCGGACTAACTATGACATTGGGACGTCAAACATCTCAGTCCCCCCCGTCAGACCATGGGTGCTGTAAAGCACCCGAAACGTTGGGATAATAATAAAAATAAATTAAGGTAATTAAACGCGATAAAATCCGTAAATAATAGTATTAAGCTGCTACTTTACCGTTGTAATCTATGCATGCTCCTTTCTTGTTTGAACCGACACATTTTTACTACAACCATAACATGGCTGAAGCAAGACTCTACCACGTTGAAAATAATAACGATATCAGATTTTGATTTTTTTCATATTTTAGGGAAGCTGTAAAGTGACGGCGTAAGAAAATTTATAACCTTTTTTCTTCATCCTGTGGGTGCCGTAAGAGGGAGGAGAGGCCTATACGGGATACAACAAGATCTTATGGTTTCGATTAGATGACGGTATAACAATTTCGTCTTCGCCAGACGTAAAAGACCAAGACCGATGATAGGAAGGAGCATTAAAGATGCGAGACGACTGGCGAAAATACGCGAGCTAAGCGTGGCAGTTGAGACATATCCTCCCTTAAACGGACTTTCACGGGATCATGGAGAAGATATGATAAACGACTGACGACGATGATGTATAAGATAAACGACCTAATGGTTAGTCTGGGTCAGCAGTGCTAAGTGACCAGTGGCCAATTTACAATATCAACCAATGCTAGGTTATATCTGCTGAATTATCTCTCTACTGGCACATTTTGACAAGGCCTATTTTCAGTAGTATACTTAATACTCGTAAGCTAGGTAATGTGATGTGGGTAAGTTGTAGGACAACTTTTAAAACCTAAATTGCTTTTTCTAAGTTTGAAAAATGGTCTAATTATTCCAGTGTTAAGTTTGGGTAACTGTAGTTACGAAATTCAGTCGCCTACCTGTCGCCTGACGTCGCATGTAGGCAAAATTTCAACACTATATTACCTCTAAGAATGCGTTTTTACTATTGAAACTCACTTAGTAGTCGGGTCCAGAGAACAATAATATTTTAATGTAAATTTTTTGATTTTGTGCTTGTTGTCATTAGGTAAAATGTCATTTTTACCATAAAATAAATTGTTATACTTCCGATGTTGCGAGCACTTTATAGCATCTGTGGTCACGGAGGAGCGGGGGAATGAGATGTATGTATCCTAATGTCACAGTTAACCAGGGCTGCCTTCAGAATATAATTTTAAATTTTTGATGCGATCTATGCAGTATGAACTTATAGTATCTTGAAGTCTTGCAATTGTATGCTTATGTAAAGATTTAATTTTATTAATTATAGGATAGATATAGATAGTAAGAAGATATTAGCACCCAGCCTTCTTCTCTATTGAAATTAGGATGTTTTGTTGATTTCAATGGACTCGCGAATCATCTTTGGAAGAATCGGTGTTCTTTAGCGAGGATTTGTGGTCTATCATATTTGATGTAGTGACGAAGTGATTATGTACGTGTTCATAGACTGCACACTTCCTGAGGTGTCGATTATTAACATCAGCTATGTGTTATTTCACGCGGGTTTTATTGGTCTTTCAGTTTATCCTATGTAAGAGAGACTCTCACTCTTACGATAAAACGCGTAAAAGTTAGTTTTATTTATATGTTCCGTGTTTGCAAAAATATAATAATCATTATATTTACTATAATTTGTCGGCCATTTATTAAATACGAGAGAGAGAGAGAGAGAGAGAGAGAGAGAGAGAGAGAGAGAATATCTCTCTCTATCTCTCGCTTACCTACGACAACGTCCACGTGGAACTTAAACAAAAAACTACTTGCGCAAAGACTACTATTGTTGTAGTGGTATTTGGGCAAGTAATTCAATTATTTAAAAACTACATTAAGCTTAAATTAAAATAAAATGAGATTTATTAACAAATTAATCGGCCGAATTTCAGGCACGATATCTGTTTTTTTTTGATTAATCTGTGAATGATTCTATTGTTTAAATATTAATGTTCAAACTTTTCCTTTTATTATTATTCAGCCCTTTATAGTTTACCTGGACATGAACCACTGCTAATTAGTGGAAATTTGCCAAAGAAAGTAATTGTCGTTTGAAAATTTCTATTGATAATTTTCCGAACGTATTCCAGTAGCCATGAGATTTTTCTATTATTTTCGCCTCTTACAATACCCAACGGGATAAAATGGTAAAACACAATTGGTAATAATAACACTGTCAATAAGGCTGCAGTTAATACAATTGCTATGCAATTAATCTATTCCAGTATCAATTAAACTCTGGCGTTTCCCACTGTTGCCTCTTTCTACGACTACGGGACGAAATTGGATGAACAATCCTGTCACATCGCCACAACATGAGATCTTATGACTTCCGACAGATATATTCTTACGCTAAAAGTAAAATACCTAGTCCAGCGACGGACTGTATTCTTAAAGGTGAAATAAGAGTTAAGGGGAAATATAACCTCAAATGGCTTAGCAAGATCCTCCGATTATGCCGAAAATATTGCAGCATTAATTTTGAAATAAATATATGGCAAAGTTGAGGATTAATGTTAAGGACTACGTTAGACGAAAAAAATCCAAAGTTACCTCCAAAATAAACAATAAACCGCTGTTATTCATAAAATACTTTAAATAAGATCATTAAACTCAGCATACTAACTGAACTAACTATAAAGCAGTTTTTTTTAAAATACCATTATTTTCACTGTAAAAAGAAATTACCTAAACTATCGGCTTCTTGAAGCTTGATTCCTACCAGTGTTGCCACTTCACAATCTAACAAGTTTTTTGTCAAGTTGGGGAGTTTAATTCAATGTTTAGCGACAAAAAATATTCTGGCGACGTTTAGCGACATTTGCACTTACTACAATTTTTGTTACCATCTCACTACTTTAGGCGTAAGGATACTATACCCTATCTGTTAAAGAAATAATAAAATGTAAAGGAACCGAAACAAATCCGAATGAGTTCTCTGGATGTCGCATAAACAATAATAAACACATTAAAAAAGCACAACTACATTCCATCATCTATTACAAATAAATCACTTAACATGTACAACATTATTATTGCTTATATATAAATAAAATTCACGTTTTTTTAATAAAATAAAATTTAGCGACATTTGGGGACTTTTTTGTTACTAAATTCATGTATAACTAGGGACTTTTTACGGCAGTCTAGAGACCTACGGTAATTCAATGTGGCAACACTGATTCCTGCCGCCCGGTCAGTTTCGCTTCGGCCTATGAAGGCGGAGGTTGTGTCGCTTACGATCAGAATACACATTACACAACAGGACGACGTAAAATTCAAAGGTAAATAACCGTAATAGAAATAAGAAGGGACTAGGTTGGCGTTAAGAAACAGGCATAAATATGATAAACCTAATGAAATAAGTATCTAACGACCTATCTACTTACAGTATTAGTGATTACAAACATGTCGGTACATAGCATACGACGCGCGGGGAAGTGGGGGCGAAATCAGAATTTGAGCTGACTTACTATATATATCCTCTTAAACCAAAATCACGCCGGAATGAGAGAGGCTCATATCCAGCTGTAGACTTACGCGGTGATGTAAAAGAAGAAAAAATATTAGACTGGTCTGAATTAGAAGAGGAAGATTTATATTAAGGTATATAATGTTGTATATCATATTGTTGCACGCCACAATTAATGCCTGGTAACACTAGTTACCACTAGCGCCTTCTAGTATCAAGTAGCAGAACTAGGAGAGTCAACATCCTTCTAGAAATTTCCATGCTAGAACTTTCAAGAACTATCGATACCTAGGCAGTTTCTACAGTAGAAGGTTCTGGAACTACCTGAGATCCTATATAAGGTATAGAGTATTGAATTGGCGGTGCAAGCAAATGCTTCGAGGCGATACAACTGTGAATCAAAGCGATCACTAGTATAATTTTGTTTTGTGATTTTTAATTTTTTTTAGTTGTAATTAGTTTTCTGTAATTAAAGTGTCAAGTTTGGTAATGCACTCGGCAGTTTTTATTATCTCGAACCCCAAGCTCGTAACAATATAATATATAGTTCTATATCAAACAAGCTCACCGTAGACATTTACATCTATCCTTAATTAAAAATAAAAATGCAGATGCGTTGTCAATCATAAGGATTGTTAACAGGTTCTCCGAAACACAGCAGCATTAAGTTGCTATTTTATGCTTGTATTCCGTGAGAGCGTTTTTATTGCTCAGTATTTTAAATTATTGTGTATCTTCATTTAAGGAAATTCTTATGAAAGATTTTATTATTTCGAGAAAGCACGCAGTGATATTTGTGCGAGATTAAACAGCTGGTAGGAACAAGCGGGGTATATGTTATGACCTCACTCGGGATAGTTTAAGAATTCGTGCCAAGCGACATGAATTGCAGACCTTTCAGGTAGGGATTATTTTTGGCTCCCGATCAAACTTATGAAACGGCGTTTCCTTTTAAATTTTCTGGTTTTTTGAATGGCCGAACTTACTTAAATACGTTACATAAAATTGGAGTCCATTTTCGGGCTGTCAGGAGATCTTGCCAAAATTGGAACGATTTTAAAGAGAATGCTTAAAGTATGTTCACATCTATTATCTCGGTGATTGCACGGTAATGGGAAATTAAAAAATACATTATTTTATAATATTGTAGACTAAGAACTATCTAGAACTATTTTTAATAGATTAAAGGTGACAAATAAGCACACAGTTAGCAGATGGTAAGTGGATGCTCGTGGTCCATAGACACCTACATCTACCTTCGATTAAGAATCAAAATGCAGATGCGTCGTCACCCCTGAGGACTAAAATTAAATGCCTCGTTTCTCGTAAAAGGCGTCTCCCATTCTTACCACTCGCCATACGAAACACAGTAGTTAAGATGCTATTTCACGCCATTATTATTATTGAGAGCATAGTCTTTTGCTATTCAAGTTGATCACGTATAAAACTGATGAATGCTTAAGGACACTGAATTCAACGTAAAGTCGAAATGTGGGATGTCTAAAAGGGAGATTCACACATTCTCGTAGAATTATCCTTATGCATGATTTAGATAAGTATCTTCATGCTTACTACTTACCGGTAATTGAAGGGTGGGGTGGCCCCCACTAGTCGATAATTGATGGATGCAGGTGGCTCAGGATCGTGCTTTGTGGCATTCCTTGGGGGAAGCCAATCTTCACTGCAGTGCAGTGCAGTGGACTTGTGAAAGGCTGTAGTGATGTTTACTAAAATAAAATTGATCACATACAACCAAAACACAATTGTTTTTGTTTATAACTTTCACTATTAGTATTTATTTTTTTCACAATTTTATTAAAAATAACTAATATTATAAATGCGAAAATGTGTTCGTTTGTTTGTTTGTCCTTCTTTCACATCGCAACAGAGCGTCGGCATGGCATGATTTTTTGTATGGTGATAGTGCGGTGGCTGTAGAGTGACATAGGCTACTTTTTCAGCGGAAAAACATATCATTCCCATGGGAAAATCAATTATGTTGCAAAATTAAATTCAGCTAGGTGGCGCCACCGTGATTATACAAGACGGACGACGGTACGATGGACGAACACAGAAGGTCAGAATATCTGTCTTTTTACCAAAATTAAGATAAAAAATGTATGGATCTGTATTTTTCCACGCAGGATCGGGAAGAGAGCGATAAACAACATAAAATTCGCGAGCTGATTTTCTTCAAACCTTTTGGTGCATTGTAATTCATAGACTAGGCGATAACCTCGCAGATATTAAGTAATACTTTGATGCTCTGCCTACCCCACAAGGGTTACAGGCGTGATTATAAGTATGGATCAGACATACTATCACCACCTGTCACGCTTTCATCCTTAACTATTACTTAACTGTGGTAGAAACAGTTCTTAGTAAGCCTTAGTAATATTTATTGAACGGAAATGAGTACAGTTCTTATATGTGGTTATGAATGAATCGGTATTACAATAAGAAAAATTGTGCAAAATTATAAGAAAAATATTTTTTGAGAGTTCTTATTAACTAACGTATACATAGTTTAAATTGATTCCGCTAGATATCGTTACTAGGTTTTTAAAACGCGGTAACGAAATGTTTCCTGACATGTACTTAACTCCCGCCGTTGAGCCGCGCGTCAACTTATAGTGCATACGGTACCTATACGCTTAAATTGTTTCTATTTCGTAGCTTATTCGACTACCTGCTTTCGATTTCGGTTGTTTGTTATTTGCTTTGTGATTTGGTTTAAGTTGATTCGATGTTTTTGGCTATCGTTTTCGGATTCGTGTTGTGTCTTGAATTGGTTTTGTTGTTTTGATTTTAAAAAATATTTAAAAGGAATATTTATTCCCTTTAGATATTTGGATTTGATTTAAAAAAAATATTTAAAAGGAAATTTAATTCCTTAAAAGGAATTAAATTTCCTTTTTAAATAAAAAAGCGTTAAAATACCTAAAGGTATTTTAACGCTTTTTTTATAAATAGGTTTTTTGTTACTTCATAATGCCTCGCAAACGTAAGTCCAGCCTTTCAAGAGTATCTTCTCAAAGACAAGCGAAAAGATGAGCTCGATCGCTAGAATCTTTAGAAGATGCCGAACTGAGAAGGCAAGAACAAGCAGAGCGTCAGGCTGCTTTTAGAGCATCTGAGATACCTTTTCAACCTCAGCAAAGCCGTCTTGAACAGACAGATCGTCAGGCTACTTTAAGAGCTTCTGAAACACCTTCTCAAAGTCAGCGAAGGCGTGTTGAACAGGCAGAGCGTCAAGCTACTTTAAGAGCTTCTGAAACACCTTCTCAAAGTCAGCGAAGGCGTCTTGAACAGGCAGAGCGTCAAGCTACTTTAAGAGCTTCTGAAACACCTTCGCAAAGTCAGCGAAGGCGTCTTGAACAGGCACAGCGTCAAGCTACTTTAAGAGCTACTGAAACACCTGCTCAAAGTCAGCAAAGGCTATTCGATCAAGCGGAACGCCTTTAAGAGCCGCGGAAACACCTGATGAAACTCAACACTTTTGAGCAAGCTGAACGTCAATCTACTATAAGAGTTCCAATAGCAAAGTGTCTCTTACGTTACTTGGGGAACTAGAACCTTTAAAACTCTCTTTTTATATGATGCTAATGAGTCACGGCGCTTTTTAAACAGGATCCGGAAATATAACTCATGCTTTCAAATGACGTCCTTCGGAGTTGACCGGGAAATAATAATGCCGGGATTTTCGCCTACATTTACGGTGCAAGGGCAAATATATCATAGAATAGGTTCACTTTTTCCAGCTAAAAACGAACAGCATAAATTTTTAGAAGTATATTTTATGGGTGACGAAGAAGTTGAGGTAGACCGTCGCTGCCAATTTATCCAGGGAGTTGAGAGAGAAAGTGTTCAAAATTCAAAGATTCTTGCACGAACGTAACATTTTAGTCAAAACATTTGAAACTGCTTTAGAAAACCTACCTGAAGAGGATTATAAAGTCGTCATTCGCGCAGATCGGACCCCTCGAGGAGAGCATGAAAGGCGCTACAATGCACCTTCGATAAACGAAATAGCAGCCGTAATTAGTGGTGATCAATTTTATTTACGAGACATTTTCTTGCGAGCACGTGATGATACGTTGCAACGGGTAGCCGATACACACAAGTTTTATAATGCTCTGCAATACCCATTGATTTATTGCAAAGGACAAGCGGGTTATCATTTTCAAATTTCACTCATTAACCCGGTCACAAAGAAACCTACTCCGAACAAAATAGTATCATGAATGGATTATGTTGAGAGAAAATGATTTTAACCTCTTAGCCCGGCGTAGACAATTATTTCATCAATTTTTGGTAGACATGTATGTGAAGGTAGAAAGTAGACGTCTCCGTTATATATCTTTAAATCAAAAAAAGCTGCGCGTTGAGAATTATATACATTTACAAGATGTAGTTTCTAGTGACGCCAATGTAAACCCTAGAGATTTAGGTAAAATGGTAATTCTGCCCTCATCGTTCGTTAACAGTCCCCGCTACCTACATGAGTTCACACAAGACGCATTCGCCTATGTACGAACTTACGGAAGACCTGATCTTTTTGTTACTTTTACTTGCAATCCCACATGGAAAGAAATAACCGAGGAGCTAATGCCGGGCCAAAAAACTACTGACAGACACGATTTAGTTGCTAGAGTATATAGATTAAAAGTACAAAAATTAATGTATAAAATTAACAAAGGAAAAATTTTCGGAGAGGTGCAGTGCTTCATGTATTCAATTGAATGGCAAAAAAAGAGAATTACCGCATGCCCACATTCTAATATGGCTTAAAGAGAAGTTGCGGCCCAGCCAAATAGACGACATAATAAGCGCCGATATTCCGGATCTTGAGCAAAATAAAGAATTGTATGATACCGATCGTCGAAATGATTCACGGTCCATGGAGCACGAAATTCAAATCGCCATGTATGAAAGAATGAAAATGTACAAAGAAATTCCCTAAACAGCTATTAAAAGAAACAGTGCACAATGACAATGGATACCCTTTGTACAGACGCAGAGCTCCCGAAGATGGTGGCAGGAAAGTTACAATCAAATCTCGCTCTGGAGCATACGAAACCTTAGATAACAGCTGGATTGTCCCGTATTCGCCCATTATATGTAAAATGTTTAATGCCCACATTAAATATGTAGCTCTGTCCGCGCAATCAAGTATATCTGTAAGTACATAAAGTGAAAGTGAGGCAAATCCCGTTAATGAAGGTACAGACCTTTCAAGCAGGGCGTTATGTCAGCAGTAACGAGGCAACGTGGCGTCTCCTTGGCTTCCCTTTACACGAAAGGCACCTAACAGCTACTCACCTTGCTGTGCACTTAGAAAATGGGGAGCGTGTATATTTCACCGAAAGAAATTTCCAATAAAGAATTGTATCACCGCCAAAAACTACACTAACAGCCTTCTTTAAACTTTGTCGAACCGACCCCTTTGCAAAAACGTTGTTATATTCTGAAGTCCCCCGCTACTATACTTGGAACATATCTAGGAAGGAGTCGAAACGCCGGATTCAAGGCGCGCCTGTTGCAAATTGGGCCGGTATAAAGTCATCAGATGCCCTTGGTCGTGTGTATACCGTCCATGTAACTAATTTTGAATTTTTCTGTTTACGATTGCTGCTGCACCATGTTCGGGGTCCTGCAGGATATAAAGACCTTAAAATTGTCAACGGTCAGGAATGCGCAACTTATAGAGAAGCATATGAAGCTCTGCATCTTTTAGAAAACGATAATCACTGGGATGAAACCATGGAAGAAGCTGTGCAGTGCCAGTCACCAGCCAAAATTAGGGATCTTTATGCAACTCTCATATCATCTTGCGGGCTATCTAATGCACATGAATTGTGGGACAAATATAAAGAGTACACGGCGGATTGCAAGTTAAGCAACACGCGAACATGACATACAATGAACACATTTATAATGAAGCACTTGGAAAAATTTAAGATAAAGTAATGGCAATGGTAGGCAAAAAATTAAGCGACTTTGGAATGGTGAGCCCTCAGCGAACAACCGAAAATGAACTAAGTGATGAAATTATACGTGAAACAAACTACGTATACTAGCTTTGCCGCAAGTAGCCGAACCGTCCAAAAAAAAGTTTACAAATAAAAAACTGGAAATGGTGCACTTTTCTTTTAGATGCCCCTGGAGGAACTGGGAAGACATTTTTGTTAAATTTATTATTAGCGCAAGTACGGAAAGATAAAAAAATTGCTGTGGTCGTAGCTACCTTCGGTATAGCGGCCACGCTGCTAAGCGGGGGCCGCACTGCACATTCTGTTTTAAAACTCCCTCTAAATCTATCCCAGGAAGAATCGCCGATCTGCAACTTTAGCAAAAATAGTGCACGAGGTATAATGCTACGATAATGCAAACTTTTAGTGTCGGATGAAAGTACAATGTCGCATAAAAAAGCTGTAGAAGCACTAAATCGAACGCCGCAGGATTTGCGCAGCAATACCCATTTATTTATTTAATTAATTAATTAATTTATTTATAATTAATTACAACGGCTTGCGCCAATGACAGTAATTAATAGGTAAAACTAAACATATAATATAATTAACATAATTCAAAAACAAATAACAAGTCAGAGATCGAACATACTTAACAATAACTAGAGGAAATAAAATAATATAAAACAGAATAAAGTGATAACAACATACAACTTATTTACCTAACAAACATGGCTTTCACATAACATGAGACAGTTTGACATGATCACCTTGAGTGTGTCATTAAAGATGTCACATTCCGGGACTGTCTCGATGTAATGGGAGGAATGGTGGTTTTACTGGCTGGTGACTTTCGCCAAACTTTACCTGTCGTTTAAAAGGGCACACCTGCAAATGAAATTAAAGTATGCCTCAAGTCGTCTATTTTATGGAACAAGGTGACAAAATTCAGTTTAACTACGATTATGAGAGTGCATTTGTATAATGATATCAATGCTGGAAACTATGCTGACACACTATTAAAATTGGCAATGGGCAGTTCGAAACGGATGTTGAGGGCTGCGTTAAATTGACGGGAGATTTTTGTAATTTAGTACAGTCATTCCGAATTAATTGCGAGCGTTTATTTAGATTTAATGAATAACATGCATGAAAACAAATGGTTATGTGAAAGGGCGATTCTTGCACCAAAAAATGAGAGCGTTAACGAAATAAATTCAGATATATTAGGTAAGTGAAGTAGCAGGAGAAATAACAGAGTATTTGTCAGTAGACACAGTTATGGACACAGAACAGAGCACTTCATATCCCGTAGAGTTTCTGAATTATCTAGAGTTGTCAGGTGTGCCCTTACATAAGCTTCAATTAAAATTAGGCGTCCCAGTCATGCTAATGCGAAATTTAGATGCTCCTCGGTTATGTAACGGGACAAGGCTGCGTGTGACACATCTTGGACTGAACATAATCGGTGCTACAATTTTGACAGGCGTAGGAAAAGGTGAAAATGTTATTATACCACGGATCCCTATATTTCCCACAGATCTTCCTTTTCAATTCAAAAGGTTGCAGTTCCCTATTAAGCTCAGTTTTGCAATGAAAATTAATAAAGCGCAAGGGCAAACGTTACAGGTAGCGGGGGTCAACTTAGAAAAACCGTGCTTCTCTCATGGTCAGCTGTATGTAGCATATTCGCGTGTGTCAAATGCCCAGAATCTCCACATTCTTTTCCCGAATGGAAAAACATATAACATTGCGTACAGTAGGTAAATAGTGTTCGTTAGTTTTTAAACAGAATTCCCACAGATCTTCCCTTTCTATTCAAAATTTCCTATTTAGCTCAGTTTCTTTTCAATTCCAAATGCTGCACCTCTGACGGACCTATTAAGCTCAGTTTCCTTTTAACTCAAAAGGCTGCATCTCTGACGGATCTTTTATCTGGCTCAGTTTCCTTTTAATTCAGAAAACTGCATCTCTGACGAATCAATTTAGCTCAGTTTCTTTTCAAAAGTCTGCATCCCTGACGTATAATTATGCTCAGTTTCCTTTAATTAAAAAATATCCCATTTCCATTTGGAATAAACGGGCTATTTTCATGCTTTCCTATACGCTGCGTTTCAAAACATTTAATAAGGCTGACGAATCAATTTTGCTCAGTTTCCTTTTAATGGCTGCATCTCTGAAAAATCTATAAAACTCAGTTTTCTTTCAATTCAAAAAGCAATGGTTAGTTCATTTTCCAGTGACCATGCGGGGGAAGCCGCGGGTAACAACTAGTTTTTATTAAATAATGTGTAAAATATTTTGTTCCAGTCTAACTATACATGTTTTCTATGTTATGTGACGATTATTCTACGTAAGCTCTGGGGATGTAACGAAATTATCTTATAATTTATTTCTACCCCTGAGGACTATGATTGAATGCCTTGTTTCCAGTAAAAAGTGCCTAGTCCAGTCCTTTACACTTACTGTACTGTGTAGTAGTCTAGTCCTTTACACTTACTTACACATACTATACTGTGTCACTATGCTGTGTTTCAGCAGCATTAAGCTGCTATTTTAAGCTGATATTCTGTGAGAGCGCGGTTTTTCCCCGATTAAGTTGACCACGTATGAAACTGATGAATGTTTTAGAACGCTGTAGTCAGCGTGAAGTCGAATCCAATAATAAAATGTATCATCACACGCACCCGTAAATATAAATATGCTTTTTTATTTTGAATTTTCCTTATTAATTTTTATTTGTTTTTTTTTTAAATAAATTTTGATTAAATTGTCTGCGTGATTTGCTATACCTGTATTCTATATGTATCGATTATTCTAAATTGGCTCTAAATTGTTTCTATATTATTCAAGAAATGTGTCGGACTCAGTTACGATTTGTTTTGTTAAAGTGAACTAATATAATGTCATAAAAATTATCTTGTATCTTCATGGTCTGCGTTTTGATTCTTAATCGAGGATATGTGTGTATGAATAACGTGTGTACTGATAACAGTATGGTGTATATACACTGTATATGTAGTAAATTTTTATTATTAATTTAAAATTATTTACTTAAATTCATACAGTTTACTAGAACATACGAATACAAAACCAAGATTTGATTGACAACTGAATGTTAAAATAAATTTTAGTTATGATCTAAAATTCTAGATTAATTAATAACACTTTTGTGGCTAACTTTACAGCCACAGCTTAAACAGTTGCAAAGATAGCTAAAGTTAGCTGCTGTCAAGTTATGAGGCATAACGAGCTTAAGATATGCGAAACGTTCATACGTCGTAAATACGGTTCAAAAGCGCGAGGAACGCGCGATCGTTCGCCGAACGTAAAACATTATACGGACAAAGTTATCAACGTTGTTATTGGCTGTAAAAGTCCCTTGTGAGCCGCCAACGATGTGGATTTTATAACGTCTGGCTCCTATCTATCTTTCGCTTGATACAACTAAATTGCATTTCAATGCTAAAACATTGAAACTAAACGAAAATATGTTTTAATGTCATTTCTGTATATAGAAATTATGAAATTTTTTTCGAATTAAAATTTTGGGTCGGTAAGAAAGATCTATTACAATATTTCTAAAAATGACAAAAAATATTATTACTGAAATTGAGGAGATTACTTAAATACTATACAGAGTAGGGTCAAAGGGGGAGCCAGTGGCCGTTAGTTTGGACGTAGCGACGGTCTTCGATCGCGTTTGGCACAAAGCGCTTCTTTCGAAGCTCTCTTCCCATGGGCTTCCTGAAAAATTGTGCAATTAAGTCACAAGTTTTCTTATAAATCGGAGCATCAAGGTTGTAGTAGAAGATGCATGCTCCGATTACAAGCCTATTAATGCTGGTGTTCCACAAGGCTGCGTCAATGATATGTTGCAAACCGGTAATATTCATTGCTATGCGCATGACAGCACTAATAATACTTTATAAACCAGCCATGCCAATATATCTCTGGAAATCATTGCCAAGAACCGCAAAAAACTTAGTAAAAAAGTCAACTCTTTTCTGTACAAAGTCTTGGATTGGGGCGACTAGATCTAGTCTAGTTTAATCCTGCGAAGAGTTTTTCGCGTTTTCCGCTAAAAAAAGCCTTTGTCGTATCTACTTAATTTCAAGGCACTCCCGCTTGTTGCCGCAGCCAGTATTGAAACCCTCAGAGTCGATATATCGAACGATGTGCGGTTTCGTGGTCACTTGGAAGAGAAGGACAAATTGGCCTCTAAAAAGCTTTGTGTGCCCAGCAGAGCGGGACAGTATTTCATGCCGGCACATCGCGTTCAAATTTACAAGGAGCAGGTTCGGCCTCACATGGAATACTGAGTTGAGGCCCCCCAGTGCTAACTCCTTCTATTTGACTGCGTCCAGTGCAGAGCGGTTCGAATCATCGACGACCGAGTTCTCTCCGATCGACTTGATTCACTGGTGCTGTGAAGAGATGTTTCATCCCATTGCATTTTCTTTCGCATCTACCGCGGTGAGTGCTCTGAGGAATTGTTATGCTTTCACATGTAGTTTCGTAATGTGACTCCTGCCACGTTTACGAGCAAAGACTTTGGGATCCTTGTTTCGCTCTATTGCCTCTTGAATAAAGTTTGCATTGGAACGTCGCAGGTCCCGCCGTACAGCTTTCCTTGCGAGTCTGGTGAGTGCCAGCTTTTCTGATGGCGCGGCTGTTGTTGCCTCATGTCTCTTTTGCATAAGCTAAAGTGTAGAGTAGAGTAAGACCCTAAGATTGAGACCCTGGATAGTTTAAATTCACAATTAAACTCGGTAGGTGGTGTTGATGTCGCGATCCAGAAATGACCCGAACGAAGTCGGGTAGATCGCTAGTAATAAATGAAATAGCTTTTATTAATTTATGATAACACTTAAAAAGTACACAATTCTTAAAAAGTTAGTTTACAGTTACAGTAATTATTATAACTGTAGTAAAAATATAATTTTTATCATATTATTAATATTAGCTACGTTTTTTGGTTACCAGGTCAGGATTTGCTCCTGCTCTTCTGATAACCTTTGGCAGAGGATCCTCCCAATTTTTTATCTCCCTTCCTCTTCATATTTTTCAATGGATGCCTCGGGTATCATACATACAACATAAATATTTATGCTGAATAATTGAATCAGGCGTAACTTTGCAGCTAATTATTATTTAAAACGGAAAAAAATTCTTGTTAGTATCCTCATCCACAGCGGATTTTAAATTTTTACATCTTTACTGCACATTATACTATAATACATTTATTATAAAATCGCTCTTCTTTGGTTTTATAATTCTTCGATTTAAAAATGAAAAGTATGCGACGATTTCTCACACCAAAATCTACTTAAATATCTAGCTAGGAGGGGAATTGGACTGGGAGAGACTCATTTTAAACGATCGAGTTCCCAAAAAGCAGAACCATTGATTCTAGGATTCCAGATAAATTGCGTAGAATATAAAATGCATTTGTTTAAAATAGAAAAAAAAAATTGCATAAATACATATTATATAATACATAAACACTTACGCCTGTCACACAGAGGGGTAGGCAGAGACTAGGCACCTCCATTTGGCACGTCCTGACACACCTCTATCGCCTCCTTTACATCCATATATCTATGCATACACGCTCGTCGGTTAAGGCTACTCCTAATGTGGCCCATTTTCGAACTATCGGCAATTTGGTCGACTCTGCCGTTCACATCTGCAATATAAATTTGCCTTGTCATTCCGTTCCCGTTCATTCTTTCTACATGACCAAACCCCCGAAGCATTCATATCTTAATCCTGGTCACAACATTATATTGCACACCACATTTTTCTCTTATCATACAATTTCTCACCCTGTTATTCAGATTCAGCCCTAGCATACTCCTTAAAGACCACATTTCTACAGCATTTATTCTACTTTTGTGCTTCTTCTGCCACACCCAACTTTCACTGACAAAAAATAAGTCGGAATTAACAAAGCATTATGAAAAAAAAACTGCGTCTTTTATATAATTCAAATTATATTATCATTAAGTCATTGATTACAGCCCATATCACCGTCTTCTTAGTTTCATAATAATGTTAGCCATTGTTGCCAGGATTAAAAAATAACTATGCCATAGACTCCTACTTCATTCACATATTGCTAAATATTATCTAATCTGAGCTATTGCCCCAAAACTATTAAATGATATAGAAGCATATCGAAGAAAAAATCACATCATAATGATAACGGAGCAAGACTCGTGCTTTTTAACAATCTGATGTTCAACAATTCACTGCTGCACTTATGATGATGATGAGGATGATGATGATGATAATGGTTACGATAGTTACACTGAAGATGATTCAGCTATAAACCATTCAGGACATTTCGCCGACAATGTCTTATTTACTCTCTCCTTCTGCCACGATTAAGATATAACAAAGAATGATTTATTGATTTACATTAATTTATGCTACCATACTATTGAATTTTATTTGTTTTAAACATAAAATGCAACTAATTAAGGGTGAAATTAAAGGGTATCGAAAAGCTATGTATGCATCTGTCTTGGCTGCTTTTGCCAAAGAGAATTAAAAAAAAAGAACTGTAAGAAAATACCATTATTAAAAATCGACCGCACAAATAATTGTTAAATTTTAATTTATTTATTCTAAAATAGCCTGTTGTTCACTGCTGAACGTGGGCTTCCTCCAATCAATTACGGCATCCAAGAGATATTTGTCGAAGTTGCCACGCTTGGTGAGCGGGTCCACCGCAGTTTTTTTTAGTTGCTATTAGGAAGACGTTGATGCTCTCTCCTGGTTTATTTCCCTCTGCGCCTCATACGACATCTACGAGACGATGTAGCGTTGTAGATGTTCTTACCCCACCACTACACGGTTAATATTAACAGGCTATCGGTTATGTTTGATGAATGTGATGATGATGACATGTGATGTCGAATGTGTGATGAAACATGCATTTAAAGTTACAGTCTATGTATATTCTCAAAATGTTTTTCCCTAACCGCCGAGTTAACCGTGGTTAATCACTACTTAAAATTGCAATAAATGATTGGTGCCGGTGGGGGTATTTTATGAATTTTGTCATTTCGACTGTTTGGCAATATTGTGTTTATATTTTTGTGAATAAAACTATTCGTCACTCAGTTTGTATGCAATAAAAAGTAAAAGAGACCCACAGAACGTTTACGGATCTAGCAATAAAAGTTCTTGCGGCCCTACAATGTTCGCTGGCTACAAATTTCGCTTTACGGCCGTAGTAGAATGAGAGATTCCTCAAACTTACGGGTTTACTTCCCATCTTAAAATAACGTTTTATTAACTATGTAGGTAAACGGTAATAAATTTAACTATTATTTACCAAGTTACGATTACCTTGTAACGTAACTATTCGTATATATACACTAAATAAGCACATATTTACACACACACACGCACGTACATGTTCATACGCACTAAATTTATTATTTGCATACCCAGACAAATATTTGTACAAAACGAGACAGTATACTGTAAACAGATACATCTTGTGACTGTGATGTGATTGCTTATTGTCATACATCATCCTACCTCTATCTGCGAGCCACACGCCGAAGGCAGCGCTTTCGTTGTCTAGTTTATGTAAATGGTACAGTCCACCCTAAGAAAGCATGGTTTAGCCATGCCAAGGCACGACATTCCACTCAATTGAGTCATCCTGTAACAGGATAATTTGAATACCGTGCATATTACTGGGTATTTTTCGAGATGTCTATTTCTTTGGTGCGCTCTGTATCCTAAATGGCTTGATGGATTGTAGCATAATTATGAGTTGTCGTTAGATTCGCCTTAATTGTGTCAAATGCTATATAATATTTACATATTGCATCTGAAAATCCAAAAGAGGGGAAGGTTTTTTTCAGTTACTTTTTTAACACAACCAGGTATTATATATTTAACTTATTTTAAATGTGTTCGAGATATTTGATAAAAAATTTAGATCGTTAGTTAGAGAAACATGATAACCATTAGGTGTGCCGCTGAAAGTGAAGAAGCTTGATAATTAAAGCTTCAACGTGAATATTTTGTATTGCAATAAATCACATTTTAATGGATTAGAAAGCATATAAAATTTCAATCCGTTAATGATTCAGTAAGCATCGCTGAAATGAAAAGTATTTTTATATATTTTTTAAATTTAAGAACTGCTATATAGATATATATACACAACTATACACAGTTTGTACCGTGGTACACATCTATTCCTGCCGCCCAGGAGCATTGTAGACACAATTGTATACCAATTTGAAGGGTAAGGGAGCCATGGCAAGTTTGTACTTTTCTTGGCTACGAGCTGGCTGTGACTTTTTTCATCCATCTGCATCTATCTCTATTTTTGTTTGAAGTTGATCACATGTGTCCAAGAGCTACATTAGTTTCACACGATCAGGTGTTTGCTTGTCACCAGGTAGGTCCCAGTCGGACTCCAAGGCAGAAGCAAGTACCACCTTGTATAATGACATGATGAAATGACATGAAGTAGTGCACTTTATTGTAAGTAACAGCACTTACAATGTAGAGTACAATTTGATGTTGACAGACTTTAAATTCCTGTATACAACTGGTTCATTTACCATCCATATATACACGAGTATCTAAGAATCAAGATCTTCAATCAAGAGATTGCTAAACATTGTGAAAACAATCATACGGAAATATCAAATCACGAACTAGTATCAAAACTAGTAGGAGCAGAAAGTTTATGCGTGGCAGAGCCACGGTGCAGCTATATGTTGGTCGTAGCACGAATGCCTTAAATCAACCGAGGTATGACCACGCTCTCATAGAATATCTAATAGTAGCTTAATGCGGCTGAGTTTGAATGGTGAATGTAATGAACCGGGGACCCTTTTTACTGGAAACGAGGCATTCCGTCTTAGTCGTCAAGGGTTACAACGTATTTGCATTTTGATTTTAATCGATGATTGGTGTACCACTCATCCACTAGAAATCTACAGACTTCTGTGGACCACAGCATCCACTAACCATCAGATGCTTGTTTATCATTATTATGCTATAAAAAAGTGTCATTCTCGATTAAAGTGGCATAGCGTCCCTTCGCTGAAAGCGAGTTTTGACGACAGCATATGAGAAGAATGCCCAAGAATTTCGCTAATAAAATACAGAATGTTAATTGTTAGTTAAAAATCCCATACATTAAACTAGAACATAGCATTGAATGAGTGAATTGAAATACGAGGATGGTGCTAACCCACAAGGCCTTCTAGATAGAAAAGCAGCGCTCCCACCGAATACAAATATCTTTTCTCTCTTTTTTGATGAGAATAATTTATAATAACACAATTTTGTTTCTAAAAACTTCTAATTTTATAGTCAAGCAATATAATGTTTTTATGAGATAGCAACACCACCGCGAGACAAGCGGTCGGCGACAAAGACAAAAGAGATTCGCTACGGATGTATGTGACAGGCCAGTTGGTTGATTGTGGAGGAAAGCATGAATTATATTTATGTATCAGAAATATTTTGTTTCAACACGGATATTGTGTCTCATCAGCGATATTGTTGCCTTTTTATACCTTTAAAAATTGCAGTTTTAAAAACTTTGTTCGCTCTTTTGCTTTTTGTTTAGCGTTAGCATATTTTTTATAGAACGAAGCCTAATTTGAATATCTAAATTGACGATCCTTCGACGCTTCCAAGTTTCCTCATTACTTCGACTTCGCTCTCACCTGTTAATTCTTGCTGGAAACTCGATGGGAAATTTTTTATTGTAATTTATTGTTAGCACGTGACTAGGCACTTTAGCTGCCAAGTTTGCGCCCAATAAAATTCCCGACAGTGGATAAATGTTGGCGCTATGTGCTAAGGTATATTAAAAAGGTTATATTTAACCATTGAGTTATAATGTACTACGTACTAGAGAAGCTATTCCAAACAAAAATTGTGCGCTACTTCTATGTCTTCGCGCATGCGCGGTAATAGTAGAGTCGCGCATGCGCAGTTGGTATAAACGCGCTTTGCGCTTGCGCGGTCAGTTTTTGTTATTATAGATTATACGTAAGTAGAATGGTCAGTATGTAATAATTGTTTATTTATATTGTATTGTTAATTATATCGAGTACTTACAATTTTTTAAAATGTTTTTTATTTTGTATATGTGCTAATTTAATATAATATTACATAATATTATGTCAGAATTACATTTTGATGATATTGTTATCTGAATATTTTAAAAGGTATCTATGTCAAATATAAAAAAACGTACTAAATGTATGTTTAACAAAACTTATTAACATAAAATTTAAATTACAAATATATTTATTTAAATTAGAATCATAAATGTTGTAAATAATCGTTCATAAATGCTGGGCACGCGAGAGTTAAAAATGGACGAATTTATTCCACTTTGACTTTGAAGTGGAAACCTAAAAATAAAATAAAAGAATAATAAGCAGATTTAAACATGAAAAATTTAGCTTAATTATAATAACTTATATGTTTCTACAAAAAAAATGTGTAGTATAATAATATATTCGTCCTAAACTTAAGTACCCACAGAAATGTCGCATCTGAACATATTAATTTCATACTCTATATTCAATGATACGAGATGGCGTCTTAGGAATAATTTGCTTTATTATTAATTTATAATACTTTTTTATTGAATAAGTATCTTATTAACCGATGAAAAGTAATTCCTTGGTTTTTACTGACATTTCTTGAATTATTTGTGCAATATCTAAGTACACAAGACGGCATATTTTTATCAAGAGATTTTTTTTAAATCAACACAACACGTGACAACTCTACAAGCGCCTAGCGAGTGACTGATTAAAGTGCAGTGCATGCACCGCAGTTGAGTGGAACAGAGTAGCTGAATGCAGTGTCTCCTCTAGTACGTAGTACATAATAGCTCAATGTATTTAACCTTAAGAGGCCTTCTAATCGATGTCGAAAAAGGATCAGGTTTTATATTTTAACGTCTACGTTTTTTTTCTGTGTATCTTCGCCGATTTAAGTGAGTCTTTTTTTAAATAGGTTGTATCTCACGGTTTGTCTTATTTAAATTTAAAGAAAAAATTATACATACATATATACAAGATCGTATTCCAAGTAGTAATATTGCCCCTACAAGGGGGTATTTTTTATTTTGTGGAGCCATGATGGACATATATTATGTTTGTAGCACGAATGGGTCGGGGAATCATCACGATCTCATAGAATACCAACGTAAAATAGCAGCTGTATGCTACTCTGTTTCGTATAGTGAGTGTAGGAAACCGAGGATCTTTTTACTAGAAACGAGGTATTCCATCTTAGTCCTCAGGGGTGACAATGCATATACATTTTGATTCTTTATCTAAGATTAATGTATATTTCTTAAGGCCACATTATCCATGCACTATCCGGTGAATTATGCTCGTCTGTGACCATTATTATATAAAAAAGGCGATTAGCTTTACGCTTGTCAATCGGCCCTTCATTGACACATCCTTGAAAAAGCCTATTTGGCAGTAAAATAAGGAAGGCTGTTAAGGTTAGAACAAAATTTATGAGGTGATTTCGCTATCTGCCCGAGGCCATAATAATTGCATTCACGATGCGATAGGTGATTTTTTATGTTTAGCGCTATAATCCTGTGTTACGTAATTGTCATTTCAACGAAAATAAACCAGTCAAGTGTGAGTAACATTCGCGCCCTGAGGTCTCCGTATAAACTTAAATATGTATGTTCATAGTTCATTGATCCTACAAATAATAGGTAAGATGAGCAGACATTACCATACCTATTATTTTTCGTTGCCGTGTAGTGGCTGTGTAAATATATCCACTAGCCCATATCGTTCCGTATGTGTCGTAAGAAGTGACAGAGGGAAATTGAAGCAGGAGATGGGTAGCATCTTTATGATAACTACTTAAAATAATAAAAAACTGCGGTTAACAACCCGCTCGCCAATGGTGTCAACTATGGCAAAATCCTTCCTGTGATGCAATCTATGGGAAGGCGTATGTAATGGTGATGGTAAGCCAATATTAGTCTAACATAAAGTTGTCCGATTGAAAAAAACATTTGCGGTGGAAAAATTTTTTTCCATACATATATATACGTCACGCTTAAAGCTTTACCTGCTAATGTAAGTTTGTGTTTGCAAAATCATATTTCTTCATATGATATAACTATAAATTTATTTTGAATTTTTTCTTATATTTGTAAAACCTTACTTCCTTCAAAACTTCATGATTATAGGTCAACAGGAAAATCCTATATTTTTTGATGAGTGACTTTGTGAGTATTAAAATATGTAACATTGATTAATGAGAATTTTGAATTTTTTACTTTACTAATAAATGATAGATACAAATATTAGATATTATTTTGAATCTATATCTCTACCCGTTCCTAATAAACGTAAAATGTTTCTTAGGAACATGCCGATGAACGTAAAAGTGATTCTATAGGGGATCTGTTTTCTCCATTTGACTTACGAAACCCTAAAAACTGTTATAAATTTCAATTAAATTACCATTCAGGATGAAAATCAAATCACTGAATAATGAAATAACATCTGTCTTTGGCGTACGTACGAAATAAAACAGGAATTTAGGTAAGTAATCCCGGAAAAACAGAATCGTAAAGCAAAATTTGTAGCCTGTAAATATAAGCATACATTGTCGGGAATTTTACTGCTGCACTCATAAAAGCATGTTTGCTTGTAATATTTCAAGGAATTGGTGTTCAGTGTGATTTATTTTCAAAGCTTTTGTTACAGTTTGGAGAATTAAATGGCTTGCGATAACAAGGTAGATGATTAAATACAAATACAAATTCTGTGTGTGTTATTATCTCATTAGTGTCATTAACTTCCGCAACAGTTGATTAATAGACATTAACTTTTTTAAAACGAAGTGACACACAAAACTTAGTCTATTTGATGGTAAGTGTCTACTGCAGTCTATTGACACTATAAATACAACCAACTATAAACAAAGAAGGCTTCTAATGCGTTGTCACCCTTAAGGAATAAGATGGAATAACTCACAGCCTATTAATAAGTATCTAGTATACTCTATATCACACAGCAGAGCAAGCATTACTATTAGGCGACAAAAATACATAGGTTTGAAGCTACCCATACAAACTAAGCAGAAAATTAGTCCACACACCCAATAAGGATTGTATGTTGAAAATAGAAATAACATTTACTACGTATGGGGGTGGTATTAGTGATTGCACTACCAGTTATCCTGTTCCTTTAATTTTATTTCCTGTAGACGGGAGATAATGAGCACATAATATACTTGATGATAAGTGCATGCGACGGCCCATAGACACCTACATATTATATTCTCTGTTCAAATCAAATTGCAAATACCAGTAAAAGGGGCCTTTGATTATTGTTACTCAACATACGAAACACATCTTTTAGTTTTATGTTAAGTGATATCCTTGCCATTTGTTAAAAGTTACGATTATTTTTTTATTCGTATTTTAAGAAAAAAAAATCCTTTCCTTATGGTAAAGTTTTTATACATAGAAGAACCAAGCTCTCATATAGCTAACAACGTAACAATCACCATAGCGTTAAATAGCAGCTTAATGCTGCTCTGTTTCTTATAGTGAGTGCAGATTTTTTACTGAACACATGGAATTCTATGTTGGTCCTCAAGAGTGAATCTCATCTGTATTTTGATTCTTAATCGAAGTTGGTATGTATGTATGTAATGATAGGATGTAGTCTATGAGCCAAAGTATTTACTTATCATCAGATGGACTGTTTGCTCGTTTGCCAGCCTTATTCTATACTAAATAGGTGAAGTTTTTATGTAACAGTTTATAATGTTATTTTACGTGGTAGAGCCACGCTGCAGCTATATAATGGTATGGTTCTAGCACAATTACGTCGGCTTGACCGGGGAAGGACTACACACTCACAGAACACCAGCGTAAAATAGCAGCTCAATGCTATTGTGTTTTCCATGGCGAGTGTAGAGAACTGGAAACCCTTTTTACTGTAAACGAGGCATTTTGTCTTAGTCGTCAGGGGTGTGGCAATGCATCTGCATATTGATTCTTTATAGAAATGTATTTTTAAAAACGTTACCTCCACACTAAGAATTTTTCCTGTGTCTTGGAGGCAGCTTACATACATAAATTCACATTTCACAAGGAAAAACATCCAGACCCAGTAAAACTATTTGTAGGCCATACAAATACTTGTTCCGCGCGAGAATCGAACCCGCGGTCCTTAGCGCTACAACTCGTTGCTAAGCCACTGCACAACGGAATCGTCAATTATGGGCCACATCATCCACTTACCATGAGGTAGACTGTACGCTCGTTTGCCACCCTTATTCAATAAAAAAAAAAAAACTATATAAACGACATTTTAGTTATTAGCATAAACATGTGTTAATGCTTAGTCAATACTTAAAAGGGTCGAATATAATTTAACTTTAAAAAAGATATTTATACATATCGAATAATTAATGCCCTGACTTCAGAAGCTATGAAATTCTACTATTCGTTTTATTGTTTTGAAGTTGGTTTTCACCTATTTTAAAAGTTTAATTATTAATGTTTAAAGTTTAAAGCTTTAAAATAACATTTAAGAGTACACATATACGAAAACCCTAGAGTAGGATGAGTTTCTTTTTCGTCATTATAAAGAGCTTGATATTTTTTATAGGGTAAGGGTGAAAAGCGAATAAGCAGTCCATCTGATGGTAAGTGGTTGCTGTGGCCCACAGACATCTACATCTATCCTCGATTACGAATCAAAATGCATACGCGATCTCGCCCGTGAGGACTAAGATGGAATGCCTCATTTCCAGTAAAAAAGGGTCTCTGGTTCTCTACACTCACGATACGAAACACAGCAACGTTTAGCTGTTATTTCACGCTGGTATCGTGTGAGAAAGTGGTCCTTCCCCGGTCGAGCCGACCCATTCGTGCTACAGCTATACTTCTAATATAGTTGCAACATGACTCTAACACATAAAATGTACGTAATACTGTTGATTTATTTACTTTCAATCCATTTACTCTGAAGAGATCAATTTAAATGCAATCCTTCAAAGTTCACTTTGTACTTTCTCTTTTTCTCTGCCTGACAATTGCTTTTAAATTATAGTCTTGCTGTTTCGCCGACTTCAAAAATAAAGGTAGTTCTCAATTCGACTGTATGTTTTTATTTGTATGTATATTACGCAATATGTACGCTAATTGTGAATCCATTTTAATATTTATTATTATTAAATAGCTTACACTTCACATGAATAGCAGAATAGAATAGAATAGAATGAAATAGAATGGTTTAGCATGGAATAGCATAGAATAAAATAAAATGGAACGGGATGGAATGGTATAGAATATAAAATTATGAATTTCATTAAATACTAATTTATAGTCATTTTTCACTTTGACCACTGGCTCGATAAAAACTTCTTTTGTGGGAAGAACCAGGAAGAAACCCATCAGGACTGTTTTCCACTGTAACATTAAATAATATAAAATAGGTTGTATAATTGTTTACAACACTCATGTAACAACAATATGTAAGAGATCATCTCATTCCCAGGGAATATAATAAACCATGTAATCATTTATATTATAATGATCCTTCTCATAAGGCCTTTGTTTGATAAAAAATTTAATGTTTGTTATAAACCTTGTATATTTTCTGGGATTTTGTTGTATTAGCGTATATATTCCCCCACGAATGAATTACTTACTTTGTGGAGTCGAATTACTGGTATCACGAGCTTGTTGTTTATTCTTGGTGTTTACAGAGTGCATATTACTTTTTATTCAAATTACTTTTGTTTTGGTGATCATACAATTAACACATAAGATATATAAATATAGTTAAAAATTGAAGACTACAGACTTCCAATTGCCCTGACCTTGAGATACCGTTATCGCTTCTTTCACATCCATACAGTCTCGTCGGTTAACGGTACCTACATACACTTAATTTAGCCCATCTCCAACATATCGCCAATTCGGTCGATAAACTTTCGCCTAAGCAACTCCTTCCCGACTCGGCCATTCACTTCTGGAGCATAAATTTCCTTTGTTATTCTTTCCGCATTGCTTTTTATGTGTGTCCAAGTCACCGAAGTATTCCTTTTTTAATCCTGGTCATAACATAGTCTTGGAAATCATTTTATTCTTAACTAAGTAAAAAGTGTCTCTATATTTACAACGAATCGCAAGTAAAATTAATATCAACAAGGTAAATACCGCATTCTGACAGATATTATCGCATATAGAGTCACTCTATTCGTGCTATAAAAGTTAACGAATTTGCGAAACACACATTCTTTTATACGTACTGCAATAAAATAATATTTGGGTCTTACACACAAATTTTTAAAACTTAGTGCAAATACAAAATAAGTGATTGATTAAATACAGTGTTTTATTACGTCATTAAAAAGAAGAAGTGCACTATTTTACCATTTGGTGTTGGCGTAAATGAATTCATTACCTTATTAATTTTTTTTATAGAATGGGGGTTACAAACGAGCACACAGTTCACCTGGGTAAGTGGGTGCTGTGTCCCATAGACATCTACTTTTTTTCTTAATTAAGAATCAAAAAGCAGAAGTATTGTCACCTCTAAGGACTAATATTAAATGTCTCGTTTCCAGTAAAAAGGTGAGAGACCAACGTCTAGAAATGGATTATATGGGTATTCTGAGCAATTTATAGCGCCCATTGTCACGGTTGGGGGGGGGGGGATACTGAGATGTTCTACGTCCCAATGTCATAGTTAACTACGGCTACGCCCGAATTAAGGCTGAGCACCCCCGCCAAATCTCATTCGTTTGCACATCATCAGCAATCCCATCTGGGTCAAGCGTATGCAGTAAATAAGCTTAGTAAATAGTTTTGTTGCATATAATTTAAGTATAAATAGACAATTCTAATCAGTTAATATGGAATATTGTAGTAATAAACTTCTTACTGTAACTCTGTCAAAATAAATAAATATATTTTTTATTGAAGTTTGGTTCATTATCTTAGTTGGCGCAGTCGGTAGGGACCCGTAAGACCAAGTATTATTTCGTGGCGAATAAAAGTTTTCGCACAAAAATCGGTCCTAAGTCTCAACGTTTTAATCGGGAAAAAAAGGAACAAACAAATTTATTAAGGAACAGACCAACTTCAAGGACGGAGCACCAATATTCCAAAAGGAGCATGGGGAAAACTGCAGCACTGTGAGTCTTCTCTTCTTCTTCGAGACCTTCTTCACCAATCTGTATTTTTCTACCCTTCTTATTATTTGTGTGTTTATATTCTGGTTTTTTGTGGGATTAATGACGCCTAATTACTAGATAAATTCACACTTGTTAATTATTCTAATTAGTTAAGTAATTGAGGAATTTAAATTATTCCATTTAATTTCCTTATAAATTCACTTAATAATAACCCAAGAGTATTTTTTTATTGGTAGTGTATTCTGTAACAAAAAGAAAGAAAAATGGAAAATTTAGTGAGAGTTCCTATGGACATGGTTAAAATTATCCCTAATTTCGATGGTGATACTAGACTTTTACCAGTCTTTATAAAAAATTCGAGTACATATCCATTCATTCGAAGGAAGCCAGTTACAAAACGAATATTTATTCCATGTTATTACAAGTAAGTTATCCGGGGAAGCTGCGAACCTAGTTGGAGAACGGGATTATATTAATAATTGGGACGAATTAAAAACATTACTAAGCCAACATTTTGGTGACCCGAGATCCGAGGAATGTTTGGCTTTGGAACTCGAATCCTTAAAATTCAACCGTAATGAAAATTATGAGGAATTTTGTCACAGGATACAACATTTGAAAGTGTCTTATTTTCTAAGGTTAGCGAAACGATTGAAGATCCGAACTTACGTCTAGCGAAACAATCTATTTATAACCATAGTTCACTAAATGCGTTTCTTTATAATTTACGGCATATTTAGTTAGACTTGTGAGATTACGGAACGTGACTACTCTAGAAGACGCTTTGAAAATTGTCTTAGAAGAACAAAACTTTTAGTCAGTTTATGAAAGTAAAAATTCACGGTCTAATCGAACAAACTTTAGGCCGAGTCCTAACAATAATCACAC
Organism: Parnassius apollo; assembly: GCA_907164705.1. Classification (NCBI taxonomy): domain Eukaryota; kingdom Metazoa; phylum Arthropoda; class Insecta; order Lepidoptera; family Papilionidae; genus Parnassius; species Parnassius apollo. The sequence goes on from CAJQZP010001686.1 coordinate 483,320, forward strand.
TTATTCACCTAGAAATGTTCCCATACGGAGCAATCTAATGCAAATAATATATAAAATATAAAATTAATAATCAGAACAATTTGTCACCCTACGTTAATAATAACCGCTCTTTTAACTCATCAAATAATTCATTCCAATTTAGGCAAAATAACAATCGTAACAATAGCCATCGCAATAATTATCAACAACAATCGACCACTAGGTCACCAGTACCGCCGTCGCCGGGCCCCGCCGGGCTGCGCGTACTCAGCGTCTAACGCAATACCAATCGCCACCTGTGGCGTCGAGTTCGAACACCGATGTAACAATGCGAACTGCTAACTCAAGGAGAATAAACTATACCAATAGCTAAATAAATCAACCTTGCAATTCACAACAATGTATTGCATCAAATCAGTATAATAATTCGGATTTGGCTGAAATTGAAAATTTTTACATATTAGCCTTGACGAGACCGATAGAATAAAAATTAATTGTATGAAACTTTTAAATTTACCACATATCCGTATACTTGAACTAAAAGCTGTCTTTATGATAGACACTGGTAGTACTAGGTCATTTATTAGTCCAGAACTAGCAAAAAAATATTATAGTGATTCGGTACACTTAGAACCGTTTGAGGTTATTAGTACTCACGCTGCCAGTAAACACGGAGAAGTTGTCTACGCAAAGTTACCGAGTATCTTTCATAGTCCACAAAAACACAAGTTTTATGTATATAGTGTAGACGAAAGGTACGATGGGTTAATAGGTAGTGATCTCTTAAAATCGCTTGACGCTACCATTGACATGAAAAACCTAACTTTATATACAAATAATACTAATATCCCAACTATTTACTCGTCGCCAATGAGAGAGACATATAATCTGCCTCCTCGCTGCGAATTAAGAGTTAAATTACCAGTCAACTTATTAAATGGCGAAGCCAAATAAAATTACGTACAGTTTACAGAAGGTATCCGAATGCCTGACGCGATAGTAAATTGCAAAGATGGTTTTGCAACCACAGTTATACAAAACTGCACAGACAGTGAACAAAAATTAGTGGTCACGTCACCATTTAAAGTTGAGATTTTTCATGACACATATAACAATAACTTGAATTTTACAGAAAGTAAAAATAATAATTTAGATATATTACTAGAGGAAAACTTAAATAAATTAAGACTAGAGCACATGAACGAAGAGGAAAAATCAGTGATAGGTAAATTGTGCAGGAAATATAAGGATATATTCTATTGTGAAAACATACCGCTATCTTTTACAAATGAAGTTAAGCATAAGATTAAGACGAAAAATGAGGATCCTATTAATATTAAAGCCCATAGATTACCACCTGCACAAACTAAGGAAATAAAGCAACAAGTAGAGAAAATTTTGCGGGATAATATTATCCAGGAGTCTCATTATCCGTGAAGTGCACCGGTGCACTTAGTACCAAAAAAATTAGATGGATTAGGCATTCAAAAATGGAGAATGGTAGTTGATTATAGGCGACTAAATGACATAACTACAGATGACAAATACCCACTCCCTAATATTAACATCTTTTATCGGAAAGAGCTTATATTTCACTACCTTAGATTTAGCTTCCGGTTACCACCAGATAGTAGTAGAAAAGGATGACAAACCAAAAACAGCCTTCAGCACACCATTTGATCACTTTGAATTTAACAGGATTCCCTTCGGTTTAAAGACAGCTCTTGCTACGTTTCATAGAGCAATGGATAACGTGCTACGAGGGTTACAAGGCTTACATTGCCTAGTATATTTAGATGACGTTATAATCTTCTCAAAAAGCCTACCGGAACATGTAGAAAAACTCAAAGCCGTATTCGAAAGATTCAGAAAAATTAACCTTAAAGTCCAACTCGATAAGTCTCATTTTCTTAGGAAAGAAATACTATATCTAGGGCACACTATAACAAGTGAAGGATTGAAACCCAACAATGACAAAATTGAAGCAATACTAAAATATCCCCTACCACAAACTCTAACAGAATTAAGGAGTTTCTTAGGTCTTGTAGGCTACTATAGGAAGTTTATAAAAGATTTCGTTAAAATCACGAAACCGCTTGCGACTTATTGCAAAAAGAACCGTAAAATAATAATTAATGATTAATACATACAAAGCTTCGAAACGTGTAAAAACTATTAACCAATGCACCCCTATTACAGTATCACCATTTTCACGGACCATAGGCCATTGGCATGGTTATATTCGCTTAAGGAACCAAATAGTAAATTAACCCGCTGGAGGTTAAGACTTGAGAAATATGACTTCGAAATTAAGTACAAGAAAGGCCAACAGAATACAAACGCTGGTGCCCTTTCTAGAATTAGAATCAATGCCATAGAGGACGATTTAGATTCTATCTTCGTAAATACTGACGATAATGATGAAAGACTTCGACATAATTAAAGAACTAAATTCTGAATTCGTAACAATACGTAAAAGAAAACAAAAAGAGGATTCAGTTACGTCAATTTCCGTATCTGGAAAGTGAAAAACAACCTGAATTGATGGAAATCTCAGATGATGGTGCTACAGCGAACTCCGTATCTAATAGGGAACACGAAGGCATTCCGATTTTAAACGAAGCAATAGACTCAAAACCGTGTCAAATACTAGTTCATTCGTGGTTCTCTGATAAATTTTCGGTCAAGGACATGTCTAACAGAAAGCAGCGTATTTTAGAAGTTCATATGCCAATAAATAATGAAACATTAGTTAAAGAATTTCTGAAAGAATATGTTGACTTTAAAAACAAATATTTCATCTATTTCGAAGACCCAGCTTGCAAACTTGTTGAATGTATTGAAAGAATTATTAACTTAACCGATTCCGACCAGGGCCAACCAGAGATAGTGATAAAATATCACGAGGGCAAAACTTGTCATAGGGGTATCCAAACATTTAATAAATTAAAAAGGCATTATTGGTGGCAAAATATGAAAGAAACAATAACAGCTATAATAAATTCTTGCCAACAATGCAGAAAGATGAAATATGAAAGAAAACCTCTTTTCCCATAAAACCTCATATTCAATTAACACAGAGTCAAAGTACAACGTTCCAAGAAGTTTTCTTAGACCTACCATTCATAGAAAGTAAATATTATTTGACAATTGTTGATGCTTTCAGTAAGTTAGGGCAAGCAATAAACATCCCAAATCGCAGTACCCTTGAAGTTGTAAGAGCCTTAATTAAATACTTTAGTATGTATGGTTTACCATAGAAAATAAGTAGTGACTCCTGCACAGAATTTAATAACGAATTAATAAAAGAACTTTTAAATATTTATAAAATAGATCTCCACATAAGAACACCAAATAACCCTAGTTCCATGGCAATAGTTGAAAGATTTCACTCCACCATTAACGAAATATATAGATTAACTAAGTACGATAAAACAGATCTTGATGCCTGCTCTGTGATGACATATGCGATAATGGCTTATAATAATAGTATTCATTCCGCAACAACCTTTACACCATTTGAAATTGTTTTCGGCACCACCGATTCAGGTAACGTCTTCGATATAGATAGAGAACGTAATTTGATACAAAAGCTCTTACAAGATCATAGAAAACGTCTTAAAGTTCTTTATGAATATGTAGCCGATAAATTACGGACAGGTAAGATTAAGGTTATAGAAAAAAGAGGTGGTGAGGAAGTCCCAGAAATTAAAGAAGGGGACGATATTTTTATGAAAACTACTAGGACAAGAAAAGCAAAAGATAAGCCACGTTTTTAAAAAACCAAAGTCGTAGGGAAACCTGATCATAATATAATACCGGTTAAACTTAATAAGAGACAAACTAGAGTAGCTATAAAAATATTAAACGTCCTCCACAGGTCGTGGCTAGTACTTCTGGCATTGGCAAAACTGTCCAACGGCCTAGATCTACAGAACCTGAACACCAATCCGGGGATAGCTCCTCTGAAAGTTGGGATGGCAGTGATCAAGAATAACTCGTGGACCATTTTGAAAACATTAGTTTTAAAGTCGGTAGTTGAACAAATAGATATTAATACTGAACAATATAATTGCGTAAGTAAGATTATTAGTAATAATAGTGAAGTTGGAGATGAATTTAGGGGGTTAGTTAAGCAAATAGAAATATTCATAGATTTAACGAATAATAAAATATTATAATAAAAATAATAAAGTATATTTAGTCCCTTAGGTTCCTTAGTTAAAATTATCTCAGGTAACTTAGACGAAGAAGACGCTAGGCACTTCGACTTACAAATAAGTCAGGTGAATAATAGAGAACATTTGGTCGAACACCGAGTCACTTTGCTACAACAAGCATTTAACAAGCTTGTTAATGCGTCAGAAGACATAAATTCGAATGTCAATCGTTTACAAAATCAGGAAATAGATTCTATACTTCTTTAGGAAAGGTCTCTAAAAATGTTGTAACAACATTAAATACTTTATATCTAATTTCGAACAATTTTAGATGTAATACAAGAAATAGAAACAGTTATTGCTTTTAGTAAGTTACATACTTTACATCAATCAATCATAAACTCAACAGAACTATTAAATATGTTAATAAATATAGAAAAATATGCCAAATTGATTTACCCAGCAAATAAGGAAATTTAATTAAGTTAGAAAGAAATATAGTAGTTAAATCATATGTCAATAGGAATAACTTAGTTTTTGTATTAGATATCCCACTAATTGAACCAGACATATACACATACTACAAAATAATACCAATTCCAATATCTAATTCCGATGTTACCCATATCATAATCCCATCATATCCTTTCCTATTGGTGAAAAGATTGAAATACCGATCAGCGGTGAGTCCCTGTGAAGAAATCGACGACGAAAAGTTCTTATGCCCAGAGGAAAGTCTCGCAGAGTATCCAGCTGAAACATGTATTGAATAAATAATGCACATGAAAACCAACCATAGTAGCTGCCAGCAACATAATATACGATTGGAGAATTTGAAATTTCAGAGGATCTTCAAGAACTATTGGCTACTGTATACCACTAAAGAATTGATAATAACTGAACACTGTCCAGAATATGTCCAGAAATACCAAGTGCAAGGCACATATAAAATGATACCTAATCAAGAATGCAGAACACAGGTTGAAGACATTCATCAACGCTCCGAGGTACTTTGCGAATATCAAACTTCAGTTTCCCACAATCAAGATGGCAACCGTACGAGAGGATGACATCAAGAAAGAAGCAAAACAATTAGATTTAAGAAACGTGGACTTCAGTGATATAAAAGAACTAATAAATAGTGCTAAATTCAGTGATAACCATAAGTTTATATCTCATTACAGATATAGTAATCTGTATAGTATTTACCATTTTTAAATTCAAATTATGTTATCGAAATTCTCCGAAGTCGCTTGAGCCACCTTCGGATAATTTCTCTCTTGAGGGGGGAGGAGTTAAGGCTGATCACCCCCGCCAAATCTCATTCGTTCGCACATCATCAGCAATCCCATCTGGGTCAAGCGTATGCAGTAAATAAGCTTAGTAAATAGTTTTGTTGCATATAATTTAAGTATAAATAGACAATTGTAATCTGCTAATATCGAATATTGTAGTAATAAACTTCTTACTGTAACTATATTTGCGCACACGCTCCATTGGTGTAGCGCTCACCGCGCCACTATTGTGTCCGCCCAAACTGTGACTGCGTATGCGCTAAAGGCGGTACATGTTGGACCACACCGATCACAAGTACCAGGGCATCAGAAGCACACTCAAAAAAATATACGTAATATACGTAATCGCTGGGCTGACTTTGTACTATTATATAGTTATTATAATCATAAGAAACCCTAAAAAAATCCTGCTTTATAAATATGCCACTTAAGCGGACTCCACCACGTATAGCATCCTCGACGGAACCCAGGGAATCACCATACCACGGTGGCTCTGAACCCAACATCTCTACCTATAAGGATGATTCTGATGTAGGAGATTTTTCCACTAACATGAGTACGCGTGCAACTAAACGGAAACATGACCAAGACTTCAAAGATGAGCTACAGGCATTTAAAGTAGACATCCTTAGTACCCTGAACTCTTGGAAGGATTCTCAAGAAAATAAGATGGAGACAATTCTTATGAGCATAAACGAGCTTCGCAACGAATACAAAGAATTGCACACAAGCGTGAAATTTTTGAGCAGTAAATATGATGAGATAAGGGAAAAAATTGCTTCACTAGATAAAGAAAAACAAGAACAACTAAAATATATTCGAGAACTCGAAAACAAGATAGAATCTATGGAGAGAACTCAAAAATGTTCCACTATAGAGATTCGGAACATACCTAAACAACAAAGGACTGAAACCGCGGATGATCTATTTAACATTGTCCAAAATATAAGTAGTGTTTTAAATGTACAACTACAAGCCTATAATTGTAGAGTTCATCAACAAAATATCAAAGGATAAATTTATCTCAGCAGTAAAATCATTTAATAAGGAAAACGCAAAGAATAAATTAAATACTACCCACTTAAAAATTAATCAGACTCGTACACCAGTATATGTAACAGAAACCTTGACAGCAAATGCTAGAAAGCTGTTTTATATGAGTAGAGAATTTGCAAAGGAACATAAATATACATTCTGCTGGGTTTCGTTTGGACGCATATATTTAAGAAAAGAAGAGGGTATGAAACAAATTCGTATTGATTGCGAAGCAGATCTGCAAAAACTCAGGGAAAAATGACTATTAACTTTAATGTTTTGCATGCTCAAGTTAGTATTTACAGTAGAAAATAAGTTTAATTGTATAAAAGTTAATTATACTAAATTCTATGTTTTCAAAGGCCGGTTACTACATTTTAAAAAGCAAAATATTTTTCTTATGTACACAATACACAAAACAAAATACTACTACTACTGTTACCACACATCACACAATGTTATACATCTTTTTATATATAACTCACTAAAATATATAATTTATAAACATTTACATATTGCAAAGCAAGTGTTCATTTCAAAACGAATTGTTTTTTATATTGTTATAATAGTGTACCGTTTTTGCGACGCCTTGACGTTTGCTTATAATTATCAAATTGCATGTAAAAAAGCCAAACATATGAAACTATGTGTTTATACAATTGAAATTCAATCTGTTTAATAATAATATTACATCTGAATTGGATAAAAATAAATCCAACTGTACTCTGATTGACGATGTGTCGCAATGCTCACAACTTTTGAAAAGTCGTGATGGTTCCGAAACTTTTTGCATCCTTACTGCAAATATACGGAGTATAAACCGCAACTTCGATCTGCTATTGGATTTTTTATCGGCAATTGATAAAACAATGGATATGATAGTTTTAACCGAATGCTGGTCAAGAAAGGATATCCCTCCCCCAAATATAACCGATTACAATGTACATTACTCTAAAAAGCTTTTAAATCAGAATGATGGCATAGTGGTATATGTTCGTAAGGTCTTTACAGTTATCGCCTCTGAACCGAACTTAATTGAGGGAAACTGCCTTGTACTTGATTTAGATAGGTTTTCGGTTATTTGTTCATATCGACCACCCTGTTACGCAAACCCTCGACGATATCTACAATCTTTAGATAGCTTATTACAAAAATTCACTAACAGGCACATCATTCTTACAGGCGATATAAATATTAATACGATGCCTTTCGACATTCATAATAATCAATTAAATGAATATCTGTGCATATTAGCTACTCATGGTTTGGAACAAGGTGTTACACATCCAACGAGGCTCAACAACTGTCTCGATCACTTTATGATAAAGACGACTAAAAAATGGCAAACCATGGTTTTTCCACCATTAACTGATCACAGTCCTATCCTATTACAAATAAAAAACGCCCGACTGCCAAAGATAAAAAGCACACACACAAAACAGGTACTAGACTACGCCCGGGCGTTAAATAATCTAAGTGCCATGGACTGGTCACATTATTTTAAGTTGCGTGATGTAAACCAAACTGCGGAACATCTTGTCAATATTGTTACGAATATAATTAACGAGTGCACTAGCACTAAGTACATACCCAAAAAGAAAGCACCTCTTAAGCCTTGGATCACGATAGGCGTTGTAAGATCAATTCGTAAAAGAGATAAGTTGCATAAAGGGGCCAAACTACGACCGAATGAAGACACAATTAACACATATAAAAATATAGGAACACTTGCAATAAAATATTAAAATTTTTGAAGCAGCAGTATTATCAAAAGGAACTACTAAAAAGTGAAAAAAATATCAAAAAAACCTGGAATATAATAAAAGACATTTGTAATATGAAAACGAAAAACGATGTGCCTCCAGAGTTGCTTAAGATTGGGAGTTAAAACGGTCGTTAAACAAGATCAACACATACTTCACAACCATTGGTAAAAGTCTGGCGGACGTCATCCTACAGAAACTAAATAAAACGGAGCTCGAATTAGCAAGGCAAGCGTTTGTACAATCAAACTCTCAGCTTCAATCTATGTCTTTCGCACCCACAGACCCATATGAAATTAATAAAATAATGAATAATCTAAAATCTGATAGTGCACCAGGTCATGACGGCATTTCCACTAGGTTTGTCAAATTGGCAAAAAAGTACCTTGTATATCCAATTGCACATCTTTGTAATCTTAGCTTAGAACAGGGAATATTTCCCGATTTATTTAAAACGGCTATCGTGTCTCCAATTTTTAAAATGGGGGACAAACAAAATGTCTCGAACTATAGACCGATTTCTATGCTGTCTACCATGTCAAAAATTGTGGAAGGGTTGATCAACCGTAGGTTGATTATTTATTTAGAGGAAAACAAACTATTAACTGATTATCAGTATGGGTTTCGCAAAGGAAGGTCAACGGATGACGCCTTATTGAAGTTGACATCTTTAATTAACTATTATGTTGATAGAGGAGAGAAGGTCATTGGTGTTTTTCTTGACCTAAAGAAAGCTTTTGACACAGTATCAATTCCGATACTATTGTCTAAACTAGAGGGCTTGGGCATCCGCGGTCATGTATACCAATGGTTCCATAGTTACTTGGCAGGTAGACAGCAATACGTTAGAGTAAATAAAGACCTAATTGACGCCTCAACCTGTGGATTCGGTATTCCACAGGGCAGTACATTAGGCCCGACTCTCTTCTTGGCGTATATTAATAGTCTTCCAAACGCATTAACATCTAATACGGAAGTGCTAATATTTGCTGATGACACTGTCTTACTATTTCATGGGCAGAGTTGGAAACAAGTACAAACTTTTGCAGAAACCTGTTTTAAGAATGTCTCAGCTTGGTTAGAGAATAACTTACTCACACTAAATATTTCAAAGACCAAATACCTCTGCTTCTCGAGGTCTGCAACTTCAGGTCCAGCTCAAGACTTTACAATCACACTACATTCTTTACCATGTAATGGAAAGCTTACTAGCCAATGCAATTGCAGCACATTAACTAGAGCCAGATGTATTAGATACCTAGGTATTCAAGTAGATGATAAATTGAGCTGGAAAGAACAAATCATTAGCATCTGTTCTCGGGTTAGAAGACTTATATATATATTTAGACAACTAATAACAGTCGCTAGTAAAAAATTCTTATTCAGACTTATAAAGCGCTCTGCCAAAGTATCATTAATTATTGTGTGACGACGTGGGGTAGCGCACCAAAAACAACAATGATTCAACTTGAACGCGCACAAAGAGCAATTTTAAAAGTACTAATGCACCTACCGTACCGACATCCTACTAATAAAGTCTACAACGAGACTCAGGTACTCTCAGTTCGCAAGTTGTTTATAATTCAAGCTCTCCTGAGATACCACCGTGTAACTGCCTACTCACTACCACGAACCAGTAAAAGAAGATTTCGGTGCCCTATACCCACTACCAAAACCACCTTTATGCAACGACACTACAATTTCATAGCACTATACATATATAATAAAATTCCCACCGAGAATATTGTTAGCCTTATAACTCTAAGCACCAATAGATTTAAAAAATATGTATTGAAATGGTTGCAAAATCTTGACTATGTCCAAACTGAAAATCTTCTTACAATATCTAAATAAAATACAATCATTAAAACACGCACAGACACAATCACACCACACACACACACACACACACACACACACACACACACACACACACACACAAGCGCGTGCGCACGCGAGCGCCACACTTCCGCACATACGCACAACAACAATAAACAACACATTAAACAGTATGTAACAGTAACGGCTATAAATTAATATTAAAGAATAATAAATTGTCTTATGTACTTGCCGAATATAGACCTAGAACTAAGAATTAGGGAAGGCACTGTTTCCTGAGATACAGGTGATAACCTAGTTCAGGAGACAGAGCTCCTTTGTATTTAGACATATTTGGTTGCTAATAAACGTTATTTATTATTATTAACTCTGTCAAAATAAATAAATATATTTTTTATTGAAGTTTGGTTCATTATCTTAATTCCCGCGTTAAAGACCACATAGCTGATGTGAAGACATCGACGCTCCGGGAAGTCTGCAGTCTGTGAACACGTACAGGATCGCCCCAGTTACTACATCAGATTTGATATACCACAAATCCTCGCTAAAGAACACCGAGAAGACGTCTGGGTGCGATCATCTCCTTGAGATCATATAATTAATTTAAAAAAAAACTGGCGGTAGTCGTGGTTAACTCTGACATTGGGACGTCGAACACCTCAGTCTCCCGGTGACCATGGGTGCTGTAAAATGATCGAAACGTCGGCGATATAAAATAAATTATTATACGCGATAAAATTCGTAAAAACTAGTTTTCTTTTAGTTTAATGTGTTCGCGTAAATATAAGAAATCATTACAAGATATTAAATAATTTTAACAAGGACTTACAGTATAGCGGCGGTGTAAAAATATCCACTACCTTTTATCGTCGCATGGGTGTCACTTACGACGACAGAGGGAAACAAACTAGAAGATGGACAGTAGCGTCTTCTTAATAAAAACTAAAAATAAAGATTTGAACCTAAAAAGTCATCATACGAAATACATCAGCATTATGTTGCTATCTCTTACGTTATCGCACGAACGCACGCATGAACGCACGCATGCACGCACGTATACACGTACGCACGCACGCACTTCAACAGTAAAACAACGCATAAAATTAAAAATAACAATTCCATTCGCACCAGCGGGGATCGAGCTCGGGTTGCTAGCGTATTATGTAATTTGCGGCAAGCGCTCAGGGGAGCTACTACGGTTAAAAATAATTTTTAGAAAAGCGTAATATAGTTTTGTTTGTGAATGACAAATGACCGTTAAAAATGTCGAATTCTTTAGCTGTGCTAGCTTGAATTTTACTATACTATGGCTTCCCTGAGCCTCTCCGTTTCAATAAATGAACGTTATCCCAATTATCAATTTGGATAATTTTAAAAGGCGTTTCCATAATTGCTAAGTAGATATTATTCATAAAACTTACATTAATGGAATATGAAGAATGCCGTGTGGGGTTTTTATGTTTTAAATGAAAATAATTTTGTTTTCAATTAAAAATTTGAGTGATAAAATTCATATTATATGTATTTTTTAAAGATCGTGAGGTCTGTAATAAAATAACACAGTAAAATAATACATAATTAGTAATAACCTAAAACATTAATTTGTAGCACATATATCAGTGAAGCATTCATACTTCTCAGACCATATTTAGATTACAGAAAGGTAGACTTATTCTTTGGTTAGGTTAAGTAGGTACTTACATGAAGTGTTTGCTTAAGATTTAAATAAGCATGAATGAAACTGTTATCGAGTAGTATTAATTAATTGTTTTCCTAACATTTTCCTGAACATGTATTGTGTGTTGAAATTGATCTAGTATGCCATATTATTTTAAAGTATTGTATTATTCAATTATAGTTGTATTTATATATTGGCCACAAACAACAGTAGTTTCTCTAAAAGCGCGAGTGCCACGAGTGGAAATATTTTATAGTGCTATGTTAGTATTATGAAATATTGCCTGAAACGGGCGGCCATGCGGTGGTCCTAATGAGAATTTACGCACGTAAACGATATTGTTGTTTATGGTACACTCTGATGTGATTATCCCTCTTCCAGCGTGCCGGTTCGCGGCTAACGGTGATCTGCGGCCGCGTTTGAAGCCTTAGCACTTAATATAACAATAAATATCAAAGATTTTTAACTTAAGAGATTTTAAGTGTGTTGTTAATCCTGCTATATCTCGTATGGTGAGTATTGAAAACTGCCTCGTTGGTCTAGTGGTTGTTTAGTGCGACTGCTGATCGTGAGGTCCTGGGTTCGAATCCCGGGTCGGGCCAAAAAGTTAATTATTGAGTTTTACCATCAAGAAAGTCTCAGTAGTTGCCCGGAGTCAGGAAGTTGGCGGATTCTCACCCCCGTGACTCGGAAAGCACGTAAAACCGTTGGTCCTGCGCTTGATCGCTCTCCGGTTGTGTCGGTTTATCGTCCCATCGGATTACGAGAGTGAGGGAATAGGGATAGCACCTGTGCTTGCGCATACACTTCGGCACTATAATCCTGTCCTGCGCCGATGGCTAGCCTCCGTTGAAACAGGTCGCCGTGACCGAAATTCGGTCTGGAGGACATTATTATTATTATTATTCCTGGGTTATTAATAGAGTAATCACATCTGGGTGGGCTGGATAAATATATAAAGGGAAAAATAAATATACTTAAATATATATTTAATATACTAACATAAATAAATAAATAAATAAATAAAAGCCCAACCAGATGGAAGCCCTCAGCAGGGGAGACCAAACGGCCGAGGGTTAGGGTGAAAGGGAAAGAAACCGGCGGACGATGCGCGGTATCGAGGAGCACCGCCTTCTGCATTTGAGCCCGGAGCGCTCCGTCACGGAGTCTCAGTCGCCTCAGATGGCCCGAGAGGCTGGCTGGGATTAACCCGTTTGCAGACACAACTACAGGAATAATTTCGGTCGGCAGACCACCCCACATGTCGGTCACCTCGTGAGCCAGGTCCAGATATTTTGATTGCTTGTCTATTTCGGCTTTCACAAGGTTCTCGTCATACGGAATGGTAATGTATACCAAAAATATCCTTGACTGTGCCCGATCCATCAGCACAATATCAGGCTTATTCGCTAGAATAGTCCTGTTCGTGATGATGGCCCGGTCCCAGTAGAGCCTGGCGCGGTCAATTTCGGGCACGGCTTCCGGCAGGTACTTGTAATATGGCACTTTCCGGTCCACGAGATCGTATTTCACAGCGAGCCACTGGTGTAGAATTCTGGCTACTAGGTTGTGCCTGTGCAAGTACTCAGAGTTAGAAAGCGTCGAACAACCGGAGATGACATGCCTAAGTGACTTACCGGGATGGCGACAAGCTCGAAAAATGTCGATGGTGCCATCCTTTAGGATGTATCTCCGATAGTTGTTGGTCTTAATAACCTGATCCTGTATTGCACAGACAAAACCCTCGGTTTCCCCGAAGAGGTCACCGAAACGTAGCCAGTTGAGGGAGGCGACTGTATCTACGAAGGGCTCGTGTAGAGCTCTGTAGTACCTCCCGTGGAGCTCCTTCTCCTTCCATACGGTCTCCCGGTCGGAAATGCTAAGCACTGTTGGGTCCTGCCATTGCTCGTTGGCTAAGGATAGAGGGGTAAGCCCTTTATCACTAGAAATGAGGTCATTATATAATGGATCATTCGATCTCGCCAGGAAGTAATCACGGAGACTGTACAATTCGCGATTATGCATGGTGAGCGCGCTCAGAAAACCACGCCCACCATGCTTTCGCGGCAAGTACAGCCTCATTACCGACGATCTCGGATGATGCATCCTATGGGACGTCATGGTAGTGCGGACTTTTCTATCCAGGGCGTTAAGTTCAGTCTGGGTCCACCTGAGTATGCCAAAGGTATACATGAGGACAGGCATGACCCAACCGTTATATGCGTGTGTCTTATTCACACCGGACAAAAGGCTGTTAAGCACTTTGGTCAAGCGTGCATAAAACACGTCGCAAACTGACTTTCATACCAGCTTCATCGATACCGATGTTCTGTGACATACCCAGGTATCGGTACGTTTCAGCCTCGGAAAGGGTCCTTAAGTTGATGGGCATAGATAAGCCTATGCCCTCAGAGTTAGCAACCCTTCCCCTTTCAACATGGAGGACCGCACACTTATCCGTCCCCAGCTCCATTCCAATAGAATTGCTAAATTCACAAGTGATGTTTAGCAATTCCATAAGATGGAAGCGACTGGAGGCGAATAACTTGAGGTCATCCATATAGAAAAGGTGGGTCACTTTTGTACCTCCTTTTCGAAGCTGAAATCCCCTCCCGGAGCCCTCTAGTAAAGTACTGAGAGGGTTCAGAGAGAGGCAAAACCAGATTGGACTCAGACAATCGCCCTGGAAGATACCCCTTCTTATCCTTATGTGGTTCTCCGCAGCCATCATCCGCTCGCTCAGATGGCAAAGGATCGTACTCCATTGCCCCATATACTGCTCGAGGAAGTCTCCTACTGTACAGTTAATTTTGTACAGCTGGAGGACCCTCTATAGCCATGTATGGGGCACCGATTCGACTCGGCCTTCCTGTAGTCTATCCAGACGACAGAGAAATTCCGACGGTTGGGTTTCACCACTTTGCCAATGATCGCGTCAATGAGGAGTGGTTCCTTGGTACCACGACCACCACCCCAACGTCCATTTTGAGCGCGTGAGATCACCTGATTTAGCTCCAGGTGACGAGTGATTCTCGCGCTCAAAATGGATGTCAGTGTCTTATATATGGTGGGTAGACACGTGATGTGGCGGTATTTGCTCGGGTCTGTGGTATCCTGATCTTTATGAACCAAATAAGTGATCCCAGTAGTGAAGAGGCTCGGGAGCGACTTCTGATCGAGAGCCTCTTTAAACTGTCGGGCGAGCACAGCGTGACAACTACGAACCCCTTCAGCCAGTAATGATGCAGCCCATCGAGCCTCGGACTTTTCCAGTTCGGGGCCCTACGGACCGCCTCAGCCACGTCTTCAGGCGTTATGGTGACGGGGTCCATAGGCGTAACACTTGCATTCTGGCTCGCCACAACTTCCATCCAAGGGCCCTCGCTGTGGTTTACGGGCTCAGACCACAGGCCACGCCAAAATGCGACAGTGTCAGCCTGATCCAGTCCTGGGCCCGCTCCACATACCTCTGGTCGCTCCAATGATTTATAGAGCCTCATCTGATCACTCTGGAAGAGACGATTCTAGTTGAACCGCCTTGACCTCTCGCTAAATCGTCGAATCCGCTTCCCCCACGCAGCGATTTTTTGCTTCAGGTCATCTATGCGCTCCGTTAGTTTCTGCGTGATATCCGGCTGGGACAAGCTAATATTTGTCCCAGGAAACGCCATTCTAACGGTGCGCACAACTATCGGTCTATTATTACCCGACCTGAAGCTTGTCAGTCTGCCGATAAGGGCCCTTGCCTTTGCGATACGGTCCTCAATTCTTTTTCTCCAAGCTGGGATGGCACTACTTTTTTGAGTAGCACGTCCAGCCACGGGAAGTTTAGTGCCAATAATACGGCATACTGCCAGTGCGGCGCCAAAAAGAATTGAGTCCGTCTCGCAAAGGTCCCGGTTGGCTTCCAAATAGGTCACCAGCATTGGGTTAAGAGCCCGCACGACAGCCCGATTTCGCTTGCTAAGGGGTTATGCGGGGGTGTTATGCGGGGAAGTCGCCGTCGATTTTCGAGAGGTATGCTGCGCGTTTCCAGCATCGACTCTTCCAATATGCTCCTCATTTTCTCTAGTTCGTGGGAGACTATTCCATCATCGTCTGAATTAGACACAAATGGAATATTGACGGCAGCATCCACATATGCAGTTTGTTGCACATCTAGTGGCGCCGCATTCCCAGCCGTAGCATTTCCATTCAATGAAGGAATAGGCTCACGTCGTAGTCGTTCGAGTTCGGCGTCACCAAATATGTTGGAGCGCAGGATGTACCGAACTCGGTCTGCCAGGTTTTGCTCAGTGACGGATAGAGATCTCTACTCCAGCTCTGCAAAAAAGCGATGCATCCGAGCCCGATACGCCAAACATCCAGTTTCTTCCCCTTTTGTCCTAAAATACGCCCGCAGCGCGTTTGTGTTCATTAATTTTGACCAACGCATGCGACGTGCTCCACCAGCGGCGGGTGCCGCTTGCTGAGTCCGAGAAGACCCAGCCAACACCAAGCCTTCTGGTGGGGATGATGGATGCGGGGGGCTGCTAGGTGGTCTTGCAATACCCCGCGCTCGGCTGGCGGCCCGCATGCTGTCGCGTCCAGCGCCAGCTCCAGACGCGCCCTGGCGACCTCCAGGCAGTGGCCCCTTGCGCACTATCTTTTTTCCATCATCCATAATTTGGGCGTCTATTAACGGGAGACGCCCAGGCCCGGCACCGTATCGTGGACGGCCATAAGCACAAACGGGCCTTTGCACCCTGAATTCTGCCGAGGCATGGCGCTCACACCTTTCGCAAGGCGCTGACTGACTGCGTTGACGTAGCAGTTTTACCACTTAACTGTTACGTCAGCGGGCGATGGGATCGTCAATTCCCTACGCCATTATTATTATTATTATTATTATTGAGAAGTGGATACCCATTTTACTAGAAATGAGGCATTCCATCTGTTCCTCAGGGGTGAATTCTGCATTTTGATTCTTAATAGAGGATAAATGTAGATCTCTATGGACCACAGCATCCAATTATCATCAGGCGGATTGTTTGCTCGTTTATCACCTTTATTCTATAAAAGTAAGCTGGCTTCCAGACGTACTCCCAGGCAAATGATTCCTATCACCTAGTGGTGGACTAGGAAAATAGTTTACAAAGGAGTATTTTACGCTATTTTAAAATCTTTTTACTGGTTCATGGTGGTACATATTATATGCAACCTGGTGCGAAGGCAACACAAACACGGAGACGCACGCCAGTGATATACGTAGGCGGTCCCATAATGAATTGGCCTAACTATGAACCAATGAAAGAAATGAAACGAAACCAATTTTATTTTTCAATATAATCACCATGAATACTAACACACTTCTGACATCTGTGAATCAACATCTCTAAACCTTTATAAAAATAATCACATTTTTTATCCTCAAAATGACTGAAGACGGCCGCCTGCAACTCTTCATCGCTTGAAAATTTTCTTCCTCTTAAGTCCCGCTTTAAATTTGGAAATAAATAATAGTCGGACGGGGCCATGTCTGAACTGTAAGGTGGATGTTGAATTTCTGTGAACCCGCATTGACGAACTGCATCCTTCGAAACACCAGCGGTATGAACAGGGGCGTTGTCATGGAGCAACAGGACACCTTTAGACAGCTTGCCTCTTCGTTTTTCCTTTATCTTGTCTCGTAATTTATATATTAAAGAAGCATAATATTCGCCGTTCACGCCTGTATTACGTTCTTTAAAATCCACCATCAAAATGCCTTGAAAATCCCAAAATATTGTGCACATCAGTTTTTTAGTCGATTGTTGCACCTTTGCCTTTCTAGGGGGCTTTTCACCCTTATAACGCCATTCCATTGACTCGCGCTTGCTTTGTGGATCATAACACAAGATACAAAGTTTCATCACCAGTCACTAGTCGCTCGATCACACTCTTTGGATTTTCGCCACAAAGATCCAAAAACTCCGAAGCGCAGCACACTCTTTCCTGTCTCTGTACCGCTGAAAGAAGTTTCGGTATCCATCTTGCACTCACTTTTTTCGTGTGAAGATGTTCATGGATCGCGCGATGAACGGTACTCTTAGAGAGCCCAAGCCTTGCTGCAATTTCTCTAATTTTCAAACGGCGGTCACTCAGAACCTCCTCTTCGAAAAGAGCAATCGTTTCGGGAGTGAGCACTTCCACAGGTCGACCGTCGTGGCCAAAGTCTTCGACGGTTTCTCTCCCGAGGCGAAACTCTTTCACCCAATTTTTCACTGTGCTATAGGAGGGGGCAGACTCCTTATACACGTCATCCAATCGTTCTTTTATTTGGGCAGGGGATAAACCTTCTTTAAACAGAAACTTTATGACACTTCGATACTCAGTTTTTGACATTTTGAAAAAATACGCGACTGTCGTTATTCAAATGCCTGTTAAACTAAGACTAAGCATTTCATGTCGATGCATGTTTCTTATATTAAGTGCACGATAAACGTACTATTTAATGCAACACAACATGTAGCGACATATCGCGTTGAACTATATCAGGCCAGTTCATTATGGGACCGCCTGGTACCTCTACGTATTTTCAAATCGCGGTAGCTGACTTTTCTTTTTCTAAATGCCGCTCGCCCCCTCCTTCCGCCACCCTATCGCTGCTCCTAGGGCCAGTTCTAGCACTGGACTACATGGAACACAGGAAAGATATGAACCTGAAACACCTATAAACCTATTGGTACGGTTGAGTTAGTTTTTTATATTTGAGTTATTTTATACCTTTCACCTTCATATTTTTTTCATTTCCTTAAACTCCACCGAAATTACGGTTGTATTTTAAATGACGGGTCAAATTTAATAACCTTACTTAATTTATTTTAAGCAACAACATTATAATAAACTTGATAACAAACTGACTGAACAGGTATAGGTATAGTAGGTAGTACAGTAGGTATTTGTTTTATTCGTTTTACAATTATAATCAAGATCTAAAGTCAATTTATACCGAAATAGCACATTTTATATTTCATCTTGTAAATTTTTTATTAAAAAACTGTTTTATAAGTAAAGTAAAGACGTGTAAAAAATATAACGGGGTTATGAAGAAAAATCACAACTACTATAAAAAAAAACTTTATGCTAAAATAAATGGTTTTTGTAATAATAATAATTAATATAGGTATTTCCAACTATTGTCACACAAATATAACTCGATTGTAAATACTCTATTTGTTATATTTAAGTTATTATATTTGTGTGTATAGTGAGACATTTGAATCGATATGTTATTTCTTTCTCAAATATCCTCACGAGACATTTCATTTTATGAAATAAAATTTATTGAAGTTTATGAGTACCAATATACAAAGATACTACGAGATTGCTTGATATGATTGCATTGTATTCTCCGATCTGTTTGACACAGAGGCAACCGAGCTTAGATATGCATAACGGCCAGCATCTAACAGATATTCTGTGTTCATTACACAGATCTATGCTTTGTAATGCTCTATTACTGTTCTACTCTGGCAGTGCATATGACAGATAGGAATTGTAGGCATTGTAGGTAAATTAAATGGGCTTCCTTCTACAAGTTAAATCCAATACTATTGATAATTACTTTTTGAGGGGCTGATCTGCTTGGGTTTGCTATGCACTGATGAGCTTCATATAGTAAAGTCTTATTTAAGTTTATCATAGAACAAGATTCAGTTACCAACGGGTCTATATACTGTTATTTGGATACTATTGAAATATTAATCTTAACTAATAATGATAAAATAGAGGATATCTGAGGAGTTTCGTTAGCCATTTCTTGTCCGGTCAAAGGAATCTCATTGCGTTAACATTTGACAAAACCAATTTTATTAAATAAAACTAATTTTATGGATTCGATAGCGTTCAATTTAAATGTTTTAATTTCCGTTTCGACCGCTTTACAGCAGCGCACATGGCCATGACCAAAGAGTGGGGGGGAGGGGAGGGTCGTTAGGTGTTTGTTGTTTTGGTGTTAAGAGGGACCAAACGGACATGAGGCTCTATATAGGCCTTTTAAAGTCCACTGCTGAACATAGGCCTTCCCCATAGATTTCCTCATGGCAGGATATTTACCATAGTTGACACGCTTGGTAAGTGAGTTGTCAACAGATGTTTTTTTTATTTTTAGTCGTTATTTGGAAGACACACAGAATGCTGGCGTAAAATAGCAGCTCAATGCTGCTGCGTTTCCTATGGTGAGTGTAGAGAACCAGATATCCTTTTTACTGGAAACGGCATTCCATCTTAGTCCTCATGGGTGGCAACGCATCTGCATTTTCATCCTTAATTGAGGATAGCTGTAAATGTCTATGGTCAATATATTTATTTAAAACATAAAAGATTTTTAATATTGATATGGTCACAATAAGATGTTGTTATGTTAGCTAATTACGTAATAACTTAAAGACCCTTAAGTAGGGACTGAATAAATTAACCGACTTGGTATTACATGGATCTCACAACTTTTTACGATAGAAGAACTGAGTTACGAGACTTGGTTTTTTACAGGTTATGTTTTTGGTGGCATCTCATTTCTTTTTGTAGATATTCCTACTTTTTTCCTTCCGGTACCTTCTACTTCTTGATTACCAACAAAGTATCTATTATTTCATTATATTATACATATACAGGTATACTGATTTATTCACTGCAAATGTAACTTTGTAAAAGTAAAGTAAAGTAAAGTTACAGCCTATATACGTCCCACTGCTGGGCTCAGGCCTCCCCTCATTTCTGAGAGGGTTTAGGGCAAGGAAGTGTCCGCCGCGCTGCCCAAATGCGTATTGACGAACTTCACATGTCTTCGAAATATTTTTTTCTTATTCCTCAGACATGCAGGTTTCCTCACGATGTTTTCCTTCACCGCCGAGCACGTGGTAAATCAGCACTTAAAATTGCAATTAACAATTTCATTGGTGCCGGCGGGGATCGAACCCGGGTTACTCGCGTTCTGTTATATTTACAGCAAGCGTTAACCACTGAGCTACCACGGCTCTTATTTTGTGCAAATGTAACTTTGTAATCCTATATATTTATATGGGATTACAAAGTTAAGTTAAAAAGTACAAATTAAAAATTATGCAGTTAGTGGATCTAGAAAACTGTTCTAAGTTTGAAGCTTCTATGTCTGCTAGAAGTGCCTTAGAGTTTTGATGATCGTTCAGTCAGTGAGTGACAAAACTAAGAAGCTTTGACTACCTAATTATAATTCCTAAACTACTGGTTCAAATTAAATGAGAAATATACTATGTCTATACTATGCCTGCTTGGTTTATGAAAATTCAGGTTTCTAGTTCTATACACAACGAAGTTATAGGATGTCGAAAATGGCCTGAGTTGCTTTGAGAAAAGTATGGTAACGGCGGTGCCGCTTTTTTGCTAGACTTGGCGGGGGCATTTCCGTGCCCCCAGATTTAACTGTCAACATGAATATCAAATACTTACTTACTTATCTTCACGCACAATCCCTAACGGGGTAGCCATAGAGAACAGATCGCCAAGTGTCACGATCCTTACATACCTCTTTCGCTTCTTTCAGGTTCATTAACTTCTTCATACATGCACGTCTAGGTATCCGAGTACTCTTGACCTTCCCCTCTTCGAGCAATTTGCTCACATGGTCTTCGAAAGTAGGTCTCGGTCTACCTCGACACCTTTTAATATTTACTTTCGCTCTATATATTTTCTTCACCATTCGGTCTTCACTCATTCGCTCAACGTGCCCAAACCATTGGAGTACGCCCCTATCAATTTTTGTGATAAGGTCATCTTTCAATCCTGCCATATTGCGAATCTCTTCGTTTCGCTTTCGTTCGGCTATGGTAACGCCACACATTTTACGAAGAGATCGCATCTCCACTGCATTCAACTTGCTTTTATGCTTCTTCTGGCATATACAGGTTTCGGTGCCATATAACAAAGTCGGTACCAACACTGCGTTATGTAGTGCAAGGCGTGCACTCTTTACCACGCCTTGCCTTTTGACTAATGCATTCAGGGCACCATTGACTTTGTTTCCGGCAGAGACACGCCTATCCACATCTAAATCACATCTTCCATCCCGGCTGAAAGCACTCCCCAAGTATACAATTTCATTTACCTGTTCTAGACATTCCTGATTTACCCATATTTCACATTTCGTTCTCTCTTCATCCTTTTCAAATACCAGAATGAATATCAAATGAAAATACTAATTAAAGAAATTACAATATGCAACGCATTTGTGTGCTGAAATTATAAATTTCGTCTGACTGTATGTCATATTTCAATATCATGTAAGATAATATTAACATACCTAGGTGGATTGAAAAGTACTCGGCCTAACACAGATCCATTCAATTCTAAAAATCAAATCTACCCACATTATTTAGTTCAGTTCAGACTAGTTCATTGTGTGAAGTTCGAAACGTGTGCGATAATTAGTTGTGATTTTATAAATTTATTAACAAAGTAATCGGACATAATTTCCGCGAATGGAGCAAATCGAGCAGCGTGCCGTCATTAAGTACCTCCATAAGAAGGAGCTATCATCAAAAGCCATCCATGATGACATGGTCAGTACATTAGGCGATTGTGCACTGTCATATTCATCCGTCAAAAAATGGATAGCAGAATTTAAGCGTGGTAGAGAGAGTGTGAAAGATGAACCTCGCTCTGGAAGGCCTTCGACGTCAACTACTGACGAAAATATTAAAAAAGTACTTGATTTAATAATGGGAGACCGCAGATTAAAAATTAGAGAGATAGCCGAGATTATAGGCATCTCTTATGAACGAACTCAAAACATCATTGTCAACGAGTTGGGTTTCCACAAGGTGTCTGCGAGGTGGGTTCCGCGACTGCTTTCAGTTGAACAAAAAAGGACGCGATTGACTATTTCACGCGACTCTTTGGAGTTATTTGAAGCCGATGCAGATGATTTTTTGAATCTTTTTGTTACTATGGACGAAACATGGGTTCATTACTGTACACCGGAAACAAAACAACAATCAAAACAGTGGAGAAGACCTGGTTCACCACCCCCTAAAAAGGCTAAGTCGATTTTGTCGGCAAATAAGGTGATGGCTTCAGTATTCTGGGACTCGAAAGGCGTGATTATGATTGATTATCTTGAAAGGGGTCAGACTATAAACTCTGATTACTACTGCACCTTACTACGTCGTTTACGAGAGGAAATAAAAGAAAAAAGTCGAGGAATGCTCAAAAGAAAGTCGTGTTTCATCAAGATAACGCCCGTGTTCACACGTCAGTACAGTCAATGGCTGAAATTCACAACTGTGGCTTTGAACTGTTACCGCATCCGCCGTATTCACCTGATCTGGCACCATCAGACTTCTTTCTGTTCCCTAACCTAAAAAAGCACTTGGGAGGTCAAAGATTTTCGACAAACGACGAGGTCAAAGCAGCTGTAGACGCATATTTTGACTCTAAGGAAGAATAATTTTTTTTCAACGGTCTAAATGCTTGGAAGGGGAGGTGGCAAAAGTGTATTGAACTTGATGGTGATTATGTAGAAAAATAAAAAGATAACTGATTTAGTATGTGTTTATTTTCTTGGTTAGGCCGAGTACTTTTTAATCCACCCTCGTAGCATATAGCACGTGACAATAGTGCATTCTAAGCAAGTTCGTACTAGCAGTGGGTACGTGGAGGCGCCTTCACCACGAAGCACTCAAATATTGTACATGGTATTGCTACAACTAAAGTGAAATGCACGTAGTAATTTTTATTGCATTGTACGTGGTAGAGCCATGCTGCAGCTATGTTAGTAGTGTAAGTAGTTGCTGCGCGAATGGGTCGGCTCGACCGGGGAAGGATCACACTCTCACAGAACACCAGCGTAAAGTAGCAGCTTAACGCTGTTATGTTTCGTATAGTGAGTGTACAGAACCGGAGATTCATTTTACTGGAAACGAGGCATTCTATCTTATTTCTCACTGGTGACAATGCATCTGCATTACGTAGTCGAGGATAGATGTAGATGTCTATGGGCCACAGCAACTACTTAGCATCAGACGGACTGTGTGCTTATATGTCACCCTTATCCTATAAAAAAAAGAAGTAAATCAGCTTTTAAATCTGTAATTGTTCATTTCATTCATTTACAGTTTTTATTCAACTGAAAGGGTTGTGTTTCTATTTATGTTATTTATTCAATACAGCGAAACATCTAGAATGTTACATATTTATGACGTATTTACATCATTGAAAATTATTGCTCAAGTAAAGACGTTGCAAAGTGTAACAATGCATGCAACATATATATTGTACGTGTTTACAATGCATCAGACTAGGTGGTTGAGCAAATATGGCGGCCGCAGCGTAAATAACCACCTTAATTACATCGTTAGGCGACGAGGATGTTGTTTCACTCATCGCGTTGTAGAGTAGAATTATAAACAAATTATAAGTGAAAATTAGTACCTCTTATATATACTATCTTATGCATACTTAGATAACATCATCATCGTCATTATTACATTTATGTAAGCAGAAAATATACTTGCACGAATTTCTAACAGAAATTATTATTACACTAATTATAAAAGCAACCGGACTGGGACATGTACGGCAAGGCGCGGGTGATGCTGTGAGACGGGATCAGTCAGTTTTATAGTTAGAATAAAAATGATTTAAAATAAATATTACGAAACTAGTACAAGTGTTTATCCAAATTACAAAAATGAAACTGGACTTTCAGCAAGTGACAACAATCGGAAGTATAAATTGTATAATCATTATAGCCTTCACAAGTCCACTGCTAAGTATAGGCCTCTCTCATGTCCTGAGCCACCGGCATATATCAGCTTCTTGCATGTCTCACCAGGTCGTCACCACCTACGTGGACAACGCATCTGCATTGATTCTTAATCGAGGATAAATGTACGATGAAGAGGATGATGTCTATGGGCCCTAATATGTCAGCGCTGTCACCGCGCATTAGTGAAACGCGTCGCAGTCTAAATCACGTTATCAAAGTTCCGAAGTACTGCGGTAAATGTAGAATAACTCTGAACTAGCACACGGAGCGTCGGCCGTTTCTGTCTCCTACTTGCTCGGCGGGAGATCTCCCCTTTTCCTTCCACGGCCAAAGTTATGACCAACCGACGTGATGTAAACATGTGACATGGCTAAAACAGATTGGACTTATCATCAAGTGCACTGTGTGCTCGTTTGTTTCCTTTATTATACAAAAAAGAAATTATATTAACAAAAGAATACCGTACAATATAAAGTTCTTGTACACATTTCTCCAACTGGAATTGACGCTTAAATGTGTTTTTGTCATGCAAATATGACAGCGAATTTTGTAACCCGGTGCTTATTTCGTCGTCCTGTATTTTCCCAATCGCTGTGTAGTTCTGCAATCCTAATTATACGTAAATGCTAATTAGAATCGATAGCAACCGTAATATCACGTTGGCAAATTGTTTACTGTGGAAATAACAGAATAATGTTGTATATTCTTCTTTAATTTCCATTTAAAGCTAGCGGATCTCCGCGTTTGCTACTACGCTAAAAAAGGAATTCATTTTGTTTGTTTGTTCGAATAAAGAATTTTTTATATAGTGCCAACGAATTGCAATTCGTTGTTTAATGCATTGTTTTATTGATCTAAAACTATCTTCGCATTATTCATCAAGGGGCTCATCGCTTGCATGGTTTCAAAGTCTATAACGGACATAGAAATATTTCATGAGTTTTATTTATATTTAGAATTGAATAACTTAATTTCAAAAAAAGAATATTACATTTATTTACACGACAAAAATTAAATCTTATACAAAGGCAACGAATTCGCTGAAACAGTTCCTTGAGGAATTTTAAGACGAATTTACAATAAGAAACTAGTATTATGCATGATTAAATCAATTTCATGAAACTAATTGCAGTACTTGTTAAACTTGTTTCGTCAAAATAAGTGTGTCGTGAAATTAACAGTAACGTTGACTTTATGGCCCCGTCAGTGTTGCAGCTTTATTTTGTTATGTAAAGCGTTGTCGTACTGATGATAATATATAAAATAAAAAATTATATATTGTCTCGAAAGAAACGGCGTTGGTAGATCCGAGAATGAGTGGCTAAAAAGCATCTGGATGCGATACAGTTAATTTCTGATAAAGATCCTGAGAGCTATACAAACTGCTTTCGCGACACTAAGTTTCGCGAAATTTTTGGTATAATACGTTACACGACATTGTTTTTACACGAAAATTGCGCATGGCACAAAACTAATTTAGTTTCATGAAATTGATGTATGCATTGTAAAACTTGACGTTTACACGTGAAATTATGGTGAAATTAATGTTATCAAATTAGTTTTCATTTATATCACTAGTTTCGTAATGTAAATTAGGCTTTACTGCACGTGGACTCTACGGACAGGTAATCTTAACAATAATCACAGAGTACATTGAATAATCCGATAACAACAATTGACTCAAATTATGAAGTCATCTCTCAGAGACTTTTTTGTTTGTGTGTACTTAAATAAATTATAAGAAAGGTTATTTCTAAAAATTGTCTACATTTTTTCAGGTTCCCTCTTCGCGAAACAGACACAATAGTTAAACAATCAAATGTTTATATACGATTAAATGGGACAGGGAAAGGGTTAATGTATCTAACATGGTAGCTCCGAGGTTAGCTAGACGGTTAGTCTTGTGCCTGATCTCAGGTCGTGTCGGATTATTGTCCTATCGGACTATGAGAGTGAGGTAATAAAGAGTACAGCTGTACTTGCTCGGGCACTATAATCCTGTCCTGCGCAGATGGCTACTCTCTGTTGAACCTGGCCGTTATATTACGGTTGAAGCACGAATGGGTCAGCTCGGCCGGGGAATACCAGCGTAAAATAGCAGTTTAATGCTGCTGCGCTCCGTATGGAGGGAGACACTTTTCTAGATACGAGGCATCACAACTTAGTTCTCAGGGGTGACAACGCATCTGTTTTTGATCCTTCATCGAGGATATATATAGATGTCTATGGGCCGCAGTACCCACTTACCATCAGGTGGACTGTGTGCTAGTTTGTCACCCTTACGAGTATTCTATAAAAAATCCTCTATAAATATATTACTTAAGCTATGAAGAATAAACTATTTTTTTTATTTTTATAATGTTATTTTTGGAATTTACCAAGATTGATTACCTTACGTTGCCAT
Organism: Parnassius apollo; assembly: GCA_907164705.1. NCBI lineage: Eukaryota > Metazoa > Arthropoda > Insecta > Lepidoptera > Papilionidae > Parnassius > Parnassius apollo. Next base: position 510,236 of record CAJQZP010001686.1, read on the forward strand.
CATATGGATATCTCATAATATATACTTACTCGTGCACAATATCAGGAAGCCCGAAAATTAATAACGTGTATCCTTACACTAATTCTGAGGAGTCAAACTTTGTTTAAAATCTAGGATCATATGCAGATTGAACGTGGTAGAGTCACGCTGCAGCTGTATTATGTCACGAATGGGTCGACACGACGGAAAAGGACCGCGTTCTCACGGCATACTAGCATAATACTAGAATAGTAGCACAAAACACTGCTGTGTTTTTAATGGTGGGTGTAGAAAACCAAAGATCCTTTTTACTGGAATGAATTATTCCACCTTAGTCCACAGAAGTATCAACGCATCTGCATTTTGATTCTTAATCGATGATAAATGTAAATGTCTATGGGTCACATCAACTGGGAGCAACTGGGTCACAATAACGAGCACACTGTCAACAACAGGTGGACAGTGTGCTCGTTATTTAGCTTTACATATATGAAAAGGTTTAATAACCTTTGAATTATTAGAAATTCCTAAAACATCAATCTTTTCTCACCAATAATATAAAGGAGCGGATGTACAGTGCCATTAGTTATCCTAGACTTCTCTGGGACATTTTTTCTTTCAATACAGAGGCGGCATCTCATAAAGATCTATTGGAATATAAATTCGAAATCGAATAGGTTTTGTCTCTACTTACATTACCATAACTATTAAAATTGTAGCTGGCACCGCAGACATAGGATGTGCCTGCACTGTAAGCTTTTAGCATTTTGTTATTTTAAATATATATTTTGTTTGTTGAATTAATAAGATAAGGCCACTGACCTCTATATAACGTATCATCTATGTAACGTTCATTCAATTTATGTATCATATTAATATAATGCAATTATCATTCATCAACATTAAAACCCTTCACAAGTCCACTGCTGAACATAGGCCTCCCCCAAGTAATGCCACAAAGCATGGTCCTGAGCTACCTGTTTCCATCAACTTTCTGCATATCTTACCAGTTTTTGACTCCATCTAGTGGGGGAACGTCCTACACTTCACCTGCCGGTACGAGGCTGCCACTCGAGAACCTTTTTTCCCCATCGGTATTCGGTTCTTCGAGCTATATGGCCGGTCAATTGCAACTTCAGCTTAATAATCCATTGGTTGATGTAGGTCACTCTGGTTCTGCTGCAGATATCCTCATTCCTAAGTTTGAACCGCTGAGCATAGCCCTCTTCATAGCTCGCTTAGCGACTTCAAGCTTCCTCATACGGCCAGCAGTGAAAGACCTCGTCTCAGATCCATAAGTCATCACTGGCAACACCGACTTGTTGTACAATCTAGTTTTAATGTATTCCTGACGAGAAGATGTGTTGTGATCTCCCGAACGCTGCCCAGCCGATTTGAATCCGTAGATTGACCTGTCGATCGAAGTTGAACTTACCTAGTTGGACTATTTGTCCCGAGTAAAAATACTCATCAACAACTTCAGCTAAGTGCTTCCAAAAACCACCGGCATAGGTGTGACATGGACATTACACATGACTTTTGTTTTGTCCATGTTCATCTTAAGACCTATCCGTTGGGAGACACTATTGAGGTCATTGAACATAGTGTGTAGGTCCTTCAGCGATTCTGCCATAAGAACTATAATGTCAACAAATCGAAGGTGAGTGACGTACACGCCATTGACGTTAATACCTTATCCTTTCCAGTTCAATAGCTTGAAGACGTCAAGTCAAGTCAAGTATTTTAGGAATATTACGTCACCCTGTCTTACACATCTCTACAGTTGGATTAGTTTTGTACTCTGGTTCTGTACTCGGATAGCCATCGTAGCCTTTAGACCATTCAACTAAAAATTATTAAGATTAAACTATCTACACAAAATAAAAATAAAAAAACATAGTTTCTAAAATAATTTATTTTCAATCATTCATTTAGTTCTAGTATTATAAAGAAAAACAAATCAGCTGCTATAATAACGCTTATTCTAATCAACTACAGGTCTGTCTATAGACAGTAAAATATTTTCTACTATATAAAAATTTATGTTTGTTCGTATTTTCTACGATGCCATACCGTTCATCAGATTGCGGTAAAACTTAGTCAACTTATCGGTTGCACTCGTGCGAAGGTTATACGCATGGTACAACTAACTGACACTAGGTGGCGTGCGTTTATTATACTGACTATTTATTTGAAAGTTATAGAAAGTTATATATTGATTGTATTATCATTCCTAATTATAAAATATAACTGTTCCACATTTTTAACGATATTTCCACAATTATCCCTTTTGCGGCAGCAATGCGCCGGGAACGAGCTAGCAAGATAATATTAAAAAAATATAAACTTTGAATTACATAGTTATCAGTTATTTATAACGTCATTTTCTAAATTAAAAATTACAATATTAAAAAAACAACTGAAATTATCATAAAGTCCTACTTTCCGTGGTATCGTCCCAAGAATGCTGGCTACGTGTCCTCATTGAATGGCTATACTTAGCCTTCAAGCGAGGAAGCAACAAACTAAACAACTTCTTATTGCCAGCAGCGATGATCAGTCGCAGATACAGTTTTTTAGGAACTACACCGCACATTCACCCTACGGACCAATAGCCTCTACAGCAAATAGCACAAATATGTACTTATACTATTACGTGCCTGCAATTGAGTGAGAATTAAATCTCTAGATCGCACTTACTAAAACCCCATGGTGTTCTATCTCTGTGGCAGGGCCACGGAAACGCTTTCATGCACATCCGCAGCCCCTCTGGCGCCAGCCGCCCAATGGCAGCGAAGATAGTCGAGTGGCGCATCACATTATTTTAAAAGTTCTAAATACAGATTTTTTAAATATGACAATATAAATAAGACAACAGACTTTGGCATATTATGTCAATTTTATTTTTCAAGACATCCTTTAGCGGCGCTTCAAATTGGCACAGTCATTTTGTATGGTATAGCCAGTCCAGCGTACTTGTATATATAGAGGTCAGTGGATAAGGCTGTTTTATTTTAGGCTTCATTCAAAATAGTTAATAGATTGTAGTTAGTAAAAAATATTCTGTTTCAATAAAATACTGATTAAGCTCCATGTGATATTAAAAATATTTATACGAAATGTAAGGATTTTGATTTTAACGCCAACTATTGGAATAGAAAATTTTTAATTCTTTTAAGAAAAAAAAACTAATTGGAATCGCTTACATACATTAACCTACATATCATTCATAACAATTTGCTATTTTGACTTGCGTATACTGACTTAAGGAAGATCAGATGCTGAAGTCCGTTTGTCCCTTGTGTTCAGTTGATCGTTGTTCCGCTGAACACAAGCTGTGGTTCCCCATATACCCCATATTTTGTTTCTAAGGGGGAAATTTATAATAGATGGTACGCTTAGAAAGCAGGTTGGCAAGTTTGTGGTTTAAGATATTTATTTCTCAAAATAATTAAAATTCACTTACATGAGAAATGTTCTACAACACTAACATAATTTTATATTAAGCAAACAAACTAATAACAAAATTAAATACACCATTTTTTATATTCTAAACAAATAATGTAAAAAGTTATGAGTACATAGTAAAATAATAAAAGAAGACTACAAATATTAAAATAAACATTCATGACGGTTACTTTATTTGGTTCGATCGCCGCGTATATTCATATACCGACTTTAAGCTTCACTTAATAGAATTTACGTTGAACAATAGAGATTGATTGAGCGCAATTATTACTTGGTCAATGGCTTAATGATAATTAATAAATGACCTAATGAAATAATATTATATATATATATATATATATATATATATATATATATATATGTAATTATTTATGTAATTAATTAGAAAGATGCTGCTGCAAATCTCTTGTTTCACTTCCGTCTGTCGCATTAGGTTCATTCGGCCAGTTTCCTAGACAAAAATGCATCCTATAAGCGAGTTAATTTAAAGTATTTTATCTAGGCGAGTGCATGTAATCATTTCGCACGTAATAAGAGGAGAGAACGTGATGATTTCTTAGCAGATGCTAAAATATAGAGGCAGATGTTAGATGGAGGACCTTGAATAGACGATGGTAATCTCTACATACACAGTGTAAAATAATAAAATAAAGAATTTCTTGTATTCTTTATTTATAATTTGTGTCGTAATCAACATGTTGTGACATTTTACGAATTCGCTTTAAGTTAAGTCTCATCTTTATCAACCTTTTCCATCATATTACGTGAAGCAAGCGTGGAGGTTGTACGAAAATAGTGACGTTATTATATTATCTCGAAAGCTACGGGATAAATTTTTTGGTGATTATAGAAACTGAAAATATTTGTTTGATTCTTCTAATCAACTAATTGATAAATCCTCCTCACGACTAGATAGGCATTAATCAAATGCTCAACAGTGGTCTTTTACGAACTCACAAAGAAGAAAACAAAGAGTCTATTCCCCTCCCAAAGTATTTTAGTGTATATTAAAGATAGAGAGATTGATTTCAGTTCTCGTTTGGAAATTTATTTGAAATAATTGAAAATTTTCTTCTTCGGCAGTCTTTTAAGGTACACTGTTGGACAAAGATCAATACAAAAATGTGCTATTGACATAATTACTTGAAAACTTTGCTCAGATTTAGGTAGGAGGTGAGCGTAGAACTAAATATTTAGCCTCGATGCTGCTTTCAATCACTTGTCTGTGATATATGCTTTGTTAAAAAAATTATTGATTTTTTTTACAGAACGGAGGGCAAACGAGTGTACGGTTCACTTGATGAGTGTCGACCGACGCCCAAGAATAATTGATAAACCAGGGAAATTGCATGTGCGTTGCTTGTTAAGCCGGAGTAAGCTGGTTTCTTGAAGGTCCCTAAATCATATCGTTCCGGAAAAATCGCCAGAGGCAAACAATCCACAAAGAAGTCGTGTGAAGAAGAAAACTTTTAGTAAATCGCACTGTGCTTTTAGGTACAATAAATATTATTATTATTTGGGGTATCTATATAGTTTTCTCATCTGGTTGAGTACTATAAATATATAATAGTAAATAAAAATGAAATGAGAAATATACATAAATATCAATAAAATAAAATAAATACAAAAAATACATAAATAAATAAGAGCCCAACCAGATGGTAGCCCTCGGCAGGGGAGACCAAACGGCCGGGGGTTAGGGGAAAGAAACTGGCGGACGATGCGGGCAGTATCGAGGACTACCGCCTTCTGCATTTGAACCCAGAGCGGTCCATCACAGAGTCGCAGTCGCCTAAGATGACCCAAGAGGCTGACAGGGATTAGCCCATTCGGAGAGATGACCACAGGAATAATTTCGGTCGGCAGACCACCCCATATGTCGGTCACCTCATGAGCCAGGTCCAGATATTTTGTTTTCTTATCTGATTCGGCTTTCACTAGGTTTTCGTCATATGGAATGGTAATGTCGACCAAAAATATCCTTGACTGTGCCCGGTCCATCAGCACAATATCAGGTTTATTCGCAAGAATAGTCTGTGATTATGGCCTGGTCCCAGTAGAGCCTGGTGCAGTCATTTTCGAGCACGGCTTCCGGCAAGTACTTATAATAAGGCAGTTTTCGATCCAAGAGACCGTATTTCAGAGCGAGCTCCGTGTGTCTTATTCACAACGGATAAAAGGCTGTTAAGCACTTTGGTCAAGCGTGCATAAAATATGTCGCAAACTGACTGTTTCATATCTGCCTCATCGATACTGATGTTCTGTGACATACCCAGGAATCAGTATGTTTCAGCCTCGGAAATGGTCTTTAAGTTAACGGGCATAGATAAGTCTACGTCCTTAGAGTTAGCAACCCTTCCCCTTTCAACATGGGGGACCACACACTTATCCGTCCCCAACTCCATGTTAAGGAAACCGCTGAATTCACAAGTGATGTTCAACAATTCTATAAGATGGGAGAAACTGGAGGCGAACAGTTTGAGGTCATCCATATAGAAAAGGTGGGTCACTTTTGTCTCTCCCTTTCGTAGCTGAAATCGCCTCCTGGAGTCCTCCAGTAAGGTACTGAGAGGGATCAGAGAGAGGCAGCACCAGATTGGACTCAGACAATCGCCCTGGAAGATACCCCTTCTTATACTTATGTAGTTCTCCGCTGCCGTCATCCGCTCGCCCAGATGACAAATGATCGTACAGTCAATCTTGTATAGCTCGAGGACCTTCTTCAGCCATTTATGGGGCACTGAGTCAACTGCCTTTTTGTAGTCTATCCAGGTGGCGGAGAACTTCCGACGGTTGCGTTTCACCACTTTACCAACGACCGCGTCAATGAGGAGTGGTTCCTTGGTTCCACGACCACCGTCCCGACATCCATAGTGATATTATATGTGGACTCTATAAAGAGTATTCTCATCTGCTTGGGATGGATAAACATATAAAAGAAAATGACAATTATACATTATATGTAGTATATACAATTTAATGTAGAAACATAACAAAATAAATAGTACAAAAATAAATAAAAACGCAACCATATGAAAGCCCTCGGCAGGGGTGACTGGGGGTGACCAAAACCTCTCACAAAATACCATCGTGAAATAGCAGCTTAATACTGCTGAGTCTCGTATAGACTCTTTGTACTGGAAACGAGGCATTCCATCTTAGTCCTCAAGAGTGACAACGCATCTGCGTTTTGATTATTAATCGAGAATAAATGTAGATGATTATGGGCCACAGCATCCACTAACCATCAGGTGGACCGTATGCTCGTTTGTCACCCTTATTTTATAAAAATAAAAAGTGTACTAAAAGAAGAAGCAGAAAAAAAGATTTATTCCTCATTTAACACATGGTACAATAGAAACTAGAAAATAACAGATAAAAACAGTTTATAAAATAATATATCTGGGATGCAGCAAAAAAATAAAGACTTTCTACTCCACATATTGCAGACAGTGTAGCCAGCCAAGCATTATTATTCCATCGGTGCCTCATATTTACCGAAAAGCTGTCAGACATTTTTAATATTAATAAATAAATGTGTGATAATAATTAATTAATACGTTATACGTAGTAATATCACGCTGCAGCTACATTATGAGTCAGCTCGACCGGGGTAGGATCACGTTCTTACAATCTATCATTTAATACCAGCTTAAAATAACATTTTACCGGGTATGCTATTTTATGCTGGATCTTAATCGATGATAGATGTAGATGTGAAGTGACCCATAGCACTGCATCCACCTACTATCAGGTGGGCTGTGTGCTCGCTTGTCACCCTGATTCTTTAAAAAAAATACAGACATCGGCACATTTTCTCTACTGAAATGAAAATTTCGTTGGGCGCGTTAAACGCTTTCTGAATAAGTAAAAACTTAGGAGTTCGTGTCAACAATATGCTGTAATACCATTAAATACAAATAATATGTGTTAATAATATAAATATATCAATTATTATGTCAATTTATATTTTGTACTGGGCTTCATAGCATATCTTATGATTTGATTAATAAATAAACCATATAAAAATGTATAGTATAATTTTGTTTAAATGATGACAGTGGCGATGGCGTAGTGTAGTAGGTTCCAACAAATCTTGTGTGACAGCAGCCAATATCATACACATTTTTAGATATTAAATAAACATTGGAGTAAGACGGTAGGAAGGTCTTGTTTTATTTTGAAGGTTACTTCAATGTCATGCAGGTGCGTGCTACGAGCTAATACGAACGAAATAACTTGACTGTAAGTAATTTTCCAACCGATATAGCATCGAAATCGAAAGATCAGATAATAGGGACGCAATAAGATATAACGCTTTAAGTTTAGCTGTCAGCAACATTTATTTTCGGATGGAAATAAATGGAAAGAATAATGTGAGTCATGACATCGTTATGTCGGAGCAATTATTGTGGTTAAATTGTGTCAAGTTATTGCTTCTATTCACCTATATGGACGGCCATTTTCATTTTACTGTACTGATTCGTTGAGCCATGTTGGATATTCTGATTCCGCTACGGAAAATTTCTAATAACACTATCTTGTTATTATAAAGTATTATATAAGTAAAAATTCGTAAATGGTCTTCATTTTTGTTATAATTATATTATTTTTGTAAGTTAGCTGTAAGTTTTCCAAGTTAATAAAAAATAAAATAAAAAATAAAAATAACTTCATTATGAAGTAAACTTTGAGCAGGCCAGCAGTAAGGAATCTGCAGAATATTGTTACGCCCGTAGACAGATTCTCTGTCTACGGTTACGCCACACCGCCACAGCCAATCACAGCGCACCATTCAAGCCAGCCAATCGTAGCCAAGCCAAACCAAAGCCACCACTTTAATTACCGGATGCCTCTGGTAGGGGGTCCAGCTATATAGTGCCTTACAACCTCATTTTTGGGAGCCAGTTCTCAACCCGTCGACCCCTCACACGTCCAGGCAGTGGAGGATGAGGTCCGCCGCCGGAGCTCACCCCCCACGGCCTCTGAACCTATCTCTGTGTCCAATGATGAGATCTCATCCCTCATCAAAGGACTTAAGCCTAAAAAGGCTCCGGGCGCGGATGGCATCTCCAACCAAGCCCTAAAACACTTTCCCGAGCAGGTGTTAACCTTTTTATCTATTATCTTCAACGCCTGCTCCAACCTTAGTTATTTTCCCACTACGTGGAAAGAGGCTACTGTGATTGGAATTCCCAAGCCAGGCAAGCCTCTCAACCTCCCCCTCCAGCCATCGCCCCATTAGCCTCCTCAAGGCAATGGGCAAGCTCTTCGAAAGAGTCATCCAAAGTCGTATGAGGCGCTACCTGTTTCCCACAGACGGCGACCCTCTTATCATTCCCCATCAATTCGGCTTCCGAGCCAAACACTCATGTCCCCAACAAGTTCACCGCATTGTGGAATATATCCTCAGCGGTTTCTATCCTCGTCGTCATAAGACCATCGCGGTCTTTTTCGATATAGCCAAAGCTTTCGATAGAGTCTGGCACACAGGCCTTATCTACAAGCTCTATAAAATAGGTCTCCCCGATCGTCTAGTTCGTCTAGTGGCCTCCTATTTAAAACATCGTACCTTTCGTTTCAGACACGAAGGCACGCTCTCTTCACAGCGAACTATCAAGGCTGGTGTCCCTCAGGGCTCAGTACTTGCTCCTCTGCTGTACATCATATTCACCAACGACATTCCCATCCCGTCGAAAGGTGTTCAACTCTCCCTCTTTGCAGACGACACTGCCATCTACTGCAAAGGTGTCTCACTACCCTTCATACGGAACAAGATCCAAAAGTCAGTTGATGACCTAGGAGCTTGGTTCAAAAAATGGCGCATCGATGTGAACCCGGAGAAGAGCTCCGCCGTTCACTTCGATTATAAACGACGCCGTCTCAAAAACACTCCACCAATACGTATGCTAGGGACCCCTGTCCCCTGGCATACGTCCGCCAAATATTTAGGTGTCACTCTAGACACAGGGCTCACTTTCAAGCCCCACGTCAAAAGAGTAACCCGTCACGCACGTTTTTATCTGAGTAGGCTCAACAGTATGTTGGGCCGACACAGTAAAATGTCCCTTCGAAACATGCGTACACTCTATAAGGTATGTATACGACCAGTCATGTCCTACGCGGGCCCCGTCTTTGCCCACGCAAACCCTAACATTTTAAATGAACTCCAAATAGTTCAGAACCTATTCTGTCGTCGAGCTGCGAACGCACCGTGGTACGTCCGCAATGCCGACCTTCATCGGGACTTAGAGCTCCCAACAATTCAGCAATTTCTTAAAAAACTCTCTGAGAACTTCTTCAAAGCCTCAGAGTCGCACCCAAACCACTTAATTCGTGAGGCAGCTTCTTATGCAGCCCCACCCCCCTCTCGCTATCGTGTCCGCAGGCCGAGAAACTCTCTCTCGGACCCGCCTAATAAACTTTCAAACGACCTGAACTGTCTCCTGGCAGCTCAGGCCAACTCTAATTAAATAAAATTATTGTAATATCTGACATTAATTTGCCTTCGTAGGCACTCCCTCAGCGGCACTTAGCCGCCTGCGCCCTCTTTTCCCAAAAGAGGGTCGCTCATGATAAGGCACAATAGAGCTTAATCAGCCGGTTGCCTGTCCCTAAAGGCGGTTTTTAGGGGGTATCACTTAGGGTCCCCGGTAGGACAGTGAGTCCCCCATAACCACGATAGACCGGCTATCGTGGTATGCGTAATGCATTTTCCGCCTCCCTACGTACAGGGTAGCCCTTTAATTGCTTCGGGCGCAAAAAAAAAAAAAAAAAAAAAAATTTTTGGGAGTTCTTATAATACCGCTCTTATAAGACGAAACGCTGTCGAAATATTAAAATTAAATAAAATTATTGTGTTTATAGTTTTCTACCTTCTTTTTATTTTACTAACTGTTACAATATTTAAATCCACAAAATAAGGAATATTTTAGAGCAGAGAGGAGTCCACCGCTGACTTTATGCGTGTTGATGGACTGCACATGTCTGAGAGATATTTTTTTATCTCTCACACATGCAGGTTCCCGTTCTTTTACTTCACAGTCATGTTCGTTTTATGAAATTTCAGTGGCACCGGTAGTGATCGAAAACGGTTTGTCCTACATTACCTGCTAATTGTGGTGATTGCATCAAATCGTTCTAGCTTGTAAAAGAATTTCGTCTCTGCATAATTTATAAATTAAACCTGCAGGTCCGCAGCTAAACTTACTGTCGCTGATAAAGTTGTAATCTATATACATCCCAATGGGCCACATCTCATTTCTGTCCGGGTTTTATGGCAAGAAGATATCCGTCGCGCTACCCCGATGCATAATGACGAACTTCACATATCTGTGAAATAAAAATTTTTATCTTATTTTTCAGACATACAGATTTCCTCACGATGTTTTTCTTCATCGCAGAGCACGTGGTAAATCAGCACTTAAAATTGAAATTAACAATTTCATTGATGCTAAATTTCAAAAATTTCCTGAAATTTACAGCGAACGCTTAGCTGAGCTACCACGGCTCTACTGTTGCTGATATTACTTTTAAATGCTTTCGTATTATTGACAAATTCACCACAAAGGTTTTACTCAAAAAAGCTGGTGACTAAGTAAAGGTTTACCTGTTCTTCTTAGAAATTATTTTGTCTTTAAATCCTTTATTCATTCGTATGGTGAGTGTAGAGAACCGGAGATCTTTTTCTGTGGAAACGAGGCATTCCATCTTAGCTTTTAATCTTCGATCAACAATATCAACTAGATAACGGGTCACGTACAAAATCATATGTCCGCGTGAATATAAACTTAAACAGCTACATTTGTTTACTAAAGAAATGAGACATAAAATGGAAATAGTTTTAAGTTCAACCTAATTACATCCATCGCATCTAGTAATAAAATCACAAATCTTACGATCATTAGTCGCAAAAAAAGAACAAAGCTATACAATACTGTTATCACTTGGAAATGAAAAGACATAAATTAAATAAGATTTAATGTGAAATCAACCCTAAGTTACAACAAATAAAGTACTTTTTTTACGTTATTGCCTTTCGAGCTACGTCATTTTGTTATGTTTCTGTTTTCTTCTTCGAATTTGATCCAGGAAGCATTGAGTCGCGTTGAACACTAAAATAATTTAAAATATGATCGTAAGTTTAATTAAAATTATTTTTATGTTTTGGGCATTTATGATCGTTGGTAAACATACTTTCCACATTAGCCATTAAATATAATATATTATGTTGTATATTGATTGCATTTTATTAACTAATTCAATAAATATCTATTTTAGTTTTTGTATGTTTATATGTTTGTAATGCGTGTGTATCTCTCTCTCTCTCTCTCTCTCTCTATATATATATATATATATATATATATATATATATATGTGTGTGTTTTCATCACACCAATTTGCCCTATTCCTGTCATCTTCATGTAATCCTGTCCATTCATTGGTTGTCTGGAAGAAATTGCTGTCAGCAATAAGACCGTTCATTGCATACTTTTAAAACGTGCTAGAGCCATGCTGCAATTATATTAGTAAAGTATAGTTGTAGCACGAATGGGTCGGCTCGACCGGGGAAGAGCTAGGAAAGCTAAAATAAAAAACATACAAAAGTAGCAATTACCATTATTAAAAAGTTTTGGTAACGAATTATTAAAAATTATTACTATACGAATTTACTTCATGCGTCTATGTTCTGTTTCACAAATGTTTGCGCGTGTATTGGCCAACATTGGCAAAACATTTGTAGGGGTTGTTATGATCGGTAACTTTGTTCCAAATATGATATTATTTGTTAGTTTAGAGCTTTATAACATATTATACATGTCGTTACCGAAAGTAAGTTACTCCGGCCGTTAAAATTACTTTTTCGGGCATTATTCTTGCAACTTTTAAATACACATTGTGAAAGTGTTTACATTGGCTGTGTTTCAAGTGAACTAAACGAAATAAGAGCTCACGTCACATGTTCGCTCTCATTTACTGAGATGGATTTCTTGCGCCGATCCGACATCTAGTTGGTATTGTTGATCGAAGCTTTTAATGATTGTAATCGAGGATAGACGAAGATGTCTATGGGCTACAGCATCCACTTACCATCAGGTGGACTCTGTGCTCGTTTACCACCCTTATTCTATTAAAAAAACAATTTTAAAAGTGCACCTGATCTAATACTGCGATGTTTCTCCCTGTCTTACGGGCTGATAATGAAGAAGAAATTTGAAATTAAATAAATTTGTATCTCGTTGTTATTAATTCGCTTTCGTATTCGGGTCTAATTTAGTAACTAATTTTAAACAAATTTTTCAATACGAGACACTTTGCATTTAGCAACATACCTCAAAATCGGATGACGATATAAGATATACAACAACAATGTAGAAAAAAGCGTGGAATATAGAATAAAATTACACAATAATTTTTAAAAATTTAACTTGTTTTTTTAGTGTCCCGCTCTTTAGCTCGTCCATCGCTTGCCACAAACTAGACGGCTACTGCGTACCCGCTAACTTCCTGTTCCTTCATCGGGATTTTTTGGCAGTGATTCATGATTTGCTTTGGCTATGAAGCGACGCCGAACGTTTTTGAACGAGAATTCTTAACTGACTAATGGACTCGATACTTTATGAGCATTAAAGTTTTTGGCTTGAAACCACTAACTGTTCGAATTACTCGGAAATGTTTTCCGCTATGTATATTTGTTGGTTTCTGGCTGTTCGTTTCAAATTGTTAGGAAGTTAGTTTTACTTTTTCATTTATTATACATTATTATCATCCTCAACATGAGCCTACTGTAAGGAATGCCACAAAACATGATCCTGAGCTTCTTGTATTTATCTATTTCCTTCAGGTCTTACCAGGTCTATATATAGAGGGGAAGAGGAGAGTAACCTACACTACTTAACTTACCGGTACGAGACTGCATCTTAAACTTTTTACCATGGGTAAATTAAGTAATTTCATTTTATAAAGTTTTTGTTAACCAGGGCATAATGATGTTGTGTTTGTGGCCACAATATACTATATTTGGCGTTAAATGCACTTGTTCGTATGTCACCCTTATTTTAATAAAAAAATAGGGGGAAATAAAACCATTTAATTCTACAGTAACAGAGTTACAGACATACGGGAAAGGTATTTGTCTTAATTTATTATTGATTCCAGCTTAAAATGTACTCACACGACAGTCGGTATTAACTCCAAGCTGTACTGTATCCCCTCTTAGCGATAAAGAGTGTCAATATACTTTAACAAAAGAAGTGACCAACAAACACAGTTCAACTGGTAGTGAATGGGTGCGTTTGGCAGAAAAAAGCGCTAGCAAGCGCTTATAAGCGCTAAAATAGTTTTCGGCCAGGACACGATTGCTACTTCAGTAGCGCTGACACAATCCGCCATTTTGCTCATTTAATTTGTTTGTTTTGAAGTAGAGTTTATAAGTTGTTTTGTGCAATATTAGTTTTAAGTAATATAATGACATGAATAAACATATACATGCTATTAAAAACTCATGATTGGTAAGTTTTTAATATGAATACTTTACAAACATATATTTAAATTAGGTTAGATTCCCCGGTTAAAACTAACATCGTGTCCTGGAGGAAAATAGCCTACTTACGATTTGACAGCGCTTACCGCTTACGATCGCCATTTTGCTTACAAGCGCTTGCTAGCGCTTTTTTCTGCCAAACGCACCCAATGGCTAATGCAGCTCATTCACCTCCGAGGATTAAGATGGAATGTCTCACAACCTGTAAATATGGTGGCTGTCTATACTTATCAGACAGGATCTCAGCCGTGCGAGCACTGTCGCTTGGCAGAAAAAATAGACAAGAGGGTGCTACCTGTCCAACCAGACGGATTCCCGGACAGAATAGTCCTACCACCTAGTAGTAAGTGAAGTATAGTAGGTATAATTCTCGGATACGATGGATTGCGTTGTAGAGCTCAGGTTTATGATTTTATTAATCTGTATTTATGATGGCGTGGACTGTGCGATAGATAGCCACTCTAATGATGTATTAAAATGGCGTTTTTAACTAAGAGGGTAATGATTTTCGAGAGTGTTGTGTGTGTTTCGACACACATACAATATAATCCTTTTTTTAATTAATTAAATTTTTTATAATTTTATATTTTACGCAGTTGGGTTTATTTAATTACTGTTTTAACTATTAGTGTCGAGAACCGGAGACTATTTACTGGGAATGAAACATTCCATCTTAGTCCTCACCGATGGTAATGTATCTGTATTTTGATTCGTAATCGAAGATAAATGTCACAGCAATCACCATCAGATGGACTGTGTGCTTATTTTTCACCCCTATCCCAAAATAAAAACATTAAGCTTGTTTAAAACTATTGTCGCACGAAATATGTAAGCGATTTAAAAATCGAAAAATGCATTAGATTTATTAAGCTTGCAACAAACTTACCATGATATCTCTTGCAACCCATCCGTTACAATATAATGAAAAACCGTCGGCCGGTTTTCATGAAATAAGCATGACTATAGAAAATCCGCGGCTAGGAAAACGCCGACGTGGCTGAAAATATAAAATTCTGATTTTAATAAAATGCAAATGGCATGTCTCGCTTCCGTGGCGTCTGATGAAACGACAGATGTCTTCTAAGTTGTTTGATGTCAGCTTGTGTGTTTCCATTCGTCATTTTGGCTTATGCAAATTACGCGCTATTAGCTTACGTTAAATGTGGCTTAATTAGAAACTTCTGGTTCAATTAAATGCGGCTTAGCAATTACAAAATTAGATTAAGATATCATTATATCCAGTTATTACAAAGAACTGCATGTTTTAAAGTCATTTTTTAAAAATAAAAGTAAATAATAGAACAGTTTAAAAAAACTGTTGGAAAACATATTGTACAGAATAAATGCATTAAAACTAGACCGTAAACTCAAAGATGTGAACACAGTTAAGAAAACAACATTATATTTTAAATTAACAACTTAACACAACAATAACTAAGTAATGATTTCTAATAATTACGCGAATACTATATATTTAAATACTACGTTTAACGGATTCTATCACGTATGTTAACTTACTTTACGTTCCCGACGTTTTGAGCACTTTATAGAATCCATGGTCACGGGTAAGACTAAGGTGTTCGACGTCCCAAAGTCGTAAATAACTACGACTACCTCCAGGTTAAAACTATTAATTTTTGATCCGTTCTACGTGGTACGACCTTATAGTATCTGGCAGTCTTGCAGTTGTATGCTTGGGTTGGGATTTAATTTTATTAATTATAATATCCCTAGTAGATGGTAGAACCCAGACATCTTCTCTACTGAAATGAGGATGTTTTGTGATTTCATTATGCTCACCTACGGTACCTACGGTAGCTAACTGTGAAGAATGGTGTTGAGAATTACCGTTGAAATATCTATCAGTATGAGTCTTTTTTCTATACACAGTGTGGCTCAAGGTGTATTCAGGGATTTCGAATTACTAACACATCTAGGAAAGCTAAATAATTTTTTGCCTCTAACTCCATTGTGAAATGAATTTTGGTAATTATGGAGCTAAGATGGTCTAAAATGCAGTAACTTTATCTAAAGATAGAATTGTGAAAGTGTCTTCTACGTACCACTTGTAGAATCTTGGATTTAAGGGAGAAGTAACCTGGGCTTTCTCCTCAAAGTCTTCCATGAATATGTCGGAGACAGTGGGAGATACAAGTGAGCCCATAGCCACACCATCTACTTGCTTGTAGTACTCCTCCTATAATTGGTAGCCAGATGTGTTAATATATTGTGTTAATATACCCGATAGAATATGTGAGAAGTAGTTTTATTTAAATAATATTTAAGTATTATATATTTGTATACACATACACATATAATAAAATGGTGAATCATTTACAAACTCGGTCGCTAAGGAGTATATTAGGGCTGAATCTGAGTGACAGGGTGAGAAATTGTGTGATAAAAGGAGAGTGTGGTTTGCAAGATGATGCTGTGACCAGAATTAAGAAAGGAATGCTTCGGTGGTTTGCTCATGTAGAAAGAATGAATGAGGAAAGAGTGACAAAGCAAATTTATGTTGCAGAAGTGAATGGAAAAGTCGGAGAGGGACGTCTTAGGCGATAGTTTATCGACCACATTGACGATATATTGAAAATGGGCCCAAATTAGGAGTACCCTTAACCGACGAGCATGTGTGCGTAGGTATATGAATGTGGGGGAGGCGAGAGAGGTGTGTCAGGATCGTGTCAAATGTAAGTCTGTAATCTCTGCCTACCCTTCTGGGCGACAGGCGCGGGTGTTTATGCTTATTATGACATTATATATTTGTATACACATATACATATAATAAAATGGTGAATTATTTATAAACTCTGATAGTTAATGAGAATAACAGAAATAACTCTTAAACTAAATAACAGTAAAACGTTTGCCGTCTTAGTATAAAAACTGTTTACCGTTTACATCTTATCAAAGTCCATAGCTAAACATAGATTGCCTCAAAGGGAGACATTTGCCATAGTTGCCACGCAGGCAAGTGGGCAACCGCGGTTTTATTTTTTAGTTGTTATAAGGAAGACCCTGCTGCCTGTTCCCTGGTTCGTTTTTCTCTGTCGCCTGCGACGAAACCCACGGGACGATATGGTGAGTGGGATATTCTACATATGTACCACTACACAAGTAATATATACTATAATAAAATGGTGGATAACTTCAAAACTCTTGACATTAAATGAGAATAATTGAAACAACTCAAACAGCAAAACTTTTACAGTCTTATTACAAAACTCAATTTATAATAAGTGTATCAGATTGAAGTTTAATTTGAGTCTAGAAAATAAGTGAACCAATGTGTATAATATAGTTATTTAATACAGAATTTGACAGCAAATTACGTCAAAACGTTGTGAAGATTGGTTGACAGTAGCGCCGCGGCTAAGGGAGAGCTCTAAGAGGTTTCTGTCATGACAAATACTCTTGAAAAGGCTAATAATGTCCTCCAGACCAAATTTAAATCTCACTGGGGACCAGCCAGGACAACATTACTAGTGACAGAGTGTATGCGCAAGCACAGGAGCACTCTTCCCTCACTTTCATAGTCCAATGAAACGATAAACCGTCACAACCTTGAGAGAGATTAGCCGCAGGACTTACGGCTTTACGTGCTTTCTGAGGTACGTATCCCACACTAGGATATGCACCTGTATACGAGTAGTACGTAGTTCACGTACATTCGTACGTGCGGACATTCAGATTCGGAACAATAGTTTGTGCGGGATTCGAATCCGCGGCCCTCATCGCCGCGACTCATTAGCCACTGCTCCACGTAGTCCTCACTGATATTTTTAAAATATCAACAATTCTGCATCTATAGACCAGTTTTAGATATCAATTGGACACGCGGCTGGCGACGGCGTCGAGCGCTGCGGATGACAAATGCATGCTTATTCGATCGCGAACAGATGTATACAATACTATAAATCTGCTTACGGTGTCTGTTGCCGATGTGCCGTGAGTTATGGCGTCTGCTTAACGGCGATTCCTCACGAACGTTTTATTTATATTTACGGATTGTTAGAAGTTGTTGGATTGAAATGTAAATAATCATTAAGTAGAAATCTTCTTCTTTTTCTGTATTGTTGGGACTGCCTCATTGGTCTAGTAGCCTTAAACGCGGTTGCTGATCATGAGGGCCCGGGTTGGGATCCCGGATCGGACCAATGTCAGTTTTTGGGGTTTTCTGTCAAGAAATTCTACATTTCACAATTTATATGATATAAAAGCTTGTTGCGGGATTTACCTACTTTATAAAAAAACATATTTTGAAAACATATTAGAATCACCTACTTAAGTCAATCAAGTAACATATTGTTTTTTAATTATATATTATTAAATTTTTATTATATGTATTTATGTTTATACATATATGGGTGACCTCTTATATCGTCTGGAAAAAATAGGGTGTAACATGTGAACGGAGTAGAAGCACTGAAGGCACATATTTTACAAAAAATAAAAACAAAAATTTTGAATGTCATAAATAAATTAATAAAAATCTATCGACATTCAAATCATATAATAAAACAATAAATTTAGTAGGCATCTTTGACCTTGTCACTTCGCAGGGTCACAGGCTCAAGAGCAAAGGTCAAAGGGTAAAGTAATTGTTAAAAAAATTCCAACGTTTGATTCAATTTTTTTTAAAATAATATAAGTGCCATAGGCTTCTACTCCTTTCACATGTTACACCCTATTTTTACCAAACGGCAAAAATAAGTCATCTAGCATATACACCGGTAAATCTTCCGACAAGCTTTTGTATCATATAAATTGTGTCACGTAATAAATTGATAGGTTTGATTTAATTTAAAATTTATTTTCTTCTTTTTAGAGCATTAAAATAAAAGCTTTTTTTTAAATGTTTGCTCTCTCTCTTCTTCAATCTGTTCATTCATCATTCAGTTATTTGATGTTTTTGATCGCCATCTTAGATCCACTATGACATTTTTCATAGCCAGTAGTTGATCCCTACAACATTTGTTCGAGCACCACCAAACTATCCCTTACCTTTCCGAGGTACAAATCTATTAATTTTGTACGGCGGCCATCTTGTTTTTCACCATTATGATTTTTTTCACCACCGCTAGAATTTATTCAAATTTAGTTAAGACAAGGTTAAGACAACAAAGTTAAGACACGACCCCGCTACTTTAAAAGTCTTATCGTTTAGTAGGGCTTTAGTACAATATACCCTAAGAAAAGTCATTTTATTTGCATTCTTTTTGGCGAATCCTTTTATGTTATATCCACACTATAGGGATGTATAAAGAAATTTTTGGATTTAGAGTGACATAACTTTATTTTTGTATTCTTCTCAGCAAACTCTTTCATTTGATATCCATATATGTGAGTGCTTAAAAAATGCTTTAAGCACCTGTTACGACCATTGCTTATTCTTTGTTTACAAGTTTACCGGCGCCAATATGAAACACCAGGGGAATTGCAGGTGCTTTACTGGCCTTTTAGAAAGAAGTAAGCTCTTCTCTTAAAAGTTTCTAAGTGGTAATGATCTGGAAAGTCGCTGGCGACAGTAAATTCCACAATGCGGTCATTCGAGGCAGAAAAATCTGTATAGATCGCACGGTATTGGAACGCCCACCATCAAAATGATGAGGATGGAATTTCGCACATACACATTATATTTTCTTTTTTTTGGGTCCCGCATTTAAAGTGTAAAATGGAGCTCTTATAATGAATTTGCTGTCTGTCTGACTATTTGTTCGTATCTAGGATCTCTAGCTCATATACTAGGGTAAGTTTGAGTTTTCAGTTCTAAACCGTTTTTGTTACGAGGTCTATCTCAAAAATTAAACCAGTAAAGAATTTGAAATTCCTGTAGCAAATACTAAAAACATTGTTTCAAAATGTAGTTTGCAAGAAAGAATTTATATTGTTTTTGTTTTAAATTTTATTTTACAGTAGAAATATACAAACCTTTCTATATTATCTATCAATACGGCATAGAGTTTAGATTTTGTACGACCTAAGAACTGAGACAGAAAAAAACATTACCTAATAAGTTATCTAGTTTAAATAAAAGTTAATTGCTCTTAATATCTATAGAACCCTTTTAGATTTAGCCCAGCTCGCACTTGACCTGTTTTGAAAATAATATTAGAGTTAAAAAGTAACTTTTAAAAGCGACAGTAGCCTAATGGCTGGGCGCGGACCGCGAACTCAAAAAGATCGTGGGTTCGAATCCGCCATTCGACTACTGGCGTGAACCACTCGTAACACAAGCAAATTTAAGCTTACCACGAGTGGTTAAGGGGAATATTAGTAATGTTTATAGCATTGTTACTATTCTTTAAAAAAAAACTTACAGTACGCCCGATGCTAAGTGGCTATTGCAGTTCATGCACACCTGCAACCCATTTCAAGCAATTAACTCAGCTACCGCGTTGTCATTCCTGAGGTCTAAAATGAGAAAGAAAAGCTTAATTATAATGGCTCCTTCTTATTCTTCATCAATAAATAAAATTCTACCGCAGAACTTACTACCTAAGGATCTCGAATTAAAGATACTTTGCAGTTGAGTTGTAATTTCGCTTTTTGCTATGTCACGCTTAGCACACCCTTGATGCAGTTAATTTACGTCTGGAATTCGATACTCCTATTTATTTTGTATCGTCATCTATTCGATATTTCTATCGGTTTTTCTGTCAATTCCCATAGTCGCATTGACCATAGCCGGGGCGGCGGTTTTAATCATTTTTTCATGAGATACGAGATTAAAAAAATATTTAAAATGTATGCTCAACATGACCTTAAAATTAAAAAGCCTTGTCATTTGATATAAGTTTAGTTTCAATGTAATGTGTAAATAAGAATAATGGAATCTTTGTAAGATCCTCGTCTAAGAAACAATTTAGAGTCACATGTCCGTTACCGCTGCGTAAAATCGTCAGTATTTGCATTTAAAAAACCGATTACCTTTATTTAACGATAATGTTTAATTTTGATTTTTTAAAGTGAAACAATTATATCGACATTTCAAAGAGTGGCTGAAAACATTTAATGGAATCAACTCGGCGCACGAAACGTGTGCATTTCGTCGTAATTCCGCTATTTCGCTAGCACTTAGGCCAAGTAAAGTCGACTGTTGAATTTCATAAGTACTCGACACGCTTTTGAAGGCAACGTCGTTAAAAGCTTGCATTTGTTAAAGCGATTCAAGCTATTTCACTTTAAACCATAATCGTAAACTTATTGTCGAAAATGCAATAGGAAATAATATAATTTTTTAGATATAATCAGACTAAAAGTAGTTTTACGGATTTCACTGATTTATAGAATTATAAATAATATGAATAAACCTATATAATAATATGTAAGAATAAATAATATATAAGAATAATGTAGTTTTCGCGCAAATATAACAAATTATTTAGATATTTTTAGCCATATAGCTTATAATATAAAAGCCAGTCGTTGATTACTTTTATCCACCAGATGGTTAGCAGTTTTTAGATGACGATGTTAAAATTTTGATTTTCTTTATGAGGATCATATTTATATTGTATTATACACCCTATACGGTGACCAACCTTAAAAGTATTGCTATTGCGAGCGCGGGCGCGCGCGCGTGTGTGTGAGCGAGTGTGTTTGCGTGGGCGTGCGTACGTGCGAGCATGCATGTCTGTGCGTGCTTATGTACGTGATATATCGTGACTTATTTAGGATGTAACCGATACTACAAAAATAAGCTGTATTTTTAATTACGATAATTTATATATGTTTCTACTAAAAAAATGTGTATAATAATATATTCGTCCTATACCCACAGAAATGCCTGTCACATATGAACAAATTAATTTCACAATCTATATTCCATGACACGTGATGGTGTATTAGGAATAATTTGTTTTATTATTATTCTATAATACTTTTTTACTGAATAAGTATCCTATTAACCGATGAAAAGTAATTCCTTGGTTTTTACTTTGAACATCTGCGTCTTGCAGAGGGACATTAAACTTGACAGATGGTAAGACTGACTAATCTTTTTCGGCGGCTTGAAATGTGTTTTAACGGAATCACGCTTCAAGATGTAGCCAATTTTGTCAGTGACACCTCTCGCATATGGCAGCACGGCAGGCACACGCTCGTTCAGTTACATAGGCGCGGAACCCGAAGCTTGTTGTCACGCAAAACTAACTTGGCGGTCATGTGTTTCCCATCACAGATCCCTCGTGATTTCTGAAACAAAGATGGTACCTACTGTGATGAATAGCGGTGAGAATTACAGTTGAAATATCTTTCTGTATGGGTCTTTTTTCGATACACAGTGTGGCTGAAGGTGTATTCAGGGATTCCGAATTACTAACACATCTAGGAAAGCTAAATAATTGTTTGCCTCTAACTCCATTGTGAAATGAATTTTGGAATTTATGGAGCTAAGATGGTCTAAAAATGCAGTAACTTTATCCAAAGGTAGAATTGTGAAAGTATCTTCTACGTACCGCTTGTAGAATCTTGGATTTAAGGGAGAAGTAAGCAGGGCTTTCTACTCAAAGTCTCAAGTCAACCAATATATGCTATAATAAGATGGTGGATAACTTTAAAACACTGATAGTAAATAAGAATAATTGTAACAACTCTTAAACAGCAAAACTTTTACCATCTTAGTCCAAAAATCAATTTGTAATAGGTATATCAGACTGCAGTTTCATTCTGATATACCTATTACACGTTACGTTTATATTAATAATACAGTCCTGTGGAAAATAAGCGTCAAAATGTTGTGAAGTTTGGTTGACGGTAGCGCCGCGGCTAAGGGAGAGCTCTAAGAGGTTTCTGTCATGACAAAGACTCTTCAAAAGGCTAATAATGCCCTCTAGACTGAATTTAAATTTCACCGGGGACCAGCCAGGACAGGATCATAGTGACCGAGTGTACGCGCAAGCACAGGTGCACTCTATTCCCTCACTCTCATAGTCCGATGGGACGGTAAACCGACACGACCGAAGAGAGGCGCAAGACCAACGGCTTTACGTACTTTCCGAAGCACGGGTTGAGACCCCGCCAACTTCCTGAATCTGGGCTGTTACTGAGAATTTCTTAGTAGGATAGTTTGGCCAGGTACGGCAATCGAGGCCGGAAGAAACAAACGCGTTTACGAGAAGCTCCTAAATAACTTTTCTTTGTACCCGAGATTATCAACAAACCATGTTTTACAAAATGTAATATTGTCCTTTTTTTTCTAAAAAAATATGTTACTCCACACTTGGATTTTCTTCTGTATAGTAGACACAGTATAAACGCAGTGTAATACGTACATAAACATTCAGATCCGGAACAATCCTTTCTGCGAGATTCGAACCCGCGGCCCTCAGCGCCGCAACCCATTAAGCTGCTGGGCTACGGAGCAGTCACTAATATTTTTAAAATATCGACAATTCTGCACCTATAGACCAGTTTTAAATATCAATTGGACACACGGCTGGCGACTGCGTCGGGCGCTGCGGATAAAAAATGCATGCTTTATTCGATCGCGAACAGATGTATATGTAGGGTTAGTTAAATAGACTTAATTTACAATCACAAAATACACGGATCAAATGTAATCAACTATAAATTGTACTGAGACTATTTAATAGCTGAGAATGATAATTCGTTTTCACGAATTAATTATCCGAATAGTCGAGGACGAGCTAGTACCGGGGTACAACAAGTGCACGCCAGCGCCAAGACTGCCTGAACGGCTTTTTTTGCGCACGAAGCAAATATGGGCAACCCTCCGGAAAGCGGGGGAGGGAGGTGGGGAATGCCCATAGCATAACCACGCAGCCGGCTGCGTGGTTATATGGAGACTTTTACCCACTTAACCCCACCTTTATGGATTGGCTTACCGGTCTGACGAGCGATCTCTAAGCCGTATAAGGACGCGACCCTTCTTTGCAGAAAGGAGGGCGCAACCTTAACGGCGGCCGCTCCTTCCGTTTCGGCGGTCGCTCCTTCAGTTTTATACAATCGAGACAAGTAGTTACCAGAGCTCCACTGCAGGTGCAATGCGCAGGTGTGCGGTGCACGTGTTGTTTACAATAACAGGCGCTGCTGCACGTGCAATGGGGCAGGTACCGACACGGCCATGCGTCCTCGCACGCGCTCCATCACTATCTTAGTTATCTGTAGACAGAAAAACATCGATCATCATGACAAAAGTCATAAACTTTTACACATTCAACAATACGTTCTCGTACGGTCTATATTGAACCTTCAGGTGTTAACAATCAGCTATGGTACGGTCTACATAGACCCTTCAGGCAATTAGTATCGGACCGGTTCCTTTGAACCCTGCAACACTAATCAGTTTTGGTCCGGCAACATAGCCTTTCAAAACTCTCTACGCTAGTCCGGAATCACTATTCCCTGTAGCCATATCATTGGTCCGGCATATGCCCTTCAATTATAACAAGAACCACTTTTTTCTTACTTATTTTCTCATTATTTTTTTCTTTTTTTTTCATCTTTTATTTAAAGTAGTGTAACGTGAGGGACGCAATAACGCAATAATACCAAAGTATAAAAACCAACAGCACGCCCCGATACCATCCACACCATCTGGATGCTGGAATCACACTGTACGTTTCAAAAGAAGTTTTCTTCCGCGTACAACCTCTCTGTGGAATAGTTTACCACCGGCGATTTTTCCGACCGATACGACCTGGGGACCTTCAAGAAAAGAGCTTACTCCCTTCTAAAGGGCCGGCAAGGCACCTGCAATGCCTTTGGTGTTGCGGTTGATCATGGGCGGCGGTAGTCACTTAACATCAGGTGTGCCGCATGCCCGTTTGCCCCCTCTTCTATAAAAAACTCTCCTGCACTAGAAGAACTATTACAATGGCGAAACCACAATTCTTTCATTCTACGAGTGTCATCACTCGTTAAATGACTTTGTCGAAATCCCTTGCCAATGGCACCTACAGTGAACTCCAAACTGCATAAACGAGAAGGTTCCTGACATAACCTTAACCCTGTGATACCACCATGAATACGACCACTCCTCCAGAAGGATGCAACCTCTATCGCACGTTCTCGTGCGGTTGGCAACAAACCGTTAGCATTCGGTCTATCAGTTATCCCAACCTGCAAACAGATTTCAACACCTGTTAGATATTACAACGGTCGACCATCCCAGACTTCATTTAGGTTGTTGGTAGCAAACCGATCCGTAAGCGCACTTTCAAATTCTTGTAGCGACTTCTACCAATCCCTCGATAGCAAACCCTAATCTTATCGACTACAGAATATTCGGAGTAAGCTGCTACACTTATCAACACACAACACAAAAAGGCCACTTATTATTTTCAATTCATAGCACGTCGAAGTTAATCCATTATTTTATTACATCGCTTAAACATTTCGAACTTTAAAATGTAACCCATGTAAATCATATTTCCCATGAACTATCAAACTATAACAAAATTCAAACAAGTTAATTTTTCGCTGAATGCAAATTATAACTCATCTAGGAAGCTCCCAACATTTCCTGACATTTGTCAACATATTTAGGTACGTTAATAACAAATTACTTGCGGGACCTTTAACATAAGTCGAAAAAAGGATAACTTTTGGCTAAAATCTGGCCACTTTAGAGTTTTACTCTATTTCATTAACCACTTAACATAAAAACTAAGGAATCAACGCTAAGCGCATTATAGTCTTTCACAAACTTAATTACCATTTTAAAAAATCAAATGTGGGCAATAGCGGTAACTTTATCCCATAAAAGTTAAATATGGGCAGAAAACGGGGACTTTATCCCACTTCTGATGTAGGAAGGTAGTTAAATAGAATTAATTTACAATAAAAAAATACACGGGTCAAAAGTAATCAACTATAAATTGTACTGAGACTAATTTAATAGCTGTGAATAATAATTCGTTTTCACGAATTAATTATCCGAATAGTCGAGGATGAGCTAGTAGCGGGATACAACTAGTGCACTGTGCCACGCCAGCGCCAAGACTGCCTTAACGGCTTTTTTTTTTTTTGCGCCCGAAGCAATTAAAGGGCTACCCTATACGTAGGGAGGCGGAAAATGCATTACGCATACCACGATAGCCGGTCTATCGTGGTTATGAGGGGCTCACTGTCCTACCGGGGACCCTAAGTGATACCCTCTAAAAACCGCCTTTGGGGACAGGCAACCGGCTGATTAAGCTCTATTGTGCCTTATCATGAGCGACCCTCTTTTGGGAAAAGAGGGCGCAGGCGGCTAAGTGCCGCTGAGGGAGTGCCTACGAAGGCACATTAATGTTAGTTATTACAATAATTTTATTTAATTAGAGTTGGCCTGAGCCGCCAGGAGACAGTTCAGGTCGTTTGAAAGTTTATTAGGCGGGTCCGAGAGAGAGTTTCTCGGCCTGCGGACACGATAGCGAGAGGGGGGTGGGGCTGCATAAGAAGCTGCCTCACGAATTAAATGGTTTGGGTGCGACTCTGAGGCTTTGAAGAAGTTCTCAGAGACCTTAACGGCGGACGCTCCGTCCATTTTATACAATCGAGACAAGTAGCTAATAGTACCCGAGCGCTACTGCGGGTGCGATGCGCAAGTGTACGGTGCACGTGTTGTTTACAATAACAGAGGCGCTGCTGCACGTGCAATGGGGCAGGTAGCGACATATACAATACTATGAATCTGCTCACGGTGTCTGTTTCCGATGTGCCGTGAGTTATGGCGTCTGCTTAACGGCGATTCCTCATGAACGTTTTATTTTTATTTACGGATTGTTAGAAGTTGTTGAATTGAAAAATTTGTAGTCATTAAGTAGAAATCTTCTACTTCTGCATTGATGGGACTGCCTGGTTGATATAGTGGCTTTAAACGTGGTTGATGATCATGAGGTCCCGGGTTCGTGTCTCGGATCGGACCAAAGTCAGTTATTGGTTTTTTCTGTCAAGAAATTCTATAAGCAATATAGAAGAATAATTAAATTACAAATATAGTAGGTAATAGTGCGTTAAATCGTTAATTAAGATTTCATTTGAAGACCGAAGCGCGTGCGGCGACATATTATATTTTATATTATATTCTTATTATATGTATTTTTGTTTATACATATACGGCTGACCTTTTTTATCGTCTGGAAAACAATAGGGTGTAACATGTGAACAGATTAGAAGCCTGTGGCACTGATATTTTACAAACTAAAAAACAAAATTTTGAATGTAATAAATAAATAAATTAAAATCTATCGGCATTCAAACCATATCCTTAACTTAAGGGGAAATATAACCTCAAATGGCTTAGCAAGATCCTCCGTTATGCCGAAAATATTGCAGCATTAATTTTGAAATAAAGGTTAGGATTACTGTTAAGGACTATGTTAGACAAAAACACGATTCCGTAAAATTTTCTCGATAGAAAAAAAATCCAAAGTTACCTGCAAAATAAACAATAAACCGCTGTTATTCATAAAATAATTTAAATAAGATCATGAAACTTTGCATACTAACTGAACTAACTATAAAGCAGTGCTTATGTTATTTACTTTCTTTAAAATACCATTGTTTTCACTGTAAAAAAGAAATTACCTAAACTATCGGCTTCTTGAAGCTTGATTCCTGCCGCCCGGTCAGTTTGATTTGGCCTTTGAAGGGGGAGGTTGTGTCGCTTACGGTCAGAATACACATTACGCAACAGGACGACGTAAAATTAAAATGGGAAATGACCGTAATAAAAATAAGAAGCGACTAGGTTGGCGTTAAGAAGCAGGCATAAATATGATAAACCTAATGAAATAAGTATCTAACGACCTATCTACTCATCGCATACGGCGTGCGGGTGGGAGTGCGGGCGGGCGTGCGTGTTTGTGTGTGCGTGTTTGTGGCGTGTTGTGTGTGCGTGTTTGTGTATGTGTGCTTGTGTTTGTGTGGTTGTGTGTGCTTGTGTGTATTTGTGTGGTTGTGTGTGTTTGTGTGTGTTTGTGTGTGTTTGTGTGTGTTAGTGTGTGTTAGTGTGTGGTTGTGTGTGTTAGTGTGTGCTTGTGTGTGTTAGTGTGTGCTTGTGTGTGTTTGTGTGTGCTTGTGTGTGTTTGTGTGTGTTTGTGTGTGTTTGTGTGTGTTTGTGTGTATTTGTGTGTGTTTTTGCTTGTGTGTGCATGTGTGTGCTTGTGTGTGCTTGTGTGTGTTTATGTGTGTGTGTGTGTTGTGTGTTTGTGTGTGTTAGTGTGTGCTTGTGTGTGTGTGTGTGTGTGTGTGTGTGTGTGTGTGTGTGTGTGTGTGCTGTGTGTGTGTGTGTGTGTGAGCGTGCGAGCATGCGTGTCTGTGCGTGCTTATGTGCTTGATATAGCCGTGACGTATTTATGATGTAACCGGTACTACAAACGTAAGCTGTATTTCTACATAAACTTACATATAATTTATTTTTAAAATAAAGGTAAAAAAATCTGCGCAACACAATAGCCAATGAAATTGATCTCTAATAAAACCCATTATAGCGGCTGTAGGATACTAAGTTCGCAAACTTTGGAGACGTGCATAGGGGGAAGGGGGTAATAATTAATTAAAATCATATCACGTCTTCCGAACATCTTGAAATTGTTCACGGGTTAACTATTGGCTTACTAAACTTCCAACTATCTGGAATGTTCGGGGTATTAAGCTCGTTGGATACTGAAAGTGGGAATAAGTAGTCCTATATACGCCCAAGTGCCGCGGTAACTCAGGTGCTAAGCGCTCGCCCTAAATTTTTTAGTACGTAGGCAACCCGGGATCGATTCCCACTGGCACCAATGAAATGGTTAATTGCAAATTTGAATGATGATTCGCCACTTGCTTAGCGGTGATGGAAACATCGAGAGGAAACTTACAAGCCTGTAAAATATTTTTTATTAAAAATAAGGTGAAGTCCGTCAACACACGGCGGAATAATTGCTTCACATCCCTTTCATTTATTAAAACTAACTACTATCATGACAGGAATAACCTAATGCGACAGTGTAGTTCTACAAATATAAAAAAAAATACAAATTGTAAATAATCCCACCCTAGTAAATTCACTCAAAGAGCAATAGAATAGGT
Organism: Parnassius apollo; assembly: GCA_907164705.1. NCBI lineage: Eukaryota > Metazoa > Arthropoda > Insecta > Lepidoptera > Papilionidae > Parnassius > Parnassius apollo. Next base: position 539,253 of record CAJQZP010001686.1, read on the forward strand.
CAATGTCTTCAGCCATTCTATTAAGAATGCGTAACGTTCGCGTTAAAGGTGCTTTATCTAGTAAATTGGTTCGGGCGCGCGGCACGGAAAGCAGCCGTTTCCATAGGTACCCGTCTGGAACACATAGCCCAATCCACCCCAATATGTGACTATTATATATTTTTTCTCTAAGCACTTTAAAAATATATAAGGCTAATACGAGGTCTCGTCTTACCCTCAACTCGTTGTAGCCAACCTTTCCCAGAATAAATAAGGTTGGGTACATTAATCGGTGCATAGTGTAGACCCCGACATAGCGCATATGTATCTAATTTTATTTTGCACACGTTCTAGCATTGTGCTATACCTTTTTTTATGTGGCGACCATAATACAGTGTTACAATCCAGATTACTTTTTACCAGTGTATTATACAGAGTAACGATTAAATTAATGTTAGTAAAATCGTGAACTGTACTAAGAATGAATCCCAAGTTTCTATATGCTTTTTTGCAGCACTAGAGAATGTGTTCCCTAAACGACAATTCACTATTTAGCCGAACGTCTTGTTCTTTAACTTCTTTAACTCTTACCATTGGCGAACCATCGACTTCATAGTTATATTCAATGGGCAGGCGCTTTATAGTAAATGAAACGGTAACACATGAAATGGTTTTTTTTTTTTTTTTTTTTTCTCGAGGGTAGGTGTGAAAAAGTTAACACGTTTTGATAAGAGCTCTTTAATTTTTAAAGTTATAAAATTAATTTCACAGTATTATTTACAACTTTTTCAATAATATAATTAATAAATGTGACTTATAGTACCCACCGGACAGTATTTCCCTAGTAAGTCTCTAAAATTAACATCACTTCATAAACTTATTTTTTGGTTTATTTGCACTGTCACTACACATCACTATGGACTCAGTTAAAGAATCACTCAATGCTCTGGCAGAAATGTTCCAGCAGAAAATGAGTGAGTTTCAACAGGGCCTTGAAAGTACACCAACAACTAACACAACCCTGGGAACAGAGTTCAACAGTTTCAGGAGCTTTGTGCTCTCTGCAATGAACACCCTACAGAGACAGGTTGAATTCCTTAGCATTGAGCTTGATCGTCAGGAGATGCGTAGAAGGCGCAAAATGCTATTGTTCCATGGAGTCAGCGAGCAGAAAACAGAAGATACTGCTGCGCAGGTCTGTAACATTGTGGGTGAACATCTTGGTGTGACTGCCTTTTCTGCAGCTTGCATTAAAACTTCTCATCGCATGGGACGTCCCTCTGGCAAGAAACCCAGGCCAATATTGGTGAAATTTACAGACACTGCAATGCATGACAAGGTTTGGTTCTCTAAAACTGGATTAAAAGGCAGCGGTATTACTCTGTCAGAGTTTTTAACAAAGAGCCGTCATGGCTTGTTTATGGAAGCAAGGCAGCGATTCGGTATCAGTAAGTGCTGGACTAGGGACGGCTTTATTCATATCATAGCCCCTGATGGTTCGCGTCATCGAGCTGAGTGTAAGGCTGATCTGGACGGCATACCTCAGTTGTCATCTAAGCCTCTGACTCAAGGCACTGCTAGTCTTACTTCGAGGTCCAAAAGAATAGTAAAGACTAAGTAAACGATGCATTTAATATTCTTTTCCTATAATTTTACTTTTTGTTTGTTTATATTACATTAGTTAGAATATACATTGTAAACACAAATTTTCATCCATCTTCCTCTTTATTTGTATACTAACGATATGTCATAGTTTTACAAACTTTACGATTTGTTTTTATATAACGGTTTATTAGGCTATTTAACCCTCATATTTATTTTTATAAGCTTGCATTGAAACTAGTAGATAAGTAGTTCGTTTTGTTTATCTTTATGACAGCAGTACTGTTTGACATCTAGCCACAGACAAAATATCTGCCGTGGCTACAAGGGTTTTTGTGTAGTAGAACCATGTTGTTTATAATTTTTTATTTTTGTTTATTTTTGTTCATTTTTAAGTATATAAATAAGTATTTTGTGTGTTTATAGTTACAATTATTTTTCTTTTTTCTTTTTTTCTGTAAATGCTATTAATTTTTCTTTTATGAAGTGAATCTTTCCTTGCAACTGGCGGGTGGGTTTGTAAACCATTTTTTCTTTTTTTCTTATATTTATTATTTATATTATATTTATAGTTTGATATCTATGATTTTCAATAATGATAATTTAGACGACAGTTTTTTTCCCTCGGTGATTCAGATGGATTGAGCAGTAATGACAGTTATCATAGCATCCCTTCTTTAAGTGAAACTCTTGATTCTCATTTCTCAGATACCCTGAAAAACTTTAATGTTGTTCATATAAATGCTCAGAGTATTCCCGCACATTATCCTGACATGTTGTCCTCATTTTATAATGAAAATATACATGCGATATTAGTTTCTGAATCTTGGTTAAAACCATGTTTGCCTTCAATATCTTACTCTCTTCCCGGATTCCACTTGATTCGCAACGACCGCCTTGGGCGCGCTGGCGGTGGCGTGGCGATTTATTTAAGATCACACACTCCTTACACAGTTTTAAATACTTCGCAGCCAGTGTCTAGCGCCGGCCCTGAACACCTATTCATCGAAATATTGTTTGGACATTTAAAGCTTCTTCTCCGTGTCTATTACAGTCCAAATGTTACAATTGATTATTTTTCAGCATTTGAAATTCTTTTAGAACAATACTCCTCGCTTTATAATCACACTATTGTCATGGGAGATTTCAATACTTGTCTTCTCAAAAATGATGCTAGAGCATCCCGTCTGAAATCTCTTGTTAATGGCATTAACTTACATATTCTCCCACTTTCAGCAACTCATGCTTTTCCTAATTGTGTACCTTCTCTCCTTGATTTAATACTTGTTTCTTCCATTGACCATGTTGCAAAGCATGGTCAATGCAATGCCTCCGCTTTTTCTTACCATGATCTACTTTACCTGTCCTATAAATTAAAACCTCCTAAGGCTAAGCGAAGGATCCTTCTCCGGCGCAATTTTAGTAGAATGGACCTGGATAAGTTACGAGAAGATACTGCTAAGGTTGACTGGTCAGTAGTTGCGAATGCTGGTTCGGTTGATGAGCAGATATCTATTTTTAACAGCATACTTACACAACTGTATGACATTCACGCTCCAATTCGTCCAGTTCGAATGAAGCATCTTCCTGCCCCCTGGCTCACTGCCGATATAAAAAAAACTTCAAGAAAAAAAGAACATAGCGAAATCTAAATATCGTATGAATCCTAATGATTCTAACCGAGAGAAATATAACAGGGCACGAAATCGCTGCAATATGGTGTGTAGAGATAGTCAACGACGCCATATCCATAAATCTGTTGTTGAGGAAGATAACTCAACTAAAGTTTGGAACTTTCTCAAATCTTTAGGGGTTGGAAAAGCAAAGCGTAATGTAGAATCTCTTAATTTGAATTTAAATAAGCTTAATGCTCATTTCCTCTCTAGCGCCACTATAGACAGTGCTACGAAGAAAAATACACTTGCTCAACTTTCTGCTATATCAACTCCCAATTTTTCCTCTTTTGTCTTTAGCCAAGTTACTGTCAGTGATGTTAAGAAGAATATATTAGCCATTACTTCCGACGCAGTTGGTTCTGACAGCATTAGTCGTAAGATGATTATCCCAATACTCGATCTTTTAGCTCCTATACTTACACTTATTTTAAACCGTTCCCTTGACACCAGTGTTTTTCCTTCATCCTGGAAAGACGGCCTAGTAACTCCACTCCCTAAAAAATCTAATCCGACATATGAGGATTACCGTCCTATATCCATCCTTTCCTTTCTCTCTAAAGTACTCGAGCGCCTAATATACCAACAGCTGAGCAAATTCCTGTCCAATCATAACCTTTTGAATTCATTCCAATCTGGTTTCCGTCCCGGTCATAGTACGACTACGGCTTTGGTTAGAATCACTGATGATATTCGCCTGGGCATGGATAGTCAGCAGGTTACAGTATTGACATTGCTTGACTTTAGTAATGCCTTCAATACTGTAGACTTTGATGTTTTACTCGCTGTCCTAAGTTCTCTTAACATATCTCCTGAAGTAATTGGTTGGTTTCATAGTTACTTGCAAGGGCGCCGGCAACGTGTACAAATTCAAGACACGTTTTCTGACTGGTCTGCTGTCAAAGCTGGCGTCCCACAAGGTGGCGTGTTGTCTCCTCTATTGTTCTCTATCTTCATCAATTCGATCTGTTCCCACATAACTTCTCTTTACCACCTATATGCAGACGATTTACAAATCTACTCTCAATGTAAGATTGCGGATCTCCCCAATACAATTAGATTAATTAATGAAGATCTTATTCGTATTTCTCATTGGTGTAATTCATTTGGGCTTAAAGTTAATCCATTGAAGACTCAAGCCATTATTATTGGGAGTTCGAAATTAATCTCTCGGTTAACTTTGTCGCTGCTGCCGCCAATCATATTCGATGGGACACTTATCCCATACAGTGACAAAGTTAAGAATTTGGGTATTATGTTCGATCAGACTTTGTCTTGGGGACCGCAAGTTAGTGAAATAAGTAAAAAAATGTTTGCCGCAGTTGGTTCACTTCGAAGATTACGCAATGTTCTCCCCATTCCTACTAAAGTTGCGCTGGCTCAGTCTCTTCTTTTACCGATCCTTGACTACGCGGACACTTGTTATCTTGACCTAACATACGAGCAACTTAATAAACTTGAGCGGCTTCAAAATTATTGCATAAGGTTTATATTTGGGTTACGAAAGTATGACCACATATCCGAATTCCGCCATAAGCTCAAGTGGCTCCCGATTCGTCTTCGCAGGAATACTCACATTCTTCATCTTCTTTACTGCATTCTGTTCAATCCGACCACTCCTTCTTATTTGAAAGACCGACTTATATATTTAAGTAGTTTACGATCTCAAAATAATCTCCTTCTAAGTACCCCCTAGACATTCCTCTTCCTTCTATTCTAATTCTTTTACGGTTACCGCTATACGACTATGGAATTCTCTCCCCTTACATATCAAAAAATCTAAATCTCTTCCTATATTTAAAAATAAATTAAAACTTTATTACCTTTCCTCTTAAGTTACTACCTGTCGTCATTCATTTTTAATCATTTATGTTCTTCTATTTATCTTTCTTTATCATATTCTGTACACCCCTTCAGCTATCTTTTAAAATAGTATCCTCTGCCCTAAGGTTGCCTGGAAGAGATCGCTGTTTTAGCGATAAGGCCGCCTGTTGTACCAATGTCCCTTTAAATATATAAATAATGTAATATGTTCCTTGGCGTACAATAAAGTATATTTTACTTTTACTTTACTTACTTTCACACTTGGAGGTGTTAAACTATAAACGGTTATTATTGATCCATGCCACTACTCTGTTTACGTCTTGTTGTAGCTTTTCACAGTCTGACAATGTTTCTACGACAGGATACAACTTCAGGTCATCAGCAGAAAGAAGGCACCTAGATTCCTTAACTACCTCCGGCAAATCGTTAACCAGTAATAAAAACTGAAGTGGCCCTAAATTACTGCCCTGGCTTACTCCAGATTTTGTAATATATGGGTACGACGTATAGCCGGCATATTCCACTTCTTTCTACCTGTCATATAGCTGGCAAATAATTTTAATAAATGTGGAGTGAAGCCAACTGCCGCTAACTTTTTAGCAAGACGTCGTTATCCACTGAGTCAAACGCTTTTTTAAAGTCAAAGTAGGTGGCGTCGTCTTGCACCCCCCTATCCACTGTGGGCACAACTTCAGCCATGTAGTGTGGAATACCATCCGGTTTCTTATAATTCTAATTTTTGGTTTCAACTTTTTCAAGACGCGTTGCACATCCTGAATACTCAAACTAGTAGTAGCTGGTGTGTACAGCTGCCCATAAAACTTTTCAATCCCACTCAAAATCTCAGGTGTCGTGAAAACGATGCTGGCACACTTGGTTTTGAGCTTCGACAGTTGGCTATTTCTGGCAGACAGATCTATGGCAATGACTTTGGAGCCCTGGTTTCGCTTAACCGCTTCTTTGATACGAACTGTTTTAAAGTTGCGTAAGTCCCGCCGCATGTATTTGGAGATATGTCTGTTCAGTTGCCCGTATGCTGTCAAATTTGCTGAAGACTGCAGCTTCATTTCTCGTCTAACAGTCATGAGATTAAGAGTGTGATCGGAGAGTTTTGTGTTCTACTACGGCGGGTCTTGCAGAACTTAACACCGACTGCATGGCCAGTTTCCACGAGCTTGTCATTCATATCGTCCACTGTATTGCAGTCTTCTAGGTAAAGTTTTCGGGACCATGGATTAGCGCAGGTGTTGACTTCATTACATAGGACCTCTCTAATTTAACGTTTAGAATCGGTGTGCTTCTAACCATTCGGTGTTCGCTGTCAGTTTCCATCCTCGCGATCATTGAGACATCACTGAACAGTTGTCGTCTGGTCGTCATAATGAAGTCAATCTCGTTTTTTGTCTAACTTTCGGGGCTCGAAATGAGGCCTATGAGGCCGCTTCTGGAAAAAGAGTTTATCATAAAGAGTCACTCTTTCGCCATGAAGTCGGTCAGCTGCTGGGTCCCTTGGGTTCCGTTGCTCTATTTCAAATTTCCATATCGCTATCGCTTAGTTTTGCGTTGAAGTCTCCCATCAACACCGTAAACTGAGTTTTAGAAGAAGGAACGCATGGCTCTAGAGGTATCCTCATACGTTACCTTCATCTTCTCATCGGGATGTGCCAATATTGAAAACCTGTATGACCTTTAGCGAATACCGTTTTGTGATTCTCAGTACGCAACCCTCGTCGACACACTCCCAATCTTTACAACGTTGTTGACTAGAGACTTGTGGACGATAAATCCGACACCTCCTTGGGACAAATGGTTGCCCTCTCGGCGATAGAACAAGTTGCTAGATTCAAGGATTACCGTGTCCTCTCGCTCTCTTCAGACCTCGGATAATCCTATAATATTTCAGCGTAACTTGTCTACCTCTTCTCCCAGCTCCAGGATCTTCCCGCTGAATTAAACATAAAAAAAAACTGTACGACATGTACAAATCATGGGAAGTCCCAAAGCAAAGAACTCTTACTTCAGACACATTTTCAACAACAATTATAACATCGGATTCGGTTCACCGAGGACCGATGTTTGTTCTAAATGTCTAGAACTGGCGGAAAAAATAAAGAGTTCTACTGATTCCCAAGAAAAAAATATACTTATGATAGTCAAAACAGTCCACAAACGAAGGACGGACGCTTTTTTTGAGAAATTACGTAAATCAACACCTGGCTTAAAGATAATATCCTTCGACTGTCAGAAAAACCTACCACTGCCAAAACTGCCAGACCAAATATGTTACTATAGTCGCCAACTATATTTCTACAACTAAACTATGGTTGATGGTAATTCAAATCAACCGATGATCAGAGACCGAGTTTTTGCGTACTGCTGTGTACTGAGGATGAATTCCATAAATATTCTAACTTAATTGCATCTGCCGTGTACCACCGTCTTATTGCAACCGATAAGACTGATATCATCAAAATACGTTTGTTTGCCGATGGTTGCGGTGGGCAAAATAAAAATAGCATAGTAATTGGAGCCTGTTGCAAATGGTTATTGGAAAATCTTAATATTAAAACCATTGAAGTGATTTTTCCAGTAAGTGAACATTCTTATATGCCCCATACAACTATTCGGTATCATAGAAAAAAATTAAAAAAAATGGAGGTCATATTGCACCCCGATGAAATAAAAGATGTAATATCCCAAACGTCAACCATAGTCAGATTTGGTGTTGATTGTGTTGTTAGCGACTGGAGGTCAACAACCAGAAGCATTCTGGCTCAAACGACATCGTGGAAAGTAAAGTTCAAGGAATGCAAAAGATTTATTTTGGTCCGCTCTAAAAAGCTGGCAACGTTCTTGTTAGAGGCGAATTATTTTACAAAAGCGACATTGGTACAGCGTTTAATGTTTGTCAACGGCAGAAAACCATTTCAATGATTGACGCAAAACCCTTACCCAAAATTGTAGCCGTGAATAAAAATAAATTGTGAGATGTCAAAAAACTTCTCACAAATCATTTTGGAGTTAATGGGGAAAATTTACCAGTTTTAAAAATATATAACGATTTGTTTCCTTCCCATGAGGCACTTCAGTGCACTTTGAATCCCGAAGCAGAAGATTATTGTCAGGAGCCTTTGGACGAAGTAGATGACTTTCGGGTCTGTATGTTTGTCCTTGTGAAATTAATGTATTTAAACTGCCTCCACGATGTACTTAGGAAAAATTCCTAGTGTGGAGATAACACTATGATTAAACAAAGACATAAAAAAGATATGAGCCGTGCTTGAGTTGAGTAGCTCAAGGGCGAAGTGTTCGCCATAAACGCGAACAATACGGGTTCGATCCCCGCCGACACTAATGAAATTGTTAGTTTGATGAATTATGTTTACATTATGAAACAGAATAAAAGTTTATCAAATGATATATATTTTATATAGTACATATTTTTAATAGAATATATTTTATAATATTATACTCAATAGGGTGAAAATGTAAAGCCGACTTCAATGTACTAAAAGAATAAAACAATTTCACCATATTAGCCTCCAATTTCCATATACTATTTAAGCCATTATGTGGAAATAATTTTTTTATTCTTTTAGTTCTAATAATATAAAAATGATTCGTGGAACTAAAGCCGACTTTCCACTATGGGATATAATATAATTTATATTACATCTCGATATATAAATTAATATCGCTCACCGTACTTTTAAATGGAACCGTTTCCACTGAGATATAATATATATTACATCCCAAACTATAAATATTTTTTCGATCGACCTAGCGATATTTTCATATTATATTTCACCTCCTGTATCCCGCACACCCTTCCGCGCCTCCGCTACGTCCTCAGATCATCAAATGACGAACGCACACTGGTTAAAAGATATATCGCACAGTGTGACGGGCAATCGTGGGATATAATTTATATTTCGGGATATATTATGTATTATATCCCATAGTGGAAAGCCAGCTTAAAAGCAACTAGCGTCGAACTCGCCCTGACACGCACACAGAGATAACATTGTAGTGTGCGTCAATATTACGCCGTTCCAAAGCGATCGCGTAGATTACGTCTTGGACATATTTGAATATGCGCTCTTAATAAAATTTGTAAAAACAGTAACAAATGTTATGATTTTGCTTAATCGACAGCACTATTATAATGTTACATGAATTGGAAACAAAGATGGCAATCTTTACGCCGCGCCGCTTGGTATCAAAGCCGGAAATGTGTATTTAACTTGGGATCAAATCCGGTCATTTTAATTTGTTGGTATCAAAGTCAGCCAAAACGACACTTCAAATTTAAAAATTACATTAGGTTTCTACTTTTTATATGAAAATGTTACATTAAACACATAGGCTACAACTAAAAATTATGTTAACAGTACAAAAATCAATTAAATACCCCACCCCACAACAAAAAGTGTTTTTTTTTTCATTTTACCATAAATTGACTAAAGTCAGATTGCCACCTTTGATTCTATATGACTCTAAATATAAAAGACGGCTTCTAAAAACGGAAAAGAACTTTTGAAAGGACTAGGTCCTTTTAATGATGATGATGATGTCCCGTAAACTGAACCTTTTGTGTTATAGCTATAATACGCTGGATTTTTACGTCGCTTTCATTCATAAACAACACGGGATTAAGTAACATATCAACATCAAATCAGTTTGACTTTGTAATAATTGCAAATAAGCTAATATCCCAAGTGATGGTAAGTGGATACTGCTGTCTTAGCAACTACTCATCATTGATTATAGCCGTGATAGGCTAGTTCAATACTGAACATAGGCCACCCCATACGTTGCCCCTGCCTTAGTGGTGCATCCTGGTCCTGCCTCCCACATTTGGTGGGAGGTGGGGGGGGGGGGCGACCTAAGTTTTTTTAAGTGTTTTAGTAGTTTTAAGGAGGATTCTGTTGCCCATCTCCTGTTTCAGTTTCCCTATGGATATATAAGGAGGCGAGGGCTAGTTTGTACAGGATTAGGTAACGCCCAGGGTGGCTTGAATTTTCTTTCCTACAGATTGAGATCCATGCTCGATTCAATTAAGTAAACACCGGTATTATGCATGATACATCGCACTATACACTTTTAATAAAAAGTCTTAACGTGGAACTACCCTTCAGAGAAGACTGGATAAATGAACAGGTCATCTGTGAGGTCGGTAGCTTCATATGGTATATCGATGTGTCAAAAATGGACCGGAACGTCCTAAATTCAAAATAAGTATGACTTTAGATAGATTCACCTCTATTTTCCAGGCAGAAATTTTCGTCATACTTCAATGTGCGGAAATCAATCTACAATAAAAAATTTATTGGTTTATATTCAATTTACAATACCAAAAAGGGAAAAAAGGGGAAAAATATAGGGTAGTGGATATTCTTACACCGCCACTACACGGTCATAGTCACGCTGGCTTTTAACAAAGGATTCGTTATTACATTAACAAGGTAAAAATTAGTTTGCTAAAACTGCGTGTCTATGTTCATGCGTATATTAGCTAGTTAATTTTCACATATTTAATTGAATGCTTTTAAATCCAAATTAGGGGATATAATTCAAATCCATCGCCGAGTTGTTGCAAAAGCCTTCTTCTTCACTTTATAGATTCTTTTGATGCGTCAGATGGTAAAGATTATACGAAAGATTTTTTTAAGAAAGGACCAACATCATACAGCCAATTTTGTTATAAGCGACTTCGATTAAAAAAAATAAACAACACAAAAAGGTCACAAATTCTATTAAATTCCTGTGGAATACAATTTATTTTTATCTCATTATCTCACATTACCCTAGAGAACGGAACATTGGAGTGCAAAAAATAGTGCCGCTGCTTGGCTGCAGAAATAGAGGGTGGTATCTACCCAGACGGACTTCTCGGTAGAGAAGAAACATTATCAGGATTAGTGATTCTTAACCTCTTAGTGATGTGGGACCATTTGATCCCTTTTTTTACCACCTTTTAGCACCTTTTAGACACTATAAATTATGGTAAGGATGATTTTTAAGTTTGTTCTATAACACACAAAACTTAATGTGAGAAATGAATGTTTATTAAACCTTAATGTAGCAAAACTGTATTATAAACTTCATCGGCAGTATCTTCACACCATCTCTAAAAACTTTTTAACTTTTTTATACGAGAGCTTTTTGAGAACTTTTTTTTGCCTACAAGGACCACTTAACATCTGTCAAGAACCACTGATCTAGATAGAAGCTTATATTTCTTTAAATTTATTTTATTAATATTTATGTAAATTAAACAAATTTTGGTAAATTTATCGTTCAATAAAATTTGATTTTTTTACCATCTAGATGCCAGGTGCAGGCATATTACGAGTATGTAAGATAGTTCTATGTCGTTTGAATTTAAAATTGGCTACAGAAAAGGCTTTAGGAGAGCATTTAATTTAATATTTCACATGAAGTAACTGCTGTAAACTGAGCTGCGCCTTTATAAAAATTATAAAAAGAGCTATATACGTCCAACAGCTGAGCGCAGGCCTCATTTGGTTTCTAAGAGTGTTCTGAAACTGCTTTTTTTACGTTCTGAACTATTCCGCCGTGCTGCTATAGTTCATATTGATGGATTTCACATGCCCTCAAAATATATTGTTACGAGCTTAGGGTTCGTGACAATAAAAGCTGCCGATTGAATTACCAAAATTGACACTTCAACTACCGAACACCAATTAAAACTTAAAACACACTAATAATTATACACACTTAACACTTTAGTTCACTTTATTCGCTCCGAAGCTTCGCTTGTATCGCAAATTCAATACTGCTGCTCTGGTCGCGGCCCGTAACGGCTTTATATAAGCTTTTTCCACCGAAACATCTAGAATGTTCAAGCAAATAACGGTCCCGACCGACTAGATGTAGAAAATTCGAGTGTGGAATTATCTAGAAAGCTTAGTTCCCCTGTTCGATAATAGATGGTGCTAGTGCCATCAACTGGGCCCGCACCACTATTATTTCTCATAAATGTAGGTTTCTTCACGATGTCTATCCTCACCTTCAAGCACATGGAATATCAGCAATTAAAATTGGAATTAGAAAATTTATTGGTGCCGGCGGGATTGAACCTAGGTCGCGTACTGATTAATTTAATTCACCCGGGCGACGCCGGGCACGTTATCTAGTTTATTATAAAAATGTATGAACAACTTTTTATAAATATTCAATTCAAAAACAACAAACGTAAACAAACGAATAAACTTGGCAGTAAATTATGTCCGTAACTCATATCGCCAATTTCCACAACTTTTGGTTAAGACATTATTCCTGTATAAATCCCGCCGACATTATCTGATATACCTTTCGAGCGAACGCATAAACTAGCCTCACTTGGCCCAATTTTTCTCCTCCACGTGTTGGCAACGTTTTTGTTGTGTTCAGAACTTCAACCTACTTCATAGCTTGCGGCGGTCAGCGAAATTTCATATATAATTTTTTTTGCTATCCAACCGAAAGCAATTTTGAAGGCATACAGGCGCGACCCTATTACGTTGTTCGTTTTACTTTATCACGTCGACATTTATGTTTAATAGATATAAAGATGAGAAGCTTTTTTATAAACCAAGTGCAATGTTAGAGATAGAAACAGAATTTTATAATAAATTTAAAAAAATATTATAAATAATACTTAATGAATGTTTAATTTACCACGGGTTCGATAAATACCCCTGGTTTTGTTGCTGATTCTTCCCTTTCTCTGGATAGAAAAGAACTAGTAAGATCTCCAGCGAGATTTAAAAAAAAACAGTTTACTATAATTCAATAACTTACTAAGATAATAATAGAAACAGGGGTCACCTTGCGGAAACCCAGAATACATGACAGAAGTTCGTTATATTAACGTGAAAATTAATTTTCTTAAATCTTAGCAATTTTTTACATATTTAATTGAGTGCAAAAAATTGATTCCTTTTATCTAAAGTTGTGAAGTTCAAAGCGAAGTACAGTTCGGGAGAGAATAAAAAGTTAACTTAGTGCTTTCCTTTTTATGCTGATTGAAAAGATAAAATAAGGAGGTTCTCGATAGAACTGTATGTTCTTTTTTGTATGTTTAAAACGCGATATCTTTTGTTAATTAAAAACTGATTGCAATGATTAATTTTTTATAAAATAAATTATACTTTAGGGGTGACTTCATATAAATTTGAAGATAAAATCCCAATATGTTTCGAGCATAGCACAAGGTGCTCGAAACATATGGCCGAAGTTTTTTTTATATAATATTACTGTTACGAGCTTGAGGTTCGTGACAATAAAAATTGCCGATAGAATTACCTAAATTAACACTTTAATTCACTTTACACTAATTAAAGTTAAAAACACTAATAATTAATCACACTGATTCACTTTATTCCGCTCCGAAGCTTCGCTTGTCTCGCCAACTTCAATACTTCCCCGATCGCGTATTGCAGCGCCTTTATATAGGGCTCTTCCACGAAAACATCCAGAATATTCCAGAATATTCGAATAAATACGCGCGCCAACCGACCAAGCGCAGAAAGATCGAGTGTAGAGTTTCTAGAAAGTTTAGTTCTTCAATTTGATACTAGATGGCGCTGTCGGTTAAAAAATTAGTCGTGTCGTTTTCTGGAAAGCTCTCTCCTCGCTCTGTTACCCGACACTAGATGGCGCTAGTGCCATGAGATGAGATGTCAACTTAGCCGCGCAACACTGCCCCCTCCTAAGACATGCTCGTCCCGAGCATTATCGGCCCCATAATAACGCGCCAGGCGATACACATGGACGATCTTAGGAGTCCCTCTTGCGCCTTTCTGTATACGGTAGGTTACATCGTTGATCCTGGTCACAATCCGGTACGGGCCTTCCCATTTAGCTAGAAGCTTAGGAGATTTCCCTTTGCTGCGGACTGGATTGTGCAACCACACTAGCGAACCTTCGTCGAACCCTTTGTTGTTCATTTTTTTAATTTTGCGGTCATACCGGGTTTTCATCTTTTCAGACATTTGCTTGGCCCGATTGTCTGACGTGCTCGTAAATGTAATTCATTTTGTTCCGCAAGTCATTTGCATAATCGGTTATACTGCGTGGGGCATCAGGTGGTATCCCGGTGATCAGGTCTGCAGGCAGCCGTAATTCTCTCCCAAAGTTTGCGAAAGCTGGTGTCACTGATGTACTTTCGTGAACAGCGCTTCGATATGACAACAAAAACGGTTGTATGTGCTTGTCCCAATCTCGTTGCCGATTGTCTACAACTTTTGCTAGGTACCTCTCCAATGTCTGATTAAATCGTTCTACCTTTCCATCAGATTGCGGGTGATAAGAAGTCGTTCTTGTTTTATGAGTGCCCATAACTCGGCAAGTTTCCTGGAATATTTGAGACTCAAAATTCCTTCCTTGATCGCTGTGAATCTCTAAAGGTACTCCAAAACGACAGAAGACTGCATGAACTAGTTTATCTGCAACTGTTGAAGCTTCTTGATTTGGAATGGCGAAGACTTCTGGCCACTTAGTGAAGTAATCCATCACAACCATGAAATACTTGTTACCGCTTTCACTCTCCGGAAACGACCCCGCCACGTCAATGGCTATTCTCTCCCATGGTGCACCAACATTGTACAACTTCAATGCACCTCTACTACGAGTCTGAGGTCCCTTTACAGCCGCACAACTTGTACATTTGCGACACCAGTCCTCGACATCGTTTCGACAGTGGACCCAGTAATACCGTTCTCGGATCTTCAGTAGAGTTCGTTTAACTCCCAGATGGCCTCCTGAACAATCATTATGGTACAGCTGTAGAACATCAGGTACTTTAGCTTTAGGGACAACCATTTGCAATGTCAATGTCTCCCCCGAACATTTTCCCATTTACGACATAGAACTCCATCCTGAAGCAGCAGGCTGTCCTACTAGGCCCAATAGCTTTTAGTGGTCGAACTCATCACTGAGACGTCACTCCACTTTGACTTGGCAGCACTGGCCTTTATCCATTCCAGAATCGGCTTGATGTCCAGATCTTCCTGCTGTGCATGTAGTAAGCTGTGCTTCCACTCGTTGCTGAGGTGGTCTGCCCTGAGCATCCTCACGGCTACCACTTGCTTACTTTCTTGCCTAGTACAATGTTTGCAATCTTCAGGACAAGATCTTCTTGACAATGCATCTGCGTTGCCATGAGATTTCCCGCTGCGATGTTCGATCTCAAAGTCGTATTCCTGCAGTAGTTCAATCCACCTCGCAACTTGTTCTTCTGGGTTTTTAAACTGCAATAGCCATTTTAGTGCAGCATGTTCAGTTCGTAAGTGAAATTTTTGTCCTAGAAGATATTTGCTAAAATGTTGCAATGACTTTACCACAGCTAGCAATTCGCATCTTGTGACACAATAGTTCCTTTCCGGTTTTGACAACGACTTGCTGAAGTACGCTATCACGACCTCTTGGTCACCATTCCGTTGAGACAACACACCGCCAAGTCCTATATCACTTGCGTCTGTGTCAACTATAAATTCTTTGCTTGCATCAGGGTATCCCAAAATAGGTGTTTTGCACAGACGGTCCTTGAGCTCCTGGAATGCGATATTGCAACTTTCATCCCAGCAGAAATGTCGCTTCTCCTCGGTTAGCTTGTGCAGGGGTTTGGCTATATCTGCAAAGTTCTTCACAAATCGCCGATAATGGGAGCACAAACCCAAAAATGCTCTAACCTGCGTCTTGTCTTTTGGAACCGGCCAATCCTTGACAGCGGCCATTTTCTCCGGATCCGTACGGATACCTTCTTCCGACACTACATACCCCAAAAAGTTGACTTGCCATTTGAATAGTGAACATCTCTTCGGACTCAACTTGAGGTTGGCACTCTGAATCTTCATGAGCACGCGTTCCAGATTCTGAAGGTGTTTCTCAAACGTACGGCCCACGATGATGATGTCATCCAAGTAGACCAGACAGGCATCGCCAATTAGCCCAGTAAGTACAAGCTCCATCAGCCTTTCAAACGTTGCTGGAGCATTACACAACCCAAACGGCATTACTTTGAATTGCCACAGACCCTTTCCCGTCGAGAACGCAGTTTTCTCCTTGTCCTTAGGGTCAATTTCAACTTGCCAGTAGCCACTTTTTAGATCCAGCGTGCTAAACCACTTTATTCCTGTAAGCATGTCCAGCGTGTCATCAATTTTTGGCAAGTGATAGCTGTCCTTCTTCGTAACGTCATTCAGACGGCGGTAGTCAACACAAAACCGCATGCTGCCATCCTTCTTCTTTACCAGCACCACTGGTAACACCATGGACTAGAGGAAGGTTCAATAACACCATCCTTCACCATTCCTTCAATCATGGTTTCCACTTACTTTTCACGTGCTACCGGCAATCTTCTTGGTCGCTGACGGATAGGCACTTCTTCTCCTGTGTTTATTTTGTGTTGAACTAAGCCAGTCTTTCCTATGTCAGCATCGTTTGATGAGAATACATCGGCATACTTGAGTAACAACTTCTTCGCCTTGACCATTTCGGTCGGGGAGAGAACGCTGCGACAGTCTTCCAAAAGTGTGGTCACCCTCATTTGTGCATCCTTGCTGGGGGTCTCACTCGATAGATATCGGCACCAACGTAACCAATCCACTTCCTCACAAGTACCAACCAGCGTGCCTTTTTCTATAATCTGTCCCCGGTCACAAAGGTTCAGCACACTTACTACTGAGATGTCAGTGGTCCTGACCAAGGTTCGAGCTACTTTCCATGGAAGGTCATTGTTTACCCTTTCCACAAGTACACAACGGTGAGCTTGCCCAGCGTTTCGAGGAAGACTAACCGGCACAATCGTTTCTGATCTCGGCGGAAGAACAATCTTCTTAATGCTGTACACGTTCCCTGGTAACGCACCTTCCATAAAAAGTTCCTCCTGTCCACATTTCAAAACACCCTGCTTAACGTCGATCTCACAACAATTATTCCTCATAAAGTCTAGGCCAAGGATGCAGTCGTCCATTATATCAGCCACGATGACATTATGCAGGTAGATCACGTTGCCTAGTTTCAACTCCATCTCCTTCTCTCCACGGACGGGTATACGCTGACCGGTAGCTGTTACCAAATTAATGCGTTCTCGGTGTTGCGGAGTTCCCAAGGAACTGACTTATAAGTTGGGAACTAACAACCGTACGAGAGGCTCCAGTGTCTATAGTCAGTTTACACGGCATTCCGTTGACCTCGCCCTTGATGATTAGACTGTTCCCATCATGGATTTGTGAGATCGAGATCCTTGGGGCTCTTTTAACATCAGCCAGCACCCGCCCCGCAGTTCTGGCTTTTACTCGTTTCCCTGCTGCTGCTGGGCGGTGCTGATGGCCGCACTACCCTCCTGAGGTCGTTCACCTTCCCTTTCTAGGGTTCGCTTAGGGCAGCTGGATCGAAGATGGCCCTTTTCCCCACAGCCATTGTTAATTAAAAACTGATTGCAATGATTAATTTTTTATAAAATAAATTATACTTTAGGGGTGACTTCATATAAATTTGAAGATAAAATCTAGCACAAGGTGCTCGAAACATATGGCCGAAGTTTTTTTTATATAATATTACTGTTACGAGCTTGAGGTTCGTGACAATAAAAATTGCCGATAGAATTACCTAAATTAACACTTTAATTCACTTTACACTAATTAAAGTTAAAAACACTAATAATTAATCACACTTTTTCACTTTATTCCGTTCCGAAGCTTCGCTTGTCTCGCTAAATTCAATACTTCCCCGATCGCGTATTACAGCGCCTTTATATAGGGCTCTTCCACGAAAGCATCCAGAATATTCCAGAATATTCGAGTAAATACGCGCGCCAACCGACCAAGCGCAGAAAGATCGAGTGTAGAGTTTCTAGAAAGTATAGTTCTTCAATTTGATACTAGATGGCGCTGTCGGTTAAAAAATTAGTCGTGTCGTTTTCTGGAAAGCTCTCTCCTCGCTCTGTTACCCGACACTAGATGGCGCTAGTGCCATGAGATGAGATGTCAACTTAGCCGCGCAACATTACTATTTAGTTGACGTTCTAGAACCTACCATGAGAGAGATATTTCTTAATACAGAGTCCACTCAAAAGTGTCAAAAAAAAAAAAGGAAAAGCCAACTTCAAATATCTAAAAGAAACGAATTTGAATGTGAAATTATTTAATTTCTTATTAGTTCTTTGAAGTCGGCTTTTAATATTTTATTAAAACTTAAATTTTTGAATTATACTTTGGCGAAAAATATTGGCGCACATATACAATAAAATTGTTTAAAGTTGTATGTTTAAACCAACATGATTTCGAATATAATAAGGTATACTATATAATAATTTTGAAATAATTAGTTTTATACCCATGCCTCGATAATCATGATGTAAAGTTCTACTCCACATGACGGATGAATATTCTCTCCGAATGAGGGATGAACAGTCTGAGATAGACTATCGGAGGATACACTGCAGAACCTCAATATTATATAATTTGTGAACAAAATTTTGGGGGCAGTTCAAGGGCAAGTTTCTTAATTTTGTCACTCACTCACTGACTGAATGACCGATCATCAAAACTCTAGGCACTTCTAGCACAGACTGAAGCTTCAAATTTAGATCACAATTAGTGTTTAGTGTATAAATTAAGGAAAACTAAAACATTTTGCAGTTTCGGTCCAGTTATCTAGATACATAAACTGCATAAATAACTTTGTAATCCTATATAAAATATATAGAATTACAAAGTTACATTTGCAGTTAATGAATCAGTGTACCTGTATATGTATAATATAATGGAGTAATAGGTGTAGATAGGCACGTTGTTGGTATTCACGAAGTAGAAGATACCGAAAAGGAAAACAGTACGACTATTTAAACTATCATAATCAAATAATCATAACTATATTAAAATACTCTTATGTTTTAAATAAATAGATTGACTTGGCAATCGCACCAAACAATCTAATTTAATATAATATGTTTTACTTGTGAGAAGCATTGTGTTTTTAAAAAAACCCCAAAATTTTAAATAAAATTAAAAAAAAAAAAAAAAAACACCCCCCCCCCCCCCCCAAAAAATTCCGCAAAAAAAAAAAAAAGAAAAATATTAATAATTTTATTAAAAAAAAAATATAATTTTAAAAACACCCCCCCCCATTTTTTTTTAAAAAATTTAAAAAAACCACAAAAAAACCAAAAACAACCAAAACCCAAAAGAAACCCGCCGCAGGGGGGAAGTTTATGTACTTAAATAAAAAATCCGTTAATATTTTAAAATAAAAATAATTTAGAAGAAAAACTATCCCTACTTAATAGACCAATGAATTCGCAAATCAGAATTTGCAACAGACGGCTCAAATTAAGCCCGGACGCCTCATAGGCAGTACCTTGATAGAATTATTCATGACTGCTCATGGCATGCGATCGGATCCCTACTGGCGTCATCATCCTCGTTGAAATGGGTCCGTTCAAATATTCAGAGATAAAGGCTTTCAGTATACTTGATCTTTATGGCCTTGCATAAACAAATATTAAAAAGGAAGTTTTAATTACGTATACATTACGTATTTTTAATGAGCGGTCCAGTATTTGTGTCATTCATTCTTTAATTAATTTCTATTCAATCAATTACAGCCTATTAAAGTCTGAATAGAGGCCTCCCCACGGTTTGCCTAATAAGGGGGATATTTTTCGTAGTTACCGTGCTTGGCAGGCAATTTGCCGACCGTATTTTTTTTCTAGTCGTTAATAAGAAGACACTGCAGCCTATTTTTTTATAGGAAAAGGTGACAAGCGAGCACACAGTCCACCTGATGGTAAGTGTGTTCTGTGGTCCATGGACATCTACATCTATCTTCGTTTACGAATCAAAATGGAGATGCGTTGTCAGCCTTGAAGATTAAGATGGAATGCCTCTTTTCCAGTAAAAAGGGTCTCCAGTTCTCTACACTCACCATACGAAACACAACAGCATTAAGTTGCTATTTGACGCTGGTATTCTGTGAGAGCGTGGTTATTCCCCGGTCGAGCCGACCCATTCGTGCTACAACTATACAATTAATATAGCTGCAGCATGGCTCTACCATGTACTTCCTGGCTTCTTTCCCTCTGTCGCCTCTTACGACCACGATTTAGGGCGGTTGTTACGTTATTTGACTGAATTTGATGTAATATTGTTCTCATGAGATTGTACCACAGTAATAATAATAAATTTTTATTCACACCTTTATAAAATTGAATACTCAACTAATATAACATTAGAAGCTTAACAAAAGTCGTTATTTGATAATTATGTATAGTATAGTTTCACTGAGAGGTTAACGACATCAGCAATACTAGTATTGACTGTGTTACAGCTGTCTGCTTCTTCCAGAAAGGTAATATGAAATTATCACGTATGTGTGTGCGTGCGTGAGTGCGTGTAAGTGCATGCGTGCGTGAGTGCATCCATGCGTACGTGCGTGTGTGTGCGCGTGCGTATGAGTGTGTGTATGTGTACACATAGTCGCAAAATAGAAGCCTCAATTTTGGATACGATTTTCAGTTTCAATGAAATTCATTAGTAGCAACCAATCTCGGATCACTTTTCTTATCACTTAATTTTTTTTTACTTTAATTTTTTTGACTTTTTCACTATTTTTATAGTACACTGCAAACAAAGATCTTATAAATATTTGTCTATATTTCTGGAAAGACGCAGTTTTTTTATTTAACTATACTGATACAGTATCTAATCAAATAGTAACTGCCAAACTTAGATGTATAATGCATTGCAAATTCAGTTTTGTCACTGAATAAAAATTTATAAATTCAATAGCACTGCCAATAGCCTAATTTGTTTGGCTACAGATGCCAAATCCTTCGCGAGAAAATGCGAGTTTATATTAATGTTGAATTTATATGTAAATCAATACGTATCCTTGATTTTCTTATAAAAATATATGTGCAAATTATTTTGGTGGGGATAGAAAATCCAAACAGATTAACTATTCAATGCAGGGTTACGTTGCAGTCTGCAACAGTATTATGGTTACAGAACGAATGGATGAGCTCAGTCGGGGAATGACTACGCTCTAGTAGACTACCAAAGTAATACAGTAGTACCATAATGTTGCTATAAATGGTGAGTGAAGGCAACTGGATACTCCTTTTACTGGTAACGAGGCATCCAAGTTGGATCCTCAGAGGTGAAATATTAGATTCTTGACTGTGTATAATTATAGAAGTCTTGAGGCCACAACTTACCATCATATCTCACTTAATAAAAAACGAATACCAGATATGAATACGATATCAGAACTGGTAGAGGTACTTTAACTTTTATCACTTATTTTAATGAAATACCAGCCTTGGAAGAACACGGTATGCCATTTTTCTAAGTGTATGTTGTAAGTACAATTAATTAAAATATTATATATATATATATATATATATATATATACATTGTTTCATTATCTTATTACAGTCTTTCAAATTGCAGTGCTGGCTGGCATAGTTTCGTCAGAGGGATATTGTCCATACGCTTGGTTTGACTAGGCGGGTACGAAACCGCCCTATATCCCAAATATCCATATATAATAACAAAGTTTTAACATAATAACTTGGATGTTAAATAATTTAATATATATAAATATATAATTTACTAATCCCATATAATTTTTAGGAAATATTTCATACCTACAGGTGAAAAATAGGGGATAAACATCCAAGTTGTTACGTTAAAGCTTTGTTACATTTCTTAGTCCACTCAAAAGAGTAAAATAGTTTAACTTTTTAAATTTAATTCTTCGATAAGCTACATCCAAGCACCGAAGCAATATCTGAAAATTTTATTCTTTTTTGTTTTAGAAATCAGCTTTGGTTTTTTTTCTAACTTTATTTCACGATTATCATTATTTATCAAACGTCCACTCGTGAATATAGGCTTCCCCAATATATTGTCTTATTTTTCCGTAGTAGCCTCGCTTAGCAGGCGTGTTGATTTCCGGTTTAATTATTTTCAGTTGTTTTCTGAAAGATGCTGCTGTCCATGTTCTGTTTTGGTTTCTCTCCGTCGTCTTTATGTAACCCACGGTATGACATGAGGTAGGTTATATTCTTTCAACACCACTGCACATAGTTTAACACAAATTAAGGAAATATAAAATTTTCAATGAAATTTAAACCGCGATCCGATAAGTTGTGAGCACTCTCACATTGTTTCCTTTAAAGCGCCACTTATTAATAGAGTAACCATGATTTTAAGTCATTGTGGATATAAATTCAATGCGAAACCTTTATTCAGGAGTTAGCTTTTAATTTGGATTCTAATTCACACCTCGTAATAAACGTAAATAAAAATGTTATATTTGTGTGTGTTTAATTATCACATGTAATCTTTGAAAACATTAACATTTCAGTTACATACTAATTCCTTCAGTGCTTACTTGTATGTTTATCGTCATAATCAATAACATGCTCAACACAAGTACTGAACACTTCTGAATCTCGTTTATTTTTTTATGGGATAAGGATGGCAAACGAGTAATCAAAATGCATAAACACATCAAAAAGTTTGTGATCACTAGCAAAAGCTGAAATATTTTTGAAATTTAACTTTATCAAGAGGAAAGTGTTTACGTTATATCTTTTTTAAAATAGAAATACACTGTTTGAAATTAAAAAATTAAACTCTTTTTTATTTTTTAATAACAAAAAATGAATAATTGAATCCTAATGTAATTGTAACAGATATTTGACGGAACGAAATATATTGTTTCAACAAACTTATACAACAATTTATTAAAAGAAGGTTTTTATTTAATGCAATATAACTCTTCCTGGCTCGGACACATGCCGAGTTATCCAGCATTTTTAAACAACCTTTCCCACTCTTGAATAGTGGCTTCTCTGATCTCTGGCACTGGCGGGGAGGTGATTAACGGTTCCAAACAGCTTGCTTAAGAGCATCCCATACGTGATCTAAGTTGTGAGGTTTAAGTCAGTCGAACCGGCATGCCTGCCAACCTTGTGATTTCATATTCTCTGAGAGCAGCATTGACTCGTTCAGCTCGATGTGCGGGCGCATTATCATCGATCAGTACGGATTCGTGTCCGTGATTTACAATTTGTGTGTATTATAATTTCTTCTTGTTTTTAGGTTCTATACTTAAAATATAAAATTAGAATATAAAAAAGTTAAATTGTTTTTCTATATAAAAATAAATTCAATCCAAGATTAGCTCATTCAGAAATCTGACATAGTCAGCTTTAACGGATTTAAAATTTTTGCGATGCGAATTTAAAAGAGTCTCCGATTCTCTCAGTATACGAAACATACCAAAATCAATTCGTGTTACAACCACAACGTAGCTGCGTATATAATGTAATATAGCGTGACTCTACTACGTATATAATTTAATATAGCGTGACTCTACTACGTATATAATGTAATATAGCGTGACTCTACTGCGATTTAAATTAATGACAAGAATAAAAATCTAAACCTTACCATGTGACTGTATATTCATTCACACGATTTACATTTACAGACACTACGGCAACAAAATAAAAAGCTAAGAATAAAAAATACGGTGCCATTTGTCTCAGCTTAGTGACAGCACAACTGGTTACACTACGAACAAAGCGTCCTTGCCAAATTTCAACCTAGCCCGATATCAAGGAGGCAGCACTCGCCACTGCGATTTATAACGAGTCCCGTTGCCAAGCCTACCTACATTCAACCTGCATTACCCCCTCTTATCGTGTTTACGGCAAATAAAAAGTATTTAAAGTTTGCCGTCTCTGAATTGCCGTCTCGATCTGTTTTATTGTCAATTTTCTGCGCGACTGCCGTAGAATTCGTAACGTTTATGTGCGATGATATTATTTGTCATATTTTAATGGAAACTATTATTATTATGTCACGTTTGGATTTTATTCTAGTACTATCTGATACCCGCTTGCTTCGTTGAGTGCACGATAATATTTTATTGAGGAACTTAGATGTAAAGTATCAAGATTGTTTTTTATAGGACTATCGTAAAATCCGTATCGTAAAATGAGTAAATATACTAAATTACATCAAAGAGATCGTGATGAGTTAGTCAGTGGTATTTCGCAATATATATATATATATATATATTGAGATTGTTATATTAATTATTTTGATTTTTCGAATATATTATGTGTGTATTTATGTTTTAAATATTTTGTTAATTGTTTTGCAATAAAGCAACGCAAAAAGAAGATTATATACGATAAAAATATGTTTAAGTGCTCCTAAAATGGCTAGCAGCGGAGTTCAATACTTACGAAAAAAATATCTAAAATACCTAAAGATAAAATATATAAAAAAATTCTTTGGATGTTTTTGTGTTTGGACGTTTTTTATAAAGTCTAAGCTAAATACTTAACGCAATAATTCAACTTTATATTATGTAAATATTTAAAAAATTAGGTTTGTATATTAAGTGATTTTTTTACTGCGATCAATTAATCATGACACTATAATATAATATGCAGAATGCTTAGTTAAGAAAAATAGTTTTGTGTTGAAATATAATTAGAATGTAATTTTTAATTGATAACTTTATTTCTCGGCTAAGACCAAATTTTAACATAATACTTATTTTAATTTACGCGAAATCCATACATAAAATAAGAAAATAATTCTATTATTTTTAAAAAGCCTTTCTTTTAATATAAAAACGCCAGTTACATTTTTAAGCCCGCTGTCATTTATAAAAAGTCATTCGTGATTGTAATTTGTCGTAATACCACAGATTAAATAATATGGTCATACCAACGATTGGTCAGACCTCAGGTCGGATTTCATCATTCTACTTCTTTCATATATGTATTGGTTGAAGCCATATAATTAAGCCATGATAGCACTCAGAACGGCACTCATCTTAAATTTAAGTATAGGTGATAAAGCTCGATTTCGATTTCGGCGGTTCCATTGAAATTAAAAGTCGCAATTTTGAGCATTGATTTTCCATGAACTCTACGATCTTTTATAATATGAAGAAAATATTTCGCAATGAGAAAAGAAATAAGTGAAAGCGCCCGGGAATAGGATTTACTAGACTAGTAGATGTTATTGCTTGTAGCCTATTGACTCCTTCAAACAACTCCAAACAACATGGTTAGAGACGCTTGGCTATCCTTGAGGGCTAACGTGAAATACCATAAAGCTTCTAATTGTACTGTACTTGTCGTCTTGTTACTATAGTTATCATAGCCATGCGTCTGTAACCTTGTTGTTTGGAGTTGCTAACTGCTTAGTATTATAGTTAATTCTATGCAGAGTGTACTACTGTTTAGCAAATAAAGATAGGAGGATGATATCAAGCTAGATGGACTCCTAGCCATGTTTGCTTCAATTGATTTTGTCATTGTAATATAACTATGGAAGTAGATACGTTTTTATTTAATATAAATTATGAATAACACTTATTAAAGTCACTCTTATGTTTAATTTATCACTGGTACAGAAAATACCTCTGTCCTGAGAAGAAACAGCTAGAAACCAAGCCGGATATTTAAAAAGTATAATCAACAATTAAGTAAGTTACACAATAATTAACAACACACACAAGTTAGAAATATCTTGGTACCGATCAACTCTTTCCCAGGGGTTATTATCGATCATAATTCCTTATTTTTTACTTTTAACAGTCGTTGATTAATAAAATTTCTGAGAGTGTCGTAAGAGGCGACAGAGGTAAACAAATCAGGAGATGGGCAGCATTTCTAATAACGACTAAATAAAAAATGCGATTGCCAGCCCGCTTGCCAAACGTGGCAACTATGGAAAATATGCCTACGTTCAGCAGTGGGCTTTAATAGGCCGTACTGGTAACGGTTACAAAAACACGGACCGGTAAAAAGGTAAGAAAAAAAGTGTTTAAAAAAAGTTTTAAATTGTTACAAAAACAGTTGCAGTTGTTACAAAAACAGTTGCGTCATTAAAGTTCTACCAAGACAATGCTAGAATGAATTGCTGACCGTGTACCTGATACTACTAACTTCTTTTTTATAAGAAAGGGTGCAAACGAGCATGCGGTTCACCTGATGTTAAGTGACTACCGCCGTCCATGAACAAGCGCAACACCAGAGGAATTGCAGATGCGTTGCCGGCCTTGAGTCTCTTCCTAGTTTTTTTTTTAATTTATTACTAATAAAAAATCTACAATTAATAATACACATTAAACACAGCGCAAATCACTAAAGTTTAGTAGCTGTGCTTGAGATTTACAGAGTGAGTATCACTTATTCTTTTAAAACTACATATATTTTTGTTTACATACATTAGTAAATTTATTGATAGACCAAAGTTAATATATTAATTTCCTTAAATTTCTGTGTTTGTAAACGTATTTACTACCAACATGCAATATAAAAGTAAAATTAAGTTACACATTTTATCTACGGCGCATTGTCCGGAATAGCAAGTATGCACTGTCGAACATTCGATAAACTTGTGTCAAAGTTAGGCCAGAGTTAGGCTAGGTGAGCAAATGTGTCAAAGGAATTTCCAAGTTGGTTTGAGTTTGGGGAAAGACTTGCATGCATTCACAGCGTCATGTCTATCTTTTATAACTATAAGCGGATAGATATTGTCAGGTATGTAAAAGTTGTATATTTAATTATACTGTATGCCAAGGAATTATAAAGGGGTTATGAAATAGTCGACATGAAGCAAACACTTTTCACGAACGGAATGCAAATGAGCATATGGTTCACTTGGAATACCCGCAAGGTGAACCATATGCTTATATTTTACTTATAACACTACTAATTATTTACTTACTACTACTTAAAACACAAAAGACCAAATGACAAAATTATCCAAATTAAGAAAAAAATACAAATATTTTACTGGGAAGAAACATTTTTGTACTTTTGACATTGTATTTATTTTTTTCAACTGTTTATTCTACTATTTAATAGTGTAATCTATTTTTGTTGCCCTTATAGCTATTCGAACTGCTTCTGGTCTCCTTGGAATACTCCTAATCAAGTAATCAATAAGCAATTGAGAGATTGTGTTCCATTCTTCCTGTAATGCGTTTTTAAGATCTGTCAAATTAGAAATATTACGAAATAATTACATAAAAACAAATGAAATTCGAAAAACTCATTCCAAAACATTTTTCAAATAGCATTTATCAATGTTTTTGGCCAGTACGCACGATAATTACAACAGTAGATAGTAAATCTTTTTATGCATT
Source organism: Parnassius apollo (assembly GCA_907164705.1). Taxonomy (NCBI): domain Eukaryota; kingdom Metazoa; phylum Arthropoda; class Insecta; order Lepidoptera; family Papilionidae; genus Parnassius; species Parnassius apollo. Next base: position 566,528 of record CAJQZP010001686.1, read on the forward strand.
CATCTAAATTTGTGCTTACAAATATGCCAATTGTGTATGGTATTTTTGTAATACAAAGCTATCTGCACTTCTTATCAAGTTTTCCCTTCACGTTTTGATATATACTCGTAGATAACTCTCATATGGACCAAAAAGTTTTAATGTAAGGAAATTATATTAAAAAGAACTTTCGCCTAGTAGTCTTACGTTAATAGATATAACCTACCGGTCCTATACATTACAGCTTAATTTTTCATTGTTTACTTTATTGTTGTTCGATAACCGTAAAAGCCTATACAAATATTTCTGAACATTTTCCTCCCTCATAGGCTGCCTCATATTTACAAGTCTCAGAATACGGGTAACAAACACAGAGTCCACTTGACGGTAAGTGGATGCTGTGGCCCACACATCTATATCTAACATCGGCTAAGAATCAAAATGCACATGCTTTGTTACTCGTAACCCGAGGACTTTGATGGAATGCTTCGTTTGCAGTAAAAAGGGTCTGCGTTTCTCTACACGGGTCATACGCAACACAGTAGTATTGATGATGGTATATTACGCTGGTATTCTGTGAGAGTGTGGTCCTTACCCGGTCGAGCCGACCCATTCGTGTTACGACTACAATATTATACCTCATTCTACCAGGCTCATAGGGGAGATATTTGCCATAGTTCGGATCGGGACATTCATGGGATGATATAGGATAATAGATATTCTTACACCGGTACTACACGTAGAATATGTTACAGTATAAAAGTTAAAAAATTATTCACGGAAATATAATTAGATATTTGACCCTAGTCCATAGTTACACTTTTAGAAGCTTCCAAAACAAATATTTGTATAAATATTGTAAGAGAGTATAGTGTAATAATACTGTAGTTTTTATATTTAAACTAGCTTGCTAGGTAGACGTTGTTGAGCCCTTTTTGACGACCTTTTGTCATGTCCTATTGAAAATCCTTAAATTCGCAAAAAAGATTGTGGGTCCACTCATGGGAAAAAAACTATCCTATCTCTCAAGTTGAACCAAACTGCACACGGTGTGCAAATTTGGTTAAAATCGGTTGAGTAGTTTAGGAGTCCATCGCGGACAAACAACGTGACACGTAATTTATATATGTTAAGATTACCATTGTCTTGCATATTTGTTGGCAGCCGCAGTCTTTTGTTCGTTGTTATTAAGAAGATGCTGCTGCGTATCGCCTGGTTTGTTTCCTTTTGTTACCTCTTTCAGCACCCGCAGGACCTCTTCCAGAATTCTTACACCGCCACTATACGTTAAATGTGTTTCATGGTCAATTGTCACGGTGTGCTGTTTTAAATGTCGTAAACGCTTAATACCAAATAAACATGTAGTAAATAATTCCGTTAATAAAAACTATAATAAGGTTTCTTTTTCTTGTAAGGGTTATAACAACATTGCGTTAGTATTTTCATTGCTTAGTTCTACACGCTAGGTTTAAGCAGCTTTAAGTACTAAAGTAAATTTATGATTAAACCGGCTTAGACTGAAAACAAACGGAAAATAAACATGCAGTAAGCAGAATTTAAGCCTTATAATTCTAGAGTTTAATTCTTAAGCTTTTAAGCCGATTAGATGAGATTGGTTCGCGTAAATCTCGTTTTAAATGACGTTCAATCGTATTTAAAATCGCAGCAGTTAACCTATAGACGACGTCATTCTGACGCCGTGTCGGCGCCACACGCATTTCTCGACGCTACAAAGAACAGCGGCGCCTGCCATACAAACAATAACCACCATGCATAAACTCTCTCTCGTCTGCCAATCACCCCTTTTGCACCTTGTGAAAAAGGGACGAGGGGCGCGCGGTAGGTCATACTACATTGATCGTGTTTACAAGCTATTCCCTCGGCGACTCTTCAATACAATGAAGCTTGAGTTGAGTATAGCGCAAAGAGGTGTGCGGCGAAAACGTAGATGAAGTATACCAGCACTTTTATGTCAAGGGTGTGAATGGGATAAGGGCAAGAGTGTACTCTTGTTTATGAAAAAGTCGCATATTTATGCACAGGCACTTAAGCAAAAATTATGATTATATTTTTTTTAAATACGATTAAATTAGCTTTTATTGTCTATGTCGTTCATTTAAAATTGGTATCTGTGTTATTATAAAATCGTAAGACACATATTCTACGTCATATATTCATTAGGTAGTCGGTTTTCTTATCCACCTATGAGTTCTGGATAAATTACAACCGTGTTACTGTACCTATTTCTGTCGCCAAATGGAGTTTCTGCACCGAGAGTACAGTGAACCAGTATATTTACAGACTTTGAGGCATTCCATCTAGTGTTCAGAGATGATAACGCGCTGTGACTTTCTTTGTCAGAAGTTGACTGTAGGCACTTACCATCAGATCGACTGTTCGTTTATTTGTCATTTCGTTTTATAAAATAATCATAAGAATCAAATCTTGGAATCAACAACATGTCAAATCAATCAATAACCAATGTTTCAGGGGGTTTAACAGTTTACGTCACGTCGTCTTTCTTCGCGAACATTTCCCCGGAGAAAGGAAAACTGTGAGGTGGCGCGTATGCTTATTTAAATAAGTTTATGAATCGTGGGAATAAACATGGTGAATATACTAATAGTATCACAGAAATCTAAATAATAAGACAGTTTATAACAAATTTATATTTAGATTTCTGTGAATAGTATTTACAAAGAGAACATTTGATGAATGATGGATCAGAATACATACTCCAACGGATTGTGTTGCGCAATTTATATTTTTTATAACGGAACTAGAACGTAGAAACATGTGTGTGATGAAATAGGAATATATTGGTAAATTATTGCATGTAGCTAAATTGTAAACACGGATAAAATTATCCGAAACACATAAATAAGCTATCTGAAGCTACGCTTGATTCCGCTTTTTCCATCATTTCTCTAATTGTAAGGAAAATTTGGCTTAATCGTCACGCCTGGCGGATTAACGTTCGCATTACCAGACGTCTGGCACTTATGACACCCCGGTCTTTTACGTCTAGTTTAAACGATATGATTATATTGCAATCTACATCACCACCAGAATTCATTTTTTTACAAACGTAAAAAATATAATTAGAATGATTTTTTTATCTTCACGCACAATCCATAACGGGGTAGCCAGAGAGAACAGATCGCCAAGTATCACGATCCTTACATACCTCTTTCGCTTCTTTCAGGTTCATTAACTTCTTTATACATGCACGTCTGGGTATCCGAGTACTCTTGACCCTCCCCTCTTCGAGCAATTTGCTCACATGGTCTTCGAAAGTTAGTCTCGGTCTACCTCGACACCTTTTAATATTTACTTTCGCTCTATATATTTTTTTCACCATTCGGTCTTCACTCATTCGCGCAACGTGCCCAAACCATTGGAGTACGCCCCTATCAATTTTTGTGATATGGTCATCTTTCAACGCCAATGCGAATCTCTTCGTTTCGCTTTCGGTCGTCTATGGTAACGCCACACATTTTACGAAGAGATCGCATCTCCACTGCATTCAACTTGCTTTTATGCTTCTTCTGGCATACCCAGGTTTCGCTGCCATATAACAAAGTCGGTACCAACACTGCATTATGTATTGCAAGGCATGCACTCTTCACCACGCCTTGCCTTTTGACTAATGCATTCAGGGCACCATTGACTTTGTTTCCGGCAGCGACACGCCTATCCACATCTAAATCACATCTTCCATCCCGGCTGAAAGCACTCCCCAAGTATACAATTTCATTTACCTGTCCTAGACATTCCTGATTTACCCATATTTCACATTTCGTTCTCTCTTCGTCCTTTTCAAATACCAGAAGAATGAATTTTAAATAAAAATTACAGAATGCGAATATGATAACCAGTTTATTTACCACGTGCTTGGCGGTGAAGGAAAACATCGTGACTAAACACTGCACCGTGACCTGCATGTCTGAGAAATAAGAAAAAAATATCTCGAAGGCATGTGAAGTTCGCCAACACGCATTGGAGCAGCGGACAATTACTTGCGCTAAAACCCTCTCAGAAATAAGCGGAGGCCTGTGCCCAAGAGTGGGACGTATAAAGGCTAATATATAATAACTTAACTAGTTTATAAGTTAACATTTGATTAAGAAATATTACTATATACTTTTTGAAATTATACATTTTAAGGCAAATAAAGTCAGTAAAAACTGTCAACAAACGTCGAAAATGTTGTTGTATTGTACTTTTTTTATAGAGTAAGGGTGACAAACGAGCACACAGTCCACCTGATGGTAAGTGGATGCTGCGGCCCATAGAAATCTACATTTATCCTCGATTAAAAATCAAAACCCGATTCATTGTCACCCCTGAGGACTCAGATAGAATGCCTCTTTTCCAGTAAAAAAGGGTCTCCGGTTCTCTACACTCACCATAAGAAACACGGCAGTATTAAGCTGATATTTTCTGCTTTTATTCTGAGAGAGCGTGGTTATTCCCCGGTCGAGCCGGCCCATTCGTGCTACAACTATAATATAGCTGCAGCGTGGCTCTACCACGTAATAAATAATGTCTCATAGAGCATCTCCTCTATTTAGTCGTTTTGAATACTTTTGTTTATTAAAATACGTTTATACTGTCTTTGTTTATTAAAATGAAACTCAAAATATCAACGCTTTATAGTCTAATGTTAGACTATAATAAGTGGATTCCAAAAAAATAGTTAGGCATTATAACTAATTTGAGCAAAATCCCTTAGTCTAAAAGATATACCGTTTTAATACAAAATGTGTAGAGAACATTCTGTATTAACGTTCTATTCAAACAACGATAACTCCACGTCCCAGCTAACATATTCAATCTTTTCGTGATTCTAAAAAATATATCCGTTGGAGCGTACATACATTATCGGACTTCTATTTAGAATCTTGTTGCAATACGTGCCGCGCTATCGTAGTTGATAGTAACCATCATAGATCAAGTGACAAGCGAATTTAAGAACAGCTTGGTGATAATATACGAGTATACGTATACTGCGAAATACAATTTTGATTGCAAAAACACCTTTGCGTATTAACACATTCGTCGTACTATACCAGGCGAACGATGACGATTCTTTCACTTTGAGGAGCACCTTATCAGCGTATTTTTGTAAATAAGAGTGGCAAACAAAAACAAAAACAGTACACTTAATGTTAAGTGAATACCATGATCTATAGACATTTTACCTCTGAGGACTAAGATGGAAGATCTCGTTTCCAGTAAAAAGAGTCTCTGGTTCTCTACACTTACCATATGACTCACATACACAGCAGCATTAGCTGCTATATTACATTGTTGTTCTGTGAGAGGGTTGGCCTACTTCGATCGAGCTGACTCATTTGTGCTACAACTATAATATAGCTGCAGCCATACTAAACCATAATATTGCTCTATCACATAAAAAACAATCTTAACGAGTATATATGAATATATTCTTTGTAGAGATCGAGCTGACCCTTAAGTTCCAACTTCAAAATGGGAAACATCAAGGTGAAGACGGATGTTTTAAAGCAGGAGGTGAATCTATACCCGGAATAGATGTGTCGTGCAGTGATGATCACGCTTTACTATCACTATCACAATCCCCATCACAAGTGCACTGTTGAGCCGCTTGCATCTATCGACTACCTGCGTGTTTTATCATCACTTCGTCTAGAAGGTCACAAAACACTGCGCTTGCTAGTTTGAGGTCGCAAACATTTATTTCTTATTGGAAGACCATGTTTTGGCAAATATAATGTGTGACGCCTTCTTGAATTGGTGGAGTAACAATCTGCCGAATATAGAACCTATATTCTTCGAACTAGCTGAAGTCGAAGATTGGGCCAAGTAGCTCGCCTTGAGCTTAGGAAGACCGTATCCAGCACACTTTTTAGGAGCAGTTTCTTTAAGGTACGATTATGAAATGTTACTTGTGTTGGATACATTATGTTTTGTTGGTTGCATCGTATTGTGTTTTTATGGCAAGGTTACTTTTTGACGTGAAGGAGAAAATACTCATCTTTTTCATATTTTTTTTGCGCCCGAAGCAAATACGGGCAACCCTCCGGAAAGCAGGGGAGGGAGGTGGGGAATGTTCATAGCATACCACGCAGCCGGCTGCGTGGTTATGTGGAGACTTTTACCCACTAAACCCCACCTTTAAGGATTGGCTTACTGACCTGACGAGAGATCTCTAAGCCGTATACGAACGTGACCCTCCTTGGCAGAAAGGAGGGCGCAAGCGGCGAAAAGCCGCTTAGAAGTGTGCCTAACTAAGGCAGATTAAGGGATGTGTTATGTAGGCTCGCCCTGAGCCGCCAGGAGGCAGTTCAGCTCAGCCGAAAGCTTGTTGGGGGGGTCCGAGAGAGAGTTTCTCGGTCTGCGCACACTACATACTGTAGCGAGTGTGGAGAGGGGCTGCATAGGCAGCTGTCTCGCGAATGAGATGATTTGGGTGGGACTCTGAGACTTTGAAAAATCTCTCAGAGAGTGATTTAAGGAACTGCTGAATTGTTGGGAGCTATAAGTCTCGATGTAGGTCGGCATTACGGACATAATAGGGCGAGTTAGTGGCCCTAAGACAGAATAGATTTTGAACTATTTGAAGTTCATTTATAACATTGGGTTTAGCATGTGCGAAAATGGGGACCGCGTAGGTCATAACAGGTCGTATACAGACCTTATTATAGGATTCGCTTGTTGCGGAGGGACATTTTACTGTGTCCGCCCAACATGCTGCTGAGCCTACCCATGTAAAATCGCGCGGTGCGAGCTACCTTCTTGATATGGGGCTCGAAAGTGAGCCTTGCATCAAGAGTCACGCCTAAATATTTGGCTTTTGTTTGCCATGGGACAGGGGTTCCTAACATCCTGATTGGCGGAGTGGCGGTGAGACGGCGTCGTTTATATTCGAAGCAAACGGCGGAGCTCTTCTCCGGGTTTACGTCGATACGCCATTTTTGGAACCAAGCTAAGTTATTAACTGACTTTTGGATCTTGTTCCGAATCTGTGGCAGTGAGTTTCCTTTAGAGTAAAGGGCTGTGTCATCTGCGAAGAGGACTAGTTTAACACCATTCGACGGGATAGGGATGTCGTTGGTGAATAGTATATATAGGAGGGGGGCAAGCACAGAGCCTTGAGGGACACCAGCTTTGATTTGACGAGTAGGCATAGGCCGCATGCCTTCGTGTCTAAAACGAAAGGTACGATTCTTCAAATAGGAGGCTACAAGGCGGACGAGGCGGTCAGGGAGGCCTAAGTTGTACAATTTGTAGATAAGGCCCTCATGCCAGACTCTGTTGAATGCCTTGGCAATGTCGAAAAAGACCGCGATGGTTTTGACGACGAGGATAAAAACCGATGAGGATATATTCCACTATGCGGTGAACTTGCTGGGGGCACGAGTGTTTGGCTCGAAACCCGAATTGTTGAGGGATGACAAGAGGGTCGCCGTCTGTGGGAACAAATGGCGCCTCATGCGCACGAGAATAACCCGTTCGAAGAGTTTGCCCATGGCCTTGAGGAGGCTGATGGGACGGTGATTGGAGGGGGGGTGGTGAGGTTTGCCTGGCTTGGGAATGCCAATGACAGTTACCTCTTTCCAAGAGGTGGGAAAATAGCTGAATTTGAAGCAAGCGTTGAAGATTATGGCCAATAAGGCGATCACCTACTACGGAAAGTGTTTGAGGGCTTGGTTGGAGACGCCATCGTCCTGAGCCACCTGCATACATCGACTTCTTGAATGTCTAACCAGGTCGTCTCTCCATCTAGTGGAAGGACGCCTTTCACTTCGTCTACCGGTACGAGGCTGTCACTCGAGAACCTTTTTTCCCCAACGGTAGTCGGTTCTTCGAGCTATATGGCCGGCCCATTGCCACTTCAGTTTACTAATCCGTTGGGCTATGTTGGTCACTCTGGTTCTACTGGGTATATCCTCATTTTTAAGTTTATCACACAAAGAAACTCCGAGCATAGCCCTCTCCATAGCTCACTGAGCGACTTTGAGCGTCCTCATACGGCCAGCAGTGAAGGACCACGTCTCAGTTCCATATGGCATCACTGGCAACACGCACTGGTTGTACAACTTAGTTTTCAGGTTTTGAGGTATACCTGACGAGAAGATGTGTCGTAATTTCCCGAACGCTGCCCAGCCGAGTTGTATCCGTCGATGACCTCTCGGTCGAATTTGGACTTACCTAGACGGACTATTTGTCCCAGGTAAACGTACTCACGACAACTTCGAGCTTAGTGCTCCCAACAACTAACGGCATAGGTGTGATATGGACATTAAACATGATCCTTGTTTTGTCCATGTTCATCTTAAGACCTATCCGTTGAGAGGCACAATTGAGGTCATTGAGCATAGTGCTTAAGTCCTCCAGCGATTCTGCCAAGGACTATATCGTCGGCAAATCGAAAGTGAGTGATGTACTCGCCATTGATGTTAATACCGTATCCTTTCCAGTCCAGAAGCTTGAAAACGTCTTCCAATGCAGCGGTGAAGAGTTTCGGGGATATAACGTCACCTTGTCTTACACCTCTCTGCAGATGGATAGGTTTCGTACTCTGGTTCTGTACTCAGATAGCCATCGTAGCCGTACTGTACAAACACTTCAGCACTTCGATATACCGACAGTCAACTTTTTTTTGGTGGGTAGGTGCCAAGTGTATTGACATATTTAAAATTGTTCCTGAGATTTTAATGTTAAAATATAGTAAATCTAGGATAATCAAGTACATAAATGTACCTGTAAGTACATAAATCCACCAGCATTGTTTATTAATAATTTGTTTTTCACTGCACAACTTAAAACTTATTATTGCCACTTCACTGTCACCTGATATTGACCTTTGAATAACCTTCGATTGGTGGTTCGATTGGTTTGATTAATATTCATAATGGATTTGCTTAAGAAGTCAATTGAAGAGCTAACGCTGAATTTTACTACACGTATGGATGAGTTCCAGAGGGAGGTCGGAACATCCATCCCTGCAACAAGCCCTACTTCCAATATTAATGCACAATTTAACGCCTTTAGGGGATTTGTTTTGTCAGCACTAGAAAATTTGCAACTTCAGCTCCAGCTTCTCTCTAGGGATCAAGATGAAATGGAGGTAAGGACCAGGAGGAAGATGTTGCTTGTGCATGGTGTGCCTGAAGCCCGAGATGAAACCCCAGTTCTTTGCACAAGTAAGATATTATCGGAGCGATTGAATATCCCTGAAATTACTGTGAGCTCTATCACTAGATGCCATCGCTTAGGGCAACCCGTGGCGACAAGCCTCGAGCGCTGCTTGTGAAGTTTCGAGATCAGGATCTCCGTGACAAAGTCTGGTTTTCTAAAACCAAATTAAAGGGTAGCGGAGTTACTCTATCCGAGTTCTTGACTAAGGGCCGTCATGAGGCGTTCGTTGCTGCTCGGAAGCGCTTTGGCGTATCCCAGTGTTGGTCACAAAATGGATATGTCGTGGTGCTTGGGTCCGATGGCACGAAGCACCGGGTGTACACCGTGGCTGAAGTGATCGCCATTCCTGATGCAGCGTGTGGTGTTCCTACTACCTCATCTTTGACTGCGACGACGGCGGTGACGACAGCTGCGGCGGCATCTTCTGCTCCTAAGCCCTGTGTTACTACTGCTAGGGCTAGGAAGACGACTAAAAAATGAAGGTGGCGTGTTTTTCTTGTAGTTTAGCTTTTACTCATGTACTCCAGCAGCTCAATACATGTATTTTTTGTAACTTTTGGTTATCAGGTATTAATTTACAATTCTTTACCATATATTTCAATGACATCATTTCTAATTGGTTGCACTAGTTTGAAGACTGTTTCTCAAATTATTTTAATTATTCCACATTACAGGTATTTAGATAAATTGTTTATCCTAATTTCTTCTTTTGTGTTTTTTATTTTTATTGTTTACTTTAAGACTGACAGTTGTTACCTGTAACCATAGATTACTGTTTCAATACTAGAGTACTGTAACCACAGAGGCTGACAGAAGCATTCTTAGACGTAGACAGAGAATTCTAAGATTCATTTTTACTTTTTATATTTTACTAACTTGGCAAAGGCATCTATAACGATACTGCCTAGTCCGACGTTTATAATTTTTTACAATTTATTGGTGTTAGACTACAACTTTTTTTTGTGTTTTGTTTTGGGAATTTTAATATTAAACTTATTGTTTTATTTATTTAAGTTGTTGTTGTGTTATATGCTTCATGCTGCTGGTGGTTGTAATTGTGTGGGTACCGTTCGATCTTGCATTTATATTTTTTATATTTTATTTTTTATTGTATATTAGTATTTATTTGTATATTTAATTAGTTTTTATGTTATCCTCAAAAATTTGTAACGATAGTGATTTGTTTCTGTCGTTGTCTTCGGATGATGAGACACTTAGTGATGTTAGTTATCACAGTACAACTGCTTCTCCTTTACTCAACATCACCTTAAATTCTTGTTTCTCAGACTGTGTGAATAATTTCAATGCTATTCATATTAATGCCCAAAGCATTCCGGCTCATTATCCCGACATGCTTGCGTCATTTGAATCCCGAAATATTCATGCCATTTTAGTTTCAGAATCTTGGCTAAAACCCTGTTTGCCTTCTACTTCTTACTCTTTGCCTGGGTTTCATCTAATTAGAAATGACCACAGTAATAGAGGTGGTGGGGGGCGTGGCGATCTATCTAAGATCCTACTTTCCATTTAAAATTGTTAGTTCGTCATGTCAACCGCCTCCTGGTGATTCTGCTGAGCATTTGCTAGTTGAGGTCTCCCTGTCTCAGAATAAAATCCTACTTGGAGTTTTCTACAGTCCCTCTCTTTCTATAAACTACTTTACTTCTTTTGAATCTCTTTTTAGAATCACTAGTCCCTACATATAGTCATACTATTTTGATGGGTGACTTTAACACCTGTTTACTTAAAGGCGACAATCGGGCAATAAAACTTGAGTCTATAATTGAAGCGTGTAATATGCAAATCCTACCCCTTGCTGCTACTCACAAATTTCCTAACTGTACTCCTTCCCTTCTGGACTTAATTATCGTGTCATCTTCAAACCTAGTTTTCAAGCATGGACAGTGTCCTGCTGATGCATTCTCTTATCACGATTTACTTTTCCTTTCGTATAAACTACGCCCTCCTAAAATCAAACCTAAATTAGTTCTGCGACGTAATTTTGGAGGAATGGATATTGACCAACTTTGCGAAGATGCTCATAATATTGACTGGTCAATGATTGAGAGAGCACCATGCATTGACGATAAAGTGGAACTTTTTAATTCCCTTCTCACTCAGCTATATGACGTACACGCGCCAATGCATTATGTTAAACTCAAGCACTTACCTGCTCCATGACTCTCTGATGATCTGAAAAGGCTAATTTTGAAGAAGAATGCGGCATTATCAAAGCTTAAGAGGAACAAAACAGAGGAAAACCTTAGAAAATACACTAAAATCCGGAATCGCTGCAACACATTGTGAGATGCACTACGACGCCATATTCATTCATCAGTCGAGAACGGCGACTCATCTAGGGTGTGGAAGTTTCTTAAAACAGTTGGAGTTGGTAGAAACTCTCTTAATACTTCACCTCCCAGTGTTGATGTTGAACTATTAAATCAACATTTTTCTAATCCTTCTAACTCTTTTGATAGTGAACATAAACTGCAAACACTTCGTTCTCTTTCTGTAAGTCCGACTCCTAATTATTCTCCGTTCGTTTTTGGTCAATTTACTGTATGTGATGTTAAGAGAATCATATTATCCATCTCCTCAAATGCTGTCGGTAGCGACAGCATTAGCCGTAATATGATCGTTCCTCTCCTTGATGTTATCACTCCCATTATCACTCATTTGCTTAACGCATGTGCATCTTCCTCTAAATTCCCTCAAGCCTGGAAGAGTGCTTATGTTATACCCCTTCCGAAGAAATCTAATCCCGTCAACCTCACTGATTTCCGTCCCATTTCGATTTTACCTTTCCTTTCTAAAGTTCTTGAAAAACTTATTTGCCAACAGCTGACACTTTTCCTTAATAAGCACAATTTGTTAAATTCTTTACAATCCGGTTTCCGTCCCGGTCATAGTACGACTATTGCCTTAATTAAAGTTACTGATGACATACGGTGGGGTATGGATAATAAACAACTCACAGTCATGACCTTGCTAGATTTCAGCAATGCGTTCAATACTGTTGATTTCGATATACTGTTGAGTCAGTTGTATTCCCTTAACATATCTCCTTCAGTAATTGACTGGTTTCAAAGTTATCTCTGTGGCCGTCGGCAGTGTATTCATGTTGATGAAACTCACTCATCTTGGTGTGATATTACTGCAGGCGTGCCGCAGGGTGGCGTGTTGTCACCTTTACTCTTTTCCATTTTCATTAATTCAATTACTCATAAAATTTCTTCTCTCTACCACATGTATGCGGATGATGTCCAGATTTACACCCAGTCAACTCTTGAGAATTTGCCAAATGCAATCGCTACATTAAACAATGACTTAAATATGATTCATGAGTGGAGTCAATCATATGGCCTAAATGTCAATCCTAAAAAGTCACAGGCTATCATTTTTGGTAGTCAGAGCTTTATCTCAAGAATTGACTGGTTCTCCATACCACCTGTTGTATTCGATGGGGTTGTGATCCCTTACTTTGACAATGTCAAAAATCTTGGTGTTTACCTTGATAGTTCCTTAAATTGGAAACGCCAACTGAATGAGGTAAGTAAGAAAACCTTTGTCGCTCTTAGTTCACTGCGTCGCCTTCGATCATTTCTTCCCATTCTTACAAAAATTATGCTCGCACAGTCTCTTCTCCTTCCGATTCTCGACTATGCTGACGCAAGCTATGTAGACATAACTAAAGACCAGCTAACTAAGCTTGAGAGACTTCAAAATACTAGTATTCGGTTCATATTTGGATTGCGCAAATTTGACCACATTTCCCAATTTCGCTCACGTCTCAAGTGGTTACCTATCCAATTTCGCCGGAACATGCATATTCTTTCTATTCTGTACTGTGTCTTCTTTCACCCTTCTACTCCTCCTTATCTTAAGGAGAAATTTAGTTTTGTTGGGCTTCCAGGGGAACCTTTACGCTCTTCAAGAAAACTCATTTTAAGGGTACCAACTCACAATACATCTTTCTTTAATAAATCTTTTACTGTACAGTCTATTAAGCTCTGGAATGCCCTACCTTTGTATTTATGCGAAGCTCAGACTATTGTAGTCTTTAAGCGACTTCTTAAAGAGCATTAATTGTCTCAATCGTACGAAAATCATTAGGATATATTATATGCTTATGTAGTTCTGTATTTATTTGTTTATGTTATTGTTAGTGGTATATATTTGAGGATATATGTATGTATATATGTGTATATATATGTGTATGTGTGTATATGTATGTATGTATATGTATATATATGTATATATATATATATATATATGTATATATGTGTGTGTATGTTTATGTATATACCTATGTATATGTGTATCATATTTTTTTAATGTATTAGTTATTTACTTATATGTTATTTTATTGCATGTATTGATATTATATTAGGTATATTTATATTGCACCACCTACCTAGTACTCACTATTTTATTCCTTTACACCTTTGCTTGCCTGGAAGAGATCGCTATGTAGCGATAAGGCCGCCAAATTGTACATGTAATCTGCTCTCTGTTATGTTCTTTGTAAATTTGTTTGTGGTGTGCAATAAAGTATATTCATTCATTCATTCATTCATTCATTCATTCAACTTGGCACCGCTGAAGAGACTGTAGCACCGCCCAAATTTCGACGGAATCAAAGGCTTTCTCATAGTCCACATACGCCAGGCAAAGTGGCAGATTGTACTATTCGGACTTCTGTACAATTTGCCGAAGGGTATATGTATATCTATGGTACTAAAGCCTTTGAAATTGGCTTGTTCGGGTGGCTGGAAGTCGTCGAGTCTGCGTGTGAGACGATTCGTAATGACTCTTGAAAACAGCACGAAGACGCGGCTCACAAGGGATATCGGTCTGTAGTTCTTCAAGAGGGCGTTGTCACCTCTCTTGAAGAACAAGACCACCGCACTTCTGCTCCATGCCTCCGGAGTAGTGCCACCATGGTGGACGGAATTAAAGAGCCTCTGAAGGACTTCAAGTACCGGTTTTCCACCTGCTTTCAGAAGCTACGCTGTAATTCCATCCTCGCCCGGGGACTTGCCGTTTTTAAGGTGCTGGAGAGCCATTCTAATCTCGCTCAGACTGACGTCCGGGATATCATAAGAATAGTGTCGGATAAGACCCGCTCTTGGATCGTTACTCATACTTGCGTGTGGCTCCAACGATGATGTGTACAGCTGCCCATAGAACCTCTCAATCTCACTCAGAATCTCAGGTGTCCCGGAAACGATGCTGCCACACTTAGTCTTCAGCTTTGACAGTTGGCTCTTACTGGCAGACAGATCTCTGGCAAAGACTTTGGAGCCCTGGTTCCGCTCATCTGGTTCAGCTCAATGAATAAGATATTTGTATTTTATTAAAATAATAGACATCAGGTGCAATTGCGACTTGGTAGTCGTACAAATTCTGCAAGTTTATTCACGCAATGCAAAATCCGATGGTGGGTAACGTTTTTCTGATTTATTAGTCATAGCACCTTTTACCTCGTTTTTGAATACCGGCGTAAAATAGCAGCTTAATATTGCCGTGTTTCGTATGGTGAGTACAGAAAACCGGAGACCCTTTTTACTGCAAACGAGGCATTCCATCGTAGTCCCCAGGTGTGATAACGCATTTGAATTTTGATTCTTAATCGAGGATAGCTATAGGTGTCTATGGACCGCAGAATCCACTTACCATCAGGTGGTTTGCGGGTTTTTTGTCGACTGTGTTTCACGGTACTTTATATTAAACATTTATAAATCTATAAAACGCTTATTTCTTTTTATTTGGATTTTAGAGTATAATAAAGTAGTTGTAGTTAACAAGTATGTATTATTGAATAAAACTGTATTAACGGATTTTATCGCGTTTAATGTTTAACCTATTTTTAATTTTCCACATTTCGAGTGCTTTCAGCACCCATGGTCATGTGGAGGAATGAGATATTTGCGTCCCAATGTCATAGTTAGCTCGGCTACCTTCAGTTTTTGAATATTTGCTCATGGGCGCTCGTTCTGCGTAGATCGGAACAAAAATTAATATTCATAAACTGAGGGGTTAATTATGACAATGAACGTCAAATATCTCAGTCCCCCCGTGACCATGGGTGCTGTAAATCACCCGAAACATCGGGAATTAAAAATAAGTTAAAATAGTTCATTAAACGCGATAAAATCCGTAATTATAGTTTTATTCAATGTGTGGTGTTCGCGTAAACTTAAGAAATCAATATATAAAATCATTAGGTATGCATTATTTTCGATGGTAGGACTCCTTCCTGCCTCGGGGTCTATCAGGGTAGGTTCTACCCTCTTACCTTATCTTCCGGCAAATGGAAGTGCTTGTTTTGCAGTGTCCCGGTCTGAACGGAGAGAGTCAGCACAATTTTAGGCTGTGAAGTGTTCCATCTTAATCCTCAGAATGGACTGCAGTAGCCACTTACCAGGTGGACTCTAATTTCGTTTATCACTTCAGTTTAAAAAAAAATCTTAGTTATTGTACGTTGTAGAGCCACGCTGCAACTATATTACGATTGTAGCATGAATGCGTTGGCTCGACCGGGGAACGACCACGCTCTGACAGAATACCAGCGTAAAATAGCAGTTTGATACTGCTGTGTTTTGTATGCTGAGTGTAGAGATCCGGAAACCCTTTTTTACTGGAAACGAGGCATTCCATCTTTGTCCTCAGGGGTGACAGCGTATCTGCGTTTTGATTCTTAATCGAGGATAAATAAAGATGTCTGCAGGCCACAGCATGCACAAACACCAGGTGGACCGTGTGTTCTTTTGTTTTACTTATTCTATTAAAAAAAATTCCCTTTATCCGTCTAGATAAAAAAAAAAAGATTTAAATAAATTTTATCGCTCTCACTTGTGCTTTGGTCGACTTCGATACATGTATCGAGGAGATTGGCCGGGGACGTATTCAATTTCGCACCGTGCCCTATCTGCTAGCTCTATTAGCCAACTTTGATGCCAATACATTCCGCCAGCACTGTACAGTTTGTTTGAATAAGAACTCTTTTGAAATGCGCGACTTCTATAATAAAGATATTTTTTACTTTGTTTAATGCACTACTTTAAATTATTGATGTTTCACAAATTTTTGATAGCTTCATGTGAATCTATATTTATGTATATATTGTATATCTATCTATCTATCTATCTATCTTCTTCTATATATATATATATATATATATATATATATATATATATATATATATATATATATATATATATATGTATATATATATATGTGTAACTAAATTTTTTATGTAATTTTCAGCAACTTATCATACGTTATTTTTGAAAATTTATTACATTTACCAAAAGTAAGGTGTAATATTAACCGGTAAAAGTAAATAATTCCTTTTACCGGTTACCGATTATTATATATATATTATATTATCAATCAATTGGTAAATATTAATGATTTTCAATTAATCACACTTACTAAAACGTATACATAGATATATCATTAGATACTAATAAATAAATGTATTCAATAAATTTAAGATATGTGCATATTATAATAGAAATTAAAAAATATTTTAAACTAGCTGGCAATGCAGACGTTATTCTGTCCTTTCGGGTTGGTGGCGTGATAAGTTTAATTTTTACAAACACATACTTTTCTATAGATTCCTTAAACGCAGTAGCTAAATTATCTTTACGACTAATAGAACCATCAGCAGATATAATGATAATAAACTAAAAGGAACAACATAACCCTCTATTAATCTTGCGTAAGCGGATGAAAATTGCCATTTTATTAAACACGGTCACTATATAATACATACAAAATTTCATGAAAATTCGTCCAGTAGTTTTTGCGTGAATCATGAACACATTTTTTTACAGATTTATTATATGTATAGATAATTGGATTTAATTCATTGCAGCCTATCAGAAGTTCACTAAGGAATATGTGCCTTCCCCATATGTTGCTTATTTCTGGTAACAGTTGCCACGATTGGCAGAAGAGTTAGTAAGCGGTGTGTTTAATTATTTTTAGTTATAATCAGGAAGATGCTGCTGTCCATATCCTGTTTCAGCTTCCGAAACCCACGGGATGATATAAGATAGTGAATTATCTTACGTTACTTTTTTATAGGATAGGGTAAAAAACTAGCACACAGTGCACCTGATGGTAAGTGGTTGCTGCGGCGCATTGACGTCTACATCTATCCTCGATTACAAATCAAAATGCAGATGCGTTGTCACCAGTGAGGACTAAGATGGAATGCTTTGTTTCCAGTAAAAACCATAAGCATTAAGCTACTATTTTACGCTGGTGTTCTCTGAGAGCGCGGTCAAACCGACCCATTCGTGCTACAACTATACTACTGCTGTAACTGCAGCATGGCTCTACCACGTATAAAAATTATTTCATATTTCTTAAATATTCCTAGTAAATGCATGAAGTGCTCGCACAAATATGTACTAGCACATTATCTATAAAAAGTTTCGAACATTTACATAAACTGTAAGTTCTTATAGTATTTTGTTGCTGAAAACGACGAAGAAAGAACTGCTCTTGCAAATTTGTTAGTTCCAAAGTACGCTTTCCTTACGTGTCTTCCTTTTGCATTGATAGCAGTTCGTCGCTTAAAGCATCTCCGATCTCCTTACCCAACTGCATCTAATTCTTTTATAGACCGTCTTACCCGATACACTCGAAGTTTACTCTTTTGCAAAACAAAACTTGTGTAAAACTTCCTTGGCGTATGCCTCATTTGGCGCTGGGCGAGTTTCCGACTCCATTTAAATAGTTAGACGCTGATGTGTATACAGAACTTGGTTATTTATTGCCTCTTTAAGTAAATTTGAAGTTTTTTCTCGTTAACGGAAGACATTAGGGGCCATTAAACCAATCTATGCCCTATTTTCGAAAGATAACGCAAAATATTTTAATTCAAAAAAGTAAAGTGGTCTTTAAGAGTACCTATTTCTTCATTGCATCCAGTGGGTGTCGTACGAGGCGATAGAGGGAAATAAACCGGGAGATGAGCAGCAGCGTCTATCAAGAACAACTAAATAATGTTATAGAGCCATGCTGCCACTGTATTATTGTTGTATCACGAATGGATCGGCCCGACCGGGGAAGAACCATGCTCTCACAGAATATCTTAATGCTTATGTGTTTCATACGGTGCATATCGTATAAGTCCTCAGAGGTGACAAAGCATGTAATAGATGTCTATGGGCCACACCATCCACTTACCATCAGGTGGACTGTGTGTTATTTTGTTACTAGTATTCTATAAAAAATAATCAATGGCAGTCGCAGAACGGTGCGGTGTCGGCGTCGGTGACAGTGTCGCGCTGAAGCGCTAAGCCGCCGCAGCTTGAGCTTACTTCATCGTGACTGTAAAACTAGCTTAACTAGGATGAAATGCCTCTTTCCAGTAAAAAGGCTCTGCAGTTCTCTACATTCGTCACACGAAATTTTGAGCACACATCATTATTGAGCTGCTTTTCTAAGATAGTTGAATTGAGTGCTGAAGAGTCACGCTGATTGCACGTTCCAGTAAGTGCTGACGAAACGAGTCGTTATATTTACACCGGGCGTGTTATTGTTAAAGTTCGATTGAGAAATGCAAGAATAGTGTCTGGAAGATATTGTTGGTGCACTCTGTTTGAAGATCTACTTTATAAAATGAAAAACTCAATAGGTAAAGATAGGTAGGTAGGTGGTGATCAGTGCTAGACCGAAATAGCGTAAGGACTACCCACTTATACTTTAAAAATACAAATATTTATTAATGTATTTTATATGTACGTAAGTATAATATGTTTATAGGTTGACTGGTAGAAAACGCTTTAAGGCATAAAGTCCGCTCTCATATATGTACATTTTGGTGCTACAAAGTTCAAATAAATAAATATTCTATTCCAACTTTTATTTTAAAAAAAATATCCCAATACGTAAAATTGAAATATTCTGACCTGTTTTTATCGAATTTCAAGTCGATTGGATCAGTTAATATTCTTACGCATGGTTGATGTATAAATATATATGTTTTGTTTCAACAGAGAACTAGACGTTTTTTTATCGAAGTAAATATGTATGACAAACAAGCAAACAGTGATGCTAAGTAAATGCTGTGACCCATAGATAATCTAGACGTTTAAGGCTAAACTGTGATGATTTGATATGACTACTGTGATTATATTAGAAATACACCTGATCAAATATAGCTTTGAAAGAGATAGCAAAGCCGGCTGTTTTGCTGTATTAAATAACACGAACAAAAATTATAATATTAATTGACAACTAAGGGATCTATCAGACAGAAGGCGTTCAAGCATTCCGCGTTCGCGTTCTGCGTTCATTGTGTTGTATTACGACATAGACATAACCAGACAGCAGGCGTTCTGACCGCGTCGGTCAACCAAAACGTGGCGTTCGTGATTCGTGAACAACTGAACGCTCGAACGCAAAACGCGAACGCGGAACTCTTGAACACGTAACCGCTTCCTTTCTGATAGAACCCTCAGTGAGAGGTTTTGATAACGCTAGTGTCAAGAACGCTTTATTTGTCAATCACAACTAATTGCCACGAGCAATGAGTACAAAATGCCTTTTACGTGATAAAAAAACATACGTTTTTATACTGTTTAACCCCTATAGCGTATGCTACTTCATCCTGCTGAAAACTTCTTAGTTGCCTGAATAATATGCTAAAAGTTAAAGTTACAGCTTTCGTACGTCTCACTGCTCGGCTCAGGCCTACTCTCATTCCTGAGTGGGTTTTAGGGCAAGGGAGTGTCCGCCGCGCTGCCATATGTGTGTTGGCGAACTTAACATGTTTTCGAAATATTTATTTTTCTTATTTCTCAGACATGCAGGTTTTTTCAGGGTGTTTGCTTTCACCGCCAAGCACGTTGTACATCTAATTTCATTGGTGTTGGCGCGGATCTAGCTCGAGTTACTCGCGTACTGTGAGATTTACAGTAAGTGCTAATCTGAACTGCTTAAACTGGATTTTCCACGTCTCAAAACAAAAATAATATTAGTGTTAAAATACCTCGACACGCATTAATTATGAGCTTTGATTAGGATCATCAAAGCTCAAGAGAATACTGGACTTAAGTCATGAAATTATTTTATTGTCATTGGTTCTCAATACATCCGCAAATTTTCAAATTATTTAGACTTCTCTTAGAGGTTAAAAGCTAAATTAAAAACTTTCATTACTTTCATAAAACAAACATAGAATATAAATACGTACGTACTTACGTAAATAAAAACGAGTGAATGAAGTAGTAGGTTTAAATCTAAGAACGTAAATACACAATAACCACTATGCTAGTTAGTAACTAAATTATGAATTGAGAGAGGCGAGGAAACTGCATCTTTACACTAAAGGAAATTTTCTAAATTAAAACTTAGAGAAACTCTGCTTGAAATATATTTCAGTCACTTGTACGCTATTCACAGAGCAGTAAATTTTAAGCTTTTATGGTTGTGCTACAGACGTTAAGAAGTGTGGCTCCGCATCTTGGATGGATTGGTTTCTACGTGAAGTAATTTGGACCTTTTACCGTTTTAATTATTTTGAACACGTAGGAAACGTTGCAGATTTGTTACCGTAGTTCCTGACAGGGGTGTTTTTCTTACAAGGTGCAGTATAACATTTTTTAATAAATGACGTGTTACTTAAAGAAAATACTATTTTCTTGAATGTAGTATATTGAATGTATATGTATTATACATTTTATATATACATTTGGAAAATCTGTCTAAAAGTTCTGTTCTAAAAAATGACAACGAATCTGTACTCCTTTTATACTGACGTTGATTTCAAAAGATCGTTGGCTGCATAAACTAGGGGCTGTTTATTTGTTTGTAATTTTAGAATAATAAAAATGTATTTTTTGGAGCGTAATTGGAGCATATAAATTTTTTTTATTTTTTATTTACTGTAATCTTTGAATATCAAATGTAAATTGTAAAACATATAAAACGCGAATATTCCAAAAAAAGAGCCCTTGTCAGAATAAGGACTTAGAACTGCATACCTCAACTACGAGAGCGTCAGCCCCCAAAAGTGTCTTCTCTTCCGAAGAGAAATGAGGAGAGAGGAACAGCTAGGATTCGTTTAAAGGATACTTACACAGATAGATCCAAGATTTAGGATCTGAAGAAGAGTCCCAGAATGCAGTTGTTATACATATAACGTGGAATTATAAAATATCATGTACAATCGTCATCAATTCATAGTAATATCATATAAAACTAAATTAAACGGATAAAACTTGAATAAACCAAAAAAGTGCCGTTGTCAGAATAAGGACTTACGACTCTTTACGAGAGCGTCAATCATCACTTGTCCCCTCTTCGAAAGAGGAATGAGGGGAGAGGAATAAATAAATAAAAGTGAAGTTAAAGTTAAAATTACAGCCTATATATGTCCACGGCTGAGCGTAGGCCTCCTCACATTTTTGATAGGGTTTTAGGGAAAGGAAGTGAATTTCGCATGTTTTCGAATTATTTATTTTTTTTATTTTTCAGACACGCAGGTATACTTATGACGTTTTACTTCAACGAGAAGCACGTGGTAAATTACTTAAATTGCAATCACTTGATCTTGACTTAACCAAACCGGGATTGCTCACGTTCTGTGAAATTTGCCGTGAGGGCTAACCATCTGAGCTACCTCAAATAAAAAAAAATATTCAATATAGATCTATTTATTGTAACATTTAGTTTACCACTGGTTTGGAAGAAAACTCTGTCCTGGGAAGAACCAGCAAGAAACCCAGTGGGGCTTTTTTAAAAGTAAACTTTACAATATGAAAGGTTGTATAAACTATTTACAAAATTTATTTTAGAAACAGCTTGGAACCGACAACCCAGGGGCTATTATCAACCATGTATATACACATATACACTTATATTATAATAACTCTTTTTATAATCTTTTCTTTTAATAATATATTTAAACTTCTTACAGAATACCAGCGTAAAAAAGCAGCTTAATGCTGCTATATATAAATATGCAAATGTATATGGGCACATCATATTTACCATCAGGATACCCGTTTGTCACCCTCATTCTATTTAAAAAAAAACTTGGTTATAGAGTGACTTATATTTTCTTGGACTTGTTGTAATAGCGCATAGGTTACCCAAAGAATGAGTGACTAACTCTCTGGAGTCAATAAACTAGTATCACTAACTTATGTTTGTTCCTAGTATTTACTGAGCGTATACCACTTTTTTACCAGAACTACCTTTGTTTTTAAAAAAATATAAAAATTTTATAAATATACTAAAAGGCTAAAGTTAATATATTTATTTTTAACATTTTGTGATGTAAATTTAATAAATTTTTAATAGTTTTATTGCCGTTTAAACGTAACGTTAAACAAATGCCTTAATTTTGATATAGCATTAATCACTTCGTCACATTTAAATGATTGACGTTTAAATTTAAAAGTCAACGATGTATCATTAGCAAATAATGTTATATAATGATTACCCTGTACAAGGGAAGGTAAATCATTAATATACACTGGAAATAGGAATGGGTCGAGAATTGAGACTTGAGGGACGTCCATTAGTAGAGGTAACCCGAAAGAACTTTTAACATTGATTATAACTTTCTGCGTTCTATTCATTAAATATGAAATAATAAGTTTAAGCGCTGTATTCATGACGGCATAGTACTGTAGCTTCCTGATTAATGTTTCATTGTGAACACAGTCGAAGGCTTTGGAAAAGTCACAAAATATACCCAAAGTATCCTCTGAATTCTCCTATGTACAAAAATATATTTAATAAGCTCAACTCCAATGTCAGTTTTCGAGCGATCCCTTGTAAAACCAAATTGATTTTTATAGAACAATTTAGTTATACTAAAAAAACTTAACATCTGATCTAAAGTTATTTTTCCAAAAAATTTAATAAATGTTGGTAGTGCAGAAATTAGTCTTAAATTAGCTGGATCTGATGTACTACCGGGTTTAAATTAAGACACGACTTTACTATGTTTCATTAAATCAAGAAACACACCAGATTCAACGCTTGTATTAAAAATAGAGGCTACATAATGTACTATTATATATATTACGATGCGATAAATTTAACGGAAATCCCCCTTAAGTCTGCCGTTTTCTTAACATCAATAGTTTTAAAATATTTAACGATATATTTTGGTAACACTTTATGGTACTCAAAAGTATTTAAACAAGTATTTACATTTTGTTTAAGAAGTGATTTGGCGACAAAAGGAGAAGAATTTAATGATTTTGTCGTCATAAAAGAGAATATCAGTAAAATGTTTCATAATTGAAAATTCGAGTTGGGTGGTTTGATCTTGCCTATTAATTATATTCCAAGTCATTTTAATTTTATTGGATGCAGTGTTAATTTTGTTGCTTCAAAAGAAAAAAAAATATAAAGCCTTAGTTGTGAAGCACACTTTTTTTAAATATTTCAGTTAAAGTTAATGAAATATTTATGCTTTTACATATTCTCTGAACATAAGACTATGATTATATGTTCTTTCATTATAAAGCTCGAATAACCTTCGTCTATTTTTAAAAATTCCTACTGTCGCCCATTCATCAAATGACAGAATTTTTTGATTTCTGGCGTAATCTACGGGTAGCCGTTAGACCATCTAATGCTGTATTGTATGAAGCCTGAAAATGACTCTCCTCACGGGTGACAACTCTTAGGAAGATAGATGAACCATCCACTTACCTCGACTGTTCGTTTGTCAGCCTATTCTTAAAAAAAAAAACTAAATATATGATTTTTATGGCACTTTCCATAGTTACTTCTTACAATACCGGCAATAAGAAATGGAATGTGGAATTCTCTATTGGTTTTACACAGTTAACACAATATATTGTTAATTTCAAATAAATGACTACTAATCTCTAAAGCCAATATCTCGTACCGGATTTAGTTCGATCAGTAATATACAAGTGTGTGAGCATTCTGTTGCGACACAAACCCTATCAATTACGGCACAGCTCAATAAATCGTGGCTTTGTGTGGAAACAAACCGCCACCTCCATCGTTAACTGGTCAGCCGTGATCTATGATTGCGGTGGACATGTTTGTATAAAGCCAATTAGGGATAACGTATTCTTAATTGTTTGTACTGTATCGCAACACCAAATGACTAAGTGTGCAGAGTACCTAGTCACAGAGTCGTAGTTCCTGTTCCGAAATCGTAGTCAACTTTTGTGTGGGTTTCGAAAATACAAATTCGTTCTTTTTTATACGGATGAGATGTAATGGTGCAAAAAAATACAACACAAATTCGGTTGAAAATCGAGTTATAATATGTGTGGGCTGATCATATATTATAACGACATATATGAACCGACAAATAGTGTAAAAGAAGTGTTCTCGAGTGGCAGTTGTAGCTTAAGTATAAGGCATCCCCTCAATATTGAATGTGGGAAGAGCTGTAGAGATAATAATCTTATAATATAGCAAAGTAAGTTTTAATGTTTATACTATTCATCATTTAAAAAGTTACATACTCCAGACTGAGTCAAGACGCGAAATCTCGACGTAGCGGAGGTGCTCTCTCTTTTTCCTCACTCTCATAGTCCAGTGAGAGATTAAGCGTTACCAACGGCTTTACGTGCTTTTTGAGGTATGTGTATAAAACATCATCAACAACCTAACCCGGGATTTGATCCTTAAGGGAGGTAGTTTTCCATAAACTATGTCTTTGCACCAATATAATCATTTAGGGCATCTGGATGCTTGGTGATCCACCGCTAGGAGTTTTCTTTCTCGCACGAGTTCTTTGTGGAATCGATTACCACCAAGTATTTTTCGCGATCGATTAGAATTACATTTGCCGGAAATGCACCTTTAATTCGCCTGGTGTTGCAGTTTTTCAGGTGAGCCGCATCCTCGTTCGCCACCTCTTCTATAAAAAACTTTTTCTTTAATATATTTTTTGTTTTTCCATATCATAAACTACGGACTTCCATTTGGCACAGAGACACACCTATCTTGCTCATTTCATATCCATATATGTACGCGTATATGCTCGTCCTAGTTATTTATTTTTGAATAATATGAACGGTAACCATACGTAAATATCATAGAAAAATAATATATTTCAAATAAGAATGGTTCATTTCGCGACAGTGAGCACTCTCTAAAATCAAAACTTATCTGTCTCAAATCTAAGCTTGTTTATGAATATTAATATATCTTGCTTTGGTAATTCTCATTGTCTCCTCTAATGATATCCACAGGACGAAAGGATGAGGCGATGTTTTCTCTTTCACCACCACTACACAGTAATATTGCATGGGTTAAGCGCAAAGCGCGTAGGTATGTTCTATTAGCGCCTATCTAAAAAATTAGGAATCCAACGATTTGTCGCAGAAATCGTATCTTACAATCATATTAAACGTAGAAATGATATAAAAAACACATTGTCGGACAGATAAATGATTGTTGAACTTATAAATTTCTTTTTAAATCGATTAATTGCTATTTTAACATTAAAAAGTTTTAGTGGCTTATAGTGTAGATTTATCAAGGCCGCATGGAGGGGTAAACACGATAACCTTTTAAAATATAAATTGTTAAACTCAATCTATTTTTTATTCTCTTCATCTATTATGTGGGAAGCCATGGAATGTAAACGGCAATTAAAGTTGTTTGGTTATAATTTTTTTTTCGGCTGAGAAATTCTGAATTTTCGGTATCTTGAGCAGCCTTGTTATAATATATTTTACTAAATACACTTTTACTCATTCGTCATTCCGGGCTCGGCCACCGTCATGCGTGAATCAGTGTATCGTTTGTTTACAGCGTCTTGTGATGAAAAATATCAACCGCTGTAGAAATACAAAATATTCCAAAAACCAAATTTAATACATATTTGACCAAGGTAAGATATTATCCTTTTTATATTAAGTAACGGTTAATTTGTAAAATATGTTAGAATAAAAATATATCATCATCATTCTCACAGCCTATCAAAAGCCCGCTGCTGAACATAGACTACTTCCATATAGATTGCCTCATTCAGGATATTTGCCATAGTTGCCACGGTTAGCAGGCGAGATGTAAACTTCAATAGTTTATTATTTTAAGTTATTATCAGGAAGATGCTACTTCTCATCTCCTTTTTATTTCCCTCTGTCAGCTCTATGAAACACATGGAATGATTAATGGTAATGGATCCTTTTACACTGTCTTTACACGGCGGTAAAAATTGCGTAATAAAAATTTATGCTGAAATTGTATGAGTGAGAGTAGGTGAGTATGTAATAATATAAAGAAAGATAAATGATTCTGTGTGTGATCGGTAAATTATGGTTACCCGACTAACAGATAAGTCATAATATTGAAGTACTGAATGGATATAATTTGTATTGAGTTAGTGATGATTTTGAATAATTATACCGTTGTAAATCAATATCAAATGATAATTTTCCAATATTTAAAAAAAAATAAGTTTTGTTTTTAGTACTAAGCTCCAAATGTTGTTATTATTTTAAATAGGTACTCATTATTTAGTTTACTTTTATCTTCGGTTACAGCATATCAAACTTCAAACGCTGAACATAGGAACATAGGATTTTTGCCATAGTTGCGACGTTTGGCAAGCGCTTTGTAAACAATATTTTTTTTTTTAGTTGCTATTAAGAAGACACTGCTGCCCATCCCCTGGTTCATTTGCTTTTGAAGCCGCTTACGTCACGCATGGAACGCTATGAGGTGTTGGATATTACCTTCACCTTCATTATACGGTAGATATGAAAGAAAAATCTCTAAAAAAGGTAAAAGAATTTTACCTTCTCTCTAGATCAAAATGAATTTTATAAAAGTTATGTATTTATACATTGGTGGCATAACAGAAATATTTCGGTTTAAAACCGAAGGAAGTCGCTTATGCGAGTACAGTACCGTCTACATAAAACCTAAGATATTCATCTTTTCGATTGTCGAATGGAGGATCGAGACAAATATCGACAACTAATAATTTGCGAAAGACCTAAGACTAAATGTATCGTTTCCTGTATTAGTCTCAATCAATATTCGCGTTTTCATTGAGTGTCGTCAAAATTTTTATAAAAGATTCATATTTGATTTGTGCAAATATGATCATATTTCTTGTTTTCGTAATAGGCTTCGTCGAATTGCTCATATTCTGTTACTTCTATACAATGTTCTCTTTAATCCTTCCCATCCTTCTTATCTTAAGGATTACTTTGAAATCCTCCACTATTCCCATTCATATGTTTTGAGATCATCACAAAAAATTTACATTACAATGCCTGCCTATAGTAGCAAGTTTGTGGATAGGTCGTTTAATATCCCAGCAGTTCGTCTATAGAATACCCTGTCAGTCAGCGAGACGCGCCCAGTCTTTATCTGTTTTTCAGAAACTTTTACACAATCACTATCTTAATCTTTAAGTTCGTGCTATTTATTTATTATATGCATATAATATAAATATGTATATATATATAAATATATACATATATATATAAAAATAGT
Organism: Parnassius apollo; assembly: GCA_907164705.1. NCBI lineage: Eukaryota > Metazoa > Arthropoda > Insecta > Lepidoptera > Papilionidae > Parnassius > Parnassius apollo. The sequence goes on from CAJQZP010001686.1 coordinate 594,179, forward strand.
GTTTAGTTGCATCGCCGGGAACATATTTTTTATCATACACACAATTTACTGATTATTGCGATGCTGTCCTTTCAAAGGTTGTCTGGAAGAAATCGCTTTTAACGATAAGATGGCCCGTTGTGACACAATTTTTATTTCTTCTTTCGTTTATGTGCCGATTTGGTGTACAATAAAGAATTATCTATCTATCTATCTGTCAACAGCAATGATAACCTTTATACATATATATAAAATTTAAGTATCTGTTTGCAATGTCAAAATAAGTTCCTTATGAGCTTTTGTGAGAACCATGTACCGAGGGTTATACAGTTACCCTTAACCTAGGAGGGAGGTTAACCTAGGAGGTTATTTGCATGCCAGTGAGAAAATTGACCATTCTTAAAATTCTTGGCTGTCTGTCCGGACTTCTTTCTCTTCTGAATGGCTGAACTGGATAGTAATTAAACATCACGAACAGATACTGAGCAATGCCGGAAGTGATTTAGACTATATTTTACCGAAAACCTTGAAGATTTTTTCGAAAAAGGAAAAAAAATGGTCTTTGATTATCTCAAATACAAATAACGTCATATTAATATTTTCTACCCAGGCGAATCCAGGGTACATCGCTAGTTATTACATGTACTCATAATTTAGCATACATTTTCGTTATTTATAATTATGTATTTTATAGCATTTTGCACTATACCAACGTTAGTAGCAATAAACCACGCATATTCTTCGTTGAATTCACAAAATTGCTATTAGATTATTTCACCTCCATCTTCCCATTGTGCAGTGAAAATATCGCTAACTGCCGAGAATCTGGTTTCACGAATTGTTTGTGAGCACAAAGGGGCCTCTTTCGTAATCTATTTGATTCCATTTCTCTTTGTGGTGGCTCGGAATTCGACGCTAATGAAAAATACGCATGCCTTGGAATTCGGGCATCGATCCCCGCTGACGCATCTTCGATGTTACGTGACTTAAGGTGAGCTATTTACGAGTATACGAATATTAAAGTTATATTTATATGATATCCTCAATGTGTACTAAAAACACTAAAGTCGAAATATAATATGATAATGTAAATATAAACTGATATTAAGGCATCGTTAATTTTATGATTAACCGTGTAGTGGTGTTTTTTTATCGTTTCCAGTAAAAAAGATCTGTGGGTAATAACCCATATAAAACACAGCAGCATGAATCTGGTATTTTACTCTGATATTTTGTGAGAACGTGTTCCTACCCCTTTTTACTGGAAACGAGGCATTCCATCTTAGACTTCAGGAGTGACAACGCATCTGCATTTATAAATATAGACGTTTGAAGTACAGATGGAAAGGACTACGCTCTCACATAATACCAGCGTCAAATAGCATCTCAATGTCGCTGTGTTTCGAAAATTTAGTGTTGAAAACTAAAGGTCCTTTTTAATGGAAACGAGGCATTCCATCTTAGTCCTCAGAGGTAATAATGCGTCTGCAATCCGATTTTCAATTGAGGATAAATGTAGATGTCTATAGACCGCAGCACCCACTAACCAAAAGGAGGATTGTGTGCTCGTTTGTCACCCATATGCCCAAGGGCATATACTTATTCTGCTTTAGGGATCGTAGTCATCAGGGGGATTGACTATCGCCCCTTCCACGTTTTTTGGAGTAATTGACTTGGGTATTTTTGTTGGACACCAACGAGATATTTTACGCTTAATAAAAAAAATCGTTTGGAGAAGCCGTATTTAACAGAGCAAGCCAAAATAATCTAAAAAATTCTTTCGGGTTTTACTCAACGGCGTGATAACCCACATAACTTAAGCATTTCTTCAGTGCCTTAGAATATTGGAACAATTTATGCAAGGACCTTCGTAATTTAGCAGACCCCACAAATTGAACCTATGAAGGTGTCAGCTTAGATCGTTTCCTGAATTTCGATGTCGAAAATAGCTTTAATAATATCATGAGTCTGTCTACGTACTTCATTTCGTTGAAAGAGATAAAACATAAGCTGAAACAATTTCATGTAGACAATTTAATATTACTATGAACATGAATTGCTCATTTTAATATAGAATACAGTATCGTACGTATCTTATTAGATTTTATTGATGAATAACACATAAAGCACTAGGTGGAAATACTTCTTTTCGGCCTAGAAGTCCGTCTGGGCAGGTAGCAAATATTTTATCTTATTTCTGACGCCATGTAGAATTACCGGCATTGTTGTGTTTTTTATATAATAAGGGTGACAAACGAGCACACAGTCCATCTGACGATAAGTGGATGCTGTGGCCCATAGATATCTACATTTATCTTCAATGAAGAATCAAAATGCAGATGCGTTGCCAGCCATAAGGATTGAATGCCTCGTTTCTAGTAAAAAGGGTCTCCGGTTTCTACACTCACCATACGAAACACAGCAACATTAAGCTTCTATTTTACGCTGGTATTCTGTGAGAGCGTGGTCCTACCCCAATCGTGCTGTAACCACAATATAGCTGCAGCATGACTCTATCACGAGTGCCGGTTTGAAGGGTAAAGAGAGTCAGTCTAATTTCAGTACAATTTCTTACCACCAGGTAAGTTTGTTTGTCACATCGTTTTTAGGTAACAAACAAAATAATTCAGATATGAAAGTTTTCGTAGGAACTGGTCTTCGGCAGACGGTGCGATCGCGATATCTTCTTTTCTTCTTTTTCAGCAAGGATTTTTTACCTTTATAAGCCAGTGATTGATCACAATCCTGATTTGCCTTGATGGTCACTCTAGGCAGGCGGATTTACAATTGCAATACTAGATGTATGTACGTATGTTATGTCTTGTTGTTAATATTTTATACTACCATTTATCGGGAGCCATAGGAGTTTTTGAGTCATCTTCGACAGAAGAGGCCCGTGTCTGGAAACCCTTACGGCTGATGAAGAAGAAAAATAAGAAGTATTGATTAATCCCATGTTGGTCTTATACGTCTCATGTTTTTTTACAATTTTTCATCTAAACATGAAAATATTTTGGTTAATCAATTAATTTTTAGGATAAACACTTCGGAATAATTATTTGGTATGTTGAAGTTCTGAAGTGTTTGTACAGTAAGACTACGATGGCTATCCGAGTACTGAACCAGAGTACGAAACCTATACAACTGCAGAGTGGTGAAATCAGGACGATCCCCAGCAACTCTTCACCGCTGTATTGGGAACATATTCAAACTACTGGACTGGAAAGGATATAGTATAAACATCAATGGCGAGTAAATCACTCATCTTCAATATACCGACGATATATTTCTTATGGCAGAACCGCTGGAACACCTAAGCACTATGCTCAATAGCTTCAACAGAGCGTTCCCACGGAAAGGTCCTAAAAAAACTAAACATGCACACAACAAAGATCATGTGTAATATCCATGTCACACCTATGCCGGTAGTTATTGAGAGTACTAAGCTCGAAATTGTTGACGAGTATTTATACGTGGTAGAGCCATGCTGCAGTTATATTAGAAGTATAGTTGTAGCACGATTGGGTCGGCTCGACCGGGGAAGGACCACGCTCTCACAGAATACCAGCGTGAAATAGCAGCTTAATGCTGCTGTGTTTCGTATGGTGAGTGTAGAGAACCGGAGACCCTTTTTACTGGAAACAAGGCATTCTGTCTTAGTTCTCACGGGTGACAACACATCTGCATTTTGATTCGTAATCGCGGATAGGTGCAGATGTCTATGGGCCACAGCAACCACTTACCATCAGGGGAACTGTGTGCTCGTTTGTCACCCAGTCCTATAAAAAAAGAGTATGTTTATATGGGACAAATAAACCAACTAGAGAAGTGCAACTTCGACCGAGAGATCAATCGACTGTTTCAACTCGGCTGGGCAGCGTTCGGGAGATTATGACACATTTTCCTCATTAGGTATACCTCAAAACTAAAAAATAAGACTGAACAACCAGTGCAGTAATAATTTATGGATCTGAGACGTGGTCCTTCACAGTTGTTGGTTGTATGAGGAAGCCTAAGGTCGCTCAGCGAGCTATGGAGGGGGTCATGCCTGGGGTTTCTTTGCGTGATAAATTTAGAAATGACGATATCCGCAGAAGAACCAGAATACGCATATATATAAGCTATGTTGGTAAAGCCCTACGGATTAGTAAGCTGAAATGGCAATAGGCCAGCCATATAGCTTGAAGAATCGATAACCGATAGGTGAGAAAGGTTCTCGAGTAGCCTCATACCGGTAGGCGGAAATAAGGGCGACCCCCTATTAGATGGAGTGACGACCTTTTAAAGTATGAAGGATGTCGATGGATGCAGGTGAGTCAGGACCATTCTTTTTGGCATTCCTTGGGGGAGGCCTATACTCAGCAGTGGACTTGTGAAGGGTCGTAATGATGATGATGAACAACGACTTACTCGTATCACAGTTGTTTGCCGCTCCTTGAACTATTCAGAAATTAAAGATATGACGCTATTTGTGTAAGAACCGATTAGCAGATTGGTGCTATGGTTAAGAAATTTTATGATTTTTTTAAGGGCTTTGGCTATAATATACATCTATCCACTCAAAAATGGATACTGGACTAGTGGACTAGTGCTTAAACTTGTAACGGCTTAGTACGTTAGAGTCGGTCACTCAGAACCGCCCGGGGACCTTCCTTACTGTTTCTCTCGGGAACTTGTTGAAAAAAGAAATTGAGCTTTTTTCTTTAAAATTGCATTTTTAAAAATCTTCTCGGAATCTTTACTTATATATCTATATACAACTTACACAATATTAAGGATAAAATCGTGTGACAATTGACAATAAACAATTGGAAAGATTTTCCATTAGTAAAAATTTAAAAGTAAGTTATAATAAAATTTAAATATGCAGAGGGCTGTAAGAGGGACTACTTTTTCTTAGTTTAAAATATATTAAGAATAAGATTTTCGGTAGAAATCTTAAAGCGTTTTACATACTTAACTAGTATAGCCGATTTAAATTACCTAAATCCTCTTTAAAATGAGCGGTGTTAAAGATGCAAGAGTTCTGAAATGCTTATCACCGATACTGCCAAGAGTGGCGAATGATTATATTATTTTTGCATAAAGAGCTGTTCAGGTCTTTCAAGGTCAATATAATCATTTATTGTGATTTTTTCATTCATTTATATATTACAGCCTAATAAAGCCTATGTATGAACATAGATTTTCCCCATATATTGCCACATAGAGGAGTTATTTGTCTCCAAAGTGTAATCTATGCATTTAACGAATTGCTGGAGTACGTCGTTTTTGGCTGTGATGATTTTGGGCTATGTGGGTGATCGTTAAAAATATTTAAACCCGATATTGGATCATAATGATTTCTTAAATTTACGCGAACACTACACATTGAATAAAACTATTATTTACGGATTTTATCGCGTTTAATTACTTTAATTTATTTTTATTATTATCCCGACGTTTCGGGTGCTTTACAGCGCCTATGGTCACGGGGGGGGACTGAGATGTTTGACGTCCCAATGTCATAGTTAGTCCGGCTACCTTCAGTTTTTTAATATTAATTTTTGGTCCGATTTACGCAAAACGAGCTTATAGTATCATGAAGTCTTGCAGTGGTATGCTTGGGTTTGGGTTTAATTTTGTTAATTATAGGATCCCAAGCAGATGGTAGCACCCAACCATCTTCTCTATTGAAATTTGGATGTTTTTTAATTTCAATAGCCTCGCGTATCATCCTTGGTAGGAATCGGTGTTCTTTTGCGAGAATTTGTGGTTTATCAAATCTAATGTAATGGTGGGGACGATCTTGAACATGTTCGCAGACTGCAGACTTCCCGGAGCTATTGGATCAGTTTTTTGAGGATTCAACTAGTGTTAGATGCATCGTTTCTCTCACGTTATTACCACACGCGGATGGAGTTTAGTAATTGATTTGAAACTAACTTTTATACATGGTAGAGCCACGCTGCAGCAATATTGTACTTGTAGCATGAATGATTCGGCTCTACCGGGAAAGACCGCACTGTCACAGAATACCAGCGTATAGCAGCACCTTAATGCTGCCGAGTATAGAGAACCGGAGACACTTTGTGACACGGGTGACAACTCATCTATATGTATATATATGTATATATATAGATTTTGTGTTCTTATATATTTTAATCTTATTTAGTCCTGTTTTACAGATAATCTTTAATTAATTATACATAGCATGAAATACGATATTAATTTTCTAAATATCACTATGGCTACATTTGTTATCACTACTTGACAAATCTCGAGAGAAATTCAGCCAAGGCTGTGCATTTTGTCTATAGCGATTACAGCCTCGTAACGACGGCCATTTTTGCGAGTCAGTGGGGTGTTTTCTATTTAATATCTATCGTTGGGCAGCACTTTTACTACGCGATAAGTTCCTTGGAATTTAGTCACAAATTTTTGGGATTTATCATCATGGGGCACCTGCCTCTCAATTCTGATTAAATCACACGACCTATAAGTTTTCCCAGGTTTCCTATGTTTATTAAACCTAGTAATGTATTTAAACTGCTGTACCTTTATATTTTCTTTGGCCCTATCCCTTATATTTATAAACTTAGTAAAACTGTCACCTAAAACAAGTAAATAACAATTCCTCTTTCACTTTTAATAAAAGGTCCTAAATGATCCGCATGTACAGTGTGAAAGGGTATACTAGTTTTTTCAATGGGGTGCAATCCACCTTCTAGGTTACCACCCGGAGCTATATGGTGCGCGCATTCTAGGCAAGACTATACGTACTTTTTAACAAAACGCCGCATTTCATTTCATAATTTAAAGACTCCCCTCGGAACCAGCCATCCGATTTCTTGTCCAAACTGTCGATATACCCGTCCGTTCTTTGATTTACAGTTTTTGTGTATATCTATTACAGTTTTAGTGCTAGTATTACTAAGGATTTCTTTAATTTTTGACCCTTCTTCATCCGAGCCTTGCACGGTGGCGATCCAATTCTCATCAAAACTTTCGACTGCAAGTATGTCTAGAATATGGGCCTATGGTACAGGTCCAATAGCCGATTTGCGACTTAACGCATCAACAGGCGCCATACGAGCGCCAGGTCGATATTCTATTGTACAACATATTCTTGAATCTGGATCCACCAACGTGCAACCCGCGGACTAAGGTCGCGTTTAACTAACGTAGTTCGCAAGGCATTGCAATCGGTATACATTACAAACGCTATCCCTAGTAAGTACACGCGAAATCTACATAACGAAGCTACTACTGTTAAAGTCTCACTCATAAGAGTGAAATTTGCGCTCATCGAAAGTGGCTATTCGGCTAAAATAGGAGATGGGATGAAAAGCACCCATAGAGTCACTTTTCAAAAGAATACCAGCTACTCCATCTTTACATGTGTCGGTATGAAGCTGTGTTACTGTTTTCGGGTCGTATAGGGCTAACAATGGACGTTGTGTAAGCGGAGTTTAACTGTGCTAAATGATTTTTCTTGTTCTTTACCCCCAGTCCAAGCTTCTTTTTTTAGAAGGTAGGTTTAGGAAGAAGGTAAAATAGCGTACTTTTTTATAAACCTTCTAAAGAATCCAGATATACCCAAAAATTGTAATACATACGTAATACATGTTGATTCTTAGGCGTCGGAAATTTTGATACAGCCTCTGTTTTCTTACTCCCGGGTCGGATGCCCTTACAGTTCACCTTGAATCCTAAGAAATCTAAAGTATTCATAAAGAAGTTACATTTACTGAGTCATAGCGATAGTCCGCCTTGTTTGAGTAGTCTTAAAACTTCCTCTAGTCGTTCCAACCCTTTATCTACATTTTTATATGGAACGAGAATATCATCCATGTCAACTAATGTATATTTTATTTTAGTATTATGAAAAATCTTGTTAATCGCCCTCTGAATACTGAGGGTCCGTTGACCAAACCAAATGGCATGCGGTTATATTCAAATTGTCCATCCGGAGTAACAAATGCAGTCTTATGTCGGGATTCTTCCGATATTGGTATTTGATAATAGTCAGAAGCCAGGTCAAGAAACGTAAATAACGTATTGCCTGTCAGTTGATCAAGTTAAACCTCAGCAAGAGGAAGAGGGTAATGATCTCTTTTGGTCTTTCTGTTGAGGGCTCGGTAATCGACACAAAGGCGTTTTTCGCCGGTCTTTTTCTGGACTAAAACGATTGGGCTCGCTTAAGGCGACGACGATACTCTGACAATCCCATTATCTAGCATTTCAATACCATGCCATTTACCAACGATCTCTCAAAATGTGATAAACGGTACAGTCTACACACAATAGGCACATTGTCTTCAAGCTCTATAACCATTTCAGTTACATATGTAAACCCAAGATCATGCATTCTTTTTAAAACAATCGTGATGTTTGTTTAATAGTTTTTGCAAGCGATCATTTTTTTAAGTCTTTCACGACAATTAATTAAATCGTCAGGATTAAATGAATCAAAAGACATCAAACAACAATCGAGAATAGGCACGAAGTCAGAATATTTACAGTTAATTGATCGAGAAAGTACTTTTTTTTTCAATCTTTGGAAATGGTTATATCGCCTTCAGCCACGTTATATACTAAGTAATTCAACTCCATTTTTGATAGTGTATTCGCCTGCAAGAAGGTAATATTCTTTACCATCCTTTCCTCTAAGTGACCCTTATGATTTAACGGATATTAAACTGAACAAGTTACTATGAATAGTAACGTCACTACTGGAAAGTAAATTAATTTTATGACTAGTCATCTTCTCAAAAATTAATTTGAAAGGAATTTTGGTAATTATAATATCCGGTAAATCTATAAACGTGTGCCCTAGAAAAAGAGGCTAACTTAAAACGTAATCATCTACTGCATATATTATGTCATTAGTTTTTCGGATGCCCTGAACTTCCACTTCAGCAGCCACTACGCCCAAAGGATAAACAATATTAGCCCTAATCCCTCTAAGCACTGGGAGGTAATTTGAAAACTTTGTAGTAAGATTTAATTCTTTAGCCTTGCTCATCCGAATGAGCGAGCATTGGCTTTCCAAATCAACGTGACACGTTCATTTCGTACCGTTAATTTTAACATTAAAAACGTATTTATCATTAGCATTATCGGAAACAGAGCTTGGATATACCCGTTTTTCTTTTTTTTTCGCTTTGTTCAGTAATTCAGTCTTATTAAGATCAATGCCGTTCTTATTTCGGAAGCAACTAGAGGAATTACGTCCTACCCTATCGTATAAATTACATTTAATTAAAGGTTTATTGCATTTGAACCTAGGGTGTCCGATCTCAATACAATTAAAACACCTTATATTCGAATTAGACGATGCAGTTTTTTTAGTATTTGTAAACCGTTGATTTGTATTAAACTGAGCTTTGCATTCATATCGGTTTCTACTACCCGTGTCTTGTCCTACCCTAGTTTGAGCTACTTTTACGGTACGAAAATATTTTAAAACCTGCTCGGGTTCCGTGAATTGAGCTGCTTGTGTCCCTACTTTTATGGCCCGGTCCTCTACCCCATAGAAAATACAATCTACCGCTTGCCTACCCTGTATTCTACATCTTTTTTAATAAATTTATTTTCGCATAATAATAGTGCTCTAACGACTCACCATATTTGACACGTTTGCTTAGCATTTCCGTCAAAAGTTCGGAATATTCTTCACGACAAGGAAATTATTCGAGTAACCTTTTTTTTCATTCACCCCATGTGAGAAACAGCGATGGAGATTTGTGCTTTTCATTCTGATCGTATCTCCTTTCTTTATTTTTCCTTTAGGGTTTTTTTCCTTCTTCTCAATTCCTCTTATTTATATTTGTGTAGTGTTCTTTCGCCCTCTAACCTGGGCTCTCCTTCACCCTCAAACCTGGGCGATTCCCTGCTCTCTAACCTGAGCATCCCTTGGCCCTCTAACCTGGCCTCACCATCACCCTCAAACCTGGGTGATTCCCTGCTCTCTAACCTGAGCATCCCCTGGCCCTCTAACTTGGCCTCACCTTCACCCTCAAACCTGGGTGACCCTCTGCTCTCTAACCCGAGCATCCCTTGGCACTCTAACCTGGCCTCACCTTTACCCTCAAACCTGGGTGAGTCAACTTCATTGGTCAGCGGCCCTTTCCCTCGACCGAGTCCAATGTCATCCACTCTATTCGTATCTGAAACTTCCAATAGAGTAGCTTAGAATATAATCTTTGGTATCAATTCATAGTCATCTATCATAATTGAAATAATACTAGTTTTTACGGATTTTATCGCGTATATTTAACTATAAATACCCGACGTTTCGAGCGCTTTACAGCACCCATAGTCACGGGGAGGACTGAGATGTTCAACGTCCAAATGTCATAGTTAACGTTGAACATCTCAGTCCTCCCCGTGACCATGGGTGCTGTAAAGCGCTCGAAACGTCGGGTATTTATAGTTAAATATACGCGATAAAATCCGTAAAAACTAGTATTATTTCAATGTGTAGTGTTCGCGTAAATAGAAGAAATCATCATTATCATAAGTTATTAGCTCGTACAAATGTTATCAAAATTTTCAATAGTCAAATTCGAATTACATAAGGTTTCTTAAAATTCTTACAGGAAAAGCACAAAGAGGAAAAAACAAGTTTATTAATCCTTTCGAAAAAAAATATGGAAAAATAATAACCATTCAACTTCTTTCTTTACCACGCTATATTTTTGCAACTACACATTTGTTTTTATCTACGTACGAAATTATGAGGATAGTTTTAAGTACCAACATCATTTCTTAATCATAAACTAATATCTCATATCATAAGAAAAAAAAAAAGCAGGAGAATTAAATAATAACTAGTTTTTATTTTTGATTTTCCTTGAAGATGAATATAATTCTATATTGTACTCTATATTACAAAAGTAAGTGGCACAAAAAATCGATAATTAGTTAACGACGAATTATGAATTATTTCAATTTACGATATTCTTTTGTAAAAGAAAAAAATAATAATAAGATGCGGGTAGATAAAAATAAACAACTTCAATATAAAAGACCAGGGTCTCCAATATCTTAATTTACATAAAGGCAATAGTATCTAATTTGTTTTATTTTTAAATTAATGACAACGACTTAATATATATATTTTTTTAAATTAACGAAATTTGGCCTTTGTAGACGTGAAAGGAAATTATATAAATTCTCTAACGGTCCCACTTCCGAACTGTTGTCATCAGCTCAAACACGGGGATTCGTAAAAGAAAGAACAAATATTCCACATAATCATATCTTATATTTCCAAAAAATAATACAACAACACAGGGTATACATAATATCATAGCAAACAAGTTCACACGTACTTACACTTTCAGTCTTCCAATAATTAAATATCAACCACTTCTGCGCTTTATTGCTTACGACTTACTTCGTCTGAACCTCGAACTAGAATGAGAATGACTTTCTCCTTTTGCGTATTAGCTTCCCTCCCTTTAATCCCCTCCACTTGTTTAGTATGCATTCGAGTCGTAGACAGAGAAACCTATAGACTAATGATTAGCGTGGCCTCAAGTGAGAAAGGACGATTACGTAATTTTAGGTTATACAATAATCTTTATGACTTTTAAACATATTTAAATAAAAAATTTAATTGTTCTAAGAACTGAACTGAACAAGATTCACCAATCTTAAGCTCACAAAACACTTTTTTCTCACTTAAACCAACCTGTGAACTCCTTAGATCGCTACGAATTGTTTAAAAGTTGTTTAGCATAGTGTAGTTTGCCAAACAAAAAAACCGGCACGGAGAAAGGGACAAACAATTCTTTATTTCCAAGAGGTTGTACATCACGATATTAGCATAACATTATTTAATAAAACTACATTAGTACATATACTTGAAAACATAGCATCTGCAGCCGAACTAGGAGACCTGTGCATCAGCTGTCAGCGCCATATCCCCACCGTTAATTTATAGAAATATTAGGATGCAAGCAAAAGTTAAATAATCAAATACTATCTAAAAATTTGTACATTCCGCTAATATAACCTAAGTACAATGAAATTAATTGTATCACATATTATGTTTATATACTATGTTACCACTTATTACTAATACCAGGGTACAAACAAAATAATAATAATTTATACTACTAATGCCGTTCCTCTCTCATGTGTAATGTATGACTGTAAGAAGTAATTGTGTTATGAGTGTAATGTGTGTGAGCAGTTATGGGAGAGGAGCGTGTAAAAAGTGTGTGTATACGTGCGTGTGTATGTCTGGTTATTATGATTTTATACGGGTAGTATTACAGATGACAGTTATATAAGAATTTATTTTTAAGTCTGAATACTAAGCAGGTTTTCAGTTTCATTATAAGTTAATTTTGTAGGTAATTATGTACAGTTTTTTTACAATTTATTTTATTAAGGTGGTAAATGTCCAATGTTTTATTTAGTTTATTATATAAGTATGGTCCCAAAAATGCAAAGAATTTTCTTATAAAAGTTGTTTTAAAATTGGTTGTATCTACGGAAAATTTCCTGCGTTTTTTTAAGTTCGATCGGTTGTATACTAATAAGCTATGTTGTTTCTGAATGATCGTTAATATAAACAGTTGTCTTACTGTAAGGACCTGACAGTTATCATAAAGCTGTGATGTAGGATAAAGAAAAGGTTTAAATGTTGCAACTTTGAGTATAGCACGTTGAGAGATTTCTATCTTTTGTAGCACCGTTTTAGAGGCACCACCCCACGTTGGTATGCAGTATGTTATATAGACTGACATAAAGCTAAGTAAACTCGTTTTAATATATCTGGATCCAAAACGTGTCTAATAGTTTTCAAAATATATATTAATTTATGAATTCTTTTGCTAAGTGTGTTAATATGTTGTTTAAAATTTAAATTACTATCTATTATAACCCCTAGATATTTAATATATTCAACAGGCTCAAGTGAAAGGCAGGAACAGCTGTTATCCCTTGTTAAACAATCATATGAATGAATCACTGAGTTAAAATTTTCAAGGTTGCGAATAGGTTTTCTTAATGAATAAACAATATATTTTGTTTTCGTAATATTGATTGAAAGTTTATTACTGTAAAGCCAATTGGTAACTGCATTTATACCTAATTGTGCAGACGAGAACACATCTTTCCACGTTTCCGCAGCAAATATCAAAACAGTGTCATCTGCATATGAAATTATATGTCCCTGAGAGAGATTAAATTTTGTAAAATTATCAACATAAATAAGAAATAAGGTTGGACCGAGTATACTCCCTTGTGGAACGCCGTGTGTTACTAGTGAATCATTGCTGGTAATATTATTTACACTAACGCATTGATATCTCTCAGAAAGATAACTTTTGAATAGTTTGAGTTGAGTGCCTCTGATACCGACATTTTCCAGTCTTTTTAATAGTATTTTTATTGACACGGTATCGAATGCTTTCGCCAAATCTAAGAAAACAGAAATACACTTTTTTCTACTGTCTCATTTCTATGCAAGACGTATGCATAAATCTTTTTCGTGTGCGAATGCGAATAAAGGCGTCAATTTGTCTATAGGTTTCTCTGTCTACGATTCGAATGAAGGACCGAGTCTATGGTTGAATGATTTAATAACTTTGGTTTGCCATTGTACAAGTACCCGTCATAAATGAGCAGTATAAATACAGAATTATTTAGGGTTACCAGAAGGAAGCTAACAATTATTTATTTGCCTTGAATGTAGATATTTACAATAAGATGTTTACAGAGCACATAAAATATCCGTACATTCTACCATTTTGGCATGCAAATATTAAATTAAAATTTATTTCTTAAGAATACAGTTGATGAAAAAGTCGATTTCTTTAACAGCAACATAATAGGACTGTATAATTAACATGCTCCTAAACGTGTTGTTCGACTGAAGCGTCCTCCTGTTCCATGGATCACGATTGGGGTAAGAATGGCTATGGCTAAACGCGATAGAGCTTTCCGTGCTTTCAAGAAGAATCGCACTGATGTAAAGTGGCAAGCATATAAAGTTGCAATAAATTGATGCAATCAGATGGTGAGAGCTGTTAAACGCCGATATAACCACGAAAAACTACTTAATTAATCTTCGGCTGATATATTGAAAATTCTGAATACGCTTGGATATGGAAAATCGCAATTTGACTATAATAGTGTCACCTTTTCCCCTGACGATTTTAATCGTCATTTTCAGTCTTCTCAAATAGTTTCTGATAATTCTAGAGCTAATGCTATCTCTTTCATATCTTCCACGCCTCCTTATTCTCATGAAACTTTCACTTTTACTCCTGTAGACGAAGACGAGGTACGCAAAGCACTTTCCTCTATTAAATCGAAAGCCGTTGGATGTGATGACGTGAGTAGTTAGAGTAGGACAGTTTGTATGTGCTGGATTCTGTTTTACCCGTGATAACTCATATAATTAACTTTTCGCTGACGAATTGTGCTTTTCCAACTCTCTGGCATAAAGCCTTTATTATTCCCATCCCGAAATCTACTGAATGCAGCTCTTTTCTAATTTCAGACCAATTTCTATCCTGCCTTTTCTTTCCAAGGTTCTGGAAGCTGTTGCTATAAGCAGATTTCTTCTTTTGTTTTCTCAAAGAATATTCTTTCCCCTTATCAGTCTGGTTTCCTCCCGGGTCATTATACAACTACTGCTCTTCTCAAGGTTACGGAAGATATTCGAGAGGGGATGGAAAAATCAAAACTGTACGTTCTCATCTTAATTGATTTTTCTAATGCATATAATTCTCTTGATCATGGTATCTTGTTAGCTCTTCTTTCTCATTTGAATATCTCGTCTTCAGCTCAGGAATGGTTCTGAACATATCTTTGAGGGCGCTAACAGGCTGTGCGTACTGGTCATATACTATCTGACTGGCGTGATGTGTCAATTGGCGTCTCTCAAGGCGGTATTATCTCTCCTCTTCTGTTTTCCATTTTTATAAATCTCATCACACTAAATCTCAAGAGCTATTCAGGAAATTTCTAATTTGATACAGGACTTTAAGTCTGTGACTGTAAGTATGTGATTCCCGAACGATCATCCATAAGCAGACCTAAATTGCGAGTTTCAGTCACATGTTCAATTTGTTCAATATAAAATAAACTTTTATCCTAATTTTTTCACATTTTTTTAAAAGTAACATAGTGGTTATTTTTGGTAACAGAGGTGTTTTCCATACAAATTCACTATGTCCCAGACATTAATACATTGCAAAAAGACGTAGAAAAACTTGCTTTTTTCCTACATTGATATATAAAAAAATTATGATTAATAAATATAGAAATTGTTATTCATGTTCAATGCTTTAAAACAAAATTTTGTTCTAAATTGTTTTCTTTGACTTTTTTAAAATCCCTGTCCCGCGTTCCATGTAATATCACAGCAACACTCTGTTACTATAGTAGTTCACTTTAAAAATACAGATAGCGCTACTATGGCGCCTGCAATAACCTCGGTGCAGTGTCTAAAATTGTTTGAGAAAGTTCGCGGGGGCGGGGGGAACGACTGACACGAATCAGTCGACCGCGCGCTGTGGAAGAAGGAGCGTGTCTTTATTCAACAACCACACTGTTACCAATATTTTCGCGTAAGTAATCAATATTTACTATTACATTTTACATTATCCATGAGTTTTAGGTGTGCATGTCTCAAATATGTAGCAATAATTTCCCTTTATGCCTTATATTATGACTAATTCTGTATGGAATCTAAAATTTACCACTCTATTACTGAACAACTCTGTTACTAGTTGGAAGTAACAGAGTGGTTATTTATCATGGTTCAATCTTATTTCACAAGTTTTATAGTAAAAAATTATTGGTTTCAGGACTTTTACTTGTACTGCTGATCGCTTTTCTATATGGCTTTAATGCCTGCTGAAAAGCAGCGACGTTATAGGGAACGACGCAAAAAGGATCCTGAAAAAGAAGCTGCAAATAAAAGAAAAGACCTCGAAAGATACCATGCAAAGAAACGTTTAGTGAAAAATTTAACGTCACAGGAACACCGAGCAATAAAAAAAAATGGCGAGCTGCAAATGCCAGACGGAGGGACCGGACCAAGGCTCTTCGTGTAGTAATGCATACTCCAGAATCTTCACCGGGAATTATGACTCCACGTTCACGTACTCCAACTCCGCTGGGTCCAAACCAAGTTCTGCCACGAGTTCTACCGTCAAATCGCCGTTTATCAACCCCTCAACTATTGACTCCCCATGAAAGTAGCCCTGGTTCAACGACATCTGCAGCAAAACGGGGCCGGAAACAAGTAAAAAGAAACAGAACAAAACTGTTTAGAGAAAATCAAAGATTAAAAGAAAAAATTGAAAAAATAAATAAAAAATATGAGAAATACAAGAAGAGATATAATAGAGGAAAACAAAAAGGGTCGAAAAATTAAAGCGATGATTGTAAAAGTCAAGATAAGTATAACATATTGGCGAAATATAACTATTAAAAAACGTTATGAAAAAGTTAAAAGTCGGAAAGAAAAGATAGCTATACAAAAAATATTTGAGGAGAAGGAAGTTAAATGTTCTAGAAAGAAAATGCAAATAATAAAAGAGTGCTTGAATGTGGATCAAGGTTACATAAGAAAGAAACAACCAAAGCTGAGGAAAAAAGTTGTAAGTGACAAAATTAAAGATTTTTTTAATCGTGATGATGTATCGAGAGCAACTGCGGGAAAAAAAGAAACCGTTACCCATAAGAAAAATAAAATGCAAAAACGTTACCTACTGGACAGCATGAAGAACCTCTTTTCTTCGTTTAAACGAGAAAATCCTGACATGAAATGCTTCTACACTACTTTTACTCGATGCAGACCGTTTTATGTAATGCTTCCTACTGTTGCTGGAAGAGAAACATGTTTATGTCGATTGCACACAAACGTTCGGTACTTGGCTATTACTTTGTGTAAAAATAAAGTAAATATAATTACAAAATAAATAAAATTACAAAAGAACAAACATGCGATGAAAATTTACTAGCTTGCATGACAGGACTGTGCTCTGAATGTTATTTGAAGAAAATTGAATATGATAGTACAAAGGATGACTTAATAGTAAAGTATATTCAGTGGGAAAGGAAAAATGAAATTGTAGAGAAGCTGGGAAAAAAATACAAAGTTACTAAAAATATAAAAGAAGAAAAGCAGAGTACTGTAAAATCTTTAATAGATGTATTTAAATTTCAACTCCAAGAGTTCAAAAGGCACGTTTATTACATAAAGTCACAATACAGAAACTACAGAGTTTGTATACACGAATTGTTCGAAAATGAAGTAGCATTACATGTTGACTTCAGTGAGAATTATAGCTGTAAATATTTCGAAGAAATACAGGCCCATCATTTTGGAGGTTCACGAAATCAAGCATCTTTACACACTGGAGTCATGTACCTGCGAGGTTCAGATAATAAAATAGAGGTGACATCCTTTTGCACCGTTTCTGGTAATGTAACTCACAATCCAGCTGCAATCTGGGCTCACCTTCATCCCATCTTATCTTATATTCAAGAAAATTATACAGAAGTAAAAATCATACACGTGTTCTCAGATGGGCCTGCCTCACAGTACCGGCAAAAACAAAATTTTTATCTGATTTGCAATAAATTTTTCTCTGAATATAACTTCTATAGAGTAACATGGAATTTTTTCGAGGCAGGGCACGGCAAGGGTGCAGCAGACGGAGTTGGTGGCTTTTTGAAACGCACTGCTGATCAACTTGTCGCACGTGGACAGGATATTGCTGATGCCTCAATGTTCTATTCTGCTTTAAAGGATATTAGTAAAATAAAAATGCATTTTATTACTGACGAAGCTATTAATATATGGTCCATAGAGATTCCAGACAATGTTTTACCATTATCTGGCACCATGAAAGTCCACCAGGTGTTCACTGAAGAGAAAGGAGTTCTCAAATATAGAGACTTGAGCTGTTTCTGCAGGCGCGGCTTTTGTTCTTGCATGGATCCCAAAGAATACCGTCCACTAAAACCCGTGGATGAAAAATCGAGCTCTGATGAATGTGAACCAGATTTTATGAAAGAAATAGGCAACTTAGTCCATCCACAAAGAAACCCATTCTATAACACTGTCTACAGTTCTGACACTGATGATATCCCTTTATTAACAGTGAAGGACAACTTTTCACTTGAACAACCCAGTACATCAGTGTGTGCGTGTTAGTCAAAGTTTCAATCCTGAAGCAAGACTACATTTATTTGGGAAAAGTGCATATCGAGTGACGTACAGTTTCGTGGTCACTTGCAAGAGAAGGCCAAATTGGCCTCTAAAAAGCTTGGCGTGCTCAGCAGAGCGGGACAGTATTTCATGCCGGCACACCGCCTGCAACTTTACAAGGCGCAGGTTCGGCCGCACATGGAATACTGTTCCCATCTCTGGGCTGAGGCTCCCCAGTACCAGCTGAGCGAAGTAGAAGATGATGGCGAGGTAAAAATTATGTTTTTCAGATCTATGGACGATACTGCAAAAATTTAGACTGATTGAGACTGATGAGTCTTACGAGCCTTTTGAAAATTTAATTGCAATCGTCTCAGAACCAAAAAAAGTATACAAAGACAAAAGAGTATACTACAAGTTTGACTCTCCATTAGAAATATTTGAGAAGTAGTGTTGATCTCATTGTGATAAATATGATCTCATAATTATTTTTATCTGTTAGTTTTTGGAATTGCTTAGTTATAAGAATATCATTAGCGTGGTCTCATGTAAGAATTTTAAATGATAAGCTCAAGTTTTTACGCTAGGCGTAGTACAAAAACAACTATTTTTTAGGTAAACTAGACCTCAAAATATTTTAAATGGGCTATGAGCCAGTTAATAATATTTGTAGTTTTCAAAATAGCATTATAAGATGTTAAAAGTATAATTTCCAGAGACTAGTAAAAAAATACAGTTTGTTAATGTATCAAAAGTAACAGAGTTGTTTAAGAATTTATTTAAATAAATATTAGGAATAGTTTGAAGCATGATTCTGCATGTTTTCAAAATATTTTAGACTATAATTAACAATAATGCCAAACAACTTGTGATTCATGTGTTCGTTATAAAAATAAAAGAAAATTTTCATTGGTAACAGAGTAGTATTTAATTTCGCCTCCAACGATAAAGTCTGAAAAAAAAACCTCAAAATTCCTAAAAAAACATCGTGAATAACAACAGTACATTAAAATTCAATGTATATAATAGTCAAATATAAATGAAAAAATGATATAGCAATAGTTTTAAGAAAAAATCTTTTTTAAAGATTTTTTCTTAAAACTACTGAAGAAAAACCTGCACAAAATTTGAAATTGGCCCATTAAACAAATAGCATAATACACACAATTAATTAACTTTATTTAAGTATGGGTATCATTTAAAAAATCCGATATTGCGTAATAACAATCGTCGACGACCGAGTGCTTTCCGATCGGCTCGATTTACTGGCACTGCGAAGAGATGTTGCATCTCTTTGCATTTTCTTTCGCATCTACCATGGAGAGTGCTCTGAGGAATTGTTCGGATTAATCCCAGCCGCCAAATTTCGTGAACGCACTACGCGGCTAACGTACCGATACCATCCACACCATCTGGATGCTTGGCGGTCCACCACTGTACGTTTCAAGAGGAGTTTTCTTCCGCGTAAAACCTCTCTGTGGAATAGTTTACCACCAGCGATTTTTCCGAACCGATACGACCTGGGGACCTTCAAGAAAAGAGCGTACTCCTTTCTTAAGGGCCGGCAACGCACCTGCAATTCCCCTGGTGTTGCAGTTGATCATGGGCGGCGGTAGTCACTTAACATCAGGTGAGCCGCATGCTCGTTTGCCCCCTCTTCTATAATAAACATAACACCTGTACAATAGTAAAGAAGTAAGACTCTTTTAAAATATTCTTATGGGTTGGTTTTTTACATAATTAGGGATTGTGGATTGAATTTGGAATATTTTGTTGGAGCAAGTTATATTTAAAGGTAAATTTGTATTTAAGTTTGATGAATTTTAGTAAGCCATTTTAAAAAGAAAAACCAAGTAAGTAATGTCTTTTGTACTTAAAGAATGAAAAGAGATTTTCAAAGCATAGAATCAACAAGTGTAGGAAACACTAAGTCATATATTATACATATGGCCATAAAATTTCAAACACACAAAAGATCTTTAAAGAGACTAAGATAAGAAAAACTGTTAAGTATAATGCTTTTGCGGTTGTGATTTAGTCTCGTATTATAAATTCATTGTGTATTTAAAGTGCGGTACTTTTCACAAAGAGGTTTTGCATAAAAGATATAAAAAATACACCAGGTCAGCGTCTCGACTATGTAAATCATTCGCTTTCCAGATGAAAAAGAAATTTTTTGTGAATAACATTAATAGAGATAGAGAAATATAAAAATATTTCTGATATTCTTAATAGATCTATCGATATCTAGGTAACTAAATGGAATTGATTAAAGTTTGATATGTTTTCAGTATTATTTTGTGATCTGTTTTCTTTTCTTTGACATGGTATGATGAGTAATAGAAAAATAAAGATTGTTACAAGTTCGCTACGATGGCACAAATATAAAACATTAGGTTTGTAGCTTAGAATAAGAAAGTACTGTTGTAACCCCTAATATAAGGTTTGCAATGAGTGCATGTTGTATATTGATATGTATCCTAATAAGTAGCATCAAAATATAGAAACACAATTTATAGAGGTTGTCATTGTTTACGTATTCGGCGAAACATACTTAATGAAACTATTATCGAATAATTACGATCTTAATGATGTAACAAATGATGATATTGCCACTTTCGAACAATCAATACTTACCAATCTTATACGTGGTAGGGACACACTGCAGTTACATTTATTATAGTTGTACCAAGAATGGGTCGGCTCGAACGGGACATCACAGAATACCAGCGTAAAATAGCAGCTTAATGCTGCTGTGTTTCATATGGTTAGTGAATAGAACCGGAAACCCTTTTTACTGGAAACGAAGCATTCCATCTTAGTCCTCAGGGTTGACAACGCATCTGCATTTTGATTTTTTTTTATAGAAGATGTTAAGTGACTACCGCCGCTCATGGTCAACCGCAACACCAGGGGAATTGCAGGTGCGTTGCCGGACCTTTAGAAAGGAGTAAGCTCTTTTCTTGAAGGTCTCCAGGTCGTATCGGTCTGGAAAAATCGCCGGTGGTAAACTATTCCACAGAGAAGTCGTACGCGGAACAAAACTCCTTTTGAAACGTACTGTGGTGGGGAGCGCCAAGCATCCAGATGGTGTGGATGGTATCGGGATGTTTACCGCGTAGTGCGTTCACGAAATCTGGCGGCTGGGATTAATCCGAAAAATTTCTCAGAGCACTCCCCATGGTATAAGCAAAAGAAAATGTGCGTGTGAGTGAATCCAGCCGATTGGAAAGCACTCGGTCGTTGACGATTCGAGCCGCTCTGCGCTGGATGCGGTCAAGTGGAAGGAGCTGGTACTGGGGAGCCCCAGCCCAGAGATGGGAACTGTATTCCATGTGCGGCCGAACCTGCACCTTGTAAAGTTGCAGGCGGTTTGCCGGCATGAAATACTGTCCCGCTCTGCTGAGCACGCCAAGCTGTTTAGAGGCTAATTTGGCCTTCTCTTGCAAGTGACCACGAAACTGTACGTCACTCGATATGTCGACGCCGAGGATACTGATACTGGCTGAGGCAACAAGGGGAGTGCGTTGAAACTGAGGAGATACGACAAAGGGATTCTTTTTAGCGGTTAAAGCGCAAACTTGTGTCTTCTGGGGGTTAAACTGGACTAGTTTTAGTCGCCTCCAATGCGAGACTCTGTTCAGCAAAGACTCGAATTCATACATAAGTTTGTCCTGGTACTCAGAGACATTTTCCCGAGATTATTCTCAATCGAGGATACATGTAGATGTCCATGGGTCACAGAATCCATTTACCATCAGGTGGACTGTATACTCGTTTTTCACTGTTATTCTATTAAAAAATCCAAATATTCAAGAGCTAACTTGTACATAAATTTTTTTTTGGTGATAAACTAGGTTACAGCCCCGATGGAAAATGACTCCTGCAGCCCAGAGAAGACAGCAAGCAACTTCGAATAAAAACGCTACGGTTGCCTCTGAGGACTAGAGATGGAATACCTCATCATGTTATTTTAGTGGCTCTATATGCTATTCAGAACAGAACATAACACTGCATACATTGCTAATTGGCGGAAAAAATGGTTATGATTGTAGTACATAGACAGACTACCAGATAGAAAAGTGGTCACACCATCCCGTGATAGATCTAGATATGTATTAAAAAATACAAGTAAATCTATTGCAAAATGAATATCAATTTAAAAAATAATCACTATTTTAATATAAATAAAATGTCGGGAATGGAAAATATCTTTTTAATAAACTATAACAGGAGGAATATTTTCTCTGGTTCAGACATAACACAGAGACATAGCATAAAGGGATTTGCTAAAAATATAAAAATAATGGAAAAGGCTCCCTCGATAAAGTTTTGTAGAAATAAAACAACAAAGCTACCGATTTATTAAAACGAATAGGATTCCATTGTAAGACACTTGTAATAAATTCATGTATTTTTTCCTTTAAACACAAGAAAAACCATATCATATGGTTAAATAGGAAATATTTGTTAATGAAACGATTCCTAATTATTTTTGTATTAAATTATGAACCGATGTGTTGTAATTTTCTTGGTTTTAAATAATATTTTTGTTAAAAACAGATTATGATAAATGATAATTGGATGAATTCTCTAGCAAATAAATCTTTGCAAAATGATCATCTTTACTAATTTTAAAACATCTAAATAAATGTATGTTAGGTAAGGTTAGAAGCAAATTGCCACAACATAGTTGCTTCATTTTATACTTTTTACCCTTAAACTACGCTGTTTTTACTATTTCATTATTTAACTCCGTGCCTGCTTCTCACGGGTGATTTCTGGATCTCCAGCTACCGGGTTAAATTTTGAATTTAAACCGTCTAGGGACCTATTTAAAAACACACAAAAAATTCATCAGAATCGGTCCAGCCAGTTTTATCGAGATTAACGGGCATCAAGTGATTTTTATTTAAAGAGATTAAGGTAATGTTGGCTTTGATTTAAGCTTTGATAAAAACAGTAAACGTCCGACTGCGTTAAGTATTAACGTGCATCCTTTTCCTCCACTTATTTTAATATAATATTTTAACGTTAATATTGACTTTTGCTTTGTTTATAGACGTATGTATACCTCATTACAAATATGTATATTCCGAACGTGCTAAAGTAAACACTATTATTCCCTAGACAAAGCTTAAATTATAAAATTAAGCCGTTTGCTTCAGCTTCATTAAAGCTCAACCGTAATAAATATATCTGAGACAAAAGGTCGCAGATATTTCAGGCGACTCGCTTTTACAACTGCATTCAATCATTTCGAGTTCAATTTTGTCTCATGTGAGGTTTATGACACAAGCTTTTAGCAGAGGGTTACTAAAGTGATATTATAATAATTGCTATATAAAAATGAATGAATAAAAATGGAAATTAAAAAAAGAATATAATCATCATCATAATCAGTTCTGGAAACAAGAACACTTATTTGGAGTCATTTAAATTTTACCACTGATTCGGAAAAAAGCCTGTGTCCTGGGAAGAACTTTTTTTAAACATTAATTTACAATATAATATTTTATACAATTATGTATAAAAACAGTATTTTATGTGGTCTAGGTACAATAACACTTATTAAACAATTGTTGCTTAGTAAATATTTTTGGGCGACCCCCCACTAGATGGAGTGACAACCTGGTAAGACATGCAGGAAGTCGATGGATGCCGGTGGCTCAGGACCGTGCTTTGTGGCATACCTTGGGGGAGGCCTATGTTCAGCAGTGGACTTGTGAAGGGCTGTAATGATGATGATGATGAAATATTTTTTTGGATAGATAGGTCCTGCATATTTTCTGGGACTTTGTTGTAAAGCTATTGCCTATACTCCTACATTGCATATAACCATGAAGGAAAAACTGACTCATTGGCGCGAAGTAGCTTCTACAAAAACTGTGTGTTTGCATTTCCACAAGCTAGTTAATATACCAGTTAGCAATACCAGTTAGTTATATAAGGACGTAAACCTGTACATTTATATGCTATTCATTAAATAGAAAAATATTTCGTTATCAAAACAGAACCAGTGAGAATGGAACGCCTCTCTAATTTTATGCCTTAGGCCAAAATTTTACAAGCAAGCGTTTGCCGGCGCTCCCAGAGGGCTCCTATCACAGGCAACCGGGCCTGGCTTAATCTAACGAATGCTACACTGACACAAGTTACTACAAATGGAATTCGATTCCCGATTTAACTAAGTGCTTTCATAGATGATATTCAGAGTGTGCGACTTGTACAATTAAGGTGTACGTTGGGACGTTAAGTCGGAAACTTAAATGTTTAATAATACGGCACGGCATTTTCTTGTGTATTTCTTTATTCATGCTTTTTTAGAGTAACTATCACACTAGGATTATAATTCGTATATCCACGCTCTAGGTATATTATAGTTGCAGTACGAATGTGTCTGCTCGACCGGGGAAGAGCCACATTCTCATAGAATACCAGCATAAAATAGCAGCTTAATGTTGTTTCAACTGATGTTTATAGAGAAACAGAAATTCCTTTTACAGTAAACAAGGCATTCCATCTTAGTCCTCAAGGGTAGCAACGCATCGCATTTTGTATTGTTAATTGAGGATAGACGAAGATATTTATGGGCATAGCACCCAATTAACTAATCAGATGAACTGTGTGCTCGTTTGTCACTCTTTTCCAATGAGAAACCTTTTAAAACAATAGAATTTTATCCTTTACCATGGAGGTGGCTCGCATTAACAAAGGGGGACGCCCATTTTCGGCCATGGAACGCCCAACAATGTGAATTTGTTAAAAAATTATATCTTTATTTATGGTTATTAATCGCGGTATTCATTTATCCTCAAACAATGGGAATATTTTTGCACAAATTAAAAGTACCGGAAACATAATAATAAAAATTAGGTAAATCATTATGTCATTAGTTTGTGAATAAAAAAAAAGTGTTGCCAATCACAAAACACATTTAAAAAATCGATTCTCTTTTTCGATTGATTATTTACGGTGTCATTACAGTGCTAATATAATTTTTAAATAATTATGATGTTACGATAATTAAACAAGCGAATTACTAGCTGATTTCTAATGAATTCTTTAGAGAGTAACAAATGCTACGGCACAATTTAACTGTTAATCTTAACCGATCTTCTTTGAAAACAGATAAGAACTGTTATTCTTATCTGTTTTTAAAGAAGATCGGTTAAGTTATTCTTATCTGTTTATAACAACACATTTAAAATAGAATCATGTTATGATAACGAAACAAGTTAGTTTCCAGCTGATTTACCATGAATCTTTTAACCTTTTGAGCGCCAAAGTCGCCTATACTTGACCAACACCTGCGGGCCCTGAGCGCCAACGACGTCTATAGTTGACAAAAAACCCGGCTCCGAAAAATATGAAATATAGATATTGGAAAATTATTACAGGTATTTTAATTCTACACTCCTCAAAATAGGAATAACCCAGCAACATGTGAGTATAAAAAACAAGTCTTCTAGAGCCACAAGTACTAAGAAACATTGAACTAATAAAAATGGATTTTTATCTAAGCAAATACTATGTCCAGCACGCCAAAGTCGTCTATGGTTGACCGCTAGTATCAAACGCGGGAGGCATAGATTTCTTGAAAACTATCCAAAATTCAGCTCAATGGTGTTTTTTTTTCTATTATTATTAATATTTGAATAAAATTAAAGGTTATGAACATAAAACTATAATTAGCTACATGAATAAAAAAATGTTATCAGATTATCTTCGCATAATAAATCTAATATCTCAACTCTAGCGCATCTTTAGCGCGTCATCGAAACCGTGATCAAGGATAGACGACACCCTGATGACGTCATAAGTGATTACCGAGAAAAGTAGAGCAATGCAACATGAACGATTCCTCAGAACTCATTCGGATTTTGGAAAGCGTCGATGATGATGAATTTTGATTTTTGATTGATGAATTGAATTTTTGATTGATTGGTGAACAAATATGTTTATTTATTCCATGACCAAGATTTTAGTATTATAAGGCTGATTTACCTAGTGCGAATAATTATATACAATTGTTGATTAATGAATAATTATGTACCTTTTTTTAATAATAATACAAAATTACAATTAATGTTTTTTTTACTTAGGGTGTGAAGAGCAATTTTTCATTTTGTGTTGTGCCATTTTCTTTCTCAGTCTCAAAATCATCTAGCAGCATCAGCATCATATCAAATCCCCATTGTCATAAGAGTGTAAGACTTTTCTTCTGTGCGTCACTTGGCCTACGCCTTCCCCGACACATAAAATATTATGAATCGATGTCTGTATATTTCGGTTAGATCGATTTTGAAATCGATACACAACATTCTAAGAATGTTTCAAAAGGGAAGGTCAGCTACGCCGTTGTCGTCCAGTCGCGACAGTGTCGTCATTAGAATGGAGAGTAGTGCTAATGTTTACTACTATTTTATTGTTATTGTTTGTTTTTTATTTATGTTTATATGTACAAAGTACATATATAAAAAGAGTGGAAGACGGCACAAGATTAAATAAAACATACAGTTTATTAAGAGACATTTATAGCATAAAAAACCAACAAAAACAAGTTATTTCACGTTATCGATATATCAACCCTTGGCAACACTATTTTGTTTTGGCGCTTTGGCGTACAGGACACGGTAATGCGTTTTTGGCGTGGCGCTCAAAAGGTTAAAGCTTAACAAAACGCATCTGCACAATTTTTATCAGTTTCAAGACAAAAACAACCGTTGTTATCGGCTTGGTTGAAAACGTTAACAACCGCCTTCACATCTGTAGTTATGATAATTAAATAAGCGATTTAATAGCTGATTTACAATGAATTCTATGCAGTATAACATAACGCTACTGCACAATATAACTGTTATTCTTATCTTTTCTTAACAATACATTTAAAATGAAATCATGTTACGATAATTAAACAAGTGAATTTCTAGCTGATATACCATGAATTTTTTAGAGCTTCATAAAACACTACTGCACAATTAACTGTTCTTAAAAATACACTTAAAATAGAATTTAAATAAAAAAGGAAAATACATTTTAAAAAGCGAGCAGAAGTTAAAACACCTCCAAGATTATTCTCTTTTTATGAAATTATTAATCGAATAATAATCGAATCGCTATGGATATTATGACGTTATGATAATTAAACAAGCGAATTACTAGCTGATTTACTATGAATTCTTTAGAGTACAATAAAATGCTACTGCACAATTTAACTGTTATTGTTATCTGTTTTAACAATACATTTAAAATGGAATCATGTTATGATAATTAAGCAAGTGAATTTTTAGCTGATTTACCATGAACTGTTTAGAGCATAACAATACGCTACTCCACATTTTAACTGTTCTTAAAAATACGTTTAAAACATAATTTAAAAAAATAAAAGAAAATATATTTTAAAAAGCGTGTAGAACTGAAAGCGAAACTCAAATATTATTATTTTTTCATTAAATTACTAATCGAATACAAATCGATATCGTTTCATTGTATTTATGTTAGTTATGTGGCAACATCAAATCTGACAGCTATAGGAAATATGTCATGCGAAATGAAATCACAATTCAAAAAGTAAAAAGTTACTAGTGAATTCACAACTAAATAGTTGCCATTGTGTTATTTTGTTTGTTATTTTTCAAATAAATTCTCAAGAACTCATATGGAGTGAGATTGTCGATCACATTATAGTGTGAAAACAGTTAAAAGTAAGTGTTCAATAGTTTTTAATTTATTAATTCTAGTGCTGATATTTGATAGTGATGAATGTATGAAGTGATGAAGTTGTTTTATTTTTTAACATATGCACAAGCTATACCTGACAAACAAAATAGCTTATTTGTAACACGGCGATAAGATTAGCTAGATAACACCAGATAGTTACGAAATGGACAATTTTTTATCAAATACCAAGAAATAAGACAGTCGATTTTTAATTGTTTTTGGACTACTGGTAGGCAGTCAGTTCCTTAATTATTAAATAATATAGGGCATTAAGTTTTAAGTAACATTTACCTATATTTGAGTTTAAAGTAAACAAATCTATTTTATTTTGTTCACTTTGTCTTATTTTTTTTATTTAATATTATTTCAGTTGCCATCGTCATCGCGTGAGTGTCATGATTGCGAAGGATTGATAAAGCAGCAACACGTTAAACTTTAGAACGGGAACCATCTGAATCATCTAGTCCATCCTTGTAGCAATCTAAAGTGAGTAATGTATTGAACCTAGAACAACAAAGCTTAGATCATACATCATACAATATACTGCTGCCTAATTTTGTAAGAGCACCACTCACACAAAATCAATGTTTTTTTCCTGGTTGTAACAATTTCAATCAACTCACTGTTCCATCAGCATTGCGGGTATGTATTTTTGTGAATACAATTACTATGTACCTCCAGAATGTAGAATCAGTAACTACCATTTAAATAGTAACTCTTGGTATTTACTTTTAGAATTAATATATAACCATATTAAAACATTTAGTGTAGCACAAATTATAGATTTTTCTACATTATTGTAAGATAATATTTACCATCATATAGACTTTGAAAATATTTACTATATTCCCGAATATACTGTACGTTATTAGCTACGCTTATCAAAGGCACAATGCCAATAAATTCTGTCTGAAGTGCCCAAAATGTCAAGTAAACATAGTGGATGCTTTGCACTTGCTGTATATTTGATGAAAGTAAGAACAGGAGATAGTGATGAATGCATATAGGCATTATTGCAAGTACCAAGAAACAAATTAGAGCGGCTCATGAATATGGCCCAAGAAATATTAAATCAGGATGTTGTTCCTATGAATTTTATCCATCGTTACCACTCTCTGTGCCAAATTCTATTCAGTAATTATGATATTATATCTGAGGCAAATAATTTCTTAGCTTTCCTAGATGTTTTTGTTATCCAAAATCCTAACAACATCATAGGTCACACTGTGTATAGAAAAAAGACCCATACAAACTGATATTTAAGCGGTGAATCTCACCATAATCCTTCACAGTTAGTCACCATGAGCAAATCTTTGTTACAGAGAGCATATAGGATCTGTGAAAACAAGCACCTGGCCGCGGAGCTTCAGCACGTCAAGCAGGTTCTGCACAAAATCAAGCTTCGGGTCCCACGTCTTCATCACAGTGACCGAGTGAAGCCGACCGCAGTTGAGCGTGTGCCTGCTGTACTACCGTATGTCAAGGGTGTCACCCCAACCAGATAGACATACATCATATTTGATAGACCACAAATCCTCGTTAAAGAACATTAATTCCTACCAAGGATGATATGTGAGGCTACTGAAATTAAAAAACATCCTAATTTCAGTAGAGAAGGCGGTTGGGTACTACCACCTGCTTGGGACACTATAATTAATAAAATTAAAACAAACCCCAACCATACCACTGCAAGACTTAAAGATAGAGTAAGTTCAATCTGCGTAGATTGGACTATAAAAATAATAATAAAAAGCTGAAGGTACTCCATGTCCCAATACTGACATTGGGATGGCAGTCACCTCAGTACCCCGTGACCATGGGTGCTATAAAGCACCTGAAACGTCAGGAATTAATAATAATAGTATAATAATAATATAGCCATTTATTTCCGAACTTTGGGGTTACATAATATTTGTGTTTGAGTTCCTATTGTAATACTAGTTAAAGTAAGTCCCTCTGTTCGGTGTGCCTTTTGGCATAGGCCTCCAAAAGAAAAATCACGCGTCGGGAATTAAAGGTTAAAGAAAATAAAAGCAATAAAATTGGTAAAAGTAGTCGTTAAAAAACTGTATTTGTGAAAATAAAAAGCTTTATATCATAAAAATCCCGACTTTTTTTAAACCAATTCCTTAACCATTTCATTATTTTAATTGCATATTATCATTTCCATATGCTTTTATATGTGGGCACCCATGGCCGAAGTGTCTATGAACAGTGGGCATCCCCCTTTCATACAAATATTCGGAAATTGACTGAATTTTATGAAACGCTGGTTCCGTGCGGAATACGAATCCGCGGCTGCGTATCACTACAGATTTTATTTCTATGGAAAAATGCTTTTACATAACCACCTCGCGGAGGCAAAGACAGGTCATGTTAGATTAACACCATTTAAAACTTCCATTTAAAACTTCTTAGTGTTCCACCTTTACACATGTAGCAAGGCTACGGTAACGGTTCTCAATTATATCCGAACCAAATTAATCTCCGATCTAAATCGAACCAATCCTAATTAATCCAAATTTAAGTATGCATGACTCAATTAGTCTTTTCTACGTTACGTGGTAGAGCCATGCTGTAGCTATATTGTGGTTGCAGCACGAATGGGTCGGCGCGACCGGAGTAGGACCACGCTCTCACAGAATACCAGCGTAATATCGCAGCTTAATGCTGCCGTGTTTTGTATGGTGAGTGTAGAGAACCGGAGATACTTTTTACTGGAAACGAGGCATTCCATCTCAGTCCTCAGCGCTGAAAATAGTCCGCATAGCTGAAAAATTACTAGTCAGATGTTGATTAAATTTATATGAGAACACACAAAAAGCACCAAGCTTTGAGATAAAAAAAAGA
This sequence comes from Parnassius apollo, assembly GCA_907164705.1. Taxonomy (NCBI): domain Eukaryota; kingdom Metazoa; phylum Arthropoda; class Insecta; order Lepidoptera; family Papilionidae; genus Parnassius; species Parnassius apollo. Next base: position 624,900 of record CAJQZP010001686.1, read on the forward strand.
ATCATTAAAATTGGTTAACTCAGCAAAAGTTATGAGGTAACACATATAAAAGCATATAGCCAAATTGAATAAATCCTCTTTTTTTGAAATCGGTAAAATAATGAAATAAAATTCTTTTTCATAAGAAAATAAGTAATCAGTTCCTCTGTGGATTTGCCACCTCTCGGTTGTAGTTCCTGTGACCAAAGACTAGGAGTACATGAATATGATTACATATCGTTACCTCTACCGTCACGCTGAACATAGGGCTTCCCCATAGATTGCCTCATAGGGAGAATTTTGCCGCAGTTGTAGTATCAGGAAGATCGAAGAAACAGCAGTGCTTATCTCCTCTTTCAATATCCCTCTGTCGCCTCTGACGATACCCATGCAATGATATGGAGCAGTAGATATTCTTACATCGTTACCATACCAACCAAGACCAGGAGTACATAGTCATGATTACTTAATATTATCAATATTATTACAAAAAATAATATATATATATATAAATATATATATATATATATATATATATATAATATATAAATGTGGTATGCAAGATGATGTTGTGACCAGGATTAAGAAAGGAATGCTTCGGTGGTTTGATCATGTAGAAAGAATGAATGAGGAAAGAGTGACAAATCAAATTTATATGGCAGATGTGAACGGCCGAGTCGGGAAGGGACGCCCTAAAGTTTACGAAAAAAGTTTATCGACCAAATTGGCGATATTTTGAAAAGGGGCCACGTTAGAAGTACCCTTAACCGACGAGCATGTATGCGTAGATATATGGATATAAAGGAGGCGAAAGAGGTATGTCAGGATCGTGCCAAATGTAAGTCCGTAGTCTCTGCCTACCCCTCTGGGTGACAGGCGTGAGTGTTTATGTATATGTATTGTTCCAAAAAATAATATACCAATACCTACAATGTCTTTTCTAGCCAATTCCGCGCAACAACTAATTGCCAAACTTAACGCGAGTAGTTAAATGTATTGCGAAGCTTGCCAAACTGCCGTTAACAGAGCGTGTGATACTAACTGCACAACTGTTTTTGCATTTACTATGTTATTTTGATTTGTTTCCTTACGTAACTCGCTTTGTCTTAATACTTTTTTACGTGGTGGATCCATGCTGCAACTATAATTGTATTGGTAGCACGAATGGGTCGGTTCGACCGGGGCAGGACCATGCTTTTGCAGAATACCAGCGTTAAATAGCAGGGTAATGCTGCTGTGTTTCGTATGGTGAGTGTAGAGAACCGGAGATCTTTTTTATTTGAAACGAGGAATTCCATCTTTGTCCTCATAGATGACAACGCATTTGCATTTTGATTCTTAATCAAGAATAGATGTAAATATCTACTCGTTTGTCACCCCATTCTATAAAAAATTTCATAGATACCTGCGTGAAAGTGAAGAAGGCAGGAGATCCTTTTAACTGGTAAATAGCTAAAGAGGCATACCATCTTAATCCTCAACTGTGATGACTATGCATCTGAATTTTGATGCTTTCATCCGTTGATTACAGCCAATAAAAGTCCATTGTTGAACATAGGCCTCCACCATATATTCCCCCAATGGGAGATATTTTGTCATAGTCGCAGTTTTTTATTATTATGAGATGAGAGATGCTGCTGCCACATCTCCCGTTTCAATTTCCATCTGTCTCCTTTGACACCCACGGACGTTATTAAATTATTTTTTCATTTTAATTTTATTTTGATACTTATCTTATATATTGAGTATAAATGTAGGTATCTTGGGGCCACGGCTTTCACTTTCTATCAGGTGGTGTAGGTGCTTGTTTGTCACCTTTACTTCTATAAAATATTATACGAGCATAAATACCTTTATATTGTAATAAGTTTTAACGTCACTTATTTGTTGATCTCATTATTTTATGATGGCTACAGTGCCAATGGGTTGGCTCGATCGGGAAGAACCAATCTCAAACAAAATACCAGCGTAAAATACAAGCATATTGTAGCTCTTTTGTATAGTAGCTATCGATAACTGACCCTTTTTGCGTGTAATGAGGCGATTTTGGTTATTCATAGATGATAGACGAGAGAGAGAGAGAGAGAGAGAGAGAGAGAGAGAGAGATAAAGCTATCTATAGGCCAGAGCATCCACATACCATCAGGTGGAATGTGTGTTCGTTTGTCACCCGGACACCTCAAAAGAAAAAAAAATTAGCTCATCTCCAAATTTACACATTGTAGAACTACAGCAAAAATTTTTTTCATTTGAATTTCATGTTCTTGTTACATATAGCAAGAACTCACTTGAGAAATTGTTTCTCTGCCTGAGAAACGATTGATTCGTGAAGTTTTCACTAGTTAGAGTTTCTGAAGGAATTCTTTTACCGCTTAGACGTGTAAAACCACTGCTTAATATTCAATGAGAAAATGCAGCTAACGTTTTTGGTAACATGCCAGAGAGAGTGGGAGTATAATATGCAAATTTTGTCGTCTAATACTTTTGCAAATATTCGACGAATAGTTAATTAAAAATTTAGTAACAATATTAGCACTTCTATGCTTAAAATTTTGCCGTCAGTTTTTATATTATTTGTTGTATTTTGAGAATTGATAAATATATTTTTCAATATTATTTATTTTATACGTGAATAATGTTAATAATATATGTGATAGAGCCATGTTGCTGTCATATTATAGTTGTAGCATGAACTGGTCGGTTTAATCGGCAAAATATCACGCTCACACAGAATAGCAGGGTAAAATAGCAGCTTCATTCTGTTTCATAAGGTGAGTGCAGAGATCCGCAACCCCTTTTAATGGATATGAGGCATTCCTCTTAGTAAAAATATAAATTAATAGTATAATACAAATCATATTAATTCGTTTTTGGAACACTTCGCGAGATATTCTTACCTTTGTAAAGCAACCATGTCCCTCTAAGATATATGGTCCTGCTGGGTGTAGTCATAATATTAATCACCGTGTGATACCACTCCAAAAATGAGAAAATTATCAGTTCGACAGTTATTCGAACAATATATCTGAAAAAATATTCATATCATTTAATAAATTTCAACTATAAGAGACAATATGGAAAGTCGACATCTACGATAATAAGGTTCACTAAAAGCACAAGAAGGCTTGAGCGAGTAAACTATTTTTTCATAAGCATTAAGTTAGGGCTTTACTGATATCCCACCTAATGGTAAGTAACGATGCAGTCTTGAATGGTTAATTTCACTGAACATGAACCGAAGCCTAGATCACGGTATCATAGTTACCGAACGAGTTTACGAGGGGTGACCCAAAAGTAATGATAATCGGTTACTTCAGGCCCGCATAAAAATCCAAAAAAAAATTTTTTTGCTTGCTTATATACTCACTACGTCAGCCTAAAAAATCATATAAATAGATCACGATTTCCGGGAGTTACATTCATTTGAATACGAACTGTCAAAGAGATAACATCAACATGGAGAAAAACGAAATTAGAGCTGTCATCAAGTACCTCTGTTTGAAAAAAATGTCTTCAAAAGACATACACAATGACTTAGTGTAAACAATGGGGGACTCTGCTCCTCCATATTCTACAGTTGCACGCTGGACCAAGGAGTTTAAACTGGGCAGAACATCCACTAAAGATGAACATCGCGAAGGACGCCCATCCACGTCCCTTACTGAAGACAATGTGAAAAAAGTCGAAGATGTTGTGTTGGCAGATCGAAGAGTGACCATCAGGCATGTAGCTGAGATCACAGGGATCTCAAATGGCAGCGTTTAAAGAATCCTTGCGAACGAGTTGCATATGAAAAAGGTCTTTGCGCGTTGGGTACCCAGAAAGTTAACCTTAATAATAAGTTTAATGTTAACTCGTACGTAAACAGATTGGCTCTCCCCGTGCTGAACGACTATTTCGAAGGAAGAGCTTTGACGGGATATTGTTTTCCAACAGCCAAAACACTAACGCTACTTTAGTGTATCTGTTAACGTTAGAGTGTAGATTAACTAGTTAAGTTGCAAACTTACTAAATAAACTGCAGAATAATGACTATTTCTTAGGTAATCTGCGGAATAACGACTAAGCATTCATTTTGTGTGTGAAAATAAAATTGTTTTTTTTTTGCTTGAAAAAATATTTGAATTCATTGTGATCTATCTATATAAAACACAAAAAATGTTTCTACCTATGTCCGTTATACACTTTGAAACTATCCAGACGATGCGCCCTAAACTCGTTTCATTAGAAATGCAATAATGTGAAGATGGTTTTGGACCGCTAAAACAAAAAAATAAAAATAAAACACTATATATAATTTTAATAAACAAACAAGGTTTCCATTAATACCAATAAAATAGTAATATAATAATAATCAGCGTTGTTGCACAACTATCCGCTAGGAAGTTATATAATCAATCAAACCTCCTTAACCCATGAAAAAACAAATTTAAAAAAAAAGCTGTGCAGTTGTGTGTATGTATTTATTTATGTCACAGTCAAAACTTATAACCGGTCAAAACAACTTTTGTATATGAAAATCAGGTATAAATGGTTTTGAACGATTCCCCTAGTGAAAAACAGTTTTGACAGATCTTTGGAGTGGTTTGGACCAATGTTATTAGTCAAAAAGTGGTTTTTCCTGATTTAAAGTTCAGAATATCAATCAAAACTCGCAATATCGGTAACAGTATGTAAAGCCGCGTACATTGTAATGATATAAAATATAATATTGAAATAATTGAACTTTTTATTTTTTTAAATTCAAAACGTGTAAGTCAAAAGTATTTTTATCTAACATTCGTGGTCAACAAATTGGGTAAATAACTAAAACTTTGCTTTAGTAAAATCAACAAAACAAAAACTAAAAACAGTCCGACGGTTAAAGACAACATTCATTCATAAAATTAAAGTCAATTAAAGTTATAAATTTGCTATGCAATCTGCTCTCTTTTATCCGTGATTTAACGGTCATCATTCATCATCATCATTACAGCCCTTCACAAGTCCACTGCTGAACATAGGCCTCCCCCAAGTAATGCCACAAAGCACGGTCCTGAGCCACCTGCATCCATCGACTTCCTGCATGTCTTACCAGGTCGTCACTCCATCTAGTGGGGGGTCGCCCTACACTACGCCTACCGGTACGAGGCTGCCACTCGAGAACCTTTCTTCCCCATCGGTTATCGGTTCTTCGAGCTATATGGCCGGCCCATTGCCACTTCAGCTTACTAATCCGTTGGGCTATGTCGATCACTCTTGGTTTTACTGCGGATATCCTCATTTCTGAGTCTATCACGCAGAGAAACTCCAAGCATAGCCCTCTCCATAGCTCGCTGAGCGACCTTAAGCGTCCTCATACGGCCAGCAGTGAAGGACCACGTCTCAGATCCGTAAGTCATCACTGGCAACACGCACTGGTTGTACAATCTAGTTTTTAGAGATTGAGGTATACCTGACGAAAAGATATGTCGTAATTTCCCGAACGCTGCCCAGCCGAGTTGAATCCGTCGATTGACCTCTCGGTCGAAGTTGGACTTACCTAGTCGGACTATTTGTCCCAGGTAAACGTACTCGTCAACAACTTCGAGCATAGTGCTCCCAACAACTACCGGCATAGGTGTGACATGGACATTAAACATGATCTTTGTTTTGTCCATGTTCATCTTAAGACCTATCCGTTGGGAGGCACTATTGAGGTCATTGAGCATAATGCTTAAGTCCTCCAGCGATTCTGCCATAATGACTATATCGTCGGCAAATCGAAGGTGAGTGATGTACTCGCCATTGATGTTAATACCGTATGCTTTCCAGTCCAGTAGCTTGAAAACGTCTTCCAACGCAGCGGCGAAGAGTTTCGGGGATATAACATCACCCTGTCTTACACCTCTCTGCAGTTGGATAGGTTTCGAACTCTGGTTCTGTACTCGGATAGCCATCGTAGCCTTACTGTACAAACACTTCAGCACTTCGATGTAGCGACAGTCAACTTGGCACCGCTGAAGGGACTGTAGCACCGCCCAAATTTCGACGGAATCAAAGGCTTTCTCATAGTCCACATATGCCAGGCAAAGTGGCAGATTGTACTCTTCGGTCTTCTGTACAATCTGCCGCAGGGTATGTATGTGGTCTATGGTACTGAAGCCTTTTCGGAAACCGGCTTGTTCGGGAGGCTGGAAGTCGTCGAGTCTGCGTGCGAGACGATTCGTAATGACTCTCGAAAATAGCATGTAGACGCGGCTCAGAAGAGAAATCGGTCTGTAGTTCTTCAAGAGAGCGTTGTCGCCTTTCTTAAAGAACAAAACCACCGCGCTTCTGCTCCACGCCTCCGGAGTAGTGCCACCATGGAGGACGGAATTGAAGAGCTTCCGAAGGACTTCAAGTACCGGTTTTCCACCCGCTTTCAGAAGCTCCGCTGTAATTCCATCCTCGCCCGGGGCTTTGCCGTTTTTAAGGTGGTGGAGAGCCATTCTAATCTCGCTCAGACTGACGTCCGGGATATCATCGGAATAGTGTCGGATAAGGCTTGCTCTTGTATCGTTACTCACACTTGCGTGTGGCTCCAACGATGATGTGTACAGCTGCCCATAGAACCTCTCAATTTCACTCAAAATCTCAGGTGTCCCGGAAACGATGTTGCCACACTCAGTCTTCAGCTTTGACAGTTGGCTCTTTCTGGCAGACAGATCTCTGGCAAAGACTTTGGAGCCCTGGTTCCGCTCGATCGCTTCTTTAATACGAGAAGTATTAAAGTTGCGTAAGTCTCGCCGCATGCATTTGGAGATCTGTCTGTTCAGTTGCCTGTATGCTGTCAAATCTGTTGACGATTGCAGCCTCATCTCCCGTCTAACAGCCATGAGATTAAGAGTGTGATCGGAGAGTTTTTGTGTTCTTTTGCGGCGGGTCTTGCAGAACTTAGCTCCGACCGCATGGACAGTTTCCACGAGCTTGTCGTTCATATCGTCCACTGCGTTGCAATCTTCTAGGCACTGGAAGCGGTTACGTAACTCGAGCTGAAAGGTTTCGGGATTCTGGATTAGAGCACGAGGGGGGACGGAGCGTTGACTTCATTAGACGAGACCTCTCCAACTTAACGTTTAGGTTCAGTGTGCCTCTAACCATTCGGTGATCGCTGCCAGTTTTCACCCTTGCGATCACTGAGACATCACTGAACAGTTGGCGTCTGGTCGTCATAATGAAGTCAATCTCATTTTTTGTCGAACCGTCGGGGCTCGACCAGGTCCACTTCCTGTGGGGCCGCTTCTGGAAGAAAGAGTTCATCATAAAGAGTCCCTCTTTCTCCATAAAGTCGGCCAGCTGCTGGCCCCTTCGGTTCCGTTGCCCTACTCCAAATTTCCCTACCTTCAGCTCACCGCTTTCTCTTGTGCCTAGTTTTGCGTTGAAGTCTCCCATCAGCACCGTGTAGTGGGTTTTGGAGGAATGTATGGCTCTGGAAATATCCTCATACATTTCCTCCACCTCCTCATCGGGATGTGCCGAGGTTGGTGCGTAAACCTGAATGACCTTCAGCGAATACCGTTTGGTGATTCTGAGTATCAGGTACGCGACCCTCGTCGACACACTCCCAATCTTTACAACGTTGTTGACGAGAGACTTGTGGACGATAAATCCGACACCTCCTTGGGACAGATGGTCGCCCTCCCGGTGATAGAACAAGTTGCCGGACTCGAGGATTGCCGTGTCCTCCCCCTCTCTTCGGACCTCGGATAATCCAATAATATGCCAGCGCAACTTGTCTACCTCTTCTTCCAGCTCTAGTATCTTCTCGTCAGTCCTCAGGGTGCGTGCGTTATATGTTGCCAGGTCGAGTCGTCGTAGGTGGCAACCGAACCTCCACCGGAGATTCTTAGCACCCCCTGCCCCGCCGTTACCATGGTCGCCACCGTAGCCAGGAATAGCGGGGCCGCCGGGGACTGGGGGCCGTCTGTTTGTGTATTTATTCATTGGGGGGTATTTGCCATAGTTGCCACGCTTGGCGAGCGGGTTGGCAACCGCAGTTTTTTATTACGTCACAGTTGTTATCAGGAAGATGCTGCTGCCCATCTCCTGCCTGTCTCCCTCTGTCGCCTTTTACGACACCCACGGGAAGATATGGGGTAGTGGATATTCTCAACCGCCACTACACGGCCACACACTTTAACGGTCAAGCATCTGTTAATATGCAGACTAACTAGGTAAAGTGCAGATATTTGCTACTTTATGTAAAATTTCGAACATAAACGGATCGTACCAGATAATCTGCAGATTGGCATTCCGCATTCTAGCGGTAACATATCCACTATTGAACTATAAAAATTTTTGACATCAACTGAGGAACCAATCAGAACGCACCTTTTTACTGTTCACCTTTATCGCTAAGAATATATTTGGTTTGAAAATGCTTTTCGTACCCAAAATTGTTTACAATTTTTTTTAATAAGAAATCGTTATCTATTATAACTTTTTAATAATCATTAATTGAAAACTTGGTTTTTCAACAAATAGCTTCAAACATGAAATCGTAAAGTAGAATGGATTTGAAGCAGAATTATGTACCTCTTCTCATCATATATTTGATACCTTGGCTCTACGCCAAAGAGCTGATCAAAGCAGTCGCTGCCAGTGAAATTCCGGGCGCAAGTCTGCTCGAGATTACTACAGTTTAGAAATAGTTTAAAACCAAGCAGCGGTAGATAAGGATGAGATGAAAACATCATATTTCAAGCCAGCATGACAAAAATGAAAATCCTTATTACACTATTTTGATAGTTTAAGTCAAACGTACCTAATAACTCATTGTTAGGATTCAACTTCAGTTACTTCTTTTAAAATTAGGGAGGAAACTTAGGGTGGTAACTTAACATCAAGCCATCATACAGCAAACATGTTAGTTTTGAGCATTAGCACTGCAGTTGCTTATTGCAATTTTGCGTTTTGATTTTGCATTCAGATTTACGAGAAATGTTCATGACCATGAAATTATCATGAGCATTAATTATCTTCGTACAGTACCTGACTTACTACCATTACTATTAAAGTCTATCAGAAATCCACTTCTGAACATAGACCCTATAGATTGACACATAGGGGGGGGGGATATTTGCCATACCTCGTTTGGTAAGCGGCTGGGCAACCACAGTTTGTTATTTTATTCATTTGTTATCAGGAAGATGCTGCTGCCCATCTTCTGGTTCAGATGCCCTCAGTCATCTCTTGCGGCTCCCACGGCATAAGGTAGTGGATACTCTTTCTAATTAAATCTAAATGTCATAGCATAACTTATCGATATTGAATGTGCGTGCTAGTCTGAATTAAGAGAATTACTAATTGCCAAACTTTGACTAGACTGCTATTTGTAAGATGTATCGTAAAATGTGTAAATTGTTTTACATTTAATGTTCATTTTTTTCTCATCATTCTCTTCACAATTCTTCACTTCACTTCGAAACATTAATGTTTCGATTTCTTTTTTTGAATTGAAACTTCTTTATCGACGTTGTGGAGAAATTTAGTAATTTATTAAAAAAAAGTCACGTTTTCTTGCAACTTTTCACCGCCGGGGCTGTTATTAAACCTACTCATATAAAATATAAAATAAAAGAAGAATGATATATTGTAAAGAAGTTTCCCTTCGTACGTGTGTAATTATACGCAATATTTTTTATACTTATTATAAGTTTGCACTCAACTCACTATCCTCGATGGCGCAAGCACAGGGTTGAACGACCAAACAATCTACTGGACGTAATGACAAAGCTGTTGTTTATATAGCGCAGCACTATAGAACTTTGACTGCGTGATTTAGATTTCGGTGTGTTTTGATTCAGTAAGTTGGAGTGGCAATGGGCCGGCTATAAAGTTTAAAAAATTGTCAACCGCTGGAGAAGAAAGTTACTCGAGTGGCAGCCTCGTACTGACAAAATCGGTATTGAGCGACCCACCTCTAGATAGAGTGACGATCTGGTGGAACACACAGGAAGTCGACACCTGCAGGTAGCTCGGGACCGTACTTTGTGGCAATATATGGAAGGGGTCTAAGTTCAGCAGTGGACTTGTGATGGGCTGTAATAATAGTAGAAGAATGTTTCGATATATGTTAGTCAAATAATAACGTGAATCAACGCAACAAGACGTTTGGTGCTGATATTTATGAAACACCCATGCCTACCACGCAAAAATAGACAGAAATTATGGAATTCCACTTGACATGATCCTGACACACCTCGCTCGTATATATACTGGTCGGTAAAAGATAGTGGTGGTCTTAGTCAGCCGAATTTCTTGCAGTTTTCTCGGTTCCTCTTCTTACAACACTGCGTATTGTCTTGCGATGAGGATATATTGTAACATTTTTACTTTAGTTTAGGACATTGAAATTAAGGAGATATGCACCATTTTAATATAAAGTTATTATACATCGTAGCGTTTTCGCGTCAACAGGTACTCTTAATTTAACCTATCTTCAATATATCGCTAATGTAGTCGTTAAGCTTCCGTCTAGGGTGGCCCATCGCTCCCGTCGATAGGTTTCGACCACTTAACTGTAGGGCTAACCTAGACGTGACTCCCGGGTGAAGTATTGCGTGTGGTAGCGGCGTAACACTCACCACCTTTTCCACACATAAGCTGAAAATAACTATCATATACTGAAATATAAATGCCAATGAACGTGTAGTGGCTTTGTAAGAATATCCACTAACTCATATCGTTCGGTAGATGTCGCTAGAGGTGACAGAGAGGAAGAAGCCGGGAGTTGGGCAGCAGCGTATTTCTAATAACAAATAAGAATTTAAAAAAAAAACTTTGTCTGTCTGTCCAGACTACTCTTTGGTTTGGTTCGAATTCCGCACAGAAGAATCATTCGTATAGCATATAAATAATTATTCCGGGTCTGGATGTTTGTCCTTGTGAAATTTATGTATGTTATTGTAGTAGTAAGAGAACATATAGAAGTATACGTACAAGTGTAATCATGCTAACTATATAATCCAATTTATAGAGTAATAGAGCAGTCTTATTTCATCATTCGGTTGTTTCACTCATTCCCTGGCATACGCCCTGTGCCACAGTGTAAACTGCTCCTACGATACATGAGAATATACTAGTGAGAAGGTAACTTTTTTTTAATTAAAATGTGAGCAATGCTAGGAAGGATCCAGGTTGCCTTTTCCTCATCTGAAAAATGTAGATATTTAAAAAAAACAATTAAAATTTATAAAATAAATGGTCTCTGATAATCCTAAATCTAAAAAACGACCGAAGGAACGAAGCTGGGGCGGATTATTTTATTAGTATTATCTACACGATTAGAAAGACCCTACAAACATGTATTGAAATTTTTGCATCACAGACACACAGAATAAAAACAAGGGTCCTTGAATGGAGAGGGATTGTTGGACACTCTAGCATCATTCCAGATATAAATTGGTCGTTAGTCGACGTCCTATAATAATTCACAAAAAATATCGGAAAATATACATATTTTAGGAAATAACTTTTGGAGAATGTAATGTTATGACAATTGTATATTTTTAAGAAAATAACATTTCGGTTGTCGAGTATCAATTCTATAAAATCCCTAATTTACTTCCATGTAGTAACCTGTTTTGATAGAGATTTAAGCCTAGGACCCTTACGTTGTAGCTAAGTACTCCAATATATGGAGGACATGGCCGTAAAGTCAACTTTATTGCGCTGTAATTTTAGACACCACTTGTAAAATATTCAAAATGTTTCTGTTATATACCACGTATGAAACGTGGTATAGATATGTATATATATGATAGGCTCAACTGGGTAACGACCACGCACTCACAAAATATAGTGAATGTAGAGAACCGGAGACCCATATTACTGGAAACGAGGCATTATATTTTAGTCTACTTTCATTTTAGTTTAGTCTACTTTTAGTTTAGAGAGACCACGCATCTGCATTTTGATTCTTAATTGAAGATATATGTAAATTTCTATGGGCCACAGCAGCCACTTACCATCGGGTGGACTGTATGATTATTTCTCACCCTTAAAAAAGCTCATGTTCAGCAGTGGTCTGTTCACAAAAAGAAAACAAAAGGTTTAAGTATATAAAAGGGTTTCTTATGTAGAACAAGGGGCAATCTAGCATACGGCTCACCTGATGGTAAGAGATTACCGCCACCCATGAACAACTGCAACGCCAGGAGAATGGCAGGTGCGTTGCCGGCCTTTTAGAAAGGAGTACGCTTTTTTTTGAAGGTCCCTAAGTCGTATCGGTCCGGAAAAATCGCCAGTGGTAAACAATTCCACAGAGAAGTTGTACGAGGAAGAAAACTCCTAGTAAAACGCACAGTGGTAGACCACCAAGAAGCAGAAGGTGTGGATGGTATCGTGAATTTTGAAGCTATTTGCGTTCGTGAAATTTGGCAACTGGAATTAATCCGAACAATTCCTCAGAGCACCCCCCGTGGTAGATGTGATAGAAAATGCAAAGGGATGCAACATTCCTACGCAGTGCCAGAGAATCGAGCCGAAGGGAAAGAACTCGGTCGTCGAGGGTTAGAACCACTCTGCGCTGGATGCGATTAAGTGAAAAGAGCTGGCACTGGGGTGCTCCGACCCAGAGACGAGAACAGTATTCCATGTGAGGCTGTACTGGCCCTTTGTAAAGCTGCAAGCGATGTACCGACACTATTCGATTCGTCGACACCGAAGATTCCGATTTTAGCTGAGGCAGCAAGGGGAGTACCTTAAAACTGAGGAGATGCGACAAAGGGGTTCGTTTTAGGGGTAAACGCGCAAACTTATGCCTTTTGGTTTGATTGAACTGGACTTGATTTAGTCGCCCCCAATCCGAGAGTTTGTTCAGCAAAGACTCGATTTCAGACACAAGTTTTTCCGAGAAATAATCGCCATGGTTCACAAGGTTTTTATACAATTAGGATGACAAGCGAGCACACAGCTCACCTGATGGTGAAAGCTGTGGCCCATCGACATCTACATATATCCTTGATTAAGAATCAAAATGTAGATGCGTTGTCACCCCTGAGAAATAGAATAGAATAGATAGATTACATGTTGTAATTCTTATTGAAAGTCATTTTTTACTTTACGAGGACTAAGATGGAATGCCTCGTATCCAGTAAAAAGGGTCTCTGGTTTCCTACACTTACCTTATGAAACACAGCAGCATTGAACTGGTATTCTGTAAAAGCGTGATCCTACCCCGGTTAAGCTTACCTATTCGTTTTACAACGATAAGATAGCTGCGGCATGGTTCTATCATTATATCTAGGCATACAATGAAAGAATTAAGCCTTGTATAGTGGTGGGTTATTTGAAATTATATATTTATTCGTTTGAAGACTGCATGGTCCAGTAGCCAGTGAAAGCACTGGTAATGCTATATTCACTGGCACGTCCGATGTATAAAGCATCACCAGGGCTGTCGTCCGTATAAAAATGAATGTTGCCAATTTGCAACATATAATTGATATACAGAAGAAACATCGTAGAACATTAGCAGTAATAGACTGGAAATCAGATCATGCACTGTCTAATACGACCTTGATGCTCCTATCAGCAAAGAGACTGGTAATCAAGTTGTACAATTTCTTGTGCAGCCCATAGGAAGGGAACTTCGAAAGAAGCGCTTTGTGCCAGACCCGATCAAACACCTTCCTTATGTCCAAACTAACGGCCAATGCCTGGACTCTACTGCCTCCGCCACCACACTATGAGTTACGTAAACCATAAAATCACCAGCTGATCGATCCCGACGAAAACCGTATTGGCGGTTACTAATCAGCTGGTAATCCTCAAGGTATATAACCTGGCAGAGGTATAAATCAATTGTTAAATAAATACGATCCACTCACTCCGAAATTATTTACAGATCCTTATTTTTTAGAAAGTTCATATTCATTCAAATACGTTTTTCATACAATAGACCGTATTTTGCCATTCTGCGAATCGAATTCCACGATATTATAATTCAATGCGTCGCAGGGACTCTCAATGACTTTCCGACATTACCCCGACGACAATATGATGACAGGTTATTCATTCGCAAATGTATAGATTTCCGTAAGAATGTGTTCATATAAATGACATTTTCAATCTTACGCTCATATTTCTTTACCTATGACTATTGTGTCTGCAAACTAATTAAAATTTTGTCTAAAAGATTAATATATATTTTTGTGTGGTAAAGCCAAGCAGCTTGCCATAATTATCGTGGTAGAGCCACGCTGCAGCTATATTGTGTTTGTAGCACGAATGGGTCGGCTCGATTCGGTTAGGACCATGCTCTCACAGAATACGACCGTAAAATAGCAGCTTAATGCTTGTTTCGTATGGTGAGTGTAGAAAACCGGAGACCCTTTTTACTGGAAACGAAGAATTCCTTCTAAGGTGTCATGATGCATATGAATTTTGATTGTTAATTTATGATAGATGTTGATCTGTCTATGAACCACAGCATACACTTATCAGTGGACTGTGTGCTCGTTTGTACCCTTATTATATATTACAAAAAAATTATAAATGTATTAGGTCTTTACCTATGATATACAACGATATATTATGGAAAAATTTTAACATTTATTTGACAAAATATTTGACCAAACTTATTTCTTGCCATTTTATGTAGTTTTTGTTTTAGTAGTCGTTTTTTAATTACCAAGCTAACATAACCATACGCCTATATTTTCGTTACTTTTGTTTGGTTAAATCCGTGACCGAAGTAACGAAGCATAAAGTATAGTGGCGGCGCGAAACAACGTTATTTTGGAACGTCGTTATTTTAAAAAGTCACCGTGACTTTTATTACAGGACTAATCACGATGATTTTTTCACTGTTACGTTTCTTATCAGTTTTTTTACAGTTCGTCAGGTACCCATTTGTAACCCCCCCCCCCTTACCGATTCACCGCAAAATATATACATTGTTTTGACACATAAAAATCTGACGCTAGTTCGACCATAGTTTGTATATCGTCGTCACCTTTAGTGCGTCATTATTCATGTTCTTTTGTAATTGGTTTTGCGGTTTATTTGTCAGTTCAATATTTCTCTAAAGAAATTGATTGAATGAATAACGCAACAACTGCAGCAAGCAATTTAGCGTTTGACCTTGTTACAATTTTTGGTTGGCCCTGAGTTGAAACTGGAAGACACGCGATAATACGGAGATGGTAGAGATTAAGGTCGAAAAGAGGCTGGCGCACCGCGGGAGTTGGGGGCAATGCTGCTTTTAATGATGACAAGACAATTTAGAGGAAATCTATGTAAAACAATATTATTGATAATTAAGGGTGTTCTCTAGTATTGAAAAACTGTAACAGCTCGTTAATATTGTTAGATCTGTATACATTTATATATCTGTATACTACGTAGTACTCGAAGTAGTATTTATAGTAGCAGGTATTTTGTGCCGTTTGAGAATCACTCTTCACGTTCGAACTCAAAACACGTATTTTTCATGAGTAGTAGTCATAAAAAATTAAACCCCAAAGAAACAATTAAATAATGAATTTTGAAAATGTATAACATTGAAACATAAAACCTAAAAGCTACCAAATATAACTAAGATTTGTTTCTCAAAAATTCATAAGTCATAACTTTTACAAAATAAATCGTAAATATATCAGGGTAAGATACATTTTTCTCTGAAATGCAAAGTTGGGCAATTAATGCGCCCCTGTTTTACATTCAAAGTTCTTAAGAATGGTTTTGCAGCAATAACAAAAAAGAGGATACCTGCGGAAGTATTTTCGCTGTTTCCTCTCTGGAGAGAGGAACTTCATTTTGAGACAGTAGTAGATTAAAAAAAAACATGTTAACGTTTAATTAGGTCGGAAAATAAAAAATAAAAAATGATTACACTATATTGAATCTACTGGTACTGTTAAAGCCGATTTACACTTCGACAAGTACGTAGCGAGTAGTAGCGAGTTAACTTGCGAACCTAGCGAGTTAAGTAAATCTCATTTGAACGGAATTACCGTTTAGTTAAGTAGCAAATTAACAATTAAGTTGAACGGGATAGCCGGCTGGTCTATTTTTCGGCGAGTCAAGTTCGAAGTGTTGCCCTCCCGTGCGTCTCCCGCCACCCGCAACTAAACTCGCCGCTCGAGCGAGTTTAAAGGCCTATTACACTATGCAGTATCAAGACAGTCTTACTAAGATTTAGTATAGTGTAATAAGAGTAAGCAAGTTAGTCTGTCTAATTAGACGGACCGAGTGGGTTCGACCGTACTTGCTTGCTTGCTTACCGAATATCGCATGGTGTAATAAGACTTGATACATGATGGAATAAGGCAGCCGCAGAGTGAAGTCACGTGTTTGCTTTGGCGCTCACAATGGCTTGTTCAAAAAAAAAGGAAGTAATTTTTAATGTTATCGATGTTACGAGTTTTAATGGTATCGTTATAAAACCGGTTGAGATATCAAAGAGCTAAACCTTAGATCTTGATAGGAGTTGCCCATTGCCAGGAATACTTTAGTAACTACCAATCTTTGTTTTGGACTGACACTTTTTCTAAGAAGCATATATTCCTTTTGAATATATGGATTAACTTATTTCAACAGATATTCAAACTCAGCAACTCCTACTCTAAGGTAGTTTCTTAAGTCAGATGGTTCCAAAACACTAAATATTTGCATATTTGATATTTTTCCCGTAAAAGTAAATACTCCTTCACTCTTATTTTCCTTTTCTTTTTCGTACTCCAATTATTAGACGCAGCAAGAGCTATGGCGATTTTGTGGTGCTTCAAAAGCTTTCCCATGACAACGCGACAACCGTCACCGACTACCTAGGCCTTGCAAATGAGTTAGCATGCGGTACTCAGGGCAGTATAATAGCGTATTTATCTAGTTATACTTTAAGACAGTCCTAATAAGACTATCTTGATACTGCGTAGTGTAATAGGCCTTTTAGTTCAGTGTATAAGTTGACAGGACGCAACGTGTTCTCGTTCGACCCTCAAAATATAAAATAGTACTTTTGTAACTCACCACGAAGAAATTTGCACGCTACTGCCCACTTAACCGTTTACTGTCAACTGCCCAATAACTAACCTCACTACTGTACTCGTCGAAGTGGATATCGGTCATTAGTACGGGAGATTCGATAAAGTTATTTTAAATATTGTTGTGTGTACCGGCAACGGATAGCTCATTCATTTATTCATCATTAAATGCAGGCCATCATAAGTCCACTGCTAAACATCAGCTCCTCATTGATTGCCTTTAAGGGTGGATTTCCCCAAAGTTTCCACGTTAGGCAGTCGGATTAGCAACCGAAGTTTCTCATTATTTTCAGTTGTTATTAAGATGAAGAATGCCCATCTTCTGTATTAGTTTGTCTCTACCACCGCATACGACAACCTCGGGAGAATATGAGGTTGAGTCGATCCTTTTATGACGTCACTACACACGGTACGCCAATATGGCATTTCAGGTCTTTAAAAACAAAGTCACAAGATTATCACGTTTGTTATTGGTACAAAAATACCATTTATTTTCATAACCGTTACTATGAATGTATGTATATGTATTCGTTATTATGAAGACGCTGCTGGGTATCTCCTGATTTGTTTCCATCTGTCGCTTCTTACGACACCCACAGTACTACATGGATATTCCTACACCGGCCACTACACGGTCATATTTACGTCATCATTTTAGTATTTAAATACAAACCTCACCATGAAATATTTTATACAATACGTATGAATAAGATAAAGCTCTTAATTCAAAGTAATTTTGAAAGATACAGTTTCAGTCTAACCGCTACCGTCTAAGTTACAGAAAACCTTTGTTTTCAGCTTTATATTAAAACACCCTAAAGAGGAGGTAAAGATTTCCAAGTGACACACGGCTCACTGCATCGTCTAGCATTTGTGACGATTAAATATAGTTTATCTTTCTACAATATAATAGCTGGCCTGAAATACGTTGGACTGCCGTCCGGTTGCTTCCACTTCGTCGTCGTGTCGCGATGAGTTTACTCCGTATTAACTCCGGACATTTTAAGTATAAAATTTATTATTAATTAGATCACAGTGCACTCATCACGTCTTTATTTAGTAATTTCTGTTTTTAACCTCCAACGAAATCAGAAGGATGTTGTAGTTTGAAGTGAGCATCTGTGTATTTGTATATCTATGTGTCTGTCCGATTTTAATTTTTTTCTCTTGAAAGGTGTCTTAATCGAGAGTGTTATGCCGTTTGAAGATCGTCAGCTCTTTTTGTATCGGGGGTTTTTGAATTTTTTGATTTTAGCTATGGCACTAAGCCATCATAATTATATTGTGAATGTGAGTTATTTTAAAAACATAAACATAAATACTCACGTCTGTCACCCAGAGGGGTGCGCAGAGACTACGGACTTCCATTTGGCACGATCCTGACACACCTCTCCCGCCTCCTTTACATCCATATTTTTACGCATACACGCTCGTCGGTTAAGGGTTACTCTTAATGTGACCCATTTTCAAAATATCGCCAATTTGGTCGATAAACCTTCGTCTAGGCGTCCCTTCCCAATTCTGCCGTTCACATCTGCAATATAAATTTACTTTGTCGCTCTTTCCTCGTTCATTCTTTCTACATGATCAAATCAATGAAGCCTTCCTTTCTTAATTCTGGTCACAAGATCATCTTGCACACCATGTTTTTCTCTTATCACACAATTTCTCACCCTGTCATTCAGATTCAGCCCTAGCCTACTCCTTAAAGACATTTCTACAGAATTTATTCTACTTCCGGGCTTCTTCTGCCGCAACCAACTTTCACTACCATACTTTAGAGTATGTATTAACACAATATTATGAATAACTATACTTGCCTTTTTTTACACATTCTCACTCTTCATAATAGAGTGTAGAGCCATATTCCTATGAGAGAATGCAGGAAATAGAGCAAATTATTTCAGTCCATAAAGATAGAATTTGTTTTGAACTACAATGTCATCTTAGCATAATTATGAACCATCAACATTAATAGGACCATCGTCATGACAAAGCAAAAAAAATGTGTAAATATTACCTGAATCCATTTTCGGAGTAAAACGTATTTTTCCAAAGTATTGTTTCATCATCGTCGTCATTAATAACCCTTCACAAGTCCCTTGTTGAACATAGGTCTCCTCAAGAAATGCACGGTCCTGTGCCACCTGCATCCATTGACTTCCTGCATGTCTTACTAGGTCCTCATTCCATATAGTGAGGGAACGCCCTACACTTCGCCTACTGGTACGAGGTTGCCATACGGTACCTTGATTAAAACTACTTTTACGGATTTTATCGCGTTTATTTTTGCTTTTAATTACTTTTATTTTTAATTTTATTTTTAATTCTCGACGTTTCGGGCGCTTTCCAGCACCCATGGTCACGGGGGACTGAGATGACTGACGTCCCGATGTCATTGTTAAACCCGGAGTACTTTCAGCTTTTTTAATTATTGTTTATGGTCCGATCTATGCAAAATGAACTGACTATGTTTTGAGGTCTTGCAGTGGTATGCTTGACCTCCCGGTTGAATGTCTGCAGTTTGTGATCATATCCTGGACGGCCCTAACCATTACATCAGATTTGATAGACCACAAATCCTCGCGAAAGAACACCGATTCCTACCAAGGATGATACGTGAGGCTATTGAAATTAAAAAACATCCTAGTTTCAATAGAGAAGGAGGCTGGGTACTACCACCTGCTTGGGATCCTATAATCAATAAAATTAAAACTAAACCCAAGCATACCACTGCAAGACCTCAGGACATAGTCAGTTCATTTTGCATAGATCGGACCATAAACAATAATTAAAAAAGCTGAAAGTACTCCGGGCTTAACAATGACATCTGGACGTCAGTCATCTCAGTCCCCCGTGACCATGGGTGCTGGAAAGCGCCCGAAACGTCAGGAATTAAAAATAAAATTAAAAATAAAAGTAATTAAAAGCAAAAATATACGCGATAAAATCCGTAAAAGTAGTTTTAATCATGTGTAGTGTTCGCGTTAATATAAGAAATCAATACGGTACCTTGTTTATAAATTTTAATTTAATCTAAAACTAAATAATATATTAAATTAAAATTATTGTACATATATATGTATATATGTATGTATATATCTATGTATATATATTATAAGTATGTATATAAATATAATATATTTATAATCATTAAATATTGTATATATTATTAATAAATTATTATAAATATTATTTTTAATAATTTTTTTTCTGTTTATTTTATATTGCAAGTTGCACCTATCCGTCAAAATATAAAATTATAATATCCTTTTACGTTCGGTTTGTCAGGCAGAAATGGCTTAAAGCGATATGACCACAGTTTGTAGTTGATAAGTTTTCCGTTGTTGTAATAACTTTGTTAAAATGCAATAAACAGTTATCTATCTAATATAAATAAACCCTATATCTGAGTAACATTGACAGTCTCTAGTGTTACGGCTAAACCAGCTTAGTGGTAAAGGAAAACATCGTGAATCTTGTATATCTGGAAAATAATATAATTTGAGGTTTGTTGCTCAGCTGTGGGACGTAAAGAGGCTGTAAATAGTATTTTTTATTATTTTTTCGCATTTCGTTTATTGACTGCATAACAGGAACCATGACCACATTTCATCCCTTAAGAGATGACTCAGGGAAAGTCCCCGAAGAGTGGGAGAGGACAAACGAGAACGCGTTTCACTGATGGTGACTAACACTGCCCATGAACAAGTACAACCTCCATGACCGAGCAGCGGTAGTGAATGAACTCCACTACCTCATTTCGTTCCTTGCCATAGTTGCCACGTCAAGCCACACACCCCTGAAAAACATGTTGACTGACTTCATATGTTGTACTTAAATGTTCTTTTCGTAAATATACAGGTTTATGAACCACTTTTATCACTTAAAATTTTAATTTTAAGCTACATCAGTGTCGACGAGCATCAAACTAGATTTATTTACACTTGTAATAAAAGTCTTATAATTATAACATGGAAATCATGCTTCCATGTTGTTGATTTAAAGTGTTCGTATGTTATCTCACGGGGTAACTGGCTCAACTCGAATCCCGCGAGTGCTTGATCCCGGCTCTCTTTTTTAATTAATACCACTTCGAACAGAGCGCCGAAAGAATGCTCCAAGTCATTAAAAGTTTTAATGGCATTTGACTTCACGTTGCACGGAGAAAGGAAACAAAATTTAGACACGTCGACGGTTGTAGTTTTTGATTTATAAAGAAATAGTTCGCGCCTGCGCGGCTCTAAAGTTTCGCTATTAAAACTTGCTTAAATTTTTAACTTTCTTATTTGAACTTTGATGCTGCCAGCCTTAAATTGTTATTAGATTGTTTGCCAAGATGCAACTATTTGGAATGCAATTCCTTGAAACAGTATGAAAATTACAGTCCATATATTTTAATTTCATGAGAGATTAATGGATCAATTAGTCCATGGCGCTGCTCTAGTGCCGGCGGAGATCAGTTCTGGGTTGCTCGCACTCAACGCATTAGCATATCAGTAAGTTGAAGTAGAAGTTAGCTTGAAGAATCGACAACTGATCGAGGGCTAACCACGTACCAGTAAGCGAAGTATAGGGCGGAGTGACGACCTGATAAGAAATGCAGATGGATGAGTTTGGCTCAGGACGATGATTTGTGACGTTACTTGAGGGAGGCCTATTTTCAGCACTAAAACTAGCAGCGTTTTGACAGTACGTTTTATTATATTCAAAATAAACTTCTCTGTGACAGACAAACTAGTGACAATTTTAAGATATGATCAAAAGTATTAAGTTTATATTTTTTATTTATTTGCTTACTGCAGGCAACAAAGTCTCATACGAGTATATAAACATACATGGATAAACTATAACTTATAATAAAAGTTACAGCCTATATACGTCCCACTGCTGGGCATGGACCTCCCATCATTGCGGTCCCAATACGTGTTTGGTGAATTTCACATGACTCCGAAATATTTTTTTCCTATTTCTCAGACATGCAGGTTTCCTCACAGTTGCCTTCACCTCTCACGTGGTGATTCAGCACTTAAATTGAAATTAACAATTCAATTGGTGCCGGCGGGGATCAAACCCGGATTGCTCGCGTGTGCTGTGAAACTCTTATGACACTATTACATAATTATAAAGAAAATATATTTACATATATTTAGTTGCTAAGTATGTATATGTCACTAGATGGTAAGATTCCTTTTGCCCAGACATCTCCACCACCCTCTTAAATTTATATTTATGCCATCAAATATACGCAGCAAATTTGGAAACTACCGCTGTGTTTTTGATTGAGGAGTATGGAGAGATACTACGAGCTGTGAGGCATTTCACTTCAGTCCTCAGAGGTGACAAGGCAATTAAAGCCTTATTATTTAGAAGCTCGCAGAAAATGTCCATGCAGTAGACACTTACCGTCGGGTCGACTGTAAGTTAGTTCGTTACTTCACTTTGCGTTTATGGTTGCGGCACGTATGAGTCGGCTCAATCGGGAAAGGACAAAAGATTTTCACAGAATACCAGCATAAAATGGCAGCTTAATGCTGCTGTGCTTCGTATGGTGAGTGTGGAGAACCGGAGACCCTTTTAACTGGAAACATATATACCCCTAATGACAAACGAGCACACAGTTCTCCATCTCAGTCCTTAGGGCTGGAAACGCATCTGCATTTTGATTCCTAATCGAGAATATATGTAGATGTTTATGATATAATTACCATCAGGTGAACTGTGTGCTCGTTTGTCATTAGGGGTATATATGTTCCGTGTTTATCACCCCTATAAAAATGACCAGGCTGGCATAAAATACCAGCATGAAATAGCATCAGAATTTTGTAACGAGTGACGAGAACCGGAAACGCCTTTTTACTGGTAACGAGACACACCTTAGTTTTCAGATGTGACCACGTATTTTCATTTTGATTCTTAATCGAGCATACATGTAGATGTGCTTATGGGCCACAACTTTCACGTACTATCAGGTGGACCATATGCTCGTTTGTCACAAATTTGGGCTTTCTTGCTTGTCTAAAGCACTCTTACTTACGATGCAAATGATAGAAACGGAATGTTGTGGCTCTTAAAAACCAATATAATTTTTTTATAGAAGAGGGGGCAAACGAGCATGCGGCTCACCTGATGTTAAGTGACTACCGCCGCCCATGATCAACCGCAACACCAAAAAGGGAATTGAACGTTGCCGGCCCTTTAGAAAGGAGTAAGCTCTTTTTTTGAAGGTCCCCAGGTCGTATCGGTCCGGAAAAATCGCCGGTGGTAAACTATTCCACAGAGAAGTTGTACGCGGAAGAAAACTCCTTTTGAAACGTACTGTGGTGGACCGCCAAGCATCCAGATGGTGTGGATGGTATCGGGACGTTTGCCGCGTAGTGCGTTCACGAAATTTGGCGGCTGGGATTAATCCGAACAATTCCTCAGAGCACTCTCCATGGTATATGCGAAATAAAATGCAAAGAGATGCAACATCTCTTCGCAGTGCCAGTGAATCGAGCCGATCGGAAAGCACTCGGTTGCCGACGATTCGAGCCGCTCTGCGCTGGATGCGGTCAAGTGGAAGGAGCTGGAACTGGGGAGCCTCAGCCCAGAGATGGGAACAGTATTCCATGTGCGGCCGAACCTGCGCCTTGTAAAGTCGCAGGTGGTGTGCCGGCATGAAATACTGTCCCGCTCTGCTGAGCACGCCAAGCTTTTTAGAGGCCAATTTGGCCTTCTCTTCCAAGACGAAACTGCAAGTCACTCGATATGTCAACACCGAGGATTCCGATACTGGCTGACATTTGATTTTTTTGATTTTCGATTTAGAATAAAAATGTCGTCACTACTTTTGAGAACTAATATTGAACCCTTCACATCACTAAAATATGTATTCGATTCTCGTCATTAATCATATGAATCATGGCTGTGTCATGCTGCTGGTATTCTATGAGAGCGTTATCTTTTCCTAGTCAAGCAGGCTTATGGGCCTATGGGCTCGTGTCTTAAAAAACATATTTATGTAACATATGATATTTAACGTGATATATGTTAAAGGTTAGAAAAATGTAGAGAGAGCTGAAACGCGGATAGCAAAGAGCCCCTATATGTCTTAATCCGGTCCTGGTTACAGCTATTATGTAACTTTAACTTTGTTCTACTATAAACGACACGCAGAAAGTTTTGCGGAAAGAGTTATTTCGTAGATACTGGCCAGTTATGGTTTTAAAAATACGATTATTTACAAGTAAAAATAGGTTCCAATTTTTTGTCGCAACTTTTTGAGTTTCCAATAAAGAAAGATGTCCATTTTTCACCAGACTATGTATAGAAATGAAATAAATCTTAAAATTCAGCTAATTGGATTGTAAATTAATTACGCTTATCACAATGTCAAAAAGAAACGCAGGAAAAAAATATTTTTTAATATTTTTTATAAAGCTTATTCTACGTCAAGCGTAAACGTATTACCATATTTTGAACGCATCTCAACTACTTGCCATTTTACACATTACTTTACTCAACGTTGTTTCTGAGTTTGATACATTATTTTATGTTTCATTTAATCAGTAAGCATTTTTTATTAGTCTTTGTATAGTACAGATTATTTAAAAATAATAAAATAATTTCTTTATTACCTATTTGTTAATGCCATACCTAACCAAAAAAGTGACTTTAATATTTTTGGGATTCGTAGCGTTTTAATCGTGAAAATTACTTTATGACATTATTTTCTAAACTTACATGTAGTTTTTCTACTATATCTTATAACTATACATAAACTTTCATTATCAGATTTTTATATGTATGGAAAGTGGGCATGATTCTTTCTGTGTAGACTTCATATAAAACACAAGTAAGTAACGTAACAAATAGTAAGTAATAATTTTAGCACATTTATAAAAACAATATAACAATCACAAACCAGCACGGGAGTTCTCATTTGCGTGGACCCACGCCTTTTAATCGAAAACCAATTATGGAAAAATCCTACATATCTACATGTACGCATCATCCTGATGTGTGAGTATGTAAGCCGAATACAATACGTAAGTACGTAACCTACACAAATATACACAGATATATATTTTACTGGAATAGGTAACTTGTAATTACGTTTTAGTGCCTATGTTGTTTCTTTTTTGTTAAACAAAGGTTGAAAAACGTGCTCACATTCTACCTGATGGTAAGTAATTGCCGTAGGTCATAGATATTTAAATCTATCCTTCATTTAATTTCAAAATGTAGATGCTTTGACTCCCCTGAGGACTGAAAGTTCCAGTAAAAAGGTGTCCGGATTTTTACACTCACCATACAAAACACAGCAGTATTAAGCTGCTATTTTATGCTGGTTTTATTGCAAGCGTGGTCGGTACAAGCCAACTTACACGCATAATATAGTTTCTGCATGACTCTACCTCGTATAAACATGTAATAAAAATTTACTAAAAATTATATCCCCCTTTTTAAAATTTATTTTTATCTGAAATTTGTTATGAAACTATTAACAATTTAAGAATAAAGTACTGTAATGATGTAGTGGCGTGGCCATTTAATCACGTTGGTGTTTTACTTCGGTATTAAAGTAGTTATTTTGGTATATGCCAGAAAGATCGCTTTTGTATTTTTTCTCTATAGCATTGGGTGACAAACGAAAACACAGTCCACCTGATGGTAAGTGGATGCTGTGACCCATAGACATCCATATTTATCCTCAATTAAAAATCAAAATGCATATGCGTTGTCACCCCTGAGGACTAAGATGGAATGCCTTAATTCCAGTAAAAAGGGTTCCCGGTTCTCAACACTCACCATATGAAATACAGCAGCATTAAGCTGCTGTTTTACGCTGGTATTCTGTGAGAGCGTGGTTCTGCCCCTGTCGAGCCAACCCATTCATGCTACAACTACAATATATCTGCAGTTTGGTTCCACCATGTAAAAATATTCTGTATATTCATATATGAATAATATATCTGGTAGTTAATGAAATGACCATTTTTGATGGTTTCCGATAGAGCACGATGACACCTGTACTGCATACACCTATACTAATGACGTTAAGCAGCGTCAAATGTTCGAAAAGTCTAGTGCTGCAACTGTCAATTGGCCTGTAGTCTTTGGAATCTAGACTTAACTCAAATGTTAGAGACCGGTGATGGACTGCAGCTTTACTATTGTAAGGGTATGGACTCTCCTCTTATCACAGCACTTACTTAGTCTGGAAACTTGATCTTGATGTTGACAACAATATAATGATTCTTTTTATATTTTTTAAAACGATTTAAGTGACAAACCAACTTACAGTCAACTTGATAGTAACTAACTGAAAATCTGATACCAACTTTAAAGAAGCCTACAGATGCATTGCTACCACAAAGGACTAAGGTGGAATGCATCACAGCCTGTAAGCCGGAACACGAATGAATATAACTTAGCAGCAGAAATGGGGTTGGATATATCCAGACGGACTCGAAGGTAGAAAAAATTACTCCTACCAGGAAACCTAACTTAAAAATGAATAAAACTAAAAACTAACTTATTAACTCATCTAACCTAAAACCTGCGTTTATTATGCGTATATAGTATTATAAACAGCGAACACATCTAGATGCCACTTTATAGCTATTAAAACGTTTAATTAACTCCACTGACAGCGCGATGCGACTCACACACCGACAGTCATATTAACATTCACCCCCACACAAACAAAACGCTTACACAACCTACACGTGTAATTGTACTCGGTGATTTGGTTGTTCGGGGCTTGATTTAAGTTGAGAGGTAATCGAAATATGATACCTTTTATATAAGAACGTGACCCCCAGTTAATGAGAAGCTTAGTCCTTTACCCTTGTGTCACCACAGTGACACGTTCAATGGCCTTTTAAAAATAAAACACACGGGTTAAACCACTACAGCCTAAACTTAAACCTCCCCACAGATTACTTCATAGGGGATATTTTCCGTAGTTGCCACGCTTGACATGCTGGTTAGCAACCACAGTTTTTTTAGCTTTTAGTTAATTGCTACGTTTGGCAGAAAAAAAGCGCTAGCAAGCGCTTGTAAGCAAAATGGCGAAACTATACAGTTTTCGGCCAGGACACGTTTGCTAAGTTCAAGTAGCGTTGACACAATCCGCCATTTTGCTTATTTATTTTGTTTGTTTTGAGGTAGAGTTTATAAAATAGCTATTTACCTATATTAATTTTAATACCCGACGTTTCGGGTGCTTTCCAGCACCCATGGTCACGGGGGACTGAGGTGACTGACGTCCCGATGTCAAAGTTAACCCGGAGTACCTTCAGCTTTTTAATTATTGTCTTTGGTCCGATCTACACAGAATGAACTAACTGTATTTTGAAGTCTTGCAGTGGTATGCTTGGGTTTAGTTTTAATTTTATTAATTATAGGATCCCAAGCAGGTGGTAGTACCCAGCCTCCTTCTCTATTGAAATTAGGATGTTTTTTTAATTTCAATAGCCTCACGTATCATCCATCGATTCCTACCAAGGATGCAAGACTGCAAGACTTCAAAATACAGTTAGTTCATTCTGTGTAGATCGGACCAAAGACAATAATTAAAAAGCTGAAGGTACTCCGGGTTAACTTTGACATCGGGACGTCAGTCACCTCAGTCCCCCGTTACCTTGGGTGCTGGAAAGTACCCGAAACGTCGGGCATTAAAATTAATATAAATAAAACGCGATAAAATCCGTATAAGTAGTTTTAATCAATGTATAGTGTCCGCGTAAATATAAGAAATCATTAGCTATTTACCATTTGACAGCGCTTACCGCTTACGATCGCCAATTTGCTTACAAGCTCTTCCTAGCGGTTTTTTCTGCCAAACGCAGCCATTATTGGGAAGCTGCCCATCTAATTGTTTGTTTCCCTCTATCTCCTCTTTTGGCACTCATGAGACGATATGGGTAGTGGATATTTTTACACCGCCACTTCACGGTGAAGCTTTTAAGTAATTTTAGTTTAGTCCTTATTTGCCGCCATGTGATATTAATCTGTCGCCTCATTTCGTCATTCACAGGACAATGAACTAGGTCAGAAAATTTGATTGCTTCTGATAGATGGCGGTATATCATCTTATATATGACAAATTTAAATTATTCTGGAGCAGCATCAAAGATACGTAATTTCTAGGAATATGATCGCCAATCCATCTGCTAGCGTGAAGATTAAGCAAAATCCTTCCTATAGTGGAAGAAAAATCCAATATTGGTATGGAGCGAGTTAAAAAAAGAAGAAGAAGAGTGCTAGTTTAGTAATAACATTGTCTTCCAGACCGAATTTCGGTAACGGGGTCAAGTCTCTACTGGTACTAGCCTCCTGCGTTGTACAGGATTATGTATTGCGTTAGAACAGGTGCAATTTCTTTTCCCTCACTCTTGTAATCCGATAAGACGGTAATCCGACACGAACGGATAGAGATCAGAGTCAGGACCAACGGCCTCTCGTGCTTTCCTCAAATTTGAATAACGATAAGGAATGGATAGATATTCATTCCCAAAAGGCCGTCCCCTAAAATCTGCCGCCCGGTGCCATAGCCCCTCCGGCGCCCTCCTTGCTACGCCGCTGATACACTATCACAGAGTTGCAGTCGACTAAATGTTAATTGGATGCTGTATCTATAGGCTATCAAATCTATTCTCGATTGAGAATCAAAGCGCATATACGTTGTCAACGCTGTGTGCGAAAATTGAATGCCTTCTTAGAAGTAAAAACCTAACTATAACCATACGCCATTATGTTGTTGTTTTACTCTGGTATTTTGTGAGATTATAGTTGGTGATCAAGGAAAATTACAACCTATTATTATTATTCGGGCTGCAGCCATAATGCAGCGTGATATTGCTAGCATAGTCAAAATTTAAATATTGATGTTCACTACCAAACATACAAGAACAGTTTTAAATTTTTCCAATATACTTTGTTCATCAAGTTCTAAAACAATTGCCTGTCAGCATATTCGATCGTGGTCAGAAAGGGGTGGAAAAATTAACAAGAGAATTAGAATTTTACATCGTAATAGCTGTTGCCACAAGGGGTGTGTGGAGGCAGAAAAAATGTATAGAGTGGGGAGCTTTAAGCCGAGAGAAGGCCAGGCACTCCAGCGTTTCATACTAATTATCATAGTCGAAGCAAAAAGCTGAATTAAAATTGTTTTTGGGCGGAATAAAACGTTTCCGCTTGTTTACACTAAACCATTATAAGCGTTGGCTTCTTATGCTGGTCTCTTTGATTTTGTATTTTGCATAAGTACGTACAAAGTTATTTTTATTTGGTCTTACTCGTATAGAAATCGACACTAGTTTTGGGAAGTGGACAATAATAGTGCGGATATTTTGCGCAAATTTACTTTGGATCAATTATTCAATTGTGTAGTTATGTTGCTTTCTACAATCACTTAGTGCTGAATAAATAACGAACTATTTGGGCAGTGAAATTAGATGTTGACGCATGTGAAAGTCAGCGTTCATAAGCCGTATCGCTTGCTATATATTTTTCAGGCCATAAGAGCCCTCTGCTTGACGTGTGCCTCCATTGTACTGAAATTCTCCCATGGTTGACGACTGCAGTACCAGACGTCCTACATCTATGAAGCTCATGCTCACCTTGATCTGGATATTTTAAGGCTGTCCTAAATGAAATGGTTATTTCATCTATCGAAAGTCATAAAATTTCTTAGCAGTTTCCATAGTCGTATCCATTCAAATCCATGTGAAGAAATGTGGTAATGAATTATTTTACGCTGCCAACACACAGTTAAATATCATCATATAATTTTAATCTACGCCTTGATAGAAGAAGGCAGTTAAAATTATAGTCCAGTAACTACTGAAACATTCAAATATATCGAAGCAGCTAGTAAACTTCTCATTGACAAGAAATTTAAAAACTTCAGTTTAATCTCGACTCGAAGTTTTTATCTCCTTTCTTTTATATTCTTGTGAATTTTATAACCGAATCTGTAAATTCTAGTATATAAATAGTACATAGTATCTGTTAACTGTTATTTTAAGCACATCTTCACATTTTAAATAATTTAACTTTAATAAAAAAAATAAAAAAAAATAACACGAATAAAAACCCCACATAGAGCACTATTATGGCAACAGTCGAACCGCATACTCTCAATCCCATAAGTCAACACCGTTTTCTCATTACGTGCCAATTGTCCGTTATGCACTCCGGTACGGTTTAATCGAATTAGGCTGATTAATACACGAAAACCGAAAACATTACCCGTAAATCGAGTTAGTTTCCCGACGATGAGTAATATACCACGCTCGATGGCTCGCAGATTACGCTCTATAAATTATTATGAAGCAATCAGTGTATGGCAAAAGTTTGAGAATCGTTTTCTGCGTACGACACGATCGCGATACGACATTGAAAGGAAAATCTGCCTTCACAGATATATTTTATTTAAAACTAGAGGTCATCTTTCAAATTCAATATTATAATGTACTGGATAGAATATTATGAGTGCTTTAAGTTAGGGTAGACAGAATCAGTAATTTTTTTATCTCTTTTCATAAATAATGTAAGAAAAATTATTATAGTTTTATATATAAGTGCAAGTGTGAAAAATGATCACGTAGTTCACTGGATGGTAAGTCGGTCCTGTGTCACACTGACAATCGCGATTAAGAATCAAAATCAAAATTTAGTTGTCATCCCTGAAGATAAGATAAAATGTTTTGTTACCATTAATAATGGTCTCTATTTCTCGTCACTCACTATACGAAACACAACAGCATTATTTTACAGTTTCAGAAGCGTGTATTAGCCACTCAAAATATTAACAAAAAGTTTTACTCAAATAGAGCTTGTCTAGTACGAGTACCTTGATTTCCAATGGGGAGAAACATAGTGGCGCTTTAAAGTATCCATTTAACTTTAGACGGAAAATTAACTCTTTTGCGTCTTTCGCAAAAATTTTTGATGTATAGTTTCACTGAGTAGATATAAAGTGGAATCTTATCAACATCTTTTCTAAAACGGCAAATTAACGTATTTCGCTGAACATTGCTAAACTTTCTAACTTAAAAACCGGTTTATTAATGATAAAAATGTAATACCAACAAGATTGTTAATTTTAATATATAATTACATTCAATTAATTGCCAAGTAAAAGATTACATTTACATATTTGACTGGCTAAATATTATTTAATTTGTAAAATGGATACGGATACAGCTATATTTTAAACCGAGATATCGTTCAGTCCAAATATCCTTTTTTCTGCTTGGTGTGAGTTTGCAGATTTATTGGTAGAATAATTTTGATTGATCGACACGATTCGACGAGGTGCCTCAAGTAGGAGTTTAAAACTACGTGGTAAGTGCTTAGTCGCAGGGGTTCTGTGATGTTTTTTGTATAATATAGTTTAATGGAGTTTCTTGTCTTACAAATCAGTGCAGAGCGCCTCAAAATTCTTCAAACAAATATTCCTCAGACATGCATATTTCCCCGCAACATCTTCTTTCACCACGCACGCCGTTACTCAACATTTAAAATAGTAGTGAACTATTTCATTGATGAGAGTAATAACAGAGTTCTTTGATCGCGTATTGTGAAATTATTTATTAATCTACAATTTGCATTTAATTATTTGTTTATAATTAAAAAAATAATTTTGATTATCTTTTGTTATATTTATAGCGCACGATTATATTTTGTTGCGAAACCTATAAATTTTTTGTAATGGGACTATTGCAAATTTTTTCTTAGTTCTACATTGCAAAGTGAGTACTTATACTCATTTTCAAGTCAATCGAGTATATAGTTTTAGAGATCTCGTGAGGAGTCAGTCAGTCAGTGGTATTCGCTTATGTCTTTAACATATTTTTTAAAGTTTTATAGATTACAAATTAAAGTTTTGGTAAATGATTTTTGACTATATGACCTTAGATTGCATAAAAGGAAAACATGATATCATGCAATTTTCTAGATAGAAAAAAATTGCAAAGTAGGCTCTAATTATTTACATTTTTCGATGACACCACAATATTTTTACGAATAAGTTCATGGAATTATTTTAAAGGTATAGTAAATAATCATATCTAAGTTCTCATAAACCAGTTTTTTAATCCATAACGAAGTTTTGTTAAAATGAATAAAAATGTTGTTTGGCGCTTACTTAGTTTTTTTCCGAGCGCTTGCTCGGTTGATGGCTATCTCATAATTTGCGTACTATGAAGTCATTGCATCACTTTCATTTTGACACTCCCTCAGTCGTCCGTTAGCTTCACCGACAAAGGAATAAGCCACGCCCCCAAAACATATAGACGTTTGTGTTCATAACATATTGATAAAATATATTGATGTTTCCTTTACCTTTGACGAATAAAATTTAATTTATTACGTAGAAAATGAAGGACTTTTCATTTCATATCAGTATTCAACCCAATGGTTAAACAGTAATTAAAAAAAAACGATTATGTAAAACAGTTTAGAAAGAAGAATAATATTATACCATACGTAACTTCCAAAACTAAGACGAATCTAACGACACCACATATATGTTAAAATACATCGACCCGTTTACGCTACAGAGTGCCAATGAAATAATCAAACGTTCATATACATAACATACCCAAACATATACATTAAAAACATTACCCTCCTTCTAGGACAGTTGGGTAAAAACAACAATTATAGCGTTTGATAACATATTGTAGGCAACAATATTTCCCCATCACTTTTTTAAAAATGTATGTGCATTTCAAAACAATTATAGAGTAGAGTGTAGTGTAAGTTGTACTAATTATTGTAGAGTATTTGCTCCATGGCAGAGAGTTACTGCTGTACAAGTTGTTAACATTCTGTAGTGGCGCCGGTTTTGTTTAATCTCTCATACGAGAGTGCCTTCACGAGTTTGATGTGCAATACGCTGGGTGAGCACTCCTCAGCGAAAAAATGAAGTGGTACTACTTTTCATGAAACAAATTCAAATTAATTGAATCAAATTTGAATTTCCATTGCTAGGGCTGATACGAAAAATAATTTTTTTAAGGTAAGGGAGACAGACGAGCACATAGTCCACCTGATGGCTATTTGCTGAGACTCGTAGATATCTGCATCTCTCCTCGATTAAGAATCAAAATGCAGATGTGTAGTCACCCGTGAGGACTAAGATGGAATGCCTCGTTTCCAGTAGAAGGAGTCTCTGGTTCTCTACTATACTCACCATATGAAACACAACAGCGTTAAGCTGCTATTTTACGCTAGTATTCTGTGAGAGCGTAATCCTTCCCCGGTCGAGCCGAACCGTCAACGTCTAAACTACCGTGAGGGGTAGAGTCGGTAAGGAGCGCCTCAGATTGAAATTGATCGACCAAATTGGCGTTTCATTGAAGATGGGCCAAATTAAGAATCCCCTTGACCGACAAGCATGTAATCAGGGATATATTATAGTTATAATATTGATTTTTTATAAAAATATTACATACAATTTTAATATATGAATTATATAAATATCCTTTATACTTATAATTTTTTTTAATAATATTAATGACATGCATGATTGGCATGAACTATGATTATCTTATGAGAATACTAGGTCATGGTAATAAAATTAGTGTGAAATGAAATGAAAGTGAAATGATGAAGAGTAACATCATTGTTACTATACATAATTTAGGCATCTGAAAGTGTGTAAAAGCTGAATTGCAAAATTCCGTTATATACGAGTACATACACAAAGTGAAGCTAATATAAAGCGTGTTATGAGAGAAGCGAGCGTAGTGTATCAGGCCGAATGAAACTCTGAAGTCTGTAACCATGGGTGACATTTGTAACAGAATATGTATGTGTATATGTATGCATTTACGTATGTATATGCCCCATATCGGTCTGGCACGATACGTGGTAGAGCCACGGTACAGCTATTCTAACTATATAGCATATGATCGGCTTGACCAGAGAAGCACCATGCTTTCACAGAATACAGCGTTATATGGCAGATTAATGTTGCTGTCTTTCATATTAAAACGAGGATTCCATCTTAGTCCTCAAGGGGTGACTATGCATCTGCATTTTTATACTTAATAACGATATATGTAGATGTTTAATGGCATCAGCATATAAATATACTTACTCATCAGGTAAACTGTGTATTCGTTTGTTACACTTATTCTATAAAAAATAGAAGAAGCAAGAGTAGTGTGTCAGGATCGTATTAAACGGAGCTCTATGGTCAATAACAGCAGTGACAGCGATTACGGTTTATATATGTATGTATATGTATATGTATGTATGTGTATATGTATTTATGTTTGTACGTACATATATGTATATACCCCATGCCGGTAATGTTGAAGAAGAGATGATACATCAAACTTACAACCGTCAGCTTCGTTCAATACGTAGCAGAGTACTTAATTAGTATTGGTTAACGGAGGCTGTGGCGCAAACGATTGATTGAATAAAGGTTCAACTTTTGTAAGTTTTAAGCGGCTCTTATATTCTTTTTGTTCCAATTAATTTTATTACCTTAATTAATTTATTAAAAGATAAACATATTCTGTTTTATTCCTTTTTAAAGTTACGTTTCAACAACCAACGAAGCTCGATTTCGTATAAATTATTTTATACAATCATTCATTTTTACAAAAATTATCTTTATTTTGGCTGGAGGCTTGTATTATGCTACTGTGGGCTTAGCTTATAATGCCAGGTGTATAAATAATGAATAATATTAAAATTTTCCCTCGTAATAGATATCTATCTTGTTTTGGGTCAGATAATTATTTCGGGACTGAATCTTAATGAGACTTTGGTAATTGGAAATTGAATGAATTTTGATATTTGGCAATTCTGTAATAGATAAAAATTATTAAAATCACGAATTACTTTTAGCGCGTTATGGTAACATTTCAATATGCACTATTTCAGTTTATACTCTGGGCGTTGTGAGAAGCAAGTATGAAAAATTTTAGATAACGCTCATGGCTGCCGATAAATGTCATAGCCATATATAGTTTACGTCAGACGTAAAATATACAGACCGGGGCGTATAACTGCCTCAAAAGTAGACGTATCGCACGTTTGAGGCAGCTATACGGGACCTGCTTCAAAAGTCGTCCGATTGGAGAAGACATCTGTTTCCAACGCCTCGGCTGTCTTGGAAAGACGGACCTGTCCATCTAATGGCTGTGCGTAGACAGCGACGACCATCCCCGTGTCTACAGGTGCCTCTATGCCATAGCGGTAATACCGAAACAGATTGACTCCTTGATCACGTCCAAATGACTACAGATTCCGTACTACAGTAGATCGTGATCCTTGGCGATTTTAACACCCACCACGTCAAATGGCTAGGTTCACGTTTAACCGATTATGCGGGGAGATCTGTTTATGACTTTGGCATATGGTCTGACACAACTGGTTACTGCGCCTACGCGGATTGTGCTCGCTATGCTAGTTATGTTGAGACCGTACCCCCAGACTTGGCGGAATGAACTGAAAGTATACTTCGGTGAATGCAACTAGGACTCCTCGAAGAGTAGTAATATTAATAGGTGTGCTGAGTTTGGGTTCATTTTGTTAGTTATAATGAGACCTTAAATACGGATAATGGCGGATTATCCTTTAGGTAAACTGGGCATGTGCCGAGGGGTGCAAGGTTAAAAAGGGGCGCGCGGAAGTTTTAAAACGAAAAAATCGAATCGGATTATGAAGATAAGGTAGGCGCTTATGGCATGCTTTGGATTTACCAAAAGTTACAAATAACTATTTTACTATTGTAATTTATATTAGCCCTCTAATACTAAACAAAATTCTTCGAGCGCTGTAATTATAACCACTTCACTAATTCTTTATGCAATTGCATTTCGACGACAAGTGGATATAGGATAAGCGCTTTACGCTTATCGTTTTGCGACAACGGTTGATCGTGGGATATATTTCAGTTCTACCGAGGTAAACTTTCCGCACTAATATTGTTTTATTAATGATTATAAACATGCATACATTTGATACTGCTAGTTGCAATTTAAAAGACCTTTTTGAAAAGCGTTGATTTAATGTATGTGAAAAACCTGTTTAATGCTTCAATTCCAACTGGAATTCGCCGCTGCGGTTAATATGTTAGCAGTACGTTTAGGACGTGCATCTCTATTTATAACTTATGTGCATTTCAAATTTAGAGTATATAGTTATGCGTATGTTTTAATAAATGTATAATTATTATGGATTCAAAAATGAATCAAACATTTTGTTTTTAAATTATATATAAATTCAAATAAGGACTACACTTACCTAATAATTTTCCCCACTATCAAAACATTCTATCTCCACAAAAATCAGTCTTAGTTATTAATCCGCTATAATAGTTGTCGCAGCCGAAAAGTGATGCAATTTACTTAAAATTAGAATCTAGCACGTACCAAGGATTAACTTTAGTGTTGTCCAGTGAACAGGCAAATAAATTTGCACTCCATCGTCATCATCTTGATAATTGCGTGTTTACTGACTTGTATGTCTAGTGTGACTTGTTGTGTAACTTACCATCAGATGAGCCGTCTGCTAGTTTGCTTTCTATTCCTTAAAATAAATAATGAAATAAATAATTAAATAATCACTCTTCGTAGTGCTCTTGTGCTCAAAGTATTTTAGAATTGAGTGAAATTAAAAAAATAAATTATTATATTTCAATATAGATAGAAGATCACAAGAACATCTATTGAAAGTCATTTATGCGTTTACCACTGGTTGGGTAATTCTCTCTGCCCCAGGAAGAAACAGAAAGCAACAAAGTGTGACTTTCAAAAATATTAATATACAATGAATATGAAAATAATTAAAAACAATATAGTAGCGTACACCTTATTCCCGGGAGTTATTATCAGTCATCTATTCTTTAATAGTATAATAACCATTTAAAACAACTTTTGCTTATGCTTTTTTTGCGCTAACAATAAAAGCTGTAAAAAATTTCCTATTTCCCTTAAGGAATGTAGTAAGACCATTCAAAGAATCAAGTTATGCAATATCAAGAGGCATTTCATAGAGGCAGACAGTCGAAAATCGAGACAGCTAAAAATATCAACCAAAGCGATCAATATATGTTACAAGTACTTTGTCTTGATTTGTATAATTTTATTGAATTACTAGAATGGAATAATCTAGTTTTTAAAATTTTCTTTTTTTAAAAATGTCAAATATTTGAATAGAATCTTGATGTCATGAACAAGGACAAACTCTAGTCCAATAACAACTATTTGTAGTCAATACAAGTACTTCTCCGTGTAGAAATCTAAACTCGCGTCCCAAAGAGCCGTAACCATATGCTCTCCACTGCACTGTCTAGTCGTTATTAATCATCATTGCGATATGGGATAATCGTTGTGAAGTCCCTTACTCCGAACTATAAAAAATTATTTGATTCTTATCACATATCAGGCCCTGAAGTGGCGATGTAAGAAGTTAAGCGATAGTAGCCTAATGGCAGGGCGCGGACCGTGAACTCTAAAAGGTCGTGGGTTCGAATCCGCCATCCGACTACTGGCGTGAACCACTCCTAACACAAGCAATTTAAGCTTACCACGAGTGGTTAAGGGGAATATTAGTAATGTTTATAGCATTGTTAATATTCTTTAAAAAAAAAGAATATCCATTGCCCCATATCGTCCCGTGGGAGCAGTAAGAGGCATCAGAGGGAGACAAATCAGGAGATGGGCAGCGGTATCTCCCTAATAACTACTAAAAACAATAAACTGCGGTTACTATCCCATGGGAAATGTCCTCCCTATAAGGTGATTTATGGTGGAGACTATAGACCATAGATATAATAATGAGACCTATGTTTAGCAGTGGAGTTTTAATAAGCTGCAAAAGCAAAGCAAATCGTATTTAACAATCATATTGAACATATAAATGATATAAAAAACATATTGTCAGAAAGATAAATGATTTTTGAACTTATAAATTTTTTAAATCGATTAATTGAATTTTTACATTAAAAAGTGTTTTTAGTGGTTTATGGTGTAGATTTATCAAGTCGGCATTTTTGAAAATATAATTTGTTCAATTCAATCTAATTTTTAATCTCTTCATCTATCATGTGGAAAGTCATGAAATGTAAGTGGCAGTTTAGTTTAGTTGTTTTGTTTAGTTATAATTAATTTTTTTGGCTTAGAAATTCCGAACTTTTCGGTATTTTGGGTAGCCTTGCTTGTTTACTAAATACACTTTGACAGTGGCTCTTGATGAAAAATATCGTAAGTATCGTAGAAATACAAAATATTTCAAAAATCAAATTTGATACATACTTGACCAAGGTAAGATATTAATATTGTTTTTATAATCACAGATTTTTATTACAATATATTGTTTCGCTAAAAGTACGTTAGATTTATATTTAAATATACTTACACGTCTTGGACTTGACGGAGTGACCTGAAGGTGTATTTCGGTATCTGTTGCTGGAAATCCTCGAAGAGTAGAAGTAGGTATGCCGAGATATTGCTCGTTATGTTAGGCATGATAAGACCTTAGCCCCGGACTTGACGGAGTGACCTGAAGGTATATTACGGTGAATGCAACTGGAACTCCTCGAAGAGTATGATATAGGATATAGGTTTGCTGAGTTTGGGCTCGTTTTGTTAGTTATGATGAAACCTTATCTCCGTACAGTGGTGGATTATTCTTAAGGTTTAAAAGGGGCGCACGCGTATGTTTTTTAACGAAACAAAATCGAATCTAACTAGGAAGATAAGGTTATTAGTGAAAACTTGTGTCTATTTAACATAGTTTAAAAAAATTACGTATAACATGATCGCTTACGGCATGCACATTTGGATTTACCAAAAGTTTATTTCTGACCTGTTTCTGACCTTAAGGGAAAATAACATTGTTTTGGTTTTTATTAATATACATATATCGATGCCATATTACAGATTATCAAAAGTTCACTGCTCAACATAGGTCTTCTCATATACTATCTCATAGGCAATTTGCCGTAGTAGTTTTTTTTAACATAGTTTTTTTAGTTATTTTAAGGAGACCCTGCTGCCCATCATGGCTTGCTTCCCTGTGTCACCTCCTACACCGCTACAACACCATTGATGAGTAAATTATAAATTTTATTAATTTCGAATATTATATAGTAATTTTTCATAAAGTTTTATGTTTATTTTTTGATTACCAAAACGTTTACAACCTCAACGAGCTCTTCAAGATACACTTCAAATGCAATGAACGTATTTGTACGAAGTATTTCAATTGTACTTTCAAATTAAATTGTAGAACAATTTTAACAAAGG
Organism: Parnassius apollo; assembly: GCA_907164705.1. Classification (NCBI taxonomy): domain Eukaryota; kingdom Metazoa; phylum Arthropoda; class Insecta; order Lepidoptera; family Papilionidae; genus Parnassius; species Parnassius apollo. The sequence continues at coordinate 664,135 of CAJQZP010001686.1, forward strand.
TGTTCAAATATTGAAATGAAGACGAATCAAACAATAGCGGCAAACGATAAATATAACGGGTTATCCGTCGCGAAAGTCGGCAAATTTGAACAGGCTAGACATACAAAAGTTCGGCCATTAAGCGAGCTATAACTGAGCACCCGCTCGCTCGCTTTCGATCTGAAAAACGATTTTGGGTTGAAACACTCGTAGATCATAACTGTCGAATGATTTTAATGTATTTATGTGAAATGTGAGGAAAAAAGTTTGTAATTTACTTAATTGTACACAGAACACATAGAGAGTTTCCTTTTGTATTAAAGAGATATTTGGCATAGTTGCCACGCTTTGCAGGCGTAGTACGTTTTTATTATTATTGTTATCAGAAAGATGCTGCTTCCCATCTCCAATTCCAGTTTCCCTCTATCGCCCATAAGGGGCAGACAAATATATAAATAAAAATAATAATGATTTAATTATTTTTAAAATTGCAAAACTATATAGGTGCAGAACTAAACACAAAATCACCTATAAGCGCGTTATACTTGTAGAACAATACGGTATTTTATATACATAGTTATATAAAAAGGTACATAGTTTTATAATATACCAAGTCGTAAAATATGTTTAACAAAACATATAACATGTTTTTGGTAGACATTATACACATACACAGTATTTGTAATGCTTACGTAGTCTGTACTACGTAGGTGACTTCTAATTTCACGACTAAAACTATTATTATGAATGCTCTTAAAGTTTTATAGAGAAATAAGAAATATAGGGGAATAAAAAATAAAAAAAAAAATATATATATATATATATATATTTAAATAGGATAGGGTGACAAACGAGCACACAGTCTACCTGATGGTAAGTCGTTGCTGTGGCCCATAGACATCTACACCTATCTTCGATTACGAATCAAAATACAGATGCGTTGTCACCCGTGAGGACTCAGTTGGAATGCCTCGTTTACAGTAAAAAGGGTCTCCGGTTCTCTACACTCACCATACGAAACACATCAGCATTAAGCTACTATTTGACGCTGGTATTCTGTGAGAGCGTGGTCCCTCCCCGGTCGAGCCGACCCATTCGTGCTACAACTATACTACTAATATAACTGCAGTATGGCTCTACCACGTGTAATACATACTCGTACTTCAACGAATATAGGAGAAACAGTCCAAAAAGTTAAAACCGAGTTTTTAAATAAGAAGACAAACAATATATCACAAAATTACCCACAGTAAGCTCCCGAAATGGTGGGAGATTGAAATTACGTAGTGGTTTTTTCAGCGCAGCCTTTATGGAGGTTAGAGAGAAGGAAAACGGTCGCTACGTGCTAAAGCATAGCCCGCCTGTTCTTGAAAATTTGTAGAATTTATAGCCGCGCTTCCATTGGTAAGTAGTATCTGCGAAGTTAGCTGTTTATGACTACAAGTAGATGAAGTTAGTTGAGTAATATACAAGTTAAATCGTAAAAATATAATAAAAATGTAATATAATAATATAGTAAAAATTTAATCTAAAATAATCGTGCTCCGTAATTTTTTATTTTATTTATTTTAAGAAAATAAATAATAATAAATCAATAATAATTAATAATTTATATTTGTAATAATTATAAAAAAAACATAATTTATAATTTATTTATTAATAAATAATAATGATAAATAATTTCTTTTTTTTCTTTGAATGATATTATATACACGTATATTAAACGTTGATAGATCATTTCAAACCAGCACACAACAGCCCGCTTTTATTGAGACAACTTAGCGATCGCAGCGCCTCACTTATTTTTCAATATTTCTGGGACACTATTTTCTACAGCACTCGTACTCCTTTTCTCTAATCTCCATGGCGGCCTTGTATATGAGTTTTATTTTGCCTTCACTTTACGTTAATAAAGTAAAAAAAAACTTGTTATATTTATTATTCATGTAGGTTAATGATTCGATTATTTGAATATTTTTACAGATTATTTCGGCTCTACCACGTATAAAAATATAATTATGTAAATATAAAGGAATAATGTTTTTTTGTATGCAATGTGGTATGACAAAATTAATAACGGAATATAATATAATGTAATACTAGAATTATATAAATATTTTCGTAGAATAGGTCACTTTGTATTCATAATATTATAGTATATATAAATAAATTTATAATTATGCACATTACATGTATAATTTACTATAATATTGTATCGTTGTATCGTTTCTACTACCCCTGTATTGTCCTTTCCTAGTTTGAACTACTTTTACGGTACAAAAATGTTTTAAAACCCCTCGCTTTAAAAGCTCGGGTTCCATGAATTGAACTGCTTGTGCCCCTACTTATTATGGCCCTGTAATCTACCCCATTTAAAATACAATCTACCGCTTGCCTTCCCAGTATTCTATTTAATAAATTTATTTTCGCATAATAATAGTGCTCCAACGGCTCATCGTATTTGACACGTTTGCTTAGCATTTCCGTCAAAAGTTCAGCATAGTCTTCACGACAAGGAAATTATTCGAGTAACTTTTTTTTCCATTCACCCCATGTGAGTAACAGCGATGGTAGGCCTTGGTACCAGGTCTTAGCGACCCTTACAAGTTTCGGTAAAGCATAATGTATTATTTCCCTCTCTTTCCACCCATAAATCTGGGCACTCTCTTCTACTTTATTGATTCATACCACTACTGTTTGCTCCTTGTTCATGGGGTCGAATCCTGGTATAACATAAGCGTTAAACGATAATTTAGGCTGTTATGAACTTTTAACATTATTTAAAATTGTCATAAACTTATCGAGAATAAGGTAGTATCAGATTTTATTTTCTTACTGCTATTATTAAAAATAACTGACTCACAGCTGGAACTGCCACACCGTTACCTTCTCCTCGATTTGTGCTTTTCATTCTGATCGTATCTCCTTTGTTTATTTTTCCTTTAGTGTTGCTTTGTTCCTTCTTCTCAAAGCCCTCTTATTCATATTTATGTAGAGTGTTCTTTCGCCCTCTAACCTGGCCTCACATTCACCCTCAAACCTGGGTGATCCACTGCTCTCTAACCTGAGCATCCCTTTGCCCTATAACCTGGGCTCATTATTACCCTCAAACCTGGGCGAGTCAACTTTATTGGTCAGCGGCCCTTCCCCTCGACCGACTCCAATGTTATCCATTGTATTCGTATCTGAAACTTACAATAGAGTAGCTTAAAATGTAATCTTCGGTATCAATTCATCGTCGGATTAATTCATTATCATAAGTTATTAGTTCGAACACATGTTATCAAACTTTTCAATGGTCGAATTCGAATTACATAAGATTTCTTAAGATTCTTACAGGAAAAGCACAAAGAGGAAAAACAAGTTTATTAATCAGTTTCAAAAAAAATATGGAAAAAGAATGACAATTTAACTTTTCCACGCTATATTTTTGCATCTACACATTGGTTTTTTATCTACTTACGAAATTATGAGGATAGTTTTAAGAACCAACATTATTGCTTAATCATAATCTAATACCCTTATTATAAAAAAAGACAGAAGGATAATTAAATAATAACCAGTTTTTATTTTTGCTTTTCCTTGAAAATGAAAATAATTCTATATTGTATTCTATATTACGAAAGTAGGTGGCACAAAAAAAACGATAATTTGTTGACGACGAATTATGAATTATTACAATTTATTTTCTTTTCTTTTGTAAAACAATAAATAAATAAAGTGTGGGTAGATAAATAGTAAACAACTTCAATATAAAAGACTAGGGTCACTAAAATCTTAATTTACATAAAGACACGACAAGACAAGTATCTAATTTGTTTTATTTTTAAATTAATAACAACGACCATCACAGGTATACATAATATCATAGCAAACAAGTTCACACGTACTTACAGTTTTAGTCTTCCAGTAATCATTATAAATATCAACCACTTCTGCGCTTTATTGCTTACGACTTACTTCCTCTGAACCTCGAATTAGAATGACTTTCTCCTTCTCCTTTTGCGTATTAGCTTCCCTCCCTACAATCCCCTCCACTCGTTTAATATGCATTCGAATGAACGACCGAATCTATGGTTGAATGATTTAATAATTTTGGGTTGCCATTGTACAAGTACCTATCGTAAATGAGCAGTATAAATACAGACATATTTAGGGTTACCAGAAAAAAGCTAACAATAGTCTATTAAATCTAAGAAATACCTTTTGACGTTCCAAATTAATCATTCCGCAATAACCTTGCACAAGCGTACTTACATGATTTAAAATAATCTTTTACGTAAATCCGAAGAATTATGAAGTTATCTATATTTCATTACAACGTGTATAAATTTTTTATCACTAATTTAAATTCGAATCTTTCAAACAAAGCAAAATATTTAAAAAAATAACCAATATAAACTTTTTTACTTGACGTCGTTTCAATGATATGTCGCTATATACCTTACCGTAGTGTTTGGATGATTAAAATTCATTGTTATACGAATAATCAGCAAAAATATTCAAATAATCGGTAAAAATATTCAAATAATCGAATCATTAATTTTTTAATGTACTATTTGTTTAATGAAATTTTTATTTTAAAAATTCCTTAAACTACCTACATGAATAATAAATATAACAAGTTTTTTTTTTACTTTATTAACGTAAAGTGAAGGCAAAATAAAACTCATATACAAGGCCGCCATGGAGATTAGAGAGAAGGAGAACGAACGCTGTAGAAAATAGTGTCCCAAAAATATGGACAAAATAAGTGAGGCGCTGCGATCGCTAAGTTGTCTCAATAAAAGCGGGCTGTTGTGTGCTGGTTTGAAATGATCTATCAACGTTTAATATACGTGTATATAATATCATTCAAAGAAAAAAAAAAGAAAAAAGAAATTATTTATCATTATTATTTATTAATAAATAAATTATAAATTATGTTCTTTATAATTATTACAAATATAAATTATTAATTATTATTGATTTATTATTATTTATTTTAATGATTTCTTATATTTACGCGAACACTACACATGATTAAAACTACTTTTACGGATTTTATCGCGTTTATTTTTACTTTTAATTACTTTTATTTTTAATTCCCGACGTTTCGGGCGCTTTCCAGCACCCATGGTTACGGGGGACTGAGATGACTGACGTCCCGATGTCATTGTTAAACCCGGAGTACCTTCAGCTTTTTTAATTATTGTTTATGGTCCGATCTATGCAAAATGAACTGACTATGTCCTGAGATATTGCAGTGGTATGCTTGGGTTTAGTTTTAATTTTATTGATTATAGGATCCCAAGTAGGTGGTAGTACGCAGCCTCCTTCTCTATTGAAATTAGGATGTTTTTTAATTTCAATAGCCTCACGTATCATCGTTGGTAGGAATCGGTGTTCTTTCGCGAGGATTTGTGGTCCATCAAATCTGATGTAATGGTTGGGGCCGTCTAGGATATGATCACAAACTGCAGACTTCCCGGAACGTTGATGCTTCACATCAGCTATATGTTCTTTTACGCGGGTCCTTAATTGATCTTTTTGTTTGTCCTATATAGAGAGACCACATTCACAATCAAGCTTGTACACTCCTGCATCTTGTAGAGGAATATGACACTTGACGGATGGTAGGAACTGACTAATCTTCTTCGGCGGCTTGTAGAATGTTCTAATAGAAGCTCGCTTCAAGATATAGCCAATCTTATCTGTGACACCTCTGACATATGGTAGTACAGCAGGCACACGCTCGACTGTGGCCGGCTTCACTCGGTCACTGTGACGTAGGCGCGGGACCCGAAGCTTGTCGTGCAGAACTTGCTTGACGTGCTGAAGCTCGGCGGCCAGGTGTTTGCTGTCACAGATCCCTCGTGCTCTCTGTAACAAAGATTTGCCGACGGTAGCTAACTGTGAAGGGTGGTGGTGAGATTCACCGTTTAAATATCGGTTTGTATGGGTCTTTTTCCTATACACAGTGTGACAATGGTGTTATTAGGATTTGGGATGACTAACACATCTAGGAAAGGTAAGGAATTATTTGCCTCTAACTACATTGTAAATTGAATTTTAGAGTTTATGGAATTAAGATGTTCTAAAAATGCAGTTACTTTGTCTGATGGTAACATTGTGAAAGTATCGTCTACGTACCGCTTGTAGATCCTTGGTGTAACAGGTGCAGTAAGGAGGGCTTTCTCCTCAAAGTCTTCCATGAATATATCGGCGACAATGGGAGATACAGGTGAGCCCATCGCAACACCATCTACTTGCTTGTAAAACTCTTCCTTCCACAATAGATAGCCAGATGTAAGGTAATGTCTTAGTAATAGTGCATATTCTGCTGGCATGTTATTTTCCTCTAGTTTCCTAGTTATAATTGAGATGCAGTCTTCAACCGGTAGGCATGTAAATAGGGACTGAACATCAAAATTGACCATGGTTTCATTGTCAGTAAGATGTAGGTCTTTTATCTTACTGACAAAATGGTATGAATCCTTGGTGTGTGCTATTGTGTGTCCCCTGAGTGTTGATAATATTTTAGCTAAGTATTGAGCCAATCTGTAAGTTGGCGAATCAATCTGACTCACTATTGGACGTAATGGAGCATTCAGTTTGTGTATCTTAAGAGAAAAAGTAAAGATACACAAACTGAATGCTTCATTACGTCCAATAGTGAGTCAGATTGATTCGCCAACTTACAGATTGGCTCAATACTTAGCTAAAATATTATCACCACTACAATCAAAACAACTACAGCTCAGCTAGTTGTACTGAAAGTGATTGAATAAATTTATTTTTAATCTAATCTAAGTTTCACCAAACTGTAAATGATTACCAACTCTGAACAATCGATATCGATTTTGTTATGAATCGAATATTGTACGTTTCCTTTTTTTGGTTGGCATGCTTCGTGCAATAAGTCTGACAGCTGTCAAAATGTATTTCTTAGATTTGGTTGACTATAGTAATTTGTTTTTATTTTTAAATTAATGAAAAGGGATTAGATTGTTATTTTTTTTAATTTAACGTGGCGTGTGAGCTTTAAGAGTAATGCCACGTCGTCATTTGAGTCGTGATGAAATGTTACGAGCCGTGAGTATGTTAGAAAATGGTGCTATTTACCGCGTCGTTGCTGAGCCTACACACCAGCCAAGACGTGATATCAAGGTTCTGCTCACATTATCGCAGTACTGGGGATGTGGCTGAACGGCACACGGGTAGATATCGTGTTATGAATGAATGAATGAATATACTTTACTGTACATCATCATCATCATCATTACAGCCCTTCACAAGTCCACTGCTGAACATAGGCCTCCCCCAAGTAACGCCACAAAGCACGGTTCTGAGCCACCTGCATCCATCGACTTCCTGCATGTCTTACCAGGTCGTCACTCCATCTAGTGGAGGGTCGCCCTACACTACGCCTACCGGTACGAGGCTGCCACTCGAGAACCTTTCTTCCCCATTGGTTATCGGTTCTTCGAGCTATATGGCCGACCCATTGCCACTTCAGCTTACTAATCCGTTGGGCTATGTCGGTCACTCGAGTTTTACTGCGAATATCCTCATTTCTGAGTCTATCACGCAGAGAAACTCCGAGCATAGCCCTCACCATAGGTCGCTGAGCGAGTTTGAGCGTCCTAATACGGCCAGCAGTGAAGGACCACGACTCTGATCCGTAAGTCATCACTGGCAACACACACTGGTTGTACACTTTAGTTTTCAGAGATTGAGGATCTCCTGACGAGAAGATGTGTCGTAATTTCCCGAAAGCTGCCCAGCCGAGTTGAATCCGTCGATTGACCTCTCAGTCGAAGTTGGACTTACCTAGTCGGACTATTTGTCCCAGGTAAACGTACTCGTCAACAACTTCGAGCATAGTGCTCCCAACAACTACCGGCATAGGACCTATCCGTTGAGAGACACCATTGAGGTCATTGAGCATATTGCTAAGGTCCTCCAGCGATTCTGCCATAAGGACTATATCGTCGGCAAATCGAAGGTGAGTGATGTACTCGCCATTGATGTTAATACCGTATCCTTTCCAGTCCAGTAGCTTGAAAACGTCTTCCAATCCGCTGCATTGAAGAGTTTCGGGGATATAACATCACCCTGTCTTACACCTCTCTGCAGTTGGATAGGTTTCGAACTCTGATTCCGTACTCGGATAGCCATCGTAGTCCTACTGCACAAACACTTCAGCACTTTGATATACCGACTGTCAACTTGGCACCGCTGAAGGGAATGTAGCACCGCCCAAATTTCGACGGAATCAAAGGCTTTCTCATAGTCCACATACGCCAGGCAAAGTGGCTGATTGTACTCTTCGGTCTTCTGTACAATCTGCCGCATGGTATGTATGTGGTCTATGGTACTGAAGCCTTTTCGGAAACCGGCTTGTTCGGGAGGTTGGAAGTCGTTGAGTCTGCGTGCGAGATGATTCCTAATGACTCTCGAAAACAGCACGTAGACGTGGCTCAGAAGGGAAATCGGTCTGTAGTTCTTCAAGAGAGCGGTGTTGCCTTTCTTGAAGAACAAGACCACCGCACTTCTCCTCCACGCCTCCGGAGTAGTGCCACCATGGAGGACGGAATTGAAGAGCTTCTGAAGGACTTCAAGTACCGGCGTTCCACCTGCTTTCAGAAGCTCCGCTGTAATTCCATCCTCGCCTGGGGCCCTGCCGTTTTTAAGGTGCTGGAGAGCCATTCTAATCTCGCTCAGACTGACGTCCGGGATATCATCGGAATAGTGTCGGGTAAGACTTGCTCTTGGATCGTTACTCACACCTGTGTGTGGCTCCAACGATGATGTGTACAGCTGCCCATTGAACCTCTCAATTTCACTCAAAATCTCAAGTGTCTCGGAAACGATGCTGCCACACTCAGTCTTCAGCTTTGACAGTTGGCTCTTTCTGGCAGACAGATCTCTGGCAAAACTTTGGAGCCCTGGTTCCGCTCGATCGCTTCTTTAATACGAGCAGTATTAAAGTTGCGTAAGTCTCGCCGCATGCATTTGGAGATCGGTCTGTTCAGTTACTTGTATGTTGTCAAATCTGTTGACGATTGCAGCCTCATCTCTCGTCTAACAGCCGTGATATTAAGAGTGTGATCAGAGAGTTTTTGTGTTCTTCTGCGGCGGGTCTTGCAGAACTTAGCTCCGACCACATGGACAGTTTCCACGAGCTTGTCATTCATATCGTCCACTGTATTGCAATCTTCTAGGCACTGAAAGCGGTTACGTAACCAGAGCTGAAAAGTCTCGGGATTATGTATTAGAGCACGAGTGGGACGGAGCGTTAACTTCATTAGACGAGAGCTCTCCAACTTAACGTTTAGGTTCAGTGTGCCTCTAACCATTTGGTGATCGCTGCCGGTTTTCACCCTTGCGATCACTGAGACATCACTGAACAGTTGGCGTCTAGTCGTCATAATGAAGTCAATCTCATTTTTTGTCGAACCGTCGGGGCTCAACCAGGTCCACTTCCTGTGGGGCCGCTTCTGGAAGAAAGAATTCATCATAAAGAGTCCCTCTTTCTCCATAAAGTCAGCCAGCTGCTTGCCCCTACGGTTCCGTTGCCCTACTCCAAATTTCCCTAACTTCAGCTCACCGCCTTCCTCTTGTGCCTAGTTTTGCGTTGAAGTCTCCCATCAACACCCTGTAGTGGGTTTTGGAGGAATGCATGGCTCTAGAAATATCCTCATACATTTCCTCCACCTCCTCATCGGGATGTGCCGAGGTTAGTGCGTAGACCTGTATGACCTTCAGCGAACACCGTTTGGTGATTCTGAGTATCAGGTACGCGACCCTCGTCGACACACTCCCAATCTTTACAACGTTGTTGACGAGAGACTTGTGGACGATAAATCCGACACTTGGGACAGATGATCGCCCTCTCGGTGATAGAACAAGTTGCCGGACTCGAGGATTACCGTGTCCTCCCCCTCTCTTCGGACCTCAGATAATCCAATAATATGCCAGCGCAACTTGTGTACCTCTTCTTCCAGCTCCAGTATCTTCTCGTCAGTCCTCAGGGTGCGTGCGTTATACGTTGCCAGGTCGAGTCGTCGTAGGTGGCAACCGAACCTCCACCGGAGATTCTTAGCACCCCCTGCCCCGCCGTTACCATGGTCGGCACTGTAGCCGTTTATTTGCGTCGTTGCTCAAGGGGGGATATTTGCCATAGTTGCCACGCTTGGCGAGCGGGTTTGCAACCGCAGTTTTTTTTTATTATGTTATTGTTGTTATTAGGAAGACGCTGCTGCCCATCTCCTTTCTGTGTCTCTCTATCGCCTCTTACGACACCCACGGGAAGATATGGGGTAGTGGATATTCTCAACTGCTACTACACGCTTTTATTGTACAGCACAAAAAAAATTTACAAAGAACATAACAGAGAGCAGATTACATGTACAATTTGGCGGCCTTATCGCTACATAGCGATCTCTTCCAGGCAACCAAAGGTGTAAAGGAATACAACAGTGAATACTAGGTAGGTGGTGCAATATAAATATACCTAATATAATATCAATACATGCAATAAAATAACATATAAATAACTAATACATTAAAATATGATACACATATACATACGCATATACATAAACATACACACACGTATATATACATATATATATACACATACACATCCATACATATACATATACATACACATATACATACATATATCCTCAAATATATACCACTAACAATAACATAAACAAATAAATACAATGCTACATAATCACATAATTTATCCTAATGATTTTCGAACGATTGAGACAAGTAATGCTCTTTAATAAATCGCTTAAACACTACAATAGTCTGAGCTTCGCGTATATACAAAGGTAGGGCATTCCAGAGCTTAATAGACTGTACAGTAAAAGATATATTAAAGAAAGATGTATTGTGTGTTGGTACCCTTAAAATGAGTTTTCTTGATGAGCGTAAAGGTTTCCCTGGAAGCCCAACAAAACTAAACTTCTCCTTAAGATAAGGAGGAGTAGAAGGGTGAAAAAAGACGTGTGGCACTCGGGGACTGCCGCGGTAAAGCTATTGCATAGCATTTTGTATCAACTTATGCAATTATAATTATTTATTTATTTTATTTATGCAGTATTTCTTTTTCTTTGATATTAATTCAAGTTACTTAGGTTAATCCAATCAAATTCAACCAGATTTAACCGAACCCGCGTTATAACGAACTCACTATTTGTGAAAAATACTGTATCACCGGACCGCGTTGCAAAAAACTCAGGTTCGCGCATCTGTCTGTCGGTCTGTCTGTCTGTCTATTTGTTCCAGCTAATCTCCGAAACAGCTGGATCTATTTTGACGGGACTTTCACTGGCAGATAGCTGATGATATAAGGAATAAGTTGAACTACTTTTGTTTTAGAAAAGGAATTAGGGTTCCGCGCAAAAAAATTAAAACCCATGAAATCCATATTCCACGCGGGCGAGATCGCGGGGAAAAACTAGTACTCAATATAGATAAATGTATACTTATTTTTATTTATTTATTATTTTAATAAATAAATAAAAATAAGTATTAATAATTTCTAGACACATCTCAACAGATATTTCGTTTATAAATTGCTATCAATATTGAAGCATTCTTTTACATTTAGCATCCATTTAACACAAAGCTGATAGGAATACTTTTTAAACAACATAATATAATCAAAAAACGATAATCGCGTATAGTGAATTTCGAGGTAAATTATTATATGTAAACGTTTTTGAATCGTCGTAATGAAACATATTTCCTAAAGAAAATATCTTCACAATTAATTTGATGTAAAATAACATTAGAAATAACGTATAAAAACAGAAAAATTATCAAATTTTTGATCGAGTTCCTAACCAGTACACAAACAAAAATGGCGAAATATCATTTTCAGATTTTTTTCTATATAGTTATTTGTTACTGTACACAGTAAATTCACCCCCCCACAGATGACAAATTTCAAACACCACAATCTCTAATTTTTTACTCTGCTATCTTCAGCGCTGTACACGAACGGAACGATGTCGTTGAGAGCCGTGGTAGCTCACATGGTTAGCGCTCGTTATAGGTATCACAGTACGGGAGCAACCCGGGTTCGATCCCCACTGGCACCAATAAAATTGATGCGTGCTGATTTAGCTATCAGTTGGAAAGTCTGTTTTTCTGGGCCGTTTTGTTTTGTTACACTAACATCTCGCAAGTCACCTAGATACCTAGGAGGTTGTCGGTTGCTTATTTTTTATTTTTCTTTAAAATTTTCGTCGGTAAAATAACATATTTATAAAAGTAAAAAAAAGTAAAGTTACAGCCTATATACGTCCCACTGCTGGGCACAGGCCTCCTCTAATTTCTGAGAGGGTTTTAAGGCAAGGAAATGTCCGCCACGCTGCCTCAATGCGTGTTGACGAACTTCACATTTCTTCGAAATATATATTTTTTAATTTCTCAGACATGTGCTACCAGCATGCGACGACGCTGCCCGCGCCTTGCCGCCACTTGCGTTTGCCGCGCTTTGTCTCGTCACAGAGTGGCGAAATCACAGTAATATAGGTATTTTATAAACAGCACCTGTCTAATATTATGAAATATGTAGATAAAACTTAAAACTTACCTTGATAAATGTATACCCTTTTGTTTGTAATATTTTTTTAGACCTCTCTTCAATCGTTTCTGCTTATTCCCCATGTTTTACAAACTAAACTTAAATAATGTTTAAGTTAAATAAAACTGTACAATTAATATAACTATAAAACACTACTATTAAACAAGAATCAGAAAAAACCTACTCCACTACTAACAAAATTAAATTTTTACAGTAATATTTTACGATTTTATTTCGTAGTGCTGAGCTCTCGCAACGCGGCGTACGTCCACCTAGCAACACGATGCGCCCCGCACTGAATTCGTGGACGAATGCGGGGGTGATATAGACGCAGTATTAAATCGGGACGCATTTTCAATTTATTATCATAAAAATAATACATATTTCTAACAAGTAACCAAACCAAATTATTTTATTTTGTATTGCAAAGCAGTAGATATTTTTTTTATATTCCTTTGATAAACAATGAAGGAGTAAAGTGGTTTCATCTCAACGATTTGGAGGTGATTTGGGTATTTTTTTATTTATTATGTGACACCGATAGAAAAATTATGGCTAAACCAAATTACGTATCAGATCATGTAGAATACTAGCTATTTTTTTCATACGTAACTGAGGAAAAGAAACGACGTTAGACCATCGTTAGACAATGCGCGGCCTTCAAGCCACACCTCCGTGCCCGTCGGAGAGCGTGAGGTTTTTTTCGTTACGAAATTTCTGGATTTTCCCGCACTCAAGGCCCGCGATAGAAGTTATGCAATAGCTTAATAAGACACAGTACAGAATAGAAAGAATATGCATGTTCCGGCGAAATTGGATGGGTAACCACTTGAGACGTGAGCGAAATTGGGAAATGTGGTCAAATTTGCGCAATCCAAATACGAACCGAATACTAGTATTTTGAAGTCTCTCAAGATTAGTTAGCTGGTCTTTAGTTATGTCATAGCTTGCGTCAGCATAGTCGAGAAAAAAAGTCGTGTTACTACGTAGAGACAGGATCAATTTATCCAAATGACTGCCCATAGACAGACCAGATAAATAGACAGACAACCCAATATCAAAGCGATGCTACTACTGTGTGGGCCCCAGAAGTACCACCGGCTGCTGTTAAGTGTACTAAACCATGCAAAGTAGGTTGCATGAAGTTGGTCTTCATTCTCGAAGACCGCTAAGTGTTGCAGCATTGCGACGTGGCAATTGCGGCCGTATGAGGTCGCTCAAGGTCGCTCAGCGAGCTATGCAGAGGGCTATGCTCGGAGTTTCTCTGCGTGATAGACTCAGAAATGAGGATATCCGCAGTAAAACCAGAGTGACCGACATAGCCCAACGGATTAGTAAGCTGAAGTGGCAATGGGCCGGCCATATAGCTCAAAGAACCGATAACCGATGGGGAAGAAAGGTTCTTGAGTGGCAGCCTCGTACCGGTAGGCGTAGTGTAGGGCGACCCTCCACTAGATGGAGTGACGACCTGGTAAGATATGCAGGAAGTCGATGGATGCAGGTGGCTCAGGACCGTGCTTTGTGGCATTACTTGGGGGAGGCCTATGTTCAGCAGTGGACTTGTGAAGGGCTGTAAATGATGATGATGATGAATTGCGTTCGGCGGCTGCCTTGGGCTGAGGGGGATTTATCATGGAGTGACGAACAATGGTCTTTTGTGCTGTTCACCGATGAGTCCCGGTTTAGAGAAAAAGACGCATTTGAAGAACTCCAGGAAGAGTTAGCCGTCTTGGCGGACGAGCTCAGCTTGTTGGGATCCAAGGCAGCATGACAGCACAAAATACCACGAGGAGGTAGTAGAGCCTGCTATTGTCCCAGGCAGAATCCAAATGGGCCAGCAATTTCTACTCATTTACAATAATGCTCCTTTGCATAAGTGGTGCCTGGTAATGGCTGCTCTCCGAGAGCATGATATTGAAGTTTTGTATTGGCCTACACAGTCGCCCGAATTAAATCCTATCGAGTATGCCTGGGACATGTTACAACGAAGAGCTTTGTGAGATTTCCTGACAAATTTGACAACGAAACAACAACTTTACGAACACTTGCAAAGAACATAGGACCTCATACCGCAACAAGACATTGACACATCATGATTAATTTTTAGTATGCACAGTCGATGTCGATGTGTAATTTATGCAAAAGGTGGCAACACTGATTATTAATAATAAAATTTTATAAGATTTTTTTTCAATTTTAATTAAAATTAATTATTTTATAAGAAGAAATGAAGTTTTTTTATCATTCTAATTTACTACGGCGATTAAAAAAATAACATTTTTTTAAAACAAACAATAATGAATATTTTTTTTATTATAGACCATAGCAGTCTTCCATTTTCTATATCAGAAAATTCTTCATAGATTTTTAGATATAGATGAAATATAAAATGTCGCTTGATTCTGTTGATGTGTTTATTATAATTAAATGTAATTAAAATTTGAAAAAAGAAAGCCTTGGATTTGTATATTCAACATGAAAAAAAATTTCCCGACCTTATATTATAATATTAAAATTTTTATAATATTAAGTAGTTAGTTAACACAATGACTACGAAACGAGGCTTAAAACACCTCGTCCGTGTTTCGTCTTTATAGCGGTAAGGAAAATCTTAAACTTCTCTGACGTGCGAGAGGCGTAACTTCCGTCTGGTTCAGTCTAGGAAAGAGATAACTTTATATCTGAGATGTGCTATTGATGCCGAGTTTTTTGGTATACCTACCTTAATGCCGGATTTTTTAGACCTCGTACCGCACTGAATAAACAATAGTTTAATACAGTGCTTTACGAGGTTGCGAACACCTCGTATCCTCGCACACCTCGTACCGCACCATACGCTAGCTTTACGCGGTTAGTGTTGTGCAAAATGTTGAAAGCTGCGTCCGCGACGATATAATAAGATGTCGAAACGTTGCCGAAGAAAGTTAATTAATAATATTATTGATGATGAAGAGGAATTGGGTGGTAAATCTAATTCTAAATTACCGATATTTGAAAAACAGGTAAGTTTCCAATCAATATTTACAAATTATACTCAGTCTAAGTGAAATGATTATGTAGGAATATAACAAATAAATTCAACTGACAAAAGCAAAACACACACCGGCCGTAACGATCCCTTATCGTTTAGGTATCGAAATTCTCCAATAAATCGCTACACATCATCAACCCGCTTTAAAAATTCACTATCAGTTTTTTCAGAACCCGTTCCAAACAATCCACATCATCTCAAAAAAGGATCAAAGAAGAGGAAATGTGTAGAATGCTACGAAAAACTTCGCACCTTCTAATCAAGTCGTGGGGCTCACAAAAAAAAAAAAAAAACAAAATTCTCACATAATGTATCGGTTGCAAAAATATTATTGTTTGACCTGTTTTAATAAAAAGCATCCATAAGTACAATAAAATAAAATATATTTTTTCGATATTTTTTTCCATCACTAAACAATATGAAAAACTGCCATTTTTCAGTGCGGTATGGGGTACATAAGACCCCACACTTTATTTTACCTATAGAATCTATACTAAATAATCTGCCCACAGGCGGCGGCAGATTTAGGTTAATCAACTCGTTGATAATAATAATCGCGACAAAAATAGTACAAATCGCCTTATTTGGCGCCAAAAAAAGGATTTTTGTCTCATGTGGACGGTGGGGTTTACTAAGCCTCGTGCCGCTACAACCTCTGGTTCAGAACGAGGTTTCAAACGTCTCGTAACGCAATAATGGAAAGTACAGATAAATCATTGCCGCTGGGAACGTGTAGATCAACTAATTTGAAACTACACGCGCTTCCCTTTCATTTTTTAGGTTTTATCACATTTTACGAGGTCATAAAAATTTAACTCTGCGCACCCTTTCTACTGATTTTAGCAGTTATACTACATTTGAGTGACAACATCTACCAAAATATAAGCTTTAAAATTTACAATCTCAACTTGCACTTACAAATTAAAGTGAAATACCTATCTATTGACTAATTTTACAATAAAAAACGTTAATCCTGGTCCTACATCGCAACTTTTTGTGAACTATCGGCGGGGATTACGTGATCTGAAGTAAAGCTCAAATGGAATTCCATTTTATAATTTTCTCCGATTTCCAGATAGGAGACCTTCTCTCATTTTCTTACTCGAGTTACGAGTACTTGAGTTGTGATGGCATACGGATTGTGGTTACTTTTGGCTGAAGTCGGTGGACTCATAAAAATCAGATTGAAAGTTTTGAGCAAGGAATCTTACATTGCCGTATATCGATAAGAAAATGTCGATTCGTTTTAAGTCATCATCACTTCTGCATCAATTGAAGTTGATTAAGTTAAGTTTTCTTAACAAACATTAACAGACGAGGTCTATTATGCTTTTGTTTTTAGTTAAGGGGCGTGAAGTGGGGCCACAAAGGGGCAGGGGCTATAGTGTACAGTGGATACAATAAGGACAATTATTATTTTAAGAAACTTGTTTTTTTATAGAATAAACGTTACAAACCGGCTCGCAGTACAACTGATGGTAAGTGAATGCTGTAGGCCGTAGACATTTACATGTAGTCTCAAAAATTTATAAAATGTAGATGCGTTACCGCTCCTAAGTAATAAGATGCAATACCTCGTTTCCAGTTAAAGGGGTCTTCTAAACTAATCATACGTAACATTGCAGCATTAAGCTGCTATTTTACGCTAATATTCTGTCTCACGGAATGCGTGGTTTTTTCCCGGTCGAGCCAACCCATTTGTGCTACAACTATAATATACCTGCAGCGTTGCTCTACTACGTGTTATATGTACACAACTAATTAGCTTATATTTAGCTCTCTTACGGCCTGATGAAGAATCGATCGACTTCGATTGCAGTATTATAATTATATCGCAAATGGTAAGGGGACTAAGAATAAAAACGCGGATACTATGCGAACGCTGAGGACTAATAGGAATTGTCCCCCCCCCCCCCGTGATCATGGGTGCTGTAAAGCGCTCGAAACGTCGGGTATTTATAGTTAAATATACGCGATAAAATCCGTAAAAACTAGTATTATTTCAATGTGTAGTGTTCGCGTAAATATAAGAAATCACTAATAGAAATTTCTTGTTACCGATAACGAAAATAAAATGGCTCTTTGACTTTAATTAATCAACCTACTATACTCAATGATTTATATATTTTTAGAACTTAAACAACGATTTTTGTGAAAAATAAAATATTTGGAAGACATGTGAAGTTCGCCAACACGCATTTGGACAGCGCGGCGGACATTTCCTTGCCCAAAAACTCTCTCGGAAATGAGAGGAGGCCTGTGCCCAGCAGTGGTATACATATAGGCTGTAACTTATATTAATAATGATTTTTTATCATAATCTTAAATATTTTCAGAACAGCTCCAATGAACCTGAAGAAGCTTGTTTTAGGAGTGGTCCAAGACAGAAGGTGAATGGCGGTACGAACCAAGTGCATTTTAAGTTTGCATTCAGTACCCCCAACCATTAGGATACTTTCATATAGGGCTGGAATTTCTTATATAATATTAACCTTCTTTCTTCGATCTAATTAAAAAAATGTAATATAAATTATAATCTGACTGATTAACAATCAAAATTGGTTTACCCAGAAAAGTTCTGATTACCTCCTCTTTTTTGAAGTCGGTAAATAAAAAACATAAAATTTATACTAAAAACCCATTTAATATTGCCTAATAAAACATGTTATATTTTTAATTAATATATTACCATAATTTTTCATGTGTTTTTGGTGTTTTTGTGCTATGTAACATTTTGATGAGCAAACATTGAACACAATTTTAGCAGTGGAGAAACTAAGATATATTGGTGTACTAAATATAAACGATAATAACATTAAGTAAACAAACAGAAGATAGAATAAGCAACATAGTAACTTGGCAGCGGTCACTATTACGTGTGTACATATGTATGTATCAACGAATAAGGACGTCGCAGCTATCTCAGTGTACGAGTCGGGTAGAGTCGAGATGAGATTAGCGCCGAATTCAGTTTTGGAGTCCGCTTTTAGTTTGTTTGCGATGCCCCGACTTAACAATGTAATGTTTTGACATAGTTGCTTGGAATTGTGGCATTATATAGTTTTAAATGATAAAAGTTTTAAGCTGAATCTTGCAAGCTCTC
This sequence comes from Parnassius apollo, assembly GCA_907164705.1. Taxonomy (NCBI): domain Eukaryota; kingdom Metazoa; phylum Arthropoda; class Insecta; order Lepidoptera; family Papilionidae; genus Parnassius; species Parnassius apollo. Next base: position 682,840 of record CAJQZP010001686.1, read on the forward strand.
ATTCTGTATATAGTTTCTGTATATTCTAAATTATTTATAAAAAATAATAATTTTTCTATATAGAACGATAAGCACAGACAAACGAGTACCGAGGCCAAATGATGGTTATAAGTCGCGGTATTACTTAGACACCTTAGACACCCCGTTATCAGTTAGAAGGATCTCGCGTATTCTATTCTCATTTTATGAAACACCGAGAATTAAGCTGCTATTTTACGCTGGTATACTGTAAGAGTGTGATCCTTCCCCGGTCGAGCCGAGCCATTCGTGTGGTCGAGCCTTCCTGTAGCTTACAACGCTGTAGATTAAATCACGTTTGTAACGTGATTGTAACCTCAAAATTTAAGGGAAGCTCAGCTGTGACCTTACTTTTAAAATAAGTTAATCTTCTTTTATAAATAATAATAATAATAATAAGGTTTCCACGGCTGGACGCGCTACTGGCCATAGTAGCGCTATCCCAGCATGGAGAAGAAGAATTGAGGAACGTATCGCAAAGGCTAGAGCTCTCATCGGCAGACTGATATGCTTCAGATCAGGCAACAACAGGCCAAGAATTGTGCGCACCGTCAGGATGGCGTTTGCTAGGACAAATGTCAGTTTGTCCCAGCCGGATATAATGCAAAAACTGACGGAGCGCATAGACGGCAGTGCAGAGCATTTCCGACCGGGAGACCGTATGGAAGGAGAAGGAGCTCCACGGGAGGTTCTACAAGGCTCTACATGAGCCTTTCGTAGACACAGTAGCCTCCCTCCACTGGCTACGCTTTGGTGATCTCTTCGGGGAAACCGAGGGTTTTGTCTGTGCAATACAGGATCAGGTTATTAAGACCAACAACTATCGGAGATACATCCTAAAGGATGGCACCGTCGACATCTGTCGAGCTTGTCGCCATCCTGGTGAGTCACTTAGGCATGTTATCTCCGGTTGTTCGGCGCTTTCTAACTCTGAGTACTTGCACAGGCACAACCTAGTAGCCAGAATTCTACACCAGGAGCTCGCTCTGAAATACGGTCTCGCGGATCGGAAATTGCCGTATTACAAGTACTTGCCGGAAGCCGTGCTCGAAAATGATCGCGCCAGGCTCTATTGGGACCGGGCCATCATCACAGACAGGACTATTCTTGCGAATAAGCCTGATATTGTGCTGATGGACCGGGCACAGTCAAGGATATTTTTGGTCGACATTACCATTCCGTATGACAAGAACCTCGTGAAAGCCGAAATAGACAAGCAAACAAAATATCTGGACCTGGCTCACGAGGTGACCGACATGTGGGGTGCTCTGCCGACCGAAATTATTCCTGTGGTCGTCTCTGCAAACGGGCTAATCCCAGTCAGCCTCTCGGGTCATCTGAGGCGGCTGGGACTACGTGGCGGACCGCTCCAGGTTCAAATGCAGAAGGCGGTGCTCCTCGATACCGCCCGCATCGTCCGCCGGTTTCTTTCCTTTCTCCCCTAACCCTCGGCCGTTTGGTCTCCCCTGCCGAGGGCCTCCATCTGGTTGGGCTTTTATTTATTTATGTACTTTTATATTTATTTTATGTTATTGGTATTTATGTATATTTATCTTTTCATTTTCATTTATAATTATATATTTATAGAAACCCAACTAGGTGAGAAAATTATATACAAAAAATAAAAAACACTCAAAAACGAAAATTTTCCAATTAAGGATGATTACAGCCTCAATACATACATACTACTTTATCAGCTTACTATAAAAACTTATTACACAAACACAAAGATTGATATTCATCATCATCATCATTACGATCCTACGTCCACTCTCCACACGACAGATACTCCAAATAATAATAATAATAAAAAGGCGTAGGGAAGTGACGACCCCATCGCCCGCTGATATAACGGTTATGTGACAAAACCGCTACGTCGGCGCAGTCAGTCAGCACCTTGCCAAGAGGTGTTAGTGCCGTGCCTCGGCAAAAATTGAAGGTGCCAAGGCCCGCTTGTGCACATGGCCTAACCATGAAACGGCGCCGGGTCTGGGCGTCTCCCGCTAAATGACGCCCTAAAATGGATGATGGAATCAAATGGAACGCGCAAAGGGCCGCTGCCTGGAGGTCGCCAGGGCGCGTCTGGAGCTGGCGCTGGACGCGACAGTATGCGAACCGCCAGCCGAGCGCGAGGTGCTGCACGACCACCCAGCAGCTCCTCGCATCCATCATCCCCACCAGCAGGTTTGGTGTCGGCAGGGCCTTCGCGGGCTCAGCAATCGGCACCCGCCACTGGTGGAGTACGCCGCATGCGTTGGACAACCCTGATGAACAGCAACGCATTGCGGGCGTATTTTAGGGCGAAGGGGGGAGAAACTGGAGGTTTTGCGTATCGGGCAAGGATGCATCGACTTTTTGCTTAGCTGGAGCCATCTGTAACCGTCACCGAGCAAAACCTGGCAGACCGAATTCGGTATATCTTGCGCTCAAATACATTTGATGTCACCGAACTCGAACGGCTACGACGTGAGGCTGTTCCTTCATCGGGTGAAAATGCTGCGGCTGAGGATGCGGCGCCACAACTTGCCGAGCAAACGGCAAATGTGGATGCCGCCGTGAATACGCCAGTTGTGGTTGATTCAAACGATGATGGAACAGTCGCCCAGGAACTGGAACTAGAGCAAATGAGGAGTACATTGGAAGAGGCGATTGTGAAAACGCGCAGTACGACTCTCGAAAATCGACCGCGACTTCCCCGCTTAGCCCTAAGCAAGCGGAATCGGGCTGTCGTGAGGGCTCTAAACCCAATGCTGGTTACCTATTTGGAAGCCAGCCGGGACCTTTGCGAGACGGACTCAATTCTTTTTGGCGCTGCACTGGCAGTCTGCCGTATTATAGGTGCCAAACTTTCCACGGCTGGACGCGCTACTTGACAAAGTAGTGCTATCCCAGCCTGGAGAATAAGAATTGAAGAACGTATCGCAAAGGCTAGGGCCCTCATCGGCAGACTGATATGCTTCAGGTCAGGCAATACCAGGCCAAGGATTGTGCGCACCGTCAGGATGACGTTTGCTGGGACAAATGTTAGTTTGTCCCAGCCGGATATAATGCAAAAACTGACGGAGCGCATAGACGACCTGAAGCAAAGAATAGCTGCTTGGGGAAAGCGAATTCGGCGATATACCGAGAGGTCGACACGGTTCAACCAGAATCGTCTCTTCCAGAGTGATCAGAAGAGGCTCTATAAATCAGGAATCATTGGAGCGACCAATAGTAAGTGGAACGGGCCCTGCACCAAATCAGGCCGACATGGTCGCATTCTGGCGCAGCCTGTGGTCAGAGCCCGTAAACCACAACGACGGCGCTTGGACGGAAGTTGTGGCGAGTCAGTGTGCGAGTATTACGCCCATGGACCCCGTCATCATAACGCCGGATGACGTAGCTGAGGCGGTCCGTAGGGCCCCGAACTGGAAAAGTCCGGGGCTTGACGACCTGCATCACTACTGGCTGAAGGGGTTCATGGTGTGTCACTCTGTGCTCGCCCGACAGTTTCAAGAGGCTCTCAACCAGAAGGCGCTCCCAAGCCTCTTCACTACTGGGATCACTCATTTGGTTCCTAAAGATCAGGGTGCCACAGACCCGAGCAAATACCGCCCCATCACGTGTCTACCGACCATATACAAGACACTAACATCCATTTTGAGCGCAAGAATCGCTCGTCACCTGGACTTAAATCAGGTGATGTCGCGCGCTCAAAATGGATGTCGGGGCGGCGGTCGTGGAACCAAGGAACCACTCCTCATTGACGCGGTCATTGGCAAAGTGGTGAAACGCAACCGTCGGAACTTCTCCGCCGCCTGGATAGACTACAGAAAGGCATTCGACTCGGTGCCCCATACATGGCTAAAGAGGGTCCTCGAGCTGTACAAGATTGACTGTACAGTTAGAGACTTCCTCGAGCAGTGTATGGGGCAGTGGAGTACGATCCTCTGTCATCTGGGCGAGCGGATGACGGCTGCGGAGAACCACATAAGGATAAGAAGGGGTATATTCCAGGGCGACTGTCTGAGTCCAATCTGGTTCTGCCTCTCTCTGAACCCTCTCAGTACTTACTGGAGGGCTCCGGGAGGGGATTTCAGCTTCGGAAAGGAGGGACAAAAGTGACCCACCTTTTCTATATGGATGACCTCAAAGTATTCGCCTCCAGTCGCTCCCATCTTATGGAATTGCTAAACATCACGTGTGAATTTAGCAATTCCATTAGAATGGAGCTGGGATCGGATAAGTGTGCGATCCTCCATGTTGAAAGGGGAAGGGTCGCTAACTCTGAGGGCATAGACTTATCTATGCCCGTCAACTTAAGGACCCTTTCCGAGGCTGAAACATACCGATACCTGGGTATGTCACAGAACATCGGTATCGATGAGGCTGGTATGAAACAGTCAGTTTGCGACGTGTTTTATGCACGCTTGACCAGAGTGCTTAACAGCCTTTTGTCCGGTGTGAATAAGGCACACGCATATAACGGTTGGGTCATGCCTGTTCCTCATGTATACCTTTGGCATACTCAGGTGAACTCAGACTGAACTTAACGCCCTGGATAGAAAAGTCCGCACTACCATGACGTCCCATAGGATGCATATTCCGAGATCGTCGGTAATGAGGCTGTACTTGCCACGGAAGCATGGTGGGCGTGGCTTCCTGAGCGCGCTCACCATGCATAATCGCGAAGTGTGCAGCCTCCGTGATTACTTCCTGGCGAGATCGGATGATCCATTCCTATAAGGACGTCATTTCTTGTGATAAAGGACTTACCCCTCTATCCTTAGCCAACGAGCAATGGCAAGACCCGGAGAGCATTTCCGACCGGGAGACCGTATGGAAGGAGAAGGAGCTCCACGGGAGGTTCTACAAGGCTCTACATGAGCCTTTCGTAGACACAGTAGCCTCCCTCCACTGGCTACGCTTTGGTGATCTCTTCGGGGGAATCCGAGGGTTTTGTCTGTGCAATACAGGATCAGGTTATTAAGACCAACAACTATCGGAGATACATCCTAAAGGATGGCACCGTCGACATCTGTCGAGCTTGTCGCCATCCCGGTGAGTCACTTAGGCATGTTATCTCCGGTTGTTCGGCGCTTTCTAACTCTGAGTACTTGCACAGGCACAACCTAGTAGCCAGAATTCTACACCAGGAGCTCGCTCTGAAATACGGTCTCGTGGATCGGAAATTGCCGTATTACAAGTACTTGCCGGAAGCCGTGCTCGAAAATGATCGCGCCAGGCTCTATTGGGACCGGGCCATCATCACAGACAGGACTATTCTTGCGAATAAGCCTGATATTGTGCTGATGGACCGGGCACAGTCAAGGATATTTTTGGTCGACATTACCATTTCGTATGACGAGAACCTCGTGAAAGCCGAAACAGACAAGCAAACAAAATATCTGGACCTGGCTCACGAGGTGACCGACATGTGGGGTTGTCTGCCGACCGAAATTATTCCTGTAGTCGTCTCTGCAAACGGGCTAATCCCAGTCAGCCTCTCGGGTCATCTGAGGCGGCTGGGATTACGTGGTGGACCGCTCCGGGCTCAAATGCAGACGGCGGTGCTCCTCGATACCGCCCGCATCATCCGCCGGTTTCTTTCCCTTTCCCCCTAACCCTCGGCCGTTTTGTCTCCCCTGCCGAAGGTTCCCCCTGGTTGGATCTTATTTATTTATGTAGTTTTTGTATTTATTTTATTTTATTGATATTTATGTATATTTATCTTTTAATTTTAATTTATAATTATATATTTATAGAAACCAACTCGGTGAGAAAATTATATAGATACCCCAATTACAATAATAATAAAATCTTTATTCTCAGAAAACATGTAACAAAATTTTCCATATTAAGGATGATTACCGGCATCAATATACTAGTAACATACTGGTAGGATACGTTTGATCGTTAGCAGCTGTACTAGTTTTATATTAAAAACTGTATTACAGACGCTAATATCGGAAACACATGATTATGATTTGATATTCATCATCATCATCATTACGATCCTACAAAAGTCCACTGCTCAACATTAGCCTTACGCAAGGAATGCCACATAATACAGGCCTAAGCCACCGATATCCATCGACTTTCTTCAAGTCTTACCTGGTTGTGGTGCAAAGGATCTTGAGTGGCAACCTCCGTGCCTCCTTCCTTCTTGACGACTCCGTGGCGCAGTGGCTTAGCAATGAGTGGCTGCGCTGGGGGTCGCGGGTTCGAATCCCGCACGGAACAAGTATTTGTATGGCCTACATATAGTTGTTCCGGGTCTGGATGTTTGTCCTTGTGTAATCTATGTTTGTAAACTGCCCCCACGATACAAGAGAAAATCTTAGTGTAGGGGTAACGTTTTAAAAAAAACTAATAAAACTAATAATAACTAATAAAAACCTAGTACCATAAGCGAAGTGAGCGGCCCTTAACTAAATGAGGTGACGGCTGGGTGAGACATGCTTATGATATTAGTTAATAATTATTATGATATAAGATGCTAATAATTAAACATTCTCTATTTAGAAGTTGCGGCTGAGATATTAAATCCAAAGCAGGTACTGTGCGGAATTAATTAAGAGTCAATATCAGATTGCTCAATTAGCTAAGTGGTCATTGGGATACGATGGCTGTAGATATCGTGTCAGATTGTCAGTATGAAAACTTGACAGGCGACACCAGCAGTTGTACATATCAAAGAGAGTCCCTATTTTCATTACTTTGACGACGATTTCCGTGCGTTTTAATTCATACTACACCATTTATCTGGTTAATGTTGTTTTCCGTGTACGATAAAAGGTTTATATGAAAAAAGTTTTTCAGAGACTGGTCGGAGAACCTAATGAACCACTGCGGACGAGCGTTGATGGACTCCGTCAGGAGTGTTGTCCAATGCAATCGGCGACAGAGCCATAGAACAGAACACAATTGAACTTAGTCCTCCACTATAGATTGCCATAAAGCACGCCCGAGGCAATTGCATTCATTAACTGATTGTACGCGTTTGTTTATTGCTGTAAAAACACATATCCCCCCCTCTCCCTTTAGAAGCAATTAGATGGGGCATATGTTCACAAGTGGAGTATTGTTTGATTGACTGTATCGATAACGGTAATACAATCTTATCATAGTAATACTCCAAGAGGTCTTTTTTACGCACCACATCGAATCAATCTTTATACTAACTACAAGATTATTAAAAGAAATGATAATAATCTGAATGTTGAAAGAAATAAAGTTATCCGGTAGCCAACTATTCAAAGCGAGGACTTGATTAAAGCAGCCAATTCATATTCTCTTTGTGCTGATCCCAATCAAAGGTTGGTAGACAAAAATGAAAAACGTACAAGACTCGTGATTAGCTGACTGGCAGAGAATAATAAAAATAAATCTATGAATATTCAAGTGCAGTTTGTATATCGTCGGTAGATATCGGGGAATACTATGTAAATGTCTTCCGTTCGAAATTCATTGCATATTTTGATGAAGTAATATTAAGTAGTGGTCGCCTATTATTTGTATATTAAGCAAGCTCTATTTTACTTTCAATGCTTATTAATATTTTAAACACAGGTATTTAGTGTACAAAGTTTAAAATAAATGCTTTTTTGCTTTGCATGTCAAGTCATTCCACATACTATTAAAAAAGAAACCACACAAAATTCGCAGCTTATATAGTCAATGTGTTCTTATGGGCCTAAATCTCTACTCTGTGCGACTATTTGATGACAGGCTGTTAAGTGTTTGACATTGGCTTTAGATTGATATCATACTTATGCCTGTACTTTAAGAGATTGGTGGTTTAAACGTCATCGACGTCAATTATAATGTGTTTGACATTAGCAGTGTAATCGTAAACGCACGTATGTTTTATTTTAATTAATTTCATGTATTTGTAACAATATAAATTACAGCTTTCTGCACTCCTTTTCCATATAAATTAAAACTTTGCCTTTGTTACTTTTTCGTGCAATGTGCTTTAAAAGGAGTACAAAGTATAGTTATATTAATAGTATAGTTGTAGCACAAATGGGTCCGCTCGACCGGGGAAAGACCACACTCTCATAGAATACCAGCCTCAAAAAGAAGCTTAACGCTGCTGTGTTTCGTTTGGTGAGTGTAGAGAACAGGAGACCCTTTTCACTGGGAACGAAGCATTCCATCTTAGTCCTCACGGATGACAACGCATCTGCATTTTGATTCGTTACTGAGGATAGATGTAGATGTCTATAGGCCTCCGTATCTACTTACCATCAGGTGGACTCTGTGCTTGTTTGTCACCCCCATCCTATAAAATAAAATCTTGCTACATAGAGAAACTCTAAAACAACTACGTATTTACGAGTACGACGAAATTAGTTACCGTGACGCCATCTTCTAGCACATAGGTACGCGCCGCGCGCATTATCGCTGGAAGCTTTTAACTGCATGTACTTACAGAAGTTCCCGACGATGAACGAGATGAGTTTTGTCGTCACTTCGTGTGACAATTAATGTTTTGGAGATTTTTTAAAATTTGAAGTATTAAACGAGCTCACGTCCACCTGATGACAAGGAAATACTGCAGCCTATGGACACCTGCAACCACGCCCAAACGAAAAAAAGCTACAAATGCGTTATAGCATGTTGTACAGTATCACTGAGGACTAAGATTTGGCATCACAGTAGGTGATTACACTATATCTCTACACCCATCAGACCGGGAGATAGTTCAGAGAAACTACAGGGCACAGTAGGCTTCCTACATCTTATTCTTTTTTTATAACTATGGTAAGTGGTTCCTGCATTACATGAACACCTTAAACTAATTAGACAAGTTGGTTGTGCTTTTTTCAGGAGACTGCCTGGGTTGCTACCGTTCTCTTGTGCCACATTTTGACGCTTTTTAATATCTGTTTACGTGTGACCGTTACATGATTTTAAAATGTGTATTTTTTAATTGGAGGCATCTACAATAAATACAAAGTTTACATCGTTAACTGAAACCCAAAATGGGGCACATAACATGAGATATCCCATTTTAGGAGCCCACTGGTATCTGATATAAGGAACTCACTATAAACCCAACATAATCAAATGTCATGTTTGTTGTATACAATAAAATGAATTGGAATGTTAAAATTCACTCTTTGACAGATAACACAGATCATTTATTCCAAATGTGCAAATTTTTAACATTAGACTAATATTTCAACAGAGAACGAAAAAATTCTTATCCTTTCCCGATAAATTTCGAGGTGGTAGTGTTATTTAGTGTTATTCCTTGCCTGTTTGCTGATACCTAAATGGTGTGCGTTTGAACACGATAGAACGACTGACCAAACTATGCCACTGTCGATCAGGACAGGTAAAAGAACTTTTAAGTACTGAACTATTATATTATATTTAAGGACTAGCTATAGGTATGTTTAAGCTATCTCATATTAGGCACCTTTTACCCCATATAACGGATTGCGAGATACTTTATATTAGACCATAGGAATTTATTTATTTATTTATTTATTTATATGGATCTCCAACAGTTGTACATACTAAATTACTTCTAACACATGCTTTACATCTATAAATAACTATGTACTACCAATTATAGGAGAACACATCATTCTAAAACAATAGCAGTGTTTATAATTTGCCTATTTTAATGGAATGACGTAGTAAATGCTTTTTACAGTGAAAATAATGGTATTAAAAAAAATGTAATAACGTAAGCACTGCTTTATATTTAGTTCAGTTAGTATGCAAAGTTTCATGATCTTATTTAAAGTATTTTAAGAATAACAGCGGTTTATTGTTTATTTTGGAGGTAACTTTGGATTTGTTTTCTATCGAGAAAATTTTACGGAAATTTATTTCAAAATTAATGCTGCAATATTTTCGGCATAACGGAGGATCTTGCTAAGCCATTTGAGGGTATATTTCCCCTTAAGTCTCAAAATAACATCACTAGATGGCAGAACTCCATTTCTGCCAAGGAGTTCGTTTGTCCGTCCTTTCAGAAGCATCGTGTTATACGAACGCATTTACGTAACGTAAACATAAATAATTCAGTTCCTGTCCGCCGACGTCCTGCGACAACTAGGGCCCTTGAATATTCATAGGGCGGTATTTTTTACTCATCGCAGCCAGCCAGCTAATTACGGGTCTTGAACGTTCTCCATTTTCCTCCACCCACCGCTGATTGGTATCCGCACACAGGGAATTTGAATTGACCGATTTTAATTAAATTTTCGCTTTCAACATTTGCAAGTGAATGCAACTGGTTTCGTCAACGGTTGTTGATGTTAATATAAATGCAAATGTTTTCTCTTGTGTTTTGTTACAGTCGTATGTTTGTATAGAAGTTTGTCATCACGCAAAACGCTTTATTAACTCCCTCTGAATTTGGTTTTAGAATGTTTGCATCTTTGTCATCTTCTCTTACTCTTTATAAAAACTTTGGATGCTTTTAATACACTTTTATCCTTTACGTATGAATTAAAGAATACACAGCTTAAGCTACTTCCAGACTTCTGAATAATCCGAAAATTTCCGGTGTTTTAAGAATTTTTTTGTTTAAAGTTTTGTTGCAGGTGTCCATTGACTGCAGTAGTTATTTACCGTGATCAGATGGACAGTAATTTCATGTCACTTCAGTTTCATAAAAAACAAAATCGATGATTATACAAATAGTTTATGACTATGACCTCGTATTCTCACTGGGATCATTACATCTTTATTTATAGAATAAGTAAGCGTGACAAACCTGCATACAGTCAATCCGATGGTGAGTGCAAACCGCGATCTATAGATATCTACATCTACCATGCTCGATTAAGAATCATAATGCAGATGTGTTATCTCTGAGGACTAAGATGCAATACCTCGTTTCCAGCGAAAATTGTTTCCAGTTCTCTACGCTTACCATTACCTCTACGGTTACTTTGCGGGACACGGCATCATTATTTTGCTATTTAACGCTGGTATTATCTGGGAGCGTGGTGCTTCCCCGGTCGAGCCGACCCATCCTTGCTACAACCATAATATAGCTGCAGCGTTACGCTACCACATAAAAATGCTCATAATTAATGCGTGTTGTTTAACTTTTTTTAACTTAAATATTATTACTATAATATACAAACTAATCAAGATTTATATTTCACATAAAAACGTGTCTAACTCAAAAGTATACCATGTAAATAATTTCGTTGCCTTTAAATAATAATTTAATTTCTCTTGTAAAAAATCTTTGTAATTAAATGGTAATAAGAATTTTTAAATTGAATAATGTCAAATGCAACAGCTGTGTCCAACAAATTTGTAGAACTTTCTTTGAATTTTTTAGCAAGTCCGATATTTCAAGCTTGACTCAACGCCAAATATCCACCAAGAGCTAGTTTTAGTGAAGACTAGAGAACTAACGAGTTTGGGGAAGTGTCGCTTATAACATTTTTTAATATTTTTGATCATCGAATAAACCTAAATTTAGAGATCAATAAATATAACCATAATTGAACTTATAATTTAATTTATATTTCTCCTTCACCAAGGTCTGCCTGGAAAAGATCGCTGTTTAGCGATAAAACCACCTAATTGTACGTAAATTTATATACCTAGTTAGTTTGTGTTTGTTGTGTGATATAAAGAGTATAAATAAAAAAAAAATATTTTCCTAATTAGTTAGAAGTCTGTTAGTGGACATTTAAAACGTTAAGAAAGTATGCGATACAATAGATGTTATAATCTGGAAAAATAGTTTTATTTAAGCAGAGTAAGTTTAAGTTACGTAAATATGAGAATCGTAATTGTACTTCCGTGTTCTCTAACGTTTTTTTTTTTTTTTATAGTAGAAGGGGCAAACGAGCATGCGGCTCACCTGATGTTAAGTGACTACCGCCGCCCATGATCAACCGCAACATTCCGCTACCATGTTGATGGGGGGGGGGATTTGGGCCTCCGGCCACCTGCACTCACCAGACGAAACGCGGAAGCAGAGCTTCCACTTCACGCCGGTATTCTGTGAGGTCGTGGTACCACCCCGGTTTGAGCCGGCCCATACGTGCAACAGCAAAGCTGCCGCGTGGCTCTACCACTGTTAAACGCGTTGTAGACGTGTATTGAAGACGGTGTTTTATTTACCACCAAAAAGCCTCATTCTGGCACACTGCATCTTCAATAAAAATTATAAAAATGAATTTAAGATTTTATTTATTAGATGGCAAAGTGGTGAAGTGGCTTAGCAATGAGTTGCAGTTTTAAGGGCTGTGGGTTCGAATCTCGCAAGAAACAATTATTTATATGGCCTAAAAATAATTGTTTTTGGTCTGAATATTTGTCCTTGTGAAATTTATGCATGTAAACTGCCGTAGTGTTTTCTAAAAAACACAAACGAAAAAAATATAAACAAAGAGTATTTTTGTTTTTTTTTTTTTAATTTATCCATTTATGTATGTATTTATTACGAGTCATGTCACCTTAAGTTTTTGTTTACTTAACGCTTTTAGATAGCTTTTATGCCATACTTTTTCTTAAATATATCTACGCAATTACTGAAATTTTACTATGTTAAATTTTAACATTTGTCTCATTATCAGTGCATGAAAACGTACGCTTAATTAATAGTAATAAAAACAGTTTAGCAGCTTTATCACACAGGGATATCGCGTGTGTTAACTTACATCGTTATCGTTATATCGGTTTCGCTATTCTCACCATACGGAGCACAATAGTTAGAAGCTACGACTGCTTTATTCTATGAGAGCGTGATCCTTCGAGCCGTAACATTAGTGGTACAATCGTAATGTAGCTGCAGTGTGGCTTTACAAATTGATGTCTACATACAAGCACGAATACCACTCTCTCTCCCACAAGTGTTAAACGTACACTCCTAATGTCAACATTAGAGTTATACTATTTTACGAATTTACTTCAAAAAATATTACTAATAGTGCTTATATATATATATATATATATATATATATATATATATATATATATATATATATATATATATATATATATATATATATATATATCTTCTCATTTCATTTGAACTAAAAACGGCCACAGGTAAACACATACCTTTCTCGTGTAAGAAAAATTAATATACTTGCAAAGCATCTCAGGAGTGAAAGTTTGGTACACACGTAGAGCACCTTAGTCGCTTTCTTGCATTTCTCCTTATTTCGAGTCGTTATCGCGTAAGGTTATGTTTTTTTGGTTAAAAGAAGAACTGAAAAGTTTTAGCACGGCTATAGTGCTTTTAAATCCATTAAAGTTCTGTCGCTATCGTAAATAATGGCTTCTGAGATTGTATATATCGACGATAGCACATTTTTAATACGTCACCGACCGCCGAGCACTGTTAATCTGGTCCAGATTTTGAATTCAATCTAAAGTCAACATTTTGGAAATTGAATCCCTTCACTTCTTTGCCTTTTTATCTTAGCTTACTTTCAACTGTATTTCACAATCGTTTACATGGCTACAAGTAGATAAAAACTTGCACTGATATGATCGCTAAGGCGGTGGTCACCGCGGGGAAAATGGAACCATAAACCGGAGGCGTCACTGGCGTTAGGGAGGGTGATGCTATCGAGTATTTATTTTTCTTGGTCCATGGCCTTCGCCTAGCAGACTTGGGGAGTCCATTGTGCAGGCGAAATTGTAGACCATAGACAAAGGTGAATCACTGATTACGAAGCACCGCTATCCCCCACACAGCTGAAACGTGGTTGGCGGCGGAGCCATAGACCAGAGCTGCCACTGGGGTTAGGAATGTGTGTATATTGAGTATTATTTTCTACTGGTAAAATTAGAAGCCATAGAGAAGAGTGAACTTTATGTTCTGGAGAACCTTACGTAAGGAAAGATAGTAGCAACTATTCTCCTATCCCGCTATGGCGTGACCGAAACTAGTAGGATTGCGGACGTGTGCGATAGCGTACCCGTGACCCTCCCGGTATGCAATGAAGGTGAAAAGCCATGGTGATGTAATCGATACGAGTCCAACATAACCTGCTTAAAAATAAAATGGAAAGGGCTTGCCCTTGTTGAGCTTATTTTGAGATATTATATCTCCACGCATTTAAGAGTGGTTGAGAATATTCAGAGGAGTTGAATTGATTGAAATCAGTCAGGAGGACATTACCACATTCTAGTTAATCAACAAATTCTTTTTAATTCCATAAAAGTGGCAAACGAGCACAAATTTTTCTTTATAATAAATTGATGCTGTGGCCAATAAACACCTACATCTATTCTCGATTAGATCGATGTTATCATAAGAGACTGTTAAGAAATGCCTCGTTACCCTTAAAAATTACCTTAAAATAAAAAATAAAAGCTTCATGTAACTAAAAACTTTTAAATAGAAAGCCCTGATTTCAGAATATGATAATGATCCTTTTTAGTTCTTCAAAACAAGCTTTTACGTTTTTTTTTAACAAAAGTTATTTATTTTAATTAACAAATAAATTAAATAACTAAAGAAGGTGAAATCAATTACGTAAGAACTCTGTGAGAAAGGAAAATGATGTGTCTTACCTATAATTTGAGAATGAAAATGAGAATTTTGGGATTACTGCTGACGAAGACAGCGTACGCTGGAAGGGACGGGATCGCTCGTGATACTAGGTGAGATATATATTTTTTTATTAACTCGTCAGCTGCTGGGTATGTACACACTTAATTTCATGGCTGTTAGACGGGAAATAAAGCTGCAGTCTTCATCAGATTCGACAGCATACAAGCAACTGATTAGACGGATCTCCAAATGCATGCGGCGGGACTTAAGCAACTTCAATAAAACTAATTTTGAAGAAGCAATGGCGCGAAACCAGGGCTCCAAAGTCTTTGCCAGAGATCTGTGTACCAGAAAGAGCCAACTGTCAAGGCTGAAGATCGAATGTGGCAACATTGTATAGGCACACAGATTTTGAATGAGATTGAGAGGTTCTATGGGCAGCTGTAAATGTCATCGTTGGAGCCAGACGTTAGTTTGAGTAACGATCTGAGAGCAAGTTGTAGCCGACGCTATTTCGATGATATTCCAGACGTCAGTCTAAACGAGATTAGAATGGCTCTCCAGCACCTTAAAAGCAGTACGTTCCCAAGGGCGAGCAGCTTCTGAAAGCGGAAGGAAAACAGGTACTTGAAGTCAGAAGCTCTTTAATTTCAACCTCCGTGTTGGCACACTACTTCGAGGGCATGGAGCAGAAGTGCGGTAGTCTAGTTCTTCAAGAAAGGCGACAACGCTCTCTTGAAGAACTACAGACCAATTTCCCTTTTGAGTTTCGTCTTTAGCACACACACATATACATTTTGGCAAATTGTACAGAAGACCGAGGAGTACAATCTGTCATACGCAAGACAGAGTTCTTGCGTATGTGGACTATGAGAAAGTTTTTGATTCTGTCGAAATTGGGGCGGTGCTGCAATCCCTTTAATGGTGTCAAGTTGACTGTCAGTGTATCGAAGTGCTGAAGTAATTGTACAGCAAGACTAAGAAGGCAATCCGAGTACAGAACAAGAGTACGAAATCTATACAACTGCAGAGAGGTGAAATCAGGGTGACGTTATATCTCCGCAACTCTTTATCGTTGCATTGGAAATGTTTTCAAGTTACTGGAATGGAAAGCATATAGTATTAAGACTAATGGCGAGTAAGTCACTCACCTTCGGTTTGCCGACGATATAGTCCTTATGGCAGAATCTCTAGAAGACCTAAGCATTATGCTCAAAGACTTCAATAGTGTCTTCCAACGGATAGGTCTATCAAAAAAAATTAATATTTGAAACTGGAACCTAAAAGAGTGACTACTTTCTTTTTTATATGGGGAAATGCCTTTACGTAACTGCCTTGTTGGGGCAAGGACGGGTTATGTGACCGACATAAGCCCTATGGTGTTCCTTTCGCCGCATACTTTTTCTACCGCGACTCCAGCTAGGCTGCAGCGGAAGGGGGAGAGGACACCCCTTTCACTGCAAGCCACCAATACACATCTGATGTGGGCTTTCCAAGCCCACTCGGTGTGGGTACCTCGGGCCGGCCTTTTACCTCGGGTCAGCCAAGTGGGTTTCTCTTCGTTTACCATTGGTAACCAAGCCACGGCTACTGAGCCCCTTCCCCACGACAATACGGGAACCCGTTTTTGGTGGGAGATCACTGACTATTGGGTTTGGCTAAATTTGATAGTGGGTTTGAATTTTGTTAATTAAAAATTAAAACAAGGAATACTTTAGTAAGTATTGTTTGATATTGACTGCTATTTTATAAAATAAAATAAAATTTAAGATCGAAATTTAATTTAGCAGCAGTGGTTAAATGTTTGTACTGACGATGTACTTAATTGCTTAATTGCATTACTGGCTTTTGAAATTTTAATTGCAATCGATATTTCATGCTGTGTCAGCGGATACGAGATAGCTTCTGTAGAGATAATAGACTCTTTATTTTGAGTTTAATTAGTGTTACTTTTTACTTCATTACATTGAGGAGTACAATTAATTAAAACGTTACGAAAATAACAAAAGCAAATATGTAAATTTTGCTCTCAACCCAATAATGTAAATAAAGACTTAATTAATGCCTGAATTTTGATTCCTATATATATATATATATATATATATATATATATATATATATATATATATATATATTTTGTGTGTGTGTGTGTGTGTGTGTGTGTGTGTGTGTGTGTGTGTGTGTGTGTGTGACAAAATAAGTTTTTATATTCCTCTAGCGTGAAAATTTATTGGTGTATAATAATATATAATATTTCTACTGACGTACTTTTAAGCTTGAAGTCATTGATATACTAGGTTTTTTTTGTATATTAATGCCTGAAGTGTCATTTGATTAATCTTTATCTTTTTCAAACGTAAAATAAAGTGGGAACATAGACTTAAAAATTAAAATGATTTAAAAATTAAAATGCGAATACGTCGCACTCTTGAAGACCAGGAAGGAATGCTTCGTCAGTAAGAGAGTCTTCGGTTCTCTACACTCACTATACGAAACAGTAAATCACTATATACGTACGTACGTGTTCTGTAAAAGCATAGTCCTTACCGATCAGTTTGACACATACGTATTGCGTACGTAACCGTTGCGGCGGTATTTCTTTTATAGGAGACGGGGCAAACGAGCATACGGCTCACCTGATGTTAAGTGACTACCGTCACCCATGAACAACCGCAACTCCAGGGGAATTGCAGATGCGTTGTCGGTATTTAAGAAAGGAGTAAGCTCTTTTCTTGAAGGTCCCTAAGTCGCATCAGTCCAGAAAAATCGCCGATGGTTCTATTCTACACAACTATTCCACACAAAGGTCGTACGTGGAAGAAAACGTAACTTACATTGTTGTCTGGTGGCATGACTAAGTAATAATATAGTGGTATCGGCCATGGAGGATGGCGATGTTCATAGACAACGTTTATGCTATAATTTCCTACAAGCTTGGCAGGCGGGTTAGCTACCACAGTTTTTTAGTAGTTATCACAATATTTTTAGTTGTTATCAGAAATGTGCTTCTACCTATCTCCTGTTTCGGTTTCCTTCTATCGCCTCCTAATTTATATAGTGGTGCAGTGTTCTAGCCCATATATAATAGAAAATATAGGATAATTTATACATATAATTAAAATGTAATTTGCAGATGTCTGTAAATTTTCTATTTTTGTAACAAAATTGATTGAGAAGGACTAAAAATAAGTAATTGAATACATTTCTATCATTTTTAGAATTGTCTGTCTGTCTGTTTGTTGACGTACCTATCATATATACCAATCCCCAATTACAAATTTGTTCAATATTCCCATCAGTAGAACCAATTTAAGCAAGTTTTGTCCGTTAAGCTGATGTATGCGAACTTACAACAGCTTAAACAATCATGACATCGACATCTTTAGCGACCCCGAACGTGAATTTAAAAGAAAATGTAAAGACTTACTGTTACCTACCTTGCCAGACTAATAACTCAAAATTATTATTTATTGTAATTATTGTGATTGGATGTGGTGCTTTTACTATGATTGATTAGTTTAATTCATTTTTATTTTAGAGTTTATATAATGTTTAGTTTTTTTTTCTCTTATATTGATGTATACGCCTGTAAAGACATATCCTTTATCTAAAAATGTAGTATTTTGATTGTAACAATGTTTACTGATATTGTCGATGGTGTATCTATTTAAATAAATAAATATATAAAATACTAATTTATATCAAAATAGTCGTTAAGAAAATAGTGAAACGTATATTCGTTTTACATTTAGTCTTCGTTTTATTAAAATCGGTTTATCCTATCAAAAGTTATGATTAATATAGGTACTGAAGTGTGGGTACGAAGTATAGGTACTAATTTATTCAATGGTGGCGTTGAATGATCTAGGGCATGTTTGTAATTAAATAATGTAAAATAGTGTTCTACAATTTTATAACTATATACGGTTTATTATAATTTTCCTAATATCTCATCTTAAAGTGTTAAAACCAGGGTACAAAAAATGGTTTTTATTTGCATGGTGGTGGGTAAATTCGTAAAATGAAATTATAATAATTACAAATAATACCTACAATAGAACTTTACAAAAATCAGCACTTATTGATCATTATCTGTTTATAATTGTGTCCGAGTTAGAAATCTGACAAAAATATAGTGAGATCAGATACAGATTTTATACGTGGTAGAGCATGCTGCAATTATATTAGTAGTAGTAGCACGAAGGGTCGGCTCCGAAGGACCACCTCTCACAGAATACCAGCGTGAAATAGTAGTAATCTCTGTCGAAGGTAGAGAACCAACCCTTTTTACTGAAATGAGGCATCCATCTCACAAACAATGGAAGATAGATGTAGATGTCTATGGCCGCGCAACACTTACCACAGGTGGACTGTGTGCTCGTCACCCTATCCTATTAAAAAAAGATAAAACGGCTTTACGAGCTTTCTGGGGCATAGGGATGAAACACTGCTAAACTCTTGACTCGGGCTGCTATTGAGAATTTCTTGATAGAAAACCCAACTGATTTTAAGCCCGGTCACACATTACTTAAAGGTCACATAACTTTCCTAGGTTGAGTATATTTTAATTTCCATTTGTTTGCAGCATGAGATAAAATGTAGGTACTTACGCAATTTCATTTTTTTTGTTAGTGTAGGTACTTAGTTTTAGGTAGGTTTGGATTGTAGTTCTCACTTTAATTTTTTTATTTGTAATCAATAATTGGTGATGGTGCTTGCTTATTTAAGGCAATCTCTTATTTGTTCTAAGGAAACCAAGTATTAGCTAGAGAAATTCGGGAGAAAGTTAGGGATTACGTTATTGCGGTAACTTTGTTGCTTATTTACAAAATAAAACACAAGTGTACAGTTTGCCCTATTCGTTTCTTAGTTTGTTTGTGGGTCCGTTTACTTGTTCGTTCATTTGTTTGTCTGATTGGTCGACTAGCAGAATGTTTTTATTCAGATAAGTGTCTTTCTAAGTCTTCGCGACAGTTTAATTTACAAATAAATAATCATCATCAATAGCAAAAGTACTGATTCCACGCGAACGAATTCGCGGGCACAGCTAGTTTCATATAAAGGTAGAAGTCTTATTTACTCGTATTTTTAAAATCTGCAATAACTGTATATTATTATTTATATATTTGAACTTAAGTTTGAAATTTCGCTACTCTTTGAAAAATAACCCTGTATTAGAGTTAAGTTTATAATGAGGAGTAATCCCATTAAAGACTCCGCTAGGGCCTCAACCCACATACAAATCCTAGTAGTAATTTTAAGAAAAATAAAAAAAAAAAAAGGGTAAGCGCAGACCGAACTGCAAAATGCTCGCGCATGCTCGAGGAAAATTTTGACTACTCGACCATGCAGGCGGTATCCGCGCGCCTCCGTGAGCAAGATCCATTGAAAGTGCTCTGGGTTGCTAGGGGGGCGTGCATTACCAATTTGATGCCAAAATCCGACATTGATAGACGTATTCAATATGATCGATTGAGACTTGGTGATTATTGTCCTTTTGGCAGAAAAAGAGGAACATGAAGAACATATTAATGAAATCAATGGAAGAAACGTAGAGATTCTTTCCCAAGCATTGGCTTTTAACATACGATCGCTGTATTTTGGACTTGATATATTGTACAGACACTCAAAACGCAGCACCAAACTTATCAAATTTTCTTTGTCCATGATTCCGACTTATGTGACGCGCTTATAGGTATAAACTAAACACATATTCAAACAGTTTTTTCGCTGCGGCAATACTGAGCACGGGCGCCGGCGGTGCGAGCGCGCTCGCGCATGCTCGCACATGCATCCTGCAAGCTCGAGCATGGTCGAGCATCAAGTTTGGACGTGTATATAATTTTGCACTGTCTGTCAATAGTCTTAAAATTAATATTTTAGTGTTCTAAAAAAATGCTCTGCTCTGCTCTGCTCTTGGTGTGCGCTGACCCCTAGACCGACAACTTTCCAAAATGGCGACAACTGCCAGGATAATTTGAGATCTTATCAAGAAATGGTGCTGCCTTATTCATGTTTCATTTTTCCTCAGTTGCCTTTACATCTACGTAATGATATGGGGTAGTAGAGCAAATACAAATCATATTCTTAATTCTTCTGGTACTGAGTTCCTGAGAATGTAAAACCTATTCATAGTTATCGTTGTCGAAATAGTTCTTGAAGAACACAAGTAATCATTTACCGTTTTTAAAAAATAAGTATTTTTTGAACAACTGAATGTTTTCACGGACGTAGAAGTATTTCAATTTTCCCAAAGTCACTTGTGAAAGCGTCAAAAATATTCTTTTCCCTTTTTTGGCAAACAATCGGAAGCGGAATAAAAAGTAATTAAAGTCGCCGCCCGCTCGTGGGTTCTGGCAGATTTGTAGCTATCACCGATCACTCGATATTGGAGGTGCCACGTACAGCCAGCCAATATGGAATTTTATTTATTTTTCAACTCCTTTTATTTAAAGATTTAGTACGAGAATATACTTAACTATGTATAAACGTTGTATTAGCTAATTAACATATAATATTAATGAATGCTAAATTAACTTTTACGAGCATCTTAAGACATTGATTACCTCTGGCAGGTGGGCTTTAATAGCTACGATAGAGCTTTCCTTAATTAATGAAGTTTTAATTAAATTTAATTGTGTTCATTCATTCATTACACCCTATTAACGTTCAGTGCAGAACGTACAACTTATAAATTGCGGCATAATTAATAAATATTTGCCTGCAACGCTTGGTTTGGCAATTCGCTGATCACCGTCTTCCTAATGACTAACAGAAAATAGAACTGTTTTTTTTTTTTAAATAAAGAAATGACAAACGAGTACACAGTCCACCTGTTGGTAAGTGGATGCTGTGCTGCTGCTGTGCAGATATCTAAATTTTTACCTCAGTTAAGAATCAAAATGCAAATGCGTTGTTACCCGTGAGGACTAAGATGGAATGCCTCATTCCCAGTAAAAAGGTTTTATACCTACCTCACCACACGAAATACAGTAGCATTAAGCTCCTTGTTTACGCTAGTGTTCTATTAGAGTGTGGTCCTGCCCCGGTATAGTTGACACTTTAGTTCTTTAGCTATTACATGCGTAGAGCGTAGAGTAGTGCGTAGAGCGGTTTTTCTACGTAAATATAATTTACTTTAATTTTACATACATACATATACATAATACATAAACACTCACGCCTGTCACCCAGAGGGGTAGGCAGAGACTACGGAATTCCATTTGGCACGATCCTTCCAAATACCTCTTTCGCCTCCTTTACATCCATATATCTACGCATATATGCTCGTCGGTTAAGGGTACTTCTAACGTGGCCCCTTTTTCAAAATATCGCCAATTTGGTCGATAAACTTTTTTCTAGGGCGTCCCTTCCCGACTCGGCCGTTCACATCTGCCATATAAATTTGCTTTGTCATCTTTCGTCATTCATTCTTTCTACATGACCAAACCACCGAAGCATTCTTTTCTTGATCCTGGTCACAACATCATCTTGCATACCACATTTATCTCTTATCACGCAATTTCTCACCCTGTCATTCAGATTCAACCCTAGCATACTCCTTAAAGACCGCATTTCTACAGCATTTATTCTACTTTCGTGCTTCTTCTGCAACACCCAGCTTTCACTACCATACATTAAAGTAGGGATTAACACAGCATTATGAATTACCATACGTGCCTTTTTTGACACATCCTGGTTCTTCACAATAGAGTGTAGTGCCCCATTCACTCTATTCCCTGCATTTACTCGTCGTTCTATATCCCTATCATATCTACCATCCCTGCTAAATACACATCCCAAATACACAAACTCATCCACTTGCTCAATTAACTCTCCTTCTATTCTTATTTCACATACCGTTTTGCTTTCTTCTCTTTCAAAAACCATCACTTTCGTCTTACTTGCGTTCACTTTCATTCCCCTTTCTTTTAATTCCCAGTTCATTAATGTAACCATCATTGGCAACTCAGCCGCCGATGACGCAAATATGAGTTGATCATCGGCATACAAAAGGCATTTGACGGTTAACTCGCCCATTCTTAACCCACATTCTTCATCTCTCAAAGTTTGCAAACACCTGTCCATAAATAGGTTGAACAGCCAAGGGGAAGCTACACAGCCCTGTCTGACACCTTTTTGGATGCCAAACCAGTCTGAGTAGACCCCATTGATCCTGACACAAGCGCTAGAGTCCCTATAAAGAGACCTTAATGCCTGTATCAAACCAGCGCTCAACCAATATGAGTTCAGTGTTTGCCATAACACATTCCTGTCCACTCTGTCATAAGCCTTTTCCAAGTCCATGAACGCACAAAAAAACTTTCTGGTTTTTGGCCAAAAACTTCTCCGCAATCACGCACATGGAAAAGACTTGATCTGTACACCCCATTCCCTTTCTAAAACCCGCTTGCACATCCCAAATTTTTCCATCAGTTTCTTTCATAACTCTTTCAATTAACACCTTAGCATACAGTTTACCCACAATACTAAGCAAGCTGATTCCACGGTAGTTTTTGCAGTCCTGCTGTGACCCTTTTGCTTTATATATTGTTACTATAACTGCTTTACACCAGTTATCCGGTACCCGTTTTAATTCCCAACATAAATTAAACAAGGTGTACAGCAGGCCTGCCACCACTCCCTCTCCAGCCCTTAGCATCTCGAGTGATACTCTATCATATCCAGCTGCCTTACCTGCTTTCATGCTTTTCATTGCTTTCATTATTTCATCTACACTTATCTCCATACCCCTTTCCACTTCTTTCGGAATTTCTAGTTCATTTAATTCAGACTCTTCACTCATAAACACGCTTTCAAAGTATTCCTTCCATCTGTTTAAATTCGAAGCTTCATCATTCAGAATACATCCATTCTCATCTCTTATAGCATTCATTATAGGCTGTTTTGTATTTCCCCTGGCAGTTCCTACGAGTTTCCAGAACATTTTTAATTTGCCTAGAAATTATCAGATATCCTTCTATCATTCTTATCCGTTCTTTCTTTCTTTTTCCTTTCAACAACTTCTTTTACTCTCTTATTTAGACGTCTAAATTCTGTCCTTTTTTCAATCTCATCATTCATACCAGAAGAATTACCAGCTTTGGTTGCTAGTAAATCTAACCATGCTTTCTTCTTTGATTCAACTTCCACCCGTACCTCATCATCCCACCACAACGTATTACTTTTCCTTTCATTTGTTCTCTTACTTACACCACATACTTCGGTGGCGGCATCCACCAAACCTTTCTTAATATTATCCCACACAGTATTCAAGTCTAAATCATTCATACACAACTCATTCAAACATCTAATATTTCCTCTCAGTCTACATTTATACTTCTCTTTCACATCTTCATCTTGTAACTTCTCTATTCTTATACGCTGTAACGCAGTGGTAGACACAGATGTCCGATGCCGCCAACGCTTGAAAAGACCATTAATTCGACATAAGACCAATTAATGATCCGTCCCTACGTTGGACCCCCGGTAAACCCTTGTATCTACGACTGCGCTTCTCATTCTTTCATCCACAATTACGAAATCTATCATGCTTCCATCATCACCTCTTTCCCGTGTATACATGTGAATCTTCTTATGACGAAAAAAAGTATTCGTCACAAAAAGATTCTTTTCCACACATACGGTGAGGAGGTCTTCACCATTCTCATTTATAATTTCATCACCAAACGTTCCCAATATCCTATACCAGACTCTTCACCCCAACCCTTCCATTAAAGTCTCCTAACATAATAATATTTTCATTTTCCTTACATTTTGTCAACACCATCCTTACCATGTCCCAAAACTGCTCTCAGATGTAAGTGGGCTTAGACATGTCTGGGGCGTACACCCCTAGCAGGAACAGCTTCTTTAAGCCCACTTTCGTTCGTATCCATAGCAGCCTCGGGCTTACACATTCATACTCTTTCACACATTGACCCATTCTTTCTGAAAGGATGAAACCGACTCCCTGGCATGCCCGTTCGGTTTCGTCTACACCAGACCAATACGCGGTATACGTGCCATGTGCAGTTGCATCCTTTCCCTTTCGTTTCGTCTCATTTCACACATAACACATCTATTCCTCTGTCATTCGTCATTTCGCATACTTCATCCATCTTATCATTCATTTCTCCACATACATTCAGCGTAGCCAGACGGGGTTCCGCAATCCACTTTTCGCCCCTTCGGGAGACGGAACGTGACGGGTGGTGAACCTCGTCGCCGGTTTTTCTCCCGGAGATCTTCGACACCCCTGCCCCATTGAAGGGGCGCCGGGAACTCGGGGCCATTTCTTTTATTTTCTGAGTCATGGTGCGAACAAGGGGTGGTGGTAGATTTTACGCCGCTACCATACGGCGAGGAGCCGAGTCTATTTTTTCGGCTTTATCGCTCGTTTAGCACCACCTGGGGGACACGTGTAGGGTGGGCCTAAAGGTTAGGTGGTCGAAGCCTACGGACGCGAGCGACTCATCCCCCATTTTAATTTTATAGAAATAAATGTGTTGACCATAGCCTACTCACGTGCCTTCGATCGAAGAAATATATATTTTGAAGTACTTGAAACCTTGGTATCTAATTAGTGAAAATTGCTAAGCCTTGGCAAATAATTCCTATTTTAATTCATATCCCTATTTACTAATTTGTTTAGGTTTTCTTAAGAATTAATCATTACAGTCCATCAATAATCCACTTCTGAAAATAAGCCTCCAATATAGATCGCTAAAAACCACAGCACTGAGTCACTTGTGGCCATCCATCTCAGCAGGTCTTTACTCCCTGGGAGTCGCCAACACTTCGCTTGCCAGTACGAGGCGCTGCCACTAGAGAAATTTTCTTTCTGATTGTTTATTGTTAGGACTATAACGTCTGCCCGTTGTCAGATTACTTTACAACATAAACTATTCTTTTCTCCTAGTTGAATTTAACAACATAGGTATTACAAGGTATGATCGGAAGCTATTTGATGCGCAGCTGAGAGCTTTTTCGTAACTAAAACTGTGCCACATCAATAGGTTTTTTATCCACGATGGGATTTGCCGCGACTCAACAAAGTTGGCCGATTCCGTCGATGCTCCCAAAATTATTATTGAAAGAACGGATTCAATTTAACCGTAATTTATAACCTTTTACTAAAATTTATATGGAGCTTAACCTGTGATAAAATATGCATTATGAAAGAAAATTTCTCTATAGTAATATAACCAAATACTCTGTTATTTTTGATGATTATGTATGAGTACCAACCGAGAACACATTCCACCTGGTTGATGGTTAGATAAAGCTGTGGCCCATTAACTTTGTAATGCTGTGGGCAAAAACTATTGTGAACTAAAATTAGGCTGTATCTACCCCGAAGACTGAGATGGAATGCTTCTTAACCAGTAAAAATACAGCCATAGCTACTTTTTTAAACAAAAATTAAAGTTACAACCATTACATATCCCGCTCCGCTGCTAGGCACAGGTCTTCACTATTTTATTACGAGACGGGACGAACGAGCATGTGGATTATGGTAAGTGACTACCTCCACCCATGAACAACTGCATCATCAAGGGAATCGCAGATGCGTTGCCGGCCTATTAATTAAGAGTAGGCTCTTTTTTTGGAGGTCCTTAAGCTGTATCTGTCCGAAAAAACTGCTGGTAGTAGACGATTACAAGGAATTTGTGTAAGGAAGAAAACTCCTTTTAAATCACACAGTGGTGGACCGCCAATCATTCAGGTGATATGGAAGGTATTTCGAGTTTTATCGTGATGTGCGACGGTGAAATTGAGTGGTTGGAATTGGTCCAAACAATTCCTCTGAGAAAATCATGTGATAGATACGATAGAATAAGCAAAGAGATGCAACCTCTCTTCATAGCGCCAGTAAGTCAAACCGATTGGAATGAGCTTGGTCACCGACTATTGGAATCGATTTACACTGGATGCAATCAAATGAAAGGAACTGGCACTGGGTGCCACGGCCCGGAGATGGGAACAGTTTTCCAAGTGAGGCCGAATCTGCACCTTGTGAAGTTGCAGGCGGTGTGCCGGCAAGAAATGCTATCCCGCCCAACTGAGCACGCCAAGTTTTATAGAAGCCAATTTGACCTTCCCTTCCAAGTGACCACGAAACAATTTCCTGGGAAACCCATAGGAACGAAGCTTTGAAAGAAGCGCTTTATGCCAATGTAGCGGCGCTGTCGTCGCCGCCACAAGCGAAAAAACACACCGAAGCCTAAATCGCGCTATCAACATTCCGAATCATAAACAGTATATATAGAAAATCTCCGAACTATCACATGGAGTGTTCGCCGCTCCCCGGGCATAACACCTTGCCCGGCGGGAGATCTCACATTTTCCTTCCACGGCCACAGTGGTGACCCCGACGTGATCTGAACACGCAACCAACAACCTTTCGGAAACTTCAAGCTTCATTATCGTCATAGAGTACCCCACCCATTTGCTCCCGAGCAGATATCATCTGCAGTCTTCATATCCTGCAAGTCATCTAGCTTCACAAGGTTCATCGCAGCACTGGAATAATAATGCTTCCTGTTCCTTCAAGCTACTCTCTGCGCTATACAGTGTTCGGCACGGCTCTGAGCCTTACTGCTCGCCTCTGCTTCACGGCACTCTCGCAGATTACTTGCCTTCTTTTCGACTCACCGCAGACTACAAGGCAATCCACTGGCACTTGCACATTCGTCGGCAACAAGGCTAAACTATCGACCTCCGGTTTGAGCAGGGGGGTGATGTAGCGGCGCTGTCGTCGCCGCCACACCAAACCCGATCGAAGATCTACGTTATGTCCGAAAAATCGTCAAATCCTCCCCCTTAGACTCGACCGCTTGCACCCATTGATGTAGTAGGCAACTAAGAAGATCACAAGCAGTGCGACCCTGATGGAAACCATACTGGCGGTCACTAATCAGCTAGTGCTTCTCAAGGTACCGCATTTTTATTTATTTTACTGGCATTGCTACTTATTATTGCTGGCAGTTAATAATGCACTCCATTATTTTCGAGATTAAGAAGGTATATAAAAACCCATACCTATAACTGGTGAAGAATCGAAAGCAGACAACATGTTATCATATTTCAAACTCATTAGTTGTCATTACAATGTCCTCGAAGGAAATTTTTGGTCGCGGTAGCTAGTCTCAACGGAGACTAGCCATCTGCGCAGGACAGAATTACAGTGCACAAGTGTCAGCGCAAACACACGTGTACTCTCTTTTTACTTACTCTCATAGTCCGATGGGCCCACAGAAATCTAAAGATTCCGTTCCATCCACACAAATTATTTAGATTTCTGTGGATGAGTAAGAAATCCAACACCACCGGAGAAAGACCAACAGCTTTAAGTGATTTTAGAGGTAGGGGATAACTTCCTGCCTCGGGAGTGCTACTGAGAATTTCTCAAGCGAAAAACATAGTATCTGGTTTGGACCCGACTCGGGATTTGATTACTAAACCAATGAGGCAATCACTTTGAGAAATAATATGATTTACTCATTACCAATAATAAGGCTTTAGGGTTCATGTCCCCTATCACATGAAATCATTAACTTTGTTTATAAATTTGTTCTTTAAGAGCGTGTTCCTTTCAAGAAAGACTTATCGTACATAAACGCTCAGCACTCACCGAAACGAGCTAAGGTATACTATTGGGCATAGCGTCATCAAATTATTTTTTTTTGTTCTTAGAGTCCACACCGTCTATACTGAAAATCCTAGAACTAGACGTTTATAATACTGGCCGAAAATTCTAATTCAATGATCATTAATATACGAGAGCCACGGCACTCGCCAAAACGAGCTCAGTTTTACTATGGGCATACCGTAAAAATGCAGTTTTATGTCTCCGCCGCACTGGATGGATGTTGCTTTTTTATTCCTACTTCACGGCTGTCAAAGTGCCTTTTTCTGCAAGTCACGCGATAGTGAGATTTTACTACTGTAACAGAAACATTAATCTCTTACCAAGGGTTTCTTTTGTATAAAATTAGAGTGACAAACGAATTCATTTACACATATTCGGTTTCCGTTAATTTTCTATAGAATAGCAAGCAAAGCAACAAACGAGTCACACAGTCTACCTGATGATCAATGGATACGGTGGCCTATAAAAATTTATATATATCTTCGATTAAGAAATAAAAATGCAGATGTGCTGTCACCCCTAATTTTTAAGATCTTTCGCTGCCAGTAAAAAAAGGTGTTCGGTTTTGTGTGCACGAATACTCATTATAAGAAATATAACGGCACCAATAAGTTGCTATTTTACGCTGGTATTCTGTGAGAGTGTTATCCTTCCCCGGTCGAGATGAGTCATTCGTGCAACAGGTATGCCGCATGATGGTAATTGGCTATTTATTTATTTAAAACTACTTATACACACGTGGTATATAGGCGGACTTAATGCCAAAGGCATTCTCTACCAGTCTAATTTGGGGTAATACAGAGATAGTATGAAGTAGGTGTAGTAAAAACTTAATATGAGAACATTAAGCTAAAATAACAAAAATTTCGTAATACATGGAAATAAAATACATAAGATATACGCCACAAAAAATAGTAGAAAAATTTTTATGCGATAGAGAGAACGCAGGGTACCGGTGACTTTCTGGCTAACGGTTATTGCTTGGGCTTTCCAATTCAATTGGCAAAAAGTGGAATCAATTAATAAACCTAGATCCTTCACAGTAGAACACAATTGAATTTCAGTTCTATAAAAAAAGATAGGAGGTACTGTACTACTGTTTGCAATCTATGGATCATCCTACGGCTACCAATTATAATGGACTGGCACTTCGAATGGTTGACCATAAGGCCAAACCTGTCAGATTAGTTCTTAATGTACTCAAGTCAGAATAAAAATAATATTTTTAATTCAACATAGAAAAGAATACTTAATGAATATTATTGATACTATATAAAAAATAGACCAGCTGAGGTCTTGCGGGTTTTTCGCAGTACATAGATTTTTCCTAACTATTTGTAAAGCATAAATGACTTTATTCATTAAATTCTCAAAGTATTCTTTATTCTGTTACAAAGAGCCGCGTGTGCTATGAAGCTGGGATGACCTTCTACTTCACAGTCAATGTGAAATCAATGAAGGTATCGTTTGAATTTATGAAGTTAGTGGCAAAAAAGAGAAACTTAGTGAGGAAGTCAGCATTTCATAGAATAACAATATAATAGTTATCTGTCAATAGACCTTCGAGCAATGTGGCGATCTCTTTATTCCCCCCAATAATCTCTCAAGCCTGTGCCCAGCAGAGCTACAACTGAGAGATTTCTCAACTCTTCAAAGTTGAATTTTTTTAAACTTGGATACGATTCTTGTAATAAAATAAATAAATAATTCTTGTAATGAATATATATTTAAATGTTCGGTTTGAGATCGAATTTCCACAGTAGTATTTTGGCGTAGTTTCGACACACTCGTGAGGTTTTTACGAGTGGCGACAGTGATAAGAATTGTTAATTTTATAGTAGAGCCGCTGCCCAGACGAAGGCATCGCTATTTTATTCACTCGTCCAGTTTGAATGAGTGCTTAGTACTGGATAAATTCCTGAAGTCAGTTCTTTTACTATATATATATATATATATAATAAAAGTTACAAATGAACATACGGTATTTATAATGGTAAGCGGCTACTGTTACTCATGGAATGGATCAGGGTAGTATAAAAAAAAATATATCTGTTCTGTGTTAAGTAAATTAAGAATAAATAAATAATAAAATGAGAACTACATCAGCTTAATAACTATGGACACATTTGTTGATCTTTGTAGAGTTCTTGCAACTAATTTATTTACTTATGTGCTCCTAAATTTGTGGAGTACAAATGATTTTACTGCGTTTTTGGATATTATAACTTTCTGAGATACAGGTTACTGTATCTCAGAAAGTCTAGAGTCACACGTGATGAGAGCGTAAGCAATCGTTAGTCGATGGGAAGTTTTTTTTATAGGATAAGGGTGACAAACGAGCACACAGTACACCTGATGATAAGTAGATGCTGTGGCTCATAGACATCTACATTTAACCGCGATTAAGAATCAAAATGCAGATGCGTTTTCACCCTTGAAGACTAAGATGGAATGCCTCGATTCTAGTAAAGCGGGTCTCTAGTTCTCTACACTCATCATACGAAACACAGCAGCATTAAGCTGCTATGTTAAGCTGGTATTCTGTGAGAGCGTGGTCCTTCCTCGGTCGAGTCGACCTATTCGTACTACAATCATAATATAGCTGCAGCGTGGCTCTACAACGTATCGAATTAAGTCAATTTACGATATTACATATAGTACTGAAGAACATAAACATAAATACATAAACACTCACGCCTGTCACCCAGAGGGGTAGGCAGAGATTACAGACTTCCATTTGGCACGATCCTGACATACCTCTCTCGCCTCCTTCACATCCATACACCTCCGCATACATGCTCGTCGGTTAAGGGTACTCCTATTTAATAGGAAAAGGATGACAAGAATCCACCTTCCAAAACCTACACCTCTTTCTATAAATTCTACCCTGTAGAATTTGGTCCGTTTTCAATAAATCGCCAATTTGGTCGATAAATTTTCGCCTAAGACGTCCCTTTTCGCCTCTGCCATTCACTTCTACAACATAAATTTTCTTTGTCACTCTTTCCTCATTCATTCTTTCCACATGACCAAACCACCGAAGCATTCCTTTCTTAATCCTGGTCACATCATCTTGCAAACCACACTCTTCTCTTATTACACAATTTCTTACCCTGTCATTAAGATTCAGTCCTAACATACTCCTTAACGACCGCATTTCTACTGCGTTCATTCTACTCTCGTGCTTCTTCTGCCAACCCAACTTTCACTACCATACGTTAAAGTAGAGACCAACACAGCATTGTGAATTGCCATACGTGCCTTTTTCGACACATTTTGACTCCTCACAATAGAGTGCAGGGCCCCATTTACTCTATTTCACGCATTCACTTGTCGTTCTATATCCTTATCATATCTCCCATCCCTACTAAATACGCAGCCCAAATATACAAACTCATCTAATTGCTCGATACTGAAGAAATCTGTCCTAATACGGTTAAATTTACTATAGGAATGTGAAATAAAGGTACGTATATTTTTTACTACGTGATAAAATTTTGCCAAACAGAATGAGCTGATACCACCGTCATACCAACATACTATAGTATATAACAATATTCCTCGTTAGAATAGTGCTTTTTACATAAAAGGGGCTAAACAAGCATGCGGATAACCTGATGGTAAGTGATTATCTAGCTGAAGATTCGTTTGAATTTAGTTGTAAGCGTTTAATAGCAATAGCAACTTAGTATTGGTCAGAATGTTAAATTGTTTATAATAATAATAATAATAAGCTGGCTCTGGAAGCGACAGCATGTGAACCGCCAGCCGAGTGCGATGTGCTGTTCAATCACCCAGCAGCCTTTCGCATTCATCATCCCAACCAGGTTGCTTGGTGTTCGCAGGGTCTTCGCATGCCCAGCAATCGGCACCCGCTACTGGTGGAGAACGCTACATGCGATGTACAATCATAATGAATACCAACGCATTGCGGGCGTATTTTAGGGTAAAAGGGGGAGAAGTTGGATGTTTTGCGTATCGGGCTAGTATGCATCGTCTTTTTGCTAAGCTGAAGCTATCTATAAACGTCACAGAGCAAAACTTGGCAGACCGAGTTCGGTATATCTTGCGCTAAAATATATTTGATGGCTCCGAACTCGAACGACTACGACGTGAGGCTATTCCCACATCAGATGAAAATACTGCGGCTGATGATGCGGCGCCACAAGTTGCTGAGCAACCCCCACTTGTGAATGCCGCCGTAAATACCCCAGTTGTGGTTGATTCAAATGATGATGGAGCAGTCGTCGAGGAACTAGAACTAAAACAAATGAGGAGTACATTGAAACGCACTCACTTGATCAGACCACCATCATAGGCTACATTACAACTTACCATCAGGTGCGATTATCGTCAAGCGCTGGCTTAGAATAGTAAAAAAAAGTATTCGGCTCGTATAAAGCTGGTGCTGGACATGGGTGTCTTCTTTCTTAAAAAGGAAGAGATAGTTACGGTTGGCAGACGGATTGACGGTCGCTGTATCATTTGTCTTGCAATTTTGAAGCTACTTCATACGACATTAACGAGGTAGTTATACATTCATCTGTCGTAATCCGTGAAGATTTTTCTGAAATTTTTCGTAGTCTCTTCAGACACTCACTGGACAAAATGAGGGGATGGAATCTAGCGGCCACCATGCGGAATACTACTTATTCCAATGATCTTAATATCTTCAATATAAAAGAAAAATTATTAAAGCATAGTATACTATTATGTCTCAGTTCTGGACACAGGTCTTCTCTCATTTCCCCCGTTCTGTAACAATGACTGTTGGTGGATTTCACATATTTTCGAAATACATATTTTTTAAATATCTAAGTCTTCCTAAACCGCCGCGCACGTGGTTAAGCAGAAATTAAACTCGAATATGATAGAACACAATAATTATAGGAACTTTATTTATTCGATAGTTACAGGATGAGCTAAGAATAAATTTCTAAATTAACAATATAAGAGTACAATTGGAATGTTTATTAGAAATAAGTTATAAATCAATAAATAAAAATTAAAAGCCAATCTACTGAAAACTACTCGCAAACAAAACTCATAAATTTCGCCCGCTATAGTGCGAAAAATACTTCGCATTGGTCGTCGATTACTTTGTTTTCTCCGATCTGGGATTTTGCTCCCTACAGTTGGTTTGTGTCGAAAGCTTTGTAGATAACATAGCACAGAATTTCGTTTTCTTTAATCTCATTTAAAACTCGGTTTGCTACAATAGCTTATTCTTAAAATTCAAAGCAATACAAAATATAATAAGATTTGCAGTAAAGGAAAATAGCAGTAGGCTTATAAAAATCATGTCAGTGTCCCTTTCATTTGTGTTATTTTAAAACTTCTCTGTTCTTTTAAACCGTTATATAAAATGGTAAATGGAAAATGATAGTGGTGATAAATCCTCTAATGCAGTAAATTGGCTTTAACCAAACGGCAAAAAAAATAAAAAGCGCCCAAAATACTATGTGGGATTAAAAGTTTAGATTTGACAAAGTTACTTGCTATATTAAAGCTTCGAAACAAAGAACCAAATCCCCTGCGACTAACCTGTCGGAATAGTTGCAAATTTAATCAGTGCGCGCTGCACGCTGCAATTTCAACGAATATACAAACAATATTTCATTATTTGCCGGAATCACGCACTCTCTCTTACAAGCTTTGTCAGTCGTAGTTTGTGTACTAATATGCTCGCTGCGAGCATATAACAATATCAAAAATACTTACTTTAGTGTAATCGAACCTGCTTATTTACTTACTTAAGAAGCTGCAAGAAATTTTAAGGATTAGGATGTGAAAAAATTAAAAAATGTCAAGTCCCACTGTTGGTTAAGAGCCTGCTCTTATTCCTGAAATGGTTTGCGTGTTGGCGAATTTTAAGTATCTTCGAAACATTTTATATTAAAATAATATTTTTGTCTATAGTTGATTGTATATTGCATTAAAAATCAGACGAGGGAAATTATTAAATCGTAGCTTTTAAATAAGCGGCAACTAGTAATCGCCATAGTTTACTCAAGATGTTTTCGTTCACCACCGAAAACGTGGTAAATTAACAATCTGCTTACGTAACCTTTGAAAATCACAGAGAGCGCCCAGCCTGTGATCTACTAGGGTATTAGTTATGTTAAATAATATGATTTTAAATTTGTGATAATACTTTTACAAATATCCAACCAATACTCCATTTTGTATAAAATCCATAGAATATGCCGTAAGTAGGGCGCCGATAATAATAAATTATTTTTGTTATTATTAAAACGATGTACCTGATTGATTATAAATTAAAATATTACATATAATATTTATATAGACTATGATATTATTTAAAAAGTGAAGTGGGGGGGTTAAAAATATCTAATATTCCATATCCGTTTCGTTAGATGGTGAAAAGTGACAGAGGGAAACTGAAACATCAGATGGACAGCAGTATCTTTCTGATAACAGCTCAAATTTATTTAAAAAAAACTGGTTGATAACCGCTCAATTCACTGGTCATATACTAATAACGTATATTATAAAATACCAAGATTTTTTTACGGGACTATCGTAAAATCCGTTCTTAGTGAATGTGTGTGTACATTGAGAAAAGAGTAACTATACTGAATTCAAGCCATTCGGGTGTATAGTTTTAGAGATATCGTGATGAGTCAGTCAGTCAGTAATATCAGTCAGTATATATATATATATATATATATATATATATATATATCACAGCGTACATGAATATGGAGTGGTATGATGGACAGATGGACAGAAAGGAAGATTAGGTTATATTTGGCAAATAAAGTAAAATGGAAAAAAAGGAAATCAGTACGTGGTTTCTTCTAAAAATACTTCCACGAAAAATGCAACACCAATACGGGAGAGCCACACTGCAGTGTATTTATGGCTGCAGCACGAGTTGGTCGGCTCGACCAGGAAAGGATCACAGCACAGGATACCAAAATAAAATAACAGTAAAACTCTGCTGTCTTTTATATAACAAGTGTGGGAAATCAAAGAACATTTTTACTGGTATCGATATATTCCATCTTAGTCCTGACATGTAACAACGCTCTCGCAATTTGATTGTTTATTGATGAATTAATCGATGGTATACTTGTTTGTAGACCACATCATCCACTTTATCATCAACATGTCAAACTTACTTCTATATTAAAATATACTTTTATATTTTATTTCTTCCAAACAAAGGTATGCACTTTATTTCCACAAGCAGTACTAAAACTAACATTAAGCGCGTCCCGCAATTCGACGTCTTCTCCCGCAAGGACATGCAGTTAAAAACTTTCCGACGATAATGTAAGCGCAATGTGTTTTCTGCGGAGCGACAGATCTCCGTCACGGAGACTAATTTAGTTGTAAATACGCTGAATTAGCAAACTTTGTCTGAAAGACGTAATATAAATTTGTAATATTTAGATGAACGGGGGAAGAATCATTTATTGTTCGGGTATTAATCATTTGTTTGTTTACTATGTTTTTTTTTGCAAGCGGTAAAAGAGAATCTACCATTTCTTTATTAGATAGTGGGAAGCGGTTTCATCAAATCTGCAAGACGTTTGCTATTGCGATTTACTACAATATTCAACAAAAGCCTGAGAAGAACTATTGAGTTGTTAACGCTTTAAAGAATAATACGTTACGCCAATTTTCGTGCATAATCATGCTAGAAAGATTTTATTAATTTCAACAGATGATCGTTAAACAATCCCGTTTATGTCTGAAGTAAAACATTTAGAACGTCGACGGACAGCACTGTCAAAGATACTCACGTCTACCAAGTGTGATGATAAAAGCCAATCTTCTATACTTCGCGAGAGGCATACTCTGAGCTGTGGTGTGCTGTGGTGTGAGAGCTGTGGACTTTCATAGGCTGATTATATGTTAGAGTGTGGTACCTACTGAGAATGTAATGTCGTAAAATTAAATGAGTAAGTGGTAGGTGACAAGTTGTTAAGTATCAATATTTATTTATTCATAAATTTATTATAAACTGATATATTATAATAAACCTATGTACACTATACATTATTTATTCTAGTAAAACATAAAGTGAAAATTCTAATGAACTTAGAAGACCGCAATGAAGATCCTCCGACATTGTAAGCTGAAAATGTGTTAAACTAAATTTAACTTTCGGTAACGACGCTTTGTGATCTCTCTTTCAACCCGCTGTCATTGTAAACGATGAAAATGATTACTTTCTGCAACAGAGTTACTAAAGGAACAACAATTTGTAGAATAGATTTAGTTTATTTTTTTAGACAACTAATTCGGGAAAAGAGTTCATAAAGTCTCGTCAACTGGTATTGAATTGTTATGTTCTTGTAAGGTGCGGTAACACCGAAGCAGAAAGTTTTTCTTTAAAACGAAAACTTTGTAAATACCTGGAGGTGCCGATGAAAGCAAACTCCAGTTCCCTTTGTATTTGAAAAATATTTTACTTAGAATCTTTTGTGCCTCATAGCATTTTCCAGTACGAACTGAAATATTTCTTGATTAAAAAATTATAACGTTATTACCCGGCTACGGAACAGCCAAAAGGAGGGTTATGATAAAAGAACGCATAGCACTACACTAACTATGTATGTGTGTTAATCATTTCTCTCAGATCTCCTAAAGTACTCGTCGTATTTTGTCAAACTTAGTGTGGTATCTTCGGAAGCGTTGTTTCTTACGATGGTTATATTATACACAATTTATAATATGATGTAACATAGAACCTATCATGGTGGCTTATTGCGGACTAAAAATAATACCAAAGACCTGCCACACGAAAACCGATTTACGATTTTTTTTAAGTTCTTTAATTTTGATCTTTGATTGTAATATAAGGAAAAGGTGTCAATGAGAGATAGATGTGTAATGTGTTGATGTCTGTCTAGGACTTTAATAAGATTTCTCTCCTATTCTCTACTTAATACTAGTATATATTGCCGTGGCACATAGCGCATTGAGAAAGTGAGAAAGGTGCACTGAGTACAAAGGCGAGGCGTGTTGTATTACTGTGGTGAAGACTTCTTTAAGTCTTTAAGAAAGATAAAACAGAAACAACGGCAAACAACGTGCGAACTATCGACGGAACAAAAGTCATAAATTGTTGCTTGCTACTTCAAGAATAGTTTGTAAGCCTTGTCGATTGTTTTCTTTTATCTGGTAATGATTATTTTTTTGGTATTGAGCATTATTGTATTGCAAAAATCAAATAATGTCTAATGTGTTTTTATAGTTAATTTCACTCTTATCATAAAAGTATTATGTTATTAGTTACTTTATTTCAAAATAGACGTTACAAAATTTTTTATGTGTATATCATAATCCTATACCTTTAAACGAGCAATTCTTGAATAAAAAATATATATATATATATATATATATATATATATATATATATATAATCGGAATCTCGGAAACGGCTCCAACGATTTTCGTAAAATTTTGTGTGCAGGGATTTTCGGGGGGCAATAAATCGATCTAGCTAGGATTAATTTTTAAAAATGTCTTATTGTCCGTGTTTTTAGGCAATGAAAAACTGCTACAATATCGTTAGAATAAGAAGGTAAATTTTGACAGTTTGTTAGTGATTACAAATAGCTTAATTGGTGTATTAGGCGGCCACAAAATCGTAATACCATGGTTCGAGCCAGACCGACCGACTGACTTTTTTAATTTTTTTTTCAAGTTCCTTACTTTTTTGAGAAAATCTATTTTTTTCGAGCCTTTTTTTTTAGTATTTTTTAAAAACACGAAAATTTGAATTAAACTAATGGCACTCATGATTTTTTATTCAAATAACCAGTTCAGTTTTTTTTATTATGTCACTAAGGTCAAAAAATATTATTCGTATTTCATCAGTATGTAATTTGTATCTAAATATAATTTCCAAAACACACGAATTAAAAAAAACCGAGCGAAAAAAACCTCTATAACCGAGCTATAAATAGCTCGGTCAACCGGGTACTAAAGAAAAAAATCCTTCAATATAATAAAAATATATATTAAATATAGTTCATAAAGTTATTGACGTTCTCATATTAAATATTACTTTTATGTTGCAGCCAGAGGGTTTTAGGGCAAAAAATATCCGCCGCGCTGCCCCAATGCGTGTTTGGCGAACTTCTTACATATTCGCAAATATTTTTTCTTACTTCTAAGACATACAGGTTTCATCTCGATGTTTTATTCACCGTCAAGTACGTGGTAAATCAGCACTTAAAATAGCTAATTTTAAGTGCTGATTTACCACGCACGCATTAATTAACAATTTCATTGGTGCCAGTGGGGATCAAAACCGGGTTGCTCGCGTAGGTACTGTAAATTTACTGCGAGTACTTCGCCCTTTAGCTACTACGGCATCGTCATTAAAATAACAGCCTATAACGGTTGAACATAGTCATCTCGCACAGACCGGTACATTTGCCATAGTGACCTCTTCGCAAGCGTGCTGACAACCGTATTTTTTTATTATTTTCTGTTGTTATCTCCGGTTTCAGTTTGCCCTATGTCGTCCCTTACCAACCACTCCACACTCTAAACCTTCATACCCTATGGGTACCCACGGGGTATTTACATGGGACGCAATGGAATCCCCATTATTCGCTAGTACACGGAGGCGTAGAAGAATATAATATTTTAATAATGGACAATATATTTCTTTACCTATTTTGATTGACAGTAAAATTTATTTTGGAGAGGGACATATTTGATTTTGATTAATTTAGGCTGCAACTTTTGTGAAAAATGCAACGAAAATAAAAGCTGACGCAATACTCCGCAGCGAAAAAGAAATATGTATCTCAACAGGAAAATGTACAGCCAAACTAAAATAATTTGCAGTAAAAGCCGATGGGATGAATGCTTGAAGAGAAAGATGTAATGCACAATGAAATTGGTTTGTATTCGATCAAGGAATACATTATGAATTTGTTCCATTTTGGTCTGAGACATATAGATCCTATGTTTACATATACATAAACACTCACGCCTGTCACCCAGAGGGGTAGGCAGAGACTACAGACTTCCATTTGGCACGATCCTGACACACCTCTCTCGCCTCCTTCACATCCATACATCTATGCATGCATGCTCGTCGGTTAAGGGTACTCCTAATTTGGCCCGTTTTCAATAAATCGCCAATTTGGTCGATAAATTTTCGCCTAGGACGTCCCTTTCCGACTCTGCCATTCACTTCTGCAACATAAATTTTCTTTGTCACTCTTTCCTCATCCATTCTTTCCACATGACCAAACCACCGAAGCATTCCTTTCTTAATCCTGGTCACAACATCATCTTGCAAACCACACTCTTCTCTTATCACACAATTCTTCACCCTGTCATTCAGATTCAGCCCTAATCTACTGCATTTATTCTACTCTCGTTCTTCTTCTGCCACACCCAACTTTCACTACCATACGTTAAAGTAGGGACCAACACAGCATTGTGAATTGCCATACGTGCCTTTTTTGACACATTTTGACTCTTCACAATAGAGTGCAGGGCCCCATTTACTCTGTTTCCTGCGTTCACTCGTCGTTCTATATCCTTATCATATCTCCCATCCCTGCACCCACGATACGCAACCCAAATATACAAACTCATCTACTTGCTCGATCAACTCTCCATCTATTCTTATTTCACATATCGTTTTACTTTCATTTCTTTCAAAAACCATAATTTTCGTCTTACTTGCGTTAACTTTCATACCCCTTTCTTTTAATGATCTGTTCATTAATGTAACCATCATTTGCAACTCAGCCGCCGACGACGCAAGAATAACTTGATCATCATTCATCACAAAAGGCATTTGATGGTTAACTCACCCATTCTTAATCCGCATTCTTCAACTTTCAAATTTTGCAAACAACTGTCCATAAATAGGTTGAACAACCACGGGGAAGCCACACAGCCCTGTCTGACACCTTTATGGATGCCAAACCAGTCGGAGTAGACCCCGTTGATCCTAACACAAGCACTAGAGTCCCTATAAAGAGATTCCAATGCCTGTATCAAGCCAGCGCTCAACCCAAATGAGTTCAGTGTTTGCCATAGCACATTCCTATCCACTCTATCATAGGCCTTCTCCAAGTCCATGAACGCACAAAAAACCTTTTGGTTTTTGGCCAAAAACTTCTCCGCGATCATGCGCATGGAGAAGACTTGATCTGTACATCCCATTCCCTTTCTAAATCCCGCTTGCACATCCCAAATTTTTCCATCGGTTTCTTTCATGACCCTTTCAATTAGTACCTTGGCATACAATTTTCCCACGATGCTAAGAAGGCTGATACCGCGGTAGTTTTTACAGTCCTGCTGCGACCCTTTTCCCTTATATACTGGGACTATCACGGCTTTGCACCAGTCTCCCGGTACCCGCTTCAGTTCCCAGCATACATTAAACAAGGTGTGCAGCAGGCCTGCCACCACTTCCTCTCCAGCCCTTAGCATTTCGAGTGAAACTCTATCATAACCGGCAGCCTTACCTGCTTTCATGCTTTTCATTGCTTTTATTATTTCATCTATACTTATCTCGCTACTTCCTTCCTCTTCTTTCGGAGTTCCTATTTCATTCAGTTCATACGTTGTCTCCTCACTCATAAACATGCTTTCAAAATATTCCTTCCATCTCTTTAAACTCAAAACTTTATCATTCAGAATATAGCCATTCTCATCTCTTATAGCATTCATTATATTTGAACGTCCCCTGGCAGTTCTTACGAGTTTACAGAACATTTTAATATTTGCCTGGAAGTTATCCGATATTCTTCTATCATTCTTATCCGTTCTTTCTTGCTTTTTCCTTTCAACTACTTCTTTTACTCTTTTATTTAGATGTCTAAAGACTGCCCTTTTTCTTTCAAAATCATCATTCGTACCGCTAGAATTACCAGCCTTAGTTGCTAGTAAATCTAGCCATGCTCTCTTCTTTGCTTCAACTTCCGTACGTATCTCATCATCCCACCACAAAGTATTATTTTTCCTTTCATTCTTTCTTTTACTAACACCACATACTTCGGTAGCTGCATCTACTAAACCTTTCTTAACATTTTGCCATACATTCTCCAAGTCTAACTCATTCATACATAATACATCCAAACCACTTACGTTTTCTTTCAGTCTACATTTAAACTTGTTTTTCTCACCTTTATCTTGTAATCTTTCTGTTCTAGTACGCTGTAACGCAGTGGTAGACACAGATGACCGATGGCGCCACCGCCTGAATAGACCATTAATTCGGCATAAAACCAAAAAATGATCCGTTCCTACGTTTGACCCCCGGTAAACCCTTGTATCCACCACTGCGCCCCTCAATCTGTCATCCACAATTATGAAATCTATCATGCTTCTATCATCACCTCTTTCCCAAGTATACATGTGAATCCTCTTGTGGCGAAAGAAAGTGTTCGTCACAAAAAGATTCTTTTCCATACATACAGTGAGGAGGCTTTCACCATTCTCATTTATACTTTCATCACCAAACGTTCCCAATATCCTTTCATAACCAAGCCTCCTCACCCCAACTCTTCCATTAAAATCTCCTAGCATAACAACATTTTCATTTCCCTTACATTTCATTAATACCATCCTTACCATTTCCCAAAACTGCTCTCCCATGTTTATTTAGGACTTATAACAAAAATAAATATGCATACTGTGGTTTTTATCATTGGGTTGGTTTCAATATTGGGTTTGTGATTGTGTAGACGACTGGCTAGTCGCCTAACACTGCTTTCACAATTGTCCACCTAAGCCCATTATTTATGACTAAACGTAGTCTGAGTAGATTGCTACTCTAGGGATTCTGCCTACCCCCTCGGCATTACAGGCGTGATGCTAATGTGTGTATGTATAAATACAATATTCAGCACAAGTTATTGAATGAATTTTTGGTAACAATGAGCTTTTATGAGTTCTAAAATAATAACTTGTCGGTGGAACTTATTGTTTATTAATACTTTTACTAATTGTTTAATAATTGTGTAATTTTACTAATTGTTTAATAATACTTTTGCAATAAAAGTAAAAGTAAAGTTACAGGCACAGGCCTCACCTCATTTCTGAGAGTGTTTTAGGGCAAGGAAGTGTCCGCCGCACTGCCCCAATGCGTGTTGGCGAACTTCACATGTCTTCGAAATATTTTTTTTCTTATTTCTCAGACATCCAGGTTTTTCTTCACCGCCGAGCACGTTGTAAATCATTTGTGCCGGCGGGGATCAAACCCGGGTTACTTGCGTTCTGTTATATTTACAGCGAGCGTTAACCATCTGAGCTACCACGGCTCTCTATACTTTTGCATTAACATAATATATATGTTAGGCAACGGAGCGTGTAGTGGCGGTATAAGAATATCTATTACCCCATATCGGGTGGGTGTCGTAAGTGGCGACCAATCAGAAGATGGGCAGCAGCATCTTCCTAATAACGACTCAAAAAAAAAACTGCGTTGCTAACCCGCTTGTCTGTGTTAAGAGGGATAGAAGAACATGAGAGTGGCTGAACAGATTCTGATGAATCATATCTAAGATCACTTTCGATCAAGTCACATGTCAACCAAAAACAACTAATTCTACATAGCACCCCTCTTTTTTCTATAGAAGAAGGGGTGAACGAGCATGCGGCTCACTTGGTGGTAAGACTGCCGCTGCCCATCTGTTTTCTTCGCGGGTGGATAACCTCCTTTTTTCGTAGTCTTAACCGACTACGAAAAAATTACACCTACAATGCCATTAGAAGGCTCCCAGGACCGGTCCATAGTGGTGGGCCGCGAGGACAGCACGGGTAATGGGGGCATACCCCGAGGCCCGAACCCTACATGTCACATTGGGGCATGAAGACGACAATCAACGTTAAAAAAGAATCCTAGCACCTTGTTTTAAGTAAAGTTCTAGACTTGAGCTGATTACCGTGTGTCGCTTGAGGATGGTTATGTCTATAAGTATTTTTTCGGTTTATTTTATTTTCATACTATCATGGTAAACAACATGCGAATGTACTAGTTCTAATATAAAAAGAAGAAAACACTGCAATTGTGTTTTCCGTGACACGTTCCGGAAAGGCACGTACTCTTACCTAAGCTGCTAAATTAAAGTTGTTACAGACCGGACAGCACTGCCTGCGCCGATCTGGACTAGTCCGGGTGAAAATTAAATCAGCGTGTTTTACACACAGGAATTTTAACGAACCCTCTTTCTACCCTCACAAGGTTTTATTGCTTTAAAGTAATATAGTTCCTAACGTAAATGTCTAATGTTTTGGCTCATATTGTGAATAACAGTTGAATACATATGAAAGTAGCTTGAGTTATTTCATGAATAGTAAAAGTGAGGTTCCGAAAATACAAATAAAATAGGTGGTAGGTCGTAAAATTTTCTGCCTTTATGAAATAATGGAGAGCCAGCATAACCAAAGGTTTTGTGCGATTACGTTGTGGAGGTGGGTTAATTTCCACGAAAATGCTACCTATGTACCTACCAACTAATAACTTCGGGTAAACCCAAGACTTAAATGCATGTTTTCGGTATTTTATGTGTTTCTGTAGGGTACATAAGTGTTCCAGTCAGGTTGACAAAGGTGGAATATACAAACTGTTTATACACTTTTAGTTAATTTTCTGGAACACAAAAAAAGTAAATCTGTGGCCTATTAAACGTCCCATTTCTGCACAGAGGGCTAGAAATTGGTTACCGCACTGTTCTAGTGGGTAAATGTTGGCAGATTTTGTATACCTTTGACGTGTATTTCACGATGTTTTTAACCGCCGAGCAAATGGTAAATAAGCACATAAAACAACAAATTTAATTTTTATTGGTGCTGGCGAGGGTGGAAGACGAGTTGCTAGCGCAGAACATATACAAAAAATTTGTTAGTGGTATATAAATAAAGACACGACTAATATATTTTTCTGAATTTAGTCGCCTAATCTACGAAACGGTTTTTTTTTAAACTTACGCCTTTTCATGCACGGTGCCACTTAAATCAGTCAACATGTACACTCGCACTCAGCCTTTATGTCAAATTGAGTTCGCTTTAGGGGCTTTTCAGCCCAACTGAAAAGATGTTTGTCAAGCAATTCGAACGGAGACATGACTTTTTTATATTCACAAAAAGCTCTATTAAAATGTTACGACGTTTTCGCAGGTAAGGATTTAAATTTATTTATGTCATTCCTTCTCTTGAATTACATTTCATTTTATATACTGAAATTTATGTTTGATTATTTAATACAGTTTTTAATCTATGGTTACGTGGCAATTATATATACATTGACTTTCACGCATGTCACCTAGAGGGTAGACAGAGAATATGGATTTGGCACGATCCTGACTCACTTCTTTCAAATCTAATTATTATCTATGCATATATGCCCAGTCAAGGATACTCTTAATTTGGTTCATATTCAATATATCGCCACTTTAGTCAGTTAAATTCCATATTGGCTCTTCTGAACTGACTCATTTAATCAATTAAGCAGATTTGCTTTATCTCCTTTTTTCTCATTTATTATTTCTACGTGTTCAAACCAACGAAGAATTTATTTCTTAATTCTAGTCATATTATCGTTTTGTTAGGACAATTTCATTATCACCTATCATTCAGATTTGCAATTTTAAGTGCTGATTTACGACGTGCTTGGCGGTGAAGGAAAACATCGTGAAAAAACCTGCATGTCTAAGGAATTAGAAAAAAAATAATTCGAAGACATGTGAAGTTCGCCAACACGCATTGGGACATCGTAGCGGATATATATATATATATATCCGCTACGATATATATATATATATATATATATATATATATATATACTAAGTCATACCCTTTGTAACCTTTGAATGAGGCATGTAGT
Organism: Parnassius apollo; assembly: GCA_907164705.1. NCBI lineage: Eukaryota > Metazoa > Arthropoda > Insecta > Lepidoptera > Papilionidae > Parnassius > Parnassius apollo. The sequence continues at coordinate 727,831 of CAJQZP010001686.1, forward strand.
TTTTTTTTTATAAGAGAAAGGTGACAAACGAGCACATAGTCCACCTGACGGTAAGTGGTTGCTGTGACCCATTGATATCTACATCTATCCTCGACTACGAATCGAAATGTAGATGCTTTGTCACCCGTGAGGACTAAGATGGAATTCCTCGTTTCCAATAAGACGTGTCTGCGGTTCTCTACACTCACCCTACGAAACACAGCAGTCTTAAGCTGCTATTTCACATTGGCATTCTGTGAAAGCGTGATCCTTCCGCAGTCGAGCCGACCCATTCGTTCTACAACTATACTAATAACATAACATAGCTGCGGCATGGATCTACCACGTAAAATTTAGTATTAATAATAAAGACATTAAGATACCTTATGTAGCACACATCTCAAAATAGAACTGTTTCCGTAAAGGAAAAATTACGTATTCAACTCGAAATATTCCAAACGTCATTAAACTAATTTAACAAACAACTGAGCGTAATCAAAACACGAATCCAAGTTTGACTCCGAGTTTACAAACCGGACAAACATTAGCCAGGCAAAACTAAACCATAATGTAAATCTAGCCGAGTGTTTTATGACTCACAACATCGTATAACTCAGTGCGAGTGGTGGCGATAAATAGAAACTCTACAGACGTGCTTGCTCTTACGCTAGTATATTAAGCATTTCTTAGTAACATGTGAAATCAAAGCGAATTAAAGAATGTTATAAATCGTGAATGTCATGATAGGGAGACTATGAAAAATACTCAAAATCGTGTCGCCATAATAATAATAGCAGCTTAATGCTTCTGTGTTTCGTATGGTTAGTGTAGAGGAACTAAATTAAATGCAAATGCGTTATCACTGCGCGGAATTAAGATATAATACCTCGTTTCCAGTAAAAAGGAATCCGATTAAAACCGGTAAAAATAAATTATGCATCGAATATAAAACCTTCTTTTTTGTTCTCGGTTAAAACAAAAACTATACGTTTTACTTTATATTTTTCAAAATATGTTATATTATAGCTTATGTTATAGTGCAATGCGATTAAAACCAATAATTGAACACAGCAACTACTACTCGTTTACCTTTATCTATGGCTACATTGAAGAAAAAAAATATTACCAGTTTTAATTTCCTCTGTATTTCTCCACAAGTCGTCTCGCGGTTTCTCTACGCTAGCGGCTACCGGTTTTATTGAACGTTTACTGTTCTCTGTGTTGTCCTGTGGTTTTGTTCTTACAGAGCGGTTCTTTGCGGACAGGAACGATTTTTATCGTTTTATTTTTTATTTACAGTACAACTTTATTGAATGAGAAAATATAAGTAACAAGAAAGTGAGCAATTTAAATAATTTTTTTAATAATGATAATATTAATCAACATCTACAGCTCCTGACTAAAACTACTTTTACGGATTTTAGCGAGTTTAATATATTTAATTTTTAATTCCCGACCTACGCACCCATGCATGCACCCATGGTCACGGGGGATTGAGGTGACTGACGTTACGATGTCAGTTTTAACCCGGAGTACCTACACAAAATTCTCTATATGAAAGTCAGGTTTTACTTCATTACAAAAAGACTATTGTATTCTGATAATAAAAACAAAACATACCAAGTGAATGTCGGCAGCGTGAAAATCACAATTATTTCAATATATATTACTCGAAATTATTTACGTAAAAAGATAAACTATATTCACACAAAAACTTTCATTACAATTTTATAATAAAACACTAATAAAACGCTAGAAAAATCCAAAAATCAACACAATAACATTCACGCGGAAATGGCGTACGAAATGAACGTAGATTATAGATTAGATTATTCATAAGATAACTTGACTTTTATTACACTAGAGGATAGAAAATTTCATATTGATTCTATAATGTCAAACTTCTTTATAGAAAAGTAGTCTCTAAACATACGTTTTGATGGTTTAAAGTGCTGCGGTCGAATTCGACCGCTTGAATTTTGACGGAATAGCGCCGCGGTCAAATTCGACCGCTTAGGGGCTGAAGGGTCATGGTCCGATTTACGCAGAATGGACTAACTGTGTCTTGAAGTCTTGCAGTGGTATGCTTGGGTTTTGTCTTAATTTTATTAATTACAAGGTCCCAAGCAGATGGTAGTAACCAGCCTCCATCTCTATTGAAATTAGGATGTTTTTTTTTTAAATTTCTATAGCCTCACTTATCATCTTACCAAGGATAGCTGATAAGACAGATATTTTTTCGCGAGGACTTGTGGTCTACCAAATCTGATGTACTCGTAATGGTAGGGGCTGTCTAGGATATGATCACTAACTGCAGACTTCCCGAAGCATGATGCTTCACGTCAGCTATGTGTTATTTTACGCGGGCTTTAATTGATCTTTTTGTTTGGCCTACAAATAAGAGAACACATTCACAATCAAGCTTGTACACTCCTGCATCTTGTAGAGGAATATGACACTTGACCGAAGATAAGAATTGACTAATGTTCTTTTGCGGCTTGTAGAATGTTCTAACAGAAGCTCGCTTCCAGATGTAGTCAATCATGTCCGTGACACCTCTGACATATGGTAGTACAGCAGACTCACGCTCGACTGTGGCCGGCTTCACTCAGTCACTGTGATGTAGGCGCGGGACCCGAAGCTTGTTGTCGTGCAGAACCTGTTTGATTTTTTTAATAGGATAGGGTGACAAACGAGCACATAGTCCACCTGATGGTAAGTGGTTGCTGTGGCCAATAGACATCTACATTTATCTTCGATTACGAATCAAAATGCAGATGCGTTGTTACCCGTGAGGACTAAAATGGAATGCCTCATTTCCAGTAAAAAGGGTCTCCGGTTCTCTACACTCACCATACGAAACAGAGCAGCATCAAGCTGCCATTTCAGGCTGGTATTCTGTGAGAGCGTGGTCCTTATCCGGTCGAGCCGAACCATTCGTGCTACAACTATACTACTAATATAACTGCAGCATGGCTCTTCCATGCACAAAATGATGTGCTGAAGCTCGGCGGTCAGGCGTTTGTTGTCACAGATCCCTCATGCAATCTGTAACAAAGAGTTGCCCATGGTAGCTAGCTGTGAAGAATAGTGGTGAGATTCAACGTTTAAATATCGGTAGTACTATTATTTATTTTGTGATATCGGTTTGTATGGGTTTTTTTCTATATACACTGTGATCTATGGTGTTGTTAGGATTTCGGATGACTAACAAATCTAGGAAAGCTAAGGAATTATTTGCCTCTAACAATACGTTAACAATTTTGCCATCAGGCAAAGTAACTACGTTTTTAGAACACCTTAATTCCATAAATTCTAAAATTTAATTTACTATGGATTTAGAGGCAGACATCGGGACGTCAGTCACCTCATTTTTTTAATTGAAACTTAGCGATAATACAGAAAAGTTATTTGAAAGCAACAAAATTATTCATTTTAAATACGTTCAAAGGGAAACTATGGGGGAGACATATTTGCCATAGTTGCCACGAATGGTAGGCGGGTTGACGACAATTTTTTTTTAATTTCGAGACGGTGCTACCTATTTGCTGGTTGGTTTCCATCTGTCGCCTCTACTGACACATACGGACGATAAGTGGAAGTATATAGGATATAGGAAGATCAGTAACGGTCAGTATTGTCAATAATTGTGAGATGTTTAAAAATCATACTTGATGTTATAATTATAATATAGGTATAATTTATAGTTTTTAATGTATATTTTGTACAATAAGGGTGATAACGATCACACAGTCACCTGATGGTAAGAGAATGCTGTAGTTCATAGACATATACATCTTTATTAATTCTACTATATTTTTAGGTATGTTACGCGATGTCTTCGTCAATTGTAATTTCATTTAACCGGTTTTATAAACTGTGGGGTTTGGAGTGGCGAAATAAGCTTTTGTCACAGCTATTCACACGTCGTACTAATTGCTTTGAACTGGTGATCTTGCTTGGCCACTTATAAGGATCAAAAGATTAGACTTTTAAATAATAGGTAACATCCAACTTAATAAAAAACTAATAGAATAAAATAATTTACACATATCACCTTCTGAAGCCATGGCTTTCGTTATTCTATACACAATGTCTTAGATCTCATTTCAAAATGTGAATTTTTTTTAGCTCTACAAAGTCAGCCTTTTCTTTTAATAAAGCGATTAATTTTACTCGTAACGAGACTCTCAATGTAAATATTTGACCATAATTTTAAAAAAGGAGTTTGGAAATTAGTAATTTATATCATTATAATTTCAAGTTATAAAATATGGAGCCGTGGATATCGTTGGGAAAACTGAATGAAGAACAAGACAAACTGAAACTTTTTCTTTTTTTAGGAGAATAATGGTGACAAACGAGCACACAATCTACCTGACGGTAAGTGGACGCCGTAGTCCATATACATCCAAATATATCCTCAATTAAGAATACAAATTCGTTGTCATCCCTGTATCCCCATCATCCCTCAAATGTGTTGTCACCCCTGAGGACTGAGTGGAATGCCTGATTTCCAGTAAAAGCGGTCTTTGGTTCTCTACACACACCATAGAAAACACAGCAGCATTAAGCTGCTATTTATGCTGGTATGGTTTACGCGTGGTCCTTCCGCGGCAGAGCAGATCCATTCGTTCTACAACCATATTATAGATGCAGCGTGATTTTACCACGTGTAAACTGAAGATGAGCAGTAGCATTTTCATGATTACAATTACAATCATAATTACAAAAAACTTCCGCAAAAGCTTTTACGCTAGGTAAGCGTGACAACTTTGGCGGAATGTCACCTATAAGGCGATTAATAGGCGAGGCCTATGATTAGCAGTGACAGCCTCGTACCGGTAGGCTTAGTGTAGGGCGACCCCCCACTAGATGGAGTGACGACCTGGTAAGATATGCAGGAAGTCGATTGATACAAATGGCTCTGGAACTGCTGAACATAGGCCATGTTCAGCAGTGGACTTGTGAAAGGCTGTAGTGATGATGATGATGATGATTTGCAGTGATCTTCTATTGAATGATTGTATTAATGACGAAAATTTACTTGAATTGAATTTTGTGATTAAGTAGCGATATATTTAACAAGAAATTTACCGCTAAATAAGTTGGCGAATTAGTTTTACGAGTATCATTTCAAAATACACTTTCCATGAAACAATAACGATTTCTAACAGTTTTAAATGGCAGTTAATAAATATAGAACACAGTAAAATATTGAAAGAAATATTATAATAAATTTCTTTCGATATTTTTATTGCAGCCACGTATTTGTATTCCAGAGTCTATTTATCGTGCACATTCTGTTAGTGAAGCGATTCGACACTTATGTAAATTCAAACGCAGCGTGCCACTAAGCCACTTTGGTAAATATATTGCAGCCCGCGATCGCCGTACACGTGCATACCCCGATAAATGCAGATGTGCCTGAGTGTCTACTTTCGTGTATTAAAATCACTCTACCTTTGGAAGGTTAACCAACATAGATCACAACATGGTCTAATCTAATATCAAAATATATGCTATCTATATGTATAACGTTTTCATTTTGGATTGTACAAGAGTATCTCTGACTGACATATTATAGCCCTTATCAATCGACTTAAAAATAAGGAGGTTTTCAAATCTCTGGTATATATTTTGTATTTCTTGGCGTTAGTTCTTTACCACGTTGTCGATCGATTTCTATGAGTTTATTTGTTAGAAAGAAATTTAAAACATCTGGGTACTCAGGGATGCTTCTATACGAATTTGTTAAAGATTTGATGATGTAACCCATGAAAAATCATCAAATTCTTCTATTTGCAAAGGCATCTATACGATATATTATAAGCGAATAATCTTTTATCGAGTGTTTAATATAAAATGGGACAAATGATCACGTGGATCACCTGATTGTGACTACTGTCGCTGCACAATGAGCTGAACGATGAACAACTGCTACACCATGCGAATTGCAGATGAGTTGCCGCCATTTAAAAAAAGAGTAGGCCTTTTCTTGAAGGTCCCTAGGTCCCTAGATAAATAGGTACTAGAAAAGTTCTGCGACGAAGAAAACTTCTTATAAATCCCACAGCGGTTAACCCCTAATCATCTAGATGGTATGGATAGTCTCGCGAGTTTTGTCGCGATGTGCGATGGTGAACTTAGAGTTAGAAAAGAAGAGGTGAAGTTAGAAAACTTAGAACACTCCTCGTGGAAGATGCAATAAAATATGCATGTGAGACTAAACTTGCGCCTTGTAAAGTTGCAGGCAGTTCGTTGACATCAAATACTGTCTTGCTCTTTCAGGCCTTTTCTTCCAAGTGACCACTAAACTGCACGTCATTCGATATGTCGACGCCGAAGATTCTGATACTGGCTGAGATAACAAGGGGACTACCCTGAAACTAAAGAAATACGACAAAGCGCTTCTTTTTAACGGTAAGCGCGCAAACTTGTGTCTTCTGGGGATGAACTGGACTAAATTTATTTGTACCTAATCCGAAACTGTTCGACAAAGTTTCGATTTCAGACACAAGTTTATGCCGGTACTCAACGACGCTTTCCCTAGAAGTATTGGCACGGCCGTTGTAAAGTACAAGTGTAAAGTATGACCAGTGCTGTCGTCAGCATAGCAATGAATATTACCGGTTTGCAACATATAATTGATATGCAGAAGAATGGGCGTTGGTGATAGCACACAGTCTTGTAGAACTCCAGCGATAATACGTTTTTAATCGGAGTATGTACTGTCGACTACAACCTTGATTCTCCAATCTGCAAGAAAACTGGTGATCCAATTGCACAATTTCTCGGAAAGCCCATAGCTTCGAAAGAAGCGCATTGTGGCAAATCCGATCGATGGCCTTTGCTGTGTTCGAACTAACGGCAAATGCCCCCCCCCCCCTTGGTTTCTAGTGCCTTCGCCCATCTATGAATCGGGTAGACCAGAAGATAACCAGCTGATCGACCCTGAAGAAAACCGCATTGGCGGTCACTTATTAGCTGATGATTCTCAAGGTACCTCATGAGCTGGCAGTTTATAATGTATTCGATTATTTTGGATTAATATTTCGTGTATTCAAACCAAACGGTTTGCTTCGTCTTTCTTAATACCTAGATAGTGCGATTTACCATCTAAAGTTTCATCACCACTTTAATAAGCAAAAAAATAACTCTCAGCAGGATGACTATTTCCCCTAGTGAATCTTCAGATTACTCACTGGCAATTTCGGCAAAAAATATAACTGCAATTTCAAACCCTGTATAACGTGGGGTACGCGTTCGCAACGTCTTAATAATTAGTTGGCAAGCTTTGTTATTCCGGGCACTGGAATGTGAATCTCGGCGGTGGCTGCGGTCGTAATCCGCAACACACTGTCCTCTAATTGTGGTCCTAATTGCCCCACCCTTACCTCACCCTTCTTTATTCTCTCCCAGTCGTTACTGCAACATGTTGTTGTGACTACTGTTAAACAAATAAACTAAAAGTATTTCAGTTTATTTATATTTTTATCTTTTTTATAATAATTTTCAATTATCGAAGAGTTCGTTGTATTTTACTTGCACTTTTTTATGAACATAACGACACATAGTTTTGTATCCTTGATTCAAACATGGTAATTATTATTATTGAAAACTACATACAGAAGGGCAAGTGGAGATGATGCTACTGGCTTAGAATGGAAAATTTAATCGCTCAACGAGCTACGGAAAGGGCTGTAATACATACATAAGCTGTCACGCCCGTTACCCAGAGGGATATTCAGAGGCTACAGAATTCCCTTTAGCATAATCCTGGAACACCTTTCTCACTTATATCGCATCCTTATAGCTACACATATATGCTCGATGGTTGGTGTACTCTTAGATTGGCCATTCTTTAACAAATCTCGAATTCAATCGATAAACTTCCTATCAACTTCCCTTGCCTGTAAATGACTCTAACCCCAAATCAAATATAATTTTTATTGTGCTTTTTTTCTTTACTAGTTGTTATCAAAGTTTAGCGATTCCAGTTATAAGACTTTTAAAACCAGCCTAGTGGCACATTTAAGTGTCTTACTATAACTTTTGCCGTTTGATAAAATAATTTTAATGTAAGGAAACAATAAAAACAAGTGTAAATTTAAACTTCATTTAATGTGAGGTACACTAAAAATCACATACTATATTAATCAGAATTTGAGTTATGTAGTAAGTATTATATAATAAGATTATTCAGATCTGAATCTAAATGGCAGGGTGAGAAATTTTATGATAACAGAAAAATGTGGTGTGCAAGGTAATGTTGTGACCAGGATTAAGAAAGGAATGCTTCGGTGGTTTGGTAATGTAGAAAGAATGAATGAGGAAAAAAATTTATATGGCATATGTGAACGGCAGAATCAGGAAGGGACGCCCTAGACGAAAGTTAATCGACCAAATTGGCGATATTTTGAAAATGGGCCACATTAGGAGTACCCTTAACTGACGAGCGTGTATGTGTAGATATATGGATGTAAAGGAGGCGAGAGAGGTATGTCAGGATCGTACCAAATGGAAGTCCGTAGTCTCTGCCTACCCCTCTGAGTGACAGCCGTGAGTGCTTATGTTATGTTATTATTCAGATGCTATCTATGATAGATATCTCTGACCGTTACAACGTCTAACTCTGACGTAAGCAAATGCAATTTGATCTAATTGGAGGCCTAATCAATGTCAAGTACGGTACGTTCCCTTACAACTACTAGTCATTAGACTAGATTATAAATGGTATTGTTACGAGCTTGAGGTTCGTGACAATAAAAATTGCCGATAAAATTACCTAAATTAACACTTTAATTTACTTTACATAAACAAATATTAAAACTAAAAACACTAATAATTAAACACACTAATTCACTTAATTCCGCTACGAAGCTTCGCTTGTGTCGCCGAGTTCAACTCTGCCCGATCGCATCTTGCAGCGCCTACTTATATAAATTAGCAAAATATCCAGAATGTTCAAGTAAACACGCGCAAGGTACCGAGAGTTCGAGTTTTAAACTTCAAGAAGTTTAGTTCTTCGGTTTGAGACTAGATGGCGCTAGTGCGCCGATTTTAGCGCGTAACACTGCCCCCTCCTAAGACATGCTCGTCCCGAGCATTATCGGTCCCATAATAACGCGCTAGGCGATCCACATGGACGATCTTAGGAGTCTCTCTTGCGCCTTTCTGTATCCGGTAGGTTACATCGTTGATCCTGGTCACAATCCGGTACGGGCCGTCCCATTTAGCTTGAAGCTTAGGAGATTTCCCTTTGCTACGGACTGGATTGTGCAACCACACAAGTGAACCTTCGTCGAACCCTTTGTTGTTCATTTTGCGGTCATACTGGGTTTTCATCTTTTCAGACATTTGCTGGCCCGATTGTCTGACGTGCTCATAAACGTCATTCATTTTGTTCCGCAAGTCATTTGCATAATCGGTTATACTGCGTGGAGCATCAGGTGGTATCCCGGTGATCAGGTCTGCAGGCAGCCGTAATTCTCTTCCAAAGTTTGCGAAAGCTGGTGTCACTGCTGTACTTTCGTGAACAGCGCTTCGATATGACAACAAAAACGGTTGTATGTGCTTGTCCCAATCTCGTTGCCGATTGTCTACAACTTTTGCTAGGTACCTCTCCAATGTCTGATTAAATCGTTCTACCATTCCATCAGATTGCGGGTGATAAGAAGTCGTTCTTGTTTTATGAGTACCCATAACTCGGCAAGTTTCCTGGAATATTTGAGACTCAAAATTCCTTCCTTGATCGCTGTGAATCTCTAAAGGTACACCAAAACGACAGAAGACTTCATGAACTAGCTTATCAGCAACTGTTGAAGCTTCTTGATTTGCAATGGCGAAGACTTCTGGCCACTTAGTGAAGTAATCCATCACAACCATGAAATACCTGTTACCGCTTTCACTCTCCGGAAACGGCCCCGCCACTTCAATGGCTATTCTCTCCCATGGTGCACCAACATTGTACAACTTCAATGCACCTCTACTACGAGTCTGAGGTCCCTTTACAGCCGCACAACTTGTACATTTGCGACACCAGTCCTCGACATCGTTTCGACAGTGGACCCAGTAAAACCGTTCTCAGATCTTCAGTAGAGTTCGTTTAACTCCCAGATGGCCTCCTGAACAATCATTATGGTACAGCTGTAGAACATCCGGTACTTTAACTTTAGGGACAACCATTTGCAAATGACAGCTGTCTCCCCGAACGTTTTCCCATTTACGACACAGAACTCCATCCTGAAGCAGCAAGCTGTCCCACTGGGCCCAATAGCTTTTAGTGGTCGAACTCATCGCTGAGACGTCACTCCACTTGGGCTTGGGAGCACTGGCCTTTATCCATTCCAGAAACGGCTTGATGTCCGGATCTTCCTGCTGTGCATGTAGTAAGCTGTCCTTCCACTCGTTGCTGAGGTGGTCTGCCCTGAGCATTCTCACGGATACCACTTCTTTACTCTCTTGCCTAGTACAATGTTTGCAATCTTCAGGACAAGGTCTTCTTGACAATGCATCTGCGTTGCCATGAGATTTCCCTCTCTCCCGATCTCAAAGTCGTATTCCTGCAGTAGTTAAATCCACCTCGCAACTTGTCCTTCTGGGTTTTTAAACTGCAATAGCCATTTTAGTGCAGCATGGTCAGTTCGTAAGTAAAATTTTCGTCCCAGAAGATATTTGCTAAAATGTTGCAACGACTTTACCACAGCTAGCAATTCGCGTCTTGTGACACAGTAGTTCCTTTCCGGTTTTGACAACGACTTGCTGAAGTACGCTATCACGACCTCTTGGTCACCATTACGTTGAGACAACACACCGCCAAGTCCTATGTCACTTGCGTCTGTGTCAACTATAAATTCTTTGCTTGCATCAGGGTATCCCAAAATAGGTGTTTTGGACAGACGGTCCTTGAGCTCCTGGAATGCGATGTTACAACTTTCATCCCAGCAGAAATGTCGCTTCTCCTCGGTTAGCTTATGCAGAGGTTTGGCTATATCTGCAAAGTTCTTCACAAAACGTCGGTAATAGGAGCATAAACCCAAAAATGCTCTAACCTTCGTCTTGTGTTTTGGAACCGGCCAATCCTTTACAGCTGCGATTTTCTCTGGATCCATGCGGATACCTTCTTCCGACACTACATACCCCAAAAAGTTGACTTGCCGTTTGAATAGTGAACATTTCTTCGAGCTCAACTTGAGGTTGGCACTCTTAATCTTCATGAGTACGCGTTCCAGGTTTTGAAGGTGTTCCTCAAACGTACGGCCCACGATGATGATGTCATCTAAGTAGACCAGACAGGCATCGCCAATTAGCCCGGTAAGTACAAGTTCCATCAGCCTTTCAAACGTTGCTGGAGCATTGCACAACCCAACTTTAAATTGCCACAGACCCTTTCCCGTCGAGAACGCAGTTTTCTCCTTGTCCTTAGGGTCAATTTCAACTTGTCAGTAGCCACTTTTTAGGTCCAGCGTGCTAAACCATTTTACTCCTGTAGGCATGTCCAGCGTGTCGTCAATTCTCGGCAAGGGATAGCTATCCTTCTTAGTAACGTCGTTTAGACGGCGGTAGTCAACACAAAACCGCAAGCTACCATCCTTCTTCTTTACCAGTACCACGGGTGAACACCATGGACTAGATGAAGGTTCAATAACACCATTCCTCACCATTCCCTCAATCATGGTTTCCACTTCCTTTTCACGTGCTACCGGCAATCGTCTTTGCCGCTGACGGATAGGCAACTCTTCACCTGTGTTTATTTTGTGTTGAACTAAACCAGTCTTTCCTATGTCAGCATCGTTTGATGAGAATACATCGGCGTACTCGAGTAACAACTTCTTCGCCTTGACCAATTCGTTCGGGGACAGAACACTGCGACAGTCTTCCAAAAGTGTGGTCACTCTAGTTTCTAAATCCTTGCTGGGGGTCCCACTCGATATATATTGGCACTGACGTAACCAATCCACTTCCTCACAAGTACCAACCAGTGTACCTTTTTCTATAATCTGTTCCCGGTCGCAAAGGTTCAGCACACGTACTCCTGAGATGTCAGTGGTCCTGACCAAGGTTCGAGCTACTTTCCATGGAAGGTTATTGTTTACCCTTTCCACAAGTACACAACGGTGAGCTTGCCCAGCGTTTCGAGGAAGACTAACCGGAACAATCGTTTCCGATCTCGGCGGAAGAACAATCTTCTTGATGCTGTACACGTTCCCTGGTAACGCACCTTCCATAAAAAGTTCCTCCTGTCCACATTTCAAAACACCTTGCTTAACCTCGATCTCGCAACAATTATTCCTCATAAAGTCTAAGCCTAGGATGCAGTCGTCCATCATATCAGCCACGATGACAATATGCAGGTAGATCACGTTGCCTAGCTTCAACTCCATCTCCTTCTCTCCACGGACGGGTATACGCTGACCGGTGGCTGTTACCAAATTAATGCGTTCTCGGTTGTATGCGGAGTCCCCAAGGAACTGACTTATAAGTTGGGAACTAACAACCGTACGAGAGGCTCCAGTGTCTATGGTCAGCTTACACGGCATTCCGTTGATATCGCCCTTTATGATTAGGCTGTTCCCATCATGGGTTTGTGAGATCGAGATCCTTGGGGCTCTTTTAACATCAGCCAGCACCCGCCCCGCAGTTCTGGCTTTTACTCGTTTCCCTGCTGCTGCTGGGCGGTGCTGTTGGCCGCACTACCCTCCTGAGATCGTTCAATTTCCCTTTTTAGGGTTCTCTTAGGGCAGCTGGATCGAAGATGGCCCTTTTCCCCACAGCCATAGCACCTTGGGCTGTATCCTTTGTTGCGGTCGCGAACTGTAGCTGCTGCAACCTCCCTGACGCGACGGGAACGATGGTCCTGCCGCACGGCTTCCACTTCCAGTGCATGGGCCAAGGCGTCCTTAAGCGTCTCGTGGTGCCCGAGCCTCACAGCAGCTCTGACTTCCAGGTCGCGGATGCCGTCGATGAATGTCTGCACCAGGTTCCCTTCAATGAGCGCAGGTACAGACCGGTATGCTTTTCGCACCAGCTCCTCCACTACTAGAGCCCACTGTTGCAGGTTTTCGTTGATGCGCTGCACACGATCTTTAAGCTGCGCACGAAAGACGTGTTCCAGGTGAGCGTCACCATATCTCGCCTCCAATGCCTCAAGGAGTTGCTCATAAGTCACTTCCTCACCGAGAGCTTCCAGAACTGTTAAGGCCTGGTCGCGCAGGCCTATTGTGAGAGCAGTCATGGCCTGACTTTTATTCCAGCCGTTCGCCTTCATAAAAGCCTCGAACTGGATTTTGTAGGCTGACCAGGAAGAAGTCCCGTCGAATGGTGGCACCTTGAACCCACGTAGCGAAGGTGTAGTAGCTACTACGGAAGCTGTAGTTCCCTCCCCAAGTTTGAGTTCGTCAAGTGATTTCTTCATGTTAGACATTACGTTGTCAACCCTATTGTTCACTAGATCGATTCGGGTTTCAGCTTCCGACAGGCGGTTGTTATGTTGAGCAACCTTATCCTTCACCTCCCTTATCTCTTTCCCGAAGGTAGCGTGAATGTCCTTCATGAGGAGCATCTGCTCTTCCTTATCGCGCTTGAGTTGGAAGAGCCAACCGACGGGCCTGTTCCTCCTGTCGGCGAGCCTGTTCCTCCTGCTGCTCTTTCAACAGACGGGCCTGTTCCTCTCGTCCGCGCTGCAGCTGCTCCTGTAGCATTGCCATCAGAGCACCTAAGTCAGTTGCTGCAGATGTAGGAGCTACTGACGGGCCTGCAGCCGGCGGCTGACCCTCAGGAGCTACTGGCGGGCCTGCAGCCGGCGGCTGACCCTCCGCCGTCTGCGGCATTGCACCACCAAATCTCCTTTGGTCCGTCTCCTGCTGGCGTTGACTTCGGGTACGGACACCCTCCGTTTCCTCCTTAGGTAAAATCGGCATGATTTTATCCCACTTCTGACACCAATTGTTACGAGCTTGAGGTTCGTGACAATAAAAATTGCCGATAAAATTACCTAAATTAACACTTTAATTTATTTTACATAAACAAATATTAAAACTAAAAACACTAATAATTAAACACACTAATTCACTTAATTCCGCTACGAAGCTTCGCTTGTGTCGCCGAGTTCAACTCTGCCCGATCGCATCTTGCAGCGCCTACTTATATAAATTAGCAAAATATCCAGAATGTTCAAGTAAACACGCGCAAGGTACCGAGAGTTCGAGTTTTAAACTTCAAGAAGTTTAGTTCTTCGGTTCGAGACTAGATGGCGCTAGTGCGCCGATTTTAGCGCGTAACAGTATATTATATATATAGTATAGTATATAGTATATAAAGGAAAAGGGTCGCAGCGGGACTGTAAAAACTACCGTGGCATCAGCCTTCTTAGCATTGTGGGAAAACTGTATGCTAAGGTACTGATTGAAAGGGTCATGAAAGAAACTGATGGAATAATTTGGGATCTGCAAGCGGGATTTAGAAAGGGAATGGGATGTATAGATCAAGTCTTTTCCATGTGCATGATCGCGGAGAAGTTTTTGGCCAAAAACCAAAAGGTTTTTTGTGCGTTCATGGACTTGGAAAAGGCCTATGACAGAGTGGATAGGGATGTGCTATGGCAAACACTGAACTCATTTGGGTTGAGCGCTGGATTGATACAGGCATTGGAGTCTCTTTATAGGGACTCTACTGCTTGTGTTATGATCAACGGGGTCTACTCGGACTGGTTTGACATCCATAAAGGTGTCAGACAGGGCTGTGTGGCTTCCCCGTGGCTGTTCAACCTATTTATGGACATTTGTTTGCAAAATTTGAAAGTTGAAGAATGCGGATTAAGAATGGGTGAGTTAACCGTCAAATGCCTTTTGTACGCCGATGATCAAGTTATTCTTGCGTCGTCGGCGGCCGAGTTGCAAATGATGGTTACATTAATGAACAGATCATTAAAAGAAAGGGGTATGAAAGTGAACGCAAGTAAGACGAAGGTTATGGTTTTTGAAAGAGAAGAAAGTAAAACGATTTGTGAAATAAGAATAGAAGGGGAGTTGATCGAGCAAGTAGATGAGTTTGTATATTTGGGCTGCGTATTAAGCAGGGATGGGAGATATGATAAGGATACAGAACGACGAGTGAATGCGGGAAATAGAGTAAATGGGGCCCTGCACTCTATTGTGAAGAGTCAAAATGTGTCAAAAAAGGCACGTATGGCAATTGACAATGCTGTGTTGGTCCCTACTTTAACGTATGGTAGTGAAAGTTGGGTGTGGCGGAAGAAGCACGAGAGTAGAATCAACGCAATAGAAATGCGGTCGTTAAGGAGTATGTTAGGGCTGAATCTGAACGACAGGGTAAGAAATTTTGTAATAAGAGAAGAGTGTGGTTTGCAAGATGATGTGACCAGGATTAAGAAAGGAATGCTTCGGTGGTTTGGTCGTGTGGAAAGAATGAATGAGGAAAGAGTGACAAAGAAAATTTATGTTGCAGAAGTGAATGGCAGAGTCGGAAAGGGACGTCCTAGGCGAAAATTTATCGACCAAATTGGCGATTTATTGAAAACGGGCCAAATTAGGAGTACCCTTAATCGACGAGCATGTATGCGTAGGTGTATGGATGTGAAGGAGGCGAGAGAGGTGTGTCAGGATCGTACCAAATGGAAGTCTGTAGTCTCTGCCTACCCCTCTGGGTGACAGGCGTGAGTGTTTATGTTTATTTTTATTATAAATTCTCGCTCTTATTTAAGCACTGAAACTAAATCTGGCATAGCCATCTCAGTAATGAAATGTTTTGTCGTTTCCGCTGCGAAGTTGTGAGGTTGGGAGAGATTAATGTTGTTTAATTAGTTGGGTGCATTTACATGCATGGATATCCGAAACAAACGTATCCTCTGTAAAACCACAGTAACCGTTAAACATATTACATATTTCAAGTGCTTGTCGGATAGTTTTTTTAGCTAAAATAATTGAAAACCGATAGAAATGACCGTGTAGTGACACTGTGAAAATATCCACCACCCTATATAATCCCGTGGGTGCCGTAAGAGATGGCATAGGTAAACTAATCAGGAGGTGGGCAGCAGCGTCTTCCTTGTAACGACTAAAATTAAAAAAAAACTGCAGTTGCCAACCCGCTTGCCAAGCGTGCCATCTGCGGCAAATATCTTCCTTATGAGACAATCTATGGAGAAGGCCGTTTTATACGTGGTAGAGCCATGCTGCAGTTATATTAGTAGTATAGTTGTAGCACGAATGGGTCGGCTCGATCGGGGAAGGACCACGCTCTCCCAGAATACCAGCGTGAAATAGTAGCTTAATGCTGCTGTATTTCGTATGGTGAGTGTAGAGAACCGGAGACCCTTTTTTACTGGAAACGAGGCATTCCATCTTAGTCCTCGCGGGTGACAACGCATCTGCATTTTGATTCGTAATCGAGGATAGATGTAGATGTATATGGGCCACAGCAACCACTTACCATCAGGTGGACTGTGTGCTCGTTTGTCACCTATCCTATAAAAAATAAAAATAAAAAATAAAAAGAAGGCCTATGTTCAGCTGTGGAATATGATGGGGACTGTATAGGTAGGCGATAAAGTTTCTCTGGAGACAGCTTCGGTAAGGACAGTTTAGGGCGGCCCCGCTTGGGTTGTCGACCTGAACAAACATTATATTATTGGTGGAGATTGCTAAGAACCGTGCTTTGTGGCATTTTTGTGACGCCTATGTTTAGCAGTGGGACTATGCTGGGCTGCAAAATGTAATCAATATATTATTACTTTTATTGAGAGAGAACAAACGTATCTTAGTACATAAATATTAGAGTGGGAGAAAT
This sequence comes from Parnassius apollo, assembly GCA_907164705.1. Lineage (NCBI taxonomy): Eukaryota > Metazoa > Arthropoda > Insecta > Lepidoptera > Papilionidae > Parnassius > Parnassius apollo. The sequence goes on from CAJQZP010001686.1 coordinate 744,619, forward strand.
TTTTTTTCAGAGTTTTCCGTTTCTTGGGGTATTTATTAAGGTTTTAATGGTAAAGTATGCCTGACATTAATTTAAGGTTTTCTTTTCCTTGACAAGTAAGATTGACACACGTGTACTAAGCTACTTGTCCATAAACACCTACATCTTTTTTTATACGATAGGGTGACAAACAAAAAAAAAAGATGGTAAGTGGTTGCTGTGGTCCATAGGCATCTACACATATCCTCGATTACGAATCAAAATCCAGATGACCCTGATAAGCACCTCACGGGTGCTCATCAGTATTAAGATGGAATGTCTCATTTCCAATAAAAATAGTCTTCGGTTCTATATACTCACCATACGAAACACAGCAGCATTTAGCTACTATTTTTCGCTGGTATTCCGTGAGAGCGCGGTCCTTCCCTGGTCGAGTAGCATGGCTCTACCACGTACAATCTATCCATGGTTAAGAGTGTAAATGCAAATGAGTTATCACACGTAAGAGCTAACCTCAAATGCATTATTATTAATGAAAAGGGCCTCCAGTTCTTATTGCTTAGCATTCGAAACACAGTAACATGGTGATGTTATTTTACGCTGATATTCTGTGGTAGCATACCTTGTAGTGGTGGTGTAAGAATTACGACTACTCCACATTATCCTGTGGGTGTTGCCTACTACCCGCTTGCCAAGCGTGGTAACTGTGGCAAATATCCCCCCAATAAGGCAATCTATGCGGAAGGCCTACGTTTTGTAATAGACTTTTATAGGCAGTAACGATAATACATTCAACCTGAGATCAGCAGAGAGCTTTAAATTGTATATGCCACTACATACTAGTAAATTTATGAACAAGTCTTTTACTGTACAGGCCGTTCGTTTATGGAATGAACTCCCATTGGCAGTCAAACGCGCTCCATCCCTACCGGTTTTTAAAAAACTAGTAAAGAACCATTACCTTGCACTTCGCTCCCACACTAGTCGTTTAATATAATATAATATAATATAATATATATGTAGTATATTGATTGCATTTAGTTAAATAATTAAATATATATTTTTTGTATGTATATATGTTTGTAGTCTATGTATGTTTTGTTATATTTATAAATAAATATATATAAAAAGATTATATATATATATATATATATATATATATATATATATATATATATGAAATGTGTATTCTTTTTTTTTTATCACACCAATGTGCCCTACCCTTGTAATTTTTGTGTAATCCTGTCCATTCACTGGTTGTCTGGAAGAAATTGCTATCAGCAATAAGACCGCCCATTGCATACTTCTTTTGTATATATAATTAGTAATTTTTTTTTATATATGGTGTGCAATAAAGAATATTAAATAAATAAAAAAAAAAATTCAAACAGATTCATTTGTACATCTACAGCGTTGCTGTGCTGCGCTAAATTATATCCGGTACTGTCGAATTTATATTATTCTCTATTCCATGCATGAAATATGTTCCAAATTGTTGTTTTATTTGAATTGAATATCACGAAAGCAGATTTGTAAACGGTTGATTGTAAATGTAAATTTAAAATTATATTATGTGACATCGAATTAGATTTGTTGTAATGATTTTGTTGAATTGGAATAATTTTTGAATACATTTCTTTTTCTGTTTGATAAAACATAAAAATCCTTTTTTATAGATGAAGAAAAGAAAACCGAAATTTTTAAAAAATTCGTTAGTGTACGTTACGGTATTTGAATGATGTTATTTAAATAAATACCATGTGATGGCAGCGTAAGAAAATCTATCACACAATTTCCTGAAAAGCGTGTGGACTGAGGTAAACTGGGTAACTAAGGTACAATTGGGGGCATTCGTTTCCAGATATATTGAAGATGATAAAAAATTTAAATAAATTTCTTGGAGTAATACTTTTCATTAAAATAACATTAATGTATCTATATTATTTGTCCCTACTCAAGGTTTGAACAATTCCGTCTTTTTCTGAAGCAGACCCTAATAGTAAATTACTTCAAAATTTTATTACATCACCCTGATAAGGACGTTTCAGAGCATTCTTACAAATTGAATTGAGCACCAACCACTATAAATACGAGTAGACATTTCTTGTTACAACCTAGCAATACAAACACGAACACCTCACCGCAATAACGAAAATCGCTCCAATAGAATGTAACCAGGTGCAAAACCTAAAGTAAACAAGGTATGCCCACAATTTGGCGCCGAATGGAATGGCAAACATTGCGATACTCAACATTTGTGAGGTTGTAAGAAAGATTCACAAGTACCACAGTGGTGCCGGCTTTATATAACTTCAGTGTCTAACATTGTGATGAAATTTTTAGATGAAATTCTTATCTGAAATGATTTTAGAAAAAATTAATTTAAAAAATAACCCGGTATCTACCGTTACATATTTATTTAAATAATTTTAAGTTCAATAATAAAATATTATTCTTCAAGGCTAAACAAGAATAACTATAGCATTCTACATCTCTCTACACAAATCTGTATACGAAAAATTCCACATTGTTTTGATTATGTTTTAGTTTATTATATATTTAACGATTATGTTTTAGTATACTCGACAAATTTTTACAACTCTAAAAATCGATAATAACATACCTACTTATTTTTATCAGTATCCTAAGCTGAATGAAGACTTTCCAAAAAAGGTAGACCTGGCACAAAAATGTGTGTCACTAATCCCAAGTATTTTAACATATTCGTGTAGTTCCTCAACCGTCTGTCTGGTAAAAAGGTGCTCTTAGTATTTACCTAAATCGATGAACGAGAAAAGGGGTGACAGGGGAGTAATTTTATACTAGCCACAGTATGTTATTAGTTGTTTCTTTGTTCATGCTGCAATAATTGACTGAAATTGTTCTTCTCTATTTCATTGCAAAGTGCAGAATTTGACGAAGAATAAATTAAAAGATATCTGAGAAATCAAATAATAGGTAAAAACATATATAATATGTATTTTACGAACATACCATACGGCATAATATGAATTTTATAAATTAACCTCCTCTTGACTAGTCAAAGCGCAGCACAAACACAAATATTATCTAAATAGTGGGACACATTTTTGTGACCTCTCTATTCGCGTTAAAACATAGTGATTATATCTCTTTGATTTGCATATTGAGCAGTTTCTCGAGCGCAAGACAACGAGCAGAAGAGCACAAGATGTGAAGATGAATTTACTGTTTACATATTCGCCTCCATTCATTTGACGATTCGATTCATCAGAACGTGGATTATCTAAAAAATAGAGTGAAGCAACGCGCTAGTTTCAGAGTTCCTAAAACTTTGCCAGTCTGAAGAGCTCGTTTAGCATATTTAATAACGTCATTATAATTATTTAATTCATTCATTAACTACAGACCATCAAAGTCCACTGCTGAGCATGGGCCCGCCCCCGCAGATTGCATGATATATCCATAGATTGTTGACAAACCTACGGTTGTCACGATACAATCTATGGATATATCACGTTTGTATTATTGAACTGTTTTTGGTAAGAAATACTGTTGCTTATTTCTGGTTTCAGCCTCCCTCTATCGCGTCTTACAACATCCACGTGATAACATGACACTGTAGTGGCGGCGTTAAGAGGATCCGGTACCCCATCATAATCATACAATCATGTTATTACGTAGAACATCTAAATAATGGTACGAACTCAATAAATATGCAGTGCAAAAATTGTCACGATTTCTTGAATTTTGTCAAAAAAATAACGGTTTTTACTTTTTAAAAGATTATTTTGACTGCCATCTTGCAAAATACTAAATTATAAGCGTTTGAAATATTTTCCTCCACACACACACACACACACACACACACACACACAATATATATATATATATATATATATATATATATATATATATATATATATATATATATATATATATGCCGTGCCGTGTAGTGGCGGTTAAGAATATCCACTACCCCATATCTTCCCGTGGGTGTCGTAAGAGGCGACAGAGGGAGACGAGCAGGAGATGGGCAGCAGCATCTTCCTGATAACAGCAACTGTACGACAAAAAAAAAAAAAAACTGCGGTTGCCAACCCGCTCGCCAAGCGTGGCAACTATGGCAATATACCCCCCATGAACAATTACACAAATAGACGGCCCCCAGTCCCCGGCGGCCCCGCTATTCCTGGCTACGGTGGCGACCATGGTAACGGCGGGGCAGGGGGTGCTAAGAATCTCCGGTGGAGGTTCGGTTGCCACCTACGACGACTCGACCTGGCAACATTTAACGCACGCACACTGAGGACTGACGAGAAGATCCTGGAGCTGGAAGAAGAGATAGACAAGTTGCGCTGGAGTATTATAGGATTATCCGAGGTCCGAAGAGAGGGGGAGGACACGGTGATTCTCGAATCCGGCAACTTGTTCTATCACCGGGAGGGCGACCATCTGTCCCAAGGAGGTGTCGGATTTATCGTCCACAAGTCTCTCGTCAACAACGTTGTACAGATTGAGAGTGTGTCGACGAGGGTCGCGTACCTGATACTCAGAATCACCAAACGGTATTCGCTGAAGGTCATACAGGTTTACGCACCAACGTCGGCACATTCCGATGAGGAGGTGGAGGAAATGTATGAGGATATTTCCAAAGCCATACATTCCTCCAAAACCCACTACACTGTGTTGATGGGAGACTTCAACGCAAAACTAGGCACAAGAGAAAACGGTGAGCTGAAGTTAGGGAAATTTGGAGTAGGGCAACGGAACCGAAGGGGGCCAGCAGCTGGCCGACTTTATGGAGAAAGAGGGACTCTTTATGATGAACTCTTTCTTCCAGAAGCGGCCCCACAGGAAGTGGACCTGGTCGAGCCCCGACGGTTCGACAAAAAATGAGATTGACTTCATTATGACGACCAGACGCCAACTGTTCAGTGATGTCTCAGTGATCGCAAGGGTGAAAACTGGCAGCGATCACCGAATGGTTAGAGGCACACTGAACCTAAACGTTAAGTTGGAGAGGTCTCGTCTAATGAAGTCAACGCTCCGTCCCCCTCGTGCTCTGATCCAAAATCCCGAAAACTTTCAGCTCGAGTTACACAACCGCTTTCAGTGCCTACAAGATTGCAATGCAGTGGACGATATGAATGACAAGCTCGTGGAAACTGTCCATGCGGTCGGAGCTAAGTTCTGCAAGACCCGCCGCAGAAGAACACAAAAACTCTCCGATCACACTCTTAATCTCATGGCTGTTAGACGGGAGATGAGGCTGCAATCGTCAACAGATTTGACAGCATACAGGCAACTGAACAGACAGATCTCCAAATGCATGCGGCGAGACTTACGCAACTTTAATACTGCTCGTATTAAAGAAGCGATCGAGCGGAACCAGGGCTCCAAAGTCTTTGCCAGAGATCTGTCTGCCAGAAAGAGCCAACTGTCAAGGCTGAAGACTGAGTGTGGCAGCATCGTTTCCGGGACACCTGAGATTTTGAGTGAGATTGAGAGGTTCTATGGGCAGCTGTACACATCATCGTTGGAGCCACACGCAAGTGTGAGTAACGATCCAAGAGCAAGTCTTATCCGACACTATTCCGATGATATCCCGGACGTCAGTCTAAGCGAGATTAGAATGGCTCTCCAGCACCTTAAAAACGGCAGGGCCCCAGGCGAGGATGGAATTACAGCGGAGCTTCTGAAAGCGGGTGGAACACCGGTACTTGAAGTCCTTCAGAAGCTCTTCAATTCCGTCCTCCATGGTGGCACTACTCCAGAGGCGTGGAGCAGAAGTGCGGTGGTCTTGTTCTTTAAGAAAGGCGACAACGCTCTCTTGAAGAACTACAGACCGATTTCCCTTCTGAGCCGCGTCTACGTGCTGTTTTCGAGAGTCATTACGAATCGTCTCGCACGCAGACTCGACGACTTCCAGCCTCCCGAACAAGCCGGTTTCCGAAAAGGCTTCAGTACCATAGACCACATACATACCCTGCGGCAGATTGTACAGAAGACTGAGGAGTACAATTTGCCACTTTGCCTGGCGTATGTGGACTATGAGAAAGCCTTTGATTCCGTCGAAATTTGGGCGGTGCTGCAGTCCCTTCAGCGGTGCCAAGTTGACTGTCGGTATATCGAAGTGCTGAAGTGTTTATACAGTAGGGCTACGATGGCTATCCGAGTACAGAACCAGAGCTCGAAACCTATCCAACTGCAGAGAGGTGTAAGACAGGGTGACGTTATATCCCCGAAACTCTTCACCGCTGCTTTGGAAGACGTTTTCAAGCTACTGGACTGGAAAGGATACGGTATTAACATCAATGGCGAGTACATCACTCACCTTCGATTTGCCGACGATATAGTCCTTATGGCAGAATCGCTGGAGGACTTAAGCACTATGCTCAATGACCTCAATAGTGCCTCCCAACGGATAAGTCTTAAGATGAACATGGACAAAACAAAGATTATGTTTAATGTCCATGTCACACCTATGCCGGTAGTTGTTGGAAGCACTATGCTCGAAGTTGTTGACGAGTACGTTTACCTGGGACAAATATTCCGACTAGGTAAGTCCAACTTCGACCGAGAGGTCAATCGACGGATTCAACTCGGCTGGGCAGCGTTCGGGAAATTACGACATATCTTCTCGTCAGGTATACCTCAATCTCTGAAAACTAAAGTGTACAACCAGTGCGTGTTGCCAGTGATGACTTACGGATCAGAGACGTGGTCCTTCACTGCTGGCCGTATGAGGACGCTCAAGGTCGCTCAGCGAGCTATGGAGAGGGCTATGCTCGGAGTTTCTCTGCGTGATAGACTCAGAAATGAGGATATCCGCAGTAAAACCAGATTGACCGACATAGCCCAACGGATTAGTAAGCTGAAGTGGCAATGGGCCGGCCATATAGCTCGAAGAACCGATAACCGATGGGGAAGAAAGGTTCTCGAGTGGCAGCCTCGTACCGGTAGGCGTAGTGTAGGGCGACCCCCCACTAGATGGAGTGACGACCTGGTAAGATATGCAGGAAGTCGATGGATGCAGGTGGCTCAGGACCGTGCTTTGTGGCATTACTTGGGGGAGGCCTATGTTCAGCAGTGGACTTGTGAAGGGCTGTGATGATGATGATGATGATGATGATGATGATGATATATATATATATATATATATATCTGCGCATGAATGCGTAAGGTATATGGATGTGATAGAGGTGTATCAGGATCGTGTCAAATGGAAGTCTGTAGTCTCTGCCTACCCCTCTGGGTGACAGGCGTCAGTGTTTATATTTTGAAATATTTTAGTTAACTAATTTATAGTTATATACTTATATGATTGTTGATTATTGTTGTGGATATTTCGCGGTTAATGTCATAATGATATATTGAGTAAAGATTTATTGCCCGTGTTTAATGATTATGTTTTAGTGATTAATGACATGATGTTTAAATTTTTATGATAACTATAATATTGTTAGCCTTGATCTGATTAGGTTGCGTTATTTTTATTATGTATATAATGTTAAATCTCTAAAACCTGCAACTAGCTTAGTTTATATATGACTTCTGTTGTGTCCGAGATAAGGCAAATGGCAAGTTCGCAGCGGTGTGAGGTGTACGAGCTCTTACTTTGTTATGTTGAATACGCATCTCTGCTCCTCAACTCCAACTCATCTTTACTGTATATAGCACAGGAAATTTAAATATTATAAAACAAAATATGTTGATGGTAGCACAAAAATACTCTATTTATAATGAAAATAATTTTACAGTTCTAGTTAAATAATCGAGAATAATAGTCCATTTAGAATATCAATACAAGGCGTAACCAGAAATATTTTTAAAGATTTGAGAAACTCATGCTGAAATTTAAATCGTATATGACTAAGTGACCTTAGTTCACATAACACAGGTACTAAAAGATTCAATCCTTGCTCAGCGCAGAGTAATCGTGTTCCAGTTGAAATTGAGTCTGCAAATTCCGGCGTGACGCGTTATCGGATTTGTTAGAGTACGCGTTCAGAATCCGCCTACTGCCTGCTGCCTGCATCCCGCATGCGAATTCCCAGGGAGTAGTTTAAGATTTGGCACCGCGTTTTTAAACAGCTGAGAGAAGAAATTTTCGGTTCGAAATTCTTGCGTAAAATGAAAAATTTGTGGAAAAAATGTTTGAGAACCATCAAAGATTTGGCACCGCGTTTTTATGCAGCTGAGAGTAAGAAATTTTCGGTTCGAAATTCTTGCGTAAAATGAAAAATTTGTGGATAAAGTTTTTGAAAACCATCAAAGACTTGGCACACACACACATAAAATAGTCGAATTGAGTGCCTTCCTCTTTTTTCTAATTGATTAAAAAGTTATATCTCCGAGTAAGCATTCCAAATAATATTTAATTTTTCGAAAAAGTTATTTATTTACATATCTATCGGATCCGTGTTTGGTTAAAGCTTTAAGTATATTACGAGATTTTCACTTCATCAAGTATGGTAAGCCCATAAAAGTATTCGCCGGTATAGGAAGGTCACTTGAAAACTTTGCAAAGAGTTATGGAATCGGCAATATCTTCATTAAAAATTGTTGTTCACAAACCACATGCAAGAGTTGGTCATGATTTGTATATTCATATTTCATAAATATTCTCCAATAAAAAAGACCTACAGAAATATAAAAGTACCAGTGAACCGCCCCGGCTACGCACGGGTAATATCTGGATGCCTGCATTTTTGTGAATCTAAACCATTCTAAAATTACACGCACAAAATTTACCAAAATCATTCCACTCTACACACACCATACGAAACACAGCAATATTAAGCTGCTATTTTACGCTGGTATTCTGTGAGAGCGTGGTTTTCTGACTTAATTATAATAGAAATAAAGTTTTTATTGTAAAGGACCACTTTTGTTCCAGGTTTTATTTTTAAGGACTACACAAGCAAGGGTTTTTTTCAATTATTTGGTCCTTCCCCGATCGAGCTGACCCTTTCGTGCTACAATCGTAATATTATATAGATGCAGCGTTGCTCTACCACGTGTAAATATAACTCGATGGATAGATTACGTCAATTTATTCGAATATTTAAATATTTACACACTTTATATGCAGACTTATTGCCAAATAATTTCGGCACATGCATAACCATTTAGAGACCTGTGATCCTGTTATGAATATTTAGTGGTCATTATTCCACCACACCAAACACAATCGGTTTTGCTATCCATTAATCTAATATTTAATATTTGTGTAGTCATTGATATGCCATCATTAATATTTCATAGTTCTTTATTTAATATTTTAATTATAATAAATAATCGCTCTAATATTCCGCTGTGGCAGCTCAGGGGCTATTCGCTCGCTGTAATGATCATACACAGGCAACTCGGATTTGAACCCGAAAATATCGAGATGAAGCTTGAATCTCTGAGTAATAAAAAACTTTGGTAACATATGTAATCCGTCAACCCGTACTAAAGAAGCATGGTAGAATAATTCGATAACTTTTTCGGAAATTTGTAGTGTCTAACTAGGTATGTATACGTATGTTTGGTTATAATCTATATATAAATTTGACAATGGCGTAATTAATGAAGTCTTAAGTCAACACTCGAGCGTTTCATTTGACTCGTCCTTACATGGCGACCCTGCCAGGATAAATGAAATGAAATGAATGATTTTATTTAACATAGATTATTATATCATACTTATTGAAGGTTATTTTTTAATTTACCACTATTTCGCAAATAAAAACCTCTGTACTGGGAAGAACCAGCAAGAAACTCAGCGGGATTTTTTAAACATATTTAAATTTACAATAAATTTATTTTGTTACAATTTTTGAATGATATTTTATATAAACAGCATGGTCGCGATCACTTCATTCCCAGGGGTTATTTTCATTCATGTATTCAAAACATACGTATACCTAGTTAGTTACTACAGTTAGAGAAAACCTGTTTTCATCGATGTGATGCGTAAAGGTTTTTACTTTACTCGTTTGCTTTTTGAATTTAAGGATAACTATTTATTTATAGATATTAATTGAGCCTAATAGTATCTTAAGATAAGAATTACCCTGTTTCTTCCCGAGGGTTTCACAAGAGGTGACTATGAAAAATGCTAGGAAGATCATGCCTGAAGAGTGAAATAACCATCTCGTTTCATTAGATGGTAATATATCCTAGGCATCCCAACTGGTGATGAGACTAGATGGCAAGATGCACTGGATTATATTAATATAACTTTAGTCTTAATTATTTCTTGAATTTCCGCAAACACTACACTGAATAAAACTATATTTACGAATTTTATCGCGTTTAATTAACTACTTTAACTTATTTTTAAATACCCGACGTTTCGGGTGCTTTACATCACCCATGGTCACGGGGGGGGACTGAGATATTTGACGTCTACCCTTTTTTAATAATCATAATCCATTCGAGATTAGTTCTCACATATTTTACACATTTGAATTTTAATTCTTAACAATGGATTGATTATATGTGGTAGAGCCATGCAGCTCGATCAGGGAAGGACCACGCTCTCACAAAATACCGGGTTTTGGATCCGCGTAAAAGAACATATTATAGCTGACGTGAAGTATCGACGCTCCGGGAAGTCTGCAGTCTGTGAACATGTTCAAAATCGTCCCCACCATCACATCAGATTTGATAAACCACAAATCTTCGCAAAAGAACACCGATTCCTACCAAGGATGATACGCGAGGCTATTGAAATAAAAAATATCCTAATTTCGATAGAGAAGATAGATAGGTGCTGCCATCTGCTTGGGATCCTATAATTAACAAAATTAAACCCAAACACAAGGATACCACTGCAAGAATTCAAGATACTATAATCCCGTTCTGCGTAGATCGGACCGAAAATTAATATTAAAAAATCAAAGGTAGCCGGGCTAAGTATAACATTGGGACGTCAAATATCTCAGTCCCCCCAAACCCCGTGACTGTGGATGCTAAAAAGGACCCGAAACGTCGGGAATTAAAAAATAACTTAAAGTAGTCAATTAAACGCGATAAAATCCGTAAATATAGTTTTATTCAACTTTATTAAGTTGAAGATTTCGGTAGAAAGTCGGACACTAAGTTATTACTCAATTTATTGGCCATAAGTGTTACAAACGTTTAAATGAAAAATATACGATTGGGGAAGAATATAGTTTTTTAAGGTTGGGAGCTATCCATGTGTGATGTACTAATAAAATTGGTTTGAATAAATCGTCTAAAGTTAAAGTTCGAAGAATCTCAACCCCTAATAACTGCAATCAGTCAGTGTTTTCCGAAGATTGATACCTAAAAAGTAACAAGATTGTTCACTCCTTGACCTTGACTGGTTTGGTCATCTATTCATGGTAGTTTATTAGAAAAAAAATCTATTCTACTCCTCAGACCTCAAGTAACAATATAATGAGATCTATCGATCTCATTATACTATTGGGTACTATAGAATAAAGTTATTTACTCAGGTTTCAGTCACGAAACTCAATCAGCGCAGAAACGTAATTAGACAAACGCCAAATTAATTAGATAAGTCTATTTGGCACAAAATTTAATGACAAACAAATAGAAATCATAGCTAGTCTATATCTATATAATTAAATGCCTTTTTACTTTAACAATGTACTTGAATACCTTTCAAAACAAATAATTGACAAAGAAGATTTTATCACTCAATATAAAATCTCCGTCTACAACTCGGCGTGACGTTTTCTTTTCATCCGGCATATATTATCCTTATATTAAAACTTAAGCGCTGTAATATTGAAATCGCAAGACGTCGCCCGTTTAAAATTACAGTGACATACGCCATGTTTTATTCATCGTTGGAAACTTGGACGCAGTAGAAGTCAGACGTGAGATGAACCCCGGGCCGCGATAGGTGCAATTTACATTTTAATTCGATTACTAGCGCCAGGCGGGTATTAACACTTTTAATTATCGGGTCCAACTAGCTGCGGTTAATGGCTTCGCTCTTTGGCTTGAGATAGCAAATGCCACGTTCACTTTTTTGAATATTGACAACGTTGTTAATTCTATTCATACTGTTATTGAATTATTTAACTATTTCGTACTTAATAAAAATAGAAATAAAATTTTTATTGTAAAAGAATCCCTTTTGTATCGTTTTATTTTTAAGGACTAAAACAAGCTAGGGTGTTTTTTCAATTATTTGATTAGCTATGTTCTGTCACATATATGGTCGTTTAATAATAATTATTCAAAAACATAATCTTTAATTTATTTATTATGTAATTTGTAATTTTCATATTTTATATACCTATGTAACAAAATAATTTCATAACCAATTCCGAATTTTGTGTCAGGTTTTTTATTTTTAAATCAATGTAACACTGAAAAGCGGCTATTTATCGTCGTGTTAACGTCTTTTCAATTATTTCGGTATTAAATACGTTTTTAAATAAGTATTATTTTTTATTTTAAAATCCAGTATACATTTACAGCAACGGAAAGAAACAACCTACATATAATAATGTCCTCGGTAATACCGCCAATGCTAACGGAGACTAGTAAACGTCAACATGTTGTTAATCTCTACGATTTCAAAACGAGGTTCAGCTAGAATTTTGCAAGGGAATTTGACCACCGACGCTCCTATTTTGTCGTTTAAATAATGGCTTGTAGTGGATGTTGATACATATAAGTGGAAAAAAAATTTGTATAACCAAATAAAATATATAAAAATAAAATGAGAAAAACATCAATGTATTCGAAATTAATTAATCACGTATTATTGAGGTAGCTCGTAAACTAGGTTGGATCTTAATGGAATTTATATGAGACTAGCTTTCTAATAAAAAAGAATCATCAAAATCGGTCACCTAGAAAAAAGTTCTGAGTTCAAAAAAAAAAAACATACAGTCAAATTCAGTACCTCCTCCTTTTTATATCGGTTGAAAAGTGATGCTATTTTATGTATTAAGTGTGCATACAAACTATTAGTGAACACGATGAACAAGTGTTTCAATGTTCATATAAATCTCCAGTAATTTTTTAGCGTAACTTAAGTTACGATCACCGTCTGTCCGCTGAGTTAAGTTTTCATGATCAGCATGATTAGTATATTGTGAAGAAAAAATCTATAAAAACAAAGATCTCGAATGAATTGAAGACATGGCTTAAAGGACAAACATCCAAGCCAAAATCTTAATAAAAAGGAGTTCTGCTATCCAGAGAGGAATCAGCGAAAAGAACTCTGCAGATATCTTCCTTGAACATTCATTTTTAAAGGCCAATGATACAATATTCCCAATCATTAACAAAAAGGAATATATATTTGTTGAAGAACATGCGCTAATAACATAAGTGATTAACGCATGTTCTTCAACAAAATGCTACAAAAGTAATATAAATTTATAGAGGACCCTCATCATAAGGCATTAGAAATTGATTTTAAACTAAGCTTTGCTCCTACACTCAACCCATGCTGTGGTACAAAAAAACAGTATCACAAAGCTGACTTCGTATCTATATAAAAGTCCTTAAAATCTATTAACTGGGAAGAAAAATTTAGTTACATGACCAATGTGGAATGCATGAAAAACTACTTTTATAATTCTTTAAATGATATTTTGAATAAATATGTTCCTGTTTGTAATTTCAATTGTAATTTAAAACTACCCAGTGTGGTATACTAAGCCCCTTGTTAAATTATCGAAGGAAAAATGAAAATACCATAAAAAATGGAAGGTATACGGCAACATGAGTGACTATCAAACATTTTCATTATTAAGAAGCAGATTTAAAAAAATGCTGCGTGACTGTTATAAAAAGTTTATTGAACTTTACGAAAATTAAATAAAAACACATCCTAAGTTTTTATAGTCTTTTATAAAATCGAAAAATACCACTAGCGATTTTACTGAAAAGATGTTAAACAAAGGTAAAGTTATTTCTGGTGGTATAGATATTTGTAATGCCTTCAATGAATATTTCCACTCCGTATTTACAACCGTCAGCAATGTTAGTCACCAAGATTACCTGAGTAATCAAAGTTCACATACAACTTTAGATATAAATTTAAATGATATAAGCTTTGACTTAGTTCTTAAAGAATTACAAAAAGTTAATATCAAATAAGGCACGGGTTCAGATTTTATTCATCCTCTTCTTATTTCGAAATGTGCAAATGAACTCGCAGTGCCGGTAACATTAATTTACCGCACATCTGTTAAAAGTGGAGTGTTCCCCAACATATGGAAATACTCTTTGATAACACCTATTCCAAAAAATAATAACAAAGACATAGTAGCCGAGTATAGACCTATCTCGAAATTATGTGTACTTATCGCTCTCTGCTCGTCAATATATATCCCAACAACAACATGGATTTTTCAAGGGCAGAAGTGTTGATACGAATATTATAACTTTCACGGAATATTTACGAAGAGCCATGGATGACAATCTACAAGTGGATGTCGTGTACACTGATTTCTCTAAAGCCTTTGACAAAATTGACCATAGTTTACTAATCGCAAAGCTCGCAAAGGCAGGTGTACATGGCAACATTCTTAGATGGATTGAATCGTACATAAAAAATAGAAGTCAAGCTGTATGTATTAAGGGATTCACCTCAAAATTTCTACCTGTACCTTCAGGTGTTCCTCAAGGATCTCATCTTGGCCCGCTCCTGTTTTCCTTATATATTAACGATATTAGACTAACATTAAATGAGAGTCAAGATGTTCTTTACGTTGATGATGCCAAAATATATAAAATTGTTAAGTCAAGAGACGACTGTCTCAAACTGCAACAAGATTTGCTTGCTTTAGAAAAATATTGTGTTACTAATCAATTACATCTTAATAATAACAAATGTCATGTGCTATCTTTTTCACGTAAAGTCAACCAAATAAATTTTGGGTATTGTCTGAATGGCATCATTCTGAAAAGGGTTACTACAACAAGAGATCTCGGCCTAATCGTAGACTCAAAATTATCTTTTAACTCTCATATAGACCATATTATAAGTAAAGTAGTACATATTATAAGTATTTTAAGAATAACAAAACCATTTAATAAGGGTATAACTCTCAAACGGATACTTTTCTTTTGTACGTTCAATCCTTGATTATTGCAGCATGGTATGGAGCCCCTCTTATCAAATACATATTGAGAGGATAGAAAAAGTACAAAAAAAGTTTTTGAAATCCCTCAAC
The DNA here is from genome assembly GCA_907164705.1 of Parnassius apollo. Lineage (NCBI taxonomy): Eukaryota > Metazoa > Arthropoda > Insecta > Lepidoptera > Papilionidae > Parnassius > Parnassius apollo. Next base: position 759,762 of record CAJQZP010001686.1, read on the forward strand.
TATCGTTACGGTATTGAGAACGAATCATATAATGAAGCTTTGTGCAGACATAAAATGCTAAGTCTTTTTAACAGACACAAAATGTTTGACATTCTTCTTTTATACAAAATTCTAAATTCATTAATAGATTCACCGACTCTTTTGTCTATGTTTTCACTTCCAGCAAGCGTTCGTCTTCCAGAGCGCTCCTCACGTTCGTTACCACTATTCATTCCTCCACGGTTTCATAAAAACTATACACGTAACTCTTATATATGTCGTTCCACCAACATGTATTACAAACATTTTTCAGAAATAGATCTTTTTTAGCACTAGTCCTAATCTTCTTAAAACAAAGTTAAAAAAGTTTTTGCAGTAAAATTTGATGCCCGACTATGTTGTCTCATAATGTAAATAATATGGTTTGTTAATGTATATTTATTGGCACTACTTGGTCTTTTTTCGTAAAGTGTAAATGTAAAATGTAAATTATATATTAAGAAATATGACTGTTTGTTGCCAAAATAAATGAAAAAAAAAATTAATTTATAGCTAATAAATGTGGTGCAAACGCAACAACGGTTTTATTATATATGTTTCACCTGTTGGGTATAGTTAAATCTTTTTAGATACTTTTAAATATTATATATAATATAATAGTAACGGTGCTGTGTGGCATTATTTAGGAGAGCTTATGTTTAGCAGTGGAACATAGGCTGTAATGTGAGGTGATGACAATAATGGTAATGATTATATGATGACACAAATCCACGTTTCCTGTCGGTAGTGTTGGAGCCATGCTGCAGCTATATAAGTAGTATAGTTATAGCACGGTTGGGTCGGCTCAACCGGGGAAGGACTACGCGCTCACAGAATACCAGCGTAAAATAAGAGCTCAACGCTGCTGTGTTTTTATGGTGAGCGTAGAGAACTGGAGACCGTTTTTACTAGAAATGAGGCATTCCATCTTAGTCCTCACGGGTGACAAGACATCTGCATTTTGGATCCGCTTACTCAAGTGGACTATGTGCTCATTTGTTACCCAAATTTTATAAAAAAGTTCTTTGAAATCAGTTTTACTGTTTGTATGTTTAATATTGATATTTTTCTAGGCTACATTAAATGTCTTGTTTATTATAATTATATATCCACATACTTTGTAGGTGTGGAACGCAAGTATGCGGCAGCACGCTGCTAGGCATAGTTCATGCTATCGATTGAATATTCAAGCGTTTGACACTCGCAGCCACGCTGAATATTCCAAAATTGTCTGACTGGCGGCCGCTTCTATTAATGCCTCGTTTTCATGGACATTTTATATTGATATTATCAAAACAAGCTACGTGTTTTAAAATATCAAATTAATTATATACCTCTGACTTTCTATACATAATAATGTACGAAAAACAATAGATTTTAATTGTTTTGGACTGTGATAAACTTTATTCTGGATAAAGAAATTATCCAAGTCGAAAGATTTTCATTAGTTTTATCACACGTTCGAATATTAAAATTCTACATAGAGTTTATCATCGTTAGTTGTTAATGGGTGAGATGGTAAAATATAATTTAACATAAATTAATGCAAATATATATTTTTAAATATCGACCGCCAAATCAATTGAATAAGAAACCTAGAAGAAAGAATCAAAATATTTAAAGTTTATATTTTAAATAAAAACATCAGTTCAGTGCACAAGCAGTAGTATTGAAACCTTCAGAAAAGGAGACCGAGATAATAGAATATACAGTATTCTATCTCATTCTCTCTCGGGCCGAATTTCATTTCACAACGATTCTAAAGAAATTGTACTTCAACAATATATTGTATTTAAATGGGCAGTAAATTATAAGCAAAGCTGAGGTGGTTCTTTTGTATGACTTTAGATACTATTTATAATTTTCAAATCTTTTGTTGATAAAAAAAGTTTTACAATATAATATTATTATTACTAGTAATTTTTATTGTTACAGCCTATCAAAGTCTACGGATGCATGCCACAGTTGCCAAGCTTGGCAGGCGGGTTGGCAACCGCGGTTATATATTTTTTAATTGTTATGTGGAAACGTTGCTGCCCATCTCCTGATTTGTTCTCTCTGTCGTCTCTTACGAAAACTAGGGGATCATATGGGGTAGTAGCTATCCTAACACTACAAGTACTTTTTTAAATTGCAATTAATATCCTTAAATTTTTTTTTAATATATTGAATGTAATGATAATAAAATTGTTACATCACGTATTAACAAAATAAACTGAAAACAGCTGAAAACCAGTGAAAGTTTTTGAAAATTATAACACTTTTTAAAATAAAAAATCTACAATATTTTTTAGTGCTACAATAATCTCACAAACGATGCTGAATGAATTGATAATAATCAAGATTTTTCGAAAATTATCATATTTCACGAAAATTTACAACTTTCAGTGATTTTCAGAAGTATTTTTTGGACTAAAAACGAATAAAGGTTATTACAATCAACTGCGTTGTTTGTAGTATACAAAGCAACTTTTTTTTGTTCGGGTTCGAAGTTCACAGAGTTTGAGAATATTGCCCAGAGAATACGAGCTTTTATTCGTTGTCCCATATTATTTATAGTAATAGTAGTTAATTTGTTATTGTACACTGTTCTTTTTTATTAATTTTATTACTTCTTTATTTGTGTGTATACTTTTTAATTGCTAGCCTATTATTGTGTGTGTGGTAATGAATTTTATTATATTTTTGTAAAGTTGTTAGGCCTCTTGACTGGGAGGGCTGTAATTATTCTGACAACGCGGGTGCCTAATTCATGCCTAAAACATTACACACGTAAAAAGTAATACAACACATACTGTGTGATTGTGACCGGCATGTTTTTTATTGTTGAGTAATGGTGACAACCGAACACACAGTCCACCTGACAGTTAGTGGATGCTGTGGCTATTAGACATCTTCATTTATCCTCCATTAAGAATTAAAATGCAGATGCGTTGTCCCCTCTGAGGACTATGATGGAATACCTCATTTCTAGTTAAATGGGTCTCCGGTTCTTTACAATACAAAACACAGCAGAATTATACTGCTATTTTACACTGGTATTCTATGAGAGCGTGGTTCTATTTCGATTGAGCTGGCCCATTCATGTTAGAAATATAATATAGCTGATCATGTCAATAAGATCACGTCCTTCGTGATATTAGAGTAGGCCTGATTCCAGGATAAGCGTGTCCTCTCCCTCTCTTCAAACTTCACTCAAACCCAGAACATGCCATCTTACATTTTTCACTTCTTCTTTAAATTCTGTAATGTTCAAAATATGATGATATTCATAATTAACTATTGTCAAGTAGTCACGCTTGCTACAAAAAAGATTAAGAGAATTTATATTTGTTTAAAAAATTCGTAAGTGATACTTAAACATTTCTCTTAGATTTTACTACACGTTTCTGATATTCATGAAAATATCATTCTGAATACAATTTCAAAAACATTTTTAAAAGCGTACAATACAGGAGGTTTATCTTTAAACTTAATTTACATAAAGATATACGAGCACAAATGCAATCCCGCAAACTTGCATAATGTGTTGGATCAACAAACAAAAGAGCGGGTATGAAATCCGTAAACCTGGCTGCATTGATGCTTTGTTTTTCTAGACAACAAAAGGAGCTTTGCCTCAAATGATAATATACTAAAATTAGCCGTTGAGATTTCTTAACGGTATTCTGAAGCAATTTTAAGTTATTCTTGTATTTTAGGGACAAACATTAAGATTTTGTAATTGTGGGGCCTCTATCGTAAAATTGACTATGGAAAAATCATCGTTTTTAAAATTACCAGTGTTTTAGATTAGACCTAAAGGCACAGAAATTTAACGCCTGTTAAAGTACATACAACTTTACATAACGGCGTAAAATATCAGCTTAAGGCTGCTGTATTTGCTCTAGTCAGTGTAGACAACAGGATGACGTTTTAACGGAAACGAGGCATTTCATCTTAGTCCTTAAGGGTGACTACTCATTTGAAGATAGATTTCTAATGATGGGGCCTATTATCCACTCATCACCAGGTTGACTGTGTTTTCGTTTGTCACCCTTATTCTTGAGTTGAAACACCAGAATTTGCAATCGTTTATGTGTGCGAGTGAGTGAGTTATAAAGTTACAAGCATTTAAAAAATCCAAATTTAATTCAGACAGAAACCACATAAGTGACATAAATTATAATAAATTTAATCTCTAATTTAATTTAGTTTAATTCAAACCTATCTAATCTACCTATCTAATTTAATCTTATTCAATTTAATTCATTTCAATTTAACTCAATTCGATCGTTTAACATAAAAAAAACTATTAATTTATAATTTAATTCAAGTATCTACAATCTAATTAAAGTATCTGCTACTCTCTGGGGCACCGGGCACATGCATTTGTGTTTGTACCCAGTGCCGCAGAAGGGCGCAGTCAGACTTGTCGCTGAGCGCTTTCAGGATGGTGTTGATGCTACCACGCGTACGGAATACCAGCGAGGCGAAGCGGCGCCGCAGCACGGCGTGGTAGCCGTCCGTGTGCGCGTGCGCAAACATCGCAGGCGCACTGCAGCACTGAGGGAGCGCCACCAGCACTCTGAATGCATTATTACACTGTACTCGGAGAGCGTTGATGGTCCGCGCGTGTAATTGACCCACAGATTGCAGGTGTACAGAGTTTGGCAAAATGCTTTAAAGGGGGTTACCTTTACTCCAACGCTACACCGCGCGAATCTGGGTGCCAGCATATTACAGCGGACCGCCATCGCCCTCCTTTCCCATTCGATATCAGCATCGTCTTTTAAATTCTCGGTAACCACATATTTAAACTCTTAGCCGAGATATTTAAACTCTTTCACCCTACGTAGAGCGACGCCATTTAGTAGCACACGCGGCACATCTCGCAGCTGACGACACCTAGCTTGAAAGATCAAGAGCTCACTCTTTTTAACATTGTACAGGAGACCGTGTGACAAAGCGTACTTCTCACATATACACACCTATTAATTTTCTGACTCCGGCGATCGATGGGCTGAGCAACACCATATCATCTGCATAACTGATACTGTTGATGCAGTGACCATCAATCGAGCAGCCGACCATACAAGTTGAAGAGAGAAGGATACCTTAGCCCTCCCTGTCTCACTCCACACTCCAACCCGTACTCATCAGAAAGCTCACCAAGCCATCTGTACTGGTTTGTTTGGTGTTCATACCAATATTTGAAAATATTGATACACCCACCCATGCGGCATACCTGTGTCTTTCAATTTACGTCAAAGATTATCGTATCCAGGTCAAATGCCTTTGTGAGATCAAGAACGACTGCATACACAGGCATGTTCTTATTCGTGCAGTAGCTAACAGTCTGCTTGAGTAATTATATACATAATTGTGCATTCGGTCGAAAGCCTTGGTCTGATGTAAAGCTGAGCGTCATGAAGATGGAGATGCTCTTTAAGTTGTCTTTCAAACAGGCCGTCAGGCACATTAGATGTGATTGTGGCTAATGATATGGGATGATAGTTGCACTTGTCACAAGTGTCAACAGTTTTATTTTTAATGTTAGGCACTATCACCGTCTTCATTAGCTCATTTGGCAGATAGGAATGCCTAATGCATAGCGTGAATAGTAGCCCTAAGATTCTTGTTAGGTGTGGCCCCGCATAGCGAAAATGTTCAATGCTAAGGCCGACGTAACTAGGAGACATCCCTGGCGTCATTACTTTTATTATTGGAGCAACTTGTCTAACTATGGCGTCTTCATCCACAACCTGGGAACTTTTTGGCGGAGACTCCACTTAAAAGTGACGCTGTTCGCTATATCCCGTGGTTCGCTGATGCCGTTAACACTCACAGGTACGCTAGGCTTGGGACTTAGTTTTTTTTTGTTTGTTAAATCTTTATTCTTGTGTTTAGTAGCTAAATAATTCATTTTATTTGCTCCTGATTATTCTTAAAATACTTTAATTTGCTTTTGAAAATTTTCCTCGGATCATACATTTCATTATAAATGGTTACACTATTAGGCTATCCATAATATACCCAAGTTAGAGACTTTTGCTTAGTGTTTCTGTGAGCGTCACGGACATACTTGTTTCAACCTACAATAGGACGAACGCGATGTGGTTTGACACCCCCCGAACGACCAACATAGCTGACCTTAGCAGCCTCCTGTAACGCTGTTACAATATCACTCTAAAGCGAGTCTATCGCGGCCATGTATGCCGCCTCACTTTTTCTACACAAACAATCGCCACACTGATCGAACTCATGTGGAACGCCAAATTTTCGCAGATTATCATTACAATACATCGTAAACATTTCTATTTGGCTTAGGTCCCTTTCTTCCCATATAACCTTTTAACCTTAGTTAACCTAGCGCGCGACAGCTCAATAGTCTGACTAACTAATTTTATATTGCACTAAATTTCTAGTGTGAGTGATCAGACCAGTAAACACCGTAATGTACTTTTACCGACAGCAAAACAGTGATCAAACCATATATCAGATGAGTCTGTAGGCATATAAACAGTGACAATAAGTATTAGATGACGCAAGACGACAAAGTAGAAATTCTATAGAAATAAGTGATTATAAGATATATAAAACATGGAAGCGTTCGTAAATGAAACGCAAACTGAGCTGCGGTGGGCGTGGCCCATAAATTAAGAAGTTTATTTTGAATACCGTCTCTATCAATTTTTGAATTATTTGTATTCCACAATATTACAAAAAACTTCCCTAGTAACGAGTGACGATCAAATTAGCATCGTACAATAAACGTTGTAAGTAACTTATATGTTGTTTAGCAATTGAAATCAAAAAATTTTGAGTAGTGAGATTAAATATTGACTACAGAGTCGTAATAAAATTTATAAACTGTTAGCGAGCGATGGATTTTCAAGGTGCTAGTTTATTAGAAATATTGCGGCATGTTGAACGCTTCATTTTCTTAAGCTAATACTTCCAAATTTTTTTTTGCGTTTACTACCTATAAACCCATAAAAAAATAAAAAAGAGTGGCAAATGTTTCCTGCTCTACAATAATATGCGAAAGAAGAGGATATTCACGCTAAACAGGACATATGTAGACTATATTATGAATTTAAAATCCTCTGCTTGATTTTTTTCTTTGAAAAACCCTATCTACACACAATAATTTTCTCATATATCTCCTAAAGCATTTAACATACACATATTGTACATGGATAAAATACCAGATCTAAATCAGTTATATACAGGCAAAGAAAAAATATACTCCGTGTGGAATTAGAATCCGCGGCCCTACAGTGTACAAAGTGTCATTTTAGATTTATTTCAGAAAAGTAGTACTAGATAGTAATTAGTTACTAGTCGACTCGGGAGGTACAATCAACCGTAGATAGTAACTAGTACTATACTAGTTTCTTTCCTCTTCTTCTCCCAAAAAAAAAAAGTTACAGCCTATATACTTCCCACTGGGCACAGGCCTCCCCTCATTTCTGAGAGAGTTTTTAGGGCAAGGTCCAAGGTCTAATGCAATAGAAATTTGTTGCAGCAATGGCGCAGTTTTTTTACTTTTTAAAAGTGCTTATCAAAGACCAATTTTGAATAAAAATATTTTGACTTAAATTTGAAAAATGTTAAAACAGGCATTTCTTTTTAGTATCCAAATGAAAGTGTCGACTTTGTAGCATAAAAATAAATTTGACCCTTTCGTGAATTTTGAGAAGACAACGAAAGAGATATGATTGCACGACAGAAAATATTTTGCTCTCAGCCAAACTGTTATTAACAAATATTAACTCAATATGAAATTTACGCAATAACCGAAAACGGACACCAATAAAAATAAAATATGGAACATTGAATGATATTTAATTATGTCTACTGTGTAAATAAAAGTTTTACATCATATCCAGGAAAAAAGACCCGTTATGACACAAAACTGCCGCCTGTTAGCCAATTTGGGGATATAGCGTAACAGTTAGTGCTTGAACATTCAATCAAAAGTATGAACTATGCCTGCCAAAACTTTGTTATTTTGTTAAGGTAACATTAAAAAATATATTGTATATTGTATGAATGTATTATTAATTGTAATATTTTTTTAAAAATGAGGTTACAATATTTTAATGGCACAAAAATAAGTAAAATGGTTAAAACAAAATAATAATATCCTCGTTGAGTCAGGCTCAACGGTGGCTAGTGATCAGCGCTGGACGAGATTGTAGTTTATTTTTTAACGAATAAGAGTGAAAAACGTGCGTGCAGTCTACCTGATGGTATGTGAATGCTGTGGCCCATAGAAATTTCCATCTATACTCAATTGAGATTCGAAATGCAGATGCGTTGCCACACCTGAGGACTAAGATGGAATGCCACTTCCCAGTAAAAAGGATCTCCGGTTCTTTTCACCATATAGCACAGCAACATTAATTATATATCTACGTTGTGTGAAGTCCTCCTGTAATCAATGGAGCAGCGGCGCGATTACTGCCTCATTTTTCTTTTAAAATGGGAGGATGTCCTGTGCTTTCACACACATTCGTGCACTTCTTACGTTGTAAAGCCTTGTTGCAGCACAGAGAGTCGACTCAATCGGGGAAAGACCACATTCTCACAAATTAACAGCGTAAAATAGCAGCTCAATGCTGCTGTGTTTCGTATGGTGAGTGTAGAGAACTGGAGACTCTTTTTACTTCTTCAAAGAGGCATTTCCCATCTTAGTCCTCAGGGGTGACATCGCATTTGCGTTTTGATTCTTAATTGAGGTTAAATGTAGATGTTTATACTAATGCACTTACCAGGAAATGGACTGTGTGCTCGTTTGTTATTCATATTCTATTAAAAACCATAAGGCGATACTTTCGTCTTCACCTGGTTAAACTGTCATTAACATGTCCTTAATAATTTTTAACGTAACGCATTAGCATATTGGTGAATCAAATAAACATGAAACTAGGCTCTATTTTTAATATTTTGACTGGGAGTCTGTATATATGGTCTAGAATAAATTAAAAACTAACATGAAATTTGTAGTTCTGTTATCTCCTATCTTATCTCCACCTAAAAAAGAGAGCAGCCTGTGAATACACACACACACACACACACACACACACACACACACACACACACACACACACACACACACACACACACACACACACACATACACATACATTTTCAAAAGTAGTTCACAAACGTGGCTTATATTTTTAATCCATTTACCTTTAGCTAAAATAATTGTATAATAAAGTATTGCACTTCTGCTGGGTCAGCAGACACAAACGTGGCAACAGAACCAGTAGACACGACAACGTCCGTTTGTTTTTTTTATTCTGCTACGAAACGCAAACAAAGGTATCTCTAAAACGGGGAAATGCACTGAAAAAGAAACACTGGGAAAAATATATGAAAGTACGGTTTTGTACAGTTACATTTATGGGCTCCCGCGTTAATCTCTTGACGTTTGGTGAAACGAGTACTATAATTTCTATGTATATGAAAAAGTATTTTAAGTGATAAATAACGTTACTGTGTAATTTGAAATATTCGTAGTTTTAGCCAATTCCAAAAGGAGGAGGTTCCCAGTTCGGCTGTATTTTTGAAGGCTCTGTGACTTCAGTCGCGGCGCAAAGTTGGCACAGGGCCGCGGGTTCGAATCCCGAACGTAACAACTATTTGTATGGTCTACAAATTGTTCCGGGTCTGGATGTATGTCCTTGTACAATTTATGTTTGTTAACTACCTGTACGATAGTGTAGAATATCCTAGTTGAAGAGGTGGAACGTTTTAAAAAATAGTACATTACGCGATGTAATCACCAATTGCTTTTTAATCAAATAAGCTATAAAGTACTTTCATTTAAATTTTAAGAAGAAAATTTGCAACTATAAGGATGTAATGCAGGAGATGAAATACTTAATGTATAGTCCGGTCAAATTAGACCAGAAAATAAGAGCGAAGATACATAAATTTACAAGCCGATAATCGGTAAAATTCTTCAAAATATAATGATAAATAAAACTTTGAAATTCCCCACCATTCCTGTGTATGGATTTTTTTTATTCAACGTCAAAAAAAAAGAGTTTTTCGCGATTTTTGGCAAAACGGTAGGTTTTTATAATAAAAATACTACAGAAAAATTGTAGATCATAAAATTATCTACAAAAAATGTTTCACTCTACTTTTTTCTACGAGCCACCGTTTCTGAGATATTACGATTCAAAACGACGACGGTCCACCTGATGTTAAGTGATTACCGCCGCCCATGAAATCTGCAACACCAGGGGAATTACAGGTGCGTTTCCGGCCCTTTAGAAAGGAGTAAGCTCTTTTCTTGAAGGTCCCCAGGTCGTATCGGTCCGGAAAAATGGCCGGTGGTATTTGAACTTGAATTTAAAAAAATCCATACATAGGAATGGTGGGGAACTTCAAAATTTTATTTAATATTATATTTTGAATAATTTTACCGATTATCAGCTTGTTGTAAATTTATGTATCACCGAATGACTAGATTGACCGGACTAGTAATTATTTACACATTTAGTCATTTAGGCTTTGACACTCACAAAAGGCTCCAACATTTCAAAGACTTAGGAGTAAAGAAATAATTTTCTCATAATTTAATAGCTTCTTAAGTCTAACCTTTAAGTTTTCGATATACTATGTTTTAGCTTTGACTTCAGTAGCTATTAAACTATGTGGAACACGTTTTATTTTTTAAGTTCTTTAAAGTCGGGATTTACTTTACGCTAGTCAAATGAAATCACCGCCGTCACAAATGTAATTGTTAATTGCAATTTAAGTGCTAATTTACCACGTGAATTTAAAGAACTATTTTACGGCAATGAAGGAAAACACCGTCGGGAAACTGAAATAAAAAATAATTTATAATATTTTAAAATCCGCAACCACGCATTGGGGAAATATGACCGACATTTTCTTGTCATAAAAATCCGCCCAGAAATGATAGCAGGCCGGGGACATACACGCTATGTAATGATACGTTATATAAATTTATCTTTAATTAAAAAAAAAACTAAAGATAAAGTTATATACTAAAGATAACTTACACCATAAGAAACACAGCAACACTGTTGTAATATTTCCGCTGGTATTCTATGAGAGGGTGGTCCTTCCCGGTCGAGCTTACTTATCCTGCATTTTTATGTTTGCAGCTGCAGCGTGGCATTACCATTTAAAATATATTTATTTCATACAACTGAGATCCATAGAAATATAAAAAGTACTAAGATATTGTAAATGATATTATTCCTTAATTCCCTCATTAAAATTAATGCTCGAATGAGCCTATCAAAGTCTACAGTAAATAATAGGTATTTGTCATCTGCCATCATAGGTCGGGTAAGCGACCGCAGTTTTTTTTAATTTTTTTTGAGTTGTTTTCAGGAAATGCTGTTGCCATTTCCATTGTCGTGTTTTTGTTAGTACCGACAGAGGGTCAAAAGATCCTAGGTTGATAAAAAGAAATAAAACAGGAGATGATTAGCAGCAGTTATCATGAAAGAAACAAAAATAACAGGGAGAAGGTGAAGTTCCATGTCGTAGCGCGGTGGCTGATCTAAGATGTGAAGTAGTTTCTATAATTCTAGAGCTATTTACGTGGTAGAGCCATATTGCAGCTATGTTAGTAGCATAGTTGTAGCACGAATGGGTCGGCTCGACTGGGGAAATACCATGCTTTCACAGAATACCAGCGTGAAATTGCAGCTCAACGCTGCTATGTTTCGTATGGTGAGTGTAGAGAACCGGAGGCCCATTTTACTGGAAATGAGGCATTCTATCTTAGTCCTCACGGGTGACAACGCATCTGCATTTTGATTTGTAATCGAGGATATATGTAGATGTCTATGGATCACAGCAACCACTTACCATCGGATGGACTGTGTGTTCGTTTGTCCCCCATATCGTATAACAAAAAACACTTTTATAACTTTAACATATAATAAAATATATCGACTCCGTTCTCAAGACGCGATTGCGACTGTCCCGTGTTTTGCTGATAAGGATTTTAGTTTAGTTAGTGGTTAGTTAGAGACGTAGTTAGAAGTAAAAATTGCCCCGTTTTTTTTATTTCAATTTCTTGAGATACTACAAACTTCGCTGTTTGCTTGTAAACATTCATCTTTGAGAGGCAATTATAATTTTAGTGAACGTTTAGTGGCGGTTTAAGAATATTCACCCACCTTATCACCTCCCGTGGGTGTCGTAAGAGTCGACAGAGAGAAACATACCGGGAAATGGCAGCAGTGTCTTTATAAAGGCAACTAGAAAATGAAAAACTGCAGTTGTTAAAAATGGTAAAAATTATTAGCTAAGATCTACGTAATAAAATAAAATGACGTGTCTTACCTAGTTTGAAGAGCACCTCCCACCCTCCCTAAATTGCGTACATTTAAACGAGGCATCCTCAGGTGAAGTAGACTGCGGTGGCTGACTCCACAGTCTACACCACCTGATGATTATCGACGGTGGTGTGTCTTTCCTAGTGTAGTGGTGTTGGGAGTAGTGGTGCTTTGATAAAAAAATCTGACGTATCCCCGTCAGATTTTTAATGCACGCAATTGAGGCAGCCCCCGGAAAGTGCTCATCAAACTTGGTAAGTAAGACACATAATTTTATTTATTATACAGATCATAGCTGATTACTTTCAACATCTTCAATATAAGGGATATCCGCAAAATAACGCATGTTTCTATTAATAAAACTGCAGTAGCCTTATCAAGCAATCTATTAATCAAATTTTGAGCTGTGGTTTTTGGGAGGCTGTAATGAATGTATTAAATGAAATATATTTTAGTGGCAATCTTCAAACTTTAATCTCGCTAAGATATTAAAATTAACCAAAGTGATGAAAGCGTCGGTCGCGTCTAGCGCGGTTAATTCAAATAGATTTAATTCACGTCTCAGCGAACGCTCGCAAGTGCTCTAGAATGATAGTTACTCACTTTTTTTTTACTTCACTTTTACCGCTTAATGTTTCATCATTTTCGAGGCACTCAAAAATGGATAGAGACTGGAAGAGAGTACAGCGAATGTAAATTATTAAATGTCTTCATGATAACGTAAGTAAGCAATTTTTAAGGTGTGAATTACGTGTACGTACGTGTGTTAAAAATTTATTTAACACTAATTATTTCAGTCTCATGTTTTGATTTATTATACATCAAGAGTATAAAGTCAATCAAAAGTGATGCACAATATATTGCTGTATCCTAACAGGCCCTCAAACATATCAAGCACACAATCCATATGACAGTAAATAGATGCTGTAGCCCATCTACATCTTTCGTCAATTAAAAATCTAAATGCAGATGCTTTGTCCCCCATTAGGGTTAAAATGGAATACTTCGTTTGTAGTAAAAAGGTTATTAATTATAATTAATTATAAAGGGTTATTTACAAAGAGTAGCCAAATTTTAACTTAAGTTCAAATATATAAATAATAATATACCCTTATTGTAAAAACGAATCAATAAAGTTTCTACTTTTATTTGAAATTATCCCGAATTGAATTTGAATTATGGGAATTATATAATTATAACAAAGTTTTAGCCTACCGATCGACCCTTATGGATCTGTGCGTGCCCAGTAAATTCAGTTATATAAAACTCAGTGATTAACATACATTTCGAATTGAAAACATAAAAAAGGACAGAATATTTGGGATCTTTTTTATTAATTTAATTCATCATTTGCAAACATAAACACTCAAGCCTATCACCCAAAGGGCTAGGCAGAGACTACAGACTTTAATTTGGAACGATCCTGACACACCTCTCTTGCCTCCTCCACATCCATCATCCATATACCTGCGCATACATGCTTGTCAGTTAAAGGTACTCTTAATTTGGCCCATTTTCAATATATCGCCAATTTAGTCGAAAAATTTCACCTACGACGTTCTTTTCCGACTCTACCGTTCACTTCTGCAACATAAATTTTCTTTGTAACTCTTTCCTCATTCATTATTTCCCTATGACCAAACCACCGCACCATTCCTTTCTTAATCCTGGTCACAAAATTATCTTGCAAATCACACTCTTCACTTATCACACGGTTGTCACCCCGTCATTCAGATTCAACCCTAACATAGAGCATCAGCAGATCCGGTAGTAGATAATCAGAGACTCTTTTTACTAGGAATGCAACATATGAAAACCAGAAGCAAATTTAGCCAGTACACTTGTATTCGATGAGGGCATGGTCCTTCCCCAGATGAGCCAACCCACTTGTGCTACAACCATATTGCTGCAGCATGTCCATACCAACTTACTAAAGAACACTTCTGTTTTGTGGCATTCCTTGGGGGAGGTCTACGTTCAGCGGTGGACTTGCGAAGGGCTGTTACTGTAATGATGATAATATTACAGTCGCAACTATAAATATGTCTGTCTGTCTTGTGGCGTCTATGCCTATATTTCTATGATTGTTAATAAAGTTGATAGGGAAAATGTAAAGGTGGTGAAAAGTAATAAGTTACTCGTTTTAAAGCTATTCTACTACTATTTTAGACTATTCGTATGGTACTTTGTTTCATGTGGTGAGTGTAGAGAACCGGAGATCCTTTTTATTGCAAACGAGGTATTACATCTTAGACCACAGCGGTGAAAACGCATCTGTATTCTTAATCAAGGATAAATGTAGATGTCTTCGATACAACATCCACTTAATACCAGATGGGCTGTGTGCTCGTTTGTCAGCCTTATTAATAAATATTAATAAAAAGACAAGCTGTAATGATGGTCATGAATATTAGTATATTATGAGATTTACTGAAATAAACAAGCTTATTATTTTAACTATTTATAGGCAGCATAGTTTATCTTGTAAACATTTATAATTAAGTAAAAGCTTTGACATTACACTTATTTCTTTTATTTAGGTCATATTAGAATTGTAGGACAATAACAAGAGTGGTTGCATCTTGGAGAGCCGTGAATTAAAGCTGTTGTACTGTGAATGCACACAGTACAACAGCTTTTATTCACGGCTTGGCGAGCTTTCACAAGAGCCCTAGAGTGGCATTTACTTCTAGTCTGCTTAATGTGTCTTGGCGTTGAAAAGCAAAAATGGCTCTAACCGTGGCTGAGGCTTATACAAAACCAAAAAGTGAGAATAGGATTCCAAATAGCTATAAAAATTGCACAAGTCAATCTAGGTAGAGGCTATGCAGCATTACAGGAATGCCTTAAAACAGCAGAATCGCAGGGACCATCAATAATCCTAGTACAAGAACCCGATGTAGGTGCAAATGCACATGTTACTTGTCGGCAAAGAGTTATTCAAAAGCAAACTAATGACACTCAAAAACCCGTCAAATCGGCTGTCATAGTCGTTGATCCGTCTGTACAGTACATTAAAAACTAAAACTGAAAATATTGTTGCATGCAAATTTCAAATTTACAACTATGATATCGCAATCATTAGCATATACATACATGGAAGGGGCTCAAGACGTTGAAGAAGACTTAAGAATAATTTCTAACTTCAAAAATATTCTAGACACTGAACATATAATCCTCGGAGGAGATCTAAATGCAAAGAGTCCCTGGTGGGGCTGCGATGTGGAGGATAGACGGGGAACAGCTGTATGGGAATTACATATATTAAATACAGGAAGAACACCAACATCTTGGAATCATCATCACATCACAGAGCTATTACGTACAATGTTAACCTCGAAAAAATGATCGCAGAAGCCACTCAGAGACAAGAACACTGGGAAAGCAGATTGGGTCAGCTTCACCCATATTCTGAAGGAGGAACTAAATGTACTGAGGATCACTGAGGAATCCATCGCAGAAATTGAAAACACACAAGATTTAGACGATCTTGTACGACAATACGTTGACTGCATTCGGAGATCCTGCGACAAAGCAATCACAAAGCTAGCTAAAAACATTAGTACTAAGACTACATGGTGGACTAAAGAATTAAGCGATAAGAGGAAAGATTTAATCCGAAAAAGAAGGAAAATCAAATATGCCAACCAAAACAGAAGACAATCAGTGATTGAAGATTATACAGCTTCCAAAGCAGAATATAAAAATCTCCTGACGGACACTGTCACCTCAAGCTGGAAAAACTTTTGTACCAGACAAGACCGCGAAAGCTTGTGGCAAGGCATATACAGAATTACAAGGAAATCTAGCAGAACTCCGGAGGATACATTGTTAAGAGAATCTACAACCGGTAAGATCATGACCCCGGAAGAGTCGACTAAAATCTTATCCGAAACATTCTACCCACACGATAATACCGAAACAGACGTACAACCACACTCAGAAATGCGACAAAAAGCAGAATCAATCAAAAAGAAGATACCACAAAACCATTTACTAACACTGAGGTAGAACTTATTCTTCAATCAATGAGCCCTAGGAAGTTGCCAGGGGAAGACAGCATCACAGCTGACATATGTCACAAGGCTTATGCGGCCATTCCACAGATACTCTTGGCAATCTACAGCAAATGCCTGATACTTGGGCATTTCCCAAAAACCTGGAAAAGCGCAATAATTAAGGTCATCCCAAAGCCTAATAAGAAGAACTACACACTTCCAAAATCGTATCGGCCAATAGGACTCTTACCTGTTCTGGGAAAAGTGCTTGAAACATTATTTGCTAATCGAATGACATGGCAGCTAGGCTCAGAAAACAAAATGAGTGGTAGGCAATACGGTTTTATCCCACAGAGAGGGACCGAGGACGCCCTATGCGACGACCTCGAGGTTGTCAGGTAAGGGCTAAAAACAGGGAAATTGTTGTGATTGTCTCCATTGACATTGAAGAAGCTTTCGACAATGCTTTGTGGCCCGCATATAAAGAAGTATCTTGCAGTTTCGGAATCCTGATAACACCTTGAGCCATACTGTGTATAGAAAAAAGACCCATACAGATAGATATTTAAACGGTGATTCTCACCCCCATCCTTCACAGTTAGCTACCGTGGGTAAATCTTTGTTTCAGAGAGCACGAGGGATCTGTGACAGTAAACACCTGGCTGCAGAGCTGTGGAGCTCTCATGTCAAGCAAGTTTTGCATGACAACAAGCTTCGAGTTCCGCGCTTACGTCACAGTGAACGAGTGAAGCCGGCCACAGTCGAGCGTGTACCTGCTGTACTGCCATATGTTAGAGGAGTCACTGACAAGATTGGCTACATCTTGAAGCGCGCTTCCATTAAAACATACTTCAAGTCACTGAAGAAGATTAGTCAGTTTTTACCATCAGTCAAGTGTAATGTCCCTCTGCAAGATGCAGGAGTGTACAAGCTTGATTGTGAATGTGGTCTCTCCTACATAGGACAAACTAAAAGATCAATAAAAACCCGCGTTAAAGAACATATAGCTGATGTGAAGAATCGACGCTCCGGGAAGTCTGCAGTCTGTGAACACGTACATGATCGCCCCCGTCACTACATCAGGTTTGATAGACCGCAAATCCTCGCTAAAGAACACCGATTCCTTCCAAGGATGATTCGCGAGGCTATTGAAATCAAAAAACATCCTAATTTCAATAGAGAAAATGGCTGGGTGCTACCATCTGCTTGGGATCCTATAATAAATAAAATTAAATCCCAACCCAAGCATACAACTGCAAGACTTCAAGATACCATAAGTTCATACTGTATATATCGGAACAAAAGTTAAATTTTAATCTATGGTAACCGCGGTTAACTATGACATATGGACGTTGAACATCTCAGTCACGCCCGTGACCATGAGTGCTGTAAAGCGTTCGAAACGTCGGGTATTTAAAAAAGTTAAATATACGCGATAAATTCCGTAAAAACTAGTATTATTTCAATGCTGGACGTGTTGATCGTTACTCTCGGCAGATATCGTAGCGCTAGACGTTTCGTACTTTAGGTGGTGTTGCATGTCGCCGGTCTGAGTACTTTGCCTTTAGTGTAAGCGAGATAGTTACATAGATGTCTATCTGAAACCATTTAATTTTTTTCTGGCATTTGCTATAGTCACCACTTAGACTACTCATGAAATGAAACGGGGTGATGGATTCTCTTACGTCGCCACCTCAAAACTAGGTCGGTGTTTAGTCTGAAGTACCATCATTATATGCAAAAAATGTTTAATGTATTTAATATACCACAAACTGGTAGTGAAAGAATATCCACTTCTCCATACCTAATTCTCGGAAGAGGTGACCGGGAAACAAACCAAAATATTTACAGCAGCCTATTTCTAATAAGAATTAAAAAATCGATAGCAAGCATGGCGTGGGAACTGTGGCGAATATCAACCCTATAACGATATTTTTAACGATAGCTTATGCAGGAAATTTATAATATTTCGTATTTTAATGGTAATTATAATTAACAAACAAGTTAACAGTCCACCTTTAAGTGGCTGCTACAGTGCGTAGACAGCTGAAAACAACTTCACTATTAGGAGTTCTAACATGGAATACCTTATAGTATGTAGAGTACAATATTGACTGTGTATACTCTTCAAACTGGTAATCAGTAGAGGCAGCATCGTTTCTTGGCGGTAGAAGTACGTGAATGGGTTGTACCTTCTGCTCCTGAAGACGTTAGAATTTTACACGGACAAACATTCAGACCTGAAATTATTATTTATTTATAGGCCACAAGCACACAGCGCCGCATTCAGACGCTTATACATTTTCTTGATTACCAAACCTTCAATTATTACCGTTTAGAATTAACTATGTAATAGAAGCTTGTAATTATATTAGATTTTCAAACCAGAACAGAACTATATAATTCCGATATTTTCTTCGTTTTTCGTAGCGAAATAAATTAAAAATTACTGAACTATTTTACCATGTACCATTTTGTAGCCTCGTTAGGAATAAAAGCATAATCCTATGTTAAGCAGACTTTAAAAAGACTTATATGTATTAAAAGTTTATACTTATGCTATGGGTCATCGCATATACATTTGAAGTTAAAAGTCCATCTCTAAAGGTGGCAAAATATGTAATGAAGGTTTCAATGTTTATATTTCTGTAACATGGTACTAAAAGGGCCAAAGTACGTTTTTATTAAACAGTACAGAAACACATATTTTATTTAATTAAACAGTATTGAAGTACACATTACAATGGCCATTTTTACATAGTAATTAATTAAAATGTATATATACAACCACGTTGCAGATATATTGTGATTATAGCACGAATGGGTGGGACCACGCTCTCATAGAATTCTAGCGTAAACTAGCAGTTTAATGCTGCTGTGTTTTGTTTTATATGTTATGTTAACCGGAGACCCTTTTTACTGGAAACGAGGCATTCCATCTCAGTACTCGCGGGTGACAGCGCATCTGCATTTCGATTTGTAATCGATGTAGATGTCCTTGGGCCGCAGCAACCAATTACCATCAAGTGGACTGTGTGCTAGTTTGTCACCCTATCCTATATAAAAAAGTATCTTTTGAAAGACTATCAGTAAACGTACGTCCTTTTAGCACAAACAAATTTTATACTTTTCAATAATATGGCTTTAAAGTCATATTTTTTAACAGAACTAATTAAGAAAACATTGTGATCACTAATATTCTTAAGACAACTCAAAACGTTTAAAAATAACTTAAAAAAGTAAAAGCACACTTCAAAATACTAAAATGAATAAGATAATTTAACATGCAGAACTCGGGGCTTTTTTCTTCTATACATTATCTCTTAGTGACCCTTTTTACTGGAAATGATACATTTTAGTCCTAGGGCATAAAAAGACATCTGCATTTTGATTCTTAAGCTATCCTATCCTAGATGTAGATGTCTATGGGCCTCAGCGTTTATCTTACTTAAAAAACGCTCCATGCCTGATGAACATTGATATTAAACAAGAATGACGAAGACACCCGCGTTTTCAGAGCAATTACATTTAACTGCCACACACATAATAATAAGCTTTGATTTAAAAAGTATACACATAAATGAAGACGTACTAAAATAAATAAAAAAGAACCGTGTACAATAAACAACAAATTAATTACTATTACTGTAAATTATGTGGGACCACTGGTAAATGCTCAGTATTCGCTGGGCAATATTATCAGCACTGGTTTTCAGCTAGTCCCTGCTGTTTTAGGTTTATTTTGTGTATAAGCTATCTAACACTATTATTATCATTAATTACATTCAATATATTAAAAAATTAAAGTCTTAATCGAGGATAGATGTCGATTTCTATGGACCACAACATCCACTTATTCAGGTGGAATATTTGCACGTTGGTTACCCTTATTCTATAAAAAAATTCATAGAAGCTGACTTTTAATTTTATTAAAGTTAGTACATTTTATAGAAAAAGTAAAATGACTACCTGCTTATATTTATTTTTGTATATTTTTCTAAGCCGCATATTTTATAACATATTTTTCTAAATGGCTAGTTTATTATAATTATTATTCATATCAACAAACTTTGTAGGTGTGGAACGCAAGTATGCGGCAGCACGCTGCTAGGCATAGTTCATGCTATCGATTCAATATTCAAGCGTTTGACACTCGCAGCCACGCTGAATATTCCAAAATAATCTGACTGGTGGCCGCTTCTATTAATGCCTCGTTTTCATGAAAATTTTGTATGGAAATGATCAAAACAAGCTATGTTTTTTAAAATATAAAATTACTTATTTTCCCCTTGACTTCATGTACATCATAATGTAAGAAAAACTTTTTTGAATGCAAGATATCAATTTTTGGACAATGAAATTACCTAATTAGAAACGTTTTCATTAATTTCATTATAGGCTGGAATACTAAATTTCTACCCAAAAATTTACCATCGCTAGTTGCTAATAGGTGGGATGGAAAAATATATGGCATCAATTAATGCATGTATATATTTTAAAAATCGATCGTCAAATCAATGAAATAAGAAAGCTAGAAGAAATAACCAAAAAATTTTTAGTTTATATTTAAAAAAAATCTGTTTAGTTCACACGCGGTAAAACTGAAACCTTCAGAAAGGAGATGGAGATAATAGACCACACTGTATACTGTATTCTATCTCATTCTCTCTCGGGCTAAATACTGCAGTATGTTTCTCTGTTTTTAGTGTCGCTTTTTTGTTTAAACGATATAGCTACAATTCTAAAGAAGTTGCACTTCAACAACATATTGTATTTAAATATGTAGTCAATTATAAGCAAAGCTTATATAGTTGGTTCTGGTTATATATGGTGGTAAATGGTTGGTTGGTGGCTTGGTTCTTTTAGTATGACTTTAGATACTTTTTATAATTTTCAAATCTTTTGTTGATAAAAAATGTACAATGTAATACTATTATTAGTTATTGTTATTGGTGCAGTCCATCAAAGTCTACTGCTGACTGCCACAGTTGCCACGCTTAGCAGGTGGGTTGGCAAACGCGGTTTTATATTTTTAGTGGTTATGAAGGAGACGTTGCTGCCCATCTCCTGGCTTGTTTCCCTCTATCGCCTCTTACGTCACCTAGGCGAATGATATGAAGTAGTGGATATCCTAATACTACAAGTACTGTTTTAAAATTGCATTAAATGTCCTTTATTTTTTCAATATATTAAATGTGATGATAATAAAAGTGCTAGATCATTTATACACAAAGTAAACTTAAAACAGCAGGGATCAGCTGAAAATCAGTGCTTATAATATTGCACAGCGAATACTGAGCTTTTACCCGTTGTACCAGATTATTTATAGTAATATTAGTTAATTTGTTATTGCACACGGTTCTTTTTTATTGATTTTATCCTTTTCTTATCTTCATTTACTTTTTTTACTTTTTTTATAGGGTGGGGTGAAAAACGAGCACACAGTTCGCCTGATGTGATGTAAGTGGTTGTTGCGGCCCATAGACATCTACATCTATCCTCGATTAAGAATCAAAATGCAGATGAGTTGTTACCCGTGGGGACTAAGATGGAATGCCTCGTTTCCAGTAAAAAGGGTCTTCGGGTCTCTACACTCAACATACGAAACACAGCAGCATTAAGCTACTATTTTACGCTGGTATTCTGTGAGAGCGTGGTCCTTCCCCGGTCGAGCCGACCCATTCGTGCTACAACTATACTTATAATATAACTGCAACATGGCTCTACCACGTATATATTATTTATGTGTATACTTTTTAAATCAAAGCTTATTATTATGTGTGTGGCAATGAAGTGTAATTACTCTTAAAACGCAGGTATCTTCTTCATTCTTGTTCAATTTCAATGTTCATCAGGCATGGAGCGTTTTTTATAGAATAAGGTGCCAAAAGAGCGAGCAGCTTATCTGATAGTACGATAAACGCTGTGGCCCATAGACATCTACATCTATCCTCGCTTAAGAATCTAGATGCAGATGCGTTGTCATCCCGGAGGACTATGATGAAATGCCTCATATCCAGTAGAAAGGGTCTCCGGTTATCTAAACTCACCGTAGGAAACACAGCAGCATTTAGCTCCTATTTTACGCTCGTATTCTTTGAGAATTGTCTCACGTGACAGGAAAATATTTCGATTAAATAAGTGTCAATACTTTTTGTCACTTGTGTTGTGTTAATATATATTAATATATATATTTTCTGGGAAGAACGAGCAAGAAATCCAAAGGGATTTTTATTTAAATATGTATTAATTTTAAAGTAATTTTAAATCAATGTTAAGAAATCGTGGGTAATCTAAACGAAAAAATTTGTATTAGGTGATTTCGTCAAAGCAATTCAAACCTTAATTTTTTTTTTATCAATCATTCTGTTCTTGTAAAGCTAACCTGTATAATAATGACTTTCAGAACAACGGTCACGGCGGGTCATCTGTGCAGGATTATAGTGTATGTGCAAACAAAAGTGCGGTTTTGTATTCCGATGATGATGATTAATAATCAAAATGCAGATGTTGTCACCTCTGAGAACTATGATGGAATGCGTCATCTCTGGTAAAAGGGTCTCCGGTTCTTTACAATACACAACACAGCAGCATTAAACTGCTAGGTACTATACGCTGGTATTCTGTGAGACCGTGGTCCTACCCATACATGCTAGAAACATAAGATATCTTCAGCGTGGCTCTACCACGTATAAATGTGGTAATTACAGTATGGTCAAATTGTAATTGCTTCACGCGGAATGCTTGGCGCATTACAATGCAATGTTGTTAATGATAAGTTGCGTAAGCAAGAGAGAAAGTTGAAGATCCGCTTACATTATATTATAATGGACGACAGATATGTTAACAGCCTGAGCTATGCTGACGATATGGTGCTGATCAGTCCCTTGATTAAAGGCTTGAAAACATTGATTGAAATCTGTGAAAGATACGCGAAAGAACGTAATTTGACTTACAACTCCAAAAAGACAGAAATAATGATTTTCAGATCAGGGAAGTTACCTCAGAGCGTGCCCGAGATTCGTCTTAATGGAAAATTTATTAAGATAGTAGACAAGTTCAAGTATCTTGGCCATATTGTTACTTCAGACTTAAAAGATGACACGGATGTGGAACGTCAACGTAGATCTCTGTGTGTAGTAGGCAATATGATTGCGCGAAAATTCTGCAAGGCGTCGCCGGACGTGAAAATTACACTATTTAGATCTTTCTGCCAATCATTTTACACGTGTCAACTCTGGGTAGACTATACCAAGAAAACACATGATAGTATACGGGTGACTTTTAATAATATTTTTAGATTTCTAATGGGATTTAATCGCTATTGTAGCGCCTCTGAAATGTACGTAAAAACCCGGGTTGACTCTCTTTATTGTGCGTAGTTTGGCAGATAGGCAGATACAGATGTTGGGTGAAAGTTGCTGGGTGACGATAGACGTTTGGAAATATTGTAATATGTCTATTCTTGCTATACTTATATATATATATATATATATATATATATATATATATATATATGTATATATATATATATGCTATATTATATTTTCTTGTAAATATGGATCTTTGTGTCTGCAATAAAGGATTATTATTATTATTATTATAGGGTATCTGTATAGTGTTCTCATCTGGTTGTTTTCTATAAATATATAATTATAAATTAAAATGAAAAGATAAATATACATAAATATCAATAAAATAAAATAAATACAAAAAATACACAAATAAATAAAGATCCAACCAGATGGAAGCCCTCGGCAGAGGAAACCAAACGGCCGAGGGTTAGGAGGAAAGGGAAAGAAACCGACGGACGATGCGGGCGGTATCGAGGACCACTGCCTTCTGCATTTGAGCCCGGAGTGGTCCGTCACGGAGTCCCAGTCGCCTCAAATTACCCGAGAGGCTGACTGGGATTAGCCAATTCGCAGAGACGACTACAGGAATAATTTCGGTCGGCATAGCACCCACATGTCGGTCACCTCGTGAGCCAGGTCCAGATATTTTGTTCGTTTCTCTGTTTCGGCTTTCACGAGGTTCTCGTCATACGGAATGGTAATATCGACCAAAAATATCCTTGACTGTGCCCGGTCCATCAGCACAATATCAGGCTTATTCGCAAGAATAGTCCTGTCTGTGATGATGGCCCGGTCCCAGTAGAGCCTGGCGCGGTCATTTTCGAGCACGGCTTCCGCAAAGTACTTGTAATACGGCAATTTTCGGTCCACGAGACCGTATTTCAGAGCGAGCTCCTGGTGTAGAATTCTGGCTACTAGGTTGTGCCTGTGCAAGTACTCAGAGTTAGAAAGCGCCGAAAAACCGGAGATGACATGCCTAAGTGACTCCCCGGGATGGCGACAAGCTCTACAGTGCCATCCTTTAGGATGTATCTCCGATAGTTGTTGGTCTTAATAACCTGATCCTGTATTGCACTGACAAAACCCTCGGTTTCCCCGAAGAGGTCACCGATACGTAGCCCGTTGAGGGAGGCGGCTGTATCTACGTGAGGCTCATGTAGAGCCCTGTAGTACCTCCCGTGGAGCTCCTTCTCCTTCCATAGGGTCTCCCGGTCGGAAATGCTCTGTACTGCCGGGTCTTGCCATTGCTCGTTGGCTAAGGATAGAGGGGTAAGTCCTTTATCACTAGAAATGACGTCATTATTGAATGGATCATCCGATCTCGCCAGGATGTAATGACGGAGGCTGCACACTTCGCGATTATGCATGGTGAGTACGCCCAGGAAGCCACGCCCACCATGCTTTCGCGACAAGTACAGCCTCATTACCGACGATCTCGGATGATGCATCCTATGGGACGTCATTGTATTGCGGACTTTTCTATCCAGGACGTTAAGTTCAGTCTGACTCCACCTGAGTATGCCAAAGGTATACATGAGGACAGGCATGACCTAACCGTTATATGCATGTGTCTTATTCACACCGGACAAAAGGCTGTTAAGCACTTTGGTCAAGCGTGCATAAAACACGTTGCAAACTGACTGTTTCATACCAGCCTCATCGATACCGATGTTCTGTGACATACCCAGGTATCGGTATGTTTCAACCTCGGAAACGGCCCTTAAGTTGACGGGCATAGATAAGTCTATGCCCTCAGAGTTAGCAACCCTTCCCCTTTCAACATGGAGGACCGCACAATTATCCGTCCCCAGCTCCATTCTAATAGAATTGCTAAATTCACAAGTGATGTTTAGCAATTCCATAAAATGGGAGCGACTGGAGGCGAATAATCTGAGGTCACCCATATAGAGAAGGTGGGTCACTTTTGTACCTCCTTTCCGAAGCTCAAATCCCCTCCCGGAGCCCTCCAGTAAAGTACTGAGAGGGTTAAAAGAGACGCAGAACCAGATTCGTCTCAGACAGTCGCCCTGGAATATACCCCTTCTTATCCTTATGCGGCTTTCCGCAGCCGTCATCCGCTCGCCTAGATGACAGAGGATCGTACTCCACTGCCCCATACACTGCTCGAGGAAGTCTCGAACTGTACATTCAATCTTGTACAGCTCGAGGACACTCTTTAGCCATGTATGGGGCACCGAGTCAAATGCCTTTCTGTAATCTATCCAGGCGGCGGAGAAGTTCCGACGGTTGCGTTCCACCACTTTGCCAATGACCGCGTCAATGAGGAGTGGTTCCTTGGTTCCACGACCGCCGCCCAGACATCCATTTTGAGCGCGCGACATCACCTGATTTGAGTCCAGGTGACGAGCGATTCTCGCGCTCAAAATGGATGTTAGTGTCTTGTATATGGTCGGTAGACCCGTGATGGGGTGGTATTTGCTCGGGTCTGTGGCACCCTGACCTTTAGGAACCAAATGAGTGATTCCAGTAGTGAAGAGGCTTGGGAGCGACTTCTGGTTGAGAGCCTCTTGAAACTGTCGGGCGAGCACAGCGTGACACACCATGAACCCCTTCAGCCAGTAGTGATGCAGCCCGTCAAACCCCGGACTTTTCCAGTTCGGGGCCCTACGGACCGCCTCAGCTACGTCATCCGGCGTTATGATGACGGGGTCCATGGGCATAATACCCGCACACTGACTCGCCACAACTTCCGTCCAAGGGCCCTCGTTGTGGTTTACGGGCTCTGACCACAGGCTGCGCCAGAATGCGACCGTGTCGGCCTGATCTGTTGCTGGGCCCGTTCCACTTACCATTGGTCGCTCCAATGATTTATAGAGCCTCTTCTGATCACTCTGGAAGAGACGATTCTGGTTGAACCGTGTCGACCTCTCGGTATATCGCCGAATCCGCTTTCCCCAAGCAGCGATTCTTTGCTTCAGGTCGTCTATGCACTCCGTCAGTTTTTGCATTATATCCGGCTGGGACAAACTAACATTTGTCCCAGCAAACGCCATCCTGACGGTGCGCACAATCCTTGGCCTGATATTGCCTAACCTGAAGCATATCAGTCTGCCGATGAGGGCCCTAGCCTTTGCGATACGTTCTTCAATTCTTATTCTCCAGGCTGGGATAGCACTACTTTGTCCAGTAGCGCGACCAGCCGTGGAAAGTTTGGCGCCTATAATACGGCAGACTGCCAGTGCGGCGCCAAAAAGAATTGAGTCCGTCTCGCAAAGGTCCCGGCTGGCTTTCAAATAGGTAACCAGCATTGGGTTCAGAGCCCTCACGACAGCCAGATTCCGCTTGCTTAGGGCTAAGCGGGGAAGTCGCGGTCTATTTTCGATAGGCGTACTGCGCGTTTCCACAATCGCCTCTTCCAATGTACTCCTCATTTGCCCTAGTTCCAGTTCCTGGGCGACTTATTATTACTATTTTTATTACTATTATTATTATTATTATTCAATAGCCTTTTTGAAGTGTTCCTAACGCATAGTGTAAGGACCTTTTTTGTCCTAAAAACCAGATACAACAAAGCCCGCTGCGGAAATTATTTTCACTTACGGTATGTAAACATTTTTAAATGGCGTTATGATATTTTTGCTTTGTACATAGATATTTTGTACATATTTTTATTATCTAAGAAGTTCTAGATTTATGCTACTAATAATGAAGCCAAAGATTGTGCTAAATAACTAAAAAACCGTTCAATGATAAGTTAATATTTTATTGGTCTACATTATGATGATATTAACTATAGTAACTTTGATTTTAATTTAAACATTATAAACTAGTCACGAAAATTATGCATGCAAGATGATACAAACACGTTTGTCTTTGTGTATTTGAATCTTCGCTAGAAAGAATATAAAGAGAAACTGTACTTGTTTAAAAAAAATCTTAAGTAATACTTAAATATTTTATCTTAGATTTCACTACACGCTTCTCATTTTAATGAAAATATCGTTATAAATACAATTTTGAAAACATTTTTAAAAACGTACAATACAGGAGGTTTATCTTTATAGTTAAATTTACATAAAGATATAAGAGCACAAATGCAATCCCTTAAACTTGCATAATGTGTTGGATCCACAAACAAAAGCGCTGATATGGAATCCGTAAACCTGGCTGCGTTGATGCTTTGATTTTCTATACGATAAAAGGAGCTTTGCTTCAAATGATAATATAGTAGAATTAAATTTAGAGTAGGTAAGGAGAGCTTTTGACTGTGCCTCCCGAGTCGTAATAAAGTATTATAAACTGTTAGATAAAAATCAGCGATGGAGTTTCTACGTGCGAGTTTATTTGAAACATTATGCCACGCTGTGCGTTTCATTTTCTTGAGTTAATACTTCCAAATTTTATTTGCATTTTGTTGCTTATAAGGGTTGATAAAAGAATAAAAAAGCGAGGTGAACCTTTCCTACTCTACAATCATATGCGAAACAAGAGGATATACATGCTAAACAAGACATATGTAGACTATAACTATTATGAATTTAAAAATTTCTGAAGTCAATCCATCTTCTGCTTAAATTTTTCTTCTTTGGAAAACCTTATCCACACACTAACTTTTTTCTCCTGTATCTCCTTAAGCATTTATACGCACATTATATATGAACTAACATCCAGATCGAAAACAGTTATATGCAGACCAAGTAAATAAATGATTCGGGTGAAATTAGAATCCGTGGCCCTACAGCATACAAATATATGCGCTACTAAGCCTTCTTTCCTCTTTTCTCACAAGGTACACTAGAAACTTTTTGCAGTGATGCGATGAGTGCGTAACTTCGTGGCTTTCAAAAAGTGCTTTGCAAAGACCAATTATGAATAATAAAATTTAGACTTGACTATGAAAAATGTTAAAACAGGCATTTCGTTTCAGTATTCAAATGAATGTGTCAACTTAGTGGAATAAAAATAAATTAAACAATTACGTGAATTTCGTGAAGACAACGACAGAGATATGATTGCACGACGATACGTTTGATACGTTCTATACGTTTTGCTCTCAGCCAAATTCATATTAACAAATATTTACTCCATATGAAATTTACACCATGACCAAAAATGAACACCAATGAAAATAAAATATTGAACATTGAATGAAATTTAATTCTATCTACTATGTAAATAAAAATATTACATCACATCCCGTAAAACAGACCCGTTGTGACACAGAACTGCCGCCTGTTAGACAATTTGGGGATATAGCGTAACAGTTAGTCCTTGAATATTCAATCAAAAGTATGAACTATGCCTGCCGACGTTTTTGTTCTCTTATTTTGTTAAGGTAACTTTAAAAAATGTATTGTATATTGTAAAAATGAATTGTGTATTTGGTATTACTTTAAAAATAAGTTACAATATTTTAATGGCACAAAAAATAAGTACGTTAAAACATAATAACAATTTCCTCATTGAGTCAGGCTCAACGGTGCAAAGTGATCAGCGCTGGACAAGACTGTAGTTTATTTTTTACTGAATAAGTATAACAAACGAGCACGCAGTCCACCTGATGGTAAATGGATGCTGTGGTTCATAGACATTTACATTTATCCTTAATTAAGATTAGAAATGCAAATGCGTTGCCACACCTGAGGACTAAGATGGAATGCCACTTTCCAGTAAAAAGGGTCTCCGGTTCTTTTCACTCACCATACGAAACATAGCAGCATTAATTTTATATCGAAGTTGTGTTAAGTCATCTTATAATCAATGGAGCAGCGTGGCGTTTACTGCCTCATTTTTTTCTTTTGAAATTGGAGGATGTCTTGTGCCCGGCTGCGGAACCACGTAGACCTGATTATGAAAATGATGGAAAAGAGAGTGCACCTTTGCTTTCGCACACATAAGTGTACAAAGAACTTTACCCCCTAAAGTTCTTACATGCAGCAAGAAAGGGTCGACTCGATATGGGAAATACCACGTTCTCACAGATTACCAGCGTAAAATAGAAGCTTAAAGCTGCTGTGTTTCGTATGGTGAGTGTTAAGAACTGGAGACCCTTTTTACTTATTGCAAGATGCATCCCATTGCAGTCCGCAGGGGTGTCATTGCATGTTTTTTTATAGAAAAGGGGTCAAACGAGCATACGGCTCACCTGATGGTAAGTAATTACCGCCGCCCTTGAACAACTGCAACACCTGGGAAATTTCAGATGGGTTGCCGGCCTTTTTTTAAAGGAATAGGCTTTTTTCTTGAAGGTCCCTAAGTCGTGTCAGTTCGGAAAAATCTCTGGTGGTATTTGATTCCACAAGGATGTTGTGCGAAGAAGAAAACTTCTTTTAAATCGCACAGTGGTTGACTGCCATTCATCCAGATGGTACGGATGATATCGCGAGTTTTGTCGAGGTGTGCGATGATGAAATTGTGCGGCTGAAATTAGTCCGAACAATTTCTCATAGCACTACCCGTGGTAGATGCGATAAAATACGCAAAGAGATGCAACATCTGTTCGCAGTGCCAGTGAGTCAAGTGTCAAGTCAAGTGTCTATGGGCATGCACTTACCAGCAGGGGGGCGTAACGTGACATTAGTAGCTCTATCGCTAATCCATGTGCAAAATTTATGACTTATCTCCATCCAACTATGGAGTAAAGAATTCTCAAAGGACTTGCGTTTTTATTGCAGTAAAATGTAAATATTTTCAAAAATTGTTCACAAACGTGGCTTATATTTTTAATCAATTTACCTGTTGTATAATAAAGTCCTGCACTTCTGCTGAGTCAGCAGACACAAGCGTGGAGACGGAACCAATCAACCAAAAACGGTTCAATTTACAATAAATTTATTTTGTACAATTTTAGTATCAATTATTATAACCATGGTGGCGGTCACCCTATTCCCAGGGGTTATTTTCATTTATGTATTTATTTATATTATAATAAATATTTTGTACATTTTATCTTTAATAAAACATTGAAACTTGTTTAACGATCTCTAATGTCTAATATATCGTGTAGTGGCGGCTAAGAATGTCCACTATCCCATATTTTCCAGTGGGTGTCGTAAAAGGCGACAAAGGGAAACAGACAGGAGATGGACAGCAGCATCTTTCTGATAACAGCAACTCTACAAACAAAAACTGCGGTTGCCAAATCGCTCGCTAAGCGTGGCAACTATGGCAATATGGCGAGAATGGAATTACAGTGCAGCTTCTGAAAGCGGGTGGTTAAAGTTCTTCAGAAGCTCTTTCATGGTGGCACCACTCCGGAAGCGTGGAGCAGAAGTGCGTTGGTCATGTTTTTCAAAACAGGCGACAACGCTCTCTTGAAGAACTACAGACCGATTTCCCTTCTGAGCCGCGTCTACGTGCTGTTTTCGAGAGTGATTATGAAACGTCTCATACGCAGACTCGACGATTTCCAGGCTCCCGAACAAGCTAGTTCCCGAAAAGGCTTTAGTACCATAGACCACATACATACCCTGCGGCAGATTGTACAGAAGACCAATCTGCCACTTTGCCTGGCGTATGTGGACTATAAAAAAGCCTTTGATTCCGTCGAAATTTTAGCGGTGTTATAGTCCCTTCAGTGGTGCCAAGTTAAATGTTGGTATATCGAAGTGCTGAATATTTGTACAGTAACGCTACGATGGCTACCAGAGTACAAAACCAGAGTACGAAACCTATCCAACTGCGGAGACAAGTAACAAGAGAGGTGTAAGACAGGGTGACGTTATGTGCCCGAAATTCTTCACCGCTGCATTGGAAGACGTTTTCAAGCTACTGGAGTGGGAAGAATACGGTATTAATATCAATGACGAGTACATCACTCACCTTCGATTTGACGACGATATAGTCCTTACGGCAGAATTGCTACAGGACCTAAGCAATATGCTCAATGACCTCAATAGTGTCTCACAACGCATAAGTCTTAAGTTGAACAGGGACAAAACAAAGATCATGTTTAATGTCAATGTCAAATCTAAGCCAGTAGTAGTTGGGAGCACTATATTCAAAGTTTTTGACTAGTACGTTTACCTGGGACAAATAGTCCGACTAGCTAAGTCCAACGTCGACCGAGAGGTTAATAGACGGATTCAACTCGGCTGGGCAGCGCTCAGGAAATTAAGACACATCTCGTCAGGTGTACCTCAAAACCTGAAAACTAGATTGTACAACCAGTGCGTATTTCCAGCGATGACTTACGGATCTGATACGTAATC
Source organism: Parnassius apollo (assembly GCA_907164705.1). Taxonomy (NCBI): domain Eukaryota; kingdom Metazoa; phylum Arthropoda; class Insecta; order Lepidoptera; family Papilionidae; genus Parnassius; species Parnassius apollo. Next base: position 791,627 of record CAJQZP010001686.1, read on the forward strand.
CTTCACTGTCGGCTGTATGAGGACTCTCAAGGTCGCTCACTGAGCTCCATTGAAAGGGCTATGCTCGGGTTTTCTCTGCGAGATAAACTTAGAAATGAGGATATCCGCAGTAGAACCAAAGGGTCAGTAGAAACATAGCCTAACGGATTAGTAAGCCGAAGTGGCAATGGGCCTGCCATATAGCTCGAAGAACCGACAACCGATGAGGAAAAAAGTTTTTGGCATTCCTTGGGGTAGGTTTATGTTCAGCACTGGACTTGTGAAGGGCTGTAATGATGATGATAATGGTTAATGATCTCTAATGAGCCTACCAAAGTCCTCCGCTAAGAATAGGTATCTGCCATATGCCATCACAGGCTCGGGTTAGCAACCGCAGTTTTTTATTATATTGAGATGAATTCAGAAAAATGCTGTAGCCCATTTCCATCGTCGTATTGAAATAAAACAGGAGATGATTGGCACCAGTTGCCATAAAATAACAAAAATAATAGGGAGATGGTGAAGTTACATTTCGTGGCGCGGAGGGTAATCTAAGAAGTGAAGGGGTTTCTATGATAATTCTTGAGCTATTTACATGTAAGAGCCGTGCTGCAGCTATATTAATATTAATAGTATAGTTGTAGCACGAATGGGTCGGCTGTAACGAGGAAGGACCACGCTCTCACAGAATACCAGAGAAAAATAGCAGCTCAACGCTGCTATGTTCCGTATGGTGAGTGTAGAGAACCGGAACCGATACCGTTAACCGGAAACGAGGAATTCCATCTTAGTACTCACGGGTGCAAATGCGTTGTCATTTGAATTTTGATTTGTAATCGAGAATAGATGCGGATGTCTATGAGCCACATCAACTTTTTACCATCAGGTGGACTGTGTGGTTGTTTATCACCCTTATACTATAAAAAACACTTGTATATGTTTAAGATACGTGCCCATTTCATATTATAATATATCCACTCCGTACTCAGGATGCGATTGCAACTGTCCAGAGTTTTGCTGTTTAGGATTTTAGTTTAGTAGTTAGTAGTTATTGAAATAATACTAGTTTTTACGGAATTTATCGCGTATATTTTAACTTTTTAAATAATAGTTAGTAGTTAGTTAGTAGTAGAGATGTAGTAAGAAGTAAGAATGCCTCTTTTTTCTTTCAATTTCTTGAGGTATTATAAACTTTGCTGTTTGCTTGTAAGCATATTCATCTTTCGGAGTTAATTATAATTTTAGTGACCATTTGGGGTGGTGTATGAATATCCAACTACCTCATACCGCTTCGTGGGCGTCGTAAGAGGCGACAGAGAGGAACACACCGGAAAATGGCAGCACTGTCTTTATAAAGACAACTAGAAAATGAAAAACGGCAATTGTTAAAGATGGTAAGAATTATTAGCTAAGATCCGCGTAATAAAATAGAATGATATGTCTTACTTAGTTTAAAGAGACCCTCCCCCCCCTCGATTGCGTACATTGTATGAAACGTGTTTCGCCTTTAAACGAGGCATCCTCAGGTCTACATCACCTGATGATTATCGACAGCGATGTGTCTTTCCTAGTGAAGTGGCGTTGGGAAAAGTGAAGCTGCGATTAAGGCTGACGGGGATAGTGCACGCAATTGAAGCAGGGCTGAAGGTGCTCTTCTAATCAGGTAAGTAAGTCACATTGGGAGTAGTGGTGCTGGGATTAGTGCTGACGGGGATAGTGCACGCAATTGAGGCAGAGCGGAAGGTGCTCTTCAAACTAGGTAAGTAAGACACGTCATTTTATTTTATTACGCAGATGTTTGCTGATTATTTTTTACATCTTCAATATAAGGTATATTCGCAAAGTAACGCCTGATTCTATTAATAAAATTGCAGTCGCCTTATGAAGCAATATATGAACCAAATTTTTAGAAGAGAATTTTGGTAGGCCGTAATGAATGTATTAAATGAAACATATTATAGTGGCAATCTCAAAACTTTAATCTCGCTAAGATATTAAAGTTAACCAAAGTGATGAAAGTGTCGGTCGCGTCTAGCGCGGTGAATTCACAGTATAATAGATTTAATTCCCGTCTCAGCGAACGCTAGCAAGTGCTCTAGAATGATAGTTACTTCACTTTTGACGCTTAATGTTATATCATTTACGAGCCACTGAAAAATGGATAGAGAATGGAAGAGAGTATTGCGGATGTAACTTATTACATGTCGTCATGATAACGTAAGCAAGCAGTTTTTAAGGTGTGAACTACGTGTACGATTACGTATGTGTGTTAAAAAATTTATTTAGCACTAATTATTTCATTCTCATATTTTGATTTGTTATACATCAAGAGTATAAAGTCAATTAAAAGTGATGCTCAATATATTGCTGTATCCTAACAGGCCTCGAAACATATTTTTCGAAGAATAAGGGTGACAAGCGAGCACACAATCCATATGAGAGTAAATAGATGCTGTATCCCATCTACATCTATCGTCAATTAAGAATCTAAATGCAGATGCTTTTGATCCCATTAGTGTTAAAATGGAATGCTTCGTTTCAAGTAAAAAGGTTATTAAATATAATTAATTATAAAGGGTTATTTTCAAAGAGTAGCCAAATTTTAAATTTAATTTCAGATATATAAATAATGATATACAGGTATTGCAGTTTTTGAAAATACGAAAGAATAAGGTTTCTACTTTTATTGAAACTATCCAGAATTGAATTTGAATTATGGGATTTATATTGTTGCGCGCCTAAAGACGCCAGGCACCTGGCACTAGCGCCATCTAGTGTCGGGGACCAGAGCGAGGAGGGCTTCCTAGAAAATGTCAATCTCGACTTTCAACCAACAGCGTCATCTAGTATCGAACAGAAGAATTAAGCTTTTTCTAGAAGCCCCACAATCGAACTTTCTGCGTCTGGTAGGTCAGCGCCCGTATCTACTGGAATATTCTGGATGTTTCGGTGTAAAAGGTGTATTTAAGCCGCCGCAACCCTCCATCGGGGCAGTATTGAATTTGGCGAGACTTCGGAGCGAAAGCGAAGCTTCGGAGCGAAATAAAGTGAATCAGTGTGATTAATTATTAGTGTTTTACGTTTTAATTGGTTTTCGGTAATAAAAGTGTAAATTTTGATAATTCAATCGGCAGTTTTTATTGTCATGAACCTTTAGCTCGTAACAATTGGTGTCAGAAGTTACAATGAAAATGATGTGCTATTCTATGTAACACGCGGCAGTTTTACGGCATGGTATTTGACTTAAGTAATTCAAATGATTCTGTTACTAATTGATTTATTATCTAAGCAGGGGAATTTTACGTAGGTATAAACAAATCATATACTTGTTAATTTGGACGACAAACTGGCGGGTGTTAAAATTTATAGCATTATCAGGATTAATTTCGAAACAATTAGACTGTATATTCTCGAATGAGATTTAATTTAGCATCACATTAAAATGATGAAGCGGGGGACTCCCTCACAAATGGATATCCTGCCTTAAATTTTTAAGTTTGTAAAGAGCTATTTACGTAAATTATTAATATTTTTTTTCATCTATATAAAAACTAAGCTAATACAATTTTATCACGTGTATGTGTGGTCGGCTCAACCGGGGTAGGACCACGTTTTTACAGAATACCAGCGTAACATACAGCTTAATGCTCCTGATTGTCATATGATGAGTGTAGAAAACTGGAGACTCTTTTTACTGGAAACACGGCATTCCATCTTAACCCTTAAGAGTGATAATGCATCTGCATTTTTATAAGTAATTGAGCATAGATGTAACTTGTATATGGACCACTGCAACCACTTACCATCAAGTGGACTATGTGCTCGTTTGTCACCATTATTCTACAAAAAGATTTATCTGTAGTAATTTTTCTTTACTTGGCCGTAAAATTCTACTGCTGGAAGTGCCTCTTGTGTTTCTCTACTTTTTAGGGAGGATCAGACTTGATCGTTATTATCGGCAAGTATCGTAGCGCTAGACGTCTCGTACGTTAGGTGGTGTTGCATGTCGCCGGTCTGAGTACTTTGCCTATAGTGTAAGCGAGATGGCTACATAGATGTCTATCCGAAGCCATTTAATTTCGCGCTGTAAACAATCAGACAGCCACGAGATGAAATGGGGTGATGGATTCTCTTACGTCGCCACCTCAAGGCAAGGTCTGTGTTTAGTCTAAAGTAACATCACTATATGCAAAAAATGTTTAATGTCGTTAATTGACCACAAAGTGGCAGTGTAAGAATATCCACTTCTCCACACCGTCCCGTAATTCTCGGAAGAGATGACCGGGAAACAAACCAAAACATTTACAGCAGCCTATTTCTAATAAGAATTAAAAAAAAAACGATAGCAAGCATGGCGTGGGAACTGTGGCGAATATCAAGCCTATGAGGCTATATTTTGATAGCCTGTGACGACAACGATATTTTTAACGATAGCCTATGAAGGGAATTTATAATATTTCATATTTTAATGGTATTTATAATTACAATCAAGTTAAAAGTCCACCTTAAAGTGGCTGCTACAGCGCGTAGACACCTGAAAACCACTTCACTATTAGGAGTTCTAAAATGGAATACCTTATAGTATGTAGAGTATAATATTGACTATGTATATTCTTCAAACTGATATTCAGTGGTGGCAGCATCGCTACTGGGCGGTAGAAGTACGTGAATGGGTTGTACCTTCTGGTCCTGAAGATGTCAGAATTTTACACGGACAATCATTCAGATCTGAAATTATTATTTATTTACCACCACTCAATTATAAAAACTTCAATTAAACACAAATTTTCAAACCAGAAAAAAATACAATTCCGATATTTTCTTCGTTTTTCGTAGCGAAATAAATTAAAAATTACTGAAATATGTTACCACGTACCCTTTTGTGGCATCGTTAGGAATAAAAGCATAATCCTATGTTTAGCCGACTTTAAAAAAAGAAATTCTCAGCTAGAGTATTTGTTTTTTTTTGTCATGTATGCTGAACGATATCTTAGTCAATTTTAAACCTATTTTGATGACTTTTTCTGTATTAAATAGTTTATACTTATGCTAAGGGTCATCGCATATACAATTGGAGATAAAATTCCAGCTCTAAAGGTGGCAAAATATGTAATGAAAGTTTTAATGTTTTTAATTCTGTAACCTGGTGCTAAAAGGGCTAAAGTACGTTTTTATTGAACAGTACAGTACTGTACAGAAACACATATTTTATTTAATTAAACGGAATGGAAGCACACATTACAATAGCCTTTTTTACATAGTATCTTTTGAAAGACTCAATAAACGTACGCCCTTTTAGCACTTACAAATTTTATATTTTTCAATAATATGGTTTTATAGTCTCATTTCTTAAAAACCGTACTTTCGCCCTTTCAGCATCAGGTCACAGAATTAATTAAGAAAACATTGTGATCACTAATATTCTTAAGTCTACACGAAACGGTTAAAAATAACTTAAAAAAGTAAAAGCGCACTTCAAAAAATTTCACATGCAGAACTCGGGGCCTTAATTCTTCTATACATTATCTCTTAGTGACCATTTTCACTGGAAACTATCCATTTCAGTCCTAAGGAGTAACGAGACATCTGCATTTTGATTCTAAAGCTATCCTAGATATCTTACTATCAGATAAGCTGTACATGCGTTTGGCACACTCTTCTTTTTTTATTGGAGGGTAGGTGTACAATAAATAGCAACTGTTTAACTACCTCTTATATTTTATTTTAATTGAAAATATTCATAAACAAGTTTTGTCCTATATAAAAATAATAAGCAATCATTGATTAGTTATTGTATGGATGAAGTGTCAAAATATGAAGATTTAGAGAAGTTTTGTCTCACTTGCACCTCCCATTAGTGATACTTTATTGCAATCAAATTCCCAAGTTTTCAACTCATTTTGCCTGAACTGCTTAAACATAATGGCAAATGTTACTCAAGTGGGAACGTACAGAAGGAGCTTGAAGAATACTGGACCCGTAAGATGACAGAATTTGAAAGAAGATTAAAAGCTGCGTCTACACCAACTAGGTCCACCCTTATTCAATTGTATGATGAGTTTTACGCACTCAAGGAGTTGGTAAGCTCAATGTTTAATCTTCTCCGACTGCAGGTACGTGCTTGTTTACAGTCTATTGATGCAATTGATATGAGGCATAGACGAAAGATTTCGCTTTGTAATGGTATACCTGACACGGCAGAGGTTGATGCAGAGAAAAAGATTCTGTGTCTTAAACACAACAAATTAGATATTCCACATGTGACAAATGCTAGCATCAAGCGGTGCCATCGGATCCAGGTTAAAAAAAGATAGTCCCACACGACCAATTCTCATCCAATTCAAAGACTATCACACAATGCATGAGGTTTCGAATGCTAAGACCAATTTAAAAGTTTTTTTACAAGAACAAGGCAATCCATACATAAGAAAGCCCGCAAGCACTTTGATATAAAAATGTATGGACACTTTTTTATATCAAAATGCTTGTACTTCTCTGGAATTCCTTGCCTGATGATATCAGAAAAGCGCCTAACAAATATTCCTTTAAAGAGATGGTACGCGAACATTTACTGAAGAATAATTAGAATTACAATATAGTTAAATAGTCGTATTTATATGTATGTATTAACTTTGTATTTGTGTATATTTACATCCATAAACCTGTATGTATGTTTATATATTGTTACGCGCTCCAGTCAACGATACACTAGCGCCATCTAGTGTCAGGAACGAGAGCGAGGGGAGCATTGAGAAAATGACATCACAAATTACTCAACCGACAGCGCCTAGTCGAAACTCGAACGCTCGGTACCTTGCCCGTGTTTACTTGAACATTCTGGATATTTCTTTGCTAATTTAAATATATAGGCGCTGCAAGATGCGATCGAGGCAGTGTTGATTTGGGCGAAACAAGCGAAGCTTCGGAGTGGAATTAAGTGAATTAGTGTGTTTAAATTATTAGTGTTTTAACTTTAATTGTGTAAAGTAAATTAAAGTGTTAATTTAGGTAATTTTATCGGCAATTTTTATTGTCACGAACCTCAAGCTCGTAACAATTGGTGTCAGAAGTGGGATAAAATCATGCCGATTTTACCCAAGGAGGAAACGGAGGGTGTCCGTAACCGAAGTCAACGCCAGCAGGAGACGGACCAACGAAGATTTGGTGGTGCAACGCCGCAGACGTCGGAGGACCAGCCACCGGCTGCAGGCCCGTCGGTAGCTCCTACATCTGCAGCACCTGACTTAGGTGCTCTGATGGTGATGCTGCAGGAACAGGCTCGCCAGCAGGCGGAACAGGCACGCCGATTGGAAGAGCAGCTGCGGGGCGGACAGGATGAACAGGCCCGCCGACAAGAGGAACAGGCCCGTCGGTTGGAAGAGCAGATGCTTCTCATGAAGGACCTTCACGCTACCTTCGGGAAAGAAATAAGGGAGGTGAAGAATAGGGTTGCTCAGCATGACAACCGCCTGTCGGAAGCTGAAACCCAAATCGCGAAAGCTGAAACCCGAATCGAACAAGTGAACAATCGGGTTGACAACGTAATGGCTGACATGAAGAAATCACTGGACGAACTCAAACTTGGAGATGGAGCTACAGCTCCCGTAGTAGCTACAACACCTTCGCTACGTGGGTTCAAGGTGCCACCGTTCGACGGTACCTCTTCCTGGTCGGCCTACAAAATCCAGTTCGAGGCCGTCATGGAGGCGAACGGCTGGAATAAAAGCCAAGCCATGACTGCACTCACCCTAGGCCTGCGCGACCAAGCCTTAACTGTGTTGGAAGCTCTCGGTAAGAAAGTGACCTATGAGCAGCTTCTTGAGGCCTTGGAAGCGAGATATGGCGACGCTCATCTGGAACATGTCTTTCGCGCCCAGCTTAAAGATCGCGTGCAGCGCAGCAACGAAAACCTGCAGCAGTGGGCCCTTGAGGTGGAGAAGATGGTTCGAAAAGCATACCGGTCTGTACCTGCGCTCATTAAAGGGAACCTGGTGCAGACATTTATCGACGGCATCCGTGACCTGGAAGTCAGAGCTGCTGTGAGGCTCGGGCACCACGAGACGCTTAAGGACGCCTTGGCCCATGCACTGGAGGTAGAAGCCGTGCGGCAGGATCATCGTTCCCATCGCGTCAGGGAGGTTGCAGCCGCTACAGTTCGCGACCGCAACAAAGGATACAGCCCAAGGTGCTATGGCTGTGGGGAAAAGGGCCATCTTCGAATCAGCTGCCCTAAGCGAACCGTTGAAAGGAGAGTTGATCGATCTCGAGAGGGTAGTGCAGCTAACGACACTGCCTGGCGGCGACAGGATCATCGTTCACCTCACGCTAGGGAGGTTACAGCAGTTACGGTTCGCGACCACAATAAAAGATACAGCCCTAGGTGCTATGGCTGTGGGGAAAGGGGCCATCTTCGGTCCAGCTACCCTGAGCACACCCTACGAAGGGAAGGTGAACGGTCTCAGAAAGGAAGTGCGGCTAACAGCACCGCCCAGCAGCAGCAGGAATACGACTTTACTATCAGACACTGCAGCGGGAAATCTCACGGCAACGCAGATGCATTGTCAAGAAGACCTTGTCCTGAAGATTGCAACCATTGTAGTAGGCAAGAGAGTAAGGAGGTGGTATCCGTGAGGATGCTCAGGACAGACCACCTCAGCAACGGGTGGAAGGACAACCTACGACATGCACAGCAGGAAGATCCGGACATCAAGCCGATTCTGGGATGGATGAAGGCCCGTGCTACCAAGCCTAAGTGGAGGGACGTCTCAGCGATGAGTTCAACCACGAAAAGCTATTGGGCCCAATGGGACAGCTTGCTGATTCAGGATGGAGTCCTGTGCCGTAAATGGGACAATGGTCGAAGAGACAGCTGTCGTTTGCAAATGGTTGTCCCTAAAGCTAAAGTGCCGAATGTTCTACAGTTGTGCCATAATGGTCGTTCAATAGTCCATCTGGGAGTTAAACGAACTCTACTGAAGGTCCGAGAACAGTTTTACTGGGTCCATTATCGTGACGATGTCGAGGATTGGTGTCGTACATGTACAAGTTGTGCGGCCGAGCGGGGACCTCGGACACGTAGTAGAGGAGCACCGAAATTGTACAATGTTGGTGCACCACGGGATAGGACAGCCCTTGACATTGCGGAGCCGTTACAGAAAGGCGCAAGAGGGACTCCTAAGATCGTCCATGTGAATCGCTTGGCGCGTTATTATGGGGCCGATAATGCTCGGGACGAGCATGTCTTAGGAGGGGCGGTGTTACGCGCTCCAGTCAACGATACACTAGCGCCATCTAGTGTCAGGAACGAGAGCGAGGGGAGCATTGAGAAAATGACATCACAAATTACTCAACCGACAGCGCCTAGTCGAAACTCGAACGCTCGGTACCTTGCCCGTGTTTACTTGAACATTCTGGATATTTCTTTGCTAATTTAAATATATAGGCGCTGCAAGATGCGATCGAGGCAGTGTTGATTTGGACGAAACAAGCGAAGCTTCGGAGTGGAATTAAGTGAATTAGTGTGTTTAAATTATTAGTGTTTTAACTTTAATTGTGTAAAGTAAATTAAAGTGTTAATTTAGGTAATTTTATCGGCAATTTTTATTGTCACGAACCTCAAGCTCGTAACAATATGTTTATTAGCATATAAATGTATTTATATTACGAATATGTGTTATAATAATCAGTTTTGTTACATATAATGTGTATTAATTTTAGTTTATCTATTTTTTTCTTTTCTTTTAATTGCCACACCTACGACAAACTCTCACCGCTCCATGGGTTGACTGGTAGAGAATGCCTTTACACATTAAGTCCACCCTTTTTATCCTTTTTTTTCTAAGGGGACCCAATAAAGTTTTTAAAATAAAAAATAATAAAACGTATCCTATAAAAACGCTCCATGCCTGATGAACATTGAAATTGAACAAGATTGAAGGAAACATCCGCGTTTTCTGAACACTGCCACTCACATAATAACAAGCTTTGATTTAAAAACTATACACGTAAATAAAGACGTAATAAAATCAATAAAAAAAGATACCGTGTACAATAAATAACAAATTAACTACTATTACTGTAAATTATGTGGGATAAACTGTAAAGGCTCAGTATTCTCTGGGTAATATTCTCAGCACTGGTTTTCAGCTAGTCCCTGCTGTTTTAGGTTTATTTTGTGTATAAGTGATCTAACACTTTTATTATAATTACATTCAATATATTAAAAAATGAAAGCACAAAAATGCAATCCCAATAAAAAGTCTTAATCGAGGATAGATGTCGATTTCAATGGACCACGGCATCCACTTATTCAGGTGGAATATTTGCTCGTTTGTTACCCTTATTCTATAAAAAAGTTCATAGTAGCTGGCTTTTAATATTATTAAAGTTAGTATATTTTATAGAAAAAATAAAATGACTACATGGAAATATTTATTTTTGTATATTTTTCTAAGCCGCATATTTTATAACATATTTTTCTAAATGTCTTGTTTATTATAATTATTGTTCATATCCACATAATTTGTAGGTGTGGAACGTCAGCATGCGGCAGCACGCTGCTAGGCATAGTTCATACTCGTACTATCGATTGAATATTCAAGCATTTGACACTCGCAGCCACGCGGAATATTCCAAAATTGTCTGAGTGGTGGCCGCTTCTATTAATGCCTCGTTTTCATGGACATTTTATATGGAAATGATCAAAACAAGCCACGTGTTTTAAAATATCAAATTACTTATTTTGCCCTCTGACTTTATGTACATCATAATGTGCGAAAATTTGAAATTTTTGATTGCAATATTGAATAATGAAATTATCTAAGTTGAAAAGTTTTCATTAATTTCGTCATAGGCTTGAATGCTGAATTTCTACCTAGAGTTTACCATTCCTAGTTGTTAATAGGAGAGATGCAAAATATATGGCATCAATTAATGCATGTATATATTTTAAACACCGATCGTCAAGTAAATTAAATAAGAAAGCTAGAAGAAATAACCAAAAACTTTTAAAGTATATATTTAAAAAAAAATCTGTTCAATTCACACGCGGTAAAACTGAAACCTTCAGAAAAGGAGACCGAGATAATAGACCACACTGTATACTGTTTTCTATCTCATTTTCTCTCGCGCTAAATCCTGCAGTATGCCTTTTGCCCTTTGCCTCTTTTTTAGTGTCACTTTTTTGTTTCATCGATTTTCAAATAACTACGATTCTAAAGAAGTTCCACTAGTCCCCCGTGACCATGGATGCTGGAAAGCGCCCGAAACGTCGAGAATTAAAAATAAAAGTAAATAAAAAGTAAAAATAAACGCGATAAAATCCGTAAAAGTAGTTTTAATCAAGTTCCACTTCAAAAACATATTGTATTTAAATGTGCAGTAAATTATAAGCAAAGCTGAGGTGGTTCGTTAAGTATGACTTTAGATACTTTTATAACTTTCAGATGTTTTGTTGATAAAAAATGTGTTACAATATATTATTATTATTATTAGGTATTGTTATTGTTACAGCCTATCAAAGTCTACTGCTGACTGCCACAGTTGCCACGCTTAGCAGATGGGTTGGCAACCGCGGTTTATTATTTTTTGGTTGTTATGAGGGAGACGTTGCTGCCCATCTCCTGGCTTGTTTCCCTCTGTCGCCTCTTACGTCACCTAGGTGATAATATGAGGTAGTGGATATCCTAACGCTACAAGTACTTTTTTAAAATTGCATTAAATATCCTTTATTCGTTCAATATATTAAATGTGATGATAATAAAAGTGTTAGATCATTTATACAGAAAGTAAACTTAAAACAGCAGGGACTAGCTGAAAACCTGTACTGAGAATATTGCCCAGCGAATACTGAGCCTTTACCAGTTGTCCCACATAATTTATAGTAAGTACCCGGTTGACCGAGCTTTGCTCGGTATTTTTCGCTCGGTTTTTTTAATTCGTGTATTTTGGAAATTATATTTAGATACAAATTACATACTGATGAAATACGAATAATATTTTTTGATCTTAGCGACATAATAGAAAAAACTGAACTGGTTATTTGAATAAAAAATCATGAGTGCAATTAGTTTAATTAAAATTTTCGTGTTTTTAAAAAAATACTAAAAAAGGGCTCGAAAAAATAGATTTTCTCAAAAAAGAAAGGAACTTGAAAAAAAAATTAAAAAAAAGTCGGTCGGTCTGGGCTCGAACCATGGTATTACGATTTTGTGACCGGCCGATATACCAATTAAGCTATTTGTAATCATTAATAAACTGTCAAAATTTACCTTCTTATTCTAACGATATTGTAGCAGTTTTTCATTGCCTAAAAACACGGACAAAAAGACATTTTCTAAAAATAAATCCTAGCTAGATCGATTTATTGCCCCCGAAACTCCCTGCACACAAAATTTTATGAAAATCGTTGGAGCCCTTTCCGAGATTCCGATTTATATATATATATATATATATATATATATATATATATATATATATATATATATACAAGAATTGCTCGTTTAAAGGTATAGGATAGTAGTTAATTTGTTATTGTACACGGTTTTTTATTGATTTCATTACGTCTTCATTTATGTGTATACTTTTTAAATCAAAGCTTATTATTATGTGTATGGCAGTGAAATGTATTTACTCAGAAAACGCAGGTGTCTTCTTCATTTTTGTTCAATTTCAAAGTTTCATCAGGCATGGAGCGTTTTTAATAGGATAAGGCTACCAAAAGAGCGTGCAGATTATCTGATAGTAAGATAAACGCTGTGGCCCATGGACATCTAGGATAGCTTAATCTCATCTAGGATAGCTTAAGAATCAAAATGCAGATGCGTTGTCATCCCAGAGGACTAAGATGAAATGCCTCATTATCTGGTAGAAAGGGTCTGCGGTTATCTACACTCACCAGACGAAACACAACAGTATTAAGCTCCTATATTACGCTCGTATTCTTTGAGAATACTGAGAAAATTGTCTCACATGGCAGAATAATATTATGTTTAAATAAATGTCAATACTTTTTTCATTTCTTTCAAAGAATATAGAAATGCAATTACGATTTCCGTATGCATATTATTAGAAGTACTTCGAGTATCCACCATCGCCCTCGAGGACTATTCACTGCACAATTTTCGTATTCGGAATACCGTTCAATGTTCGATCTTCAATAGTATTGTAATAATATAAAGCAGTAGGTACAGAAAGATAAAGAAAATTATAGTTTCTGTATTTGTTAATTTAAACTATTTTAACATATGAAATTATATTTCCCCGAATTCAAATCTAAAGTATGGGAACTATCGTTATCGTTATGTATATTTAGCATTATTTTCGATGTATACATAGGTAAAGCTTATGCATTATGTTTTACATATGCACGTGATACTAATTACACGAACCAGAAATGGTTATTAATGTCTAAAGAACGTGCAAATAATCCTCTCAATTCAATTAAAGGCAGTTATTTCCATCTAACAAACAGGCACTTTCATTTTATTTATATTTATAGATTACAAGAATAGTTTGCTTCAACCATTGATTCAGAGGAAATCTCTTTTCTGGGAAAAATCAGCAAGAAATTCAAAGGGATTTTTCTTTAAATATGTATTAATTTTAAAATTTTAATTTTTTTAATTTTTTTTTTAATTTTTCAAAGGCTAAGTATAGCTATTCAGTGAAGAAACGCAGCTAGTGTTCTTGGCACTATACCACGGGGAGCAGGACTTTTTGACTATTTAAATTTTAGTGTTAGTTTTTCTATATTATAGTTTCTTTTTTTATGTTGTGTATAATTAGTATTAATTGTAAATATTATTTTTATTTAATGTTAAGTAATTAAATTGCTAAGTAGGTCATGTAATAAAATTTGAAATTTAAAAAAAATTAAATGAATGTTAAGAAATCGTGGGTAATTTAAACGAAAAAATTTGTATTAGGTGATTTCGTCAAAGCACTTCAACCCTTAAATTTTTGTTTATCAATCATTCTGTTCTTGCAAAGCTAATCTGTATAATAATGACTTTCAGAACAACGGTCACGGCGGTCAGTCTCAAAGGAGTCTAGTCATCTGTGCAGGATTATAGTGTATGTGCAAACAAAAGTGTGGTTTTGTATTCCGATGAAGCGGTAATCCGATATGACCGGAGAAATATCAGGCACAGGACCAACGGGCTTACGTGATTTCCGAGGTACGGGTGTAACACCGTCAACTCTTTGGCTCCGGGCTGTTACTAAGGATTTATTTTGAGAAAAATCTAATAATTGATTTAGACCTGATCCAGGATTCGAATCGGTGCTTCGAGATCATCAGTCATGTTAACCACTGGACCAAATTGGCAATCGATAAGCTGAGCAATATAACATCATAATAACCTGTTGCTTCAAATTAGTAGTAATTTTGTCACTAAAATTGAAGTATATACTACTACTATGCTATACAGGGTAATTTATGTATTTTATTACAATTTCTAGCAACCAAAAATAATTTTATTCGATAGTTTATACATTCAACAAGAAATCCTGTAAGTTTTATCCATAAATATTGTCTCAAAGCGAAAATATAGGAAAATTTGCAATATAGCAAAAATTTTTCTAACTTACAAATTTTCCCGCCATTAAGGTCCCGAGCGAACGGGAGTATAACATGTCGCGCGCTGTCAGAGCGTACATAATAAGCAGTGTCGCTGGTTTGGATGCTTAATCTATTTTGGTGTTATCGTGAACATTATACACGTACAAAGTTACAACACATACTGTGTGATTGTGACCGGCATGTTTTTTATTGTTGAATAATGGTGACAACCGAGCACACAGTCCACCTGACAGTTAGTGGATGCTGTGGCTATTAGACATCTTCATTTATCCTCAATTAATAATCAAAATGCAGATGCGTTGTCACCTCTGAGGACTATGATGGAATGCGTCATATCTAGTAAAAGGGTCTCCGGTTCTTTACAATACAAAACACAGCAGCATTAAACTGCTAGGTACTTTACGCTGGTATTCTATGAGAGTGTGGTCCTACCTATACATGCTAGAAACATAATATATCTTCAGCGTGGCTCTACCACTTATAAATGTGGTAATTTCAGTATGGTCAAATTGTAATTGCTTCACGCGGAATGCTTGACGCATTACAATGCAATGTTGTTAATGATAAGTTGCGTAAGCAAGAAAGAAAGTTGAAGATCCGCTTACATTATATTATATTTAAAATGGCCTTTTTGAAGTGTTCCTAACGCATAGTGTAAGGACCTTTTTTGTCCTAAAAACCAGATACAACAAAGCCCGCTGCAGTAATCATTTTCACTTATGGTATGTAAACATTTTTGAATGGCGTTATTGTATTTTTGCATTGGACATAGATACTTTGTACATATTTTTATTATCTAAGCAGTTGTAGATTTATGCTACTAATAATGACGCCAATTAATTAAAAACTGTTCAATGATAAGTTAATATTTTGTTGATAACTTGATAACTTGATAAAATTGTAACACTGATTTTTATTTAAAAATTATCAAGTAGTCACTAAAATTATTCACGCAAGATTATACAAACACGTCTGAACTTGTCCATTTGAATCTTCGCTAGAAAGAAGATAAAGAGAAATTGTACTTGTTTAAAAAATCTTATCTTATACCTAAACATTTCTCTTAGATTTACTACACGCTTATGATATTAATGAAAATATTATTCTGAATACAATTTCAAAAAAATTTTTAAAAGCATACAATACAGGAGGTTTATCTTTAAACTTAACTTACATAAAGGTATACGAGCACAAATGCAATCCCGCAAACTTGCGTAATGTGTTGGATCAACAAACAAAAGCGCGGATATGGTATCCGTAAACCTGGCTGCGTTGATGCTTTGTTTTTCTATACAGCAAAGGCAGCTTTGCTTCAAAGGATAATACACCAAAATTAGACTTTGAGATTTCTTAACGGTATTCTAGATTTGGTGAGCTGAGCAGTCAGAGGCGAGGGTCTGCATTGCCCCACTCGACGTGATGATTGGTCACAATACCAAAGCATAAACCATCATCACCCTTATCTGAGTCAGATGTAAACAGCACTCGAAAATAGACAAAGATATAATCGCACGACAGAAATAATTTTGTTACTTTTGGTGTCACTCAGCCAAATTGTTATTAACAAATATTAACTCAATATGAAATTTACACAAGGACCGAAAATGGACACCAGTAAAAATAAAATATTGAACATTGAATGAAATATAATTATGTCTACTGTGTAAATAAAAGTTTTACATCACATCCAGTAAAACAGACGCGTTATGATACAGAACTGCCGCCTGTTAGGCAAATTGGGGATATACCGTAACAGTTAGTGCTTGAATATTCAATCAAAAGTATGAACTATGTCTGCCGATACTTTGTTATTTTGTTAAAGTAACATTATAAATGTGTTGTGTTTTGTAATATTATTTTAAAAATGAAAATAGAATATTTTTTAGAAGTACAAAAAATAAGTACAATCGTTAAAATATAATAATATTAATACTCTCGTAGAGTCAGGGGAAATTGTTGTTTATTTTTTACGGAATAAGGGTGACAAATGACCACGAAGTCCACCTGATGGTAATTAGATGCTGAGTCCAATAGACATTTACATCAATCCTCGATTAAGATTCGAAATGCAGGTGTGTGGAGTGGAATGCCACTTTCTAGTAACCAGGGTCTACATTTCTTTTCAATCACCATACGAAACACAACATAATTGAGCTGTTAATTTACGCTGATATTCTGTGATAGTGTTGTCCTTCCTCGATCGAGCCAACCCTCTCATGTTTTAGCCGCAGCAAGGCTCTACCACGAAAGAAGTGCATGAATGTGTGAAAAAGCACAGATGCATTCTCTACTCCATCATTCTCATAATCAGTTTTACGAGGCTCCACAGCCGGGCATAGGGAATCCTCACATGTTAACAGAAAAATGAGACAGAAACGCCACTCTGCTCCATTGCGTGTAGGACTTCCCACAACTTCGATTTAAATTTATTCTTATTTCTTTAGGTAAGACGATGAAAGGTAGATATGATTGAAAGGTGAGCGTGACTGAGCACGTATTAACTCACATAAAATTGCAATTAATAATTAAATAACTCGGGTATATAGAAAGAGATTATTCAATATAAGGCGAATACTGTCCCTAAGTGATCAGCGCTTTACTTTATTTCATTTTATTTAGTTACTTTATTTTCTGATGATTATCTTTTTCTTACCCCCGGCCACACACTTGTCGAGTGGCATGGTAAGAAGGCAGAGACTTAGTGTGGCCACAATACATCTCATGTCGCACGACATGCTCATCTCCATGGCCATCGCTCCATGTTTTGTCGGGTTTTTGGGCGCGAGTCAAAGGACTGACAATTTGAGCGCAGGCGGCTGACCATACACTCGCGCAAACGTAGTAACGAATCGAGCACTCGTTACGGAAGCACGTCACGTGTCATTTCAAAATCATAAAAATAAGGTACTTATCATCATCATTCAGTCATATTATCACATGAGTAAATAATATACAGAGAAAAAGCTTGCTCGATGAAGAAAACGTATATTTATTTATTTTATATTTGTATAATTAGCTAGAAGAAATATGCATAGCTCGCCCGCTGCAACAGTTTCAACATCCATTGTGTTGCAAACGCGAGCGACCTAGTGAGGAGAGTTGCAAGTGTATGGACAGACAGGGCAACATCGCGGCAACGTGAGGAGCACAGCGATGAGTAGCTTGAGGAGCATAGTGTGGCCGAGTCCATTACTTTTAAAAAAATGAGACCATCGAACTAACATTTTTCTTGTATCGAGAAGCTGAGGCTGACTTGTTGCCTTTTAGCTGATGTTCAACTGAAGTATGTTTTATTTTCTTGAAAGTTGTGTTACATCATAAAAATGTTATATCATACTTAGTCAATATTACACGTAAAAGTTAAATTAACACACACACACACACACACACACACACACACACACAAGCACACACACACACACACACACACACACACACACACACACACACACACACACACACACACACACTTACACTACCTTGTTTAGGAAGTCGCAAATGCATATTTAACACTAAAATTGTCATTTGTAAGCCCACCTTATATTTGATTCCGATTGTTTTCTGCATACCACTAGGTAATTAATTTTTTGAGCGAATATAGAAGGAATTTTTCTTATTCAACTTCTTAACCGATTTTTAAAAAGAAGAAGGTTACCGATTCAACTGTATTTTATTACTTTGAGTAACAGAATTCTTTCATAATTAATAAATTGATTTTGCTTATTTTTATCTATAGAAACTGGTCACTAAATTTTAGAAGGAACTTGCCCGCCGACTGATTATTATTGCTCCTATATAATAGTTTAAATAATAGTTTTAAGTTAATATTGATATGAAAACTTGTACGATTCTGTATATTATGTATAATGTGAACTATTAGTAGAAGAATTGAATTGTTGCAAGTGCTTCAGAGGTGATATAAATCTCTCTTATTTACACTCGGGCAGGCGCTTCTTACGTGATGGATCGGGAAAGGACCACGTTCTCACAGATTACCGGCGTAAAATAGCAGCTCGACGCTGCTGTATTGTGTTGTTGTTGTTGCTGTGGGTGGTCGGTGCTGCAGCATGGCTCTACCACGTTTAAATTAAAGTTAAAATAAGTTGAAATAGTAACACAAAACTTCTATTCATGTTTTCAAAAATAGTTGTCAAATGTGGCTTATATTTTTAATCCATTTACCTTTAGCTAAAACATAATAAAGTCCTGCACTTTTGCTGGGTCAGCAGACACGAGCGTGGAAACGGAACCCGTAGACACGACATTGTCTGTTTTTTTTTTATTATACAACGAAACGCAAACAAAGGTATTTCTAAAACGGGTAAATGCAACATAAAAGAAACACTGGGAAAAATATATGAAAGTTAGAACGGTTTTTTACAGTTACATTTATGGGCTCTCGCGTTAATCTCTTGACGTTTGGTGAAACGAATACTACAAAGTCTATATATATATATATATATATATATATATATATATATATATATATATATATATATATATATATATATGAAAATGTGTTTTAAGTATTAAGTAGCGTTACCGTGTAATTTAAAATAATTGTAGTTTTCAAAGTATTCCAATTTCAAAACGAGGAGTTTTCCAACTCGGCTGTATTTTTGACGGCTCCGTGGCTTAACTTCAGTCGCGGCACTCCCGGCCGCGGGTTTGAATCCCGCACGAACAAGTATTTGTAAGGTCTACAAATTGTACCGGGTCATTTTGTTCGGAATGTTTGTCTTTATACAATTTATGTTTGTTAACTACCTTCACGATACAGTAGAAAATCGTAGTGGAAGGGGTGAAATGTTATAAAAAAATTGATTACTTAGCTACGTTATCACCTTTGCTTTTTAATCAAATAAGCTATAACTTGAGGGTACTTTCATTTAAATGTTAAGAAGAAAATTTGCAACCATAAGGACGTAAAGTAGGAGATGAAACACTTAATGCAATTATTTAAAAATTTAATCATTTAGGTTTAGATACTCACAAAAGGCTTAAAATCTTCTCTTTAAAAAAAACCGATTTAAATGGACTTAGGAGTAAAAAATAATTTCGTCATAATTTAATATCTTGTGAAGTTTAAGCCTTAAGTTCTCAATATACTACGTTTTAGATTGGACTTCAGTACCTATTAAACTATGTGAAAAACGTTTAATTTTTTATGTGCTTTAAAGCCGTGTTTTTCTTAATTTAGTTAAATGAAATCACCGCCGGCAAAAACGAAATTGTTAATTGCAACTTAAGTGTTAATTTACCAAGTGAATTTAAAAACTATTTTACGCCAAAGAAGGAAAACATCGTGAGGAAACCGAAATAAAAAAATACTTTATTATATTTTAAAATTCACAATCACGCATTGGGAAAATATGACTGACACTTCCTTGCCCTAAAAATCCAGCCAGAAATGAAAGTAAGCCGTGGACATACACGCTATGCAATTCTACGCTATGCATAATTTTGTCTTAAATTTTAAAAGGGTCCTAATACCATAAGAAACACATCAACACACATCAAGTGTTTGTTCCGCTGGTATTCCATGAGAGAGTGGTCCTTCCGGTCGAGCTTACTTGTTCTGAATTTTTAAGTTTACAGCTGCAGCGTGGCTTTACCATTCAAAATATATTTATTTTACACAATTAGGATAGATTTTGTTAATGATATTATTCATTAATTAATTATAGCCTATCAAAGTCCACAGTTAAGAATATGTATCTTCCATCTGCCATCAAAGGTGCTGTTTAGCAAGCGCAGTTTTTTTATTATTTTGAGTAGTTTTCAGGAAAATGCTGTCGCCCATTTCCATCGTCTTGTTTTTGTAAGTACTGTTACGAGATTAGCTTAAAGTAGATTTTCTAGAAACTTATTTCTTCGGATGGCGCTGTCGGTTGAAAGATTTATGATGTCATTTTCTGCAAAGCTCCCCTCGCTCTCGTTCCTGACACTAGATGGCGCTAGTGTATGCCGTTGACTTATTCACGCAACAGTACTGACAGAGAGTCAAGAGATTCTAGGTCGACAAAAGGAAATAAAACAGGAAATGATTGGCAGCAGTCACCACAAGAGAACTAAAAATAACAAGGAGAAGATGAAGTTCCTTTTCGTGGCTCAGAGGTTGATCTAAGAGGTAAGGGTTTCTATGATAATTCTAGAGCTATTTACGTGGTAGAGCCATTCTGCAGTTATTTATATGGTAGAATCACGTTGCAGCTATATTAGTAGTATAGTTGTAGCACAAATGGGTCGGCTCGACTGGTGAAGTACGTGGTACTCTCATGGAACCCTAGCGTAAAATAGCAGCTCAACGCTGCTGTGTTTCGTATGGTGAGTGTAGAGAACCGGAGATCAATTTTACTGGAAACTTACAGCATAGTCTCGACCTGATGATTATCGACGTTGAAGTGTCTCTCCTAGTGTAGTGGCGTTGGGAGTAGTGGTGCTGGGATTAGTGCTGACGGGGATAATGCACGCAATTGAGAGAGGGCTGAAGGTGCTCTTCAAACTTGGTAAGTAAGACACATCATTTTATTTTTACACGCAGTTAGATATCCTCATTTAAATATATATCCACAAAGTAACGCCGGAGTCTATTAATAAATATGCAGTTGCCTTATGAGGCAATGTGTGAAGCAAATTCAACTGTGGATTGACTTTGGTAGGCTGTAATGAATGTGTTAAATGAAATATATTTTAGTGGCAACCTTCAAACTTTAATCTCGCTAAGATATTAAAATTAACCAAAGTGATGGAAGCGTCGGTGGCGCCTAGCGCGGTGAATTCACGGTATAATAGATTTAATTCACGTCTCAGCGAACGCTCTCAAGTGCTCTAGAATGATAGTTACTTCACTTTTGTCGCTTAATGTTTTATCATTTTCGAGGCACTGAAAAATGGATAGAGAGTGGAAGAGAGTATTGCGAACGTAAATTAATAAATTTCCTCATGATAACGTAAGTGAGCAGTTTTTAAGGTGTGAATTACGTGTACGATTACGTATGTGTGTTAAAATATTTATTTCGCACTAATTATTTCATTCTCATGTTTTGATTTATTATACATCAAGAGTATAAAGTCAATTAAAAGTGATGCTCAATATATTGCTGTATCCTAACAGGCCTCGAAACATATTTTTCGAAGAATAAGGGTGACAAGCGAGCATGAGAGTAAATAGATGCTGTAGCCCATCTACATCTATAGTCAATTAAGAATCTAAATGCAGATGCTTATGACCCCATTAGTGTTAAAATAGAATGCTTCGTTTTGAGTAAAAAGGTTATTAAATATAATTAATTATAAAGGGTTATTTTCAAAGAGTAGCCAAATTTTAAACTTAATTTCAGATATATAAATAATGATATACAGTTATTGCAGTTTTTGAAAATACGAAAGAATAAGGTTTCTACTTTTGTTGAAACTATCCAGAATTGAATTAGAATTATGGGATTTATATTGTTGTGCGCCTAAAGACGCCAGGCACCTGGCACTAGCGCCATCTAGTGTCAGGGACCAGAGCGAGGAGGGCTTCCTAGAAAATGTCAATCTCGACTTTCGACCAACAGCGTCATCTAGTATCGAACAGAAGAATTAAGCTTTTTCTAGAAGCCCCACAATCGAACTTTCTGCGTCTGGTAGGTCAGCGCCCGTATCTACTGGAACATTCTGGATGTTTCGGTGTAAAAGGTGTATTTAAGCCGCCGCAACCCGCTATCGGGGCAGTATTGAATTTGGCGAGACAAGCGAAGCTTCGGAGCGAAATAAAGTGAATCAGTGTGATTAATTATTAGTGTTTTAAGTTTTAATTGTTTATCGGTAATAAAAGTGTAAATTTTGATAATTCAATTGGCAGTTTTTATTGTCACGAACCTAAATTGTAATGTAATTTAATGTGCGAATGTAAATTAATAAATTTCCTCATGATAACGTAAGTGAGCAGTTTTTAAAGTATTAATTATGTATGTGTGTTAAACAATTTACTAAACACTAATGATTTCGATTTCGATGTTTGGTTTTATTATGCCACAAGAGTATTAAGTCAATTTAAAGTGATACTCAATATATTGCTGTATCCTAACAGGCCTCGAAACATTTATTTGAAGAATAAGAGTGACAAACGAGCACACAATCCACATGATGGTGAATCCCGCACGGAACAAATATTAGTATGTTCTACAAGTAATTGTTCCGGGTCTGGATGTTTGTCCTAGTGCAAGTTATGTACGTAAACTGCCTTGACGATACAGGAGAAAATCCTAGTGTGGGTGTAACGTTTTCTTTAAAAAATGCACATTATTTTGAGGATTGATATAGAATGCTTCATTTCTAGTGAAAAGGTTATTAATTATAATTAATGGTACAGGATTATTTTTAAAAAGTAGTCAAATTTTAAACTTAAGTTCGAATATATTTAATTATAGATACAACGTTACTGAAAATTCTGAAAATACAAATAAATAAGGTTTCTATTTATATTTGAAATTATCCCAAATTTAATGTGATTTATGAGCAACATCCATCGACTTCCTGCATGTCTAACCAGGTCGTCACTCTATCTAGTGGGGGTCGCCCTACACTACGCCAACCGGTACGAGGCTGCCGATCGAACCTTACAAATGTGTATGTAAAATCAGTTAAAATAATGCATTATTACCACTGACCTAGACACACACACACACACACACACACACACAAAAATATATATATATATATATATATATATATATATATATATATATATATATGTGTGTATATACATAGTAAATCCGCAGAGACTCTTTTTACTGGGAACACAACATATGAAAATCAGCAGCAAAATAAGATGATATTTTACACTTGTATTCGATGAGAGCGTTCTGGACAGCGTTCGGGAAATTACGACGCATCTTCTCGTCAGGTATACCTTAAAACCTGAAAACTAAGTTGTACAACCAGTACGTTTTGCCAGTGATGACCTACGGAACCGAGACGTGGTCCTTCACTGCTGGCCGTATGAGAACGCTTAAAGTCGCTCAGCGAGCTATGGGAGGGCTATGCTCGGAGTTTCTCTGCGGGATAAACTTAGAAATGAGGATATCCGCAGTAGAACCAGAGTAACCGACATAGCCCAACGGATTAGTAAGCTGAAGTGTCAATGGACCGACCATATAGCTCGAAGAACCGACAACCGTTGGGGAAAAAAGGTTCTTGAGTGGCAGCCTCGTACCGGTAGGCAAAGTGTAGGGCGACCCCCCACTAGATGGAGTGATGACCTGGTAAGACATGCAGGAAGTGGATGTGGCATACCTTGGGGGAGGTCTATGTTCAGCAGTGGACTTGTGAAGGGCTGTAATGATGATAATGTTAATGATTCGATAAGAGCCCGACCGGGCCACGACCCACTCGTGCTACAACCATACTGCTGTAGCATGGCCATACCAAGTTAGAACAGAAAACTTCTGAGTGGGTTTCATATATCTAAATATGGTTCTCATCTCGCCTGTAATATATAAGTATTTTAAATGCATACAATTGTCAATTTCAAAACATTTAAAATCTACATGGTCATTTTGATATTTCACCATAAGTCAATCAATGCTTTATGTGCATTTTTGTGAATATTTAAAACAAAACCACTTGCATTTATTGGTTTGTTGAATTTGCATATTTTAATTCTGTAAAATTGCATAATGTGCGTCAGCAACTAGAAGCGTGAATGAATAGGCGTTCGGTAAAACTAGCTTTGGTTATGTTTTATATTTAGCAAAACACGACCAAGCGCGTACAGGGGTAAAATGTACTGATAAAAGATACACTCTGAATTATGTTGGAGATTTTTGGCTTTTTTAGCTTTGAATTAACAAACGAGCTGACAGTTCATCTGATGGTACGTTCATACTGCAGCATTTGGAGACCGGCAAATAACTTCAAACAAAGAAGTCTGCAGATGCGCTGGCACCTCCACAGACTTAGAGGAAATGGCTCACAGCCTCTTATTTTACATGTATCAATATTAATCCAAGGCAAAAAGAAGATCTATTATTTTGTCTACAGTATTTGTAACTTTAAATCTACACCCATACTGCTCTTTATTTAATTCAACCCTATTTATGCGAGTAAATTCGGAATAACAAATAAATAAAGTAGAAAAGAGACATCTTTTCTAATTTATTAATTTAATTTTTAAGACAATTTTTTAAATTAAATTGTGAAGTAACCGTAACAAGAAATAAAGTTATTATTGTATTACAATAGCAGTAGAAGAAAGGTTCTCGAGTGGCAGACACGTAACGGCAGGCGAAGCGTAGGGCGGAACCTGCAGGAAGTCGATGGATGCAGGTGGGTTTGGGCCGTGCTTTGTGGCATTCCTTGGGGGAGGCCTAGCAGTGGACTTGTGAAGGACTGTAATGATGACGAATTATGATAATATTACAGTCGCAACTATAAATATGTCTGTTTGTTTTGTTTTGTCTATGCCTATATTTCTATGATTGTTAATATAGTCTATGAGGAAAGTGCAAAGTTGATCGTAGCGTCTAAATGAATTTTGTGGTGATAAGCAATAAGTAAAACGTTTTATAGTTATTATATATTAGATGTGGTGATGAATATTAGTATAAGATTTGCTTAAATAAACAAGGTCATTATTTAACTCTTTATAGCCAGTATAGTATATCTTGTAAACATTTATAATCAGGTAAAATCTTTGCCATAACACTTATTTCTTTTACTCAGGTAATACGATTGTCGGAAAATAACAAGAGTGGTTGCGTCTAGGAGAGGTGCTTTCACAGTACAACAGCTTTAATTCACGGCTTGGTGAGCGTTCACAAGGGCCCTAGAATGACAGTTACTTCTAGTCTGCTTAATGTGTCTAGGCGTTGAAAACAAAAATGGCTCTAACCGTAGGCTAAAACCGTCTACTAAGGATCTGTGCATTATAGTTTGGTAAGATTTTTCATTTAAAAAACATCGCATGTTGAATTTATTCTGAATCCTAGACGTGTTTGACATAATTAAGTTGTACATGAGAAATATCCATAAAAATTTATTTGTAGGCCATACATATACTCGTAGTTGTTCCATGTGGGACTTTTGTAATACTAACGAACTCACAGTGCACCTTTATATATATATAAAAAAAAAAAAAAGTATATAAATATATAAAATAAATTTTCATCTATTAATAATCAAAATAAAAATTCGATGTCACCTCTAAGCACTAAGATAGAGTGCCTCGTTATGAGTAAAAAGGCGTCTCCGGTTCTCGGCACTGCACCATACGAAACACAGGAACAAATACAGCGCATAGTAAATTATTTGGAAAATCCAAAATTAGAAACCTCACGCGATTATTTTATTAGAAATTAAAATTAAAAGAGATGAAAATAGGGATGATAATTTTTACAAAAAAAAAAACAGAGAATCTGATCGACCTTCATTAATAACTTTTGAATGGTGTCGAGTTCAATAACAATAATCAATAGATATCCTCCTTAGAATATATGGAATCTTATTTAATACTATATATCTTAATCTTGCTTACATTTCCATTAAGCGAGAAAATTCACCGACGCACAGATCAACGGACGGCAGGCAATATTTTTTCAATTACATTTCATTATGTCATCTAAAGAAAATCAATTAGAAAATAAACTAATCTTATAATACAATGACTATAGTTATTATAATGTTAATAATTATTTGGATTTGATATCTAGCTAAAAGTATAAGAATGATTTTAGGTAGGGAAAGCACTCCCTCACGTTGTTGTTGTGCAACATAGAAAAAATATTTTATGTAAATAATATTTAAAAAAAAGGGTATAATGATGAAATAATGTGAGGCATTCTATCTTAGTCCTCAGAGGTAACAACGTACCTATAGCCTATAGTTGTTTGACATTGCTTGCAGGTCTCCTTGGACGATATTAAACAATTACCATCAGGTGGACAACGAGGCCGTTTGTCATTTCAATTAAGTAAATAAAAAAAATAATGTTACGGTCAAAGTTACATTGAAAATTGTGTGGTATTCTATCTAATACGCCGCAGTTTTAAAGCATTGTACAAGGGCGGCACTGAAAATTTCGGGAATCAAGGAAGTGACACAACATTACTATTTAAAAATGTATTAATTGCTTTTCGAAGTATTCTCCGCGAAATTTGACATATTTTTCCATACGATGGAGCCAATCATTGAAGCAACCATTCCATTCGGAAGTTGGGGTCTCCAAAATGGTCGTTTTGTAGGCGTCCACAGCTTCTTCAGGTGATGAAAATCTCTGTCCACGCAATTTATTCTTTATTTTAAAAAGTTTTATAAAAAGTAAGGGAAAGTATAGAAATCATTAGAGCTTAGGTCGGGGCTGTACGGCGGATGGTCTAATAATTCTATGTTTTCTTGCTCTAAAAACTTTTTTTGTTCTGTGTGCGGTGTGAGAACTCGCATTGTCGAGATGGAGGATGATGCTGCGGTTGCAGTTCTCTTTACGGAGTTCAGAAACGACCTGTGGCAAACAAATGCTAGCATACCATTTTGCATTAACCGTTCTTTGTCTCTCAAGAGGAATAGTCGTAACATAGTCGGTTTTGGAGACAAACGTGGCCACCATTTTTTTGCAACACTCCGTGAACGAACAATTTTTGTTGGTTTTAACTCATTTTCGAACACCCAAACTCGTGACTGGTTTTTTGTTTCGGGTTCGTACGCGTATATCCAGGATTCTTAACCTGATACGATGTCGTATATAGCATTTGAGGATCCTGCGTGGAATCTTTCGAGAGTTCTGACGCACCAAGTAACGCGAGCCGCTTTTTGCTCTACACAGAGCGAATGCGGTATCCATCGAGAAAACAACTTTTTTACACCTAATTGTTCATGCAAGATTATTTGTATTTGACTCACGCCAATGTCTAAAGTTGCCTGAATTTTGCGGTATGTCACATGTCGGTCTTCCTTAATCAGCTTACGCACAGCATCAACGTTTTCTTGGGTGACTGCAGTTTTTGGATGACCTTGACGGGGATCATCACTGAGCTTGACACGTCCACGTTGAAATTCAGCAAACCAGCGATAAATTGTAGCTTTGGATGGGACTTCATCACCAAATGCAGAAATCATCCGTTCAACACACTGTTTTTGTGTTAAACCACTTCGAAAGTCATAATAAATCATCGCTCTTGGATTTTCTCGAGTCAATTCCATTTTCTCAACGACTAAACAAGTTTGACAAAACCTTGTGACAAGACCGAGAATCTTTTTTTAAATAAATAAATGGTATTCGATTTTTAAAACCAAGGAGTTTTCAATTAAAAAGATTTTAATATGACAGGAACGGTGGAAATATTCCATTCCCGATACTTTTAGTGCAGTCTAGGTATTTGTCAAATAACTCTGTTACTAATTGCTTTATTATTCTAAGCAGGGTAAACGTTACGTAGGTATAAACAAAACATATACGTGTTAATTTAGACGACAAGATGACGTGTGTTAAGATTTATTGCATTATCAGGATTAATTTGGAAACAATTAGACTGTATATTCCCGAATGAGATTTAATTTAGTATCACATTAAGATGATGAAGCAGTCTAAGTATTGTATGGAGCTTAGTTGTCGTTATTTGTAAAACATACAGTAGGTATTTAAGATATTGTAGGAGTTGTATTGATAACTCGTGACCCGCCCGGCTTTGCCTGAATAGTATATATATATAAAAAGAGCCGTGGTAGCTCAGATGGTTAACACTCGCTGTATATAACAAAACCGTTCGATCCCCGCGCACCTGAAATTGTTAATAGCAATTTTAAGTGCTCATATACCACGTGCTCGGCGGTGAAGGAAAAAATCGTGAGGAATCCTTCATGTCTGAGGAATAAGAAAAAAATATTTCGAAGACATGTGAAGTTCGCCAACAGGCATTGGGGCAGCGCGGCGGACAATTCCTTGCCCTAAAACCCTCTCAGAAATGAGGGGAGGCCTGTGCCCAGCAGTGGGACGTATATAGGCTGTAACTTTACTTTTCTTTATATATATATATATATATATATATATATATATATATATATATATATATATATATATATATATTCGATATTACAGACAGCCACTTCAATTTTATTTATATGTATATAAATTAAAACATTTAGAATTGTAATTTTATGCAGAATATTAAACACCTGAACTTCAGACAGTTCATTGACTCCAAGGCTAAAGCAAAGGAAGTAAGGAGTCTTTGCGTACGGCTGTACTTCACGCCGCCGGGGCAGCTGCTAACTCTATATAAAGGGCAAGTCCGGTCGTGCTTGGAATATTGCTGCCATATATGTGTTGGTGTTGCAAAATGCCACATAGCAGTTAGCGACTTAATGGAAGGACTTGCTAAGAGGCTTATTGGTGAAGCGAATCGGATCAAATTTCGCATAACGTGCGAAGTTATATATTATAACTAAAAAGCTTAACTTAATTCCTTACTCTCGCTTCCATTATCAGAAAACAAAACGCCCGTCCAGTCTCCACCATTACGTTGTTGACTTACCAAGCATTCGAACCAAACGGCTTCACAGCTTCGTTCGTCACGCATACAGCAAAGAAGTGGAATAAGGTGACAGTATCTGTCTCTCCATCCGATTAAAATATGGGCGTATTCCAGGTAAGAGTGAATAGGCTTTAGTTAAGTCAGTGTGCTTTAACATCTTGGGCTACATCACTACTTACAAGTAGTCAAACACCGATCTAGAATGTTAAAATAAAATTTAATATCAGTATTCATAAAATGCCAAGAATAGTCTAGATTGTTCTTTTTTATTTTTAAATTTTTTAAAAATTTAGGTTAATGAGTAGATTATAATTATGTAATTTCTTTACTCTAAATCACTACTTAGAATTAAAATAATAAAAACAGTAACTGCGTTTAAGGCTGAGCATTTACACTATAACAGATTTAATTTTCGTCTCGGCGAACACTCACAAGAGCCCTCGAATAGCAGCCACTTCTGGTCTGCGAGGCGTTGTTTCTTTTTGAAGCGAGCTGCAAAAGAATAAAGTGATGCAAACTATTGTGAAGATTCGGGAGCTTAAGAGAATTGTCTGTGAGAATAACCGCATAACAGAAAATATATTTTATAAAATGTTGCAATGAAAAGTTTTACTTCGTATATTCGCTAACATAAAAAGCTTCAAAATCCCTGTGAACATGGGTACTGCGCTCGATATGTAGGAATTGAAAGTAAGTTGAAATTAAACGAAATAATTTTGGTCAATTTAAGAAGCTGATGAGACGAAGTGGTAGATTTCCATATGTCTTCACCATACAACATCACAATAATATAGTTTACAAGTAGGGATAAAAGTGGAGATGACAAAGCCTAAACATTCAAATTAATGGTGAGTGTATGCTAAAGGCCATATACATACAAATATAACTTCGGTTAAATAAAATATAGAACCGTTATTACCCCTCAGGACTAAGATAGAATATCTTATTACCAGAGAAGTGGTCCCCGATTCATTACCCATCCGTAACACTCCAAATTCCGTGACAAGTAATCATGATCATTCACATACAGGTAATGAAGAAATTTAAACGTTATAAACCTATATCCAGAGACTTGTGAATAAAAAAGAAGACGAGATAAGAGTTTATCTACGAGTACATATTATTACAAGACGAAGATGAGTATCCGTTTAAGTATATTAAAGTTATCGTTCATATTGCGAAGCAGTGCAGAAAGCTTAAATATAAATTATGATACATTAAATTATATATCATAAAACATTAATTGTTTAAGTACTTGCAACTGCAAATGTAAATCACATAATAGTCTGTGGTCAAACAGTCGCACAGAGTAGAAATGCTACTTAATTACTACTACCAATACTTAATTTTGTGTGAATTCAAATATTACTTTTAGAATAGTCTGTGACGTGTAAGTTGGAGTGTATGTCAGGGCAAAAAAGCATTTGAAAAATATGTGTTTTAATGTACAGTTGAAAATTTAATGTATTACGAAACAACCACTAGTCGTTCTAGTTATTATCGTAACGTGATATAGGGAGCATAATTCAGTTTTAGGGTTATCCGCCATGAAATAAAACGTCACGCTTTCGTAGTGGCTTATTTTTGCCACTAATTTTATGTGTACAGAATGAAATAAAGTTATCATAAATAACAGTTTCACTCAGTTTAGATATTGTATAATGTGAACTCGAGAGATACCAGACAGCAGACTTCTGTACGTCATTAAACACAGCTACACTATCTCTACGATATTCAAGCGCCCGATCTAATAGAAGTACAGTTTGATATATTCTATTTTTATATCTCATTTTATTGAGTCAAATATCACTTCCAAGTGAAAGTTAACGTTAATATTAACACAAATTTTAATACACTGAAATAATTTGATGACTTTTTTATCTAAAAGTCAAATTGAGTTAATGATCTATTTCTTTCTTCTAGTTAGCTGTCTTAATATTATCCAAATGCTCGACAAGATTTAAGTAAGATTCTATTTATACAAAATATAGAGTAAAAACAGTTATGTGATTTGTCCATTGGTTTGAGAAGATACTTCTTGGAATTTATTTCAGAGTGATTTACTCCAGTGATTAAAGAATGAGAAGTTAGTTCTACGTGCGATAATAGTTCGTGTTCAGAAAATATCGCAGATTACGTTTATGAGATTACCCTGAGTATAATAATTTGCATTTAAATATTGAAAGCTATTAAAAAGACACGTGCTCGCATTAAAGGAGAACCGAAAATAAAACGGGTGCAGTTATTTGGCTGACGATCTAAAATGCAGAGAAGCTTCGTGGATTACTCCGGAGCAAAACACATCGGTAATATTTTTTTTAATAAAATTGAAGCGACAAATGTATAGAAAACATGGACACCTGCAGCCAACTTCGAACAATGAAGACTAGAGATGCATTGTAAAATTTGAGGACCATGATAGAATGCTACATGGCCTGTAATTATACTGGTTCTGTTAAACTTTTGAACCGGAACATCCGGCATTAGAAGTAAGAGCGTGGTTCCTACCGGACGGACGGCACATAAGAAGTCCTCCTATCTAGAAAAAGAAACATAATGACCAAAATTCTTCATTTTATGAAATGAGTATTAAGTCAACATAAATAACCCGTAAAAGTTCATAGCGGCACATTGGCCTTTTTCGTTTTGAGAAGGATTTGCCTTAATTATGGCGATTTGCTTAGGAAGCAAATCGATACCACACATCACGTACCTGTTGTGCTGCTCCAAGCCACCGGTCTGGGTATCTTACGTCTGATGTAAAGTATTACTACTTAAGGATTTTTTATATTTACGCGAACAGTACACATTTAAACAAAACTAGTTTTTACGGATTTTTTAGCGTATATTAATTTTTTAATGACATCGGGATGTCGAACACCTCAATCACCCGCGTCACCATGGGTGCTGTAAAGTGCTCAAAACGTCGGGAATATAAAAAAGTTAATACACGCGATAAAATTCGTAAAAGCTAGTTTTATTTTTGAATTAATATTATTAAGATTTCATGTGAACTTTTTAAAATTTTAATCGTCGGCCACACTCACGAAAATCAATTGAGAAATAGATTTTCTTTTGCCACCATCACACGGCTTTAATAGTAATAATATACTATAGTAAAGTTCGTATTATTATTATCATCACCGCGTTTCATAAGTCCTCTGCTAAACCTTACACTCCATCAAGGAATGCCAGGAAAGCAGTCCTAAGCTACCTGTATCCATCTTCGTGCATGTCTTACCAGGTCGTCACTCCAACTACAAGAAGGACGGCTCTCGCTAGATTACTTACAACTATTATCCAAATTATGTGTTGAGATTTTTATAAAAGAAACAAGAATTTTTCAACGTTATGAAACATTAATTGAACACAGTAATTACAACAGGACTCGCAAAAAGAAAAAGAGAACCAGGTTTACAATTTTTTAACAATAAAAATAAGAGACAAAGGTTACCAGCATACAACCTTATTACACTTTATACATATTATATACTAGCTGTGCTCGAGCCGCGTCTACGTGCTGTTTTCGAGAGTCATTACGAATCGTCTCGCACGCAGACTCGACGACTTCCAACCTCCCGAACAAGCTGGTTTCCGAAAAGGCTTAAGTACCATAGACCACTTACATACCCTGCGGCAGATTGTACGGAAGACCGAAGAGTACAATCTGCCACTTTGCCTGGCGTATGTGGACAATGAGAAAGCCTTTGATTCCGTCGAAATTTGGGCGGTGCTACAGTCCCTTCAGCGGTGCCAAGTTGACTGTCGGTATATCGAAGTGCTGAAGTATTGATGGCTATCCAAGTACAGAACCAGAGTTTGAAACCTATCCAACTGCAGAGAGGTGTAAGACAGGGTGACGTTATATCCCCGAAACTATTCACCGCTGCGTTGGAAGACGTTTTCAAGCTACTGTACTGGAAAGGACGGTATACGGTATTAACATCAAGGGCGAGTACATCACTCACCTTCGATTTGCCGACGATATAGTCCTTATTGCAGAATCGCTGAAGGACCTTAGCCTTATGCTCAATGACCTCAATGGTGTCTCCCAACAGATAGGTCTTAAGATGAACATGGACAAAACAAAGATCATATTTAATGTCCATGTCACACCTATTCCGGTAGTTGTTGGGAGCACTATGCTCGAAGTTGTTGACGAATATGTTTACCTGGGACAAATAGTCCGACTAGGTAAGTCTAACTTCGACCGAGAGGTCAATCGACGGATTCAACTCGGCTGGGCAGCGTTCGGGAAATTACGACACATCTTCTCGTCAGGTATACCTCAATCTCTGAAAACTAAAGTGTGTGATCTGAGACGTGGTCCTTCCCTGCTGGCCGTATGAGGATGCTTGGAGTTTATCTGCGTGATAAACTCAGAAATGAGGATATCCGTAGTAAAACCAGAGTGACCGACATAGCCCAACGGATTAGTAAGCTGAAGTGGCAATGGGCCGGCCATATAGCTCGAAGAACCGATAACCGACGGGGAAGAAAGGTTCTCGAGTGGCAGCCTCGTACCGGTAGGCGTAGTGTAGGGCGATCCCCCACTAGATGGAGTGACGTCCTGGTAAGACATGCAGGAAGTCGATGGATGCAGGTGGCTCAGGACCGTGCTTTGTGGCATTACTTGGGGGAGGCCTATGTTCAGCAGTGGACTTGTGAAGGGCTGTAATGATGATGATGATGATGTGCCCGAGATTTCGTACGCATTGTTTTTAATAATTTTTTTATACTTCCCTATTTGAATCTGATTTTGATCACAATTTCATGGGTTTGAATTTTTCTGCGCGAAACCGTAATATTTTTTTTCTAAAATCAAAGTACCTAAAGTTACTCCTTATAACATCAGTTATCTGATAAAAGTTCATGTTAAAAGTAAAGTTCATTAACATCGCTCCAGCCATTTCCAGGATAAGCCGGAACAAACAGACAGAAAAAAAATTAAAAATTGTTTTTTTTTGTTTTTACTTATAAGTATTGTATATACTTTTATATGCATTTAGTGAAAATATGTTATTTTGTCATTACAAACAGATTTTTCAATTCTATTTATTTGTACAGATAATTAATTTATCAATGTAACAGTCATGAAATTAATGTAACTTCTAAATGCTTGAAATGCAAATAAACAGAACGCGTCATGCTATCAGCAATAAACTCGACCTTATGTGGTGTGCGTGCAACTACCGCTGCATGCGAGCTGACTGTTATACGGCTATCAGAGATCAGGAAGCTTCCTAATCACTGTATGCAAATTATTAATTCATGATTGCAAATTACGGATAGTTAATTAGAAATAAACTGATAAGGAATTATCTAATTATAAAAGCGGAATCAATACAAAACACATTTACATTAACTTTGCTTTTAAGTAATTACAATGGGTGACAGGTATGAATGTTTGTATGTATTATATATGTTTATATATATGTTTGTATATTTGTATGTATAAGTTAAAAATTTGAGTTATATTCTATTTATGTCCCGCTACTGGGAGCCTGGCCTTCTCACATTTTTGAGATCGATAAGTAAAACGAAGTGTTCGTTGCGCTACCTAATGCATGTTGATGGACTTCACACGTCTTCGAAATATTTTTTTGTTTATATATTTTCTTACGATGCTTTCAGCACCGCAGAGCAGTTGGTAAATCAGTACTTAAAATTGCAATTAACAATATCATTGGAGCCGGCTGAAATCGAAATTAGGTTGCCCTAGATAAATACGGCAAGCAATTACCTGAGCTGTGGTTTGTATGTATGTATTATTGTAAAAGTGACTCCTATGCTTCCTTTTCCTCCTGTATCGTGACAGCAGTTTAAAAATATATTGTACAAGGACAGAACTCGAGAGATGGAATTATTTGTGGGTCGTACAATTATTTGTTCCGTGCGGGATTTGAATCCACTGCCTTCAGGGCTGCAACTCAAGTTAAGCTACTGCGCCACGGTGTCGCCGTTTTGTACGTATGTATGTATGTATATGTAACGTACCACATAAAAAAGTTTGTGATCACTAGAAAAAGCTGATATATTTTTAAAATTTAACTTAATTGATAGAATCAGGCGTTACTTTGCGGAAATCCATTATAATAAAAATATTTATAGTTACTTTGCAACTATCCGCTCAATTAAATTAAATGATGTGTCTTACTTTGTTTGAAGAGCACCTCCTGCCCTCCCTCAATTGCGGCACAGAATTCCGTCACCACTAATCCCTGCACCACTACTCCAAACACCACTATTCTAGAAAAAACGCACCATCGACGATAATACGACACGTGTTTCGCCTCTACACGGGCATCTTCAGGTGATGTAGACTCTACGGCGGCTGACCGCTAAGTCTTAGCAATTGAGGGAGGTGTTCTTCAAACTAGGTAAGACTCATCATTTTATTTAATTGAGCGGATGGTTGCAAAGTAACTATTAATATCTTTATTAAAATTTAACTTTTTTAAGAAAAATATTTACGTTATATATTTTTTAAATAGTAATACACTGTTTGAAATTAAAAATATAACTCTTTTTTATTTTTGGATAATGAAAGTTAATAAATCAATCCAAAAGAAATTGTTACGGAAATTTGATGGAAACAAAAAAAAAAATATAAAACATATAAGTAGTACAGAATGTTTATATTTAATACAATATACCTAACACCTCTCCTGGCTCGAACAAGTACAGAGATCCTCCAGGGCATGCTGAGGCCTAAGTTGTTCAGCATTTGTTGCGTTAACCTGCCCCATTCTTAAATAGCGGCTTCGGAGGTTTCTGACTGTTCCCAGCTGATCGATTAAGAGCATCCCACGCGTGTTCTATTTGGCTGGTGGTCTTGTGGGTAGTCACGCGAGAAGACAGACCAATTTTAACTTGTGATGTCATATTCTCGGACAGCAGCATTTTTTTAAAAAGAATATTAACAATGCTATAAACATTACTAATATTCCCCTTAACCACTCGTGGTAAGCTTAAATTACTTGTGTTACGAGTAGTTCACGCCAGTAGTCGAATGGCGGATTCGAACGCACGACCTTTTTGAGTTCGCGGTCCGCGCCCTGCCATTAGGCTACTGTCGCTTCATTGACTCGTTGAGCTAGATGTATCGGCACATTATCACCGACCAGTTCGAATTAATCCCAATTCCATCAATAGGGACTGTTTTGTATCTATCTGCCGTCATAGAGCCTCGATACGGGATCAAAGGCGTTCTATCTCCTATCATAATTCTACTCCAAGAGAAAACCGATTTCTCGAGCCTTTCAGAGTCTCCTGATCTTCTCAAGACACGGAAATGTCGGTTATCTGGATTGTGTATGATGTTTTCTTGCTCATATTATTAATTTTGCCGTAGCCTAGACCAATGCGATTTCCGTCTCTGACGTTGTCGTGAATTCAGAAGTGTTCGCCAAGGCCTCCGTGCTCGTAGTCCAGCCTGGTGTAAGCAATATATCTCTGGAAGTGCTAACTTAAAGTCCAGAGGCGTTCCGTTCTTCTATTTTTATTGTAATAGCGCTTCTGAATACCGATTTACACTTCGATAAGTATAGTAGCGAGTAAACTTGCGACCCTGGCGAGTAAAGTAGAACATCTCGTTTGAACGGCAATTAGTGTGTTAAGTAGCAAGTTAACAATTATGTTGAACGGGATAGCTGGCCGGCCTGATTTTCGTCGAGTTAAGTTCGAAGTGTTGCCCTTTCGGGCGTCTCCCGCCATCAGCAGCTATACTCGCCGCTTGTGTGAACGAGCGTGTTTAGTTCATTCCATAAGTTGAGAGGACGCAACGTGTTCGCGTTCGACTTTCAAAATATAAAATTGTACTTTTTAAACTAAACTCGCCATGAAGACATTTGAACGCCAGTCCACTTAACCGTCTATTGACAACTGACCTGCAAATAAACTCGCTACTGTACTTGTCGAAGTGTAAATCGGCTATGAGCAGTAGTTAGAAACAGTTGTCCAACCACTATGAGGTCGGTCACCAAAACTATCGTGGCCATGACAAAGGATTGGGATACAGTAATTTTGCGTGCTTTCTGTCTTGGAATATCCTTCTTCCTCCAAAGTCACAATTCCTGCTCGTAAAACTTCTGATAATCCTCTTGGCGTTTTTTGAATCACAACTTGCTACGAAAAAATATTTTAAATCCGTTGACTAAGTCAGATTTTTGAATGAGCACAAGTAGGATTGAACTTCTATTTATATGAAAAAAAAGAATGAATTTGTTTTATATTCTAATTACATATTTTTAAATGTAGAATCTAAATGACGAAGAAATTATAATATAGCCTACAGTAACAAAAAAGATTTCGATTTTTGAAACTGATTGCACACTTCTTTTGATGTGTAAGAGTACGAGTAATAAGTACGGGTACGACGGTTTTTATATGTGTACGTAATACCAAAATAAAACTATTTTTATTTCACAAGCATTGATAACAATGCTTCATCATCATCATCATCACCAGCATTACAGCCCTTTACAAGTCAAAGACTAAACATATCCAAAGGAATGCCACAAGGCATTCCTTTGGATATGTTGTTGTTGTTGTTGTCCTTTGGAGATGTATGTTGATATGTATGTATGAGGCACATTGCGAAGGCCTTTGATCGGGTTTGGCACAAAGCGATTCTTTCGAAGCTCCTTTCTTATGGGTTTTCCGAGAAATTGTTCGATTGGATCACCAGCTTTCTTGCAGATCGGAGCATCAAGGTCGTTGTAGATGGTGCAAGCTCCGATTACAAGCTTATTAATGCTGGTGTTCCTCAAGGCTGCGTGCTGTTTCTTCTGCATATCAATGATATGTTGCAAACCCGTAATATTCATTGCTATGCAGATGACAGCACTGGTGATGCTCTGTTCACGGGCCGTGCCATTATTTCTCGGGAAAACGTCTCCGAGTACCGGGACAAACTTGTGTCTGAAGTCGAGTCTTTGCTGAACAGAATCTCGGATTAGGAGCGACTAAATCTAGTCCAGTTTAACACTCAGAAGACACAAGTTTGCGCGTTAACGGCTAAAAAGAACCCCTTTTGTCGTATCTCCTCAGCTTCAAGGCTTGTTGACTCAGCCAGTATTGGAATCCTCGGCGTCGACATATCGAGTTACGTGCAGTTTCGTGGTCACATGGAAGAGAAGGCCAAATTGGCCTCTAAAAAGCTTGGCGTGCTCAGCAGAGCGGGACATTATTTCATACCGGCACACCGCCTGCAACTTTACAAGGCGCAGGTTCGGCCGCACATGGAATACTGTTCCCATCTCTGGGCTGGGGCACCCCAGTACTAGCTCCTTCCACTTGACCGCATCCAGTGCAGAGCGGCTCGAATCTTCGACAATCGAGTGCTTTCCCATCGGCTCGATTCACTGGCGCTGCAAAGAGATGTTGTAGCTCTTTGCATTTTCTTTCGCATATACCATGGGGAGTGCTCTGAGGAATTGTTCGGATTAATTCCAGCCGCCAAATTTCGTGAACGCACTACGCGGCAAACGTCCCGATACCATCCACACCATCTGGATGCTTGGCGGTCCACCACTGTACGTTTCACACGGAGATTTCTTCCGCGTACGACCTCTCTGTGTAAAAGTTTACCACCGGCGATTTTTCCGGACCGATACGACTAGGTGACTTTCAAGAATAGAGCTTACTCCTTTCTAAAAGGCCGGCAACACACCTGCAATTCCCCTGGTGTAGCGGTTGATCATGGGCGGCGGTAGTCACTTAACATCAGCCGGTGAGCCGTATGCTCGTTTGCCCCCTTTTCTATAAAAAACAAAAAATAGGCACGGTACTAACCCCTAAGTCACCTTATTATACATGCCATGTTTTCTTTAATGCTTATTGTAACATATTTTTTAGTCTTAAAGTCACATTTGATTTAAGGATTATTGTTACTAATACTAGCATAAATAATTTAAGTAATTCGCTCATTTCCATTTGGTATCAAAGTGATACATAATTTCTCCATTATCGCAGAGTGATGTTGATTTTCGTTGCTGTTTGTAGAACGCTTGCTTGCGACAAACGTACCTTTAGGCTGGGTTTACACTATAGATTGAATATTCAAGCGTTTCATAGGAGTTATGATGAGTATTCTCCAAACGTCTGAACGACGGCCGCTTTGAGTTTGGTAGGTTTGTGCAGCGTGTGTTAAGTGCACAGTGTAATTGTTGAAAATTAGGTTATAAGACTAATTGAATAACAAATAAATTATAGTATTTATATAATGGGATACAATCCATTAAAAAAATTTACTTTTTACCAATATACATGTAATCATATAGATGGTAGAGCCATGTTGCAATTATATAAGTAGTAAAGTTCTAGCACGAATGGGTCGTCTCGACCGGGGAAGTACCACACTCTCACAGAATACCAGCGTAAAATAGTAGCTTAATGCTGCTGTGTTTCGTATGGTGAGTGTAGAGAACCGGATACACTCTTTACTGGAAACGAGGCACTCCATCTTAGTCCTCAATGGTGACAACGCATTAGCATTTTTATTTGTAATTGAGGATAGATGTAGATGTGTATGAGCCGCAGCAACCACTTACTATCAGGTGGACTGTAGGCTAGTTTATTGCCCTATCTTATAAAAAAATATTGCGGAGTAGATTTAAAAGTTTTGTTAATACGTGTATTTATATATATATTTAATAAAAAAAAAAAAAAAAAATATATATATATATATATATATTACTTACTTACTTATCTTCACGCACAATCCCTAACGGGGTAGCCAGAGAGAACAGATCGCCAAGTGTCACGATCCTTACATACCTCTTTCGCTTCTTTCAGGTTCATTAACTTCTTCATACATGCATGTCTAGGTATCCGAGTACTCTCGACCCTTCCCTCTTCGAGCAATTTGCTCACATGGTCTTCGAAAGTTAGTCGCGGTCTACCTCGACACCTTTTAATATTTACTTTCGCTCTATATATTTTCTTCACCATTCGGTCTTCACTCATTCGCTCAACGTGCCCAAACCATTGGAGTACGCCCCTATCAATTTTTGTGATAAAGTCATCTTTCAATCCTGCCATATTGCGAATCTGTTCGTTTCGCTTTCGATCGGCTATGGTAACGCCACACATTTTACGAAGAGATCGCATCTCCACTGCATTCAACTCGCTTTTATGCTTCTTCTGGCATACCCAGGTTTCGCTGCCATATAACAAAACCCTGTTTTACGCCCGCTTGGACGCTAAACATGGGTGACAGGTCATGCCCTACCCGCACACAGGCTTTACAGTCATAGTAAAGTGACTGCACAGCCCTTAACAATCGACCATCCACACCATATCCTGGCAACAGTTCCCACATTTTCTTCCTTATAACCTTATCAAATGCTTTCTCCAGATCCACAAAAGCACAGAAAATCCTCTGTTTAACACTCGGAAGCTTTTCCGTGGTCATGTGGAGAGAAAACGTTTGATCCGTGCATCCTCTTCTAGGTCTAAATCCGCATTGTGCCTCCCATAAGAATCTTTCCGATTTCTCTAATATGATATATATATTAAAAAAAAAAAAAAAAAAAAAAAAAAATATATATATATATATATATATATATATATATATATATATTACATAGAATACTGCATGTCGACTGTGCAGTGTCGGTGTAAGAATATCCACTACCCCATATCATCCCGTGGGGTTAGTCATCAGTGTTTTCCCAATAACAAAAAAATCAAACTGCGATTGACTGCGAAGCGCAGCAACTGTTGAAAGTATTCTTCCTATGAAGTTATCAATGAGGGAAGCTTATGTTTAGCAGTGGAATTTTAATAGGCTGAAACGGTAACTGTTATTAACGCATATTATTTAATAATTTTTGTATTTACACAGCAAATAATTTGCCAGTCAAATAGAAAAGATTTGCTAGAAAAATTTACAAAGCCATTCATGTCTCTGTTTTTCGTATTTTTGTGTTTGTACAAAAGCCGTTAAAGAATCGTGGTTGTTCAGGGATAGGGCTGCCGTCATCTGAATTGCCGATGCCGGACAAAACTTCAAATAGTTGGGTTGGAAGCGGGTTTTCTCCAGAAATGTATTTTTTGCGGCCTACCAATAGTTCACTACTAAACACAAGCAACCACATTTTCTTTCTTTATTTTGAGTTGTTGTCAGGAAGATATTACTGCCCATTTCCTGTTACATTTTTTCTGTCGATTTTTGAGACAAATGAAATAGAAAAATAAAATATTTACGACAAAACTCAAAACATTACTCGTATTTTTACGGTTTTTCAATTTCAGTACGGGTTTTCAGTTTTATTTTAATATTAGGATTAACGACAATGATAAACCTAATTAGAAAGGTATTTACCGTCAAAACAATATTTTTTTTGAAAAACTGCATTCATTATATCAAGGCTCCTTGATTTAGATTATCCATTGCCCTTTAAAATCCTATATAATAATGTAGGATTTTAAAGGGCAATGGATAATAATTAGCATTTTATATTGTGATTAGAAAATTTATTAATTTTGTTTTTATTATGTATAACCTTTTTAATATAATTTATACTTGCTATTTTTGTTAGTTGGTGAAACATTAGCTTCATTTATGGGATTTTTTTTTAATTTTATTTTAATAAAAATATTAGTAATCTTATTAATTAACGTTACTAATATTCCTTTTACCTGTCCTTGTAAGCTTGATACGCTTGTGTTAGGAGTGGTTCACGACAGTATTCAAAATGGCGGATTCGAACCCACGACATTTTGAGTTCGCGATCCGCGGCCTGCCATTAGACTACTGTCGCTTATAAATACACACGATTGTGGTTTCGGAATACTTATTTACTAACTACAAGAAACGACTGGTTTCGCCTAGGGGCATCACCTGTATATATAATAATAACGAACATACACAAACATACCACTCTTTTTTATTCTCTAAATCAAATGTTTACTTCTGATATTTAATATTAATAAACTTTGAGCTTTGAGAACATCCAAGTCTACATCTGACCACAGGTCACTTTCACAGAGCAGGAGAACACGATCTTCCATTCTGCTCCATCTGGGGAGCCAGTCACAGTATATTACACCTGCTGGTACGAAACTGCCATTCGAGATATTCTCCAACTGTAAATACTGGGTGATTTTTTTTACCGTCTGGAAAACATTAGGGTGTAACATATGAAAGGAATAGAAGCCTATGGTATTGATACT
The DNA here is from genome assembly GCA_907164705.1 of Parnassius apollo. Classification (NCBI taxonomy): domain Eukaryota; kingdom Metazoa; phylum Arthropoda; class Insecta; order Lepidoptera; family Papilionidae; genus Parnassius; species Parnassius apollo. Next base: position 833,879 of record CAJQZP010001686.1, read on the forward strand.
TTACATTTTTTTTACATTGACATATAAAATTGATCTATCAATAAATACTACTAATTGAGTGCGTATTATTTTAATTTCGATAGTCTTTAATTATTGATTTTTTTATTTCGTTCAAAACTTTTTTGTTTTTTTAATAGTCGAAAATTTATTTAAAATTAGTGGTATTTATCGATAGTTTTTAATATGTTATAATGTATATATGTTTGATATGATTTCAGTTTTTTTATTAGTAATCTTATTTATTTACATTACTATTATTCCTTTTAACCACTCCTGGTAAGCTTGAAACGCTTGTGTTAGGAGTGGTTCACGACAGTAGTCAAATGGCGGATTCGAACCCACGACCTTTTGAGTAATCGATCCGCGCCCTGTCGTTAGGCTACTGTCGCTTCAGTTTAATAATATGTTATGTAAAAGTAAAAACATTGTAAAATATCAGTGCCATAGGCTTCTATTCGTTTCGCCTGTTTCAACTTATTTTTTCCACACAGTAAAAATCATCCAATATATGAATTACCTAGAGAACGGTCCTGAGGCATTTTTTAAATGTTACCCCACACTATGATTTTCTCTTGTATCATAGAGAGAGTAGACATACATAACTTGCACAATTTAATAATAAACAACAAGACCCATAACGATTACTTGTATTCGAACCCGCGGCCCTCAGCGCTGTAACTCATTGCTAAGTCACTGAGCCACGCCACCGTCATATTACATTTATCGACTTCCTTTGTTGTGGCAATTTAAATTTGTTAACAACAATAGCGACGTAAGTAATAGCGGAGATATCTGCGTGTTGTTATATTTTATACGACGAGAAAAGTCTGTAAAATGCACTGAAACAGCTCGGTGGATTTTAATATTGAAAGGAGTTAGCCGGAACCCAGCTGTGCGGTGTTTATCGTTAAACGTTACTTTAGACGCTTGTAAGTTAGAGTATAGGAGTATCTTTACTTGAAGTGTACATTTACTATAACCCCTATAATATATATAATGCGATTCAATGCAAATGCAAATATATTCGTGGTAGAGCCAAGCTGCAGCTATATTATGGTTTAGCTCGAGTGGGTCGGCTCGACCGGGGAAAGCTTACGCTCTCACAGAATACCAGCGTAAAATATCAGCTTAATGGTGCTGTGTTTCGTATGGTAAGTATAAAGATTCGGAGACCCTTTTTACTGGAAACGAGGCTTTCCATTTTAGTCCTCAGAGGTGACAAAGTCTCTGCGCTTTGATTCTTAATCGAGGATAAATGAAGAATTCCATGGGCCACAGCATCCACTTATCATCAGGTGGACTGTGTGCTCGTTTGTCATCCTCATTCTATAAAAAATGCCATATTATCAAAAGCTTGATGGAAGCTAGTAAAACCTATACACGTATAAATGAAGTTGATGTTTAAAGTTGCCCCCACACTAGGATTTCTCCTGTATTGTGGATGTGGTTTACATACATAAATTGCACAAGGACTGACATCCACACGTGGTACAATTACTCGCAGGTTATTGAAATACTTGTCTGGTACAGGATTCGAACCCGCAACCTTTAGCGCTACAACTCATTTCTAAGGCACTGCACCACGAAACCTCAATTCTATTAAGGCCAGGGGTTGTTGGCATGCTATTAAGACATAAAACACTTTAAAAAAATTGTCTGTCTGTTAAACCGGGCATATCTTCACAATATTTGAAACCTATAGTAATGAACTTTACGAACAGATAGAAAGCAATAATAGAAGGGATCTACGCTTTATGTTATCCAAAGAACTTGAAGATTTAAAAAAATAAATAAAAATTGATAAAATTGGTGCGTTTGGCAGAAAAAAGCGCTAGCAAGCGCTTGTAAGCAAAATGGCGATCGTAAGCGGTAAGCGCTGTCAAATCGTAAGTAGCTATTTTTCTCCAGGACACGATGTTAGTTTTAACCGGGAACGTAACCTAATTTAAATATATGTTTGTAAAGTATTCGTATTAAAAACTTACCAATCATGAATTTTTAAGAACTTGTATATATTTATTCACGTTATTATATTACTTAAAACTAATATTGCACAAAACAACTTATAAACTCTACTTCAAAACAAACAAATTAAATAAGCAAAATGGCGGATTGTGTCGCGCTACTGAAGTAGCAATCGTGTCCTGACCGAAAACTATTTCAGCGCTTGTAAGCGCTTGCTAGCGCTTTTTTCTGCCAAACGCACCCAATGATCATTGGGTATCTTAAATTGAAATAACGTCACATTAATAGATCAGAAATCGGGTTATTTTTATATTATTCAAAACTTACACTTGACTCTTGACATTGACTGCCTCAAAAGGGAAATTTTGCAATAGTTGCCACGCTTGGTAGGCAAATGGGCAGTCGCAGTTTATTATAATTTTTAGTTGTTATTAGAAAGATGATGCTGCCCATCTCCTGCTTCAGTCTCCTTCTGACGTCTCTTACGACACGCACGGGATGACATGGGGTAGTGGATATTCTTACACTGCCACTACACGGTTCAGTGATATGTGTTTTCATTTTTGTGATTTGGTTAAGCACTTGTACATGTTTCACAATATTTCTTTATAATTACTACTTTATCGATTATAAAAATCGATCGGTTTCGCCCTGCGGCATCGTTAGTGTATTTAAATACCCATCGTTCCAGACCGACATATTTTATATTTTATTATAAATGTTATTGTTTGTACTTCAACTCGTTTCACAATATATTTTAAATGATTATTTATTTATTGATCAATTTTTGGGAACAGTAAGAAATAAAGTTATTATAAATAACAATTCTACTTGCTGTAGATATTGTATAATGTGAATTCGTGAGATACCAGACAGCAGACGTCTGTACGTCATTAAACACAGCTACACTATCCCTACGATATTCAAGCGCCCGATCTAATAGAAGTACAGTTTGATATATTCTACTTTTATATCTCATTTTATTGAGTCAAATATCACTTTCAAGTCAAATTTAATGTGAATATTAACACTAATTTTAATGCACTTAAATAATTTGATAACTTTTTTATCTAAAAGTAGAATTGAGTTGATGATCTATTTCTTTCTTCTTTTCAAGATTTATGTACGATTTTATTCATATAAAATATGGAGTATAAATAGTTATGTGATTTGCCCATTGCCTTGAGAAGACACGTCTTGGAATTTAATTCAGAGTGATTTGCCCCAGTGATTAAAGAATGAGAAGAAGTTAGTTCGACGTGCGATAATAGTTTGTGTGCACATAAAATCGCAGATTATGTTTATTAGATTACCTTGAGTATAAAAATTTGCAAAATTTATTTTCTCAAATATTGAAAGCTATTAAAAAGAAACGTGCTCGCATTAAACGAGAACCGAAAGTAAAACGGGTGCAGTTATTGGGCGGACGATCCAATTTGCAGAGAAGCTTCGTGGACTACTTCGGAGCAAAACAAATCGTTTTTTTTTAAATAAAATTGAAGCGACAAAGGAAGTTACAGTTCAACTGATGGTAAGTGGCCAATGTGGTCCGTGGATACCTGCAGCCAACTGCGAACAAAGAAGGCTACAGATGCATTGTAAAATCTGAGAACCAAGATAGAATGCTTCGTGGCCTGTGATTATACTGGATCTGTTAAACTTTTAAACCGGAACACCCGGCATTAGAAGTAAGAGCGCGATTCCTAGCTGACGGACGGCAAAGAAATTCTTCTAACTGGAAAAAAGAAACAGAATTACCAAAATACATACGTGGTAGAGACACGCTGCAGCTATATTACGGTTGTAGCACGGATGGGTCGGCTCGTCCGGGGAAGAACCACGCTCTCACAGAATACCAGCGTAAAATAGCAGCTTAATACTACGTGAATGTAGAAATCAGCAGATCCTTTTTTACTTGAAATGATGTATTCCATCTTTGTCCTCACGGGTGACAACGAATTTGCGTTTTGATTCTTAATAGAGGATAAATGTATGGCCATCTAAAAAGGATAAATATATATCTATGGGCCACAGCAACCACTTATCATCAGGTATGCCTGTTTGTCACCTTATTCTATAAATAATTCTTTATTTTATGCAATGAATCACCATAAATAACCATCATCATAAATAACCCTTAAAAGTGCATAGCAGCACGTTGGCCTCTTACGTTTTGAGTAGGATTTGCCTTAATTATGGCGATTTGCTTAGCAAGCAAATTGGTACCATATATCTTGTACATATTGTGCTGCTCCAAGTCACCAGACTGGGTATCTTACGTCTAATGTAAAGTATTACCACTATTAAGATTTCATGAGAAAATTTTTGAATTTTAATCGTCGGTACCATCATATGGCTTTAATAGTAATAATATACTATAGTAAAGTTCGTATTATTATCATCATCACCGCGTTTCATAAGTCCACTGCTAAACCTTACACTCCATAAAGGAATGCCAGGAAAGCAATTCTAAGCTACTTGTATCCATTTTCCTGCATGTTTTGCAAAGTCGTCTTTTCAACTAGTAGAAGTACGGCACACTAGATTAATTACAACTATTATCCAAATTATGTGTTGAGATTTTTGTAAAAGAAACAAGATTTTTAAACGAAATGAAACTTTAATTGAATACAGTAATTAAAACATGAACCGCAAAAAGAAAAATAGAACCAGGTTTACAATTTATTTAACAATAAAAGTAAGAGACAAAGGTTACCAGCATACAACCTTATTACATATATAATATTTTATACTAGCTGTGCCCGAGACTTTGTACGCATTATTTTTAATAATTTTTATTATACTTCCCTGTTTGAATCTGATTCTGATCACAATTTCATGGGTTTCAATTTTTTTGCGTGAAACCCGAATATTTTTTTCTAAAATCAAATTAGCCTAAGTTACTCCTTATAACATCAGCTATCTTATAAAAGTAAAGTTCATGCTAAAAGTATAGTTTATCAAAATTACTCTATCCTTTTTCAGGATAAGCCAGAACAAACAGACAGAAAAAATTTAATCAAAATTCAAATGCAAATAAACAGAACGCGTCATGCTATCAGCAATAAACTCGACCTTATGTGGTGTGCGTGCAACTACCGCTGCATGCGAGCTGACTGTTATACGGCTATCAGAGATCAGGAAGCTTCCTAATCACTGTATGCAAATTATTAATTCATGATTGCAAATTACGGATAGTTAATTAGAAATAAAGTGAGAAGGAATTAGGTAATTATAAAAGCGAAATCAATTAGAAACACATTTACGTTAATTTTGATTTTCAGTCATAAAAATGTATGAGAGACAGGCACGAATGTTTGTACGTAAAGTTAAAATGATAAGTTACAGTCTATTTATGTCCCGCTACTGAGAGCCAGGCCTTCTCACATTTTTGAGATCGATAAGTAAAACGAAGTGTCCGTCGCGCTACCCTAATGCGTGTTGAATGACTTCACATGTCTTCGAAATATTTTTTTTGTTTCTATAGTTCCTTACGATGCTTTCAGCACCGCTAAGCAGTTGGTAAATCAGTACTTAAAATTGCAATTAACAATTTCATGACATAATAATAATTACCTGAGCTGCGGTTTGTATGTGTGTATTTTTGTAAACATAACTCTCATGCTACCATTTCCTCCTGTATCATGAAAGCGGTTTACAAAGATGTAATGTACAAGGACAGACCTCGAAATCTGGAACAATTATTTGTGGGCCGTACAACTATTTGTTCCGTGCGTGATTTGAACCCACTGCCTTCAGGGCTGCAACTCAAGTAAAGCTACTGCGCCACGGTGCCGTATATGTAATGTACCACATCAAAAAAATTGTGATCACTAGCAAAAGTAGATATATTTTTAAAATTTTACTTAAAAAAAGCATTTACGTTATATCTTTTTATTAAATAGAAATACACTGTAGGAAATTAAAAAATAAAAATCTTTTTTTATTTTTTGATAACAAAATTTCAATAATTCCATCCTAATGTAATTGTAACAGAAATTTGATGGAAACAAATGAAAATTTATACAATATATAAGTAGTACGGAAGGTTTTTATTTAATACAATATACCTAACCTGGTTTGAACACGTGCAGAGATCCTCCAGGGCATGCTGAGGCTCAAGTTATCCGGCATTCCTTGCGGTAACCTGTCCCATTGTCATTCTTAAGAGCATCCCACGACACGGGGATGCTCTTAAGATAGTTTTAAGTCTTGAAAGGTTTTAAGTTAAGAATTGGGTTTAAGTCACGCGAGCAGACAGACCAATCTTAACTTGTGATGTCGTATTCTCGGAGAGCAGCATTGGCTCGTTGAGCTTGATGTACGAGCACATTATCATCGACCAGTATGAATGGATGCCAATTCCATCAATAGGTTTATATCTATCTGCTGTCATGATCTATCTGCCGCAATGGAACGTCGATACGGGATGAAAGGCGTTCCAGCTCCAATCGCAATTCCACCTTAAGAGGAAACCGATTTCCCGAGCCTTTCAGAGTCTCCAGATTTTCCCTAAACACGGATATGTCTGTTATCTGGATTGTGTATGATGCTTTCCTCCTCATTTTATAAATTATGCCGTAGCCTATCCTAATACAACCTCCTTCGCTGACGTTGTCGTGAATTCAGAAGTGCTCGCCAAGGCCTCTGTGTGTTCGTAGTCCAGCCTGGTGTAAGCAATGCCGAATAGTTTGTCTCTGGAAGTGCTAACATAAGGTACAGAGGTTTATTGTAACAGCGCTTCTGAAGACTGATTTACAGTTCGACAAGTACAGTAGCGAGTTAACTTTCGACCCTGGCGAGTAAAGTAGAACATCTCGTTTGAACGGCAATTAGTGAGTTGAGTCCCGTCCGTGGTTCCGCTGCGTATGCACAGTCGCTCCGTTGGCTACGCAGTGATGCGCGAGTTGTACCCCCTTTAGGGTTAGGGTATATGTTTTCTGTGGTTGTACCGAACGAAATGTACGACGAAAAATTAATTTAATGTGTATGATCGTGTCCGTGTTTGTATAATCTTGCACAACATATTGAACACAAAATATAAAAAAATTTAGTTAGTATAAATTTTATTTTCCATTTATGTTGTCATACGAAAATACATATGAAATTGAGTCTTGTCATCCAAATTTTCTTTGTAGAGAGTGTGGTATGAGTACCAGGAGTGTAGTATGATTAGACGGTGATCCTTCTAGTCCTATTTCCTGCCACGTATGATGTACAGAAAATCTCCTTTTACTCTTGACTGTTGTAGCTTCTTTTTCATCTGAATCAATAGCAACTAATGCCAATTTTTCAAATGAAAAATACATCTTTCATAACACTAGCACATTATTTTCGAGTCACTGTCACGGTGCGTATGCATTAAACTCCCGTCCGTGTTGACATACAACCACATCCCGTCTCCGCCACGTATACGTGCTGATTCCGTCCTGTATGCAGCGACCTTTAGTTGAACGGGATAGCTGGCCGGCCTGATTTTCGGCGAGTTACGTTCGAAGTGTTGCCCTCCCGGGCGTCTCCTGCCATCCGCAGCTAAATTCGCCGCTCGTGTGAACGAGTGAGTTTAGTTCAGTGCATAAGTTGACAGGACGCAACGTGTTCGCGTTTGACTTTCAAAATACAAAATTGTACTTTTTTAAACTAAACTCGCCATGAAGACATTTGAACGCTAATTCACTTAACCGTTTACTGTCAACTGCACTGTAACTAAACTCGTTACTGTACTTGTCGAAGTGTAAATCGGCTATGTATATATTCTGTGTGTGTGTATATATATCCTTCTTCCTCCAAAGTTACAATTCTTGCTCGTTAAACTTCTGATAATCTTGGCATTTTTTCAATCACAACTTGCTACGAAAAAATATTTTAAATCCGTCAAAATTGTCTTAGTCAGATTTCTGAATGAGCGCTCGTTGGATTGAATTTCTATTTATATGAAAAAAAAAATGAATTTGTTTTATACATTGACTTATATATTACTAGCGTGAGGACCGGGCCGACCGAACAATTAAAACGGACCAGCCCGTAGGTCCTAAAATTACAGTTTAGGGCCAACGCGAATCGTCGACAGTGGTGCGCGCGCAGGACAGATTTATATCATAAATATGTCTAGTAGCGTGGTAAAAGAATGTAAAAATTACGATACAAAGATTTTAAAAAACATGGGATATCGTATCATCGATAAATAACCTTATATTAATTTTATTACAACTAAATTATTATATAAACGCATTTTTAAAGTTTTATTTTACAATTAGTTTAGTTACGTTACCAAGATGAGGCCAGGGTAGGATTCAGACCCTCAAAAATAGTGTATATGAAAAATAAAATTATACTATTTTAAAGAAATTATATCACGTTTGACGTTTCATGTTTCTTTTTTCCCATGTGCCGGGATTTTGGCGTCACGCGTCTAGTTTATCTATACATTTCGGTTTCTTTAGGGTTTTCGTTTGATTTCGGTTTAATTTTTGTCTAAAGAACTTAGTGTACGTTAAATTTTTAATAATGGTATTTGGTACCTAATATATTTTATATACAATAAGGTTAAAACGAAAAGAGTACAAAAGAAACCATATCTGCTAAATTGAATCTTAAAATCTGATTCATAAAATATTTTGAAATTCTGTTTTCAAACCTTGCTTCTGGAGTATGGAGATTTTTTCGTGGTAGCCCCTCATTATAGTTGTATCAAGAATGCAACATAAATACATCGATCGAGCATCGATTGACCAGAAAGGGAGCTAATTCTAATTTTATTAAAAAAAACGCGGTACTCATGTACAATACAGAAATTCTCGATATCGTAGGGTTAGTATTAAAATCTAAAAGGACCTTTAGGTAAAATAATGGTATTTTCGCTTAGTATTATTACGATACCATGTACTACGAACCATGAAATAATGGCGTGTTTTGATATCATGTTTATATTATGACATATGCGCTACCTTTTCTTGTATGAAAAAGTTATGAGTAAAATATTTAGATGGGCCTATCCTTCTTTTTGAAATCATTGGTTTTATATTCTAATTCCATATTTTTAAATAGAGAATCTAAAAAGAACAAGAAATTATAATACATATAGTCTACCGTAACACACTTACACACTTTTTTGATGTGTCTAAGTACGAGTACAACGGTTTGTATATGTGTACGTAATACCAAAATAAAACTATTTTTATTTCACAAGCATTAATAACCATAAATAACTATTTTTTTCAATGCTTCATCATCACCATAACCAGCGTTGCAGCCCTTCACAAGTCAACTACTAAACGTAACCAAAGGCATGCCACAAGGCACCGGTACGAACTACTAAGCCACCTTATTATATATGCCATATTTTCTTTAATGGTTATTGTAACATATTGTTTAGTCTTAAAGTCGCATTTGATTTAAGGACTATTTGTTACTAATGCTAGCATAAATAATTTAAGTAATTCGCTCATTTCCATTTGGTATCAAAGTGATACATAATTTCTCCATTATCGCAGAGTGATGTTGATTTTCGTTGCTGTTTGTAGAACGCTTGCTTGCGACAAACGTACCTTTAGGCTGGGTTTACACTATTGATTGAATATTAAAGCGTTTCATAGGAGTCATTCTGAGTATTCTCCAAACGTCTGACCGGCGGCCGCTTTGACTTTGGTAGGTCTGTGCAGCGTGTGTTGAGTGCACAGTGTAATTGTTGGAAATTAGGTTATAAGACTAATTGAATAACAACAAAATTATAGTATTTATAAAAATGAGATACAATCCAATCAATAAGTTTTACTTTTTACCACTACACATATAATCATGTAGATATTGCGTAGTAGATTAAAATGGCGGTTTTTTCATTACTACAATAAATATTGAGTTTTGTTAATACGTATATATATATACAACATGTAACATAATTAACGCACATTGAGAAAGTAGTTTGTTCAGAATCGTTTACTGAATCGATTCCTTTCATTTTTAATATAGGTAATTTTTTATCCCAAAAATAATTAAAACTACGTAAATTACAGTCACACTAAATCTGTACATTCAAAACAAACTGAAATGGACCGTAACTTAAGGCAATAAGACTTTTAAGAGTGCAGTTTTATTTGTATTATTACTAATTCTGTCATTCGATAAAAATAAAGAAAAATGAACTTTATTTCAAGCAAGTCTTTGCGTTCGTGGATTTGTACTGTGACCACAATATTCTTCCGGAATTAGTATAACTAATTTGATAAATAATCAGTGCATAAAAATGTTTAACTAAAAATTCAGTGTATGTATTATCATTATAACATAATATACTAATTGGGGTGTCTGAGGGTGTGCGTTAATTACGTTACATATTGTATATATATATATATATATATATATATATATATATATATATATTATAAGACAAAAAAATTGAAGTCTCATGTAATCAATGAATACGATGCGTTTTCATTTGTGAAAATATATTATGTTGATTTTAGGATATTGCATGTTGACATTGTAGTGGCGGTGTGAGAAGATCCGCTACCCCATCCCGTCACCTCACCGTAAGAGGCGACAAGGAGAAACAAACCAGGAGAAAGGCAGCAGCGTACTCCTTGTAATAACAACCTAAAAAAGATAACAATAAAACTGCGATTGCCTGCTAAGCCCAGTAACTGTGGAAATTATCATTTATACGAGGTTATCAATATGCTTAGCAGTGGACTTATGACAGGCTGAAATGGTAACGGTTATTATTAACGCATATGTAATAACTGTTGTACGCACATAGCTACTAATTTGCCAGTCAAGTAGAAAACATTTGCTACAAAAAGTTATAATGCCATTCTTGTCTCTATTTTTCGTGTTTTCATGTTTGTACGAAAGCCGTTCAAGAATCACGGTAGCTCGGAGATAAGACTGCCGTCACCTGAATTGCCGATGCCGGACAAAAACTTCAAAAGTTGGGTTGGAAGCGGTTTTTTTTTTAATTTATGTATTGCAGCGTATAGATACTTAGTTTTTTTTTTGTTATTTTGAGCCGTTATCAGAAATCAACTGTTGCCCATTCTCGTTTTTTCTGTCGACTTTTAAGACAAAAAAATTTAAAGTAATATATTTACATCAAAAATCAAAACCGTTATTTTTAATTTTTAGAATGTGCACAAAGAGATTTCAAGATTGATTTTCCGCACGTGATTGTTAACTATTTCTATCTTCTTTTCTTTATTTTAATAGACGACGAGGAATGCTTCGGTGGTTTGGTCATGTAGAATGAACGAGGGAAGAGTGACAAAGCAAATTTATATTGCAGATGTGAACGGCAAAGTCGGGAAGGGATGCTCTAGAAGAAGGTTCATTGACCAAATTGGCGATGTAAAGGTGGCTAGAGAGTTATGTCAGGATCGTACCAAATAAAAGTCTGTAGTGTCTGCCTACCCCTTTGGGTGACAGGCGTGAGTGTTTATTTTATGTTGTGTTATGTTATTAATAGACGACGACAGTTAAATAAGGAACATATTACCTAAATTAATTTTAACCGCCCTCTATCAGTGCACTTGGGTTGCACAAAACAGACTGGCTGTCCTACGCAGCCGAGCTGGAGAACAAAAATAAACAGATTTGTGTTCACTACGTTTGCGGTAGTATTTGTTCAAATGCGGTAGTATTCGCAGCCGTATTAACAGTTATTTGGGTGATATCTTTTTATTTAAGAAACTTTTTTGTATAGAATAAGCGTGACAAATGAACACACCGTTCACCTGATGGTAAGTGGATGTCGTGGTCCATAGATATCTACATATTACGAAACAAAATACAGATGTGTTGCCAACCCTGAGAACTAAGATGGAATACCTCGTTTCCAATAAAAAGGATCTCCGGTTCTCATTCCCCGCTTGAACCTACTCGTTCGTACCTATTCATGCCACAACCATAATATAGCTGTAGAATGGCTGTACCGCGTAAAATAACTTTCAAATGCATTAATACTAATAATAGTATAATATACTAGTTTTTACGGAATTTATCGCGTATATTTAACTTTTTTAAATACCCGACGTTTCGAACGCTTTACAGCACTCATGGTCACGGGCGGGACTGAGATGTTCAACGTCCATATGTAATAGTTAACCGCGGTTACCATAGATTAAAATTTAGATTAGATTTAAAGAAGAAAGCAACCATTGACAAACACAGATCATAGATTAATCGCGCTCTATAATCTGTCAAAACAAACACTGGATGATGCAACAATTAGGGTTTTATCCAAAGGCCTCAACTTTGCAATTACACCCCGCAAATTACCGTACGAAGAAATTATCTGTAGTGTCGAGGACTGTTTATTTAAAAACAATATGCGGAAAGAAGATTTGGAGGCGATACGTTTAGACATCTCGTCTATGTTACGTCGATGTTCAGTGCCTAAACCGAATCTTCCCAAAGACGAATTTATAGCGTTAAAGAACCTACGCAATAAACACGAACTTACGATTCTCCGCGCAGATAAGGGAAACGCCACGGTAGTCACGGATACGTCAGATTATAATTCTAAAATACAAGAACTTTTGTCGGATGTAAGTACTTATAAAAAAGGTTAAAAACGACCCAACAAATAGCACACTAAAAAAAACTAGTGACCTCATAAAGAAACACTCCGAAAAATTAAATCTGGACGTAAAATGGATAATACCTACGTGCGCCAAATCACCAAAATTGTATGGGTTACCAAAAATACACAAGCCCAACGCTCCATTACCTCCCATAGTGAGCCAAATCGATTCACCAACTTACGGATTGGCTCGACACTTAGCGAAAATACTCTCACCACTCAGGGGACATACAAGAGCACACATAAAGGATTCCTACCATTTTGTCAGCGAGATTAAAGACCTACATCTGGCAGACAATGAAACTATGGTCAGTTTTGATGTGCAGTCATTGTTTACATGCTTACCTGTTGAAGACTGCATCTCAATTGTAACTAGAAGAATGGAAGAAAACAACATGCCCGTAGAATATACAGTATTACTCAGACACTGCCTTACATCTGGTTACCTATTGTGGAAGGAGGAGTTCTACAAGCAAGTAGATGATGTGGCGATGGGCTCACCTGTATCTCCCATTATCGCCGACATATTCATGGAAGACTTTGAGGAGAAAGCCCTGCTTAGTTCTCCCATAAATCCAAGGTTCTACAAGCGGTACGTAGACGACACTTTCACAATTCTACCTTTAGATAAAGTAACTGCATTTTTAGACCATCTTAACTCTATAAATTCTAAAATTCGGTTCACAATGGAGTTAGAGGCAAACAATTCCTTAGCTTTTCTAGATGTGTTAGTAATTCGGAATCCTGATAACACCTTGAGCCATACTGTGTATAGAAAAAGACCCATACAGATAGATATTTAAACGGTGATTCTCACCACCATCCTTCACAGTTACCTACCGTGGGTAAATCTTTGTTTCAGAGAGCACGAGGGATCTGTGACAGTAAACACCTGGCTGCAGAGCTCCACCATGTCAAGCAAGTTTAACATGACAACAAGCTTCGAGTCCCGCGCCTACGTCACAGTGAACGAGTGAAGCCGGCCACAGTCGAGCGTGTGCCTGCTGTACTGCCATATGTTAGAGGAGTCACTGACAAGATTGGCTACATTTTGAAGCGCGCGTCCATCAAAACATACTTCAAGCCGCTGAAGAAGATTGGTCAATTTTTACCATCGGTCAAGTGTAATGTCCCTCTGCAAGATGCAGGAGTGTACAAGCTTGATTGTGAATGTGGTCTCTCCTACATAGGACAAACTAAAAGATCAATAAAACCCGCGTTAAAGAACATATAGCTGATGTGAAGAATCGACGCTCCGGGAAGTCTGCAGTCTGTGAACACGTACAGGATCGCCCCCGTCACTACATCAGATTTGATAGACCGCAGATCCTCGCTAAAGAACACCGATTCCTTCCAAAGATGATTCGCGAGGCTATTGAAATCAAAAAAATCCTAATTTCAATAGAGAAGATGGATGGCTACCATCTGCTTGGGATCCTATAATAAATAAAATTAAATCCCAACCCAAGCATACAACTGCAAGACTTCAAGATACCATAAGTTCATACTGCATAGATCGGAACAAAAGTTAAATTTTAATCTATGGTAACCGCGGTTAACTATGACATATAGACGTTGAACATCTCAGTCCTGCCCGTGACCATGAGTGCTGTAAAGCGTTCGAAACGTCGGGTATTTAAAAAAGTTAAATATACGCGATAAATTCCGTAAAAACTAGTATTATTTCAATAGTATAATATGTTTTATTCAAACATAGTCTATAGAGATGTTAAAGTTAAACTTACAGCCCATATACGTCCCACTGACGGTGCCGGCGGAGATCGAACCCGGTACATCGATGCTCGCGTACTGTAAAATTTACAGCGAGCGCCAACTATATGAGCTACCACGGATCTATATAGATGTTAGTATAACAGTAATATATACTTATAACTTGTGTTAATTGTTAGTATTTTGTTTATATATTTTTAACTTAACAAATTAAACATCCCGCGTACACTATATTTATCTTATTTATTTACATTTTTTTTATATAAGTAAGGGTGACCAATGAGTACACCATGTGTAAGAACGCTGTGATGTGTACCATTATCTATTCTCATAATCATGTTTAAGATTAAGATAGATATCTTTAAGATATATTATAAGTAAGAGGGCCACTGTCGAGTTTTACTTACCCAAATAAACAGAGCATTAGTAATACGAGTAATGTAAAGTTACGTATATCCACTTGACTTTGTATATTTATCTCGTATCTATGATCACGACGGATGTGAATAATTAATTTATTTGAGAACGATTACTCAAAAAGTAGTTTTCGGAATGTAGTTATCGTTTTTTTAAATATCGGAAAAATACATGAATATTTTATACAAGGGACGGTTAAAAAAAAAAACCTAAATACTACTTCTGACAACTACAAAGTAATTTAAACAGATATGTGCAGGTGAAATACGTGTATATATATATATATATATATATATATATAACATATAAATTTTAATAAAATAGCACTGGGCAAAGAGTAATTGAATGCGTGAGGTTTTGCTAGACATTCGTTTTGGTCCACTCGGACTGGTGCGATCATTTATCCGGTAACACTACTATGTGATGCTCGATACTAAATCCAGCAACATGATATTCTCTAGCACACTGTCCATTGCACGTATAGTTGAGCTTCTTTAGTTTTAGATACAGCATAGAGAGCAATGTAATTTGGCCATTGCAATGTTACCTACTTGAAACATAGTTAAATATAAATTGGTCATGGATCAAGGCGTGTAAAATCTGAAATGGAGCGGCTACCCTCGCAAATTGTGACTGTCCCCGGAGCTTTGTTGACCTGCAGTTAGATTTTGACTGTCGATAAATCTTTTGTATTCGAAACCTCGTTTGTTGTCCACCAAATGGATTTAGTGTGTGGTCAATATTACCAGTGTTGCTTAAAACTAAGTGTTTTTGTAGACTATTTATTGAAATAATGACAAAGCGCGATTATATCATAATCATTTTCATTTCTGTGAGTTCGAGACAGACTTTTTAGATAACCGCTAGGCATTCGTACATACGAGCTTCATTCTGAAGCTTGCAGCTGTAGAAGTCTTGGTATGTGTTATTTGGGTGTTCGCCTGTCCGCTATAATATAACAAAAAAAAAAATGAAATCACAGGAAGGAGATTTAATTTTTTTTGTTGTTTTTATCTTACCGATACGAGGTCACAAATATAAAAAAGAGTGTAAGACGCCCTCCTCTTGATGGAGTAAATTTCTTGAAAGTCATGATTTCACAAAAAACAAAACGGGTAAAGGGTAACAAAACGAAACATAGCAGCGTTAAGTTACTGTGTAACATTACAAACGCAGCGATTTAATGCTGCTGTGCTCCTTATTTTTTATAGTATAAGGGTGGGAAATGAGTACACAATCCACCTGATGGTAAGTGGATGCAGTGGTCCATATACATTTATCCTCGAATAAGAATCAAAATGCAGATGCGTTGTCACTCCTACTGGAACAGAGGCATTCCATCTTAGTCCCCTCGTTTTCATTACAAAAGTGTCTCCAGATCTCAAAACTCACCATACGAAAAATAGCAGTATCAAGCTGCTATTTTACACTGGAATTCTGTGAGAGCCTGGTCCTTCCCCGGTCGATCCGACCCATTCGTGCGACAACCATAATATAGCTGCAGCATAGCATTAGGTAAACTGTGTGCAAAATTTTTTTTTAAAAACAATACGTTTAGCACTTTAGTCTTTCCCATTCCATCATTTATAGTCTGATCTACGCAGAAAATTTTGCAAATGATATAATACGAGTATGAAATTAGTATTGCAATGACGCCGGTATTTAAAATAAGTTAAATTAATTAAAAGAAACGCGACAAAATCCGTAAAATTAAATATTATTCCATGTCAAGTATTTGTGTAAATATAAGAAATTATGTTTTTAACACACTTTCATACACATTTAACTTATATTACATTTCTCCAAATTTCTTTTACGGCTTCTCGTCGATTTTCACAGTGAAGTTACAGATTGCGCCCACTAATTAACTTTTACAACGCTTAATTTGCATATCGTAGCGATAAGTCTCAGATTTAAATTTATTGACGGTAGCTTAATTGCAATGTGGTTTTAAATTACAGGGAATTTTCACTTCTACCAGTAAGGCCATATCTTTGCTTATCTAGTTGCTGCATAAATATTTGCATATATTTTTAGTCTTCGAAATTTTTTATTTAGTTATGTAAATTGAATCCTTCGAGTCATATTACAGTAATATAAAATAAAAAGAAGGTTGCTTAGCAGAAGTTATACAATGTAAGCCATGATCTTAATAGGTTTTGTACATCTATGAATTTCTTAGTTAACTATATGGACGACATTTTAAATTAGACTTTTAGAAAAAGTAAAAACCTATTTCGAATAAATGAAACGAAAAAAATAGTCAAAGATCTCTTTATATAGATACTATACATTTTAGAAGGCTTTGAAAATAATTTTTGCACAATACCTTCACGAGTCAGGATTTTAATAGTTCATATACATAATAAAATATGTGGAAATTATTTTATACTTTATAGTTATTTTAATTAGGCTATTACTTTTTGATAAAAGTATAATTTTTCTTATTTATAAATTGTGTATTAAAATAAAATCGTAAAATATATACATATTATATACGTAGGTACATACCTTTTTGATTATCGACAATAATCAAGAGATTTTATTTAACCAATTGTTTAGGATTAATAATTAGCCAACTTGCAATAAATCTACCAAAAGTTTCGTTTTAAAGGTTAATTTATTTTAAAGGTTTAAAGGTGAATTTATTTTAAAAGTAGTTATTTTTTCATGTTAGTCATTAAAATAAGGCTGCCAAGTAAGCATTTACATACTTATCGTTTGAATACGAATGTACTGACAACAACTCTTTATACAAAATCGAACCATATCCCTGATAAAGTAATTACTTCTTCTCGTGGATCTTTTATGAATATCAAAATATTAGGATTAACGACAACGATAAACCTAATTAGAAAGGTAATGCACCATCAAAAAGATATTTCTTTTGAAAAACCGCAACCCATTCTGTCAAGGCTCCTTAATTTAGATTATCCCTTTAAAATCTTACATTATTATTAGCCCATTATATTGTGGTCAGAAAATTTATTAATTTTGTTTTTATTAAGTATAACGTTTTTAATATAATTTATACTTGCTATTGTTTTTACTTGGTGAAGCTTTAGCTTCATTTACGTGATTTGGATACACGATTTTGGTTTCTCAATACTTATTTACTAACTACAAGAAGCGACTGGTTTCGCCTAGGGGCATCACCTGTATATATAATAATAACGAACATACACAAACATACCACTCTTTTTTATTCTCTAAATCAAATGTTTACTTCTGATATTTAATAAACTTTTAGCTTTGAGATCATCCAAGTCTACATCTGACCACAGGTCACATTCACAGAACAAGAGAGCACGATCTTGCATGCTGCTCCATCTAGGAAGCCAGTCACAGTATATTACACCTGCTGGTACGAAACTGCCACTCGAGATATTCTCCAACTGTAAATACTGGATGATTTTGGTGTAACAGGTGAACGGAATAGAAGCCTATAGTACTGATATTTTACATTTTTTTACATTGATATATGAAATTGATCTATCAATAAACACTACTAATTAGGTGCGTATTATTTTAATTTCGATAGTTTTTAATTATTGAATTATTTATTTAGTTCAAAATTTTTGTTTTTGTTTTATTATTACCGAAAGTTTATTTCAAATTAGTGGTATTTATTGATAGTTTTTTTAAAATAAGTTATAATGTATAATTGTTTAATATGTTTTCATTTTAATATGTTAACGTAAAATTAAAAACATTGTAAAATATCAATGCCTTAGGCTTCTATTCGTTTTGCCTGTTATACGCTATTTTTTCCAGACGGTAAAAAAATCATCCAATATATGAATTACCTAGAAAATGGTCCTGAGGAATTTTTAAACGTCACCCCACACTATGATTTTCCCCCATATCATAGAGACAGTTGAAATAGATAAGCTGTACAATTTAATAATAAACAACAAGACCCATAACAATTACTTGTATTCGAACCCGCGCCCTCAGCGTCGTAACTCATTACTAAGTCACTGAGCCGTGGAGGCGTCATATTGCATTCATCGACTCCGTTTGTGGTGGCAATTTAAATTTGTTAATAATAATAGCGAAGTAAGCAATAGCGTAGATATCTGCATGTTTATATATTTTATACGACGAGAAAAGTCCGTAAAATGCTCTGAAACAGCTCAGTGGATTTTAATATTGAAAGGAGTTAGCCGGAACCCAGCTGTGCGGTGTTTATCGTTATACGTTACTTCAGATGCTTGTAAGTTAGAGTACAAGAGTATCTTTACTTTAAGTGTACGTGTATTATAAACCCTACAATATATATAATGCGATTCAATGCAAATGCAAATATATACGTGGTATAGCCACGCTGCAGCTATATTATGGTTGTAGCTCGAATGGGTCGGCTCGACCGGGGAAGGATCACGCTCTCACAGAATACCAGCGTAAATAGCAGCTTAATGGTGCTGTGTTTCTTATGGTGCGTATAGAGATTGGGAGACCCTTTTTTACTGGTAACGAGGCTTTCCAACTTCACGGGTGACAACACATCTGCGCTTTGATTCTTAATCGAGTATAAATGTAGAATTCTATGGGCCACAGCACCCACTTACTATAAGTTGGGTTGTGTGCTCGTTTGTCATCCTTATTCCATAAAAAATGCCATATTATCAAAAGCCTTAGTAAATGTAGTAAAACACGTATAAATAAAGTTGATGTGTCTGTCTATAGCATTGAAATAACTGATTTTTTTAAAGTTACACCCACACTAGGCTTTTCTCCTGTGTCGTTAAGGCAGTTTACATACATAAATTGCACAAAGACTAACATCCATACGTGGTACAATTACTTGTAGGCCATTAAAATACTTGTTCGGTACAGGATTCGAACTCGCAACCTCTAGCGCTACAACTTATAAATAACTTTAAAAAAATCTATCTGTCAGTC
This sequence comes from Parnassius apollo, assembly GCA_907164705.1. Classification (NCBI taxonomy): domain Eukaryota; kingdom Metazoa; phylum Arthropoda; class Insecta; order Lepidoptera; family Papilionidae; genus Parnassius; species Parnassius apollo. The sequence goes on from CAJQZP010001686.1 coordinate 853,470, forward strand.
AGACCAGGCATATTTTCGCAATGGCCGAAACCGATAGTGATATAACTTTACGATCAGAAAGAAAGAAATGCCAGGAGGGATCTTGGCTTTATATTATCCAAAGAACTTAACGATTATAAAAAAAAAAGAAATGAAAAATTTATAAAATGATCTTTGGCTACCTTAAATCGAAATAACGGCACATTAATAGATATTATCCAGGCGAAACCGGAATATTTCTATAATATTCAAAACTTGTCGCTAAAGTTGAAATATTACAAGAAAACGCTACCATAAAATATTACAGTCATTTGATGTCTTCAAAGCCAATCCATCATAATAACTTAAATTAATCCTTAACTGCACACCGCTCGCGATGAATAGAACATAATGGGGTTAATTTGAACGACAAGTCAGCCCGTGTGTTGCGGTGTTAACTTAAGATTTATTGCAACTACAAATTAGTTCTCAAATGCTCAGTCTGCATACCTACGGCACGGATTGAATGTAGCAACATTATTAAAGCGTAAGCAGTCTCGGAGATTTGGTAAAGGCGTTTTAACAATAATTCTTCAAGTATTGAGAATATTAAGGACGTTAGTTTTATGTGTTTTTCTTTACTCTAGACTATTGACTTCCTGCTTCCAGCTAATGAGATGATGTGTTATGAAACATTATTATTAAATTATGATACGGGGGTCATGCTAAGAGAGACTTTAGTTGTAGTCTAAAAAGGTCGAAATTTCTTCGACCTTTAGTGGTGAAGTGATGTTGAAACCTAGATCTGCCTATCTATTACATGTGACCTAGAATGAATATGGACCTCCCAAATATATTGCCTCAAAAGGGTGATCTTGCCATAGTTGCCACGCTTGGCAGGCGGGTGGCCAGTCGCAGTTTATTATTTTCAGTTGTCCCTCTGTCATCTCTTACGACACTCACGGGATGAAATGGGGTAGTGGATATTTTTACACTACCACATGACGGTTCAGTTACATGTTATTTTATTTTTGTAATTGACTAAAATATGTAATTATATAATTTAAATAAGTAATTTTCATCAAATTGAAACTGTCGCATGCATAAATATGTTGTGTGTTCCTTAATCGAATTTCTTGACTTCCTGGTTCGAGATAGTGAGATGATTTATTTTGAAACATTGTCATTAAATACTGATGGGAGGGGCATGTTAAAATAAAAAAAAATGTTTGAATGTATACATTTTTTGATTACTTTGAACTTCAAGAAATGTTTAACATCACTTCTTACCTACATACGTTCCATTTATGAACTCAGACTTCCTCTCGTTTCTGAGAGGGTTGAATTGCACGGAAGTGTCAACCGCACTGCATTAATTCGTGTTATATGTTCCAATGGTTGCTTTATATATATTCTTAAATCATTAGACTTATGAAATCATTTTGTCATTGGTCAATGTGACTGGAAATTGAATTAATTTACGAATAATTATGGACACTATTAAACCGTGGTAGCCCAGGGGTTAAGTGCTGATTTACCACGTGCTCTGTGGTGAAGTAAAACGTGAGGAATCCTGCATATCTAAGATATAAGAAAAAATATTTTGAAGACATGTGAAGCTCGCCAACACCGCGTCATCAACACTGTTACTGTCGTATTCATCAATACCGTGGCAGCGTGACGGACATTTCCTTGCCCTAAAACTCTTTCAGAAATAAGAGGAGGCCTGTGCCCTGCAGTTGGACGTATATAGATTACTTTACTTTTTTATAAGATTAGGGTGACAAACGAGCACACAGCCAACCCGATGGTAAGTGGTTGCTGTGATGTGCCCATAGACATCTACATCTATCCTCGATTAAGAATCAAAATGCAGATGCGTTGTCACCCGTGAGGACTAAGATGGAATGTCTCACTTCCAGTAAAAAGGGTCTCCGGTTCTCTACACTAACCATACGAAACACAGCAGTGTTAAGCTGCTATTTTACGTTGGTATTCTGTGAGTCCTTTCCCGGTCGAGCCGACCCATTCGTGCTACAACTATACCAGTAATGTAACTGCAGCATGGCTCTACCCCGTATTAAACTTTACTATTTGCTATTAGGATAATAAAAATAAAACGATGTGTATATTAGAATATATAGTGTAACTCGGATATTTGTTTTCAATTTTCCATGTAATTTATGAGATATAAGCAACCAAACATAACATAGTGTTAGGATCGCGGCCGCAATGTTGAAATTGCGCAAAGCGCTCCAGTCTGTAGCCTGAAGGAATTCAGTATATTGTTGCATGCATTGTTTTATCAGCTGCTTTTCCCAAGGAAAGTTACATAGAAAACAATCAATGAATTTGAAGTTTTCCATCTTTGAATTAATTTTACTAACTTACTAGATAGCCCGTTCGATGTGGTTCTGTCATAACCAGTATGTGAAGTAATCGGTTCACTCTGAATATAAGTCGGGATTTTAAGGTGCATCTAAATATTAAATCTATGATTTTGCTGCTGTTGTCCTGTATTCAAATTAATTTTAATCGGATACAGATTTTGTGATTTTCTTTTGTGAAACCTTACACGTATTGAAATTAAGTTTTACTTTGGTACTAACGAATTTATTAATAAATTGATTACAGTGCCATCTATAGAATCCTGGCGTAACTATGAACCATCGTTGCGAAAAAAATTGCTTAAATATAATAATATAAATCATTCAAGTAGTTTGGAAGTTACACCATCACTTACAATCGCACCAGCTCTATTGTACCTACATAAAAAAACAGTGCTCGATGTAAATCGTATCGACCACTACTCATATTGTTCCGGTAGAGGTCGTAAGAGGCGACACAGAGAATATAAAGCAGGTAATGGGCAGCAGCATCTTTTTGATGTCAACTCAAAATAATAAACTGCGGTTGCCTTCCATGCGTGGCAACTATGGCAAAATTCTTCTTATCAGGTAATCTATGCGGGAGACCGGGGTTCAGCGGTGGACTTTTATAGGTTGTAATAGATATATAAGAATAAAGATTAGCTTTTCATCAAACATATAATAATAATAATAATGTCCTCCAGACCGAATTCCGGTCACGGCGGCCTGCCGCAACGGAGGCTAGCCATCGGCGCAGGACAGGATTATAGTGCCCAAGTGTATGCCAAGTGTATGCGCAAGCACAGGTGCACTCTCTATTAAACCGACACGACCGGAGAGAGATCAGGCGCATGACCAATGGCTTTGCGAGGCACGGAGTTGAGACACCGCCAACTTCCTGACTCCGGGCAACTACTGAGAATTTCGTGACGGAAAAACTCAATAATTAATTTTTTGGCCCGACCCGGGATTCAAACCCAGGACCTCATGATCCGCAGTCGCACTACTATAACCACTAGACCAACGACGCAGTCAAACATATACACACAGTCAGAATCATAATAAATTGGAAATATAGCACAAAACGTTATTTACAACGGTGGATGTTGTAATTCACCGTACTCCAAATAGGCTTGTACTAAACGATATTCCTAGAATAAGAAAATATAATAAAAGTTGTTTATTTATGTGCGTACGCTTATATGATAAGATACCTAATTATTTAAAAATATTAAATACGAGATTATTTAAATTAAAATTACATCAGTGGTTAAATGATTGTAATTTATATAGTATTCAGGATTTTGTAGCCATAAATATTAATGTAAAAAAAATTGCATGTCAACCGTAGCAAAACATTCTGATCTGAAACGTTCTGTAAACCTTTTATATACCATCTTTTATGCAAATAAAATATTATTATTTCGTTTTTATTTATACGTTTTCTTCACATTTTTAATAATTATTAAAAATGTGATTGTAAGAAAACGTATTTTTGACATATCTTATTGGTTAGAGATGCAAGTTTCCTCGCAATGTTTTCTTTCATCGCCGAGCATTTAAGGTATGGTGGTTAAAAGGGCTATTGTGGAATTTAGGGTGAAAGTTTAACCCCTGAATTACCTTGTGAACTCGATTAAAGTATAAAAAATGATGAAGAAAATTTTGGAGTGAAAAGAAAAATTGTTGTAGGGAATTTAATTTACAGTTAACGTTACAGCCAATTAGTCCATGGATGAACTGGCCTCCACCATAGATTGCCCCATGGGATATTTGCCATAGTTGCCATGCTTCGCAGGCGTGCCAGTTGATTTTAATGAATACGGTGAAAATAAATATCAGTAGCAAACAATTATTTTAAATTCCAATTCATATTGAGCCCATAAAATCTTTATGCGATCATTAAAGGTATTAATTTGTACTTTTTATTAAAATAATATTTCAATAACAATAAATTTGTGTCATTCGTGTAATAATCCTTTTTATGAATGCATCTGTTTTCTTTTATTATATCGGAATAAACACACAGCCAAGTGATTTTGTATAATGGAAAATGGAAAGAAATCGTTTTCCATTTAAAACGCTCGCTTGATTAATGTCCACCATTTTGTATTGCCATATTGCTACCGACTGAAATTATTTGTTTTGATTTTTTCAGTTCGATTCGAAATATGAAGCCTCTGTATTTTTTAAAGATCTTTCATAGCAAAAATATTATTCATAATGTAATTCAAGAATAAATAATACTTGTTGCCTCATGAGGTTCCCTTTCATTGTCGAGAATATGGAGATGTGAGAATCTATCACCCTGCAGGATTTTTGGAATTTTACCTATTTGGGATTGCCGATCCACCACCAAACATGGCAATTAATCTAAAAGTAGCAGTATAGCTCTGCAATGTTTGTTTGATGAGTGACAAGATCTTAGTTAGACAAGATATAAGGACATTGTTACTCTAACAAAAACAAGTAGTAGCTTGACGACCCTACATTATTACTCGTAAGAAAAATAAGATTATAATTTTCTCAGGAATGTCCTCCAACACCGAATTTTGGTCACGAGGCCAGCCTCAATGGAGCGCAGGACAAGATTAAAGTACCCGAGTGTATGCCCAAGCACAAGTGCACTCTCTATTCTTTCATTCTCATAGTCCGGTAGGACGGTAAAACGTCACGACCTTAGAGAGATCAACAGCTAAACATGCTTTCAACAAACTATGCCTAATTGGTCTAATGGTAGTAAGTGTGGCTGTAGATCATAATATGGTCCCGGTTTCGAATCAGGGTCGGACTCAAATCAGATACTGGTTTTATTTGTAAGGAAATTCTAAGTAGTAGCCTGGAGTACTCCCACACCCATGATTCGGAAATAATGAAAAGCCGTTTATCCTGAACTTGATCACTCTCCGGTCGTGTCCGATTTTCATACCATTATACTATGAGCATGAGGAGACAGAGAGTGTACCTGTGTTTGCGGTCACACTCGTGTACTACAATCCTGTCTTTCACAGATGGCTAGTCTCCGTTGCGGCTGGCCAACGTAACCAAAATTCGGTCTGGAGGACATTACTATCATTATTTTCACATATTTATGTAAAAAGGACGCCTTGTTAAGGGCGAAATTATCACCGAATGTAATGATTACATCTATGGGTAACAGTACTTATACGAACATCAGATCGCATACTTGCTTCTTTTTAAACTGTAAGAAAAGTAAAATTGTAGCCTATTTTATCGTGGATTAAAAAGGCTGCGTAATTAGTACGTCGCAAAAGAAACCTCGTGAAAATACAGCTTCGTTTTAATAAAAACCCAATTCAAACACGTCGGGCCTTAACTAGCCGTATTATTAGAACCTGCAAAGGGAATGCATGTGGTCAATGCACTTTATCCTGCAACATATGTTACCGACTTTTTTATGGCGTTCGTTTGCTTCCGTAGCCGCTCGGAAAGTCCGCATGTATTATTGGTGGAAATTTTTCCGGCAATTTTAATTCCAATATACGTAGTTTTGTTTCGTCCGGCGCCATTTTTTGCAATTGGATTGCGATGGTTTAGATAGCGAAGTTTCTATACAGCATTCAGTAACTAGTGCTCGGAACAAACTGACTTCTCGTCGGTTGCTTTTATGTGTATATCTATGATTTTTAAATTCATTCATTCGTTAGTGGGAGCTAGTATTATTTACATTTCTTTAAATTGTGTTATAAAAATGTAACATGATATTTGATCATATTTTCTTAGACTTTAATCCCTTCCTTCATTTATTACAGCCTATTCAAGTACATTGTTGAATGTAGGCTTCCCCATAGATCGTCTTAATAGGGGGGTGTTTGTCGTAAATGATAAAAAGATCTTAAAATGAATTTGCTTATATCTGACACACCATCACTGTCAACAATGCGACACGTATTTCGCCTCTACAAGAGGCATCCTCAGGTGAAGTAGAGACTGCAGATACTACTTCACAGAGAAACGCGTATCGATTTATCGATGGTGGTGTGTCATTTCTAGTGTTCGGAGTAGTGGTGCTGGGATAAGTGGTAACGGAGATAGTGTATGCAATTGAGGGAGGGCGAGAGGTGCTTTTCAAACTAGGTGAGACACATTATTTCATTTTATTACGAGAATATAAGCCAATTCATTTTAACATCTATAATATAATGGATTTCCGCAAAGTTACTTCAATAGTTGCTACGCTTAGTAGGGTAAGTTTTTTATTTTTACCGACTTCAAAAAGAGAAGGTATTCAATTCGACTGTGTATTTTTATGTGTCTTACCTCAGAACTTTTCTCTGGATAAACCTATTTTGATAATTCTTTTTTATCTGAAAGCTAGTACTTCTCGTGTGGTAACATATGCATTTAATGAAGATCTGACTGGCAGTTTTTGAGTTACCCTTAATAATGCGTATTTAAAAGATTGTTGTTCTCATTTTAGTGTAAGAGGTACCTCAAAAGTGAATCTTAGAATTATAAATAAAAAGAATATTAATGAATGCAATAACAATGTCTATTCCAAGTAAACTAAATCAGTGGCACAGTATAAAGAAAGAACATAATATATCACAAATCTTCTTGTCACTCCGGCGGCTCGTCTCTGAATGATTCCCGACCACTGACCTCTATATACAAGTACGCTGGACTGGCTATACACCGTGACATGCTAAAGCGATTTGATTTCCGCCATTTTGGCGCTGACAGCAGAAGTGCACGTCCACGGAACCAATAATAGGGATAAGATAGTGTACCAAATTATATCTATAAAAATTCGATACCCCACCTATACCTAAATAAATAGAATAGACTCTATGGATAGATGGACTCTACCCGTAACGTCCATTCTATTTATGTATCATATTAATTTAATGCCATTATCATTCATCATCATTAAAACCCTTCATAAGTCCACTGCTTAACATAGACCTCCTGCATCCATCAACTTCTTGCATGTCTTACGAGTTTTTGACTCCATCTAGTGGGGGAATGTCCTACACTTCACCTGCCGGTACGAGGCTGCCACTCGTGAACCTTTTTCCCCATCGGTATACGGTTCTTCGAGCTATATGGCCGGTCAATATCCACTTCACCTTACTAATCCATTGGGCGACGTCGGTCACTCTGGTTCTGCTACAGATATCCTCAAAGTTAGAACCCCTGAGCATAGCCCTTTCATAGCTCGCTGAGCGACTTCGAGCTTCCTCATACTGCTAGCAGTGAAAGACCTCGTCTCAGATCCATAGGTCATCACTGGCAACACGCACTGGTTGTACAATCTAGTTTTGAGGTATTCCTGACGAGAAGATGTGTTGTAATCTCCCGAACGCTGCCCAGCCGAGTTGAATCCGTCGATTGACTTGTTGGTCGAAGTTAAACTTACCTAGTCGAACTATTTGTCCCAAGTAAAAATACTCGTCAACAACTTCAGCTAAGTGCTCCCAAAAACCACAGGCATAGGTATGACATGGACATTACACATGACTTTTTTTTTGTCCATGTTCATCATGAGACCTATCCGTTGGGAGACACGATTGAGGTCATTGAACATAGTGTGTAGGTCTTCCAGCGATTCTGCCTTAAGGACTATATTGTCGGCAAATCTAAGGTGAGTGACATACATGCCATTGACGTTAATATCGTATCCTTTCCAGTCCAGTAGCTTGAAAACGTCTTCCAATGCATCGGTAAATTATTTCGGGGATATTACCACATCTCTGCAATTGGATTAGTTTTGTACTCTGGTTCTGTACTCGGATAGCCATCGTAGCCCTTAGACCATTCAACTAAAAATTGTTAAGATTAAACTAACTACACATAATAAAAATAAATACATAGTTTCTAAAATAATTTATTGTCAACCGTTCATTTAGTTCTGGTATTACAAAAAACAAATCAGCTGCTATAATAACGACTATTCTAATCCACTACAGATCTGTCTATAGACAGTAAAATATTTTCTACTATATAAAAAATTATGTTTGTTCGTAATTTCTACGATGTCATACCGTTCATTAGATTGCGGTCAAACTTAGTCAACTTATTGGTTGCACTTGTGCGAAGGTTATACGCATGGTACAATTAACGAACACTAGGTGGCGTGCGTGTTATACCAACTATTTCAAAGTTGTAGAAAGTTATATATCATTCTAATTCAATGATTGTATTATCATTCCTAATTATACAATATAACTGTTCCACATTTTTAACGATATTTCCACAATTATTACTTCTGCGGCAGCAATGCGCCTGATACGAGCTAGCAAGATAATATAAAAAAATATAAACTTTGAATTACATAGTTATCAGTAATTTACAACGTCATTTTCGAAACTGAAATTACGATATTAAAAAAATAACTGAAATTATCATAAAGTCCTACTTTCTATGGTATCGTCCCAAGAATGCTGGCTACGTGTCCTCACTGAATGGCTATACTTAGCCTTCGAGCGAGGAAACAACAAACTATACAACTTCTTATTACCAGCAGCGATGATTAGTCGCAGATACAGTTTTTAGGAACTACACCGCACGTGCACCCTACGGACCAATAGTCTCTACAGCAAATTGCACAAATATGTACTTATCTTCCAGATACTCTGGACTATTTACTTGGTTCAGTTGCCTCTAATGCCATCCCTGCTTTAGACGAGGTACCTCTGAGATGGGATGCTGTCAGTGTTCGCAAGTAGTATCCCACACTAAACCTTTATCTCTCTCTCTCTCTCTCTCTCTCTCTCTTTCAAGCAACCAAACCCATACCGTCGGGTCTCCTGGTATCGTCTCTAAATATTCTACAAAGATCTTAAACCGAGGAAACCTTTATAGAGATACGAGCTGCACTACGGACTCCCCGAGCCCGATATGTGAATGAAGAAAGGGAAAAACGAGCACTTGGAAGCATCAAGTGGTGCAGCCTCACCAAAGTCGCGAAAGATAGTCGAGTGGCGCATCGCCAATCACCATACCAACACTCCTCTTCCCTTACGACTCCACCTCGACTACAGCGGTCCAGGGATCCTCTCCCTCTCCTGTAGCCGCAGCCCACTAAAGCTTTGGTTTCCTGATCGTAACGCACAACGCTGCGGTAAGCGGCGTGTGGTGCCGGACACATAATCGTATAAAAAACGCGTGGAATGGTCTTATGTTCCGCCGCAGTATGCGTCAGCGGCGAGGGGCAAGTGCCGTGAGGCGGGGAGCTGGTACTCCGCAATGCGCGGCGTCGTTCTCGTTGCGACGCTGCGCTGTGCGTCACGGGTTGACAATGGATTACTTTGAAGATAATTTAATATAATTATTTCGCAATTATCCCTCTTTATGTAAAAATAAAAACAAACTTCTTCCTTCCTCCTCCTAACACAAATTTCAAAACTATTGTTCACATTGACACGTCTGCTTTGGTAGCTGCTGCAAAATCAACTGACCACTTCTCCGCAAAAATACTAAAAACTGCGTCGTAACGCTGCGTTTGAGCCGCATACCGCAGCGTTGTGCGTTACGATCAAGAGACTAAAGCTTTACACACATCCAATGTGGCTCGACATCATCAGGCGATCTTTCGACACTTGGTTATGGCCCTTGAGTTTGGTGGAAAACGAGGAAAGAAGAAATAAAAAAAAACATCAAAATAATAATCTACTAAATCTACTACTGGTTACTGGTACCAGAAAATATTGTCGGTATACTGCACTTTTTCAAAGTGGTGCAGTTCTCATGTCTAATAAAACAGTCGTCTGTAAAATGTTTGGAACAAATATGATCATTTTGTTTCGGATGCCAATTCACAATATTTATGCTTTTAAGCCATAATTTTAGTCTAGGTTCAGTTGGAAACCTGTTAATTAATAAACATTTGATAATCGATAACTGTTAACACATATGGGTAGGAAAGAACATCGATAAAAATTATAGACAAGGAACTCGACAACCCTATTGAATGTTATTGTTTATCAAAAGTATATACACCTAAACATGTTAGTATATATGATATTAAGATTAGTAACGAATTTTTAAGTACTTTATTATCAAATAGTTTTAATTTGTTTAATATTTGCTGCAAATTCACTTACTTGTGAAATGTTATACCACTTCCCTTTTGGTAACGAGTTTTACAGATTACGCACACTCTCATTATTAATAAAAATAATTCTTATTATGTAACTAATAATATACACAACCAAACAACAAAATACTTTAGTTTTTTTAGTTCAAAATACAAACTTATGAAATAAGACAATATAAATAAGACAACAGACTTTGGCATATTATGTCAATTTTATTTTTCAAGACATCCTTTAGCGGTGCTTCAAATTGGCACAGTCATTTTGTATGGTATAGCCAGTCCAGCGTACTTGTATATATAGAGGTCAGTGTTCTCGACTGCCCGTGTTGCTAAACGCTAATTGCTAATCCATAGAGAATATTTGACGTCACTTTAACACAGTCAAGTCAAAACTGAATCGACTATTTTATCATATATAATAGACTTGACCATAGGCTCTTTATTATTGATGGAGTGATGTAAACAACTACTGTAATATATAAGTCTTGTTACAGTCGGCCATCCTTCAAAAAAGAGTCCCTTCGTTTCTTCTTAACTTATAAGTTAACCCTTAAAAGTCCGACGTCTCCATATGGAGACGTCAATGTCTCCTTGTTAGACCGCGCCAATGAGTATACATATATTTAGAGCCTTAGAACCATAGAGTATATGATTACTAAATTTACTCGAAACCATAGATAAGATTATAAATAACATTTGAAAATAATTATATTATTATATAGTTCACATATAAACTTAAAAACTTGGTAATATTAAGTTGCTGATAGACACGCTCTACTTAAAAAATTATATGCGTGTTATGATATTCAGTGGAATCTCTATTACTCAAACCTCGTTGAGTTGATATCCTCGGTAAGTCGAAAAATTGCCATTCCCTTCCGCTGAACCCCTAAATACGCTGTATCTCGAGTTATTAAACTATGTAACTCGAAGAAAATGTTATTTCCCTACGAAATATTGATAATAGATATTTATACTCTATAACTCGAATTTCAATAAGGAGACTCCGTAAGTCGTAGTTAGTAAACAATAATGACGTCTTACTTGGAATTCCCTAAAATAATAGCAATAAAATCCGGGTTCTTAATCGTAAAGTAGCTGCCGCGTCACCTGCCGAGCGTCGGCCGAGCTCGGCGGGTGACGCGGGCAGCTATGCGTGACATGAAACATCCTACAACTCAAAAAGTATGGATGTTAGAAAAAAAAGTTTCAAACAAAAGTTTTGGAAAATAAACTGATCTTTCAAAATAAATTTATGCATTTTATTGATTAATCTGATATTTCAAGTGTTATTGGCCGCGATAGAAAAACCGGTTCATTAAATGGGCCATAAATCGTAAACGGTAAGTTTTACAAAAAAGTTTGCTGGAAACAAAAGATGCGACATTTTATTTTCTACAATAATTGTTTATATAATTTTTGCCTTAAAGTTAATTGTTTCCGAGATATCGGCTGAAAACGTTTTTTCGAGATGGCGCTTGAAGCGCCACCTGTTCATTAAATGGGCCATAAATCGTGAACGGTAAGTTTTACAAAAAAAGTTTACTGGAAACAAAAGTTGCGAAATTTTATTTTCTACAATAATGGTATGTATAATTTTTGCCGTAAAGTGCATAGTTTCCGAGATATCGGCTGAAAACGTTTTTTCAAGATGGCGCTTGAAGCGCCACCTGTTCATTAAATGGGCCATAAATCGTAAACGGTAAGTTTTACAAAAAAGTTTACTGGGAACAAAAGATGTAAAATTTTATTTTCTACAATAATGGCATGTATAACTTTTGCCTTACGGTGCATAGTTACCGAGATATCGGCTGAAAACGTTTTTTCAAGATTGCGCTTGAAGCGCCACCTGGATCTGTCGGCATTTTGTGATTTTATGCTGAATAAGTGATCCTAAACCTCATGAAAAAATAAAATTGAATCGGAAATTTCGTGCAATGTTAAATTCTATTTTTACTGTACTATTTCATTAAACATTTTATTTGTCAACCACGTCTTACAATCGTTTCTCTAGTGCTCAAGTGACCTTCATACAAATAATTCGAATTTTAATTGTTGATAATTTTTATTTTTGGATAAGAACATGGTAATGACTCTAAGTTATTTTTACCTTAATGATTTCTTATATTTACGCGAACATTGCACATGATTAAAACTACTATTACGGATTTTATCGCGTTTATTTTTTTACTTTTTATTTTTAATTCCCGACGTTTCTGGCGCTTTCCGGCACCCATGGTCACGGGGGACTGAGATGACTGACGTCCCGATGTCATTGTTAAACCCGGAGTACCTTCAGCTTTTTTAATTATTGTTTATGGTCCGATCTATGCAAAATGAACTGACTATGTCCTGAGGTCTTGCAGTGGTATGCTTGGGTTTAGTTTTAATTTTATTGATTATAGGATCCCAAGCAGGTGGTAGTACCCAGCCTCCTTCTCTATTGAAATTAGGATGTTTTTTAATTTCAATAGCCTCACGTATCATCCTTGGTAGGAATCGGTGTTCTTTCGCGAGGATTTGTGGTCTATCAAATCTGATGTAATGGTTGCCAACCATTAAAACTAAACCCAAGCATACCACTGCAAGACCTCAGGACATAGTCAGTTCATTTTGCAAAGATCGGACCATAAACAATAATTAAAAAAGCTGAAGGTACTCCGGGTTTAACAATGACATCGGGACGTCAGTCATCTCAGTCCCCCGTGACCATGGGTGCTGGAAAGCGCCCGAAACGTCGGGAATTAAAAATAAAAAGTAAAAAATAAACGCGATAAAATCCGTAAAAGTAGTTTTAATTATTTTTACCTTCATTTAGAAAAATTGTCTTTGGCCAAACCTACTACAGTAAACCCTCGTTAATGCGACACGGTTAACACGAATTTTGGTTTAAGGCGAACAAAAATTTGCTCTAAACAATAGTTCCATAAGCTTCAATGTAATTATGTTCGGTTAAGACGAACCTTCGTTAATCCGAACTTCGAACAACTTTTCGTCCCTTCACGGTTAATTATCGGATAATACGAACTATAAAAATTCCCAAATCATGTATTTTGCATATTTTTGTCCTTTTACGGTCAATACAAATACCGTTAAACAATGGCTTAAGAGATTAGAAAAGTCATTAACTCGAGTTTCTAAAAATAGACAAGGGATTAGGATATCAAACATTCACTCGAGTACCTAAAAATAGAAACAATACCTCAAATTTTCTTTCCGTCTTCCAAAAGCTATTGAAAAGGTTGTAAACTTTTGAAAACTAATTAACAAAAGCAAAGGCTTCTTAACAATTTGTTAAGAAGTGTACATATAAACTCATGTCTGATGTCTTCAGTTCTTCAAGATACCTAAGCGAAAGCAGACCTCTCTTGACGTGCAAACTAAGTAATAAAAACTTATAATAAAAATTATTGTAAATATAAAATAATAATATCAAAGTTATTAATTAAAAATGTTTCTATGGTGAATCATAATATTGAGTTTAGAAACACGAATTCATTTTTAGCATTGTTCGGATTACACGAACTCCCCTGTAACACGAACTATTTGTCTGATTTTTCGTGTTCGTGTTAACGAGGGTTTACTGTATACTGTTTGGCTTGACCATAGGTCAGACTAATAGGTCCATAGACTGACGGATCACGAGTGGTTAATATAGTAATACCGTTTTAATTTTTTACAAAAATTTTCACACAATTTTAATTACTAGTGGTAACCATAGTACAATGTGTTGTCTAATTCTACAGCTGTGAAAATTGGGAGCTACTTCCTTAACTCTCACAACGCATCACTTATAATAATTGGTTTACACATGGGTGGCTAGTTTATAAGCCAATCATGACCGTCAACATACAATACAACAAGCACAACATTCTCACTGAATCTTAACTATAGCCTAGCGGTGTGAGGGCTACTTCCTTCACCGTCACTCCGTCAATCATAGGTGACGAGTTCATACTCCAATCCTGCCCTACTTTAATATCCCTCATACAATCAATATCTATAGCCGTGTGGTGTGAGACTTCCTTTACAGACACACCATCATCGGCTGCGATTTTTCGAGCCACTCATAGGCGGCGAGTTCGTACGCCAGTCCTGCCCGGCTCAAACATCCTCACTTGTCTCCGTGGTATGTTTCTTTTATGCCTGGAAAGTTCTTATGCCGGTCATCATTCAACACACCACTTTGACTCACTCTCAATGATCAAAGAACGTAATATAATTTACAAACAAAAAAATCATATTCTAGTTATGCCTAACATTTAGTTAAACTAAGATTTAATTAGTATTCAAATTTTTGTTCTTTTTATACAAATTTTATCTCTTCTAATTTCAATAACTTTGAATCAGCGATTTTTGTACAATTCAGTTTATTAGACAGTTAATAGTTATCAATCGAATTATAGCAGTAATATTTAGTTTCAATTAGTTTATAATGAAAACTTATTATAATTTTCACTATCACTGACTTCACAGGAAGAGCAAGCAGATACGTTGAAAGTCAACTATGGGAATATTTTACAATGGTAACAATCGTTATAAATATTTTGTCCCTTTTCTCGTCAAAAGAGTGTCTTCTTCAAGAAACCTGTATGGGCCATGACACTTGGTTTCCAACCCTTTGTTATGACTGACTCGGTGACAACATTGTCGCTTTTTCTATCCTAACTGGGCCATTTTCAATATATCGCCAATTTGCTTTGCAAACTTTCGTCTAGGGCGTCTTTGTCACTCTCTCCTCATTCATTCTTTCTACATAACCTAACCACCGAAGTATTATGGTCACAACATCTTACAAACCACACTTTTCTCTCATCACGCAATTTCTCATCATGTCATTCAGATTTTTCAGGCCCCAACATACTTCTTAATTACCGCATATCTACAGCATTTATTCTACTATCGTTATTCTTCTGACAAACGTAGCTTTCGCTACTATATATTTATATATGGACTTACACAACATTGTGAATTGCACAATAGAGTGTAAAGCTCCATTTACTTATTTTCTGTGTTCGCTCCTCGTTCTATATCCTTATCATATCTACCGTTCCTGCAAGATACACTTCCCAAATACACAAACTTATCCATTTACTCAACCAACTCCTATATTTATATCTATATCTTTATAATTCTCACCAATTTTTTTTTGTTTGTCGAATTTTATTTGTCGTCTGATTTTTCTTTATTTGTTCACTCCCTTCAGACCTGATTTTTACCTTACAAAACTCAGTATGAGTATTCATATTTAGTCCTAACTGTATATCATTTAAAAATTCATCCCAAGTGTTTTTATTCTTACTATTAGTATGAGTACCCAAGAGATGCTAAAATTGTTCACCTATACCGTTCAACATCTCTATTTAATCTTGGCGTGACGATGGAGTAAGGAAATTCTTTTGATACTTCGGTTTTGGACAGCGAGACGTATCATGCCATAGGAAATAACAATTAGCACATTTTACGATCGACTCAGGACGCTTGAAACTTGGGTGATCGACGCTTTCACAGTTAAAGCAGGTATAAAACGACCACTAATGCTGCTGGTTTTTTTTGAAGGGTGTAACCAAATTCCCTGTAGAATCGTTATTAACTGTCCTAACACAAGTAAGTTTGTCTCTATTGAAATCTTTATAAGAGTCTGGTTGACTTCGATTTTGACATTTGATGGTCTTAAAGAATTGCTGCTTGAGTACCTACTCGATCTCCCCTATCATCAGTCCCATAGAGTAATCAATTCACTACTTGCCTCCCAAATATCTTACACCTGTTCAGTAAATTTAATTTTGCAAAATAATAAGTTTCTAAAGACTCCAGAACACACCCGCCTATTAAGTATATCTGTTAATAGTTCCGCGTAATTTTCGGTAGAAGGGAATGATTATTTTAACATAGTTTTCCATTCCGGCCAAGTATGCTTGATAGAAGGTAAGCCCTGGCACCACGTCTTAGCTAGACCAATGAGTTTAGTTAGGCAAGGCATCGTGAATCGTTTGCTTTATCACCCCAATCATAAATTTCAAACATTCGTCTACCTTGTCAAGCCAATTGTTAATTGTCTGTTCTTTTGACATGGGATCAAACTCGGGAATAACTATATTTAAATAAAAAAAAATTAAAGAACAGCTAGAAAACGATTCACGATTCCCTGCGTTTGATTTAAATAATTTTATACAATCCTCAAACACATCCATAGTAATAAGATTAGGTTTTTTCATGTTATTGACGCTATCACTATCCTCACTAGTTACATGTATTTTTGCCGGTTATTGGGTCGCGATGTGTGCGTAAATTATTATCAGTATTTCTCCAACCGTAGTTAGGTGGAGTAGGGTCAGGCTTTTAAACCAACGGCGTTTCGACGATCTGAGCATTTTCTTTAATTTCTGCACTTAAAAGTTATAGGAACTTTTTAATCTATGTACTTGAAATACTAATTAATCATAGCTAGTATAAATCTAACTTAAACAAGCTACAAGTTATTAGTTAAATACATAGGACTACCGCTTAACCACTTATCTGAGACGGTTCCTGAGGTAGCCGCACGATGTGGGAGTATTTATACTTTTCCTTTATTCGTCACAAGTTTTTAAATTTTAGTTATTCAAATTATCAGAGTTTTGTTTGAGTTTAGCACTACAACGCTTCATTTTTGTCAGCTGCTGTTAACGGCATTGTGTTTCTGTGGAATTAAATAAATTTGTCTGACTTGCATGAGGTGGCTGTTAAATTTATTATTTGAAAAGTCCCTCCTAATAATAATGAATAATAATATCTCCTGCCGCAGTTGTGTGCAGGATTATTTGGAAAACTGCGTAGTACTATTATTTAATCTGCGGTATAACACGCTTATAATCTTTTAGGGGTGGAAGTACTCACGATTATAAACAACTTTTACTACGAGACCAATCCTGAAATATTATAAAAATTATTTTCAAAAACCCGACTTCCAACGCCACTACAAAGTACATATTATATTTTTGTTTGTTTGTTCTCGTATGTTGAAGTCGAGTAAGCATAAAAAACAACAAAACGGACGAGAAATGCAACTTATGTGAGATAAACACGCGCCGAATTGAGAACCTCCTCCTTTTTTGAAGTCGGTTAAATACATAGTATACACTCAGTTTTACAAATTCCTTTTTTGTTACTTGCTAATTCCAAACATACGTTATTCTACGAAAGTAACCAAAATTGAAGCCACGAATTGATGGGTCGCAGTCTTTGAAAATATTTTTTTTGAAATATGTTGAAATAACTCATCCATTATAATACTGCAAATTCAATTAAACACCATAGTTTTCACTTAAATATTATATACAATACTTGGTAACAAAATCCAAATAATTTTTTCCAACCTGAAGGCCGACCTCAACTCCCTCTCAAGTTGTTCGAAGTGTACTGATGTTTTACAAAACACTGACGTCTAATGTCATTTTACAATGATGTCAAAACTAAAATACATATTTCTTTTGGTAGATTTATAAAATAACATGGGTAAAAATTGGTGACAAAGAAATTGGTTCCATTAGGGAACTTTTTACTGGACATTATTATTTAATTTAAATTTCATAAAACGATATTGAATTGGACCAATCGCGCTACGTAATATGAATTTCAATCAGTTATCATATCGTTTGAAATCTATAACGTTCTTCATGTTCAAAAAAAATGGTTGGAAAATTTGCACTCGGAAGTGTTTAGAACAATAGTGCGTCAGCCGCTTTTACATACATTCTATTTTTTTTTTGATTGGGATTTAATTTTTTTATTTTTTGTTTTGATGTATTTTGAATACCTATATACGAATAATTTATGAATTATTATCACTGACCTCTATATATACAAGTACGCTGGACTGGCTATACCATAGAAAATGTCTGTGCCAATTTGAAGCGCCGCTAAAGGATGTCTTGAAAAATAAAATTGACATAATATGCCAAAGTCTGTTGTCATGTTTAAATTGTCTTATTTAATAAATCTGTATTTTGAACTGGTCGCCTGATGATGTCGAAAGTAAACTAAAAAACGAAAGTATTTTATGTTGTTTGATTGTGTATAATATTAGTTACACAATAAGAATTATTTTTATTAATAATGAGAGTGTGCGTAATTTGTAAAACTCGTTACCAAAGGGGAAGTGGTATACATTTCGCAAGTAAGTGAATTTGCAGCAAATATGAAACAAATTAAAACTATTTGATAATATAAGTACTTACAAATTTGTTACTTATCTTAATATCATATATACCAACATTTTTGACTGTATATTTCTGCATTTTGATAAACAATAAAATTCAATAAGGTTGTCGAGTTCCTTGTCCATAATACTTATCGATGTTCTTTCCTACCCATATCTGTTAACAAACAAAGTCGCCAACAACAGACGATTATGAAATGTTTATTAATTAACAGGTTTCCAAGTGAACCTAGATTAAAATTATGGCTTAAAAGCATAAATATTGTGAATTGGCGTCCGAAACAAAATGATCATATTTGTTCTGAACATTTCACAGACGACTGTTTTATTAGACGTGAGAACTGCACCACTTTGAAAAAGTGCAGTATACCGATAATATTTTCTGGTAGTACCAGTATCAGTAAGTATAAAAGTATTAGATTATTATTTCGAATGTTTTTTTTTATTTCTTCTTTCCTCATTTTTCACCAAACTCAAGGGCCATAGCCAAGTGTCGAAAGGTCGCCTGATGATGTCGAGCCAAGTTGTATGTGTTTTAGTGGGCTGCGGCTAGAGGAGATTCCTCTCCCTGTACCGCTGTAGTCGAGGTGGAGTCGTAAGGGAAGAGGAGTGTTGGTATGGCGATTGGCAATACGCCACTCGACTATCTTTCGCGACTTTGGTGAGGTTGCACCATTTGATGCTTCCAAGTGATAGTTTTCCCTGGCTCCATTCACATATCGGGCTCGGGGAGTCCATAGTTCAGGTGGAGTTAGAGGACGCGAAGGGCAGCGTGGCTTGTGTCTGGTGTACCTTATCTGAGAATGAAAACGGGGGAGAAGTCAGCAACTAAGGAGGGGCTGCCATTGGGCAGCATTATTTACACTTATGGTAAATTATGTGGACCTCAAATCTTGGATTGCGCTTTATAACAGTTGTATTTTGGTTTAAGTTGGTTTACTTGTTTAAATGAATAAACTCTACCACCAACTACGAACTCTGGAGTAACAATAGCCAGTATTGGCTTCTCTACATTTGTGTTACAAAACGCAAAATGAAGTTATCTTGGTGTAATACCAAAGAGTAAATTATTCGACGGTTAGTTACTCTGGTTTAACATAGTATTTGGTCGAATCCATCCTTAATACACGGGTAAATAACCGTATAATAATTTGGACAATGTCATCCGAAGAGCTCGTATCTCTATAAATGTTTCCTTGGTTTAAGATCTTGTAGAATATTTAGAGACGATACCAGGAGACCCGACGGTATGGGTTTGGTTGCTTGAGAGAGAGAGAGAGAGAGAGAGAGATAAAGCTTTAGTGTGGGATACTACTTGCGAACACTTTGACAGCATCCCAACTCAGGGGTACCACGTCTAAAGCAGAGGTGGAATTAGAGGCAACTGAACTAAGTAAATATAATTAGTTCTATCTAATTCCTAAATCCTTATATAATAGCCCAGAATATCTAGAAAATGAGTACATATTTGTGCAATTTACTGTAGAGACTATTGGTCCGTAGGGTGCATGTGCGATGTAGATCCTAAAAAATCTTATCTGCGACTGATCTTCGCTGCTGGTAATGATAAGTTGTTTAGTTTGTTGTTTCCTCGCTTGAAGACTAAATTTAGCCATTCAGAGAGGACACGTAGCCAGCATTCTTGGAACGATACCACGAAAAGTAGGACTGTATGATAATTTCTGTAATTTTTTTAATATAGCTATTTTTGTTTCGAAAATTACGTAAATAACTGATACCAATGTAATTCAAAGTTTATATTTTTTATATTATTTTGCGCGTACCCGGCGCATTGCTGCCGCAGAAGAAGTAATTGTGGAAATATTGTTAAAAATGTGGAACAGTTATATTGTATAATTAGGAATGATAATACAATCATTTAAATATAATGACCTCACAAAGATTACTTAGGTAAGTATAAACTTGTCAGGAGACTGCTCCCTGAAATGTGTATGCATTATTATAATGTATAAATCAGTAAAATTATTGAGTATGATAAAAATAAATAAATAATATATACACACTAACTAACACTAACTAAAATAATATATACACACTAATAACATATACACATAAATATTGTATTGTAAATTATATTTAACAAATATAGCATAATCTTGTTTGCCAAGGCCCTTGTTCTGGTAAGGTTTTTATTTTATTGAATAAGGGTGGCAAACGCTCGTATATATCTATGAAAAAAAAACACAGTCAATCCGACGGTAAGTGGATTCTGTGTACTTCTACACCTATCCTCGATTAAGAATCAAAATGCAGATGCGTTTCCAAAACCGGGGACTTAGATGGAATGCCTCGTTTCTAGTAACAAGGGTTTCCGGTTCTCTACACTCAATATACTCGAAACTCACCAGCATTTAGCTGCTATTTTACGCTGGTATTCTGTGAAAGCGTGGTCCTTCCCCGACCGAGCCGACCCATTCATGCTACACACATAACAAAATAAAGCCATAATGCTGCTTGCGTTGTGACTTTGCTGTGTAAAAACTAGTACCTACGAGCAAGTAAGTTTATATTTAAGAAGAGATTATATTATCGTAGCGTTAACAAAATTTGTACCTCTAAATTTATTGCAGGTGAGCTGCCAACAGTGGGTGGCGGTAATTTAGCGATAGCAAATATGGAGATGCAGGTTTCAAACAAAAGGAATTGTAGTAAATAATTTGCTCGAGCGACATCTGGGCGCTTCCCCTTCGCTGTAACCCTGCGATGCGAATTGCGCGTCCCGAGGAAATGGGAGAATAAAACGGTCACACCCACAGAGCTATTGAGCTTTACCTACGTCGTTCGGCTACCGTGTTCGTAAAATATCTTACTGCACCAAAAAGGAAGTAATTAATTGAAAAAAATTCATTTCATTTTCAAACATAATTGTATGACATAATTCATTTTAGATATCATTGATCCATAACATCTTATAAAAGTCTACTACTGAACATAGGCGTCCCTCATAGATTGCCTCATAGGGGGATTTTGCCATACTTGCCATGCTTGGCAGGCGGCTTGGCAACCTTAATTTTAATTATTTTCAATTATTATCAGGAAGGTGCTACTGCCCATCACCTGTTTCATTTTCTCTTTCTCGCCTCCTACGACACCCACGGGATGATGTGGGGAAGTGGATATTCTTACACCACCACTACGTGGTAATATTCTAGATTTAATGTGAAACTTTTATAATTTTCCTCGTATTAACGTTTTATATTAATATATACAAAATGAACGTTTCATAGTAATGTATGAAAAGATTTATATTACTATGATTTATTTATTATTCAAGACTTCATGCTGCAGGCATGGCACTGAGTTTTTGCACTAAGGGCCGCGGGTTCGAATCCTGCAAGGAAAATATACTTGCATGGCTTTTTTTTAATTGATTTACGTTTGTAAAATGCCTCAATGTTAATCTTAGTGTGGGGGTAACCTTTAAAAAAAAGATAGATAAAAATACAATAAATATTTAAAATATCTGTTCAATGTAATAAACACTAGTACATTTAAATATTATGTAAGGGAGTAAAAGAGAAAATTGGCCTTTACAAAGCACTTTTTAAATGTGAAAAAACGTCAGAGAAAAGAGAGGGAGAAAGGGAGAGAGCGAGAGAGGGTGGAGATTGGCGAGAGGTGGGAGAAAGGGGGAAGGGGGAGTGGAGAGAGCACGAGAGAGAGAGAGAGAGATAGCGAGAATAATATATTTTAAATTAGTTATTTGTCATTATTTGACACATTTGTCATCATCTATTACTGCCCCTATAACCATGCGAACGGGCATGTAACATGCACTCCAAATATTTTAGATTTTTTTGCAATAAAATGTATATATTATTATATTATATTTTTAGCTGTTGCTCACTTAGTATTTAATCATCAAAATGCAATTAACAAGATCAAATGAAAGAATGAATGAACCCGATCCTTAGGTGGTTTTAGACGAAACTAAGTCAACAATACATTCCCTTACCAAGGCTTTATTTACGCAATAAATTGAAAAACTATAAATTCAAACCATTTTTTCATGTCATTGATTGATTTAATGTACTTATTTATTTATTTACTTCAGAAAAAATTATACCGAAAGAGTATAGAAAAAAATGTTAGAAATCTAAAGCGTCTTATTCATGGTTCAACTTGTTGTACGTCCCGCCAAGGTCATGCACGACCTACGATGCAAAACGATAATTAGTAGGCTTGACATTAAGCAATTAATAATAATTATTGACGTACGTCAAGCTTACATACTGTCGTTTTGCATCGTGCGTTGTTCACGACCTTGGCGGGAAGTATAATGAGTTGGACCGTGAATAAGGTGTTTGAAAATAGAGGTTTAGCACGACGGATATAAAATGGTAAAAATTTCACAAGCGCACAACAGTGACAGTAAAGGATTTCCTATAGAAGTAGGAAGAGTGCACAAGAAACCGATCGTGGGGAAGTGAAAGACACTGAAAATTTTATTTTAAGCAGTAAGGAGAGGAGGGATTAAGCTTGAGTATTCCAGCGAAAGAAAATCGGGAGCCACTTGAGGTGTTTGGGAAATTCAAAAACGTGATCATATTTTCGAAGCCCAAATGTAAATCTAATACATAAATTTTAAATCAAATTTGCATGCTGACAATCTGTTAATCTCACAGAAATCGTAATGATAAGACTATAGTAGTCGCGTAGACGCGTGACCTTGTCGCCGTTTGTATGGGTTGACAAACATGATTCATCATTTTGTGATTTAGTTGCGCGCGGAACGTCGTACGTGAATTTTTGTTATTCAAAATTTTTAATGGTATACTGCAGCATAATCAGTTATAAAAAATCTAATAAAGGCATAACATTTACTAATTATCATCGTTTTAATTAATTTAAATCTAGATGAATACTTCACTATGCCATTTACCTTTGCAAACTCATTTATTACTTTTCGTATTGTACAATTACCATTGCTGCTTTTGTTCTATCGTAATACGCGACAAACGCGACGTTGACAAACTCGCCAAGCAATGTAATGTGAAACATTAGATATTATTGTGCATTGCTTATGTTTATAATACGGTAAGATGTGGCGGCATCGGTTTTGGAAGTAATCGAGTGCTGTGGAAATCGAGTGTCGATTTCTGTGGCTAATCTATATACATTCTGATCTGACATGTATTTTGAACAGAATTAAATGTGTAATGGTTTATTATGGGTTATTAAATGTTATGGGGTGTTATAGTTTATCATGGTTAATTAATCCTCACAAAACTCAAGCTACTGTCATTGGTAGTTCTAGATTAATTTAGAAAATTTACTAGTCTTATCTTCCTCTATACTACCTACTATAAACGTAGGGTTCCTCCTCGACTTCTGTATGTTTCGGACTTCGCAGGTTAATGTAGTTAGTAGAAAAATGTTTTCTGCTTTTGGCCTCTCATGTGAAGTCGGCTAGTAGTGGTGGTTTGACTACAGTCGTGCACTTAGAATAGTTAGTAAAGACAAAGGTGTTATATGTATATTTTAGTAATAATTAAATGCTAGCTGATACCCTCTCGCTTCGCTGGGTGCAGGATAATAACGTAGTTATAAAATATCAACATTTTTTTATGGGATTATCATTAAATTCGTTCTTTGTGAGCGTCTGAATTGCGAAATGGGTAGCTATAATACATTTCAAGTCAATCGGGTGTACAGTTTTAGAGATATTGCGATGAGTCAGAAGTCAGTGATATTACGCATAAATACATTTTGCTGTATTCTGTTTTATACAGAAATAAATTTGACAGAAACGAGCATAAAAAAATGAAGCTTAAAGAAAAAATAATGTTGTGCTCATCTCTTCTCTCTGAAATCTTAATCTTTGTTAAATTAATAAAATTCACATTAATATATAAAATTTGAGTTTTTTTTTTACTCAACCAACTCAAACCCAAAAGACTTTTAGATTTTTATCTGGACTAATACAGAAAATACTTCAGCCGTGCTCAAGTAAAAAATTGGAGTCATAAATCTATATGGTATCAAGTTAAGTGTACATTTCAGTTGTTACAAAATAAGTCAAGGCTTAACCACAAAGAAAGCATGAATATAGTACGAAAATTGAGGAGTATGGAAAAAGGTGGTCATTTTTTCACTCACTAGAAGATTTGTAATGGGCTGTCGAGGTAGAGATAGTGATGTAGGAAATAGTAAAATCTATACACTATAAGACAAGAGAACCAAGCTTTTTCATTCATGGCTGCTGAACTATGCTTAAATCTCTTAGAAATAAGAAGAGCTCATGCCCTGCAATTTAACGACAGTATCATCATCATTACAGCCCTTCACAAGTCTACTGCTGATCATAGGCCTCCGCCAAGGGATGCCACATAGCACGGATCTGAGCCACCTACATCCATCGACTTCCTGCATATCTTACAAGGTAGTCACTCCATTTAATGGGGGGTTGCTCTACACTTCGTCTAGCAATAAGAGACTGCGACTACCTATTTTCTCCATTGGTTGTCGGTTCTTCGAGCTATATGGCCGGCTTATTGCCACTTCAGCTTACTAATCCGTTGGACTATATCGGTCACTCTAGTTCTACTGCGGATATCCTCATTCCTAGGTTTATCACGCGGAGAAACCCTGAGCATATCCCTCTACATAGCTCGTTGAACGACCTTGAGCGTCCTTGTACCGCCAGCGGAATTGGAACGTAATGTCTGTAAATATAAATTTTTATAACTACTAACTATCGATACGCCGCGGCTTCGCACGGGTAATTTCTGGATCTGGAAAACAGGATCATTTGCTGGGACCAATTCAGAACATTTTTGGAGACAAATATCACCTACAACGCCCAGGTCAACCTCACGGTCCAGATCTAATTTAAAAAAAAAAAACATATATTACACGAATATTAAAATGAATTTTCAATAAAACTTAAAATATAGATCAAATAATGATGCGATATTGTAGCATCGTTTCGTAGACATCGTAAAAGATAACAGAGGAAAATTAAATCGGAAGATTTTTACGTAGTAGAGCCACGCTGCAGCTATATTATAGTTGTAGCACAAATGGGTTCGCTCCACCGATGCAGCATCACGCTCTCACAGGGTATCAGCGTAAAATAGCAGTGTAACGCTGTTATGTTTCGTATGGTCAGTGTTCATACGGAACATAACAGCATTACGCTGCTATTTTACGCCTGTACACTAATCCAAAATCAAGGCATTCCATCTAAGTTCTCAGGCGTGACAACGCATTTGCATTTTGATTCTTAATTGAAGAGAAATTTGCTTGTCTATGGGCCAGATCATCAACTGTTGTTATGTGCTCGTTTGTCACCCAATGCTATAAAAATAAGGGTTGCAGCACCTTCCTGATAAAAAGTGAGTAATAAAAGAACTTTGGTTCACAATCCGCCAGCCAACCATGGCAGCTATGTCAAATACACCTCATTTGAGAATATCTACGTGGGAGGCCTCCCATGTTCTGTGGTCGACTTGTGAAAGACTGTAATGTATTAAAAATTACATATTACGTCACATCTCAACAACTTTTCCTCTACAAAATTTTGTTATAAGCATTACAGTATAAATTCCCCTTGACCGTCAATTTATAACTTGAGCGCCCTTTGAGAATTTTCTAGGTCTTATCACCCTGCCTTAGGGGTGTATACAAGTTTATGGAACGTTTGGCGTGTCTCTCCTCGGGGACGTGCACGTGAGAACTACGGTCGGGATAGTCAGTTATTCGGTCGTTATCGGGGTCATGATCAGAAAACAAAGAAAAGCAGCTACATAAACATTGAAATATATACAAGTAAAGCAAAAGAGTAGTTCACTTGATGGTACGTGAATTCCATGTCCATCAAAACACTTTTATTCTTGATTAAAAAATTAAAGTGCAGTTGCGTTGTTACTTATTAGGGCTAATTTAAAACAGAAAATAAGGTATCCGGTTCTTGCAATACAAAACAAGGAGCATTATACGGCTTTTTTGAACTGGTTTTCTTTACAATTGTGGTTCTTCTCCGATTGAGATGACTCATTCCTGGTGGTGATATGTGTAACACTCAGCAACGTGGATCTACTACGTATTAATTTGATATAATTTATTCATGTATATTATTTAATTTGCTAGAAATATAAAAGTCATAAAGCTTATGTTACAGCCTATATAAGTCCCACAGTTGGGTACAGGTCTCCTCTCATTTCTGAGAAGGTTTTAGGGTAAGGAAGTATCCCCTGCGATACCCCAATTTCGAAGACATGTGAGTTTAGCGAACATCACATGTCGTCGAAATATTTTTTCTTATTTCTCAGACATGCAGGTTTCCTCACGATGGTTTCCTTCACCGCCGAGCACGTATAAAATGAGCATTAAAATTGTAATTAACACAATTTCATTGGTACTGGCAAGGATTGAACCCGGTTTGCTCGCGTACTGTGAAATTTACAGCGAGCGCTAACTAACTGAGCTACCACGGCTGTAAGAAATGTAAATATATTTATTATAAATTAATGTGTATACAACTCAAGTAGCGTAAGAAAAGAAAAAAAAGGAAAAAATTATTATTAAAAATATAACAAGTGTTTTATTGAATCTATTGGCCATCTTGATTAAAACTGTTAATATAAAACTGTTTCAGGAGCCATAAGAATCCACAAACCAAGGGATATCCCCATCCCCATATCACACCGTAGGTATTGTTTGCAGCGACAGAGGAAAATTGATGTGAGGGATGGGTAGTAACATCTTCTTGATTACAACTTAAAATAACAAAAAAATGAGTTTGCCAACCCGCTGCTGGACATAGCAACTAAGGCAAACATCCACCCAATTAGAATATTTGTTAATGATAAATTGATTTATATAATTATTCTCCAACCGTAGACCCTTTTTATTGGAAACGAGGCATTCGACCTTAGTCCTCAGGGGTGACAACACATCTGTATTTTATTCTTAATCGAGGATAGGTGTTGTCACAGCATCCAATTTGCATCAGGTGGATTGTGTTTGCTTTTGTTAAACTTTTTTTCATAAAAAATATATAACTACAATTTTTAAATGTTATTTTAAAAGTACGATAGCCAAAAGCTTTCAGTGAATTTCCGATAGGTTTTAATTCCATCAATACATCAATGTTACGACTGTTTTGCAACTCGTACCGTCCACTTTCCCTCTAACATTGCCAACTCCGTACTCTCGGCGCTCGAAGGGCAGCCATTAATCTATCTTTATTACCGACCGTTTGATCGCGATGAATTCACACAAAAGTGTTTATGTGGGACCAGGCGATGACTATACGAAATTGGGATTAGAATTCGTGGAATTTGCGGGTTGACTGAGTGCTTTCAGTGATATAGAAGGCAATAAAATGTAACGGGCGCAATGTTAAAAGTAATTTAAGGTTTTCTTTTAATAAGGCTGCAAAGCATTAATTAGAATATCTATCTATATATATATATATATATATATATATATATATATATATATATATATATATATATATATATATATATATATATATATATATATAATTTTATTTGTACCACTATAGGGCCATATTATATACCATTTTAAGGGAACTAAAACATAATATGAATTACCTCTCGCGGTTAAACCACTGAATTGATATTTTATTTATTTAGTGAATGATTTCTTATATTTACGCGCACACTACACATTTAATAAAAATACTTTTACGGATATGTTACTTTTAATTGTACTTATTTTTAACGCATGGTCACGGAGGAATAAGGTGATTGACGTCTCATTGTCAGAGTGAACCCATGGTACCTTCAGCTTTTTAATTTAATTACTTTTGGTTCGATCTACGCAGAATGATATTTGTCTTGAAGTCTTGCAATGGTATGCTTGGGCTTAATTTTAATTTTCTTAATTACAGGATCCCAAGCAGGTGGTAACATCAGGAATCAATGTTATTTCGCGAGGATTTGTGGTTTATCAAATCTGATTTAATGGCGAGGGCCATCTAAGATATGATCTCAATCTACAGACTTCCCGTAGCATTTGCGTTTCAAGTCAGCTACGAGTGTATGTCCTTTTACGCGGGTTTTTATAGATATTTATGTTTACCCTATATATGAGAGATCACATTCACAATCAATCTTGTACACTCCTGCATCTTGCAGAGGGATATTGGATTGTAAAAACTGATTAATCTTCTTCGGAGGCTTATGGAATATTCTAATAAAAGCTCGCTTCAAGGTGTACTCGTAGCCAAGCTTGTCTCCGACATCTCCGACATATGACATTACAGCAGGCAAACGCTCGACTGTGGCCGACTTCACTCTGTCACTTTGACGTAGGCCCGGAATCCAAAGCTCGTTTTCGTATAGAACTTGCTTGACATGCTGAAGCTCGGCAGCCAGGTGTTTGCTGTCACAGGTCCCCAGTGTTATCTGTAACAAAGATTTGCCCATGGTAACTAACTGTGAAGGATGATGGTGAGATTCACCGTTTAAATATCGGTTTGTATGGGTCTTTTTTCTATACATAGTGTGATCTAAAATGTTTTTAGGATTTTTGATGACAAATACATCTAGGAAGGCTTAGGAATTATTTGATATCATAGTAAATTGAGTTTTAGAATTTGTGGAATTAATATGTTCTAAAAGTGCGGTTAATTTGTCTGTTGCTAACAAATACTCTCGAAAGAATATCGATTCCTGCCAAGGACAATATGTGAGGGAATTGAAATTAAAAAGCACCCTAATTTCAATAGCAAAAGAGGCTGTATACTACTAACTACTTGAGATCCTGTATTTATTAAAATTAAAAATAAACCCAAACATACCACTGCAAGGCTACAAGACAAACTAAGTTCATTCTGCGTAGATCGAAGCAAAAGTACTAATTAAAAATCTGAAAGTACTCAAGGTTAACTCTAACACTCGGCTCTCGGGTTAACTAACATCGCGACGTTAATCACCTCAGTCCCCCGTGACTATGGGTGCCGGAAAGTATCCTAAACGTCAGGAAATAAAAATAAGTACACTTAAACGTGATAAATCCCTAAAAGTAGTTTTATTCGATATTTCGTGAATTATTAAGAATATTAAATAAAAATAATGTCCTCCAGATTGAACATCGATCACGGCGGCCAGGCTCAACGCAGAATAGTAGTCTGCGCAGGACGGGATTATAATACGTAAGTTTTGTTGCTCGTTTGCCACCCTTATTATTTAAAAAAATACAAAAAAAGCTGAACGCAAAAGTGCTTTATATTGACCGTTTTTTTGACATTTTGCTGCAATATTCTTTGATCAGCCCCTATACAGTCCACTGCTGGGCGTGACCTCTCCTATTATAGAAAGGATTTGTCGTAATTGACACGTTTGGCAGACCAATTGCCATTAGCAGGACCAGATATCTTGCCTCTTCTTTACTGCTCCTCAATACCGGTGTTGGTATTTCACACTCAACATTTACACGGTTTTGGGTGATAGGACTAATTTCTTGTCGAAGAGTTCGTCTAGGTAAGTTTACCCTTCTCCTGCCTATTTCTGTCGCTAAACTGCAGTGAGTGCGGTATTCCAGTCTGAAGGGTATGGAAAGCCAGAAAGATTGAAGGTTGTGAGACATTACATTTTAGTCCAGAGAGGTAACAACACATCTGTAACTCAAGCTTTGTTCAAAATTATGCATGTACTACTAGAGTAACTTACCTTCAAGTGGTGTTCATTTAGTCACTTAATTTTTTCCCTTTACACTGGAACAGAGTTGTGCATGCAGTGCTGCCTAGCAGCAGAAATAAGTAAGTTGATGCAGGCAGAGTTGACTGGCAGAGTTTGCCACAAGGCATTAATTCCGCCCATTGTAAGACCCAAGGTGATTACAATAAGTAAAATTAAATATATTGTTTTATACAATAATTGTGACAAACGAGCACACAGTCCACCTGATGGTAAGTGGATGCTGTGGCCTATAGATATCTACAGCTATCCTCGACTAAGAGTCAAAGTGGACTAAGATGGAATGCCTTGTTTCCAGTAAAAAGGGTCTCCGGTTCTCTATACTCACCATATGAAACACAGCATGGGGCTGCTATTTTAAACTGATATTCTGTGAGAGCGTGATTTGATCCAAGTCGAGTCGATCTATTGTACTACAACCATAATATAGCAGGAGCTTTGCTCTACCACGGAATTAGTAGAAAGCTGTTTTTTTTTCAATTTTAAAGTAATTTTTTAATTACAATGTTCCATTTACCAATAAAGTATGTTTGAATGTATATAATAAAATTGTTACATTGTATTCTTAAAGCATATCAAGTTCATTCTATACTATAAAAAATATTAAAGTAAGAAACGTATGAAGGATTTGGTTTATTGGACTAATAAAGACGAAGTGCCTGCGATCTCTTATTACTTAAAAGGATTTTAGGTTTTTAGCTCTTTGTAGCAATCTGGCTCCCGAATATAATATCGTCGATTTGAGTCTATTTTTATCCCTTTAGGCTAAGGTTGTATTTTTTCTTTATGAAATCTTCACAGAACAGCAAGTCTACTGATAAACATGCCGCTACATCAAGGCTACATCAAGGAATGCCATAATGCACGTCCGGAACCACCTAAATCTACCGACTTCCTGCATGTCTTACCAGGTCGTCACTCCATAGAATACTTCGCTTACCTGTGTAATATTATAGCTGTTTTAAAACATAATATACCCGCATTCGGAATGTGTCCTATATTGAAGGCATTTTGATAAATAATTCACATGAAGAAACATCTACGCCCGGAAGCATCATTTTTTATGTCATAGAAACAGTTTTTTTCCGTGCGTTACTCGAACCCTATCTATCATGAGCTGAATAGTTTGTTGCTCTTCAACAGATTCATCATCATCATCATTACAGCCCTTCACAAGTCCACATGGCGGTCCTCCAAGGAGTGCTACATAGCAAGGTCATAAGCCACCTGCATCCATCGACTTCCTGCATGTCTTACCAGATCTTCACTCCATCTAGTGAAGAATCACCCTACACTTCGCATACCAGATCGAGACTGTCACTTGAGAAACTTATTTCCACATCGGTTGTCGGTTCTTTGAGCTATATGGCGCCCATTGCCACTTAAGCTTACTAATCCGTTGGGCTATGTCAGCACTCTAGTTCTACTGTGGTTTGCCTTATGGTCGCGCTAATGACCAGAAAATGGTGCGGCGACTGTCCCAATTTTAATTCGGGTCGATGTTACCAAAAAATGGTGGAGCCTTAGGGTCTCGGGTTCGATTCCCAGGTCGGGCCAATATTTTATTCTTCGGTATCGTTTTCTTGTAGACTGTATGCACGGTTCCTTATAACCAAAGAAGATGGCTGATGTAGCACGTGGCAGTCTTGGACGATGCACTCGCTATCACCCTATCTATTATTTTTAGCCAGTGTCCTGTGATAAGATTCAACTTGGCCTGTTAGGGTAAAGAAAACACAGTAAAGAAAATAAACAGCTCAAGACAATTTAAGGAGCACTTATCGGGGTGGGGTTCCTTTTGCTGGCGGTCGCGACGACGACGCTTCTGATGTTGTGACTGCGTTGGAAGATAGGGAGCGGTGGCAGAGCTGGCCTTTTATTCTTCAACCATCTCCACTTTTCATTTAGGCGGGGTGCGTTTTTTGTTTGCCCGAAAATCACGTCATATTCTAGACCCCCCCTTTTTCAGTGTGTGTGGAATGGAATGTGTGGATGGGATGGAGAGGGACACTTGCAGAACAATAACGAACTAAACAAAATGTGAGAGTACCCGCTTTTTCCGCGCAACCACCTTATTTCTAAGTTTATCACGCAGAGAAACCTAGTGCATAATCCTCTCCATAGCTCAAGATTAGTTATGTTTAATTAATTTTATGATATCGTTTAACTTACAAACAATGCATGTTGCCAGTGATGACTTTAATAACAAAAATTTTGCTTTCACTGCTGGCCGTAGGAAGCTAAACGTCACACAGCGTATTATGAGAGGGGCTTTTTTATGTATTTTAATTTTAATTCGTAACTTTTTTTAGAATATGGGTTGACAATCGAGCACACAGTTCACCTGATGTTAAGTGGATGCTGTGGCCCATAGACATCTACATTAATCCTCGATTAGGAAATAATAGGTCAAAATCGACAACAGATGGAAAAGAAATCCAGCGTTGGCATCCTCGTACTGGCAAGCGCAGTGATCCAACTCCAAAATAAGGCATCTAACCGACCGAATCATGAAGTGATGACCTGATAAAATATGCAGGTAGCCATCGAATGCAAGTGACTCAGGATCGTCTGTGTTGTAATCTATTCTTCCGTTCAGTGAACTTGTGGGATAAAGTGATAGTATGTGATATTATTTCATTAATTTAAGAACACCAGCTTTCATCAATTATTAAATGTATCTTTGATTTATAATTAATAAAATAAAATGAAATATATTTTTGCCTTTGTTTCCAAAGGTATATATAGCATATAGGATATAGCGAATGTATTAATTAACATTGATAAACATCATGTTATTCTTATATTATATCACAGTGTCATGATATAATTTAATTTTGACGAAATGGTAGATGTAAAAGGTAAATAAAAGTCATTATTAACGTCTCCCAGTTGGGTTAGCTCTAATTATAATTACATAAACCTATTCTAAAGGTTAATTAAGTTATACTTAAGTTATAACGTAAACAAAGAACGGCGGTTACTACAAAACTACATACTATAGCTACAGGACAGATTACGATCTGCACTGGAGCCTTGTAACTGAGAGTTGTAAATATACAAGTTTTGCGAAGTTATGTGGTTCATGTATCGCCTCAAGGTTAACCCTCTCTCATTCGCTCAATTTCTTATATTGCCGGGCAAGATCCATTTTGTACGCATATTGTATTATATATAATAATGAATTTTGAAATAAATTATTGTTTTTAACGTAGAAAACGTTTCTATCTTTCATTTCGCATTTTCCTTCATCGCCGAGCACATGGTAAATCTGCATTATAGATTGCAATTAAAAATTTCACAGATGCTGACGGGGACTGCATCTATGTTGCTCGCGTACGGTTAATTACGGCGTCTTATTACGGAAATGAAGTCCACTAACACGCAATGGAACAGCGCCGTGAATAAATTTCTCCCGATTCGAAGGTTATTGTTGGCATTTTTTTGTCGAGGTTAAACTTTCGTATGACGAGAACCTCGTGAAAGCCGAAAATTTCTGGAACTGCATGAAGGACCATACCGGTCTCAAATGTAGGCAGTTGTCCTCGATACAGTCCTCATTGTTCATCGATTTTTTTCCGTTTCCACTTAACCCTCGGTCGTCTGGTTTTCTGTGCCGAGGACTTCCATTTAATTTTCATTTACATAGTTTGTTTTATTTTTATATTATAGTAATATATACGAAATTAATTTTATTATATATTCTATATCATTTTATATACACTCATGGACCAATATCCAAAAAAGGTTTAATTTGTTCTGATGTAATTACTGGCCACTAACTAGTAAAAGCAATTAAAAAAAAGGTTTTGGTGTGTTGTTTTTCAAATGTCATCTAGTTTTATGTAATTATTGCAAAAATTCAAATGTTTGCATTGACTGCCTTGTATAACGTGTTAAGTGTTAATTGATACAATTGATACTGTAGATCTGCAGTTACTACTGATTGCTGCTGCTATTAATGCTGAGAATGCCAGATCTAAACGCCACTTAAGCGTATGCTAGGGTTGTTAATTTAATTGAAACAGAGCACTACTAAAAACATGTGGCCCAAACATTACGAGTATCAGAATCTGTGGCGCACCGAGTTTTCAATAGGTAGCGCCAGATCGAACAGTATACGCGACTAGACAGTTAACAAACCGGGTAGTTAACGGAATTAGTGGCCAGAGATGGTTCATCGTTACCAGTGTGCTTAAACCGGACTTTAACTTCTTCTCACGTAAGAACGACGCTCCAAGAAGTTCAAGGGGTTACTGTAAACACAAAAACTGTGAGAAAATACTGGAATCAGCCTGAATAAATTTATACCTGCTTACCAGAGGCTTCATTCTTCCCACATTGTAGTTTGTATTATCATTGCAGTTGTAGCGAAATTTGCCCATTTTATTGCAGATAGCTTTGTTTCTATGCATAGGGGCCGTAAATACCTACGAGAATTTGAAATCAATGCTATGGGGTAGCCAGTGCGCTTGCCTGACTACCGAAATCCCATAAAACATGTATGGGATAAGTCTGGAAGACAAATTCCTGTTCCGCTAACTTGAAATATCTTAAAAACGCATTATAGGAAGAATAGAACCCAATCTCTCAAGATTTTTGTCTCTTTTTCTTCTTTCTCCTTCTTTTCCTTGTGACTAAATGAAGTTTAAATACCTAAGGATTAACACAAAATACTGATTATAGCCCACTTTATGGGGTAAAAGAAAATAAATATTACAAATATGTTTCTTTTATATTTAATTTGCTTCATGTTTGTCGTTTCTTTGTTTTTTCGGCGTTAGCAATTTTAAATTAACTAATAATAAGCAAAATTCAAATTATTAAGCTTGTCATAAATATCCATCACATTTGGTTGTATACACACATATTTTTCGTTCCTCTAAATTTGTTCATGAGTATATTTTAAGATGTCCCAACCAGACAAGTGTAACACAAAAATTTTCTTCATTGATTGTAATTTATTACGGACCATAGTCCTTATTACGTTAGTTAATATTAGTAATAGTTTTACCAAAATTTATTTATTTTAATTCATTTTAGTATCATTAAAGATTAAAGACATTAAAACTAAACAAATGTTCTTAGAAATGAATAATTAATTATAAAGAGACTACTACTGTTATTTAAACAAATCGAGAAGATCGAAAGAAAATATATGAAGCTAGTAAGCGTCTATTAAAATAATCAGATACTACGTAGATAAGATGAAACGAGAGGGACCAAAATTGCTGAATCACTGCAGGAGGACAAGCGTGATGATACGCAATATTTTCGTTACGAGTCAACTTCAGTGCATATACATTTAATGGTATTGTCTTATTAAGATCATAAATATGAATGTTTGTATGTTTGTCGCTCAAAAATGCTAAATGTCCGGTATACATTATTCTAATCTAGGAGATTGGTTTAGAAGAGTATATTATTAGAACGGTAATCAAAAAAGAACGGTACATTTTATATGATTATACGCGCCTTAGCACGATTCCACATAGGATTTAATACTAATCAAAAAGAATGTGTTTTATTTTGCATGAGGCACCGTCGACTCATGCTCACAGCACTCCTAACCTGATAGCCAAAAAATAGACTAGTTTATATAAATATATATACAATATATTTGCACACCACTAAAGTATAATATATAGAACGAATTATACTCAAACACCATTGTACAACCATATTCTTGCAAATAAAGATTATTATTATTATTATTATTTTGGGGTATCTATATAATTTTCTCACCTGGTTGGGTTCTATAAATATATAATTATAAATTAAAATGAAAAGAAATGTACATAAATGTCAATAAAATAAAATAAATACAAAAACTACATAAATAAATAAGATCCAACCAGATGGGAGCCCTCGGCAGGGGAGACCAAACGGCCGAGGGTTAGGGGGAAAGGGAAAGAAACCGGCGGACGATGCGGGCGGTATCGAGGAGCACCGCCTTCCGCATTTGAGCCCGGAGCGGTCCGTCACGGAGTCCCAGTCGCCTCAGATGTCCCGAGAGGCTGACTGGGATTAGCCCATTCGCAGAGACGACTACAGGAATAATTTCGGTCGGCATACCACCCCACATGTCGGTCACCTCGTGAGCCAGGTCCAGATATTTTGTTCGTTTATCTGTTTCGGCTTTCACGAGGTTCTCGTCATACGGAATGGTAATATCGATCAAAAATATCTTTGACTGTGCCCGGTCCATCAGCACAATATCAGGCTTATTCGCAAGAATAGTCCTGTCTGTGATGATGGCCCGGTCCCAGTAGAGCCTGGCGCGGTCATTTTCGAGCACGGCTTCCGGCAAGTACTTGTAATACGGCAATTTTCGGTCCACGAGACCGTATTT
This sequence comes from Parnassius apollo, assembly GCA_907164705.1. Classification (NCBI taxonomy): domain Eukaryota; kingdom Metazoa; phylum Arthropoda; class Insecta; order Lepidoptera; family Papilionidae; genus Parnassius; species Parnassius apollo. Next base: position 890,098 of record CAJQZP010001686.1, read on the forward strand.
CAGAGCGAGCTCCTGGTGTAGAATTCTGGCTTCTAGGTTGTGCCTGTGCAAGTACTCAGAGTTGGAAAGCGCCGAACAACCGGAGATGACATGCCTAAGTGACTCCCCGGGACGGCGACAAGCTCGGCAAACGTCGACAGTGCCATCCTTTAGGATGTATCTCCGATAGTTGTTGGTCTTAATAACCTGATCCTGTATTGCACAGACAAAACCCTCGGTTTCCCCGAGAGGTCACCGAAACGTAGCCAGTTGAGGGAGGCGGCTGTATCTACCTGAGGCTCATGTAGAGCCCTGTGGTACCTCACGTGGAGCCCCTTCTCCTTCCATACGGTCTCCCGGTCGGAAATGCTCTGTACTGCCGGGTCTCGCCATTGCTCGTTGGCTAAGGATAGAGGGGTAAGTCCTTTATCACTAGAAATGACGTCATTATAGAATGGATCATCCGATCTCGCCAGGAAGTAGTGACGGAGGCTGCACACTTCGAGATTATGCATGGTGAGCGTGCTCAGAAAGCCACGCCCACCATGCTTTCGCGGCAAGTACAGCCTCATTACCGACGATCTCGGATGATGCATCCTATGGGACGTCATTGTAGTGCGGACTTTTCTATCCAGGGCGTTAAGCTCAGTCTGACTCCACCGGAGTATGCCAAAGGTATACATGAGGACAGGCATGACCCAACCGTTATATGCATGTGTCTTATTCACACAGGACAAAAGGCTGTTAAGCACTTTGGTCAAGCGTGCATAAAACACGTCGTAAACTGACTGTTTCATACCAGCCTCATCGATACCGATGTTCTGTGACATACCCAGGTATCGGTATGTTTCAGCCTCGGAAAGGGCCCTTAAGTTGACGGGCATAGATAAGTCTATGCCCTCAGAGTTAGCGACCCTTCCCCTTTCAACATGGAGGACCGCACACTTATCCGTCCCCAGCTCCATTCTAATAGAATTGCTAAATTCACAAGTGATGTTTAGCAATTCCATAAGATGGGAGCGACTGGAGGCGAATAATTTGAGATCATCCATATAGAAAAGGTGGGTCACTTTTGTACCTCTGAAATCCCCTCCCCCGGAGCCCTCCAGTAAAGTACTGAGAGGGTTCAAAGAGAGGCAGAACCAGATTGGACTCAGACAGTCGCCCTGGAATATACCCCTTCTTATCCTTATGCGGCTTTCCGCAGCCGTCATCCGCTCGCCTAGATGACAGAGGATCGTACTTCACTGCCCCATACACTGCTCGAGGAAGTCTCGAACTGTACAGTCAATCTTGTACAGCTCGAGGACTCTCTTTAGCCATGTATGGGGAACCGAGTCAAATTCCTTTCTGTAATCTATCCAAGCGGCGGAGAAATTCCGACGGTTGCGTTTCACCACTTTGCCAATGACCACGTCAATGAGGAGTGGTTCCTTGGTACCACGATCGCCGCCCCGACATCCATTTTGAGCGCGCGACATCACCTGATTTGAGTCCAGGTGACGAGCGATTCTCGCGCTCAAAATGATGTTAGTGTCTTGTATATAGTCGGTAGACACGTGATGGGGCGGTATTTGCTCAGGTCTGTGGCACCCTGATCTTTAGGAACCAAATGAGTGATTCCAGTAGTGAAGAGGCTTGGGAGCGACTTCTGGTTGAGAGCCTCTTGAAACTGTCGAGCGAGCACAGCGTGACACACCATGAACCTTTTCAGCCAGTAGTGATGCAGCCCGTCAAGCCCCGGACTTTTCCAGTTCGGGGCCCTACGGACCGCCTCAGCTACGTCATCCGGCGTTATGATGACGGGGTCCATGGGCGTAATACCCGCACACTAACTCGCCACAACTTCCGTCCAAGGGCCCGTTTCACTTACTATTGGTCGCTCCAATGATTTATAGAGCCTCTTCTGATCACTCTGGAAGAGACGATTCTGGTTGAACCGTGTCGACCTCTCGGTATATCGCCGAATCCTCTTTCCCCAAGCAGCTATTCTTTGCTTCAGGTCATCTATACGCTCGGTCAGTTTTTGCATTATATACGGCTTGGACAAACTAACATTTGTCCCAGCAAACGCCATCCTGACGGTGCGCACAATCCTTGGCCTGGTATTGCCTAACCTGAAGCATATCAGTCTGCCGATGAGGGCCCTAGCCTTTGCGATACGTTCTTCAATTCTTATTCTCCAGGCTGGGATAGCACTACTTTGTCCAGTAGCGCGTCCAGCCGTGGAAAGTTTGGCGCCTATAATACGGCAGACTGCCAGTGCGGCGCCAAAAAGAATTGAGTCCGTCTCGCAAAGGTCCCGGGGGCTTCCAAATAGGTAACCAGCATTGGGTTCAGAGCCCTCACGACAGCCCGATTCTGCTTGCTTAGGGCTAAACGGGGAAGTCGCGGTCGATTTTCGAGAGGCGTACTGCGCGTTTCCACAATCGTCTCCTCCAATGTACTCCTCATTTGCTCTAGTTCCAGTTCCTGGGCGACTGTTCCATCATCGTTTGAATCAACCACAACTGGCGTATTCACGGCAGCATCCACATTTGCCGTTTGCTCAGCAAGTTGTGGCGCCGCATCCTCAGCCGCAGCATTTTCACCCGATGAAGGAACAGCTTCACGTCGTAGCCGTTCGAGTTCGGTGACATCAAATGTATTTGAGCGCAAGATATACCGAACTCGGTCTGCCAGGTTTCACTCGGTGACGGTTACAGATGGCTCCAGCTCAGCAAAAAGTCGATGCATCCTTGCCCGATACGCAAAACCTCCAGGTTCTCCCCCTTTCGCCCTAAAATACGCCCGCAATGCGTTGCTGTTCATCTGGGTTGTCCAACGCATGCGGCGTACTCCACCAGTGGCGGGTGCCGATTGCTGGGCCCGCAAAGACCCTGCCGAAACCAAACCAGCTGGTGGGGATGATGGATGCGAGGGGCTGCTGGGTGGTCGTGCAGCACCTCGCGCTCGGCTGGCGGTTCGCGTGCTGTCGCGTCCAGCGCCAGCTCCAGACGCGCTCTGGCGACCCCAGAGGCTCCGTATTCCATCATCCATAGTGGTGGGCGTCACTTAGCGGGAGACGCCCAGACCCGGTGCCGTTTCATGGTGTGTTTCAATATTATTATTATTATTACAAATACATATATATATATATTTTTTTTCTAATAGTTTGCCAGGCAGACGTTGCTTTGCCCTTTTCGATGACCCTTTGTCCTGTCCTATAAAAAAATCCTTAAATTTGCAAAAAAAAAATGGGGGTCACTCATGAGCAAAAAAAAACTATCCTATCTCTCAAACTGCACACGGTGTGCAAATTTAATTAAAAATCGGTTAGCTAGTTTAGGAGTCCATCGCGGACAAACAACGTGACACGTAATTTATATATATTAAGATGTATATTGTTTAAACATTTCTACAGGATCATACCTCCTGGTTCCTTGAGGAAGTTCTAAAAGCTAGCTTTATGTGTAACTTGTTTTTTTTTTTTTTTTTTTTTATAGGATAGGGTGACAAACGAGCACACAGTCCACCTGATGGTAAGTGGTTGCTGTGGCCCATAGACATCTACATCTATCCTCGATTACGAATCAAAATGCAGATGCGTTGTCACCCGTGAGGACTAAGATGGAATGCCTCGTTTCCAGTAAAAAGGGTCTCCGGTTCTCTACACTCACCATACGAAATACAGCAGCATTAAGCTACTATTTCACGCTGGTATTCTGTGAGAGCGTGGTCCTTCCCCGGTCGAGCCGACCCATTCGTGCTACAACTATACTACTAATATAACTGCAGCATGGCTCTACCACGTATAAAACTTGTTATGTAGTTCGATAAATGTGTATTACATTAGATATATAGCATCTTTCTGTTCTATTATATTCACTATTTTTGAACATATTATGAGGGTTTTAACGTGATAGAGCAATTCTGCATTCATATAAGTCGTATAAATGTAGCACGAATGGGTCGGCTCGACCGGGGAGGACCACGCTCTCACAGAATACCAGCGTAAATTAGCAGCTTAATGCTGCTGTGTTTCGTATGGTGAGTGTATAGAATCGGAGACCCCACTTACTGGAAACGAGGCTTACCATCAGGTCGAATTTGTGGTCGTTTGTCACCTCATCCTTTTAAAAAAGGCTTAAAACGCACTTGAATATGTAATCTCTTTAATATGTGCTTTAAAAAGCATATATCTATAAATAGATTAAGGGTGACAAACGAGTCCACAGTCCACCTCTTGGCTTTGGCCCATAGAAACCTACATCAATCATCGACAAAGACACAAAATGCAGATGCATTTTCACCCCTAAAGACTAAGATCGTATACCTCGTTTCTAGTAAAATGAGTGTCTAGTTCTATACCCTAACCACACGAAACATAGCAGCATTGAACTGCTATTTTACGCTGGACGGTCAAAGAATTTACTTCTAAAACAAAATTGTTTTTTCAAACCTAAATATTTTCAAAGTAGTTAGCAAAGTCTCTTCATTTTGCTTGACAGTTATTATAACATAAACTTACGTCTTTGTAGCAAGACTCAATAACTGAGAGTTTACTGTTTGTGTTATGAACATGGTAACATTGTGTTCTAGGATTTTATTAACTAGACACATCACAAACATGGAACTGTAAACATGTCTCCATATTTTTCTACTTTCTAAAGATTTCCTCCGGGACTGAGATAGGAACAAGTTTGTCAGTTTCGGGGAACGTTTCTTGTTATTCTTTCACGAGTAAACAACGGATGTTAGTTCATAAGAACGTATTTTCGCTTGACTAAGGTCTTTTCATATGTCAAAAATAAAAAAATAAAGTGCAAACAAGCTTACAGTACACCTGATGGTAATTTGCTACTGCAGCTTATGGCTATTGAAGAAAAGAAGGCTACTGATGTGTTGTCTGCTCTGAGGACTAAGATGAAATGTAATTATATTGGTTCTCGATAACCGTCTGACTGGGGCCGCCACTTGAAAGAAGAAATAGGTAAGAAGGCTAGGGCAGTGCCTGCCCAGACGTTACTCCTCGGCAGGAAAGGTGTAGAGTAGAGTATAACGTGGCTCTACCACGTTAAAGTTAAGTGTGTTAACATCTCATTTCGTCAAGTAAGTGTCGTCTTAAATCATCTTAGGCGATCGTATTTTTCCCGTATCATCAAAGGTATGACACATCTGATAGTGAAATTGCTTTTCCCCTATTAACGTAACAATTATTAAAAATCCATCATACAATAATGGAAGCAGTAACCCAAATATGGAATTATATACGGGCGAGAAAATATAATTAAAAATAACAAAAAAATTGCAAGTTAAGCATATCACATCAGTGGATTCATTATTTGTTATGTCTGTTTAAGAATTAACAAAAACCGCTTATATTATTGTTTTGAATTTTTTTTATAGAAGAGGGGGCAAACGAGCATGTGGCTCACCTGATGTTAAGTGACTACCGCCGCCCATGATCAACCGCAACACCAGGGGAATTGCAGGTGCGTTGCCGGCCCTTCAGAAAGGAGTAAGCACTTTTCTTGAAGGTCCCCAGGTCGTATCGGTCCGGAAAAATAGCCGGTGGTAAATTATTCCACAGAGAGGTTGTACGCGGAAGAAAACTCCTTTTGAAACGTACAGTGGTGGACCGCCAAGCATCCAGATGGTGTGGATGGTATCGGGACGTTTGCCGTGTAGTGCGTTCACGAAATTTGGCGGCTGGGATTAATCCGAACAATTCCTCAGAGCACTCCCCGTGATAGATGCGATAAAATACGCAAAGAGATGCAACATCTCTTCGCAGCGCAAGTGAATCGAGCCGATCGGAAAGCACTCGGTCGTCGACGATTCGAGCCGCTCAGCGCTGGATGCGGTCAAGTGGAAAGAGCTGGTACTGGGGAGCCCCAGCCCAGAGATAGGAACAGTATTCCATGAGCGGCCGAACCTGCGCCTTGTAAAGTTGCAGGCGGTGTGCCGGCATGAAATACTGTCCCGCTCTGCTGAGCACGCCAAGCTTTTTAGAGGCCAATTTGGCCTTCCCTTCCAAGTGACCACGAAACTGCACGTCACTCGATATGTCGACGCCGAGGATTCCGATACTGGCTGAGGCAACAAGGGGAGTGCCTTGAAACTGAGGAGATACGACAAAGTGGTTCTTTTTAGCGGTTAACGCGCAAACTTGTGTCTTCTGGGGGTTAAACTGGACTAGATTTAGTCGCCCCCAATCCGAGACTCTGTCCAGCAGAGACTCGACTTCAGACACAAGTTTGTCCCGGCACTCAGAGACGTTTTCCCGAGAAATATTGGCTCGGCCGGTGTAAAGAGCATCACCAGTGCTGTCATCTGCATAGCAATGAATGCTACGGGTTTGCAATATATCATTGATATGCAGAAGAAACAGCGTTGACGATAGCACGCAGCCCTGTGGAACACCAGCATTAATAGGCTTGCAATCGGAGCTTGCACCGTCTACAACGACCTTGATGCTCCGATCTGCAAGAAAACTGGTGATCCAATCGCACAATTTCTCGGGAAGCCCATAGTAAGGGAGCTTCGAAAGAAGTGCTTTGTGCCAAACCCGATCGAAGGCCTTCGCAATGTCCAAACTAATGGCCAGTGCCTCCCCCTTGGACTCTACTGCCTCCGCCCATCTGTGAGTTAGGTAGACCAGAAGATCACCAGCTGACCTACCACGGCGAAAACCGTATTGGCGGTCACTAATCAGCTGGTGATCCTCAAGGTACCTCATGAGCTGGCAGTTTACAATGGACTCCATTGTTTTGGAGAACAAGGAGGTGATGGCGATAGGCCGGTAGTTGGACGGGTCTGAGCGGTCGCCTTTTTTAGGGATCGGGTGGACGAAAGCCGTCTTCCATGATTTTGAGACTACGCCTAGGGAGTAGGAGTACCGGAAAAGACGCGTTAAAACCGGTGCCAACTCTGGAGCACACGTCCTCAGCACAATTGGGGGGATTCCGTCAAGCCCACTCGACTTGTGGATGTCCAGGGAGAGGAGTGCTTTGCGAACCGAGCGCTGAGTGAACTGCACTTCCGGCATGGAGCACTCACACCGCGGGATGGTCGGCGGCGTACTCCCCCCGTCATCGAGAGTCGAGTTAGACGCAAAGAAAGAGCCTAGAAGATCGGCTTTCTCCTTTGCGGTGTGGGCCAGTGAGTCGTCCTCCCTGTGCAGAGATGGAAGTAATGGCTGACAGAAATTCCCCTGGACAGCCTTGGCGAGAGACCAGAATGCACGGGTTCCAGAAGGGAGACGAACTAGTCTCTCGCCAATTCTGCCTATGTGCTCTGACTTTGCCTTGGCAATGACTCTTTTGAAGGACCTAGAGGCGGAATTATACTTCTTTTTTAGAGCGCTGGTGTTTACATCCCTGGACGCTGATGCGTCAGCCCAGGCTCGGTAGCACTCCTGCTTATAGCATGATGCTATTTTACAGGAGCGACCAAACCATGGCTGAGATTTGCCTCCACAGAGGAAGGAATTGTAATGATAATTGTAAAATTAAAATAAATTCAGTACTGGCCAGAACACCGTGTTTGATTGACGCACGTCACACATGACATGGCGCAGTCGGTAATTTAAATTTTAAAATAGACCGTGGGCCAAAATAGGTGTAGATTTATTTCAAGTTAAAGACCAAAATTATTTGTTATTAATTGATTATTATAGCAAATTTTTTAATTGGTCGAATTGCAGTCAACTCATTCATTTTCTGTTATTACATCTTTAAAAAATATATTTTGTAGACAGGGTATACCCTATATATTCATGACTGACTGTGGTCCACAATTTACATCGAATGATTTTAAACAGTTTACATCAGAATGGTATTTCACACACATAACTTCATCGCCGCGTTACGGCCAATCAAACGGACAAGTTGAACGGACCGTTCAAACAATAAAGAATATAATTCTGAAGTCTACCGCGGAAAGGCAGGATTATAGGTTGGCTTTATTAGAATATTTAAACACTCCTTTAGATGAAAACTTGCCTTCTCCGGCGGAATTATTACAGAGTAGAAAATTGAGAAGTATATTACCTATGTCTACAAAATTTTTAAAACCTAAAACACAAAAAAATATTTTAAGTAAATTAAAAGAAAAACAACTAAAACAGAAGATGTATTATGATCGCAATGCAAAAAATTTGCAAAAATTAAATGTCGGGCAGAATGTAAAAGTGTTACTAGACGTAAATAAACGAAAGTGGATATCCGGGATTATTACAAGAAAAATAAGAGACCGCTCATATGAAATTGAATTAGTTACTGGTAGTAAAATAGTTAGATTTAGGAAACATATAATAAAAGATTAGCCAAACAGACACGACACTCCTAACTATAACTTCGAATATGATGACGTTAATGCCAGTGTATCTTATAACAACCAAAATATGTACTCAACATATAGAGAAAATACTATTAATAATAATTATGTTACACGATCCGGGAGGTCAGTGAAACCACCGAATAGATATGGACAAACAACATAAACTGGTGCATCATGGTTCATCTTATAAAGGTATGGAAACAACTGGGTGTGTGTAAAAAAAAAAAGAAAGAAGATGTAGGATTATTTCAGTATTTAATTTTTACATTGCTAATTTTGGTGTTTAATGATTTTATTACTTAAGTATAATTACTGTGTACTTATGTCTGATAAGTAAATTCTTTGCGAAGGAAACTATTTGTAAATTTGAGGGAGAAGGATGTAATGATAATTGTAAAATTAAAATAAATTCAGTACTGGCCAGAACACCGTGTTTGATTGACGCACGTCACACATGACAGGAATAAAAAGTTCCATACCCTGAAGTACCACATCAGCGACAGAATCCGCAACAACGTTGGGATCGTCCGGCGAGAAGCAAACCCGCCCCCCAAGGGTAGGATGCAAAGAAAGACCGCATCCCATCCCAATCGGCTGACCTATAGTGCCAAACACGGCGGCAGCCTGCAGAATGCAACCGCGATTTCAGCGTGAGTGGCACCACACTCCGGACAAGACAATGGTCCGAGGAGCCTAAAGGGGCGTCGACGGAAATCTGATATCCGTCCGGGTGAGAGGTCAGCAGAAGGTCCAACAGGGAAGGTGCATGATCCTCCACATCTGGAATCCGCGTAGGCGAAGTAACCAGTTGTGTCAGACCATATGCCAAGGCAAAATCATGAACAGATCTCCCCGCATGATCGGTTAAACGTGAACCGAGCCATTCGGCGTGATGGGCGTTAAAGTCGCCGAGGATCACGATCTCTGCGGAGGGGATCTGCTGTAGCAACGAATCTGCAGCCATTTGGACGTGGTCGAAGAGTCGGTCTGTTTTGGCATTACCGCTATGGGACCTATAGAGGCACCCGTAGACGCGCGGATGGTCGTCGCTGTCTACGCGTAGCCAAAGGATGGACAGGTCCGAACCTTCAAGTCTGCCGAGGCGTCGAGAACAGATGTCCTCTCTGACGTAAACGCAAACTCCAGCCCGAGGCACAAAGGAGTGTTCCAGTTTGTACCCCGGGCAGGAGAGATACGAGACATCAGCCGGAGAGGACACCTGCGTCTCGGTCAGAAAGAGCAGAGCCGGCCTCGCCGTCTCGAGATGGTAGTGGACGGCGTTTAGGTTAGAGTGAAGTCCCCTGATATTGCAGAAATTCACGGACAGCGTGGCAGGGGTCGCCTTGGTCTTGTTGCTCCGTTTGCCCCGAGCAGTTTTAGTCTTGAGCGGAATTTTGCCCCCCCCCCCCCCCCCCCAGAATACGCGGGGCAGCCTGAGCACCCACGCTCAGAAGTGGAGAAACATGGTCGTGGATGCTCAGCGAGGGATTCTCCAGGGGTGCTGGTACCCTCCTGGGGTAGTCTATCATTTAATTCCGCTACCATGTTGATGGGGGGGGGGATTTGGGCCTCCGGCCACCTACACTCACCAGACGAAACGCGGAAGCAGAACTTCCACTTCACGCCGGTATTCTGTGAGGTCGTGGTACCACCCCGGTTTGAGCCGGCCCATACGTGCGACAGCAAAGCTGCCGCGTGGCTCTACCACTGTTAAATAGTAAATTATTTTGGTGTACTGATATACATTTCCGAAATTATCATCAGGCGTCTGTTTAAGTATTCAAATTTCAGAGTACCGCCTAAACTTCACTAAGTATGAATCTCGAAGCTGGCATTCCAGGTATATAGAACTATATTTTGATTATATTCAGTATTTATCTGCATTAAAGAATCCGTAATGAAGATATCCCTTATATATCTGGACTAACTGACTCTCCTAATACAACACATGATATCGCAGAACGAAAAAGTTGAATATTCTTGAGTGGCCGCCATATGCCTCCAACTAGATGTTTTAATTTTTTTATAGGACGATGGTGGCAAACGAGTACACAGCGCACTTGATGATAAGTGGTTGCTGTGGCCCATAGACATCTACATCTATCACACCAGTTATCACCCGTGAGGACTAAGATGGAATGCCTCGTTTTCAGTAAAAAGGGTCTCCGGTTCTCTACACTCACCATACGAAACACAGCAGCATTGAGCTACTATTTTACGCTGGTATTCCGTGAGAGCGTGGTCCTTCCCCGGTTAAGCCGACCCATTCGTGCTACAACTATACTACTAACATAACTGCAGTGCAGCATGGATCTACCACGTATAAAAGATGTAGCAGCCACTCAAGAATATTCCAATTTGACGTATACAAGCTGTAACATTACCATGTTTTTATAATTAGTATTTTGTTATGACTTAACATGTCTACGAAATATGTATTTTTTTAATTTTTCAGTCAGTCAGAGTAAGTGCTATATACGTCTTTACCATGGTTTAAAAAATAATCAATTTTAAACCGTGGCGGTAGTGCACACCACGTTTGAAGTATAATCGTCAATCTTTTATATTTAAGGTAAGTTTTATTCCCAATAGTAACAAGCGAATGATGATAATGATACGTCAATAGTATAAATAATGTAAGAGATATGCGTCTTACAAATAGGAATATAATGTCGCGTTGCTGTTTGTAGCGTTTCCTTTAAATATGTATTTCCTATAGCGTTTAGCATGAGGAGTGCTCTGAGGAATTGATTGGATTGATTCCATCCACAAAATTTCACCAGCATACATACATCGCGACATAACTAACGTTATCATCCACACCATCTGGATGCTTGGTGGCCCACTACTGTGCCATTTACATAGGAATTTTCTACCTCGCGCGACTTTTTTATGGAATTGTTTATCACCGGTGATTTTACCGGAACAATTCGACTTAGGGATCTTCAAGAAACTAGCTTACACCTTTTTGAAAGTATCTGAAATTGGCCTGGTGTTGCCCAGGTGAGCCGAATGCTCGTTTGTTCCACCTCTTAAAAAATTGTAATTGAAATTATGAGTTTGACCTTTTACTTTACAGAACTAGATTCAAAAATAATAAATACACAGTTTGAAACTGTTAATACAGGTATCCTTTACCGAGTTCAGGTATTAGTCCTACGCAAACCTAGTTTATACAATTTATAGTTACTAATTTTTACAATTACTTCTTATTTGTATGAGAAATAAAATAAATTATTAGTGTCACTCTATTTTGTCTTGTTGGTGTCTTAAGAGCCTGAAGAGGAGGGGATATATAGAAGGCGATATAACCATCTCTTTTCCGCCAGGCGTAAAATTACCCAGACCAACGCCGAGTAGCAGTCAAAGGTGCAAAACGTCAAGTACAGCGTACAGCGTCAGTATACGTGGTAGAACCACGCAGTAGCTATCGAGGTAGGACCATGCTTGCACAGAATACCAGCGTAAAATATCAATTCAATGCTGCTGTATTTCGTATGAAGAGTGTAAAAAACCGGAGACCCTTTTTACTGAATATGAGGCATTCCGTCTTAGTCCTCATAGGTAACAACGCATCTAAATTTAAATCTATAATCGAGGATAGTTGTAAATGCCTATGGGCCAAAGCATCCTCTTACCATCAGGTGGGTTGTGTGCTCGCTTATCCCCATTATTTCATTAAAAAGTAACGGTTTATGGCCGTAGAAGGAAAAGGGAGGTCTGCCGCCGAACGAGGTGTTCTACCCGGGGAGTGGCCAACGCTCCAAGTGGTAATTCGGAGCTGTTCTGTATATACTGTTTTTACTTCGGAATTTTGATATCGCGATTTAGGCTTCGATGTGTTTCGCTTGTGGCACCACAACAGCACCGCCGCATCAATCCGTCCGCCACGCGTGACGATTATGGCCAATACTCCGTACAATAGAAGCGGCTTATATCCAGCAGTTGACCTAAATGGGCTAATAAAAAATAAGAAGATGTTATAGATAATATTGTAAAAAGTTGTTGAAGCCTTAATTCAATCTGAATTTTTATTATAAACATAGAAAAGATAAATATGATAAAAATAAGGAATAAACATTGTATACATTTATGATTGTACTGTAATTTAATGTTAAAGGATGTAATACTAAATCAATAAATAAAATATGATAAATATATAAGTTATTTTTTATTAACAGTTACTTATTTGTTTTTCGTTGCAATCAATATTTAAAAATCTTTATTAGCCATATCAGAGCATCATGGCTGAATGCGTCAAGTTTTGGGACATAATAGAAATCAATAGTTCGGCCGCTCAGATTTGAGGACGCCCTTCTCTGAGCTCTTTATTTTGGGAATGATAAGGGAATACGTTCGGATAACGTTAGTGAAAATATTAAAAGGAATATGAGAATAAAATAAAACATTTTAAATATTTAGTATATTATACATTTTGAATATGTAGTATATTATACGTGATAGAGCCACGGTACTATATTATTTTTATAGCCATATGGGTCGATTCGACCGGGGTCGATCGGGGCGGGGGCACGATCTTACAGAATACCAGCGGAAAATGGCAGCTTAATGCTACTGTGTTTCGTATGGTGAGTGTAAAGAACCGGAGACCCTTTTTTACTGAAAACGAGGCATTCTATCTCCTCACGGGTGACAACAAATTTGCATTTTGATTCTTAATTGATGATAAATGTAGATATCTATGTGCCACAGAATTCAATTACCATCAGGTGGACTGTGTGCTCGCCCCCTAATTCTATTAAAAAACTTTTGATTTTTATATAGACTAATAACACAAATACGTCATGCCGTCATTAAGTAAAAAAAAAATTGGTTGACCCTGCAGGCCAACCCTGGTACTTCCCGCTAATTTCAAATGCAAAGCGCTCCAAAACTCTCCAAATTACGACGTTAAATATTAAATGTCGGAGTAATTATAAAAATCAAATTTTTCAAAATGTTTCGTTAACGATATCTCACAAACTAATCAAGCGATTCTTGCCAGTCCGGCTTATCTGTATTTAGGTTATTAATTGGGGATAAATGTAGATGTCTATGGGCCATCCACTTACCATCAGGTGGACTGTGTGCTTGTTTATCACCCATATTATCCAAAAAAGAAATGTTTTTTTACGAAAGTAAAATACTTAAAAATTATTAGTAAGCTGCGGTTGACAATCTGCCTGCCGAGCAAATTTGATAGACTGTGATGGATGAATAGATAGGTAAATCATTTATATATAGTCACCAACAGTACAGATTATCGCGAGTTTTCTGCCAAACAAAGTTTTGACCAGAAACGTTTATAAGTCTTAGCTCTAAACCAAGATATTAACAGACTTCCAGAATCTACTTTTTTTTAGCGATACTGTGTTCCGAGTTATATAGTCTGCTTTTTATGACTTTGAGCTTATTCATCTAATTTAATTGCGGAAAATATATCCTCGTTGCGAAATCTCCCTAAATGAAATGTTTTGGTCATAACAATCAAAGTTTTTTTAAGCTATTTTATATTAGTTATTTCTTGTTGTTGTCAATTTTAAACAATTAAAAACTCTAACAACAAACTTATAAGTTGTTGAAGATGATTGTCCGTCATCATCGTTATCATCATGAGCCCTTCACAAGTCCATTGCTGAACATAGGTCTCCCCTCAGAAATGCCACAAAGCACGATCCTGAGCCACTATGTATCGACTTTCTGCATGTCTTTCCAGGTCATCACTCCATCTAGTGGGGGCTGCCTCATACTTCGCTTACCGTTACGAGGCTGCCACTCAAAAACCTTTCTTCCCCAAAGATTGTCGGTTCTTCAAGCTATATAACCAGCCCATTTCCACCTCAGCTTACTAATCCATTGTTGGTGCATATCAAAAACAAAACTTTAGGTAGAAAATAGAATAATGTAGAAAATGAAAAAATAATAATAATGGAAAACAGCAACCACCGACTGGATTTTTATATTTATTTAATTTTCGTTAGTAAAATTATTGCTAATAGAGAGTACCGTATGAAAATTATCGTCGATCCGTCGAGATTTTGGAGTCTTAACATTCAGATTCTGTCAGGCATTCGGAAGCTACCGTTCCATTTGGCTTGAATACAACCCACATTGCGTTTGCTTAAATGCGGTTGCCACTGAAATACACGTCTGCTCGAATGGTTACATGTCCTGTGGTTTTACGACATATGTGGATAGCAATAGTACAGGAAAATGCAAAATTATAAAATAAAAAGTAGTATGTTTTATTTGTAACTTTGTAACTTATTGTAAAGTGTAGTTCAGGGCCTAAGCGCTCGCTGTAAATTTCAGAGTACACGAACAAACCGGGTTCAATCCCCCACCAAAATCAACGATACGATAATAACGATATACATATCCCTATCATACAATGTAGAATTTTGGGGGAGAATCAATATTGTGTGAATACCTGATATGTATAAGAGGAGGTATACGTTTTATCATGTTTGAAGAAAATATGGTATATATAATGGTATATAATGGGTAGCCTATAAGCTCTCGTTTTAATATTTAAATTCCGCCGGCATACCTAACTAAAAAACACATTTTTACCAAATAAAACTGTAAATAAGAATTATGTTTACTGATTTACTTTGAGTAAAAACGTTGTGAGGAAACTTGCATTTCTGAGAAAAAATCTAGGACACGTGAACCTGAGTGCGTAAGTCTGAAAACTCTTTATTGCGTCTCCTGTTTCCTGATCCAAATCCTAAAAACTAAAAATAGGCATTAATCCAGCCATAGGACATAGGTCTTTTTTACAGGATAGGGTGACAAACGAGCACACAGTCCACCTAATGGTAAGTGGTTGCTGTGGCCCATAGACCTCTACATCTATCCTCGATTACAAATCACAATGGAGTTGCGTTTTCACGCGTGAGGACTAAGATGGAATCTCGTTTCCAGTAAAAAGGGTTCTCCACACTCACCATACGAAATATAGCAGCATTAAGCTGCTATTTTACGCTGGTATTCCGTGAGAGCGTTGTCATTTCCCGAACGAGCCGACCCATTCGTGCTACAACTATAATTCTAATATAACTGCAGCATGGCTCGACCACGTACAAAAGTATGTACACTGTTAGTTTTAATAATAAAATGGTAAATGAAAAAAAGTCAAGATATTGTCAAAATGTGTTTAATATTTTAAGGTATCCTTGCATTCCATTTTATCTATTCCTGTATTTGTAGATACATAATATGTGGGCTATACTTACAAAGTTACCTCAAGTGTTTGGCAGTATCTGTGTACGTTTCCTTATACAGCAAACTATTCGAAACTAAGCACTGTTCTAGTTAAAACTTTAATTTATTTAATACAACGGATTAATGCAGGTGCAAACATGATACATTATACATGGCACAAACGTTGTGAGATTTGGAAATTATAAAAATTATTAAGCTTTCGTGGCTTAAGCCGGTGGCTATATTTTACTACTATGCTTTGGAAATCACGTAAGGCCGTTGGATCAAATTCCACAACTGAGCATAGGGCTGCCCAAGATTGCTTCATAGCGGGATACTTGCCAAAGCTGCCATGTTTGGCAGACAGATTGGCAACACATTTATAACAAATATTGCAACATATATTAGCTTTAAAGTTGTATATTTTTTTGTTTTATTACGTATTTGGGACGGTAAAATTTTACTTAAATTTTATTAGAAATTGTAATCCATACAAAGACTTGTTCCGTACGATATTCGCCGCAACTTAATGCCAAGATGCTGTACTATGGAAAACGGTCACATAGTAGCGTTTTAAGAAAAGCAATTATCCCATATCATCCCGTGGGTCATAAGTTACTACAGGACGATATGAGATAACAGAAGACGAGTATAAAAACAAAGAACGAAGAAAGAGAATATTAAAAACTGTGGCTGCCAACCCGGTTGCCAATCGTGGAAGCTATGGCAAATTTCCCCCCTATGGTGGATTTTTAATAGGTGAACGAATGAATTAACTTGTGTATAAATGAAACAAGAACTTTTGTTATCTTTCATCATATGTAAATTTTGCTGCAGAAACATTACTTAATAGATGGGTTGCGAACAAAAAAACGGTAACGTAATTAAAATGTCAAAATTCATTGTTACTGATATTGATCATAATGTTGTTAGCCTTACAATGACGGTGTAAGACGATCCATAATTCTATTACATCTCACGGATTTTATATAACGCCACTATATATACCATAGTATTTCGCCCAGTTGGTATCGTTAGAGTCGAATTTGAGACTTTAGTTTTACTTATTATAAGCCAGTGCCTGGTGGTAAGTGATGATGAAGCCCTAGATGTTAAATCGTACTGTTATAGTGTAACGAAAACCTATTCACTCTTTCTCTGAAGACGCCCAGATTGTATTCGGACGGAAAGACTGACGTCGGCAAATTATTCCGCTCCTTTGATTTACGCATTACAAAAGACAAAGCAAGTTCTAATGCGTTGAATATCGGCAACAAAGGGATAAAGACTTAAAAGGGTATGACAAAGACATGATATCCGATAGATGGCATTTATCTTGTTTATGCCATACGTCAAATATCTAGACCAGCGACGATCAGCAGCGTTGAAGGTGCCTCACATCTGGTACTACGATTCTTAATTGACATACCAAACTTGAATATTGACGCAAATTATCTTAGCAACGGGAGAGACCCATATCTAACTGTGTACTTTTGGCTTTTTATCTTGTTTATGCCATACTTCAAATATCTAGACCAGCGACGGTCAAAAGCATGGAAGGTGCCTCACATCTGGTACTGCGATTCTTAATTGACATACAAAACTTGAATATTAGCGCAAATTATCTTAGCAACGGGAGAGACCCATATCTGACTGTGTACTTTTGGCTTTTATCTTGTTTATGCCATACGTCAAATATCTAGACCAGCGACGGTCGGAAGCGTGGAAGGTGCCTAACATCTGGTACTGCGATTCTTAATTGACATACAAAACTTGAATATTAACGCAAATTATCTTAGCAACGGGAGAGACCCATATCTGACTGTGTACTTTTACAGGCGGGTGAAAAAAGTCGTACTTTGTACAAACCAAAGCAAAACGTCTTATATCTGTATATTTTTATATTTAATATCATGTCTGACGTTTCCAATAATCATACAGTAGATTCACCCTATACTTGCGCGTGGACAGTTCACCCTTGATACAAACCGGATTGAAGGTCGTTGAACTGTGGGGTACAACTGTGTGCGATTAATCGGAGGGGTGGCTATAAAAGGGATGATAGATATTGTTAGTGTTTTTTTGCACTTGTCACATATCTAAATTTGAAAAAGACCAGCTGATAAACAGAGGGATTGAGCACAATCATAAATACAGCAGTATTTATCAGCTGTTTTTTGTATATTTTTTGTGAATATACAATTGCATATAAATGGAATATAAATAAATAAAAATGTATATATTACAATACATTAAAAGATGTTTACAATTGCTTATTGTGTCCTATATCTAACATTAATTGGCATACCAGTATTTAAATGGAAAGAAATTGTCCGATTAATTGCATTGTCAAATTACTACTAATTCAGAGGTCAAACATCAAATCATAATTGTATAATTTTAGTAAATGTCCAAAGAAATCAAAAGAAAGAACAATTATGTAAATAAAACACAAAATAAAAATTCAATTTTTTTCAGGAATAAATTCTTGCATTTTGTAAATATGATATCTATTGATTGTATATTAGTCGCGGTAGCTCAGAAGCGTTGCCAAATTTTAGTTAAAACCCGCGGTTGATCCTCGTCAACCCCAATTAACAAAAATTTGAAATATAAAGCCTTGATTTAACAAATTCTAGTTCGTCAAGGAAGACATTCTGAAGAACTCTGTACCTATGTGTGAGAATAAAATTATCCGCGAGCATATGTAGTCCACCGTCATACACTAGAGAAGTGCAGTAGATAAACTGTTCAATAAAGGTCTCAGAAATAACAGGAGATCTATTATCAGGTGAGGGACGTATATAGGTTGTAACTAACTTTTTTCCAACCTACTTAAAAAATGCACTTCCCCTATACGACTGTGTTCTGTATATTACGCAATATTTTCATTGTGAACAGATTTTAACCGATTCTTATCCTTTGTTTATTAAATAGGCTATTGTACTTCAAGAGTGATCATATATAAATTCGGAAAAATATTTTAACAATAAAGAACTAAGTTTTTAATCTAATTATTTAGGCGACATTATAGTTTGTTGTCTCAAACTAGTGATATAACACTAAAACAGTTCACTCTTTTTCTTCTTTTTTTATAAACCGTTAACCCCGTAATATGATTTTATCTTGTATCGTGGAGGCAGCTTACAAAAATAAATTGCATAAGGACAAATATCTAGATCTGGTATAAGTATTTGATAGTTTTAAACTATCAAATACTTGTTTCGACATCTAAACGACTTAAAACACTAAAAGAAAATAATTTTTTCATATAAAAACTTTTGAATTCAGGGTTTTTTTGTGTGGAAAACGAGCACACAAGCCACCTGATGGTAAGTGAATGCTGTGGTCCATAGACATCCACATTTATCCTCAATTAAGAATAAAAATGCGTTGTCACCCCTGAGGACTAAGATGGAATGCCTCTATTCCAGTAAAAAAGGTCTCCGGTCCTCTACACTTACCACAGGAAACACATGCATTACGCTACTATTTTACGCTGGTATTCTGTGAGAGCGTGGTCCTGCCCCAGTTGAGCCGAGCCATTCGTACTACAACTATAATATAGCAGCAGCGTGGCTCTACCACGTAAAACACTCGCTTGGTTTGTTTTCCTTCGTTCTATCTTACGACACATACGGAAAGTTATGAGGTTCCGTATTTTTATACTACAGAAAAATTTCACAATAAACATAATATTCAACATAATGTTCAAATTCAGTCCCTTTTGGGCATAGTAAACATATTTATCATAAAGTCGTTTACGTAAAATATGACGTTTCAATTCGAGACTATAATGTAATACCAAAAAGAAAATCCCGGGAGAAATATATGGAGTCGATAGCGATCGCGATTGTGACTGGACGCCCGCAATTAGACCCCGTTTTTACGAGCCCCCGTCACGAAGGGGTTGCCGACGGGTTGTTGTAAAATTACCACGATTACTCGGAATTCGGATACATATGTAGTTATTATCATAATTGTTTCTGTATTGTTTGTCGTCGTCGACGTGAGTAAAAAGAGCGTGGTAACGCTTATCATTGTATAGATAAAATTAAAAAATATTTTCATTATATTTTATTACATTTATTAAAGTCGTTGAAATGTATATTTAATTTTTAATTATTACGTTGATAGTAATATGGTGTTGCCTTAAGAGTAGCAAGAGTTTTATGATCAAACATCTCTAATTTACACAAAAACAGTGTGTAGACTCCGCTATTTGATTCGACGGAGAAAGGAACATGCTCTCATATAATACCAGTTAGCAGTATAATGTTATATATCATAGCTTGAGTGATGAAAATCTTTTTCACTGGTAACAGAGTAGTCCATCTTTATTCTTAGAAGTGCCGCATCTTGATTACCAAACAAACAAGGATAAATTAAGGTGCCTAAGAGCGAAAACATTTAAAAAATTACGTAAATTATCGAATATTATTTTGTTAAATAACTCAAAATAACTCTATATTTATCGTAGTTAATATAATATATAAAATGGTTTAAAACATTATCAGAAGAACAAAGCGAGCTCACCAACAATAATTTTAGCGATGCATTTCGAACGTAGCCCACAAAGGACTCGAACAAGTCACGAGCGAGCGATATCGGTCCAACTTGCCAGAGTTGCTGTCTAAATTGTCTTTGCTCTTCAATGTGTTCATTGTGTTGAAACAGAGGAATATTCTGTGTCGAGAGACGTGTGAAGAGGATATAGATATTGAAATAAAAACGTTTAGAAAACGATAAGTTCAGCATACGTGATGTCTTCTGCGCTTAATTTTATAATAGACAACTTTTATAGATTAGTGTTTTATGAAAACTTTATGATATTGCTTACATACATACATCTTGTTATCATACATCTTGTGGGTGTCGTAAGAAGAAACAAAGTGAAACAAGAGATGAGCAGCGGCACTTTTCCGATAAAACCTCAAAATAATAAAAATGCGGTTGCCAACCTACCTGCCGTCTATGGCAAATAAATTTCGGTTAATATATTGGGGAAGTCTATTCAGCAGTGGAGTCGTGATGGTAATTAATGAATGAATTATTATCAAATACATTAACAGGTGCGCTATCCACGACATAGGCACGATAGTTAAACAATTGAAATGATTATATATGAATCATGGACAGAGAAAGGGTTATAAAAGAATATCTGGTTACGTTGAATTGTGTGTTAAAATTAAAATCTTCAAAGTTAGTTTGTTACGGCCTATATACGTTGCATAATTGGGCCCAAATCTCTTCTAATTTCCGGTTAAAGAAATAAATATATTCACTTTGGCCTCTCAGTATATATTTGTACAAATTTAATGATTGTACACACTTTATTTTTTTTAAATACCTTCTTTAGTACTACAAAGAAGCACAAGCTATATACACATTTACTAGACTCCATGTTAACAAAAGCCTCAGAAAATATGCAAAACCAGTGAATAACAAAAAGTTTATTATTTTTATTATGCAAAAATATTTTAATAAGGTTCATTGTACTACTAAACAATACAGCCTTACTCTGCATTACCATACCTTACATTTATGATCTATGCCTGTTTGTCCTCAAAAATAATAATATTTTCAAGAAGTTTTAAGATGCATATAACATAAATATGCGTTAAAAAACAGTTACAGCCTAGATACGTCCCAATGCTGGGCACAGGCCTCCCCTCATTTCTGAGAGGGTTTTATCACAAGGAAGTGTCCGCCACGCTGCCCCAACGCTTGTTGACGAACTTCACATGTCTTCGAAATATTTTTTTAAACACACGTAACAAAAATAAATTATATCTACCACAGTCTACAATTGCTATATATTGCTATATATATATATACTACGTAGGGGCTTGTGCCCTACTATATGGCAATAAAAATTTAAAACAAATTACCACAAGAAATAATAAAAAAAAAACAGCAGAATTAACCAAATTCCACTCAAGCCTGAGTAAATATTTATCTAGTTTCTAAGTATGTCTCATATTTTATGTATAAGGAATGTCTTTGTCAAATTTGCTTTTAAAAATGCTTGAAAAGGTCTAATTTGTAAGCACATTTTTAATTTGAGACCAATTATGTAAACTTGGATAGCAAATAAATAATTAGATTTAATGTGGTGTGATTGATTATAACCGCTATAATATATTTCGGAAATTAATTTCTGAAAAGTTGTCTCGCTGGGTTTCTAGCCGGTTCTTCCTAGGATAGAGCTTTTTACCGAACCAACAGTAAAGTCGTAAACGACTTTCAATAAGTATACTTATAATCTATATTGAATGCAAACTACTTGGTGACGCGAAAACGCTATGAAATATATCTCTGATATCCTAATCATAAGTTTCATACGTGGTAGAGCCACGCTGCAGCTATATTATGGTTGTAGCACGAGTGGGTCGACTCGACCGGGGAAGGACCACGCTCTCACAGAATACCAGCGTAAAGTAGCAGCTTAATACTGCTGTGTTTAGTATGGCGACTGTAGAGATCCGGAGACTCCTTTTTTACTGGTTATGAGACATTCCGTTTTAGTCCTCAGTGGTGACAATGCATCTGCGTATTGATTCTTAATCGAAGATAAATCTAGATGTCTTTGGGCCACAGCATCCACTTACCATCAGGTGAACTGTGTGCTTGTTTGTCACCTCTATTCTATAAAAAAATGTATTTATTTCTATATACTCTTATTCTATTAATTTCCTTAATTTTCTATCTTCACCTTAAGAAGAACGGAAGCAGGTAGGCACATATCTTAATGAAAATAACTCGGCACGTCCGCCTTTGAAAACACATCCTAAAAATGAAGCAAACTACCGCGACGCGTATGGCTGCTTCTCTCGCTAAAATAAATAATAAAAATAATAATCTTGCTTTAAAATTAACGGAAATACGCGTATTATTATTAGTCCTAAGTAGTATTAAAAGTCTGTCTCCATCGAGCAATGGGAAAGCTGTATAAAATTCTGCTGGCCTATGGCGGTACGTGGTTCTTCCTTGTAAACGGGAAGCATCTTAATTCTTAATCCAGAATTTCGTTCCCTAACGCACTTTACGCGCCAAACTCTATTCTATTTTGTGTAATTCAAGGCGATCCCTTAACTCTGAAGCTCCAAAACCTTGTTGTATTCTGATTAAAATAATTTTTTTATTTCTATATTTTTATTAAAAACTATGTTATTTAAATAAATAAATAAAAGTCCTATATTTAATTTTTTATCTGAAAAGCTTTATTTTAGTATTTTAACAATAAATAGTAAGTAAGATTATTGAAGAGAAGGCTCTTTGTCAGTTACTTCATCGCATACGACCATCTTGGGAATAGTAAGTTAAGCGTCTCAACTGAAATTATAACTCCCCGCTGAGTGTGTGGGAGCTTTATCTTACACTCGCATGCGTAAATATATGTGTATATATTTACAACAGATCAGACTACAGCTTTTTAGAGAATTTGCTTTCAAACTTTGAAGTTTACCACAAGTTTACATATTAAAATCATATGTGAGCTGTGAGTCCTGAACGCATGACTGAAAATGTATAGTCCGCGGTCAACGGGAACTTTGGACTTTCAATTTTAACAGTTTCTTCATCACTTAAAAATATGGAAATAATATTACAGTAAAAATGCGACCTATTTTTGACATACTCATAGTAAAGCTGCAGCATGGCTCTACCACCTATATTTTTTTAGTTTATGAGTAACCAGAGTTTGAACCCCGTTGGCACCAATTAAAATGTTTGTTGCAATTCTAGTGCTGATTTACGACATACTCGATGGTTAAGTAAAACATCGTAAGGAAACTGGCATGTTTAGGCCATAAATATTTCTAAGACATGTGACGTATGCTAACACTCTCTAGAGGAATGCGATGGACTGATTACTCGACAACTCTCTCAGAAATTAGAGAAAGATAGTGCCCAGCTGTGCGACGTATATAGACTGTAACTATGTATATGATTAATTGGCAAGCAGAGACAGATCAACAGAGCGTACTATCACTGGACTTGATATGTGAATATTTAAGTTTATTGTATTTATTTTTTGTATTTATTTAGCTAATTTCATTGAAATGCATATTCAGAGTTCTGCTTTACCCTCAAAATGATCGTGAATCTTAAAATAAGAATAATAATAATAATATAATAATTCTTTATTTACTTTTATACCGATATACTTTTTTCAAATACATCATGAGGATCAATTAAAAAAGATAGACATAGACACCTACATCTATCCTCGATTACGAATCAAAACGCAGATGTGTTGTCACCCGTGAGGACTAAGATGCCTCGTTTCCAGTAAAAAGGGTCTCCGGTTCTGTACACTCACCATACGAAACACAGCAGCATTAAGCTACTATTTTACGCTGGTATTCTGTGAGAGCGTGGTCCTTTCCTGGTCGAGCCTACCCATTCGTGCTACAATTATACTTCTTATATAACTGAAGCATGGCTCTACCACGTATAAAAGTAATTAATAAAAACAAAAAATAGAGTTGGGTAGAGAATACGACCCTGGGGGACACCATCGGAAAAGGAAGTGCGTCACCGATAAAATTGGATATTTTAACCATCTGTGTACGATTAATGAGGTACCTTCTAAAAAATCTAACTTTAAACCTCTGCCACTCATTTCCATTTTTAACTTGGCTAGAAGAATGGAATCAGAACAGAGTGCGTTTCAAATAAAAATAAACAAAGCAGAAATACCAGTCAGTATTCTTACCACACGAGAATCCAGATGGAATTGTAAATGATAGTGTAAATAATCAAAAACTGATGGAATCCATGTTAATTTGTCCCTTGTGCAGTTTAAATCACGATCAGAAAGCCGATCGCTTAAATCTTAAATAAATTGCTCATCATGGTATAATTATATCACAGTAACAGAGGCATCTAAGTTTGAATATAAATACTATAATATATTTAATATGAATTGTTAATAATGTATTATGTTCAAGAATATGTATATTACAATAAATTCACCCAACCTTACTCAAGGTGAAGTATTCCGTGCTTCACAGACTATAAAATGTCCACCGCTGAATATAAGCCTCCCCATAGATTGCGTCATGAGGGGGATATTTGCCATAGCTGCCGCGCTTGGAAGGGGGCTACGTCAGTACTATTTTATTTTCTAAATGTTCTTAGGAAGACGCTACTGCTCCTTACCAGGTTTGGTTTTCCTCTTTGGCTTATTACGAGACCTACGGCACAATATGGGTAGTGAAAATTCTTACACCGATACTACGTGATCAAGGTGTCACATATATTAGAAATAAGAACCTCCGCACAACTCTGTACTCGCTCTATGTGAGCGATATCCCCAAATTACCAGACACTCATTTCGCACTTTATGCGGATGACAGGACAATTTACTCCTCAGATCACAACACACGCAGGGTTTATGTTCCAAGCTGCAGAAAACGCATTAGGCGATTGGTGCAGAAAGTGGGGAATCGAACTCAATCCTAATAAAAGCAAAGCGATCATGTTCAACAAGAAAGCCTGCTAACATACATGACATAGAAAGTGAATACTCTCTCTCTATGACAGCGCTATTCCCTGGGTTAGAGAGGTAAAATACCTGGGGGTAACATTAGAGCATGCGATGAGCTTCTCTCGTCACATAAAAGCAGTCGTAAATAAGGCGAAATTTGTAGCATCGTCTCTTCGCCTTAAGAAACAAACGCAGCAGGCTGTCCTTAAGACACAAGCTGTATCTCTATAAAACATGTGATATTCTTTGCCCATGTCCAGCCTTACCTAATTTGACGACTCCACGTTGTTCAAAACATTCGACGACTCCAAGTTGTAGTGCCGTATCACAGGACCTTTTTATGTAAAGAACGTGGATCTCTACCGTGACCTCAATCTGCCCACTATCCCTTCGTATCTTGAGGAATTATTCTTAAGATACTTTGATTCGATAAAATAGCACCAAAATCCGTTGGTGGTGGAGGTGGGTTCCTACTCCCCTGAGAGGGATGCTGCCCCCACCAGGAGACGTCCCAAGAACGTGCTTCTAGATACCGATGACAAGATCACTTCCAAGAATAGGTTCGCACCTCCTTCACCTCCTCCTTCTTTTTGCCTTTGTATCACATCAAGCTCCCTAGCTTGAGGAGCCTCACTCCAAAAACAGGAGTTGAGGTGCCACAGGAGGCATCCCAACTCCTGTTTTTCAACTCAACGATGAACAATTCTGTCGTCGGCGAAGGGGCGCTTCGCGCTGCCTTGCCGACGACAGAATGCTTGCACTCAATAGCTCGTTGGTCCTCACTCACGACTCTAATTCGAATAGACTGTAAAGGCCGCAGGGACAACAGCACACACTTTCAGAAAAAAAGGACTCCACACATTCGTAATTCTAATTATCGACATTCGTAACTATCTGCAAATCTACCAGCGCCAGTCAACCTTTAACTACCCTATTCAGGCAAGGTGCGCTGAAACATATAAGACCCGTATTTTTAAGTGGCTGCCATCCCTGTCAATGCAACAGACTTGACATAATCAGAACACATATCAAGCTTATTGTAATGTCCTACAGACTGAATTTCAGACTCGACGGCCAGTATTACTGAGACACTCTATAGTGAAAGTGAATTCTTTCATTCAATTAGCCCGATGGGACGGCAATCCAAACTAGCTTTAAGTTGCTAGGCCAGAACCCCTTAACTCAATAATATTTTATCCAATATTTCTAAAAACTTATAATAGCGTATCAAAATAAATATTTACACATATCATATAAACAATTTCCCTTACTTGTGTGTATTTTTATTCCAAATATTAATAAGTGAAGGAAGTAAATATCCCATGAGTGTAATCAAAATCTCGCTTGTATTATAAATTTGAATTTAAAATGTAAATAAGGCAAAGCAATTCCAAGAAAGCAGTTTGAAGAAATGGACATAACGAAGGTACTTTGGGAATACAAAAGATGAGTGCACAACTATACTTAAACGATTGTTTTTTTCCCGAACAAAAACTTCCATTTTGACATTACGATGAATACTAATCCGCTCTCTTATAGCAGATAGAAGATATTAGACAGCCCATTTGCAGGCTTTTGGGGAAAATTAATCGCGTAGAAATACAAAGGACCGTGATTGAACCCGAAAAGCAACGGTAACTTTATAATGCTATTGGACGCCGGAGCCTACTAACTTGGAAGCCATTATACGAACGGTGTTGTTAGCACAATGTTTTGCTGAGCAATTTGTCGGGAGTTGAGCTTGGATGGGTCAAATTCAGCTATCGGTTGGAAAAAAAACTAGACAGGAATTAGAGAGTTGTTATGATTTTATACCCAGTGCGTGTTGTCAGTTATGACATGTTGATATCATACGTAATCCATCACTACAGGTCGTGTGCGAAAGATCAAGGTATTATAGCAAGGTATGGAGATGGCTATGTTCGGAGTTTCACTGCATGATAGAGGCCATAATGAGGATAACCTTAGTAGAACCTGAATAACCAACCAGTGTAACTCAACGGATTAGTAAGCTGAAGTGGTAATGGGCCGGCCAAACAGCTCAAAGAACCGATAACTGTTCTCATGTGGCAGCCTCGAGTCAACAACCTAGTTGTAGGGCGCCTGACCACTAATGTTGACCTGATGATCTTATAAAAGATGCAGGAGTTCGATGGATTCGAAAGGCTTAGAACCGTGCTTTGGGAATTTCTTGGGGTAGAACTATCTCTATGAGCAGTAGAATTGTGATGGGTTGTAATTGTGATGATGACGATGAAGCTAAGATTTTCTTTCCCCATTACCTGCGGGTAATAAAAACAAATTTAATAATATGATCCATCCTGGCCTGCGATTAATATTCTTACATAGTTAATTACATATTATCCTCTAAACTCATGTTTTTATAGAACACGGTGACAAACGAGCACACAGTACAAAAAGGCCCATTAACTTAAACATCTACATCCATCCTAAATTGAGAATCAACGTTGTCACCTCTGAGGACTAAGATGCATTGCCTTGTTTTCAGTAAATAGAGACTTCAGTTCTCTAAACTCAAAGGAGAGCGTGGTTCGTGTTAATATTTCCATCTGTTTTTGTACTTTTAACTGTAAATATTTAAAAAGTTGTAAAATATTTTATAATTAAATTTTACATTCATCAGGAGTGCAATACTCAGAACCATTATATAATTATTAAGAACTTTTACTTCACCACAACATGGGAACAAAAAGTGTCGGTTCTCCGGCTCCGCAATTCAAAGCGGCCAAAGGTTAGGTAAAACACACTTTACAAAGAGAGATAGGCGTAGGTGTAGAGGGATCTCTGACTAATCGACGGCGCTTCGGCGCCAATTGTGTTGACGCCTATGACATCAAAGTATTGATTTTTTATTTGTAAGGTAAACAGATAAACAGTCATCTGTAATGAAAGAAAAATATACCCGTTATTTAATACTACAAGGCTAGTGCGGAGGCAAAGCGGCGCGTTTTTCTTTTGGTATCATATTTGTCATTTAAAGGTTCAACATTCTGTCTCAAATATTTTCTTTGAACTCTCTTTATTGGTTCTTTTAGATATTTGAACAAGATGCGTGCCTTGTTAAATCACATATATCTCAAATTCCGTCTTTGAAAGCGACTGAGTTCATATTCGGACAAGAATAGGAATAATATACTATGATTGTTTGCGAATAAAGTTCCTTAAAACTAATTATCATTACAGCATATCAAAAGTCCACCGCTGAACATACGCATACCTAACAGGGTGCATTATAGGGGGGATATTTTTGCCATAGCTGTTACTTTTTAGTTTTTAGTTCTGACCTGTTCATTTCCCTTTGTATTGCGTACAACATCCACGGAATGGTAGTAGTGGATATCCTCATACCGTTATTACGCGGTTAGTCAAAACTAATACTATTATTAAATTAATCATCTATAGAATAAAATACCAACTATATTTTTTATAGAATAAGGGTGACAAACTAGCACATCCACCTGATGGCAAGTGTATTGTACATGTATCCTTGATTGAGAATCAAAAGGAAGATGCGTTGTCACCCCACACAATCACTACACACACCATGCGAAACACAGCAGCATTAAGTTGCTGTTTTACGCTGGTATTCTGTAAGAGTTTGGTCTTTTCCCGGTTGGACCGATCCATTCTTGCTACAGACATAACAAGCTGCAGCATGGCTCTACCACGTAAATAGGCATATTGCCATAAATATAGGTGTAATGACTATTAATATTATTAATATTTAATTAGCTTTAGCAATATCCTTACTAGTTTTAAGGAAAGCAGTTTGAATATTTGGTAATGAGATTTTCCTGGTTACTACGAAAAAATTATTTTGCACGGGCAAACTTGTTACTGTAAATGCATATCTATGGAAGGTATCTGCTACAGAAACTGCAATCTCTAAATTTAGATGAAATGAAATCTGAATCTCGGTGTTTCTAATCCCGGAAGTATATTGGCGCCAGATAGGGTTACCAAAGATTATTAGAAGAAACATAGTATTTTAAAATAGATGTGTACAATGTGTGCATTTTTAACTGTATGTGCAAAAATGATTTCTTATATTTACGCGAACACTACACATTGATTAAAATTTTTTTACGGATTTTATCGCGTTTAATTTTAATTTTAATTATTTTTATTTTTTAATTCCCGAGGTTTCGAAAATAAAAATAATTAAAATTATAATTAAACGCGATAAAATCCGTAAAAGTAGTTTTAATCAATGTGCATGTGCAAAAAGTTATATTTTAAAAATAAATGATATTTTTATATAAATAGATGTGCAAAAAGTATGTGAGAAATTTTTAAAATATTTTTAATGCTCAAGAAATATTACTTTTGGTATTGCTGGTGGTATTAGTATGTATTTTCGTAGTATGTATTACACTTTATCAAAATAAAGTATTATTTACTCATATAGTACACTTGGCTCTTATTCTGTCAGGAAGTGTTTTTAAACTCCACTAATTTTTATTCTGCTGCTACTGCTAGCGGAGCATTTGCTGTTGTGCGTTCAATTTGAAGAGAAAGGGAGTCAGAATGATAACAGGTTGTGAAGCGTTTCTAATATTCTTTAGGGGTGACAGTGCACCTGTGGCTTTCTTTGAAATTAATGGCAGAATTCACTGGACTACAGTTAGAACTCATCATAGTAAAATAATAAAAAATATGAAGTGGTATAAAAGATTAAATTTTTATGAGAAATAATAGGCAAGATTTTTATAAGCACAGATAATTTACTATGCAACGAAATATTTACTCGAACGAAAAAAATTACTTATCAAAACGTGAGGTCAGACTCAGGTCAGAGGATCCCTTTTTAATTTGGCTCTTGAATGATTACATAATCGACACGCTACGAGTACATATCCCTTGAGGCAATGAAAATAATAAGATGGATGAAAATAAGTACGAACATTTTATAGTGTTTTTTTAACCAAGTTAAAAAAATAGATGATTCTATAATCGACTTGTATGTTTTTAAAGCATATTAAAAAATCCACTCTTATGGGGTTAGGGCTTGTTTTAATAAATACGGTAGATGACGTATGGTTCTTAACTAGTCTTGTAATTAAAACGGTTTTCGAGCAGTGTTTTTATCTCTTGAGAGTCTTGAATTGCCATGAAGCACTAATTGTATTCATTTAGTTATTCACTTAGTAATGGTAACGGAAATTCTATCCAAAAATTACCCTAGTTTTTGAGCTCTTCATGTCGGTAATATATTAAAAAAAAGTCAAACAATAGAAAGCAATATTATTTATTCGGAGCGTTATAGATTTGAGTAAAAAACAGATGTTATCACAAATCTTCTACCTTGATAGTTGGATGGAGTTTAATTCAAATTGACCACTATATTAAATGATAACTTCATACTTTAACCTCTATTATTTATGGTATTGGTATTAGGTCGTGAAAAGAAAGAGGAAAGGCTAATGCTTCGTGTGGCAGTTCGTAGCTATTCTATATATACGTATTCCCCCAGTACTTCGGAACTTTGATAGCGCGCTTTAGGTTTCAGTGCACTTCACTTGTAGCGCAACGATAACACTGCCACAGATAGTTGATATGAATATTTTATGACAAAAATACATTATGTAAATATCAAACAGTGGATGCTAATTATTACCCAAGTCTAAAATATCGTAATTCCTTCATGAGGTAATGTACACTTTTACAACAAAGTCATATAAGAAACAAATGCTGCATAAAAAGAGTTAAGAATACATACAGAATTGACTGTATTGCCTAAGAATAATGTTCATCGTTGAGACATTATTTCTAAATGTTTTCATTATTAATGTACGACATATTATACTGTAATATTAAATTATTATATCATATTATAAATTAATATAAACAATTCTTCTAAGTTTCTTGCTGTTTTTTTTTTCAGGGCAAAGGGTTTCTCGAATCAGTTGTAAAAGCAAAAAATGATTTTGAAATACAGCTTTAACAGCCGTATGTCTCGCAAAGCAACACATATTACAGTACAACATTGTCACGACTCACGAAGTTCAAGTTTATGTGAAATTAATTGACCACTAACAGCAATTTAGGTCATGTTGTGTATGGTGTTCAGTATCGTTAACGTTCTAAATTGTTGGCCCGTAGTATGTTCTAGAACAAATACAGTCATTATTGTTGTTGTATATTTAATATTGATATAAAATGAGAGAGTAATTTAAAATAAAAACAGTTTTCTTTTCAAAACTGTTAAAAGCTTTTAATGAAGAAATTTTTTATAATCCCCAAGCTTATACTTTGAATATTTTTATTTGATTTAAAAACCTCATTGCTGTCAGTTATACATTTTATTTTCTTGCGCGCCGCAATAAGCTACAATGCTACGAGCTCGAATATATACTACAGTGCTTCAGCGTAGCATAGGAATACATGCTACGTATAAAGGAAATACTATAATTATTTTATTTTATTTAAAATTTCATGCGCAAAGTAAACATATAAGGGGCGGTGTGCAAATTGTATATATATGTATGTACTATATATACATATAAATATTATCTATGTCAGAACAAATATGAAACATATATGAAGATAGGAGCTGTGTTAGTTCCAACTTGCAAAGATTTTTTCACATGCATACGGACTTAAAAACTCGGAATGTCGTTCCAGAATCGGATAGCCGTGAGGGCGAAAGAGCAAGATAAGTAACCAGTACGGTGTAAAAGAGTGAGCAACTTAAGTTTAACGAAGAACGGAGACAACAATTATGAGAATCTCCCAGGCATTGAAATTTGGATTTCAAATACTCGGGAGCTCATGGATAGTTCAGAATAGTGAAAAGTGTGCAGAGTATTTTAACATATCTGTGCTGACGAACAGGCAACCAATTTAGGTGAGTACGAAAAGAAGATACCTGGTCATATTTAAGAAGACCATAAATGTATCTGATGCAGTTGTTAAGCAGACGATCCAATGTATTAAAATAATGTTGAGACAAGTCTGAGCAACACCCGTCGACACAATCAATAATTGTTAGAATAAGTGAATCGATAAATAAATCTTAGTAGTGGTGAGAAGAAAGTTTTCAATCGATATAGAGATCGCGAAGTTCCAGTAGTTTTGAGACTCACCTCCTGTATATGATTATTCCATGATAAGTAACCATCAATATACAAACGAAGGTTATTTACATGGGAGAGAATGGTATGACATTATTATTAAACATAATTAATGCTTTATTACCGCATGAAATTTAGACGGGTTCACGTTTATACCATACACAGTGGAGTACATTCAGAGATTTATTTCAAATTATTATTTGATAACGAGATAGCATTAAAGGTATTTGAGGGTTCCACTTGCACATATAACAGCACATCATAGGTATATAGATGGTAAGAGCACTTGAGATTTAATGTGATGAGATTAAAAAAAATGGGAAACAGAACACATCATAGCAGTTAGGTAGTATAAATTCTATTACGCACGGCCTGGTGACGCCCCGGAAAAAGAAGAAAACAGAATTAAATGCGTTAGAAAAATCAAATACTATGAGAACGGCCAGTTCTGATTATTTCATCCCCTCACGGATATCTTCCGTCAACTTGAGAAGAGAACTAGTTGTAAAATAACTAGGGTCAAAACGCGACTGATAAGGGAAAAGAAAATTCTTTGAGAAAACAAAAGAAGAAATCTGTTTATAAGCAACAGCTCACAAACAGATTTTTTCTTAGTACTTAGAGAAATAGTTCAATATTTATTTGTATATTTATGTAAAAAAATAAAGAGCCATGGTAGCTCAGGGTTTAAGTGCTCGCTGTAAAGTTCATAAAACACGAGCCGGGCTCACAATGATATTTATAAATTTATATAAAAATCCGTACGTTCACTTTTTAGCTTTTTTGTTTTTTCATTTTGAAAGTGTAATAATTTAAATAGATATAGTGACGTCTATGAAAAATATAAAAATTGACAGGGTGTTAGTTCAATTACTTACGTATATGTAATCTGATTTAAACTGGTTGCATTATTGCAAAATTCTCTTAATCCTTACATGATCAAAGATCATTTGTTTGTTTGTCATGGCCAATTCGTAGACTGATCATATCTTAAAGTAGTCTGTGATTTCGTATGATAGTAGTAGTAAATTAACACTATTTGTTGACCATGATGTCGTAATATAGCTTGTCCTCAAATAACTAAACAACATTGTTATTTCATGATATTGTGGCCATATTGTTAAATAGTTTTTCACCAAGGAGCAAAACGTGTACGATTCCCTCGAGGACAAATGAATTTTACGTGCTGACTTATCACGTGTCCGGTGAAGTGGTGAACAATAACTTCATGGGAAAACCTAGATGCTAGAGTGCTTAAAAGGTATTTAATTGTAATTTCCAGTGTAGATTTACCACGTTCTCGAAGGTGGTAAAAACATCGCGAGGAAACCTGCATATTTGGTTCCCCAGTTGCGGTCATTCTGTGCGCAGCGGAAACTTTTTGACCAAAAATTTATTGCGGCCTGTGCCCAATATTGACTATAAGGATGGCTGCTACTTTTGTACTTTTAATGGCTTAATAATGCGTAGAACTTATCATCGACATTATTACAGCCCATCAAAAGTCCACATAGGCCTCCCCCATATGTTGTCAAATAGCCTGGATATTTGCTACGACGAGATGTGGTGGTGGAATCTCTTTCACCGCCACAACAAGGCGAACATTTTTCTACGTCTGTTAATGAGTGTGTTTCTTCCCACTCTTTCACAGTGAATAGAACTTCGTTCGGAATGAGCTTAATTTTAACTTCTAGTTTTAACTTTTTCAATACTTTACAGCACCCGTGGTCACGGGTGGGACTAGGGTGTTTGACGTCCTGATGTTATAATTAACGAAGGATATAAGTCTTGCAGTAGTATTCATGGGTTTAAATTAAATTTTAGTACTTATGGGATCCCAAGCAGAGGTAGCACCCAGACTTGTTCTCTATTCAAATTAGGATGTTTTTTTTTAAATTTCAATAGCCTCGATAATCATCCTTGGTAGGAATCACGGTTCTTTTGTGAGGATGTATGGTTTATCAGATCTGATATAATGGTTGGAATGATACTGAATATGTTGACATACTTCAGACTTCCTGGAGATTTGGTGCTTCAAATCAGCGATATGTTCTTTTACGCGGGTAAAAATCCCTAAGATTTTTCATCCAAAGATGCGTATAAAAACCCACGTAAAAAGTTAAAATTAAATGCGATAAAATTCGTAAATTTAATTTTATTCCATCTGCAGTATTCGCGTAAATATAAGAAATCATTATAGAATTTCTTTTATGAAATTTTGCAGTCTACTCGAACGTAAAAATAAAATCATCATTTATTTTATGGTGCAAATCAATATTATATGGGACCAATAATATTAATCAAATATTACAAATAAACATCATACAGTAACAAACGTCAGTGAAATTCATTATTGTTTTGTTAAAAGTAAATTGTTTTGTTAAACTTTAATTATGAAAGAATGTAAATATAAATAAGTAACACAAATATTTTCCAAATGTACAAATGTAAATAACGAATTGTTTCCAAGACAATTTGATAATTCATAATTACCTTTATTATCAGAAGTCACGCCTGATATAAAAAATAGTAGGTGATTATATAGACACAAAATATTACGAAAAAAATATTTATTCACGTGTTCCTATAAAATATTATATGTATGCCAAATATCAATCATCTACGTTCAATAGTCTTTGAGAGTTAAAAAAAATCTTTGACAAACAGACATAAAGAAAGACACAGACACCGAGGTGACTCTAACAGTGATCGAATTTTGCCAAATTTAAAACGGAACTACAATTATTATTTTTGCTAAATTAAACCCCATGCGAGCGAAGCCGCGGGTAAAAAGCTGGTTTAATATAATTGTGAATAAGAAGTATTTGATATATCTACACCATATTAATGTTTAATAACTACTGCATCGACACCTCTTGTCTCGACAAAAAATGACAGACTAAGGAGAATAGATTTGTAGCCTGTAATTGGGTAGCTCACACCGTATTTAAACATCGATGCGTATAAATAATATGTGTATGTAATATTATGTTTGTATGTTTGTATGTAATATCGAAAAAAATTCCTCCTATCGAGCTCAAGGGATTTTAATATGCATGCTTTAAAGACATAAAAATCGTTCTTTTTTTAATTTTGTCCATCTGTCTGACTGCTTGTCTGGGCTAATATTCGAAATGACATTATATGATGATGATGAAATATGATGATAAAATGTAAAAAAAAAACTTCACAAACCTATATTTTATTTAAAATATATGAAAGTTTTTTTACTGAAATCGAAAAACTGATGAAATATATGGGATTTGATGATTTTGAAGATTTATTTGTTTTATTAAAAACATTAGAAACAAAGTATTTTTGTGTTGCAATTTTACACGAATAGATCCTTACATTTTATCTTTTATTTCTAAAAGTACTGATGCAAAATCGATATTATTTTTAGGAGTAAATAAATAATAAGAACTTTTTGCGTAAAACTCACAAATATTCTTTTTTTTTAATTAGATCGTATTTAATGCGTAGAAACAATTTTTATAAATAAATTAATTAATTATAATCAAAGTGAATTCGTATAAAACAGTGCTTGTAACCTTATTTAGTTAAGTAAGCCAAAGAGTTTTTATTCATCGTTAGTAACAAATTTAATAAAATTTTATTTTTGTATTCTATACTATGACTATTCTATACTATTGTTGTCTATACTAGCTAATACACCAAAATACAGTTTTTACGTATTTATCGAAAAGCAGTGTCATAAATTCAATCGCACTTATTATGACTCCATCGCACCTACTTACATGATTCGACCAAACATAGTCGTGGATTTGAAATTTTTTATGTTTAAGTTCTAAACGGACAAAGTCGCGGGTTAAAGCTAGTATGAATAAATTCTTACTTATTGTAATTAAAATTTCATACCTTTGTAGTGTTTTCAAATTAAATCGGTTTTCCACGTAGATTAAAATTGGATTTTGACTACTATATTTACAATTAATATTAATAACTACCCAGATTTTCAACTAAAGATATAATAAAATTTTTGAAATTACTAATGTCAAATTCCCCATACTTAATAATTTACGCTTACCTTTCAAACCAAATTATTGCATTGGATGTGTTACGTTAAATTCATACATCTATCCACGGTCTCTAAATTTCCTAAATGTTGTTAAAAACCTCATTATTTTCGCTAAAGTTTAAAAGGTACTCAAACGTAAATGCCGCTAAAAGGGACCTGAAAATTTTCCTAATAAAGCGAGCAAAACGTTGAGCTTATCGAGCTTTTCCTGTTTGATCTAGGTCACGTAGCATGTTAATATTTTCTTTTATCGTTAACTATTGTATATTATACGTAATTATACGTAATATAATGCCTTGTATTAATTTATAGAAATATTTTAGGGTTCCTTGATATAAATGAATATTTTCATTGTATAGAACGGTCCAAGATCAAACACAGGTGTACTACACCTGTGTTTGATCTTGGACCGTCATTTGGACCTTGGACCGTGATTCACTAAGCTGCATTGTCCTATGGGTGTTAAAAGAGACGACAGCGGGAAACTAAATAGGAGATGGGCAGTAGCATATTCCTAATAAAAACAGCGGTTGATAAATTGCCTGCCCAAGAATTGCAACTATGGTAAAATCCAACCTACGAGGCAACCTGTGCGTGAGGCCTATGTTCATCAGTGAACTTTTATAGACTGTAATGGATGGATAAATGGATAAGCATACGAACGATTAATTTAATGTCATAATTATAATTACCCAGGCCAACAAAGGCAGACTCACGAAGCGCTGCGTACATTTTACGTGACACCGAAATCAAGAAGGAAACAGAAATAGAAACATAAACTTTTTTATTCAATGTGGATTCATCATCATTTCATCATTACAGCCCTTCACAAGTCCACTGTTGAACATAGGCCTCCCCCAAGTAATGCCACAAAGCACGGTCCTGAGCCACCTGCATCCATCGACTTCCTGCATGTCTTACCAGGTCGTCACTCCATCTAGTGGGGGTCGCCCTACACTTCGCCTACCGGTACGAGGCTGCGACTCTAGAACCTTTCTTCTCCATCGGTTATCGGTTCTTCGAGCTATATGGCCGGCCCATTGCCACTTCAGCTTACTAATCCGTTGGGCTATGTCGGTCACTCTGGTTTCACTGCGGATATCCTCATTTCTGAGTCTATCACGCAGTGAAACTCCGAGCATAGCCCTCTCCATAGCTCGCTGAGCGACCTTGAGCGTCCTCATACGGCCAGCGGTGAAGGACCACGTCTCAGATCCGTAAGTCATCACTGGCAACACGCACTGGTTGTACACTTTAGTTTTCAGAGATTGAGGTATACCTGACGACAAGATATGTCGTAATTTCCCGAACGTTGCCCAGCCGAGTTGAATCCGTCGATTGACCTCTCGGTCGAAGTTGGACTTACCTAGTCGGACTATTTGTCCCAGATAAACGTACTCGTCAACAACTTCGAGCATAGTGCTCCCAACAATTACCGGCATAGGTGTGACATGGACATTAAACATGATCTTTGTTTTGTCCATGTTCATCTTAAGACCTATCCGTTGGGAGACACCATTGAGGTCATTGAGCATAGTGCTAAGGTCCTCCAGCGATTCTGCCATAAGGACTATATCGTCGGCAAATCGAAGGTGAGTAATGTACTCGCCATTGATGTAAATACCGTATCCTTTCCAGTCCAGTAGCTTGAAAACGTCTTCCAACGCACCGGTGAAGAGTTTCGGGGATATAACATCACCCTGTCTTACACCTCTCTGCAGTTGGATAGGTTTCGTACTCTGGTTCTGTACTCGAATGGCCATCGTAACCCTACTGTACAAACACTTCAGCACTTCAACATATCGACAGTCAACTAGGCACCGCTGAAGAGACTGTAGCACCGCCTAAATTTCGACGGAATCAAAGGCTTTCTCATAATCCACATACGCCAGGCAAAGTGGCAGATTGTACTCTTCGGACTTATAATTTGCCGAAGGGTATGTATGTGGTCTATGGTACTGAAGCCTTTTCGGAAACCGGCTTGCTCGGGAGGCTGGAAGTCGTCGAGTCTGCGTGCGAGACGATTCGTAATGACTTTCGAAAACAGCACGTAGACGCGGCTCAGAAGGGAAATTGGTCTGTAGTTCTTCAAGAGAGCGTTGTCGCCTTTCTTAAAGAACAAGACCACCGCGCTTCTGCTCCACGCCTCTCCGGAGTAACGCCACCATGGAGGACGGAATTGAAGAGCTTCTAAAGGACTTCAGGTACCGGTGTTCCACCCGCTTTCAGAAGCTTCGCTGTAATTCCATCCTCGCCCGGGGCCTTGCCGTTTTTAAGGTGGTGGAGAGCCATTCTAATCTCGCTCAGACTGACGTCCGGGATATCATCGGAATAGTGTCGGATAAGACTTGCTCTTGGATCGTTACTCACACTTGCGTGTGGCTCAAACGATGATGTGTACAGCTGCCCATAGAACCCCTCAATCTCACTCAGAATCTCAGGTGTCCCGGAAACGATGTTGCCACACTCAGTCTTCAGCCTTGACAGTTGGCTCCTTCTGGCAGACAGATCTCTGGCAAAGACTTTGGAGCCCTGGTTCCGCTCGATCGCTTCTTTAATACGAGCAGTATTAAAGTTGCGTAAGTCTCGCCGCATGCATTTGGAGATCTGTCTGTTCAGCTGCCTGTATGCTGTCAAATATTTTGACGATTGCAGCCTCATCTCTCGTCTAACAGCCATGAGATTAAGAGTGTGACCGGAGAGTTTTTGTGTTCTTCTGTGGCGGGTCTTGCAGAACTTAGCTCCGACCGGATGGACAATTTCCAAGAGCTTGTCATTCATATCGTCCACTGCATTGCAATCCTCTAGGCACTGAAAGCGGTTTAGTAACTCGAGCTGAAAGGTTTCGTGATTCTGGATTAGAGCACGAGGGGGACGGAGCGTTTACTTCATTAGACGAGACCTCTCCAACTTAACGTTTAGGTTCAGTGTGCCTCTAACCACGTTTTCACCCTTGCGATCACTGAGACATCACTGAACAGTCTGGTCGTCATAATGAAGTCAATCTCATTTTTTGTCGAACCGTCGGGGCTCGACCAGGTCCACTTCCTGTGGGGACGCTTCTGGAAGAAAGAGTTCATCATAAAGAGTCCCTCTTTCTCCATAAAGTCGGCCAGCTGCTGGCCCCTTCGATTCCGTTGCCCTACTCCAAATTTCACCACCTTCAGCTCACCGCTTTCTCTTGTGCCCAGTTTTGCGTTGAAGTCTCCCATCAACACCGTGTAGTGGGTTTTGGAGGAATGCATGGCTCCCACCGTATCCAGGAATAGCGGGGCCGCCGAGGACTGGGGGCCGTTTTTTTCCGTCATTATTCATGGGGGGATATTTGCCATAGTTGCCACGCTTGGAGAGCGGGTTGGCAACCGCAGTTTTTTATTATAACACAGTTGTTATCAGGAAGATGCTGCTGCCCATCTCCTGCCTGTCTCACTCTGTCGCCTCTTACGACACCCACGGGAAGATATGGGGTAGTGGATATTCTCAACCGCCACTACACGGCAAACTGTGGATTATAAACAATAATTATTTAATTCACTTTCTTATTTACCACTGGTTCGCAAAAAAAGCATCTGTCCTGGGAAGAACCAGCAAGTTACCCAGCGGGACTATTTTTTTTCCAAATAATAGCTTACAACCGTGTTTAAAACTAACAACACAAAAGAAATTAGAAATAGCTTGGTAGCGATCCCCAGGGTTTATTATCATCCATAAATTCCTTAATATTATGATAACCCTTTTTATCCAAACTTAGTTTAATAACATTTTTGAACTTTGCGGATGACACATTTTGTAAATGATGTTCAGTGTTATTAGTACATATTCGCGGCAAATAATATACATATAAATGTCAATAAATGTCATTTGCAACCAGAAACTTAGTTTTATGTGCATATGAATGTTTTGTGTAGGTTTTAAATACTGTTAAAGAAAGAAAAAAGAAGTGCACGTGAGTGCGTGTCAAGATGTAGAACGTGATTGCGGCGCACTTGTACATTGCGATCCATCTTTCTTTCCTTATTTGTCAGCGTCTTGATCTTCTTCGTCATTAGACCTTTTAAACTGTTGGCCATTAGGTACTCACGAAATCACAATCAGAATTCTATTCCATCACGTGAACATCTCATGCCCAGGTGGTAGATTATCTATCGCTGCTATTACATGTCATTTCAGTTTCACGTGTGCGTTTTAATTTTTATCCTGTTCAACCTCACTTGGATGATATTAATTTTGTTCGGAAGCCACACTGATTACAACGACCGTGATAGAGCCACGCTGTAGAAAATAATGGCTGGAGCAAGAATGGAACAACTCGACCAGGGAAGTTACACGCTCGCAAAATATATAATAATATGGTGATTGTAGAGAACCGGAGACCTTTCTCACTGGTAACAAAGCATTTCATCGTAGTTTTCAGGTGTGACAACCTATCTGTATTTCATTGTTGATCGAGGGCGTAGATGCCTAGAGACAATATTATTCATTTACTATCAGGGTGGACTGCGTACTTGTTTGTCACTCTTTCTTTTATAAGGAAAACACTGTGATTTCAGATACATCCTGGATCATCCCATATCTATAAAGTATAAAAGTATAAAATATGTTTTTTTCACCACAGGGCCACAGAAGTTAGTTATCAATAGGTGGATTACCTGGTGATAACTCGTTGTGACGGTTACTTTTATAAAAAAGTTTGGTTATCAATAAAAAAACTTAATATTATTAGTAAGCGGTATTGATAAATGGTGCGTAATCATTTTTTAAAGACAACGCTGCATACTTGAATCATCCATGTCATTTATCCTGTTATCAGACGTATATATTCATAGTTATTTATATGTAATATTTATATATTATATATATTGATATGTATATATGTATTTATATGTATGTATGTATATGTTTGTATATATGTATAAATAGGAGATATTTCTATAGTTTATTTATTTCATATATCAGTAAAATGTATATATCACGTAGTTGATTTTCATTTTTATTTTATTATATTCTATATTGCCACACCTACGTCAAATTCACACCATGGGTTGACTGAGAATGCCACTCAGAAGGGAAGGCATTAAGTCCGCCCGTGTATTCTTATATATTAATAAGTAATGTAATAAAGAATAAATAAATAAATAAAATAAATAAACTTAGAAATGAGGATAGTAGGTCCACAGTAGCCGCCATAGCCCACCGGATTAGTAAACTGAAGTAACAATGGGCTGGTTATAATGCTCTAAGAACCGATGGGGAAGAAAGGTTCTTGAGTAGCAGCTTCGTACCGGTAAGCGAAATGTGGGGCGCCCCCCACTAGATGGAGTGACGAACTGGTAAGACATGCAGGAAGTCGGTGGATTTTGGTGGCTCAGGACCTTGCTTTGTAGTATTCCTAGGGGGAGGCCTTTATTTACCAGCGGACTTGTGAAGAGCTGTAATGATAATGATGGTGAAGTATATATTGCTGACCCATATGATCGGTTTTATCTCAACATTTG
Source organism: Parnassius apollo (assembly GCA_907164705.1). NCBI lineage: Eukaryota > Metazoa > Arthropoda > Insecta > Lepidoptera > Papilionidae > Parnassius > Parnassius apollo. The sequence continues at coordinate 931,726 of CAJQZP010001686.1, forward strand.
CAAGTGGGCTGTTTCACTCATTAGACGCTGTTTTTCGTTGCCGTCTGAATATTTTACGCCTGGTGTAAACGAGATCATCTATCAGAAGCCATAAGGCGCACATACTACCACACCAGTAACCTCTTAAGGTACTCATGTAACGAAACGGAGTGATGATTTGTCTTTCGCCACACACCACATAAACTACATTTGGTATATACGAGATGGTTATATTACAAACTACCGTAAGCTTCAGAGTTTTTTAAAGAGTAAAGGTGACAAAAGAATACACAATATACATGATGTTAAGCGGGTATTGTGGCCCCGAGCCATCTACATCATTTCTCGAATTAAGATCAAATGGGGCCCTTATGACCGAGGGCTAAGATTAATCTCGTTTTCAACTAAATGGGTCTCTGATTCTTTCCGCCATACGAAATGCATCAGCATTAAGCTGCTATTTTAAGCTAGTATTCTGTAAGAGCTATAGCATAGCTTTACTGCCTTCTATAGCAGACAATCGAATTTACTCTAAAACTATCGATTTCGAGTGGCTGATTCGAACCCAGAACCCGGAAGTAGCCAGATATTACATAGGTTACACGAAATCGCGCAATTGTATATATAATAGATGTCTCGGCAATTATAATAGGCCGCATGTATATGATAAGTCGATACTAAAACATAATATAATAATTTATTTACTAATGCATATTAACTTATATACTAATGCATCAATGTACAGAACAGAAACCACTATCCGAATTTCAGTTGTTAAAAAAGAGCTCGTAAACTTTCAATTTTCTAACCCGCCACAAAAAATTCTTTATTAGCCCTTCCGTGCTTCTGTTGATATATTTTTTCTAAACAGCCATTAAGAGACGCGCGAAAATCATCCAAACTGACGCCGGCAGGGTTGTAAGGGCCGAGATGGGGCGCGGATTGAGGGGAAGGGCCGAGGCACATCCCTTCTATATTTTCGGAGCCTAAATTATACTCCAACCAAATATTGAAGACCTTTTTACCGAATTTCGCGTTTCGTTTTATGACTGATCCTAAGCATTGGTTGGATAAATTATTCAGTGAGTACTTTTTTCGGAAATAACTCTTGATGTGGGTTAGGTACGCTTTTAATAATTGAAAAAAGTTAAATATTCTAAATTAATTTTTATTTTATAAGGCCTTTTTATGAAAATCAACTTCAATTGAACAAATGCTTAAGTTGTTTTCATTAAATGGCAAATAAAAGAGACATATAAATAAATAATACTTAATTTATTAAATTAAAAAAAATACTAAATTAAACGATAATAAGTACTGATGGAATATCTAGGTACTAGATATCTTATGTATTTTAGTTACTGCTTATTTTTACAGTTGTACAGAGAAGATCCATTACCCCACTTCATTAACTCTTTTCGTTAGAGGCGATAGGAAAAACGGGATAGACATTGAGACCTTCCATGGATGTACCATCAAATATAAATATGTCAAAAACCCAGATCGTACGTCAGACTGTTACAGGCCAAAGAAAAAAAAATCGATCTTTGTAGAAATACTGAATAGAATGCTTTGAATAATGCTATCAATTCCTAAGAAAAAGTATTACAAATCCTTCAGAAAGTTACGCACTTATGAAAAAAAAAACTTTTTACGATTTTAGTAGAAATACTGAATAAAATACTTTGCGTAATGCTACCAAGAAAATGCCAAAGGAAAAGTATTAAGGCAATTTAACTTTGTGAGGCTCTTTAAGGACAAGTATGTAGTACAGACGCGTTCTAAACACTTTAACAATACAATTCCTCGCATAACACATCGCGAGACAAGAAATTCGTAATAATCAACCGCGTCACACAAAGCGAATTTACTTGCGTAGCTAAATATCTCTATGCGAGGGAGAGCGAAAGGGAGGCCTGTATCAAGATCCGAGACTCCCCCATAGCGTACGCTATGAAGGGACTCGGAGGGAATTTTAGGTTAGTGGACATGTAGACATATAGACGAGAACACGGCAAATTTGTTGCCTAATTTAGTTCGTGTCGTCTTGTGTTTCTTTTGTGCGTAAAGTCATCGTTTGTCGTCGTCACGTGCTAATTTACGAGTGTATATAATAAGTGTTTTTGGTGTTTTAAAATTAAGTTTCGGCAGATTCGCTTTCTTGTCAATCTGCAAACAAATGCGCGGGAAATTCGTGTGAACTGCTCCTTATAACATTTCTGGTTACTATTGTACAAAATATTTAAAAAGTGTGTGAAGGTTTCTGTTTGTAAACAATACCGCGTGCGCGCTTCATAGCGTAAACATTAGGAACTACACGTATTTAGCGTTGTCTATTACTATATTAGTTATAAGTGTAAACACATAGATATACGTACAAAATCTAGTGCCAAATTAATATAGCATAGTGTATATTTAGATTTGTAAATACATGCGGTGTGGATTAGGTAAATATATAGGTGTAATATATGCACGCAGCGCGAGTAACCATACGGCTTGTTTATAGTGTGGCACGTGTGAAACATTGAGTGAAATACACGAGGTCTCTGAGCCGCTAACCTCTACTATAAGGATCGATAGCATTACGCATTTTGGGGAGAGTGTCGAGATACTAACACAAACATAAAACACGCACACTCTCTCAACCCTCCCTACGCCCTCTGAAAGTAAACAGTCCGCGAAAGCTTTAAAAAAACCGAATTTATAGCTTAAGAAAACGTAGTACAAATATCACTGTGATTAGATTTTATTATTGTGTCAAAAAGTCTGTGTTCTGTGATACATAAACATGTTAGTGGGTTCGAATCTGTGCAACCCGGGTATGTTGTTCCCCGGGTTCATGAACAATCAGTTCATTATTACGAACCAATCGGGTCAAGGATCGGCAGTGAGTTCTAGCCCTCCGACTCCAGTGCATAATGCTTCCGAAGACAAACGATCTTCCCCTCTTACGCCTTCGGAACGAACGGGAGCACCCCCAGGGGCCGGCAAGGATGCTGTCAAGCTTTTCATTGGCCAGATCCCTAGACACCTCGAGGAGAAGGACCTCCGACCGATGTTCGAGGAGTTCGGAAAGATTTATGAGTTGACTGTACTCAAAGATAAGCACACTGGGATGCATAAAGGTATTGGTTGTAATGTAAACTATGTTGTTTTTACGTACGAACGTACTGCTACAGTCTTTTGAGAATACTACATCAATTATTACACGGATTTGATCAAATGGCTACAGTTTATACTTTCGGTAACCGCGTCTTGTCTTATTGTTATTCGATAACCCTTTAAACTTGTTAAGTTTATTTTTGATAGTAGAATCAAAATATATTTTTTTGTATTTTTATTTATTAACAGAATTACATATAATAGCTATTTATCGCTTACCCTTATACTAAAAATTAATTATCTCAATTCTTGTCCCTTTCTTTTATCATTTAGAGAATAGAGAGTGAGAGAGAGAGAGAGAGCATCTTTAAGTATTTCCTAAACTGACGTTGATTTTTATAAGGTAATAATATATAAGCCGTCTGGGTATATAAGTCGATTTCATGTCATGATGTCATCAGATATATTACGATGATTCTATCATATCAAATTAATATGCTAGAAACGGCTTCTACGTGAAGTTAAGTCGATTTCGTTAGGTTCGAGCTTACCACCGGTGATTTTAAAGTACCGAAATGACTTAGGGACTTCAAGGAACTAGTTTACTCCTTTTATAAGAGGACGGCAACACAGCTACGATTCACCTGGTGTTACAGTTATTCATGGACAGCGGTCGACTCCTACCAACACTTTTTACCAACCTTTTTATGAATTTCGTATAAAATCAAGCTTTATAATATTTGGTCTAAGTTCACATTCCTTCACTGATAGGAGTTAAACTTCTTGGAAAATAGTGTTATATTTTGGAGTTGTAATATGTGATTAAATATTATTTTCATAAATACCAACTAAAAATCGAATCATTGTACTAAAAATATTCGAAAAGGTTCTGTTTCACAAAGTGTAAGGGACTATTACGATATTTTAACGAATTCCTCTCTTTTCGTGACTTTTTTTTCAAAGTCGTTAAGGAAATGTTGGGAAGTCCAATTTTTATTGGCCCTGGCGGCCTATTTGCTGAATAAATGAATTAAATTGAATTAATATAACGTTTCCTTTTGGGTATTGAGGAAACTTCTGACAAGTGACATTTCTTCTGTACTTTTTAACCTCTAATTTATTATTTTATGGATAGATAAGTAATGAAAGTGTTTGTAACTAGATTGTTCGGCAGAACAATAGCTATTTATTCGCAATGCCAAGAGTCGTGGGTTTGAATCCTGCACCTATACATATAACGACTCGACAATACGAAAGAAAAGTTGCGAAAATTTAAAAAAAATGACATATTTTTAAGATATTTTAGAGTGACGAGACATTATATATTCTTAGTCGATAGTGGTGACAAAACATCTACGTTATTTTGATTCTGAATCGAGGATAGATCTAGGTGTCTATGGGCCACAGCGTCCACTTACCATCGTGTGGACTGTATGCTCGCTTGTCACCCTTATTCCAATAATAATAAAAATGCCTTGTAACTTTTATATACCTACTACATATTTATGCCATTACGTTTTTATTATAACAAAACCTGTGGAAAATGTATGACAGGTCATCCGAAGTGTACTAGATGTAGCAGCTCATTGACATCCACAGCAATCTCAAATTTGAGGTTGCAGGTCATTCCTAAGGACTACGTTAAATTGCCTTATAGCATGTTATTACAATAAAGATGAATTTTGTACACACATAACGGGACGAAGAATCAGGAGTCGACTCGGACAAAATTGTCGTTAATACTTAACCTAACACAGTAAACAATCTATTATAGCCTATAAAAGTCCAATGCTGAACATAGGCCTCACCGATAAATTGCCTCATGGGGGGATTGAGCCATAGTTGCCAAGCTTGGCGGGTAGGTTGGCAATCGCGGTTTTTTTTTTGAGTTATTATCAAGAAGACGCTGCCGTCCACCTCCTGTTTTAGTTTCCCTCTCGACAGCCACGTGAAAGTGTGTAGTAGTGGGTACACCATCACTACAGGCTTAGCAGCCTCAAAGGAAGCCAGATGACCAAGCTGGTTAATTAATGTTGGTTCGCCGCACGTCCGTCAGGGGCACTATTTAAGAAGAACAAGGTAAACAGCGCTACTTATATTACACACATTCTTAGTAACATTCTTGCCTGAAAGTAGCTGAATGGCAGATGCAAATCTTAGATTTTTTGAGCTCGCATCCCTGTACTTAACCATTAGGTTACGTCCTAAAACGGTCTAAGCATTTATTATGAAATATGTGGCCTCGCGCGGCCTTTGAGCTGCCACGACTCTGTACTTTATTCGTAACCCAAAAATTTGTCTCACGTAATTATAGTATCTTTAGTTTTAGATAGTATACGTTAATTATAAATGTTTTTATCACACGTAATACTCGTAATCAGTATCTTTATTACAGCTCTTCACAAGTCCACTGCTGAACGGTCCCCCCAAAGAAATGCCACAAGGTATGGTCCTGCGCCGCGTTATAATAAAACTATTTAATATCTACGTTTTCTAACTCTAAAAAAATGTAGCTTAGATAAACTGTTGCGTTTTGTTGTTATATAATAAAATATAAAATAAAATTAATACTATTTTTATATAATTAAAATACTTTTCAAATTAATTAGATATGTCATTAAAATTGCCTATATTTTATTGAAATTATATAATGATAGTTAATCTTTAAATGCGTGAATTGTTATACAGTTCGACTTTTAATTACATAAGAGATAACTGTAACTACAAATTATGATATTACTTTCAAATACCCTTGTTGAAAACAACCCGTATTAAGACATTCATATTCAAGGGATGCAATAACGGGGGAACGATGATGGCTCTTGGTGTCTAAAGTCATTAAAAGGGTCTTTAATTGTTTACCGGAGCCTTATATCCGACAAAATAATTTTAGAAATATGGAAATTTATTTTAGCCTTATTATATTTGATTGTGGCTGGTTATCAAAACAGTGACGTCATCATCTTTACTTATAATATAGTTCCAGTTATTTGTTATTTGGAATAATAATATAATTTAAAATAATGTTACGAGCTTAGGGTTCGTGACAATAAAAACTGCCGATTGAATTACCAAAATTGACATTTTAATTACCGAACACCAATTAAAACTAAAAACACATTAATAATAAATCGCACTTAACTCTTTAGTTCACTTCATTTCGCTCCAAAGTATTCGCTTGGATAGCCAATTCAATACTGACCCGGTCGCGGTCCTTAACGCCTTTATATAGGGCCTCTTTCACTGAAACATCTAGAATGTTGGAGTAGAATGGCGAAAGTTCTAGCAAAGAATTTTCTAGAAAACTATTCTTCCACTCGATACTAGATGGCGCTAGTGGGGAAGTTCTAGGATGGAATTTTCTAGCAAGCTCTCCTAGTTCTGCCACTCGATACTAGATGGCGCTTGGCATCAATAATGGTACTTAACGCTGCCCCCTCCTAAGACATGCTTGTTCCGAGCGTTATCGGCCCTATAATAACGCGCCATTCGAACCACATGGACGATCTTAGGAGTCTCTTAGAGCTCTCCTAGTTCTCCCATTCAATACTAGATGGCGCTAGTGGCAATAATTATGGCGCGCAACAATAATAACATTTAAAATAACTAATTTTATGCACTTGAACGTGTTTAATTTTAAAGGCACGCGAATCGTCGATAATTAAAAAATAGGTGAAATTATATAAACTAAACGCTATAAAATCTGTGAAATTAGTTATATTCGATAATTATCTATGAAGTAAGAAACTTAAATTAAAAAATACTGGAAGACTGTAAAACAGGTTTTATGTAAGTGAGAGTGATAATCGAGAACTCAATTCAAGGAATAGTAAGTGGATGTTATAGCCAAAAGACCTACTACAATACCTGGTTATAAGTTTTTACCATAGTCATCATCATCATCATCATTACAGCCCTTCACAAGTCCACTGCTGAACTTAGGCCTCCCCCAAGTAATGCCACAAAGCACGGTCCTGAGCCACCTGCATCCATCGATTTCCTGCATATCTTACCAGGTCGTCACTCCATCTAGTGGGGGGTCGCCCTACACTACGCCTACCGGTACGAGGCTGCCACTCGAGAACCTTTCTTCCCCATCGGTTATCGGTTCTTCGAGCTATATGGCCGGCCCATTGCGACTTCAGCTTACTAATCCGTTGGGCTATGTCGGTCACTCTGGTTTTACTGCGAATATCCTCATTTCTGAGTCTATCACGCAGAGAAACTCCGAGCATAGCCCTCTCCATAGCTCGCTGAGCGACCTTGAGCGTCCTAATACGGCCAGCAGTGAAGGACCACATCTCAGATCCGTAAATCATCACTGGCAACACGCACTGGTTGTACAATCTAGTTTTTAGAGATTGAGGTATACCTGACGAGAAGATATGTCGTAATTTCCCGAACGCTGCCCAGCCGAGTTGAATCCGTCGATTGACCTCTCGGTCGAAGTTGGACTTACCTAGTCGGACTATTTGTCCCAGGTAAACGTACTCGTCAACAACTTCGAGCATAGTGCTCCCAACAACTACCGGCATAGGTGTGACATGGACATTAAACATAATCTTTGTTTTGTCCATGTTCATCTTAAGACCTATCCGTTGGGAGGCACTATTGAGGTCATTGAGCATAGTGCTTAAGTACTCCAGCAATTCTGCCATAAGGACTATATCGTCGGCAAATCGAAGGTGAGTGATGTACTCGCCATTGATATTAATACCGTATCCTTTCCAGTCCAGTAGCTTGAAAACGTCTTCCAACGCAGCGGTGAAGAGTTTCGGTTATATAACGTCACCCTGTCTTACACCTCTCTGCAGTTAGATAGGTTTTGAGCTCTGTTTCTGTACTCGGATAGCCATCGTAGCCCTACTGTATAAACACTTCAGCACTTCAATATACCGACAGTCAACCTGGCGCCGCTGAAGGGACTGTAGCACCGCCCAAATTTCGACGGAATCAAAGGCTTTCTCATAGTCCACATACGCCAGGCAAAGTGGCAGATTGTACTCTTCAGTCTTCTGTACAATCTGACGCAGGGTATGTATTTGGTCTATGGTACTGAAGCCTTTTCGAAAACCGGCTTGTTCGGGAGGCTGGAAGTCGTCGAGTCTGCGTGCGAGACGATTCGTAATGACTTTCGAAAATAGCACGTAGACGCGGCTCAGAGGGGAAATCGGTTTGTAGTTCTTCAAGAGAGCGTTGTCGCCTTTCTTAAAGAACAAGATCACTACACTTCTGCTCCACGCCTTTGGAGTAGTGCCACCACGGAGAACGGAATTGAAGAGCTTCTGAAGGACTTCAAGTACCAATATTTCACCCGCTTTCAGAAGCTCCGCTGTAATTCCATCCTCGCCTGGGGCCCTGCCGTTTTTAAGGTGCTGGAGAGCCATTCTAATCTCGCTCAGACTGACGTCTGGGATATCATGTGTCAAGTGTCAGATAAGGCTTGCTCTTGGATCGTTACTCACACGTGTGGCTCCAACGATGATGTGTACAGCTGCCCATAGAACCTCTCAATCTCACTCAAAATCTCAAGTGTCCCGGAAACGATGCTGCCACACTCAGTCTTCAGCTTTGACAGTTGGCTCTTACTGGCAGACAGATCTCTGGCAAAGACTTTGGAGCCCTGGTTCCGCTCGATCGCTTCTTTAATACGAGCAGTATTAAAGTTGCGTAAGTCTCCCCGCATGCATTTGGAGATCTGTCTTTTCAGTTGCCTGTATGCTGTCAAATCTGTTGACGATTGCAGCATCATCTCCCTTCTAAAAGCCATGAGATTAGGAGTGTGATCGGAGAGTTTTTGTGTTCTTCTGCGGCGGGTCTTGCAGAACTTAGCTCCGACCGCATGGACAATTTCCAAGAGCTTGTCATTCATATCGTCCACTGCATTGCAATCTTGTAGGCACTGAAATCGGTTACGTAACTCGAGCAGAAAGTTTTCGGGATTCTGGATTAGAGCACGAGGGGGACGAAGCGTTGACTTCATTAGACGAGACCTCTCCAACTTAACGTTTAGGTTCAGTGTGCCTCTAACCATTCGGTGATCGCTGCCAGTTTTCACCCTTGCGATCACTGAGACATCACTGAACAGTTGGCGTCTGGTCGTCATAATGAAGTCAATCTCATTTTTTGGCCAACCGTCGGGGCTCGACCATATATTTACCATAGTGTTTATTTTAAATATTTTTACATTATCTCTTCAAAAGAAAAACTATATAATTTCTTTCAGGTTTGTTTGCAAATCAGAGTTCGTCGCTTATACACGCTTCAGACTATGAATAATTTGGTTTTTGGAAATGTGAGGGAACTCACGTAGGTGTTCCTCATAAGGTATTTTTGAGAGTTAATAAAGTAAAGTTAACAGCCCATATACGTCCCACTGCTGTGCACAGGACTGACCTCATTTCTGAGAGTGTATTCGGGTAAGGAAGTGCCCGCCACCCTGCCCCAATGCGTGTTAGTGAACTTCACATGTCTTCGAATTTTTTTCTTATTTCTCAGACATGCATGTTTTTTCACGATATTTTCTTTCACCGCCGAGCAAGTGGTAAATTAGCATTTAAAATTGCAATTAATAATTTCATTGGTGCAAGCGGGGATGGAACCCGATTTGCTTGCGTACTGTGAAATTTACAGCGAGGGCTAATCATCTGAGCTACCTCGGCTATTTTTTAGATTTAATTGAATACAATTAACTCTTAAATAAAATGGTATAAAAATATATATATATATATATATATATATATATATTTGGTTTTTTACCTAATCTAATCAAAAATAAATAATTTGTTTTAAAGGTGTAACCGTGTAGTGGCGGTGTAAGAATATTCATTACCACATCGTGCCGTTGGTAATGTAAGAGGCGACAAATGGTAACAAACCCGTAGGTGGGCAGTGGTTTCTTTCTGACAAAATCTTAAATAATCTGTGGTTGCTAATTTGCCTACCAAGTGTGGAAAATATGACAAATATCCCCCCTATTTTACTTTTGATAAGATATATCGGTAGTGGTAATGGTTGCTTTCAAAGTAAATAAACGTTGAATCTATGCTTTGTGAGTAAGAATCACATTTTTTATGATAGATATCAGAGATTTATTGGCCTGAATATCGAGTCGAAAACTTCTTTAAAACGCTGTCAGTTATCGTAACACTTAACTAAAATAGTCACGTTATGCATAGATTACTGTAAGAATGGCGACGCAAGCAATAAAAACCTCAATTCATTTTGTAGCGTGCACTGTCGTCACATGTAAGCATATTTCAATGTATAATAAGAGAATGGCCTCATATATATTTAGACAAAATCATATTTTCGATAAAAAATATTTTGACGCGTTTTATAAAATCCACACATAACGTTATCCAGGTGTTATTAAAAATGCAAAAAGGCTTAACGAAAGTAGCATTATGGAGTGTCTATTTGTTTTTTTTTTTAATAATAGATTTTGCAATATTTATTAACAATATATTCACATAATTTTAAAAAGCACAAGGTAGGACGGCATATTGAAAAGTGGCATTTTATCGACTATCGACTTATCTAATAAGTGTTAATTTTATATGACTTTTTAAAGATGTTTTATTACTATTTTATTATATATTTTGTGATCTATTTTTATTATTAATCATGTTTGTCGATCGTTTGTGGGTGTTCGACTGAGGTAACAAATCCAATTGCAATGAAATATAATATAATTATACAGCAATATCAATTCAATAAGCCATATGTAGTTAAGTAAAAACTTGTTTTAATTATAAAGACTTTTATTCTTGAATAAATTTTCATTCTTTCTTTCCTTAATTGTTTGTACGAGTAAAAATTACAAAAAAAAGCGCACAGTCCACGTAATTTTAGGTGGATAATGTGCCGGTGGACATCTACATCTATCCTCGCTTAGTAATCGAATGCCTCCCGTGAGTACAAATGCTAAATTGCCGTGTTTTTATGATATTCGGTGTGTATTTGATAAATAATATATAAATATTTTTAAATTACAAATTATTCAGTCAGATACATATTATGATCCAAAACGAAGAATGTATAAATGATCCTTAACTGCTTTTTAGAATAGCACTGACAATAAACATACACAAAATGCGGCTAACCTGCTTTAACTTTCTTTTGATTTCTGACGCATTGTTTAAATTATACTCTTAGACTACGCTTTATTGCTGCTTAGTGATTCGACTGCATAGTATAGTTTATTAGCAAATAATCAATTTAAATACAAGCGTATTTAATAAATAATATTTTAAACACTGTTATATTATAAATTATTCAGTCGTATTCATATTATGATCCAAAATGAAATAAACGTAAGCGGTTCATTGATGAAATAGTATTTTGCTTTTAAAAAAAGGTGTTTTTATGCAATTTATAACAAACTGTCAAACTTAGTTTAGTAAGAGGGCTTAGTAATTAAGGTAAACGAAGCATCTTTATTTATATAAACCGGAATAAGATTGAATGGATATTACCAATGAAATTGTCTCACGTAACAAGTGACAAATATATTCACGTCAGTGTTCAATAAGAGAGGGATATTTTAGGGGTCGGCAACCAATCGTCTGCACCGATAACGCAGACTAACCATAGCTATGCCTTTACCACCTACACCGAACAATAACACTGAAATTAATAGTTAATTAGAGATGATTCAGGAGATACGTGTAAAATTCAACCTTTAAAAATTTCGTAGAAAAAAATATTTTAACGTGCTTTCACCTGCTGGTAAGTATTTAATGAAGTATAATGATACTATATTGTTAAAATCCCGAAATAGGTATGAGTAAACTTACCCACTTGGACTCTTAGACAGGAAAGCAGTGCTACCACATATAATTTGATAGAATAGTCGCTGATTGCCTTAATTGCAGTAACCAAACAATTCTCTATCTTATAATTTTATATCATAAAACGTATTGAAAGAATTCGGCCAAAAAGATACAAAAAGTCAAATCAGCTTTACAGTTGCTTTTTTCATAAAGGACACTGTTGGCATAACTGCTTTTCTTCTGTAATAAATTTATTTACTTCTGCTGCCAAATTATTCGTACGGAATCATTAGTAAGAATCCATTATACAATATACTTCAATGTAATATATAATGTATGATATAATATTTGATGGCTCCATGGCGCAGTGGCTTAGCAATGAGTTACAGAGCTAAGGGCCACAGGTTCGAATCCCGTACTAAACAAGTATTTGTATGGCCTACAAAATAATTGTTACGGGTACAGTACAGAAGAAAATCCTAGTGTTAAGGTAGCAATTTACAATGGCAAAAAAATACTGTAAAGTATCGGTGTAAGAATATCCACTACTCTATACCGTTCCGTGTGTATTGTAAGAGGCAATGGAGGGAAAACATGAAAATATGGACAAGCTGCATCTTCCAAATAATACTAGATACAATATTAACCCTCGGTTGGTTGCGTGGGGTCTTTAAAAGCCTAGGTATTTTTAAAATGCAAATGTTTTATTGTTAATACTATCATAGAAACTTGAAATTCCAGGTACCATCCTAAGTTTGATTATAGTTTCCGCTGATCGCTGCTAAGTTTAGTGCCCGCGCAGGCGTCGTGAGATACGGAAGGTTATTTTTAGGTTAGGCTTTCAAAGACCCCACGCGACTAACCGCGTAAGTAAAAAGTGATTGGAGCTTATTTTTTATTTACTTGTAGCACATGATGTTTTTAGATGATTTTTGTGTTGTTTTCGGCTTTTTAGTTACTATAATGGACGCTCGACAACAAAAACGCATATTGCACTAGTTGGAGGAGAAGGAAGAGGAGATTCTTGGTGGAGAGGATGATGAAGATGGAAACCATATATACCCGGACGAAACAAGCGAACACAACACGGATTCAAAGCAAGAATGTGATGATGGTGATCCAGAAACCTAGGATCATGTGTCAGAATCGTCCGAAGACCAACAAATGGGTGTAGATAGTTCGGATAGTGACGATAATGAGCCATTGATCCACATGTCATCACAGAACTTTTATTTTGTCAAAAAAAAAAGATAAAAGTGGCCACAATAAAACAATTTGCAAATGGAAGAAGACACCGTACCCACAGGGCATCAGAACAAGGAGACAGAATATAGTTACAGAGCAACCAGGCCCACAGGGTACAGCTCGGGCGGTGAGTAACCCCTTTGAATCTTGACTTTTGTTTTTGGACGCTGATATGTTGCAGCATATTGTGGAGTGCACGAATATAAAGATAGCATCTATGCAGACAAATTACGAGAGGCAGCGTGACTGTGAGGAGACCAATATCATTGAGCTAAAAGCGTTGATTGGTATTATGTATCTGATTGGTATTCATAAATCGTCACATGCTTTGATTGACGATATTTGGATGGCTAATGGTACGGGGTTAGATAAATTCGTGCTACTATGTCCAAGCAACGTTTTCATTTTTTATTAAGAGTCCTCCGATTCGATAATATTCATACACGGGAACAACGCAAAGTCGTTGACAAACTGGCGCCAATAAGAGAGATATTTGAGCAATTTGTAAAAAATTGCCAGACAAATTACAAGAACACAGAATATGTTACTATAGATGAAATGTTGGAGAGTTTTAGAGGCTCTTGTGGATTTCGCCAATACATGCCAAGCAAACCAGCTAAATATGGCATAAAGTTGTTTTCTCTAGTGGATGCCATGACATTATACACAAAAAAACTTAGAAATATATGTCGGTAAACAGCCGTGGTAGCTCAGTGGTTAACGCTCGCTGTAAATATAACAGAACGCGAGTTCGATCCCCGCCGGCACCAATGAAATTTTTCATTTCAATTTTAAGTGCTGATTTTACCACGTGCTCGGCGGTGAAGGAAAACATCGTAAGGAAACCTGCATGTCTGAGGAATAAGAAAAAAAATATTTCGAAGACATGTGAAGTTCGTCAACACGCATTTGGGCAGCGCGGCGGACACTTCCTTGCCCTAAACCCTCTCAGAAATGAGGGGAGGCCTGAGCCCAGCAGTGGGACGTATATAGGCTGTAACTTTACTTTACTTTTACTTTAAACAGCCAGAAGGTCCCTACTTTCAAGATACTTCAACAAAAGCTCTTGTCAAACGAATGATTGAACCAATATCAGGTACAGGACGAAATGTGACCATAGATAACTGGTTTCCTAGTGTTGCATTAGCTGAGGACCTATTGACAAATCATAATTTGACAGTAGTGGGTACATTGAGAAAAAATATACCAGAAATTCCAAGTAAATTCAAGCGAAAAGGCTTGGAAGTACATTCCACAGCGTTTGGATATAAACCGACAGAGACTTTGCTCTCATACTACCCAAAAAAGGATAAAACAGCGTTACTACTTTCAACTGTGCACAATGAGAATATAATAGATGAGACATCCGAGAAAAAGATTCCAGAAATCATAATTTTTTATAATAAAACGAAAGGTGGAGTGGACGTGGTGGATAAACTTATCGAAACTTACACTGTCGCACGCGTTTGCTACCGATGGCCGTTGAGGTTGTTCTTTACAATGCTCGATGTTGGAGCGGTAAATGCCCACATAATATTGGATACCGTAAATCCTAGCAACCGAATAGGTCGCAAGTTATTCTTGAAAACGCTAGCATTCGAACTATATCATCCTCAGTTGGAATCGCGAGCCACTATATCAACTTTGCCACGCGAATTGAAACAGCTTATTCTGCGATTCGTACCTCGTCCCGTGGATGTTCCTCACGAACATACTGGTTTCGTACCTATGAGGAAACGATGTATTCACTGCACCAGGGGAACTGATAGAAAATTTAAGACTATCTGCCTTTTTTGTAAGGGAAATATATGTCCAATACATTCAAAATCAGTATGTACTGACTGTGTTCAAACGGAAAATAGTGTGAATTTGAAACACAAAAGTATTTTTTTTTTGTTGGATCTACTTACATTTCTTTTTATATTGTTAAATAATGCCTTAAAATACCAAAAAAAAGGTTAACACGATTGTTTTTTTTTACTACAAGATATATTTTTTTTTCTAAGTCATGTAAAACACTAAAAATTTTGTTCCTATTTTCTAATTTTAAGTTTCAAGGAGTTAATAAACATTTATTTTCTAATAAATTATAGTCTTTTTATTCAAGTAATATAAATAAACAATTATATGATAAAAGAAATAAGAAAATAATAATTGTAAGGTGTTTTCTACGCTGTTAAATTTTGGGGTCCTTAAAGACCCCACGCGACCAACCGCATAAGTTTAAAAGCGCGACCAACCGAGGGTTAAAAAAACTGCGGTTACCAACCCATCTGCCAAGCGAGGCAACTATGGGAGTATCCTCCTTACGAGGCAACCTTTGGTAACTATGGGAGTATCCCCTTTACGAGGCAACCTTTAGTTACTACGGGAGTATAACCCTTATGAGGCAACCTTTGGTAACTATGGGAGCTTTCCTTTTATGAGATAACCTTTGGGAAGTTGTACGTTATGTAGTGGACTTTCATGAGCCGTAATAATGATGGTGACAATATATAAAAGTACTTTGTAAAAAAAATCTGAAGTATATCATTAATTAATCTTACAATAATTTGACTAAATTTAATTTTTATAAATTTACAAACCTAAATTCTTTGGAAGCCAAGATTAAGTAATAAATAATGTTGCAAATTTGATATTAAAAATTTAAAAATTCAGTGATTGTTTATGAAAAACAAAGAAGATTGATTCAAAAATAAATCTCTAGAAAAAATCTGAATAATGGATTTTAGGGGTACTTTTTACGCATCGCCTACATATTAGTTCCAGCGTTAGTTAGTACTAAAATCACGTGTAAAATATATTGTAATTCTGCCGACTTCGTAATGCTAGATTAACAGACATTAACATTTCAGTGCTTATTACGTAAAAGCATCGGTTCTAATGCAGTGTAATTACGTACTTCCTTTATTTATATGTACACGTAAGAATATGAAACACTACAGCGTTCCATTTCCCATAACAGCGGCACTAAATCAAGCTGTCTCTTGCGGGTAAAAGGCGGAACGTCTATTCTAAACGCACTACTCGCTGCAAAACTCGCTGAAAGCAATTAATGCAAACGACTTTATATAATACAATATACTCCATATTATACTCTATTAGTACGATTAAAATTACTATAACGAGATTTTTAATAGTCTTTTTGATATTTTATCATTTAAAACAACATCATAATAATTAAAAATTTCAATTTATATTTTTTTGAGTGTTGATCTAAACTTAGCCCTGGCCTTGAATCTCCGACGGCACTCACATTTGTGCATTTATATACAAGCTGATTACGCAGCCATTTAAACAAAAGAGGCTACAAATGCATTGTCACCTCTGAAGACTAAAATGAAATGCCTTACAGCCTTGTATAGTACTGGTTCTCTTTACACCTCAGACTATTCATAACAGCCTATAAGAGTCCACTGCTGAATAAAAGCAATTCACATAGACTGCCTCAAAGGGAGAATTATGCCATAGTTGCCATGCTTGGCAGACGGGTTGGCAACCGTAGTTTCCTATTATTTTGTGTTATTATCAGGAAGGTGTTGCTGTCCATCTTCAGTTTTACTTTCCCTTCGTCACCTCTTGCGACAACCTCGGAACTATATGTGATAGAGGATATTATTAAACTGCCACTACACAGTCAACAGACTGGAACACAAAAATGCAAGCACTGTTTTTGGCGGTAGATATAAATAAAATCGTGGTACTTGTCTCGTGAAACTTACCTAGACGCGCTCATTTAGAAAAGAAACTCTAACACTTAGTAAAGTATTAATTATCATTATTTCATAGCTTCTAAATTAAGCGTATTAGAATTAGTAATTAAATTAATTAATTAATCACACTATCTCGTTTCGAATTAGATACAAAACTGAATGAGTATTTGCTACGAAATCTCGTAGCCCTGTATCTTTTATATGTAGTAGAGCCACGTAGCATACATTATCTGTAGCACGAATGAGTCAACTCGACCGGAAAAGGATCACGTTCACACAGAATACTAGAATGAAATAGCAGCAAAATGCTTTTGTTTTCCTAAGTTCAGTATATAAAATTTACATCAGGGTATTCAGGGGTGAGAACGCATCTGCATTTTGATTCTTAATTGAGACTAGATTAAGACGTGACGGGGCCACAGGCACTCATCATTTGAATGTTCATTTGTCACGTTTAATGTTATAAAAAAGTTTAAAAGATTATTACAATAATTCAATAATCATAAAAAGGTAAGTTACCATGTGGTGGCGGTGTAATAATATCCGCTGCCCCATATCATCCCGTAGATGTCATAAAAGGTGACAGAGGTAAATAAATTAGGAAATGGGCAACAAAGTCGTTGAAATAAAATAAAAAACAACTAAAATTGAAAATCAACTGCGGTTGCCGTCCTGCTTGACAAACGTGGTATCTATGGCCAAATCCCCACTATTAGGCAATTTATCCTATAGATTGCCGCTTATGAGGCAATTGGTACGGGCGGCCTATGTTTAGCAGTGGACTTTAATGGGCTTTGGCGTTCACGGTATAATGATTACGAGAAACAAAATCTAGGGCACTAAGTGTCTAGCGCTACCATCACCGATCAGCCTCTGAGGCATGCCAGTTATAATAAGTGTTAAGCATCATAATTAATGCCTGGTACATGGCGAAATTAGTTACCACTAGCGCCCTCTAGTATCGAGTAGCAGAACTAGGAGTGTCAAGATCCTTCTAGATATTTCTATGTTAGAACTTTCCACATCTAGTCAGTCGAGACCGGTATCTACTCAAACATTCTTGATGTTTCAGTAGAAGAAGCCCTATATAAGGCCCATATAGACCGCGATCCAAGTCAGTATTGAATTGGCAATTCAAGCGAAAACTTCGAAGCGATACAACTGCGAACTAAAGTGACCAGTAGTACAATTGTGTTTTATTATTAGTGGGTTTGAAGTTATAATTGGTGTTCTGTAATTAAAGTGTCAATTTTAGTAGTTCAATCGGCAGTTTTTACTATCACGAACCCCAAGCTCCTAACAATACATTATACACAAAAAACGTAACAATTTTTGTATTTTTTATATAATTTTCTTTTATACTTTCTTGTTTCTGTAGCTAATATTTAGGACTCAGTTTTTGCCTAGAACTCAATCTGGGTACTATCCTTTGATAATCTTTTTCTGTTGCCAAATAGCAGTGCTTGCACTACTTTCTTTTTCATCTGAAGGATATAGAGTTAGTTTAAACCTCCAATCTCTAAGTGGTCGAATTCGACCGCGGCGCTATTCCGTCAAAATTCAAGCGGTCGGATACGACCGCGCACACCCACAGCACTTTAAACCATTAAAACTTATATTTAGAGGCTACTTTTCTATGAAGAAGTGTGGCATTATAAAAATAAATTATAAAATTTTCTATACTCTAGTGCAATAAAAAACAGTTATCTTATGGATATTTCTTTATAATCTACGTTCATTTCGTACGCCATTTTTGCGTGAATGTTATTGTGTTGATTTCTGGATTTTTCTAGTGTTTTAGTATATTGTTTTATTATAAAATTGTAATTAAAATTTTTGTGTGAATATAATTTATCTTTTTATGTAAATAGTTTCGAGTAATATATATATTGAAATAATTGTTATTTTCACGCTGTCCACATTCGCTTGGTATGTTTTGTTTTTGTTTCAAAAATACAATAGTCTTTTTGTAATGAAGTAAAACCTGACTTTTATATAGAGAATTTTGTATAGATTTTATAATGCCAAACTTCTTCATAGAAAAGTAGTCTCTAAATATAAGTTTTAATGGTTTAAAGAGCTGTGGGTGGGTGCGGTCACATGCGACCGCTCGGGATTTGACGGACGCATGCGACCGTATGGGAATTTTAAGGGGACTGAGGGGTTAGCTACAGGCTGTGAGGCATTCCATTTTATTACTCAAAGACAATGAGTGTGAGAAGTCATCATTGTTTGAAGTTGGCTGCAGGTCTTAATGAACTGCAGTAGCCACTTACAATCAGGTGGACTTTAAGTTCGCTAATCATTTTAGTATTATAAAAAAATAACAATCAAGAGTTATAAAAGTACAGTCCAACGCTAAATTAAAACCCACAATTGAATATTGCTATTTTTGTTATTTGAAGCGGCATTTTTGTTATTCTATTTGTTTTTGAACGTCGGTCAATTACTTTAATTCGCCGAAGTTTTCAAGCGTGAACCTATTCGTGGTAATCGGGAAAACCAACGGAATGGTTTAATTGAAACTGTGTTTAAAATTACGAATAATTGCGAAATACACGAAAAGACAATTAATGCATATGATACGGAACAATAAAATTTTGTTGTTTTAAAAGCTCAGGTCTTAAATATAATGTACTGTACTATACTTTCTAGTCAATAGTCAAAACTAACGGTCTAATCCTCGTTTAATTTTTTACAAAAAAAAATCTTCAATTTTTTTGAAATAAAGTATAGCTGATCCTGGCATTGCTTTCTATCTGTTCATGAATTTTTATCACTATTGATTCTTAGTCCAAAGATTTCCCTGCACAGACAGATCTCTTGACAGATGTACAGACAAACAAACAATTTTTTACAAACGGTTATTCATGTTCATATCATAATGATATACAAATAACCCCACCAACTCGAATAAAATAAAAGAAAGAAAAGAATTCATTACAGACAGATATATAAATTTTATTTATAGATATAGATATAATTTTACTACGCACCATTGTTGAATAAATATTTTTGTTAAAGCTTTTCATAACTGGAAAACAAAATATAAGCCTTACAGTTTAAATTCATATGAATGCAACTCTACGTGATATTTTCAATGTCTATTTATTTTTACGTTTTATTGAAAACAGACGCGAAACATTCAAGGTGAAACATTTGTAACACGTTCAAAACCAACATTACTCGACTACATTATGTTTTCTTTGTATACAGTACAAACTTAGGCTGCTTTTCTCTCATTAATGTAGAGATAGCAAAAATACAGGTACCTTTAATTTTTGTAACTCTACTCACTGGTCTTTGCTTACTGTTAGTCGCAAAGCGAGTTTCGTGACAAGTGAAAAATTTGTCGCCATGAAGTTTTTTTTGGGTAGACTTGTGTAAGCTCTGTGTTATATATATGTTACATTGTTATATATAACACTATCTGTGTTATTATACTATTTGTATATAGATAACTTTGACTTTGAAAGACAAAAAGTCATATAAAAGAACGAAAGTACCCTAATGCTTACTATTAATTCGGACTACAATCTCAGAAAGTCAAGGGTTCGAATGCGCCATGCGACTACCGTGATTAACCACTAAACACAGGCATTATTAAGCTTACTTAGAGTAACAGTGGTAGAGCCACGCGGCAGCTTTGCTGTTGCACGTATGGGCCGGCTCAAACCGGGGTGGTACCACGACCTCACAGAATACCGGCGTGAAGTGGAAGCTCTGCTTCCGCGTTTCGTCTGGTGAGTGCAGGTGGCCGGAGGCCCAAATCCCCCCCCCCATCAACATGGTAGCGGAATTAAATAATGATCGACTACCCCAGGAGGGTACCGGCTCCCCTGGAGAATCCCTCGCTGTGCATCCACGACCTTGGTTCTCCACTTCTGAGCGTGGGTGCTCAGGCTGCCCCGCGTATTCTGGGGGGGGGGGGGGCAAAATTCCGCTCAAGACTACAACTGCTCGGGGCAAACGGAGCAACAAGACCAAGGTGACCCCTGCCACGCTGTCGGTGAATTTCTGCAATATCAGGGGACTTCACTCTAACCTAAACGCCGTCCACTACCATCTCGAGACGGCGAGGCCGGCTCTGCTCTTTCTGACCGAGACGCAGGTGTCCTCTCCGGCTGATGTCTCGTATCTCTCCTACCCGGGGTACAAACTGGAACACTCCTTTGTGCCTCGGGCTGGAGTTTGCGTTTACGTCAGAGAGGACATCTGCTCTCGACGCCTCGGCAGACTTGAAGGTTCGGACCTGTCCATCCTTTGGCTACGCGTAGACAGCGACGACCATCCGCGCGTCTACGGGTGCCTCTATAGGTCCCATAGCGGTAATGCCGAAACAGACCGACTATTCGACCACGTCCAAATGGCTGCAGATTCGTTGCTACAGCAGATCCCCTCCGCAGAGATCGTGATCGTCGGCGACTTTAACGCCCATCACGCCGAATGGCTTGGTTCACGTTTAACCGATCATGCGGGGAGATCTGTTCATGATTTTACCTTGGCATATGGTCTGACACAATTGGTTACTTTGCCTACGCGGATTCCAGATGTGGAGGATCATGCACCTTCCCTGTTGGACCTTCTGCTGACCTCTCACCCGGAAGGATATCAGATATCCGTCGACGCCCCTTTAGGCTCCTCGGACCATTGTCTTATCCGGAGTGTGGTGTCACTCACGCTGAAATCGCGGTTGCATTCTGCAGGCTGCCGCCGTGTTTGGCACTATAGGTCAGCCGATTGGGATGGGATGCGGTCTTTCTTTGCATCCTACCCTTGGGGGCGGGTTTGCTTCTCGCCGGATGATCCCAACGTTGTTGCGGATTCTGTCGCTGATGTGGTACTTCAGGGTATGGAACTTTTTATTCCTTCCTCTGTGGTGCCCATTGGAGGCAAGTCTCAGCCATGGTTTGGTCGCTCCTGTAAAATAGCATCATGCTATAAGCAGGAGTGTTACCAAGCCTGGGCTGATGCATCAGCGTCCCGGGATGTAAACACCAGCGCTCTAAAAAAGAAGTATAATTCCGCCTCTAGGTACTTCAAAAGAGTCATTGCCAAGGCAAAGTCAGAGCACATAGGCAGAATTGGCGAGAAACTAGTTCGCCTTCCTTCTGGAACCCGTGCATTCTGGTCTCTCGCCAAGGCTGTCCAGAGGAATTTCTGTCAGCCATCTCTTCCATCTCTGCACAGGGAGGACGACTCACTGGCCCATACCGCAAAGGAGGCTTCTAGGCACTTTCTTTGCGTCTAACTCGACTCTCGATGAAGGGGGAGTACTCCGCCGACCATCCCGCGGTGTGAGTGCTCCATGCCGGAAGTGCACTTCACAGCGCTCGGTTCGCAAAGCACTCCTCTCCCTGGACATCCACAAGTCGAGTGGGCCTGACGGAATCCCCCCAATTGTGCTGAGGACGTGTGCTTCAGAGTTGGCACCGGTTTTAACGCGTCTTTTCCGGTACTCCTACTCCCTAGGCGTAGTCCCAAAATCATGGAAGACGGCTTACGCCCACCCGATCCCTAAAAAAGACGACCGCTCTGACCCGTCCAACTACCGGCCAATCGCCATCACCTCCTTGTTCTCCAAAACAATGGAGTCCATTGTAAACTGCCAGCTCATGAGGTACCTTGAAGATCACCAGCTGATTAGTGACCGCCAATACGGTTTTCGCCGTGGTAGGTCAGCTGGTGATCTTCTGGTCTACCTAACTCACAGATGGGTGGAGGCAGTAGAGTTCAAGGGGGAGGCATTGGCCGTTAGTTTGGACATTGCGAAGGCCTTCGATCGGGTTTGGCACAAAGCGCTTCTTTCGAAGCTCCCTTCCTATGGGCTTCCCGAGAAATTGTGCGATTGGATCACCAGCTTTCTTGCAGATCGGAGCATCAAGGTCGTTGTAGACGGTGCAAGCTCCGATTGCAAGCCTATTAATGCTGGTGTTCCACAGGGCTGCGTGCTATCGCCAACGCTGTTTCTTCTACATATCAATGACATGTTGCATACCCGTAACATTCATTGCTATGCAGATGACAGCACTGGTGATGCTCTTTACACCGGCCGAGCCAACATTTCTCGGGAAAACGTTTCCGAGTGCCGGGACAAACTTGTGTCTGAAGTCGAGTCTCTGCTGGACAGAGTCTCGGATTGGGGGCGACTAAATCTAGTCCAGTTTAACCCCCAGAAGACACAAGTTTGCGCGTTAACCGCTAAAACGAACCCCTTTGTCGTATGCCCTCAGTTTCAAGGCACGCCCCTTGTTGCCTCAGCCAGTATCGGAATCCTCGGCGTCGACATATCGAGTGACGTGCAGTTTCGTGGTCACTTGGAAGGGAAGGCCAAATTGGCCTCTAAAAAGCTTGGCGTGCTCAGCAGAGCGGGACAGTATTTCATGCCGGCACACCGCCTGCAACTTTATAAGGCGCAGGTTCGGCCGCACATGGAATACTGTTCCCATCTCTGGGCTGGGGCTCCCCAGTACCAGCTTCTTCCACTTGACCGCATCCAGCGCAGAGCGGCTCGAATCGTCGACGACCGAGTGCTTTCCGATCGGCTCGATTCACTGGCGCTGCGAAGAGACGTTGCATCTCTTTGCGTATTTTATCGCATCTATCACGGGGAGTGCTCTGAGGAATTGTTCGGATTAATCCCAGCCGCCAAATTTCGTGAACGCACTACACGTCAAACGTCTCGATACCATCCACACCATCTGGATGCTTGGCGGTCCACCACTGTACGTTTCACAAGGAGTTTTCTTCCACGTACAACCTCTCTGTGGAATAGTTTACCACCGGCGATTTTTCCGGACCGATACGACCTGGGGACCTTCAAGAAAAGAGCTTACTCCTTTCTAAAGGGCCGGCTACGCACCCGCAATTCTCCTGGTGTTGCGGTTGATCATGGGCGGCGGTAGTCACTTAACATCAGGTGAGCCGCATGCTCGTTTGCCCCTTCTTCTATAAAAAAAAAAAAGAGTAAGCTTACTTATATTATGTAAAACAAAATAAGAAATAGAAATATTCAATTTATATAGTCTTCAAAATACTAAATTACGAGTAAAAGTATGATACTTAAGTTAATAAATATTTTTAACATTTTGTGTTTGTGTTTTTAAAATATATTGTCAGGAGAATTTTGTGCAATATAAATAACCTGGATTAATTAGTTTGTTTCCCAGAACTTGGCTGCTTTACAAGGTAATAAAAAAATATGGGACAGAAACCTCTGCAAATATTGCAGACCCCAAGCATTATCGTGGATTATTTCTCTTGTAGGACATTACAGATTTTCTGGTGTAATTAATCCAAAGTTATCTAGTGTAAAATCCAATACAATAGGTTTTAAACAAAGTTATGTAACATACTCAAGCACCTATCAAATCGACGGGCAACATATGACAACATATGAACTACATATGACCCAAGTCAATATCTTCACAGTTTGAACCTGCACATCAATAATGCGAACTGGTCTCAGCACGAAATACGAGCATTTTATCTCAAAGTTAGTGGGTATCACCCCACGCATCTGCACAATGGGCCAAAACATGCACCTAATATCTGTCGTCTGTGTATCTATTGTCAGAATTTGTAAACGTTAGTCACTATAATTTGTATGAAAAATACAATTGTAAGACATTTCCAAAATCCTTCAAAAAGTGACCTATTATAAATAAACGAAGGCGTATTTATTTTAACGATTTTATGTAGAAAGAGGTAAAAGGGGGTAAAGTACGAAAGAAAAGTAAGACTGGATCATGAATGAATCATGAGTTATATTCATTTTTAAAACAGTCACGTGATGGTTGAAGACGCGACTTGCTTTTTATTTATTTAATACTGTCAATTGGAAAAACTAAATCTAAGAATATATATTTTATACGTATTAGAGCTACGAGTAAGCTGTAGCACGAATATGTCAGCTCTACGGGGTGAGACCACGCTCGCATAAAAAGCTGGCGTGGATTCAAGGATAATAATGATGTTTGTTATGATGTGTATCGAGAACCCCTTTCTTTGGGAACTCAATATATAACTCATTAGGTAACAGCAACTGTATTTTGGTCCCTAATTGAGGATACATGTATGTATCTAATAGCCACTTGCCATCAGATGGACTATGTGCTCGTTATTCACTCCAATTTCTATAAAAGATTATAGTATACGTAAATTTTTATGCGATACACGCTTAATAATCGATAGTTGAATTATTTTTAATAAATAGTTTTATTAAAAGTATAAGTGTCATAATACGGTAGCAGTATGTGTTGTTAAACTCAGTAACAGCAGTGTTAAAGGTGCGAACAGAGATGCGAGCTTGACATATGCCTACACACAAAACGAGGAGTAAAGTCAAAGTCAGAAATATGTATTTCATTCTACCACCAGTTTAATAAGTGGGACAAACCTCTTGTGGAAGAAAAGTATCATGCTAGAAAATTTTAGTTTATTGGTTTTTCTGTTTTTTTTTTTTTAATTATAAGCTTAATTCATTAACTACGAAAACTATTGCATAGAATTTTGTAGCTATGCTACGGTTTTACCACGAATGGATCATCTGGATCTTAAAAGGATCATGTTCTTACAGAATATCAGCGTAAGATAGCAGATTGATGCTGCTATATTTCGTGTAGTGAATATGGAGAACCGGAGATCCTTTTTACTGGAAACGAGGCATTTCATTTAAGTCCTATTGAGGATTGACGAAGACTTCTATGGTCTACAGCATCCAGTTATCATCAGGCGAATTTTGTTACATTTATTAGATTCAAAAACTCAAATTGTACTACCAACACAAACCTCGTACCAAATACAGGAGTCCAAAAAGATCCAACACAAAATGTTTTAACTCAAAAGGTCAGTGAAAAGTTAACTCATTCGCCAGCGACAGTCCAATTGTGTTCCATCAGCTATAAGCCCATGATATTCCAGAGCGAACTGTAAAAGCTACAACATAACAGTGCCGTCCATTGTGCGCGCACAAAAAAGTTTGTTTGTAATATGTTAACAACTGAATAGGTTGCTTCAAAGAGCGGTGTCAATTTTTAGCAAAAAATGTTTAAAAAACTCGCCAAGTTTTCTGCTCAACTGAATGAAAACGATTGCTCATACAACCGTGCTTTCCATCTAAACAGGTAAATGACGTCACCGAGCTGACAACAAAAGTAGAGCATTACTGAAATGAAATTTTTAGCACGAATCGATACATCAATATTTTTGTCATATTAAGCAGGTTATTCAATACTTTTGCTTATTTAACTCAGAACTTTTTTCTGGGTAAATCGATTTAGATTGTTCTTTTTTTTTATTTTTGACGATTCTTTTTATTTTTATTTGAAAGTTGGTGCTTCTCACGTAGTCACATATAAATTTGATATATGACTAGCAGTTTTTTAATTATACTTAATAATATGTATTTAATTGACTTTGACTATATTGATGATATTCTCATTTTATTTATCTAGAAGTCGGTTGTACAAAATTTTTAATTTGACCACTTCTTGCACACCGTAATTTAGGGAGGTAATCATTATATGAAAAAGCAAAACACAGAAGTGTTTCACGTTTCACTACGAGTTTTCTTCCGCGTACGGCCTCTCTGTGGAATAGTTTACAACCTGAGATTTTTCCGGACCGATACGATTTAGGACCTTCAATAAAAGAGCTTACTCTTTTCTGAAAGGCTGGCTGCGCACTTGCACTTACCCCGGTGTTGCAGTCTTATGGGTGGCGGTAGTCAGTTAATATCAGGTGCATCGCACGCTTGTTTGCTCCCTCTCGTATAAAAAAAAAACTAAGACAAAATTATCCTTTTTCAGTAGGCCTGTGGTCACCAGTGGACCTTTATAGACTGTAATGGATGGATGGATTCAATAACAGCTATTTTTATGATTTTTTCAGATTTTTACATCCATAATTAAAAATACATCTTGCTATGTGACTGTTGATACCCTTAAATCTTAAAAAAATATAATTTAATTAATTCGTCACGGTTTTGAATAAAACTCCAATTGGAGTCTTATGTTTGAGCTAAAACACTAATTCATGCATTCGTTTTATCTGTCTACTATTTCGATAAATAATAGTACATAATCGATCGAAGGTCTACTACATAGATCTTACCCAAACCTACCCTTAATTTACCAGATATGCGTAACAATTTAGGTTGGGAGATGGT
The DNA here is from genome assembly GCA_907164705.1 of Parnassius apollo. Classification (NCBI taxonomy): domain Eukaryota; kingdom Metazoa; phylum Arthropoda; class Insecta; order Lepidoptera; family Papilionidae; genus Parnassius; species Parnassius apollo. The sequence continues at coordinate 958,707 of CAJQZP010001686.1, forward strand.
TGAGTAGTAGGATATCTATTGGTAGATAATTTTTTTCTTTAAAATGTTAAAGTAAATCGCTTAGGGCATTTTTTATAGAATAAGGGTGATAAACGTGCACACAGTACACCTGATGGTAAGTGGATGCTGTGGCCCACAGATACCTACATTTATCCTTAATTAAGAATCGAAATGCGGATGCGTTGTTACCTCTGAGGACTGAGGTGGAATACCTCATTTCCAGTAAAAAAAGATCTCCGGTTCTCCACAATCCTTTTACGAAATACAGCAGTAGTTTCTATATCACGCTGGTATTCTGTGAGAGCGTAGGACCACGCTCTCTTTGCGTTGAGCTGCTATTTTACGCTGTTATTCTGAGAGAACGTGGTCTTAGTCTGGGCGAGCCGAACTATTCGTGCTACAACAATAATATAGCTGCAGCGTGGTTGCAAATTTTGACCATATTTAATTAGTCATAAAATTCAGATGTTATAAAAATATTGATTCCTAAAAATCCTACTAAGAAGCAAGGTATTAGGTTATACAATGAAAAAAGTAATTTCACAATGTTTAAATTTTTATAGAACCCTTCATACATTATAATATAACAAACCTGTTGTGAATAAAGCTTAGTTTTCTATGAAAAAGTCTGAGTACAAGTCATAGCGAAACAAATTTTGTTCCATATTTAGTTAATACTTAGAAACTAGATGTAATAAAGGAAAGTGTTATAGTATTTTTTTCTTGCATATTCTATTAAAATATTGAAGTTCTTAGAACTTTACGACGTGGATGGGATACGTCTATCGTTCTGGCCTACATCCAAGACTATAATCACAATTTGCAATCTTTATTCTACAACTTTTCTAGGCGGTAACTAAAAACGTGTTATATTTTACAAAAAAGACAAATTGATTATAAGAGCTTAACGTGAACAAAGGTAAATTGTTCTTTCATATGTAAAGCTTAAGGCTTTTTTAACATATAAATAATAATCATAATAATATTTTGTCTTATTATTTGATTGTATAATAATGTCCACCTGACCGAATTTCGGTCATGGCGGCCTACCTCAACGGAGGGTAGCCATCGGCGCGGGACAGGATTGTAGTGCCCAAGTGTATGCGCAAGCACATGTGCACTCTCTATTTCCTCACTCTCGTTATCCGATAGGACGGTAAATCGACACGACCGGGAGAGAGATCAGGCGCAGGACCAACGGGTTAGACACCGCCAACTTCCTGACTCCGGGCAGCTACTGAGAATTTCTAGCCGGACCCAGGATTCTATTTCTTGACAGAAAAACTCAATAATTGAATTTTTGGCCCGACCCGGGATTCGAACCCAGGACTTCATGATCTGCAGTCGCACTACAACAACCACTAGACCAATGAGGCAGTTTTTTTTTTTCAAATTTGATTGTATACTATATACCCAAACCTACTCTGGACTCTTAAAATATTAAATGAATGTTGCAGTTTTTATGGTTGTAGAACAAACGGATCAGCTCGAACGGGGTAAGACCATAATTGCAAATAATACTGGAATAAATAACAGCTTAATGCCGCTTTGTTTCGTATGGTGAGTGTAGAGAGTCGAAGATCCTGTTTTCTGGAAACAAGGCATTCCATTCTAGTCCTAGAGGGTAACAACGCATTTGCGTTTTGATTCTTAATCGAAGATAAATATCTATGTACCATAGCATCCTCTTACCATCAGGTGTGTGTGATTGTTTATCACCCTTATTTCATTAAAAAATCTAAAGCGGTATGCGTCTAAGAAAGTCTAAGAAAACTAGCATAACTGTCTATTGTGATTGTGTTGCTTGCCTCTTCTATTTACAAAATCTGCCTTAGAGGGGACTCGTCAACATTATCATTTTAATAACGCTTTTTCGTGTGGCTTGCTACAAAATACTTTCAAAAGGCCAATTTCGTAGAATTTTTCTAACTTTCGGATTAACGGATTTTATAGGGAGTATTTTCATCCGTAAGTTTTAATAGTCATACCGGAAGGCACATTGTAGGGTGGAGATATTGTAGATGGAGTGACGACCTGGTAAAATATGCAGGTAGGTGATTGATTTTTTAGGACTGTAATGATGAAGAAGTTTTATTCAATGTACTCGCGTAAATGTAAAAAAAACTTTACGATGCACTTCTATTATTGCATTTGATTGTCAATAATAAAATATACAAAATACACTTTTCAACAAACCATCTGCAGTCGAGCACAACTTCTCGAAGTCTCGGGTGTGTCGCTACAAGTGCAGCCTGAAATGAGATTATCACATAATCCAAACGTACTTGCCTTCAGCACGCCTATATATCGCGATTACGCTTAAGTGCTCGGCACACGAGACTCTAGTGACGTGAGCTTTGTCTTTCGCGTTGAAAATGCCATTTTTAAAGTTGGACGTTGTGTCAGATTAAGTATTATTTTTAAATTTGGTCATTTATTTATTCATTTTATAGTTAATCTTGGTATAATTACTACGTACATTTTGAATTGTATTTGCTCACCATTATGTTATTCTCGTATATTATATATATTGTTGACTATATCCGTAGCGATAATTTTTACAGAAGCTGACACACATTGAGAACTATATTCAGTACTCAAGATTTACTGTCATGGTTCATTTTGGATACTTTGACGATTTTGATGATGCCTACTGGGCATAGCAACACAGTGAAAACAGACTTGAGAATGGTATACTGTTCATAATTGTAATTGAAATTTAATATTTGTAACATTTATTATTAATTCTTAAAGCATTTTTGTAACACTTTATTCATTTTAATAACCAAATGTCATTATTGTTGTATTGATGACGATGACGTAATGCCAAATGTGCATCTCTACCGTTTCTGTTGACTTTTAGAATTTAAAATTTAAGATCAAAATGATTTTACCATTATCACGTTTTTATTAAGTCATTTTCTTGCTTGTCTGTCTGTCTGTCACTCTGGGTGGAATTTAGTAATTGATTTTAAACTAATTCTTGATGAGCTGGAAACTTGAAATTTTGAATGCAGCTCAAATTTTGATAACAATGCAATTGCCAAGTGTGGCAACTATGGCAGCTTTGTGGCAATCTGTGGAGGGCTATGTTCAGCACTGAACGAATTTACTTAGATCTTATTGCTTAATGAAGTATGGGTATATCTATTTAATAAATATTTTTTTAAGTTACTTATCACAATATCTGATATCATACTCCTTATGTCCAAAATACAAGAATATTTTAAAATTAATCGAAATAATTCTTTTTTTTTCATTACACTGTCACTTTACTAATTTTGCTGTAAATAGTTGTCTTATGAATACTTTTAAAAGTAAATTGCAGGAATTTCACTTTGCAGCGATGAGGTACGAAAGTGAGGTTGTTGCCAAATGACACGGTGGAACTAAGTCGTCGTATATCGAACTAATCAGTGAAATCGATAAAACTTGTTCGATAGTTAATATAAGTAAAATTTTCCGACCTGAAGTTAATCTTCTAATATTGATCGAAGAATTAATTTCCTTAGATCCTGAATTGTATGCTGATTGACATAATAAGTAACATACATTTGTCGATTTTTTTATCATAAGTAGTTATTTAGTTTTTATTTAGATATTCTATTTTCTCTTACGTCTCTCTCTCTCTTTTCTCTCTTTATTTTGTACTTTACAAATTTAATAACTGCATTTAAACAATTGGGGGAGTAAAATATACGAGAATTACGAAAATAGCAGACAAAAAGTTGTAGTTTAACATGTAAAAATTTTATAAGTTTAATTTTGCACCCTATGCTCTAAGAAACAGTATATAAAATGTTATATATTATTTAAAAATTGACTTTTTCAAATTAATATAACAATAAAAACGTGACCATGAAGGTAGGTTGATAATGCAGCCCATGAACATTTGCAACTTAAAAAAAAAAAAATTGACTTTTTTCAAATTAATATAACAATAAAAACGTGACCATGAAGGTAGGTTGATAATGCAGCCCATGAACATTTGCAACTTAAAAAAAAAAATTGACTTTTTCAAATTAATATAACAATAAAAACGTGACCATGAAGGTAAGTTGATAATGCAGCCCATGAACATTTGCAACTTAAAAAAAAAATTGACTTTTTCAAATTAATATAACAATAAAAACGTGACCATGAAGGTAGGTTGATAATGCAGCCCATGAACATTTGCAACTTAAAAAAAAAATTGACTTTTTCAAATTAATATAACAATAAAAACGTGACCATGAAGGTAGGTTGATAATGCAGCCCATGAACATTTGCAACTTAAAAAAAAAAATTGACTTTTTCAAATTAATATAACAATAAAAACGTGACCATGAAGGTAGGTTGATAATGCAGCCCATGAACATTTGCAACTTAAAAAAAAAAAAATTGACTTTTTCAAATTAATATAACAATAAAAACGTGACCATGAAGGTAGGTTGATAATGCAGCCCATGAACATTTGCAACTTAAAAAAAAAAATAAACTTTTTCAAATTAATATAACAATAAAAACGTGACCATGAAGGTAGGTTGATAATGCAGCCCATGAACATTTGCAACTTAAAAAAAAAAATTGACTTTTTCAAATTAATATAACAATAAAAACGTGACCATGAAGGTAGGTTGATAATGCAGCCCATGAACATTTGCAACTTAAAAAAAAAAAATTGACTTTTTCAAATTAATATAACAATAAAAACGTGACCATGAAGGTAGGTTGATAATGCAGCCCATGAACATTTGCAACTTAAAAAAAAAAATTGACTTTTTCAAATTAATATAACAATAAAAACGTGACCATGAAGGTAGGTTGATAATGCAGCCCATGAACATTTGCAACTTAAAAAAAAAAAATTGACTTTTTCAAATTAATATAACAATAAAAACGTGACCATGAAGGTAGGTTGATAATGCAGCCCATGAACATTTGCAACTTAAAAAAAAAAATTGACTTTTTCAAATTAATATAACAATAAAAACGTGACCATGAAGGTAGGTTGATAATGCAGCCCATGAACATTTGCAACTTAAAAAAAAAAAATTGACTTTTTCAAATTAATATAACAATAAAAACGTGACCATGAAGGTAGGTTGATAATGCAGCCCATGAACATTTGCAACTTAAAAAAAAAATTGACTTTTTCAAATTAATATAACAATAAAAACGTGACCATGAAGGTAGGTTGATAATGCAGCCCATGAACATTTGCAACTTAAAAAAAAAAATTGACTTTTTCAAATTAATATAACAATAAAAACGTGACCATGAAGGTAGGTTGATAATGCAGCCCATGAACATTTGCAACTTAAAAAAAAAAATTGACTTTTTCAAATTAATATAACAATAAAAACGTGACCATGAAGGTAGGTTGATAATGCAGCCCATGAACATTTGCAACTTAAAAAAAAAAAATTGACTTTTTCAAATTAATATAACAATAAAAACGTGACCATGAAGGTAGGTTGATAATGCAGCCCATGAACATTTGCAACTTAAAAAAAAAAATTGACTTTTTCAAATTAATATAACAATAAAAACGTGACCATGAAGGTAGGTTGATAATGCAGCCCATGAACATTTGCAACTTAAAAAAAAAAATTGACTTTTTCAAATTAATATAACAATAAAAACGTGACCATGAAGGTAGGTTGATAATGCAGCCCATGAACATTTGCAACTTAAAAAAAAAAATTGACTTTTTCAAATTAATATAACAATAAAAACGTGACCATGAAGGTAGGTTGATAATGCAGCCCATGAACATTTGCAACTTAAAAAAAAAAAATTGACTTTTTCAAATTAATATAACAATAAAAACGTGACCATGAAGGTAGGTTGATAATGCAGCCCATGAACATTTGCAACTTAAAAAAAAAAATTGACTTTTTCAAATTAATATAACAATAAAAACGTGACCATGAAGGTAGGTTGATAATGCAGCCCATGAACATTTGCAACTTAAAAAAAAAAAATTGACTTTTTCAAATTAATATAACAATAAAAACGTGACCATGAAGGTAGGTTGATAATGCAGCCCATGAACATTTGCAACTTAAAAAAAAAAATTGACTTTTTCAAATTAATATAACAATAAAAACGTGACCATGAAGGTAGGTTGATAATGCAGCCCATGAACATTTGCAACTTAAAAAAAAAAAATTGACTTTTTCAAATTAATATAACAATAAAAACGTGACCATGAAGGTAGGTTGATAATGCAGCCCATGAACATTTGCAACTTAAAAAAAAAAAATTGACTTTTTTCAAATTAATATAACAATAAAAACGTGACCATGAAGGTAGGTTGATAATGCAGCCCATGAACATTTGCAACTTAAAAAAAAAAATTGACCTTTTTCAAATTAATATAACAATAAAAACGTGACCATGAAGGTAGGTTGATAATGCAGCCCATGAACATTTGCAACTTAAAAAAAAAAAAAATTGACTTTTTCAAATTAATATAACAATAAAAACGTGACCATGAAGGTAGGTTGATAATGCAGCCCATGAACATTTGCAACTTAAAAAAAAAAAAAAAAATAAGGAATGTCTCAGATGCGTTGTCAGCCCTAAGGACTAAGGTGGAATGCCTCACAGGCTGTAATATTAATGATTCTTTCGTCCTTTAAGCTGGAGCAATGAGAAGAAAGCTGCTAGGCGGCAGAAATAAGAGATGAAGGTTGGTGCAAACGTACATGGACCCCCAGGCAAAAAAATGATACGCGGTAGAGCAACGCTGCAGCTATATTATGGCTGTAGAACGAATAGATCAGCTCGACCGGGGAAAGACCACGCTCTCACAGAATATCAGCGTAAAAGAGCCGTTTTATCATGAGTGTAGAGTACAGGAGACCCTTTTTACAGGAAACTACGCATTCTATCTCAGTCCTCAGGGGTGACAACGCATCTGTATTTTAATTCTTAATTGAGGGTAAATGTCTATGGGTCAAGCATCCGCTTATCATCAGGTGGACTCTGTGCTCGTTTGTCACCCATAATCAATAAAAAATAAGAAAATGTTATCACCTACAAAATTAATGTTCGTATAAGATGATTTGTCTAGCTCCTCATTACGTAGCAGAGAACAGCTCGGCAATTAAGGTTGAAGAGGAAGGCCTTGATTTGATCGGTTCTACGCCTAATGCCTCACATACTGTAGATATCCCTTATTGCGTTTGTTTTAAGAATATTGTGAAAGTAATATTGATTAGTTTACCAGAAAATGATTTTGGTTTTAAATTACTTTCCTACATCACTACATCTATTAGTCTTGTGAACACTATTTATTCTGTTAACGTATTCAGTAACTAATACCTCTTAATTGATCTCTCTTAATGGCGTGTTTATATAAAAGTTGCCATTATTTTATTATTGTTCGTGCTTATCAGTTCGTCTTGTAGAGCACAAATATTCTTAAACGGACGAATTATTATAACAAAGATAGAGTAATAGATCTTTAACGGTTTAAATTATTCGATTTTACCCAGCAAATTAAAAAAAATATATAATGTCCTACAGACCGAATTTCTGTCACAGCGGCCTGCCTCAATGGAAGCTAGCCCTCGGCGCAGGACAGGATTATAGTGCCCAAGTGTATGCGCAAGCACAGGTGCACTCTCTATTCCCTCACTCTCGTAATCCGATAGGACTGTAAACCAACACGACCGGAGAGAGATCAGGCGCAGGACCAACGGCTTTACGTGCTTTCCGAGGCACGGGGGTGAGACACCGCCAACTTCCTAACTCCGGGCAGCTCTACTGAGAATTTCTTGACAGAAAAACTCAATAATTGATTTTTTGTCCCGACCTGGGATTTGAACCCAGGATCTCATGATCAGCAGTCGCACTACTACAACCACTAGACCAACGAGGCAGTCGAAAAAAATATAAATACACAATCGCTCCATTTACCAAGACTGATTAATTGAAATGATAATAATTTTACATGTGTTCAATGTCCTTTTCAGTAAGTAAATGTTTAAAAAAAAGTATAGATTTTCGGTAAATAAATTTTAATTTCAATAAATCTTCGCATGTATGTTACGGAGCAACTGCTAACTATGTAAAACTTTTTGATGAAACTATAATGAAGTTCTAGAAACCGCATAAATTTACCGCTGAAACATATCTCCGCCCGAGAACAAACACCGCGCATATATGACAGGTATGAAATTATTACCGTACTTAGGTGAGACAGCCAACTTAACAACCACGGAAGTTGGACGCGGTAACAACAATTTCATGTTAAAACTAAACTAATAAAGTAACTTTTAACTGATTATTATGGCGAAGTTTCGATAAGTCGCTCGCCGGTAGCGCACGTGCGGCGTGCGTCGCGCATGTGATGCCGATTGACGCATGCGCCTGTCGCCGACGAGTGACGTGACGTCACGCTGTTCCGCCGGCGGATCGCCAGTCGTGCCTCTGACGGCCGCGCCACACAACCGACAAATTTCCGCCGGCAACCGCGGCCCGACATCGCGTAAACAATAATACACGTCAATATGACCCCCCGCTTATGATAACACGCCGTGTGGTCCGACCGTTTGGTGTATTTAGTTCGCATTTTGATGTATTAATTTTTCCAGTGTATTGTGAATCGACATTAAATTGATTTACGAAATCAATTTGTAAAGCGTGTCTTTTTAGTGCCATTTTTTCTATGATAAATTACTTAATAATAATAATAGTTATAGAGAAACGATATCTTATCGCCAGTACAAAGTTTAATATTCCATTGCCTTCTCGCCCCTAAATAGAGTTTAATGTAAATAGTAGGAAAGCTTTGAAGTTTGAAGTCTTAGCCACGCTAGTTAGATTAAAAAAAATAATTAACGCATTTGAGCCACCAGTTATTAAAAAAATCATCATCAATGTCTTTGATTTGCGGAGGTGAGTGCGCTAAAACACTTGCCTTGCCATAAAAGTTACTAAGTCAACAAACATTAAATAAAATGGAAATACTATTATTAATAAATGATTAATGAAAACGATAAAATTCTAATTTTAGTGTTGTCGGTAGAGAGAATGAAAAAATACAGGCAATATTAATGATATCCATGAAAATATGAGACTACAATAATGTACTTACCAAATAATAACAACAAAATATTACATAGAGTTTTGCATTTAAAAAATTAAAAAAAATTAAATATTTTGACAACTAACATAGAAACATACGCTAATCCTATTTAAAAAAGGTAAAATTGTTTCATCCAAACATAGCCTGTGAAAAGTGATAACGTCTCATTTTGGTACTTATATGGATATAGACGTTATATTTGCGGTCACCCATGACCTGTTTACATTAAAAATCAATGTGTATTTAAATAATTCATAAACCTAGTTCTATAATTATTATAACTTATAGATGTAATAGAAACACAAATAAGCAGCATAATTAATAAAAGTAATAATGAACGCTTAGCAGAACATATTATGCATAACACGTAAGTTAAGACTTCAATATTACAAGGAATACATAAGTGTTCTTTTCAGCTTTGAAATAATTTCCCATGTGCGTCTAGTTTATGACTCGCGCCGCAAAAGCGAACCCATTATTTTCAGATGTAAATTTAAGGGAAAAAATACCTCTGCAGGGAACTAATGTCATATTATTTGTGCTGAAAAATTGTGTAGGCGCGACATAATTAGTAGGTGTCTAGTATTTAATAAATTGGTATCTGTAAAAACGTTGACTGTTACAAATAATGAATATAATTCTTAATAATATTACATATTTAAACAACCGTATAACAAAGATCTAAGGAAAGTTAGAAGCAAAATAGCATAAGACCTTTGGCAGACCTTTATGGCGGCAAAAACTGTGTGTCACATAGCATACGCTTTGATAGATTGCTTCAAAGATATTCTTGGAATAAGGGCTACCTACTAAATAGTTTGTAGTTTTGTTATATACAAATGATGCAATTTTTGCTATTGATTTTATTGATATTCCACCGTATGAAACGAAAAAATGAAATGATATATAATTACCGTAAAACTTATTCACTTTTATTTAATGCAAAATTTTTGGAGATTGTCTTCATGAAATGCGTGACATTACGATAATATTATTCAATATAATAGAAAATAAATATTTGATATATTGTAAAAATAATAATTTATAAAAATTGTTATTTATTTTGAAACAGTATAAATTTAAATCGAACTAAAATGTAACACACAATATTAAAATACTAATAATATAAGGAAAAACTAAAACTAAAAATTTAAGTTATTATTATTATTTATTTGAAATTTTAAACGATTGCTTTTTTATAAAATTGAAAAGTGACAAAAGAGGTAACAGTCCACCTGATGTTAAATGACCACTGTTATTCCCAACAAACTTCAAATGAAAAGCAAAACATTTGCTGCCATCGCTGAGGAATCAGATTTTGAAACATTAATTACAGCTTTTCAACTAGTTCAATTGTACTCACAAACTCTTTTAACTGGAACTCAGCCATTCATATATTACTGCTTTATAGCAGAAAATGAGTAAGCGGATGGTACCTGCTCAGATGGATATCTCGGCAAAGTAGAGGCCCAAATACAAATAATTAATGTTTGTTAAATAAAACTATATTTAAATAATGATCCAAAATCATCGCAGGCTTGAGATAAATTCAGAACAGCTGTAGGATGTATTGAGGCTGTAATTTTATCTTTATATTAAAATATAAATTAAAGATTTTATTACATAAACGTCAGTTAATACCATGAAGTGAAACGAACCACAAATATAATTAAAACTACGAATTATCCTGTTTTTGGAATATTATTAAATGTAACAATAAACTGTCAAGTTAAAAAATTATGACTCCTACAAATAATTCAATTTTCACATGCATTTAAATCCTTAATCACCTTATACTCAAAATATTAATGTCACGAGATTCCTTGAACGCGGCAAAAATAAACCATACGATACAGAGTAAAAATAATTTAAAAATGTTTGTAGTGTCATGCAACAAAGATGATAAATCAAGAGCTAAGGCAGAAACCGCATTTCAACGCTTCAGTAAGAATTACGACTTTGCAAATTAATTTAGTTTCCGAAGTTGACGCGTCCCAGACATATCATTCTCTAATTTGTTTCGGCCTGTATTTTAATTTTCTTCAGAAAATCTATTTTTATTATTATTTTTGAAACTATGACATTCACAAAAATTATATTTTTAAATGGGAATTTTTAATGGCATATTTAATATAATTATGTATAAAGAGTATCAAAGTAGCTCTTTTTTAAATAGTATAAATACAACGTAAGTAATTGAATTTTTGTTTTAAATATCTGGTCAATTTTTTTTAAAATTAAATAATATTTAAAACGATTATTTGATGCATTTCATTACATGCTGTTTTTTAAGGGTAAGCTTTTCAGCGCTTTAATATGTTTTCCGGCATTAACCCGATTCACATTATTCTTGTAGGAACGTCGTGAGTTCGTTCGCGATCGAGTTAGCAAACTTAAATGTGAAAACACTCTTTAAGTAGTGGAAATAATTCAACATAAATTATTGACTCAACTTTTAAACTTCTAAACGTGTTATTACGAGTAGTTGAAACAGTGATAAAAAATTGAGCTAGCGTTTTAAATAAAACTCCTTTTTATTTAATGATTAAACATATGTGTTGGGTGATAGAAATGGTAAAACAATTATGTACCATTTCGTAAATTGTAAATAAATATCAATTATTTCCAAAACGTTACGTCACGCATAATATACTTAGTTTTCCATGCACTTTATTAATATTTTATATAATACTTTCTAAATATTTTAGGGTTAGAGGTTCTCTTTTATGTTTTACATTAAATCAAAACTATTCTTAAATTGTTTTATTGAACTTACTAACAACAGCGACTTTATTTATATACATTCTTAAAACATAGTATAATTTAATTTCCCATTGGGAAGTTATTGCAATGAGTGCGATTTTGGAAATTTTAACATGTCTCCTCGTTTCAAGGTCTTTAGAGTCGAATAGTATGGTTTTTAAGAGAATGTCCGTGTGTCGATTCAATTTTCGCCTCGTGCATCTCGAGAATAAAGAGTGACATTGACATGAGGTTTAATTTAACGCATAATTATGTAACTTAGACCTCATTAAATTTTGAGCAAAACCGATCAAGTCGTTTTTGTACCGAATGAAAAATTGTATAAAATATTAAAACATATGATATTTTTTTATTTATTTCCACTGGGAATTTAGTGGTGTGGACCTTTCGGGTCGCACCTAGTTCGTTTTTATTTTTTTATTAACATTTTATTCTTAAAACTAGCTGTTTCCCGCGACTTCGTCCGCGTGAAATTCATTACGACTGAATTTCATGAATTTGAATTTTTGCGCAAGACCCCAATTATTTTTATAAAATAAAAGTAGACTAAATTTGTGACATAAATGTAAGAGTTACACATTTGGTACACCGGACTTTTTTGTAGAATATTGATATTTTCTATAAAACTGTTGTACATCACTTTGTTGTTTTGTCAATTAATAGTTTCCACAGCGTACACGATATAAGGATTTTTCGGCGTTACTATTGCATATTTTAACATGAGAAAGTAGTTATTGTGACGTAAATGTAATAGTTAGACATATGGTATCGCGGACTTTTTTGTAGATTATTATATTATTGTTATTTTATTATTTTCTACAAAACTGTTGTACAACACTTTGCTGTATTGTTAATAGTTTCCTCAGCGTACTCCATATAAGGATTTTTCGGCGTTACTATTGCATATTTTAACACAAAAAATTATATATTGTAACGTAACTGTAATAGTTAGACATATGGTATCACGGACTTTTTTGTAGATATTAATATTTTCTATAAAACTGTAGTACATCATTTTGCTCTATCGTCAATAGTTTCCGTTAGTAGTAGTTAGGATTTTTTTGGATTTTTTACACCCTGGGCTGCATTAATGAAGTTTTCATACGGATCCCTAACTAAAGTGTAGATGTAAATAACGAAAACAATATGCTACATAAATACATAAAATTATATCACTACAAAATTTTAAAACAATGAACCGGTTCCTTATGCTTTAAAATTAAATACAGTAAAAAAGTTTATTTCAATCATTATACATATAAAAGTAAGCAGAATGGAGGATAACAAATCAGATTGTCTGACGGTAACTTTTATGGCAAGGGTAATTTATTAACTCATAGCCGAATTGTTAGTAAACGGAATGTTTTTCTTCCAGAGGCCAGCGGCCCCCTACTATCAGAGCAGATTTTAAGTTTATACAAATCACCTATGTCAGGTATGCTATAACGTCTATTATATTTATCACAAGGGTATGATGTATACCACTCGCCGAATTAAATTTATAATAATTTATGTGCTTATACTTACTATGTTTTACGATATTTATTAACTTTTTCTAAAATGTTTTATTTCGTTACATAATATGTGTAATTAGATAGATTACAATTTTTAATCACGCATTTTAGAACTATAATAAGGAATGTATAACTATAATATGTACTGTAATAATGCATTCACAAAATTATTAACTGATCCTATTTATAAAAAATAATTAGGCCTGTGAAATATTTGCTTCGGGTTTGTGTAACTACGAAAATCGCCAACGCTTCAGTAAAATTCAATACAATAAAATCCTAATACTACATATATAGTCGTTATATTACTACCATTTTTTATGATACTACCCCACACTAGGACTTTCTACTGTTACATGGAGGCAGCTTACATACATAAATTTCACAAGGACAAACATCATTGAGCCGTCAAATATTATTATTATTCTTAGTTTTTAACATATTCGTAATAATAACATAACGTGTGCAACTAGTACAAGTGTATATAGTATAATCACTACTTATATAGTTTACTATTTGTCGTTTGACACTGAATCAAAAGAAACCTTTACGTAATAATGTGTTCTGCGAAATAGCTAAACTTTAAGCATTACCTTGGTGAACTAAATTATTTTGACATAATACAGTTGTATTACAAAACGAGCCCTTGTATCTAAAAAAAGTCGCAGTGCTATAGTCTTATCAAAATTTGACATTTGTTGTCAAATCCTACACTACTACTTCGAAAGTATGCGAACTAAAATAGTTCGCATACTTTCGAAGATAATACTTTATTTAAAACTCACTAGTTTTTACCTGGAACTTATAGCTTTATTTTAAAAAATCCTTCAAAAAATGAACACGTTATGCAGGTTACTCGCATATTTTGAACTGATTTTATTTTTTTATTTTTTTTATAGGATAGGGTGACAAACGAGCACACAGTCCACCTGATTGGTAAGTGGTTGCTGCGGCCCATAGACATCTACATCTATCTTCCATTACAAATCAAAATGCAGATGCGTTGTCACCCGTGAGGACTGAGATGGAATGCCTCATTTCCAGTAAAAAGGGTCTCCGGTTCTCTACATTCATCATACGAAATACAGCAGCATTAAGCTACTATTTCACGCTGGTATTCTGTGAGAGCGTGGTCCTTCCCCGGTCGAGCCGACCCATTCGTGCTACAACTATACTACTAATATAATTGCAGCATGGCTCTACCACGTTTAAAAAAGTTTAAAAAAGACGGTTTCAATGATGACGATGATGAAAATAATAATTGCAATCCATCACAAGTCCATTACTGAACATTGTCATCCCCAAAAATGCGACAAAGTACTGTCCTGAGTCACTATTACACTGATCATCCATTCACTTTCGGCATCACTTACCAGGTAATCATTTCATCTAGTGGGGGCACCCCACACTTCGCGTGCTGGTAAGAGACTGCCACACGAGCACCTTTCTTTCCCATAGATCGCCGGTCTTTCGAGCCATGTAGCTGGCCTATTGATACTTTAACTTACTGATCTGTTGGGCTATGGATTAATTTGGCTCTACTGCAGATATCCCTATTACAACGTCTATCATGTAGAGATAAAACTTCACAACTTGCTGAGCGAGCGTAATGAAAGTGTGAAAACTCGTGTTACATTTAATATTAAAGTGTTGTTGTACAATTGTTGTGTTATTGATTTCATCTATCATTTTCTTTTTTTCTGTATCAGTTCACATCGGAATTAAGATTCTCCTTACTCAGGAAGGGTTTGTGTTCAATGTCTGGCAAGTAGTTGCCACTGCTCTTTGTCACCGGTCTGAAGGTTTTATTTCATCTGACATGAACGAGATGGTTATATGAGCATCTACTACATACTACGATGCTCTTTTGGTCTTTGCCATAATCACCTCTTATAACCAAATGCTACGATGGGGCGATGGATTCCGCCATCACACGGCTTTATTCTGAGCACTAATCATTCATTGTTAACAACGACATGTAATATCGTAATGGTGTTCGCATATAAAGACGTAATAAAAAAACTCTCGCGAACGGAATTTCATTGGACCGCTCCCGTAAAAAACCACGTAATATCTCGAAACGTAGCGTCGCCTCTCTCGTCGTTAAGGAAATGAGTTACGTACATACACATACAACGGCACTGTCGCATCGTGGTCCGCTCGCGCCTTTCAATTCCCAGCTTTTTAATTATATGGTTAAACCCGCTGTAGAGTTTCTTTTAGAATGTTATCTGCACTGAAGAAGATAATTTTAGATATTTTTTTTATTTTTTCCCCTATGTTATCTCTAAAAATTGTTAGGATTTAAACTGTATTTATTTTATGCGTCAAGATATAAAAAACACATTTCACGACTGAAAGATTTTTATTTTAAATAGAAGGCTATGGGACTTCGCACGGAGGACTTCTGGATCTCGACAACAATCCTGCATTTCTACCGGGTACAATCCAGGGAACCACTCAAACACACATAAAAATACATCAAAATGGATCGGACCATTTTCGAGTTTTTCCAGGAGTAACATACAGCAATTGATTTTTATACATATATAGAAGATAATTAAATAAAAACTTTTAATAGGTAAGAATAGAAGAGAGATCAAACATATAAAATCTAAGGAGAACGATCATTTAACAAATAAATTAATAAAGATGACCCCATGGCTTCTTTTTTAAGCAAACTTCAAAAAAGTAGGAGTTGATGAAGACATCGAACGGATAATCAATGGGAGATCTTCATCACATCCTTTTTGATGATAACCTCAATTTAAATCTATTCGATATCTTCGTTACTTGAGAACAGATTTTAATGAGTCCTTTTTCAGTAAATAAGCTATACTGCAGGGTTGTTAAAATGTATATAAATTTGTAGAAAATCTTTCAGCCCTAACGGAGATAAAAGGAATGAATGAATGAAGATTTTAACTTAACTATTTATTTGACATTCTAATTGTTTTTTTACGAAGGTTTGTTCTTTTTTTTAAGTTTTTTAATCTTGAACCGTTTAAACTTTTCAATATTATCGCTTTTTAATACCTATGGTAACGCGAGTTAAACTACAAAAATTTTGGAACAAAGGCTTTATTTTAATAAAACAATTTATAAGGACATTTTCTGGTTTCAGCCTTGTGTCGGCAATCGCATTGTCGATCGATATGTCATGTTTATTTATAACTTACGAAAAGGCCTTTGCGCAGCACTTGCTATGTAATGGGCCATGATAATGTTTTGAAATGTTGTTACATGACTTTTAAGAGTATTGTAGATAATGAATCACAACGTTTTGATGAGAAGCGATAGTAGCATAAAATTAATGCTATGAAAGGCGAACTTGAAAGTTGAGGGGCTCGAATCCGCCATTACCTTGTCGTGGACCACTAACCCAGGCATTGTTACCTGTAAACTTGGATTTTTTAACAGAAATATTACTAATGTTGTTATTATTGCTATATTTATTTATGTAAAAATTAAAATATAAAATAGTTAACGTATAGTACATATTTCACCTTACCTTACCGCACCTAATTCTATACAAAAGAATACCAGCGTAAAAAAGCAGTTTAATGCCGCTGTCTTTCGTATAGTGAGCGTAGAGAATCGAATGAAAGAAACCCTTTAAACTGGTGATGATCCATTCTATTTTAGTCTTCAGGGTTGACAGAACTTTGATTCTTAGTCAAGGATAAGGTACATACATAGGTGTCTATGGACCACAACATCTAATTTACCGTTAATTTGACTGTGTGCTTGTTGGTCTCGTTATATAAAGATTAGCTAAACTTATTTTATGACTTTATTTCATACGTAACATCAATGTCCATGCCATGCACCATCAATCACAAGCTTTTCAATTTATTACTAAACGCCTAAGCGTGCTGGAAAATATAAATTTCTATAGCGATTTTTAGGCATGACAGCGGCGTTTTCCATTTTGTCGAATTGCAGTTGCGATGTGTAAATTTACTGAAATACAGGTGATCCGTTTTTAATTAAGAAATTAAAAGCTTCTACGCGGGACGTATTTGTTTGATAAAAATACATTTTTGTCATAAAACTGAGGGATATGTTTTATAATTTCTTTTATGAAAGAAGAGGCAAATGACCATACGGCATCTGATGGTAAGTAATCACCATCGATCATGAACATTAGCAAACCTGAGGAATTGCAGGTGCGTGGCCCGCCATTTGAACTTTGAATCGTTCTATTAGATATAATAATATTTTCTATATTTGACGTGATAAAATCAACCAAACGACCAAATAAGGTTCGTTTAGTTATAAATTAGTAGATCTCTACTTATAAAAAGAAACAAAACGCTGGCAGATGGATCGAATAGCTAATTAACAAAGCAAACTACGTTCGACTATAATCAAGCAGGACATAATCAACGTCGTAGTTAAGTTCCTAGATGACTAATTGAAAATGTCAGTCCACTTTTATTGAACAAATATTTTTTTATAGAATAAGGGTTACAAACGAGCATACAGCCTACCGGATGGTATGTGGATATAGTGCCCCATAGAAATCTACATCTTTTATCGATTAAGAATCAAAATGCAAATTCGTTTTTACCCCTGAGGACTAAGATGAAATGCCTCGATTCCAGTAAGAGGTGTCTCCGATCCTCCTAAATCCTTGCAATGTCCTAACATAACTATTAAATTATTCAACCACCCCTAGTAACCTTATAAGGATTGTGTTAGGAGTGGTTACGACAGTAGTCGAATGGTGGATTTGTACCCTTTGAGTTGGCAAACCTTTTGAATTCGCGATCTGCACCTTCCATTAGGCTACTGTCAAAGTCTACACTTACTTCTAAATACATCCTAATGACCGCATTAAAAAAAACTACCAGTAATATGAAAATTCATAGTGGGTATATAAAAAAGCAGCTAAAGGTAAAAGATATTGATGTATCGATTAGTGATAAAATGTTCACTTCAGTAATGCTCTAATTGTGTCGTCATTTACGCTTGTCAGTTAACGCTTGAAGATTTAGTTTTTACGACGTTTTAACACTCTTAGATTTTTTATAGGATATGGGGATAAACGAGCACATAGTCCACTTGACGATAATTGGATTCTATGACCCATATATTTCTACATATATCTTTGATCATAAATAAAAAAAAGATGAGTTGTCACCCTTGAGGACTAAGATCAAATGCCTCGTCTCCAGTAAAAAGGGTCTCCGGTTCTCTACACTGACCATATGAAACACAACACCATTGAGCTGCTATTTTACGCTGGCGTTCTGTGAGAGCGTGGTCCTTCCCCGGTCGAGCCAAACATTTACGCCACAACTATAATATAACTGCAGCACTGTAATACAACGTTTATACTCGTATTTTGTATTTCGTAGCGGAATGATTGGAATTCATCATTCCGCGAGAGAGCGTAGAGAACCGGAGACCCTTTTTACTGGATACGAGACATTCGATCTTAGTCCTCACGGGTGACAACGCGACTGAATTTTGATTCGTAATCGAAAATAAATGTAGATGTCAATGGGCCACAGCAACCACTTATCATCAGGTGGACTGTGTACTCGTTTGTCACCCTTGTCCTATAAAAAATACGAAAGATCTTTTTATAGGCAGCAATACCTAAGGTGCGCATTTATAAATGGAGATTGAATGTAATTCTGCTACACTAGATTTAATTTTTTTGTGTCTGACCAGGATATGAAACTAATAAGTGAACTTATTTATTAAATTTGGCTAGTATTTAAAAACTAACTCTGTATAGCCTATTTCGCCAGTGAATGTTCTGGTTTTACGATCGTAGGCAATGTGAACAGAAATTTATCGTGACCGCTTTAATAAGTGAATAAAATGCTATATAAATGATTCTGACTACATTAATGTTCTTCAAGTAACACAATCCGGTGAATGTAACTATATTTCATGTGATCTGTAATCTTATACGTTGTCTAAATTAAGCAAAAGTAGAATGTGAAGATTTAAAAATTAATACCATCCCACCATCGGACAACCATGAGGTCGGCAGATTTTCACCACTTTGTTGTCAATATTCCACGCATTAGAAGTAAACAGTTTGTTTCATCTTTCGTAAGGAGATAAGGCGTCTGTCTTTATATACGATTACAATTTGGGGTATTCAAGGCAAGAGTGAACAGACTTTTGTTACTCTAAGACGGTGTGCTTTATTATCTAGGAAATGTTATTCATCATTCATCACCACTTACTACTAAGTAGGATTATGGTCGAGCATTGGCTTATGCTAATTAAAAAAGAAGTGGTAGAATTATACATTTTATACAACCGACTTCAATATTAAATAAAATTACATCACCAATGTAGTCGAAGTCAATTAAAGACGCATCATTAAGGATAACTCAAAAATTAATGATCAGATTTTGATCAAGTTTATATGAAACTTGAAACTACATGAGAAGCATTAGCTTTCAAACAAAAAAAAGAATCATCAAAATCAAAAAGTTCGAGGTAACATACATAAGAAAATACGTTCGATGTGAGTACTCCTTTTTGAAGTTGGTTAAAAATAATGATTTCTTATATTTACGCAAACACTACACATTTAAATAATACCAGTTTCTAAGGATTTTATCGCGTATATTTAAAATTTTTAAATACCCGACATTTCGAGTGCTTTACAGCACCCATGGTCACGGGGGGGGGGGGGGGGACTAAGATATTCAACGTCCAGATGTCATAATTAACCGCGGTTACCATATATTAAACGTCGGGTTAAAAACCCGTAAAAGTTAAACATACGCAATAAAATCCTTAAAAATTAGTATTGTTTAAATAGTTAAAATATTTTTAAAATACATGTTCTTTCTCATGGTGAACGATATGAAAATAACACTTTTTCAATGCCTTAGATATCCCTCAACTCTTTTGAAAATAACCTACTAAATATCTAGAAACGTTACATACTCACAAATCGAACCATGGCATGGTTTTAGAGGTCAGGTGCTCCCCTTAAATTCAAAACAAGCTCAACCTAAGTTTAATCCCTGCTTATCCTACACCAGAGTTCAAACATAGATTGTTTGTGTAATTTACGTTTTAGGTGCGTTGACTTGCCCTTGTTATACTGTGAATAAAGTAAACTAAAAAAACTATGTGTTGACTGACAACATAATTTAACTTAATATATCAAATTCGAACAACCTATAATGAATATAAGTAAATTTAGGTAGTATTTAATTCAACCGTGAGGCGGTAAAAGATAATCCACTAGCCCATATCGTCTGTGGGCGTCGTAAGATATGATAGAGGGAGATGGGCATCTTCATCTTCGAGATAACTTTCAAAATTTAAAAAAAAACTGCAGTTTCCATGCCAAGCGTAGCAACTGGCGCAAAATCCCTATCCCTAGAATAAACCTATAATCCCTAAAAATTCTACAATCCCTTTGAGGCGATCTGTGGTGGAGGCTGTGTTCAGCGATGTACTTTTTTTAAGTTGCAAATTATGCATAAGTCTTGTATTAGCAGTTGCCAACCCACGTGGCAACTATGATGAATATCCCACTCTTTTGAGGTAACTTATGGCGGGAAGTCTATATTCAGCGGTGGTTATTTGAAACGTTGTTATGAATAAATTAATGAAAAAAAAACATTAATTATTGTATAATACTATACATAAAAATAATAATCTGAGATATGCGTAACATATTTGGTTACAGGCAAAGCCTATCTGCTCTTATTTTAAGAAATTCAGCATTAGATACTTTACCCTAGTATGATATAATTCCTTAGAAATTTGATAGGGACAGGCGATAGATTATTAGATATTAAACAAATTAAATTAACCTAAAACAAAGTAATTTATAACGATAATCGAGTACTCAGATAAATTAGGTATTAGAATATTTTATTATTTTAATTTGTATTAAAACTGTAATGCTGAATAAAATTCGTCGAGCGCTGTAATGATGACTGCTTCACTAATTCTTTTCACAATTCCATTTCAACGACAAGTCGATTAAAGCGCTTATCGTTTTGCGGCAACGGTTGATTGTGGAATATATTTCTGTTCCACCGAGGTGAATTTTCCGCGCTAATATTGTTTTATTAATGATTATAAACATGTATACATTTGATACTGCTAGTTGCAATTTAAAAGGCGGTTTTGAAAAGCGTTGATTTAATGTATGTGAAAAGCCTGTTTAATGCTTGGATTCCGACTGGAAATCGCCGCTGCGGTTAATATGTTAGCATTCCGTTTAGGACGTGCATCTCTTTTTATCGCTTATGTGCATTTCGCATTTAGAGAATTTAGTTATGCATATATTTTAATAAATGTATAGTTAATATTATTGAATCCAAAATGAATTAAATTATTTTTTTTTTTTCAATAATATATAAATACAAATAAGGATTACACTTTACTATAAATTTTCTTCACTATCAAAAATATTCTAAATCAGTCTTAGTTATTAATCCGTTCTAATAGTTGCCGTAGCCAAACGCAATTTCCTCAAAATTAGAATCTCATATCTACGCAGGAGTAACTATAGTGCCATCAAGTGAACATTCAAAGAGCACTCCATCGTCATTTTCTTGAAAATGGCATGCGATTTGCTTTGTGCAATTCCTCTGAGAGCTGGTGTCTCTGGTGAGGCTGTGAGCCGTATGATCGTTAGCCTTCTATTCCATAAAAATAAATAAATACTCACTCTTCGTAGTTATTTTGTGCCCAAGGTATTTTAGAAAAGAGTGGATAAGAGAATAATAATTTGAAAGTCATTTATACGTTTACCACTGGTTTGGTACTAGTAATTCACTCTGCCCTGGGAAGAATCGGAAAGAAACACAGTGGGGCTTTTTTGAAATATTAATTTATAATATATGTTTTACAATTAATATTATGAAAATAATCAAAATCAACAAAGTAGCGTTCACCTGATTTCCAGGGATTATTATAAATCATGTATGCTTTAATACTATAATAACCATTTTTAAAACAAATTAGCTTTTTAAAAAACTGGATTAATTTCTTCTTTGTGCTTATGCCACTATTTATAGTTTTAGTGTCCACAAATCACATACACGAAATTACATTTTTATATGTAATATATAAATAAATAAAAATAAATTGCTCTCCGTTAGTCTCGCGAAAACTCAAAAATGGCTCGACTGATTTTCATGAAATTTTTTGTGTGTTTGAAATGGGGCACTAGATGGTTTATGTATATTTATTTGGACTTCAAGGTAAGTGATAAAATTGTATTAATCTACTTGAAGCAAATCGGGAAAGTAAAAAAACGTGAACGATGTGTACCTCATAAATTGAGTGAATCGAACTTGCAAACACGCATCGAATGCTGTGTTCAAACGACACAAAAATGAAAGGATTTTAAATCGATTCATTACTTGTGATGAAAAATGGATACTATACGATAATCGGAAATACTCGTTGCAATAGCTGAACCCTGGAGACCCAGCCAAATCCTGCCCTAAATGAAAATTGACTCAGAAAAAGTTACTTGTGGGTATTTGGTGGACTAGCGTCGGTGTCGTTCACTACAGGTTTCTAAAATCTGGCCAAACGATTACGTTAGATATCTATTGTCAGCAACTGTAAACCATGAAGAAAGAACTAGCTGCTAAACAACCGAGATTGGTAAATCGCTCTAGGCCACTGCTGCTTCATGACAACGCAAGACCACACACTGCACAACAAACAACCACTAAGTTAGATGAGCTACAATTGGAATGTCAGCGACATCCACCGTACTCCCCGGACCTTGCTCCAACAGATTACCATTTTTTTCCGGAATTTGGACAACTTCTTAGAAGGAAAAAAATTCAACACCGTTGCGGCAGTCCAAACCGCCTTTAAAGAGTTTATTGATTCTCGTCCCCATAGTTTTTTAGTAAATGGTACAATGAACTATCTATGAGATGGCAAAAGTGCATAGATAACAACGGTGCGTACTTTGATTAATATATTTCACAAAAAAAAATTGAGTTTATATTCCTCCCGTAAAAAACGCCAATTTCATTTGTAAGGATTTCTTAAATTTACGCGAACACTACACATTGAAAAAACTAAATTTTACGGATTTTATCGCGTTTATTTAACTGATTTTACTTATTTTTAATTCCCGACGTTTCGGGTGCTTTACAGTACCCATGGTCACGGGGGGACTGAGATGTTCGACGTCCCAATGTCATAGTTAGCCCGGCTACCTTCAGTTTTTTAATATTAATTTTTCGGTTCGAATTACGCAAAACGAGCTTACAGTATCTTGAAGTCTTGCAGTGGTATGCTTGGGTTTGGGTTTAATTTTGTTAATTATAGGATCCCAAGCAGATGGCAGCACCCATCCATCTTCTCTATTGAAATTAGGATGTTTTTTAATTTCAATAGCCTCTCGTATCATCCTTGGTAGGAATCGGTGTTCTTTTGCGAGGACTTGTGGTTTATCAAATCTGATGTAATGGTGGGGACGATCTTGAACATGTTCACAGACTGCAGACTTCCCGTAGCGTTGGTGCTTCACGTCAGCTATATGTTCTTTCACGCGGGTTTTTATCGATCTTTTTGTTTGACCGTATGGGTCAGAGAGACCACATTCACAATCTAACTTGTACACTCCTGCATCTTGTAGAGGAATATTACACTTGACGGATGGTAAAAATTGACTAATCTTCTTCAGCGGCTTGTAATATGTTTTAATGGAAGCTCGTTTCAAGATGTAGCCAACGTTGTCTGTGACTCTTCTGACATATGGTAGTAAAGCAGGTACACGCTCGACTGTTGCCGGCTTCACTCGGTAACTGTGACGTAGGCGCGGGATCTGAAGCTTGTTGTTTTGCAATACTTGCTTGACGTGCTGAAGCTCGGCGGCCAGATGTTTTCTGTCACAGATCCTTCGTGCTCTCTGAAACAAAGATTTAGCCACGGTAGCTAAATGCGAAAGATGATGGTGAGATTCACCATTCAAATATCGGTTGGTATGGGTCTTCTTCCTATACACAGTGTGACCAATAGTGTTATTAGGATTTCGAATGACTAAAACATCTAGGAAAGCTAAAGGATTATTTGCCTCTAAATCCGTTGTGAATTGTATTTTAGAGTTTATGGAGTTAAGGTAGTCTAAAAATGCAGTTACTTTGTCAGATGGTAAAATTGTGAAAGTGTCGTCTACGTACCGCTTGTAGATCTTGGATTTACAGGAGCAGTAAGAAGGGCTTTCTCCTCGAAGTCCTCCATGAATATGTCGGCGACTATGGGAGATACAGGTGAGCCCATCACCACACCATCTACTTGCTTGTAGAACTCTTCCTTCCACAATAGATATCCAGATGTGGGGCAGTGTTTGAGTAATACTGCATATTCAGCAGGCATGTTATTATCTTCTAGCTTCCTAGTCACAATTGAGATGCTGTTTTCAATAGGTAGGCATGTGAATAGTGACTGAACATCAAAACTGACCATAGTTTCATTGTCAGCGAGATTTAGGTTTTTTATCTCACTAACAAAATGATATGAATCCTTTGTGTGTGCTCTGGTATGTCCTCTCAGTGGTGACAGTATTTTTGCCAAGTGTTGTGCCAGCTTATAAGTTGGTGAATCGATCTGGCTCACTATAGGACGTAGTGGAGCGTTTGGTTTGTGTATCTTTGGTAACCCATACAACCTCGGTGGTTTGGTACATGATGGAACTCGCTAATTCGATAATAACGCGATAAAATACGTAAAACTTAGTTTTATTCAATTAATTTGTAAGGGCCTATTATTTGACAGTGGCAGATAGTCGAGACTCGAGATAACTAAAAATATCAACCAAACCAATCAATACATATTCCAAGCATTTTGCCTCGATTCGTATAATTTTATTGAGCTTTCAGAATGGAATAATCTAGTTTTTAATTTAATTTTTTTACTAAATCTCAAGTAATGGAGAATAGCCGCAACCAGGTGCTAAATACTGCACTGTCGAGACGTGTTTCATCGTCTTTGCGATAAATTGATAGATTAAGTTTCTTGCTAAATAAATGTCCAAAACTAATAAACTGCGGTTACCATCCCACGGAAAATATCCCCCTATAAGGTAATCTAGGTCTATGGTCATCAGTGGAGTTTTAATAAGCTGTAACGGTTAAGCATATCAGCCATATTAATGTTAGTACAGTTACAGACTTTAACGTCCCACATCTGGGTACAGTTCTGCTCTCATTTCTGAGATGGTTATGGAACAGTTAGTCTACCGCGCTGCTCTAATGCCTGTAGACGGACTTTACATATTTTTGAAAGTTTCGCCACCATGTTTTTCATTACTGCTAGGCAAATACAGTTCAAAACTGCAACTTGCAATTTCATTGATGCTGGTGGGTGACATTTACATCGAACGCTTAGCCTCTGAACTGTCACGGTTCTACCATTTTAGCGTAAAATGGATTCGTGCGTCAGTCTTTCAATGATAAAATGGCGTTGCGAGAGTGAGAATAGCAATTCAAATATTTATTATGGCACTTATATAATAAGAAGCAATAGCCTACTGACCATCAAGTGAACCGCATGCTTCTTTGTTCCCTTTTCTATTAATGCTGTATTTCGAACTGCTGACATGGACAACCATTTTACTAATAAATTCAGTATAAATCCTCAGGGGCGTCAACGCGTTCATATGTTGATCCTAAATCGAGGAAAGATGTAGATTTTTATGGGCCACAACATCCACATACAATCAGGTATTCTGTGTGCTCGCTTGTTCTTTTTTAACAAGGAGGTGATGGCAATAGGCCTGTAGTTGTACGGGTCTGAGCGGTCGCAAATCGCGGTCGGTCTTCCACAATTCAGGAGCCTTGGGTGTAGGAGTTCCAGAAAAGTTGCGTTAAAACCGGTGCCAACTCCGGAGCATACGTCCACAGCACAATGGTAGGGACTCCATCGGGCCCACTCGACTTGTTGACGTCCAGGGATGTGCTTTGCGAACCAAGTGCTGTGTAAACCGCACATCTGGCATGGAGCACTCACACTACAAGATAGTTGGTGATGTGTTTCCCCCGACATCGAGAGTCTAGTTGGACGCAAAGAGAGAGCCTAACAGTTGCCCCCTTCCCAGAATATACGGGGCAGTCTGAGTACCCACGCTTAAGAAGAGTAGGATAGCTTGGTTGTGAATCCCTCCATCCACCCTCTGGAGTAGTTTTTATTTGATTCCGCTACCATGTTTAAGGGGGGGGGGTGGATTTGGTCTCCGACCACCTGCACATACCAAGCGAAACGCAGAGGTAAACCTCTACTTCACGCTGGTATTCTGTGAGGTCGTGATATCACCTCGGTTCGAGCGGTTTCATCCATGCGACAGCAAACGCTGCCGTACGGCTCTGGCACTGTTAAATTCACCCTTTTTCGATAAAATAGTCTGATGATAACGAATGTAAGCTGCAAACTACCACTACAAACCTAAAAAGTCGCCATTCAACTAAGATCCTGAACACTATAATTGAGGAATGTTAACAGCACTAGCAGTGCTGTTTCTAGCAGTATTTTTGATCTGTTTCTGACCTTATCAAGGGAAAAGAACATTGTTTTCGTTTTTATTAAGATTAAAAACAATGCAAGCAAAGAAAATTTATACATATATCTTATTCCTACTAAATTACTTAATATAGCCCTAAATCTCAAACCACATATAAAAGACTCTTTCCATCTCCTCGCTTGCTTCTCTGTGTCACCCCTTACACCGCCACTACACGATAAATGAGTAAATTATTAATTTTATTAATTTCAAATGTTATAAAGTAATTTTCCATAAAGTTTTATGTTTATTTTTTGATTACCAAAACGTTTACGACCTCAACGAGCTCTTTTCAAGTAAGTTACAATTCAAATACGAAGAACGTATTTGTACGAAGTATTTCAATTGTACTTTCAAATTATATTGTAGAACAATTTTAACAAAGGTGTTCAAATATTGAAACGAAGACGAATCAAACAATAGCGGCAAACGATAAATATAACGGGTTATCCGTCGCGAAAGTCTGCAAATTTGAACAGGCTAG
Organism: Parnassius apollo; assembly: GCA_907164705.1. Lineage (NCBI taxonomy): Eukaryota > Metazoa > Arthropoda > Insecta > Lepidoptera > Papilionidae > Parnassius > Parnassius apollo. The sequence goes on from CAJQZP010001686.1 coordinate 986,075, forward strand.
ACATACAAAAGTTCGGCCATTAAGCGAGCTATAACTGAGCACCCGCTCGCTCGCTTTCATTCTGATAAACGCTTTTGGGTTGAAACACTCGTAGATCACAACTGTCGAATGATTTTAATGTATTTATGTGAAAAGTGAGCAAAAAACTTTGTAATTAACTGATGTTCTGCGGAGAACGCGTGGGATTTTGTTGATAAGAAATGGAATGGAAATTGTTTTTCCATCAATATAACTACTATTAACTTGTACGTGATGTTCTTTAACCGAAGTTTCATAAATCTTATATAAGATATCAGCGTAAAAACAATATTTTTCAATATAGATATAAAAAATAAACATATGTAGATATTTTACTATAATTCATTTAATTGTACACAGGATAAATTGAAGTTCTTTTTAAATTAAATAGATATTTGGTATAGTTGCCACGCATGGCTGGCATACTACATTTTTACTATTATTCAATCGTTGTCAAGAAGATGCTCCTGCCCATCTCGAGTTTCAGTTTCCCTCTATCGCCACTAAGATACAAACAAATATATAAACAAAAATAACAATAATGTATTATTTATAAACTTACAACATTTTAGGTGCAGAAATAAACTCTGAGCGTCATACTTATTTAACAATGTGGTATTTTATGTAGTATATAAAAAGGCCGTATGTATAATATATCAAGTCTATAATATGCGTAGACTGTATATATATATATATATATATATATATATATATATATATATATATATATATATATATATATATATATATATATATATATATATATATATATATATACATATAAACATAGTACAGTCTACGCATAAATTATTAATATTCATTTGGTACATTTTCACCGGTTTATTTCATATTATTGTCATCATCATCATCATCATTACATCCCTTCACAAGTCCACTGCTAAACATAGGTAGTCCTCCCCCAAGTAATGCCACAAAGCACGGTCCTGAGCCACCTGCATCAATCGACTTCCTGCATGTCTTACCAGGTCGTCACTGAATGTAGTGAGGGGTCGCCCTACACTACGCCTACCGGTACGAGGCTGCCACTCGAGAAACTTTTTTGCCCATCGGTTATCGGTTCTTCGAGCTATATGGCCGGCCCATTGCCACTTCAGCTTACTAATCCGTTGGACTATATCGGTCACTTTGGTTTTACTGCGGATATCCTCATTTCTGAGTCTATCACGCAGAGAAACTCCGAGCATAGCCCTCTCCATAGCTCGCTGAGCGACGTTGAGTAGTCGGACTATTTGTCCCAGGTAAACGTACTCGTCAACAACTTCGAGATTAGTGCTCCCAACAACTACCTAGGTGTGACATGGACATTAAACATGATCTTTGTTTTGTCCATGTTCATCTTAAGACCTATCCGTTGGTAGGCACTATTGAGGTCATTGAACATAGTGCTTAAGTCCTCCAGCGATTCTGCCATAAGGACTATAATCGTCGGCAAATCGAATGTGAGAGTACTCGCAATTGATGTTAATACCGTATCCTTTCCAGTCCAGTAGCTTGAAAACGTCGAAAGTATCGAGTTTCGGGGATATAACGTCACCCTGTCTTACACCTCTCTGCAGTTGGTTAGGTTTCGAACCCTGGTTCTGTCCTCGGACAGCCATCGTAGCCCTACTGTACAAACACTTCAGCACTTCGATATACCGACAGTCAACTTGGCACCGCTGAAGGGACTGTAGCACCACCCAAATTTCGACGGAATCAAAGGCTTTCTCATAGTCCACATACGCCAGGTAAAGTAGCAGATTGTACTCTTCGGCCTTCTGTACAATTTGCCGCAGGGCATGTATGTGGTCTATGGTACTGAAGCCTTTTCGGAAATCGGCTTTTTCGGGAGGCTGGAAGTCGTCGATTCTACGTGCGAGACGATTCGTAATGACTCTCAAAAACAGCACGTAGACGCAGCTCAGAAGGGATATCGGTCTGTATATCTTCAAGAGAGCGTTGTCGCCTTTCTTAAAGAACAAGACCACCGCACTTCTGCTCTACGCCTCCGGAGTAGTGCCACCATGGAAGGTGGAATGGAAAAGCTGATGAAGAACTTCAAGTACCGGTGTTCCACCCGCTTTCAGAAGCTCCGCCGTAATTCCATCCTCGCCTGGGGCCCTGCCGTTTTTAAGGTGCTGGAGAGCCATTCTAATCTAATAGAATATATATAATCTAATAGTCGAATAAGACTTGCTCTTGGATCGTTACTCACACTTGCGTGTGGCTCCAACAATGATGTGTACAGCTGCCCATAGAACCTCTCAATCTCACTCAAATTCTCAGGTGCCCCGGAAACGATGCCGCTACACTCAGTCTTCAGCTTTGACAGTTGGCTCTTTCTGGCAGACAGATCTCTGGTAAAGGCTTTGGAGCCCTGGTTCCGCTCGATCGCTTCTTTAATACGAGCAGTATTAAAGCTGCGTAAGTCTCGCCGCATGCATTTGGAGATCTGTCTGTTCAGTTGCCTATATGCCGTCAAATCTGTTGACGATGGCAGCCTCATCTCTCGTCAAACAGCCATGAGATTAAGAGTGTGATCGGAGAGTTTTTGTGTTCTTCTGCGGCGGGTCTTGCAGAACTTAGCTCCGACCGCATGGAAAGTTTCCACAAGCTTGTCATTCATATCGTCCACTGCATTGCAATCTTCTAGGCACTGAAAGCGGTTACGTAACTCGAGCTGAAATGTTTCGGGATTCTGGATTAGAGCACGAGGGGGACGGAGCGTTGACTTTGTAGCAGCCAGACTAATCAACCCTAAACGGGAATAAATAATATATACTCTGCTGCTACCATAACGCGGAAGGCGAAGATAAAAAACATTTATTTCCTAATTATCCCCGGCTACTGAGATACTGCGGACTGCATATAGATAATTTGACGTTCTTATAAAGAAACAAGAAGCAGCCGCAAATATCATTCAGCGCCACATTGTCTTCACACACCGTTATCGTCACGTATCCGTCGACCAATTGTGAGCCGTTTCTTCAACGCCGCAGCTCGCTTCTTCTCGCTGTTCCGGAGCTGTGTTCCACGCCGCCGCCGCTCACCGACTACGCGCGCGCGTCGTTGTTGTCCTCTGCAGGGCATAATGCCGTGCAGGTCTCGGGCCCCGGGTACCCCTTTACCCGGATTTTCCTCACGGCACACTACAGTGTGCCGGTCCTGGGCGCCTTGATGGTGAAGGCGTTGTTTTAGCGACTTTTGTCGCGGTCGGTTAAATTTTCATTAATGGTGGTTATCCAATAATTGTGTTTAACACAAATTATTATGTCAAAGTTGGCCTTTCTGCGGCATTGTGGATTTTACTCGACTCCCTAATCTATATAGGGAGGAGTTCTCTTGGATAGGGTCGCCCGTCCGGCGGCCGTGAGTGCAACGGCGCGAAGCCGTTGAGGTGTTCGTGTGGCCCGTTGTCGGCGTGGTCGAACATAACGCGCGCCAGCCGGACCACGAATTCTTGCAGGCAAGATAGAGATATCTTTAGGTTGGCCGCTATGACGTCATTTCGGACGTAGCGACCCGCACCGACTATAGTTCGTAATAACAACCTCTGCTGGGCCAGAAGTCGCCGCTTCTGATGATCGCTCAGGAGTGCATACCAGGCCGGAGCAGCGTATGTTAGCAGGGGTCTTATGTAAGTTTTATAAATAGTTAGCTTCGACTTTGTCGGTAACTTGGATGTCAGGAGAGGGCGGAGCATTGCCCGCGCACATCGAGCTTTGCGTATAGCAGAGTCGACGTGCGCAGTCATACGCAACATCCTGTCAATCCGACATCCAAGGTAGGTCACGGCCTTCTCATATGCGATCTCCTGGCCTCCGAGGGTTAGCGGTGGTGGTAGATTTCTATAGCGGCGAGTGAGTAGAGCGGTCGTCTTGCTAACATTGACGGCCATCCTCCAATCATCCAACCATGGTGGCAGCAGGTCCAGCAGAAGTTGCATCCTGGCAGCTGCGATGTGGGCTCTTCTGGACGACGTGAAGTATGCGCTGTCATTCGCAAAAAGCGCTAGTCGTCCTCTCATTCTTGCAAGTGTCCTGCCAGGGTAGGAATGTCATTGGTGTACGCCGCGTACAGGGCTGGAGACAGACAGCTGCCCTGTGGCACACCAGCTGTAATAGTTTTTATTGCGGACTCGGCGTCCTCTACGCAAACGTAGAACTTCCTGCCTTCCAGGAAAGACGCCACTAGCCGCAATATAGCAGGAGGGATACTTGTTTGATCGTCTAACTTGTAGAGTAATCCTGTGTGCCACACCCGGTAGAACGCCTTCTCGATATCGAGAAAGACGCCCAACGATATGCGGCCGCGGATGTGCTCGGCCGCAAGCAGGTGCAGCACTCTGGTCAGCTGTGTTGCTGTGGAGTGACCCCTCCTGAATACATGTTGCTCCGCCCGAAGTTGGATGCACGGGCGGAGACGTCTTAACAATAATCTTTCGCACAGTTTAGCTATATGCGGTAGCAGCGTGATCGGCCTGTAGTTTGCAGCTCTACGCCTGTCCTTCCCCGGTTTCGGCAAGACGATAACTTTGCCTTTCTTCCAGTCCTCCGGGAAGTGGGATGTCCGCAATATTCCGTTGTAGAGCCGACCTATCTCTACAGGGACTCTATTGGGCAGCTGTCGTAGTGCAGCGTTGGTAATCCCGTCGTGCCCCGGCGCCTTCCTCAGTTGCAGGCGGGTTACTGTCCTCCGCAGTTCGGCGGGGGGAGATAAACCACTCTCCTGCGAGCGGTGGCGCAGGCGACGACAGGAGCTCCTGCACGCGGCTCTTTCCGATTATGGATTTCCAGGAACTCCGCACTTGCTGGGTTCGGCATAAACTGCTCCTCGAAGTGCTCAGCTAGGATATCCACTCTGCCCTTGGCATCGTAACGTTGAATGCCCGCGTTGTTGGTTAGCGGGCAAACAGGTGGTCGAGTTTTTGTTAACTGCCGGTTCAATCTGTAGAGCGACGCGTGCTGTTCATCAGCCTTCTATATGCACCGCTCCCAGGCCTCACCTCTGTGGGCCTGTATTGCAACCGACAGTTCATCTGACAAGGTGTTAAGCTTTCTTTTTACTCTAGGGCAGCGAGTACGCGCCCAGAGATCATCTCAGCGCTGTTTTATGGTTCAGCTGCACGCGTAGTCTTAGCGGCAGCTCTTCTTTCTTCCCGTGAGAGGGACGATCGTAGAGGCCGCGTTGAGGGCCTCCTGAATGCACGTGGATATTCTACTTGCAGCGGCCTCTAAGTCGTCCGCTGAGTTGATCTGTGTGTGGACTGGAGGTCTCTTCTGCAGGTGTTGGTGGTAGAGCCTCCAGTCGATCTTGGTCTTGACGGCTCTGGGCGGTGAAGTCACTGCCTTAGTGCCAAGGGTGATTCTGATAAGGGAGGTGCTGTGTATTCAGGTCATACAGCACTTCTACTACTACTGGGTAGTTGACGTTCCTAGTGAGCACGATGTCTAATATATCCGGACGCTTCCTAGGGTCAGTAGGGATGTGCGTCGGTTCCTCGGGACCTAGAACGACATAGTCATGGTTTTCTGCGTCTTCATAAAGTTCACGACCCGGCGGGGTGATCACTCTGGACCTCCGCGCCGGGTGTTTGGCGTTCAGGTCCCCGGCGATGATGGTAGGTGCCGTACCTTCCATTACCGTCCGGATGTCTGAGGAGTAAAATGGAGTCCCCCGGCGGGCGGTATGCTGCAAAGATCCTTAGTTCCTCGCCCGCCGCCTCCATTTTTATGCCGATTGAACGCATCGTCTGGAAGTCGGGCAGGTCCAGCTCCTGGTGGACGATGTCTCTCCTCACCAGGATCGCTGTCCCTCTATAAGCGACCCCTCAAGGATCGACCTCGTCCCTCCTGTATATGGTGTAATTAGGCAGCTTAAGATGCGTTATAGGTCGTAACTTGGTTTCACCCAGCAAGATCACCTGGATGTCCTGTTGCTGGGTGACAGTGCGGAGTTCGTCGTTCTTTGACGAATCCCGTCCGGGTTCTAGTAAAGCAGACGCAGGTTGCTATCCTCCGTAGTGCCTTGCCAGTAGTGATGCCAGCGCCTTCATGACGGCAGTAACAGGGTCTGTCCCAACTCTTATGTCGGCCAGGCCATGTGTTCCGACTTCGATGGCTATGCCTACCAATCTGTGGATGGCATCAGCCGTCTCGAAGTTGGACGTTGGTGGTCTGCGTTCTGCACTACGCTGTGAAGGCACTGGTCTCGGGGCATTGGTTGTGGTCTTCCTTTGGTTAGAGCGCGCTCTATGTATGGAGCGGGCTCTGCTTACTGGTAGGGACCTTTCTGGCGCTCTACCTGTCGTAATTGGTGCTGGTGTTCTTGCAGCAACCTACGCCTGCGAGGCTATTGGTCCTGCAGTTGTAGGGGTAGAGGTACTCACAGCCTGAGGAGGAGGCTGCTCCCTCTTCCTACTCCTATTCCTCCGCCTCTTCCTTTGGGAGGGTTGCCTCTCCGTGGCGTCGTTGGCAGGAGGGCGGAGAGTCGCCCCGGTGGTTGCCCTTTGCTCTGTGGGACCCACCGTTTCTACTGGTGCTGCGGGGGGGGGGGGGCTGGTTGCCTACCCTTCCCTCTGTTGATGGTAGCCCACCCGTCCTCCTGTATGGTAACAGCCTTTGGGCGACTCTGGGGGATCCTCTTAGGGTTCTCCGGGAGTAGCCCAGGTAGAACGATCCCCTGCTTCCTGGCAATCCTCCTCAGGACCGGGCAGCGGCGATCGTTGGCCGTGTGGTTCTTAGCGCAATTTGCGCACTTTGGCTCTTCCTCTCTACCCCTTGGGCAAAGGCTGGCAATATGTTATCCAGCACAGCGAACGCATTTCACTGGCCTGAAACAATTTGCAGAGGCGTGTCCGAAAGCCTGGCAACGGTGGCATTGTGCCGGTCCCGTTTTCCTCTGCCAGGCTTCGATGACGACTCCTCTCATATAGAGGAGCTCGTCGATGTGGTAAAGTTCCTGTAGCCGTTCCAGGCTCAGATGCTCCAGCTGTGCATAGTAGAGGCAGCCCGGTCTGCCCCTACGTGGTGGTATGGCCTTCACGCAGTTGATGGGGAAGCCCTTTGCCCGGAAAGAATTCTCGATCATCTTGGGATCGGTGCCTACTGGCAGGCCCCGGATGCCCACTTTAGTGGGCTTCTCCTTTACCGGGATGTAGCAGTACCACGACATGGTTTTGTCTTTCTCAGAGAGCTCGACCATATATCTTTGGATGGTGCGGAATTCATCCGGGCTCAGCGGTGAAAATCTCACTCCCTTCCCGAACGGACGGGCATTGGGAGGGTGGGCCAACTTCTCGTTGAGGACCTTGAAATGCCTAGTCCAGTCCGGATCGGCAATCGGCGGATATCTCGTCTTCTCCTTCTCCTTCTCAGTATTCTGAGGCTCCTCCGCCGATTGCGGTCGTGGTACCGCAGGGGCCTCAGCCATGTGGGCATAGCTCGTTGACGGCCGCTGTCCACCGTCATGAGCTAACCTGGACAGGTTGGTGGTTTGTACCGGGGATGATCTTCCGGCTGATGCAGCTAGGGTTGCGTATGTTGTTGAGCCCCAGCTGTAGGACTCCTCACCTCCTTGCTCGAATTGGGCCGAGTCGTGGCTACGTCGGTCCGGAGAGATGGATGGTGGCTGTTGCGGTGGTGATGGCGACTTAGGAGGTGAGGTGTGAACCTTCTTCCTTGTCGCTATTTGGGGCTCCTCATCATCTGATGACGCTGATGATGGATCCGATGATTGTCCAATGCGCTACCTCTTCTCATAGAGGGAGGCCTCGGTCTCGGGTGGTGTATGCCTTCGTGGCGTCTTCATGGGCCGCTGTTGTTGCGAGGGCAGCGGTTCACGCCCAGTCGTACACTCAGGTACGATGGGCGAGAGTGCAACCCTAGGTGCGGACTCCTTACCCGGCGACGAAGGTTTCCGGGTTGGTATTTGGGAGTAGGATGAGACAACTCTCATCCTCTCCGGATTGAAAATGTCGCGGTAGGCGATAGGTCTCTCCAGTACGCCTGGCCGGTCCGGTGGTTTCCTCGATTTAGGAGGAGGTTCGCCCTTATCGTTCCCTGACATGTCCCTAACCTAGCAGTCAGCGGTAATCTACTAAATGCCCTATCTATATTCCAGCCGATCGGCAGCAGAAGTTGGTGCGCGACGCGGATGGTGGTGATAATATAAAGGAAACTATCCACACTGTGGGCACTGCCTACCCCTTTTGTACCAAAAGGGTTGGGGGAAGTGCGGAGGTGGCACTTTGATGCGCGACTGGGCACAGAATGCACGGAACGCATAAAGTGCCAAGAATCACCTAGGGGCCGGTGACCTCGACGCCTCACGGAATCACGGGACTCAACGATCGGCGGAGTTTGTCGAACCGGCGTTTATTTGCAGCCACTGCTAACTACGAATAACGTACACCTAGGAGATCCTTGATCGCGCGCGCACCGATCTGCATGACTTTTATAGCCCCGTCCAGCGACGTAGCTTCATGAACATAACATGAGTCTCACGCCGGAAAACGAAACGTACATAATAGTTGTATATTTTGATTAATTTTCATTGGTCATAATGTAAGAATTATAATTGGCTAGGGGAAAATAAAAATTGTTACTATTGGTAAACCAACACCGCAGCTATCCATATAAATATAGGCAAGGTTAACGAAAATATATTCCATTCCATTCCATATTCATACTCCATTCGACTTTACATAAACAGTAGTTTCATTTCTCCACCTCGAAACCACTCGGAGTCTGTTAATAGTGGACCGCTCTTCTCCACTATTACAACTTCATTAGACGAGACCTTTCCAACTTAACGTTTAGGTTCAGTGTGCCTCTAACCATTCGATGATCGCTGCCAGTTTTTACCCTTGCGACCACTGAGACATCACTGAACAGTTGGCGTCTGGTCGTCATAATGAAGTCAATCTCATTTTTTGTCAAACCGTCGGGGCTCGACCAGGTTCACTTCCTGTGGGGCCGCTTCTGAAAGAAAGAGTTCATCACAAAGAGTCCCTCTTTCTCCATAAAGTCGGCTAGCTGCTGGCTCCTTCGGTTCCGTTGCCCTACTCCAAATTTCCCTAACTTCAGATCCCAAGTTTTCTCTTGTGCCTAGTTTTGCGTTGAAGTCTCCCATCAACACCGTGTAGTGGTTTTAGGAGGAATGCATGGCTCTGGAAATATCCTCTTACATTTCCTCCACCTCCTCTTCGGGATGTGCCGAGATTGGTGCGTAAACATAAATGGCCTTCAGCAAATACCGTTTGGTGATTCTGAGTATCAGGTACGCGACCCTCGTCGACATACTCCCAATCTTTACAACGTTATTGACGAGAGACTTGTGGACCATAAATCCGACACCTCCTTGGGACAGATGTTCGCCCTCCCGGTGATAGAACAAGTTGCCGGACTCGAGGATTACCGTGTCCTCCCTCTCTCTTCGGACCTCGGATAATCCAATAATATGCCAGCGCAACTTGTCTACCTCTTCTTCCAGCTCCAGTATCTTCTCGTCAGTCCTCAGGGTGCGTGCGTTATATGTTGCCAGGTCGAGTCGTCTTAGGTGGCAACCGAACCTCCAGCGAAGATTCTTAGCACTCCCTGCCCCGCCGTTACCATGGTCGCCATCGTAGCCAGGAATAGCGGGGCCGCCAGGGACTGGGGGCCATTTGTTTGCGTCGTTATTCATGGGGGAATACTTGCCATAGTTGCCACGCTTGGCGAGCGGGTTGGCAACCGCAGTTTTTTTATTATATCACTGTTGTTATCAGAAAGATGATGCTGCCCATCTCCTGCCTGTCTCCCTCTGTCGCCTCTAACGACACCCACAGTAAGATATGGGGTAGCGTATATTCTCAACCGCCACTACACGGCATTCGGTGTGCGGCATGTTATTGTATTTGACAATAATGCTATGATTTAAAAAATATATAGTTGGTCGGGGAAAAGTTTCTTCCTATTTTTTTTTGTAAATATATAATTGAAGAAAACTTTATTGGATCGTTCTCTTTGTATCTGGATTTTAATATCAATACATAGAGGACATTTAGGAAAAGTGAAATAAAAGCTAAAAAACAAATTTCCCGCCATTTTCAAATTGTTTTTTTGTCCAATAAAATCAGTGTTCAGTTTCTTACAACAAAGGGAAAATTGCGACTCAAGCCGCGAGAAAAATTTTTCATGTCAATGGACCCAATGTATCAGTAAGAGTAACGCAAAGTTTGTTCAAGTGTTTTCAGTCCGGGAATTTTGATGTCAAAAATGCAGCTTGCTCTGGTCGTCCTCATACGGATAAAGTCGATACCAATTTTGAAAAAGTGGAACAAGATCGGCATATTAGTAGTTACGACATTTGAGGATTTACCACAAAAGAGATTAGACATATTTGTAAAAGCCTGGCTATAAAAAAGCTCGATATTTGAGTACCACACGAGCCTACTGAAGGAAACCTAATGAATCACGTACTCATTTGCGATTCTATTGAAACGTAATGAAACCCAACCATTTTTGAAAAGATTTATGACTGATGATGAAAAATGGATCACTAATAACAAAAACATAACCAGGTAGTCAAACACCACACAGGCAAAGGCAAAACCCAGATTAACACGCAATAAGGTGATGCTGTGTGTATGGTGGGGTTGGAAGGGCATCGTTTTTTATGAGCTTTTACCCCAGGGCAAAACCATCGATTCGAATCTCTACCGCCAACAAATAATGAAACTAAAGCAAGATATTGAGAAAAAACGGCTGGAACTGATCAACAGAAAAGGAGTGATCTTTCATCATAATAACGCCAGGCTACACATATATTTGGCCACTCAGCAAAAATTGAGAGAGCTTGTTTTGGAACTGTTAATGCATCCACCATAGCATCGTCAGCATATAGTCCTGACTCCTGACCTTGCACACTCAATTTTTCACCTGTTTCGGTCTCTTCAGAATTCTTAGAGTTAGGTACACATCAAAAGAAGACTGTCAAAACTACTTCTCGCATTTTTTTTGTCAAAAATTTCAAGATTCCTACAGCAAGCCAAGATTTCTATAGTAACGGAATATACACTACCTTCAAGTTAGCAAAAAGTTATCGAACAAAATGGCACATATATATCATATTTAAATGTAATTAAACTTTAAGAAATCTTTAGAATTTGTATACAAAATATGAAGAAACTTTTTCCCCGACCTTAGATTATAATCTTAAAACTTATATGTTAATATTAAGTAGTTAGTTAAATATCTAATAATTTGAAACTACATGTGTTTCCCTTTCATTTTTGGAATTTATCACCTTTTATTACCATAAAATTTAACTATGCGCACCTTTTCTACAGATTAAAGCAGTTATACTTACTATATTTGACATACGATAGGAGTAAATCATCTACCAAAATATAAGTTTTAAAATATAAGATGTCCACTTGCGCTTACAAATTAAAGTAAAATCCTTATCTACTGACTAATTTTTCAATATAAAACTTTAATCTTGATCCTACTTCGCAACTTTTTGTGGACTATCGAAGGGGATTAAGAAAAATTTCAATTATCGTACGTTCGTTCGCCACTTTAACGTGAGTCGGGAAGGCAGAGCGTTAGGATTTTATTCCCATCTGAATTAAAGCTCAAATGGAATTCTATTTTATAATTTTCTCTGATTTTCAGACAGGAAGCCTTCTCTCGTTTTATTACCCGACTTACTTGAGTAGTGATGGCTTACGGATTGTAGTTACTTTTGGCTGAAGTATGTGGTGTTATAAAAGTCGGATTGTAACTTTCGAACAACATCTTACCTCGCCGCATATCAGAAAATTTCGATTCGTTTTAAATCATTAGGGTTTCTGTACTAATTGAAGTTGATTAAGTCAAGCTTTCTCAATGAACATTAGCAGACGAAGTCTATTAAGCTTTTGTTTTCAGTTAAGGGGCGTGAAGTGGGGACACAAAGGGGCGGCGGCTATTAGTTTAGTACAGTGGATACAATAACGTCAACTTTTATTTTAACAAATATGTTTTTTATAGAATAAGGGTGACAAACCGGCACACAGTACAACTGACAGTAAGTGAATGCTGTAGGCCATAGATCTTTACATCTAGTCTCAAAAAATAATCAAAATGTGGATGCCTCGTTTCAGTTAAAGGTGTCTCCGGTTCTCTAAATTTACCACATATATTGGAAACATAGCAACATTAAGCTGCTATTTTACGTTAATATCCAGTTTCACAGAATGCGTGGTCCTTCCCCGGTCGAGCCAACCCATTTGTGCTACAACTATAATATACCTGCAGCGTTGCTATACCACGTGTTATATGTACACAACTAATTACACAATAAAAATTTACTTATATTTAAAAAAAATACGGCCTAATGAAGGAAAGATTGAATTCAATTGCGATGAGATCATTAGATATACCAGAAGATAAGTGGACTAGGAATATAATCCCAAATACGTTGCGACTACTGAGGACTGATTGGAATTCCTTGTTACCGGTAACGAAAATAAAATGGCTCTTCAACTCTTATTATTCAACCTATTAAACTCAATGATTTATATTCCATTAGAACTTAATCAATAATTCTTTGTTAAAGAATATATGTATTTCGAAGACATGTGAAGTTCGCCAACACGCATTGTAACAGCAAGGCAGACATTTCCTTGCCCTAAGACCCTCTCGGGAATGAGAGGAGGTTTGTGCCCAGCTGAGGGACGTATATATGTAGGCTGTAACTTCAACTGTAGCGATGATTTTTCATCATTAAAATATTATAACCTTAAAACATTTCCAGAACAGCTCCAACAAAGCTGAAAAAGCTTGTGGTAGTAGTGGTCCAAGACAGTAGGTGAATGGCTGTTCGAGCCAACTGCTTTTTTAGTTTGCATTCCGTACCCCTAACCATTAGGATACTTTCATATAGGGCTGTAATTTCTTATGTAATTATAAACTTCTTTCCTTTAATTAATTAAAAATCCATAAAATTAATTATACTGACTGATTAAAAAAGTGAAACAATTGAATTATTTTAATAATTCAACTGTAATTTTAATTTGTTTAGTTCGTATTTTATCGTATAACGTAATAAATTAATAAAATAAATTTAATTAATAATTGTATAAAAGTTTACAATCTCATTAAGCTACTTTTATAATAATTTTGTAGAATAAAAGTTTATACTAAGATCTAAAAATAATTAATTTCAATTATTATAGAAACGTTTTAGTAGTGTTTTACTCATGTGAATACATAAATAATACTGGGATTCGACGTTATTCATCATCATAATCATCATCATCATTGCAATCCTTTACAAGTCCACTGCTAAAGACATGCATAGGCCTTGACGTTATTATAAGATTTCAAATACACTTTTTGTTTAAAGAAAAATTTAAAATTGTTGATTGAAAAATAAAGCCATTATTTATGCCCTTTATATCATTTTTATATTATGCAATACTAACTCTGTGCAGTCGAGTAATTAGCATTAGATGTAGTATCTATTAACTAAGTCTTTAGGGTTATATCTAAGGATATCCTACTAAGACAAACCTCTCTTATTGGCACTGCTACTATCTAATATAAACGCTGTTTGTCTTTGTATATTGATATTGAATATTATGAATATTTTTGAATATTTAATTTAATTTATTGAATATTATGAATATTTTTATTTTTCTATAAATTGTTTTAATACGTTTACTGTTATTGAATTACTTTAGGTTTGGTTTAGGTTTTTAATTCGTTTAGTAAAATTTGCGACTAGTCTATCCAGACTTACAATTAGACTAAACATATAAATGTCTAAAATAGGCTAGGGGTCAATACGATAGGCGGTCACCCATTCAAAATTAGATTGCACTGGACTAAGCCACGTTATTCGTTCCGTGCGGAAACGATATGAGAGCTTTGGTGAATATAGTCAGGAGGATTTTATTTATTCACCAACGATGTTTTGTAACGGATTTCGAAATCCAAGAAGTCTTGAGCCTACGAATAAATTTTTATTAAATATTAATAATTCCTAACTCTACTAATACGGAATGAATGGAAAATTTTGTTATTTTTATTGGTTGTTTTTCATTCACGCAGAACAAAAAAAAAACGTATCAATATGATTTTATGAAAATATATACGAGTGTTTTATGATTAGAGAGTTGGTAGCTCAGGGGCTAAGCGCTCACAGTAAATACGCATGCAACCTGGGTTCGAACCGCGCCAAAACTGACGAATTGTTAATTACAATTTATTTTAAGTGTTGATTTACCACGTGCACTGCAGTGAAGGAAAACATCTTGAGAAAACCTCTACATCTTAGAAATTAAAACAAAAATTTTTGAAGACATGTGGAGTCCATCAACAGGCATAGAAGCAGCGTAGCAGACTTTTCTCAGCCTTCTCAGAAATAAAAGGAGGCTTGTGCCCTTGAGTGGAATATCCCGAAATATAGATGTTTCCCGTTGGATAGGTAAGGAGTGTAATTCTATAATAACCTGTCCATACAACAATGGATGAACGAATTTCGATGAATAAATAACCCGAGATCAACTCTTCTTACGATTGTAGATTGATACTGTAGGGATTCCTGCATATCTGAGAAATTTCAAATATGTACTTTGAATCATGTACTATGTCTGGATATAATAAACGTACGGTTATTCCTCACATATTTTAACATATTTCGATGTTTAGCATTCCACATAAACAAAAATATGTATATTATAAAATCTAACTTCAAACAAATGGAACTTAGTTAAAACTTATATACGTCCAGGGCTCCTCCCACGGTTATAGGAACTAATGGTGGATGAGCAAACTTTCGCAAATATAACAGTTAAAATAAAACGGTTCAATTCCTTAAAATTAGTTATATTCAATGTGTAGTGTTCACGTAAATATAAAAAATAATTTATTTACTTATTACTTTTATTTATTATTTATTGCACCTTTATATAACGAACTAGAGACTACTAAAGATAACAATCCTCATATCTCTAATACTTTATCCAAGTCAGCCCATAAATTTATCGCACACGCAATGCATTGAAGATGAATACATTAGGATGAGTGCCCTCGAGATAATACACTTTTCTGCATCTTGACAACAGCGCCACCTACCGGATCCAATTATGAATCTAAACCATCCAGACATGCTCAAATACAAACAAATATATATATATAGATATATGTAGGAAAACATAGTAATATTAACAGTGTCAGTTCTAACAAATTCCAACCATTCCTGAACTTCAAATCCAGTTGCACATTCGTTATAAAATAAACCGACCACACCCAATCCATTGTTCACTGTTTTGGATAAAGCATTATGGCGGTATGAAATCTACGTTATACTAGCTCACCCATCTCTGACAACTGGCCTCACCAGCATCTTATTTATTTTCCAACAGAGAGCCATTCGTGGAGAGCTGTTTATTGATCTGTCACCACGCATTTGTTTAAAGGATTTATCGAGATTCGAATAGTATTGATGCATTTTGCACACCCTTTGGGATTTCGTTGAATGGATATTTATTTACGATACCCCGAGTAACTGAATAATCTTCAAAGCATATCACAATAATTTGGGAAGATTATAACATTTGATGTGTAAAGTTTTTTAACTTTATAATAGTATAAGTTACATAAAATTTTATTTGATAGGTTTAGTTGTATTTTGGCTACGTAAGAATGTGTCGGTTCAATCGGGGAAGAATCACGCTCTCACAGAACACTTAATGCTGTCGTGTTTTGTATGGCGAAAGACGTGGCGTGACGTGGGATTCTCTAATTTTCTTATTTGTAATTAGGTTCACTTCTTAGCATTGAAACCTTTTCGAAATTATTGTATTGCATTTTCATGTATTTTATGTTTATTACGTGGTAGAGCCACGTTGTAACTGCAATAGCACTCTCAAAGAATAGCGGCATAATCCTGATGTGTTTCGTGTGGTGATTGCAGAGAACCGGACACTTTTACATGAAGCGGGGAGTAACATTTTAATCATCAGGGGTGGCAACCCATTTGCATTCTAATTCCCAATTGAAGACAAATGAAGGTATCTTTGGGCCATACACCATTATTATAGGTGGACTGTGTGCCCACCTGTCAACCTTATTTTTATGAAAATATCAGTGACGGGGACTGGTCTGGACTGGACGATAGCTCGTTGATCTACTTTAAGATTTCTTTGAGTTTGAATCGTCTATTAAGAATCGATATTAATCTAAATCATTTTTTCAGTAGGCATTTCCCATATCTTTCAGTATGATGTAATAGAATGATTTTCATTAAATATAGATTACATACATTACTTATTGAAAACAATTTATGCTTTTATCACTGGTTCTGAAAACCCTCTCTCCTAAATAAGACCAGTAAGAAACTCGGCAGTATATTAATTTACAATATATAATATGTTGTGCAATTAAATAAGGAAACAATGGAAATTGATATCTCCCAGATGATATAAAATTTTGCAAAATCACCACGTTTAGTAGCTAGATTGGCTGGGCTGATAATAATACATAAGGCGTATCAAGTAAAATGTTGTAAAGCCACCATCACTACCATGAGAATGTACCATTCTTGATTAACTAAATCTTAATTTTTATTGATAACTTTGTCAGACGATTCTAAATATCACTTGAAAGATGAGTTTTGATGATTTATATTCTCCAAAGTGAGATGAATTATTTCCAAAGTACATAATATTAAAATAAACGAAGGTAAAATATATTTTGATGTTTACTTACAATTCTTTTAAGCTATTGCATAGCTTCTATCGCGGGCCTTGAGAGCGGGGACCGAATCCAGAAATTCCGTAACAAAAAAAAAACCTCACGCTCCCCACTTCGATGGGCACGGAGGTGTGGCGTTGAAAGCCGTACATCGTCTAACGTCGTTTTAGTTCGGCGGACTTCGGCACTCGGCAGAGTTCGGCACGGTGTTTGTGTGCGTGCAACTAGACGTATGAGTGTACACTAGCTGCTAACTGAATGATAAAAATTCCTGAATAACCTACATGTATTGTAAGATATTAAAAATATTTTAAACAATATTAACTTCTCATTTATTCAATAAGAGAAAAAAATTGTTTTCTTATCGGTCACCACTCTCAAAAAGTGTAACTTGATTTAATATCAAAGACTTAACTGAATAAATAACATAAATAAATAATTATAATTGCATAACTTGATAAAAAATGCTATGCAATAGCTTTACCGCGGCAGTCACTGAGTGCCACACGTATTTTTTTAACTATTATAGGTCAGGTAGTACTGGACTTTCTTTATAATCAAATATGATAAAACAAACTGGCTTATTTAAAAAAATACTACTTAGTACTCTTTCCTTGGAGAAATCCACGTTTTTTTACAAAATAAGGATGACAAACGAGCACACAGTCCACCTGATAGTAAGTGGATGCTGTGGCCCATAGACATCTACATTTTTCTTCAATTGAGAATCAAAATGCAGATGCATGCCAGCCCTGAGGACTGAGATGGAATGCCTCGTTTCCAGTAAAAAGGGTCTCCGGTTCTCTACACTCACCATACGAAACACAGCAGCATTAAGCTGCTATTTTACGCTGGTATTCTGTGAGAGCGCGGTCCTTCCCCGGTCGAGCCGACCCATTATATAGCTGCAGCATGGCTCTACCACGTAAAGTAACGTTGTCATCGAATGTCAACGACACGACAGGTGATGACTAATAATGAGTATTTCCCTCCTTTGTTGTACGCATTAAAACCGACGAATCAAACCAAATTAATTTTAATCTTAAAAGTTTTCGTTTACAAACTACAAAACTTTAATACAGCGTTCTAAGAATTTGAAGCGCCACGCCAGCCGTGTTAGTGACATTTGAGAAGCTTAAAGATATTTATTTAAATTTTTACCAGAATGCGTCGGGGAGACTCAATATGCGGGGCATTTACCAGTTCACTTCTATATTTAAAGTGCAGTGTTCGCTGGATCAAGTTACAAAGGACGTAATTACAGTGAAAAAGACCATGTAATTAATCACAAAGGCCTTTCTCGTGGAAACGGAATAGCACGGAACCAATATTTTGATGTCAAAAAATTTATTTCTTTGAAATAATACTAGTTTTTACGGAATTTATCGTGTATATTTAACTTTTTAAATACCCAATGTTACGAACGCTTTACAGCACTCATGGTCACGGACGGGACTGAGATGTTCTACGTCCAGATGTCATAGTTAACCGCGGTTACCATAGATTAAAATTTAACTTTTGTTCCGATCTACACAGTATGAACTTATGGTATCTTGAGGTCTTGCAGTTGTATGCTTGGGTTGGGATTTAATTTTATTTATTATAGGATCCGAATCAGATGGTAGCACCCAGCCATCTTCTCTGTTGAAATTAGGATGTTTTTTGATTTCAATAGCCTCGCGAATCATCCTTGGAAGGAATCGGTGTTCTTTAGCGAGGATTTGTGGTCTATCAAATCTGATGTACTGACGGGGGCAATCCTGTACGTGTTCACAGACTGCAGACTTCCCGGAGCGTCGATTCTTCACATCAGCTATATGTTCTTTAACGCGGTTTTTATTTGATCTTTTAGTTTCTCCTATATAGGAGAGACCACATTCACAATCAAGCTTGTACACTCCTGCATCTTGCAAAGGGACATTACACTTGACTGATGGTAAAAACTGACCAATCTTCTTCAGTGGCTTGAAGTATGTTTTGATGGAAGCGCGCTTCAAGATGTAGCCAATCTTGACAGTGACTCCTCTAACATATGGCAGTACAGCAGGTACACGCTCGACTGTGGCCGGCTTCACTTGTTCACTGTGACGTAGGCGCGGGACCCGAAGCTTGTTTTGGAGCAAGTTTTGCATGACATGGTGGAGCTCCGCAGTCAGTTGTTTACCGTCACAGATCCCTCGTGCTCTCTGAAACAAAGATTTACCCACGGTAGCTAACTGTGTAGGATGGTAGTGAGAATCACCGTTTAAATATCTATCTGTATGGGTCACACAATATGGCTAGCAAGGTGTTATCAGGATTCCGAATTACTAACACATCTAGAAAAGCTAAGGAATTGTTTGCCTCTAACTCCACTGTGAACTGAATTTTAGAATTTATAGAGTTAAGATGGTCTAAAAATGCAGTTACTTTATCTAAAGGTAGAATTGTGAAAGTGTCGTCTACGTACCGCTTGTAGAATCTTGGATTTATGGGAGAAGTAAGCAGGGCTTTCTCCTCAAAGTGTTCCATGAATATGTCGGCGACAATGGGAGATACAGGTGAACCCATCGCCACACCATCTACTTGCTTGTAAAACTCCTCCTTCCACAATAGGTAGCCAGATGTAAGGCAGTATCTGAATAATATTGCATATTATACGGGCATGTTGTTTTCTTCCAGCCTTCTAGTGACAATTGAGATGCAGTCTTCAACAGGTAAGCATGTAAACAATGACTGCACATCAAAACTGACCATAGTTTCATTGTCTGCCAGATGTACAAAGTAAAATTTTAATCTATGGTAACCGCGGTTAACTATGACATCTGGACGTTGAACATCTCAGTCCCGCCCGTGACCATGAGTGCTGTAAAGCGTTCGAAACGTCGGGTATTTAAAAAGTTAAATATACGCGATAAATTCCGTAAAAACTAGTATTATTTCAATATGTAGTGTTCGCGTAAATATAAGAATTTTATTTCTTGTTTGAGACAATACGATTTTATTTGTCGACTTGTTTAATACTAATGTTTCTTAGAAAACCAGTACTTGATCACAGGAGTGACCATAGCTACCTTATGAATTGTTCAATTTTATTTTTTTGGACTTTGCCTTGGCTCGTTGGTCTAGTGGTCGTTACCGCGGTCGCTAACCATGAGGTTCTAGGTTCGAATCTCGGGTCGAGCTACAGTTATTTATTGGGTATTTCTCTACAAAGTTCTCGAAAAGCAAGTAAAACCATTGGTCCCGTGTCTGTTCCCATTCGTATCGAAGCATAATCCTGGATATTATTTAGTCGACACACATAGTTTGAAAACCCCAGTGAGCTAAAAATCGTTTCATATATAGCGCACGGTATTAAAAATAGATGGGTAGTAAAATCAAGCGTTATAATAAGTGAAGCCATTATGGTTTTACTCTGCGCAACAAATTAAAAAAAAAAAAGAAAATATTTTAAATTTTGTTTCTGGTAAAACACTGGGGACAACTAAACATGGTATAACCATAGATGCGATTTTTCCACAATTCGTAATTCATGTACTCGTAACTTCTGACGTTCATGTAATGTATTTTAGTTTACAAAAACCTATTGTCACTGTATTTAATAATGATGTTACTAGTTTCACGAAATGAATAATGTTATAAGTAATAAATTTTTATTTGTAATTATTTATTAAATTAATATCTATAAATAAATATATGGGTTTATTTACTTCCTTTGCCTTTTGTTTATTTTAGACAATCGTTTTCAGGGCTAAGCTCCAGTCACGCGTCGGAGCTAACACTTACCTACAAATTTTATATAAGATACCTTCCAGGTAAGATAAAAGAAGAAAAGTTTTTGAGTGGCTATCTCGTACTGGGTAGGTACTGATAGGATATCTAGGAAGTCGATAGATACAGGTGACTCAGGACTGTAGGTTGTGACACTGACATTCTTCGACCTCTGTTTAGCAGTGGACTTCTGGAGGACTGTTATAATACTGGTGATGAATATTATTACCGCAAAAGTGTATTTATAACCCCTTCTTTACCTTTCCAGAGCTATATAACCTTAAACGGAATAGTTGCGGTAATTTATTTAATATTTATAGTAGACTTATATAATATAATAAATTATATTAAAAGTAAAGTAATGTAGTGTTCTCTGCTTAGATACTTATAGGTTGACTGCTAGAGAGGCGTTAAATCTGCCTTTCTACATTTTTAAATAAATAAATAAAAGTAAATAAAATTAATAATAATATATAATATTTGAAATGAAAATTGGTTTAGACAAATTTCATTTAAGGAAAAAGTTTAGCATTATGAAAATGTTGTTTTGATTGAGCTATTATGTACTACGTACTAGAGGCGACACTGCATTCAGCTACTCTGTTCCACTCAACTGCGGTGCATACACCGCACTTTAATCAGTCACTCGCTAGGTGCTTGTAGAGTTGCCACGTGTTGTGTTGATTAAAAAATCTTGATGCACAAATAATTCAAGAAATGTCAGTAAAAACAAAGGAATTACTTTTCAACGGTTAATAAGATACTTAATCAATAAAAAATTATTATGTATTAATAATAAAACAAATTATTCCTAAGACGCCATTTCGTGTCATGAATATAGAATATAAAATTAATATTTTCAGATTCGAAATTTCTGTAGGTACTTAAGTATAGGACAAATATATTGTTATACACATTTTTTTGTAGAAAAATATATAAGTTATTATAATTTGGCAAAATTTTTCATGTTTAAATATGCTTATTATTCTTTTATTTTATTTTTAGGTTTCCACATCAAAGTCAAAGTAGTATAAATTCGTCCATTTTTAACTCTCGCGTGCCCAGCATTTATGAACGACTTTTATTCTAATTTAAATAAATATGTTTGTAATTTAAATGTTATGTTAATAAGTTTTGTTAAACATACATCTAGTATGTTTTTTATATTTGACTTAGATACCTTTTAAAATATTCAGATAAAAATACCGTTAAAATGTAATTGTGATATAATATCACGTAATATTATATTAAATAAGCAAATATAATATACAAAATAAATGACAAAATTTAAATATTGTTCCCGATTTAATTTACCTATTTAACAATACAATCTACTATTATCTACGGGTCATTCTATGTTTTCATTCTATGTTTATTCTATGATAAAAAAACAACCGCGCAAACACAGAGTAGCACACATTTTTTGTTTGAGATAGCTGCTCTAGTACGTAAGTACATATTACTTCAATGGTTATTTTATATTGAATCAGTTTATCATGGTGTTTATATTATACATTAATTTGCCCTAAATTTGCAAGAGAGGCGACTTACATCATTGTTATCAAGGTACACTTCAGGTAGATCATTAAAATGGCGAAATTCAGTTTGAATTCTTTTATTGAAGACGCTTGCTTTTCTTTCTACCGTAGAAAAACTTTTTGAGGTCGACAATATATTTGCAGTAACAAGACAATTATTGTCTAACTTTTTGTCCACTTCTTTATTTTAAGATTATTTGGATTAATGATATTGCTTTACTTTAAAAATGTTTTTTCTGTTACAAACACAATTTTGGATAGCGTAATGTAGAAGCTAATATGGTGAAAAACTGTACTTTTTTCCCCACAGATTTATGTAAATCAAAAATTGCTTATTATTATGAGATGAAATGCGATACCCCTCCAGAATCTTTTATTTCTACAAAAATATTAATATAGTATAAGTACAGTACAACATAAACTTATACAAGATTTATGCACACTGCAGTTCGCCGTTTTTCGAACGTAGAAATTTTAATATTATTTAGAGTAAGAAGGTAGTTCGCTCGCTTCTATAAAAATAACGTGTGGATGAGTTGTGAATGTTGTGACATGATCACAAATTAACTAGGGACGCTCAGATGCGATTGGATATAGAATTATGAGATATAATTTTATTTATATAAACATGAAGCATTTGTCTGCGATATTAAAAATAACTATCTTTTATTGAGATTAGGAGGTGTTATTGGCAGCTTATTTAGAAGTCAAAAACCATTAATAAAAAAGTCTTTAAAAATTAAGGTAATTTGGTCGATGAACGATCTAGCGCATTCTGCAGTACATATTTTCTACTTTTTCAAACTTTCACATTTTTGTTGAGTATCGTTCATAAATGTGACACTCGTAGGAGTAAACCTTATCTGGAGTATGGACAGAGTTTGAATGCAAGCGTAATGTGGCCTTGGCTTGATGTAGCAAATTCATTAAAGTCGAATATCGGACTAAGTGTGCGCCTTTAGAGAGATGTATTATACCCTAGTGTTTACTGCCATACACAGATGATGATAACTAAATTTTGAGCGAGAAATACATTCATTCGCTTAAGTGTAGATAGTTCTTTCAAATACGAATTTGGGACCATCATGCGAAACAGAACGATAACCGCTAACGTAACTAAATTCCTTCTACAGTTGGCATTGATATTCAGTAAGGAAATTTGTCTCTGAAGATGGACATTGTTTATTGATCAGTTTTTAATAGTCCAAAACGGTGATTATGAATAGATATCTCATTTATTTGCAAAGAATAAATAAATTCTCTGATAAATTCTGACAAAAAGTTGTTCGGTGTTTAGCATAATAGTCTAAGAGAAAGCTCTGCGAGAATGTGTAACTATGCTTTATATTACAAACTTCCAGTGCTGCTTAAAAGGCAAAGTTGTCACCAAATTAAGTAAGAACAACTTTGAGCAACCTTAAAAAGCATTAAAGGCTTATAAACTCCGTATCTTGCATCGCGAATGTAACAATGTAAAGTACGCGCATAAAAACTGGCAACTCTGAGGCAGTAAAAGCTAGTAAAAGACACTTGAAATTTTTTGCGTGAGTTAAAAGGGCTGGGGGATCAGAACGGATGGAGCGGCGGGAATAAAGAAACAAAGCTTTCTAACAAACATAAAGTCTACTTCCCGAGAGACTTAAAACCGTAGGGTATTACTAACAGAGACTTATTATCATTTAAATGTAGATTTGTCCAGTTTCTATAACAGGTAACTAGATATTTTTTCTTGTATATCATCATCATTACAGCCCTTCACAAGTCCACTGCTGAACGTTGGCCTCCGCCAAGCAACGCCACAAAGCACGGTCCTGAGCCACCTGCATCCATCGACTTCCTGCATGTCTTACCAGGTCGTCACTCCATTTAGTGGGAGGTCGTTCTACACTACGCCTACCGGTACGAGGCTGCCACTCGAGAACCTTTCTTCCCCATCGGTTATCGGTTCTTCGAGCTATATGGCCGGCCCATTGCCACTTCAGCTTACTAATCCGTTGGGCTATATCGATCACTCTGGTTTTACTGCGGATATCCTCATTTCTGAGTCTATCACGCAGAGAAACTCCGAGCATAGCCCTCTCCATAGCTCGCTGAGCGACCTTGAGCGTAGTCATACGGCCAGCAGTGAAGGACCACGTCTCAGATCCTTGTATCATTTATCATTCTTGTATATATTAAAAAATAAATATATGATATATATATATATATACACACACACATATATATATATATATATATATATATATATATATATATATATATATATATATATATATATATATATATATATTCCATCCATTATAACACACACAAACAAAAGTCCACAGCTGAACTTAGGCCTCTTCATTAATTGTCTCATCACTCATGACAGCTGCCACGCTTGGCTGGCTTTTTTATGTTCTAATTGTTATTATGAAGACGCTACAGAACGATATAGGGCAGTGCATCTTCTTACACGGCCACTACACATTAAAAAAAAAAAACGAGGGGTTGCACTCCGAGAGGCAGAAGTGAAAACTTGAATATTAACGTTGTGCATTTTTGGTATTTTGGAATGATTAGGGAATAATTTTGCACGAATTGCTTTAATTATCACACATGAACATTCGCGCAAGTATACATTTTCGCCGCGCCGTAGAAAGAGAGTGGGATACTTCCTACACCGCGCCGGCTGTCTCTCTCTCTCCATCCGCCTAACGAATTTTCGATCAGGGTCACGTGTCCTGACGCGAGATTAACATTTTTTACCCATTAAAAAAAAGTGTACAACGCCGCTAAAGAAGTTTTTACTTCACTAATATTATATTCAATGTAGTATCTACTTATAGCTCCATCACTGTTAAACATAGGCTCGGAACAAGGAATGTCACACAACAGGAACATGAACCATCAGCTTCTATTGACTTCCCCCAGTCGTCACTCCATCAATTTCATTACCTCTTAAATAAAGTAAATGTTTTATTGTTCCCAATTTTTTACGCATACATGATTTTATTCACGGTTTAGCACGTGATAAATCAACACTTAAAATTGAAATTAAGAATTATATTATGTATCACTAAACCTTAGTCTATTACGGCATGTGTGTTCGGAAACAACTTGGAAAAGAAGGCCATTTATGTGTTACCTCTTAGTTTCACGACATTTAGATGTACTATCTCCCTTACCTGTCAAACTAGATTGCAGGGGATAACCGTACATCGTAAACATTTTTAGTAGGTACTTAAGTCAGCAAATCGAGGTTGATCACACCGATAACTCAAGCGATAATTCTAAGCGATAAGCGCTAGCTTGCAATTTTAAGTGCTAATGTGTCACTTAGACGGAATAAAGAATACATCGTGATACAACCAGCACGTCTGAGAAATTAAAAAAAAACTTGTGAACATGCGAGGCCCACCACCACGCATTGACCCAGCGAAGATGACTTTTGTCAGGCTCGGCTGAAAACCCTCACTCATAAAAATTTAAAGAGGCCTTTGCTAAGAACTGGTTTGGGATGTTACCTTGCTTCCTTTTTGTTTTTTTTTTTTGGATATTAGGCGTTTTTAATAATCTATTCTATATTTTTTTAATTAATTAAAAAGTGATTGGGGGTCAATTTGAAAACAATGTATATTATTCAAAGAGATTAATTTAAACCCTTTTTGAAAACGGATGTAATACCCTATTATGCGATTGAAGTCACTGGGAAGGTTGAATTTGGGGTGATGCCAAAATGCCAAAATTGGGGAGACGCTTACCAACTTTTCTTATTTAGATTTCGTCATCGATTTCTTAAATGGACTCTTGTTTGCTGTCAAATAAATTGAAGGAATTTTGTTCCTAAGAAGCAAAAGACTAAATATAATAATTTTTGATGGATGACGTTCTATTTATTCTGGAAATGAGTTTGACGTTTCTTATATTCACAACGTGGTATAATATTATATATATATATATATATTTATATATATATATATATATATTGTAGAGTAGATGGTATGTACTAAATTTACAATATCTAAAAGTACAATAATTTAGACTTTAAACACCTGTTAAATATATCTTATAATAAAAAAACTTATCATTTTAATTTACACATCAATCATCATCATCATCATATCATTATAGCCATTCATAATTCCACCGCTGTAGAAATACTCCTTGAGGAAAAGATTTTATGGCGTATATTAACTTATTTTATATTCCCGACTTTTCGATTTCGTGGTTCGTTTCCATGATTACTGACTGACTGACTGACTATGGTGCTCAACGTCCAAATGTGATAGTTAATCAACGCTACCTACAGATTAATTAAAATTAAATTGTTAAACAATTTTTGTTCTAATCTACGCAGTATGAACTTATAATATATGTATATTAATCTCTTGCGGATGTATGATTGGGTTGAGTTTTAATTTTATTAATTATAGGATTCCCAGCAGATGGTCTGCACCTGGCCATCTTCTCTATTGAAATTGGGATGTTTTTCAATTTCGATAGCCTAACGAATCATCCTTGGAAGGAATCGGTGTTTTTTAGCGAGGATTTGTGGTCTATCAAATTTGATGTAGTAACGAGGGTGATCCTGTTCGTATTATTAGACTGCAAACTTCCCAAAACCTCGATTCTTCACATCCGCTATGCGTTCTTTCACGCAGGTTTTTATTGATCTATGAGTAAGAGAGACCACATCAAAATCAAGCTTGCACACCCCTGAATCTTGCAGAGGGACATTAACTTTGACTGATGGTAAAAACTGACTTATCTTCTTCGGCGGCTTGAAGTATGTTTTAATGAAAGCACGCTTCAAGATATAGCCAATCTTGTGAGTGACACCTCTGACGTATGGCAGTACAGCAAGCTCAAGTTAAAATATTGTCATTTGAAATTGGCCACCTTTGCAAAGCTCTTTTTTATAATCAAAAATTAAGTGTATTTTTATATAGGATAGGGTGACAAACGAGCACACAGTCCACTTGATGGGAAGTGGTTGCTGGGGCCCATTGACATCTACATCTATCCTCGATTACGAATCAAAATGCAGATGCGTTGTCACCCGTGAGGACTACGAGGGAATGCCTCGTTTCCAGTAGAAAGGGCCTCCGGTTCTCATACTCACCATACGAAACACAGCAGCATTAAGCTACTATTTTACACTGGTATTCTGTGAGAGCGTGGTCCTTTCTCGGTCGAGTCGACCCATTCGTACTACAAATATAACTGCAGCATGGCTCTACCACGTATTATTAAGGATAACTAAAAAACTACTCGCCAGATCTTAATCAAATTTATATGGGACTACATAAGAAGCATCAGTTTTCAAATAAACAAAATTATCAATTAACTTAAACAAATTATTATAAGTCGAGGTTTATAAGTAACGAAAAACAGTATTGTGTTCGTGTAGCATTCATTTCAATTTGATTTATCGAGGAATGTACGTTGCAGTTTGTACTTTTGTTAAAGTATTGTTGTTCCTAAATGTATTATTAAGCCGGTTTAAAAATGTTGCGATTAATCGAAAATTGATCTTTTAAAGCTAGATTTAATTAAGAATAAATTCTACTATGTTCGAATGGATAGTTTTGTGAAGAATTTTTTAAAGTGAATCGAAATGCCTACTCGCAAGTTATTGACAAAATATCGTTTCGTCCGCAGTCAGTTTGAACCACGTTTTATAATATTAGCCGACACTTAGAAATAGTTTTATTAAGTTTTTTTAAGAAATACCTAATTCAAAGCTCTCATGGTACTTCGTTTTAGTAATAAATATATATTAAACAAATACGTATATGTATTCAACAAGTTATCTTTGTAAAGAAATATTTTTATACAAAAATCTTTGGGACATTTACTATAATAAATTGATATATTTTTTTACGTGTACTACCAGTAATATTCATTACAATTTCTAGTTGACCCAAAAAAGATTGTCTCCTTTAAACCAAGCAGAGTTAATTGAAGTTAAGCAATTAAGCCTGACTGAGCGGGTTTTATCAAACTTCTAAAAAAAGTAAAATAAATGCTCTATTGAGCATTTATTTTACTTTGTTTTATAGAAGGGGTTGATAAACGACCACCTGAACGTAAGTGCATGTTGCAGCTCATAGACATCTTTGTTTATTTTGGATTAGGAATCAAAATGCAGATGCGTTGTCACCGCTGAGGACTACGATGGAATGCTTCGTTTCTAGCAAAATGGTTCTCTGGTTCTTTACACTCACCGTACGAAACACAGCAGCATTACACTGCTATTTTAAGTTGGTATTCTGTGAGAGCATGGTCCTTCCCCGGTAGAGCCGAAATATTCGTGCTACAACCATAATATAGCTGCAGCGTGGTTCTACCACGTAAACTACTGTTATCGTGAACAAATCTTACAATTATTTATTTTAAATACAAAATTTGCGTTAAATATAAATGGACCGCGTAATGGTCTCGTAAATAGTTTAAGGTTTAAATTTATTCTGGCTAAATTTTATTTATTCACGGCCTCTTGACCAGTTAGATTATTTCAAATTAAAAAATAAAACTGTATTAAGACTAATAAGGACCTTTGTACACAATTTTTTCTACATTTGCTAGCTTTCATGTTGCGTTTATGTTTCGCATCATATATCTTATCTTTCTAATGGTGGAATTTACTAAAAAAAGGACTCATTCAGCCTAGAAGTCCGTCTGGGTAAGTAGAAGCCTATTACTTGTTTCTAGCGCCAATCTTCAGTACCTGTACTACGTTCTGGTTTAAACCGAACCAATATAATTGGAAGCTGTAAGGTATTCTAGCTTAGTCTTCAAAAGTCTTAAGGCAATATATTCTTCTATAACTGCCTGCAGGTATCTTTGTTCTAGTTTCTGTGATGCTAATGCTCTTAGCCTGTTGATTTTTATAACTTCACCAGGGCCGCAAGCCATTGTATATACTGGCTGGCACAATTTTATACAAAACCCCAATGTGTCCCCCAATCAAAATTTAGTTGATATCAATTTCGTTTTATATTTGAATCTACGTTATGTCAATACCTTTTTAAATTTAGAAGAGTACAGCTTCAACTACTAGTGTTTTTGTCGGTAAAGGATTATGAGACTATTACTGGTAATAAAATCCAACTAGTGGTAAAAAAGTATGACTAATATCTTTTTAAAAAATTGGATATTGTTATAGTAAACAATTTTTTTAAGATATTCCATTTTATATTGATTATTATAAGAGTATGAAATGGTTATTCGTATCCATTTGTCAAGCTTAAATATATATGAAGAGAATAAATGAAGTATCTTACTGAGAAAATTGAAATATCCCATAACGTCACTGAAATTGGAGATTGCAATTTAAAGTGTTTCTTCGCATTCAAAAGGTCGAATATATTTTAAGATATTCCATTTTATATTGATTATTATAAGAGTATGAAATGGTTATTCGTATCCATTTGTCAAGCTTAAATATATATGAAGAGAATAAATGAAGTATCTTACTGAGAAAATTGAAATATCCCATAACGTCACTGAAATTGGAGATTGCAATTTAAAGTGTTTCTTCGCATTCAAAAGGTCGAATATATTTTAAGATATTCCATTTTATATTGATTATTATAAGAGTATGAAATGGTTATTCGTATCCATTTGTCAAGCTTAAATATATATGAAGAGAATAAATGAAGTATCTTACTGAGAAAATTGAAATATCCCATAACGTCACTGAAATTGGAGATTGCAATTTAAAGTGTTTCTTCGCATTCAAAAGGTCGAATATATTTTAAGATATTCCATTTTATATTGATTATTATAAGAGTATGAAATGGTTATTCGTATCCATTTGTCAAGCTTAAATATATATGAAGAGAATAAATGAAGTATCTTACTGAGAAAATTGAAATATCCCATAACGTCACTGAAATTGGAGATTGCAATTTAAAGTGTTTCTTCGCATTCAAAAGGTCGAATATATTTTAAGATATTCCATTTTATATTGATTATTATAAGAGTATGAAATGGTTATTCGTATCCATTAGTCAAGCTTAAATATATATGAAGAGAATAAATGAAGTATCTTACTGAGAAAATTGAAATATCCCATAACGTCACTGAAATTGGAGATTGCAATTTAAAGTGTTCCTTCGCATTCAAAAGGTCGAATATATTTTAAGATATTCCATTTTATATTGATTATTATAAGAGTATGAAATGGTTATTCGTATCCATTTGTCAAGCTTAAATATATATGAAGAGAATAAATGAAGTATCTTACTGAGAAAATTGAAATATCCCATAACGTCACTGAAATTGGAGATTGCAATTTAAAGTGTTTCTTCGCATTCAAAAGGTCGAATATATTTTAAGATATTCCATTTTATATTGATTATTATAAGAGTATGAAATGGTTATTCGTATCCATTTGTCAAGCTTAAATATATATGAAGAGAATAAATGAAGTATCTTACTGAGAAAATTGAAATATCCCATAACGTCACTGAAATTGGAGATTGCAATTTAAAGTGTTTCTTCGCATTCAAAAGGTCGAATATATTTTAAGATATTCCATTTTATATTGATTATTATAAGAGTATGAAATGGTTATTCGTATCCATTTGTCAAGCTTAAATATATATGAAGAGAATAAATGAAGTATCTTACTGAGAAAATTGAAATATCCCATAACGTCACTGAAATTGGAGATTGCAATTTAAAGTGTTCCTTCGCATTCAAAAGGTCGAATATATTTTAAGATTTCCATTTTATATTGATTATTATAAGAGTATGAAATGGTTATTCGTATCCATTTGTCAAGCTTAAATATATATGAAGAGAATAAATGAAGTATCTTACTGAGAAAATTGAAATATCCCATAACGTCACTGAAATTGGAGATTGCAATTTAAAGTGTTTCTTCGCATTCAAAAGGTCGAATATATTTTAAGATATTCCATTTTATATTGATTATTATAAGAGTATGAAATGGTTATTCGTATCCATTTGTCAAGCTTAAATATATATGAAGAGAATAAATGAAGTATCTTACTGAGAAAATTGAAATATCCCATAACGTCACTGAAATTGGAGATTGCAATTTAAAGTGTTTCTTCGCATTCAAAAGGTCGAATATATTTTAAGATATTCCATTTTATATTGATTATTATAAGAGTATGAAATGGTTATTCGTATCCATTTGTCAAGCTTAAATATATATGAAGAGAATAAATGAAGTATCTTACTGAGAAAATTGAAATATCCCATAACGTCACTGAAATTGGAGATTGCAATTTAAAGTGTTCCTTCGCATTCAAAAGGTCGAATATATTTTAAGATATTCCATTTTATATTGATTATTATAAGAGTATGAAATGGTTATTCGTATCCATTTGTCAAGCTTAAATATATATGAAGAGAATAAATGAAGTATCTTACTGAGAAAATTGAAATATCCCATAACGTCACTGAAATTGGAGATTGCAATTTAAAGTGTTTCTTCGCATTCAAAAGGTCGAATATATTTTAAGATATTCCATTTTATATTGATTATTATAAGAGTATGAAATGGTTATTCGTATCCATTTGTCAAGCTTAAATATATATGAAGAGAATAAATGAAGTATCTTACTGAGAAAATTGAAATATCCCATAACGTCACTGAAATTGGAGATTGCAATTTAAAGTGTTTCTTCGCATTCAAAAGGTCGAATATATTTTAAGATATTCCATTTTATATTGATTATTATAAGAGTATGAAATGGTTATTCGTATCCATTTGTCAAGCTTAAATATATATGAAGAGAATAAATGAAGTATCTTACTGAGAAAAATTGAAATATCCCATAACGTCACTGAAATTGGAGATTGCAATTTAAAGTGTTCCTTCGCATTCAAAAGGTCGAATATATTTTAAGATATTCCATTTTATATTGATTATTATAAGAGTATGAAATGGTTATTCGTATCCATTTGTCAAGCTTAAATATATATGAAGAGAATAAATGAAGTATCTTACTGAGAAAATTGAAATATCCCATAACGTCACTGAAATTGGAGATTGCAATTTAAAGTGTTTCTTCGCATTCAAAAGGTCGAATATATTTTAAGATATTCCATTTTATATTGATTATTATAAGAGTATGAAATGGTTATTCGTATCCATTTGTCAAGCTTAAATATATATGAAGAGAATAAATGAAGTATCTTACTGAGAAAATTGAAATATCCCATAACGTCACTGAAATTGGAGATTGCAATTTAAAGTGTTTCTTCGCATTCAAAAGGTCGAATATATTTTAAGATATTCCATTTTATATTGATTATTATAAGAGTATGAAATGGTTATTCGTATCCATTTGTCAAGCTTAAATATATATGAAGAGAATAAATGAAGTATCTTACTGAGAAAATTGAAATATCCCATAACGTCACTGAAATTGGAGATTGCAATTTAAAGTGTTCCTTCGCATTCAAAAGGTCGAATATATTTTAAGATATTCCATTTTATATTGATTATTATAAGAGTATGAAATGGTTATTCGTATCCATTCGTCAAGCTTAAATATATATGAAGAGAATAAATGAAGTATCTTACTGAGAAAATTGAAATATCCCATAACGTCACTGAAATTGGAGATTGCAATTTAAAGTGTTTCTTCGCATTCAAAAGGTCGAATATATTTTAAGATATTCCATTTTATATTGATTATTATAAGAGTATGAAATGGTTATTCGTATCCATTTGTCAAGCTTAAATATATATGAAGAGAATAAATGAAGTATCTTACTGAGAAAATTGAAATATCCCATAACGTCACTGAAATTGGAGATTGCAATTTAAAGTGTTTCTTCGCATTCAAAAGGTCGAATATATTTTAAGATATTCCATTTTATATTGATTATTATAAGAGTATGAAATGGTTATTCGTATCCATTTGTCAAGCTTAAATATATATGAAGAGAATAAATGAAGTATCTTACTGAGAAAATTGAAATATCCCATAACGTCACTGAAATTGGAGATTGCAATTTAAAGTGTTCCTTCGCATTCAAAAGGTCGAATATATTTTAAGATATTCCATTTTATATTGATTATTATAAGAGTATGAAATGGTTATTCGTATCCATTTGTCAAGCTTAAATATATATGAAGAGAATAAATGAAGTATCTTACTGAGAAAATTGAAATATCCCATAACGTCACTGAAATTGGAGATTGCAATTTAAAGTGTTTCTTCGCATTCAAAAGGTCGAATATATTTTAAGATATTCCATTTTATATTGATTATTATAAGAGTATGAAATGGTTATTCGTATCCATTTGTCAAGCTTAAATATATATGAAGAGAATAAATGAAGTATCTTACTGAGAAAATTGAAATATCCCATAACGTCACTGAAATTGGAGATTGCAATTTAAAGTGTTCCTTCGCATACAAAAGGTCGAATATATTTTTAAGGACATGAAGAGCGATAATGTCTACTAGAGACGCGCGGACTCTTATGGCTCCTTTATTCTTATAGTAATGCTTGGAAATAAGTGTCTAGCAGCGTTACGTCTCTAGACTAATACTTAAGATTTTCTTCTTTGAACTAATTCTAAGAAGAAAACCTTCCGCGTAAATTTTGTTTCACCATCTTATTACGTATCACGTTAACTACATTTTGACGTCATTGCTAAAACATGTTATAGAAACAACTTGATCACTGATTGTATAAAACTAAATTTACGGATTTTATCGCGTTTAATTAACTACTTTTACTTCATTCATAGTTGATCACTGATTTGAACATTTTGTTCGGACAATTTATGTGATAATAATTAGTTATGAGTGTTCTGAAACATCGAAGTAAATAAATTGTAGTTTAGGCTGAAACTATTTAGAAAAACTTTGGTTGTCTATTAGCGTGATATAGGATATGGTAGATAGATTGAGAGATAAAGTTTGTAGCATTATTTTATTCGTGACTTCGCCCACATGGGAATATAAAATATTGTATATTACCTATCTGCCCTGGCTTCGTTTGTTAACGATCTATTAATGTGGCGTTATTTAGACCTAAGATATTCAAAGACCATTAATTTAAAGAAATTTTAGTTTTTTATTTCTTTCTAAAAAATAGCTCCCAGCTTTTCAAATAAAATGTAGCCTGGATTACTGACACCAGTATTGCTCTCTATCTGAATTAGTTACGAATCTGTTGAAAGTTGTATAATGGCATAAAATTACCCCTTCAGCTCAATATAAGGCAGTTATTTTCAAATTAAACATAAGCAGTTGAATTGAATTTATATGTATCGATGTATCGATTAAAATGGGCTATGTTCATCCTCAGAATGCAAGCTCAATTCTAAGGATCATCAAGTTAAGTCAAGTCGTCAAACCTCATTCACCCCAAGTTGTGCATACAACTCATTTTACGTTCCAGACATAAATCCGCAGTGCCAAGTCTTTGAGGGCAATACAATAGCTCTTCAAGGAGTAACGGACTTGACATCAGTGATTCAAAATATAACGACCATCTAAATTTTAAATTGCTTCTTACGCTGTTATTTCAATAATATATAACAGTTTGATTTGTTTTTTTTTCTCAAGAATGTTTTAGTTACCATGTAATTTTTTGCTTTAATTATTGTTTTATTAAATATTGTTGCCTTCGAGTGAAAATTGGGGAACATTTTTGTCACTTTAGATAGAAAATGTTATGGTTATTTAACTATCGAATAATGGAACACGCTAGTTTATTTCTCATATAATAGCTTTTACTAACTTTATTCTGGGTGGTTTGTAATAAAGTTGCCTCATAGATCTAGTTGTCGTTTACATGGCTGCTGATTATGATGATGCTTAGTTAGAATCCCGAGTCGGTACAAAATTTTTTAAGTGAGTTTTTTTTGTCAAGCATTTCTCACAGTCCGGAAGTTGGATGAATTTAATCTCTTGCTTTGGGAACCACGTAAAGCCATTGGTCTTGAGCCTGATCTGTCTTCAGTCATGTCAGGTTGCCGTCTCATCAGGCTTTGAGTGAGTGAATAGAAAGTACACTTGTGCTTATGTATACACTCGGGCACTTTAACCCCGTTCTGTGCTGTGTGATGGCTAGTTTTTGATGAAACTAGCTGCCGTGACGGAAATTCGGTCTGGAGGATATTATTTATCATTAAATATTTTTAATAATTCATTAAATAAATAAAATAGCAATTCAATGGCTTAACTGCGACGAATTAACAAGAATACGTTTTGTTTTAGTTACCTTATAACAGTATTTATGAGCCACCCGCAACCGGGTGAACGTTTTTTACATTTTAAACTCTTTATGAACTGGGTTATTAAAAATCATGTAACACAGTCGAATTATATGTGGATGATGACGGAGGTAAAATGTAGTAAAAAAAACCACTTAAATTACTTGTGCAGGTAGGAACGGGTCCACTTATCGATGTGTTGAGTGGCGAAGTGTTCCCGGCGTGGAACTCGCGAGCACAATTACGATCCGCGATGACTCTTGTTTTTTTACGACGAATGTGCGCTATGGTTAACTTTTCCTGAATAAAAATTTGAATGAAAAATATATTTTTGTAAGTGGCAATTATTTCGCTGGGAATTTTCGAGAATAATTTAATAATATCGGTAATATCTTCCTTATCATCAGCCTATAGAATTTCATTTCAGGTTATGGGCATCTCCCGTTATAAGCAAAAATCTCCCAAAGCGTCACTATTTACAGACGGATTGACTATCGCAGTAATAGATATCTAAACTTTTGCTATTTTGTCACATCATACATGTATATACGTCATTAGTTGTCGCAACGCGAACCGATTGAATATGTTCGAAGTTACGAACCGGCGATACATGGAAAAACTTTAGTAAGTTTATTTGTACTGTCGGATGTGATTTAATAATCATCTTGTAAAAATAAAAAATACCGCCATCTATCGGATACCATACTCGTATCATTCTTTTGAATTTTTCTCATAGTCCATTTCTTATGATAACCTCAGAACCTAATGTGGCGATGGATTTTCCAACGCAGTCAAGTCATGGCGTGTGGTTATAAAATTAAACTGTATTTATAAAAGTGTTTTTTTTTAAATTAATATTACTGATTTAAAGAATAATGATATAATTCAATTTTGCGAACATTAGTGATACTTTTAAACTAACAACAATATTATGGCATGATTGTGGTAATCCCAATTGCTACTTTTGTCTTAAAAATTGAAAGCCATCGCTTAGAGGCTTTTCTGTGACCCCACGTAGGAACCATAAACAAAAACACGAACTAATCGTGTATTAAAAAAAATAAAGTAAAATAATATTCCTTGTTTCATTTCTAAGTGGCACTATGTGCTAAGAGTTAAAAAAAAAACTTAACACATTATTAAAAAAAAAAACACCTTTACACATATTTTCTCGTTTAAGAAAAAAGATGTAAGGTCACCAGAGGCAAGTGTGACATAAATTAATTAAAACCATGATCGACATTTAAATACTTCTACTCTGTAAGAATTTAATATAAAGAATTAACTTTCATAACATCAATTATTAAGTGGTTGTATGTTTGATCAAATATATTAGTATCTACAAGTAGTATTTTGTAATTTGAGGTAATTAAAACTAAATGAGGTGGGGGACTATCTCACTTACCCGTCAGTGAGGCAAGTGTGACAGGATGCTTCTTTTTGTAGTTACTTTATTATTATTTGAGGTTTTCGACAAAATTGATGGGATGATTCTAACGTCGATATATTTTATGATCTATGAAAATGATTTGAACGTCTATTTTTGTGTAACAATGAATTTTTCCCAACATTGGCCAAGTGTGACTACTTTTAACCGATATAGTGATGCGCCTTTAAATTAATTTAATAAACTAGCTCTGGATGTTTTGTAAGTATAATAAAAACAATGCCAAGTGCAAAATAAAACCTTATTCAGAAACGTTAACAATTTTAACAATACTATAATAATGCTTTGGTACATGTATTATTTATGTTATTTTAGATGAATAAAAATTTATGAATAAATGTATTATTCAGTTAAATATCAAAGAAAGAAACATGATCATCGTTGGTCAACAAAAATAAAACACATTGGGGTTTTCTTCTATTTTGGTCTACATAATGTTTATAATACAATACTTTTTACGGATCATTATATTCAACATTCTGTTACTCCCAACATAATACTGCCATTTTTCTTCTCATAATAGCGCAGTAAAACAGTATTATTTACTTTTAAAACCAAAATATATTTGTATCTTCGTCTGTATCTGTTTCAATAAAATTTATTATTTCTGCTTCTGACATCCTCTGACATTTTTCTTTGACTTGTATTTATTCCTTGGTATTAAGTTAAAACAAGTATATATACTTTAGTATAAATACATAAATCACACGGGTAAATAGTATCCTCCTTTTTGACATTCGGTTAAAAATGATAGGCTGTCCATCACTAGTTACGATATTCTCATACGTTAGGTATTAGGTGAGGTATGTGTAACTGTATCCGTATTTCAAGGAATAATAGTTTTAAGGTCGCAGAAATATATTACACCATAAATATCAATATTATTCTTTATCTCTCACCTTGTATCTGGTACTTAATGACATATAGAAATAATTAATAATTTCACCTCTCAAAATTACGCTGTCTGCCGCCAGTTGAGTAGTTTAAAAAAATAACGACTGTTGATAAAATAGTTGAAACTATATACTTAACTCTCAATAGCGTAAAATTTCCTGCGCTGTTTCATAGACGGAACTAAACCAAAAAAACGTGTTTAGGTCCCATAATTCGCATTTGTTACACTTGCCCCACCATCACACTTGCCTCGGGTGACTATACCCACAAGTTTTTCATGTTAGGATAAGAACATATATTTTATTTGTAAACAAAATGATTTATTAATTAGCCGCAACCGTTGGGAAAAAAAGGTTCTCGAGTGGCAGCCCCGTACCGGTAGGCGTAGTGTAGGGCGACCCCCAACTAGATGGAGTGACGACCTGGTAAGACATGCAGGAAGTCGATGGATGCAGGCGGCTCAGGACCGTGCTTTGTGGCATACCTTGGGGGAGGCCTATGTGCGGTAGTGGACTTGTGAAGGGCTGTAATGATGATGATGATGATAATAAATCGTTTAACTAAAAGTAAAGCATAAAAATAATTATTAATACGAAAAAAAATTGGAAACCACAAAGTTTAAGCCTAAAAAGAATTTAAGGATTAATGAGAATATTACTGCGGAAAAAAAACTAAGGAAGCATCTCTTGGTATGAGAGTGCCAATTGCGGATTGTTTCTACAGTGGTAGTTCTTTTTTTAAGTTTATTAATTTATTAAAAAACTGTGTAAATATTAAAA
The DNA here is from genome assembly GCA_907164705.1 of Parnassius apollo. NCBI lineage: Eukaryota > Metazoa > Arthropoda > Insecta > Lepidoptera > Papilionidae > Parnassius > Parnassius apollo. The sequence goes on from CAJQZP010001686.1 coordinate 1,024,429, forward strand.
ATTCTTCAAAAAAGAAAGACCGTTTAAATTCCAGTGACAAGGTTTACATTCGTTACAGTTTGTGGTAGAGAAACAATATCTTACACAGTTTCAAATACAATCTTTTTACTTTAGAATATACGTTGCACGTTCGCGGTGCTCGAGATGTCTGGGCTTTAAACGTTTTAATTAAAATCTTAAATGAAATCGGGTTTATCAAAGAGAATTAGTTCTAAGTATATATATGTATTGCTAGATTACTTAATGAATGTTGTTTTTACATTTTGATATGGACATTTGGATATAGATATGCGAAAAAGTCAGTCCGCAACGACTGCAATTTGAGAAAAAAGCAATTTAATATTTCAGTGTTACACTTTTTTGTACTAGTTTTACTGTAGGAAAAATTAATAATTTCGTAATTATGTACCATTGTTTTGGATCATCATCATCATCATCATCATCATTACAGCCCTTCACAAGTACGCTGCAGAACATAGGTCTCACCCAGGGAATGCCACAAAGTACGGTCCTGAACCCCCTGCATCCATCGATTTCCTGCATGTCTTACCAGGTTATCACTCCATCTAGTGGGGGTTGACCTACAATTCACCTTCAGATACGAGGCTGCCACTTCAGATTTTTTTTTAATAAAACTCCTTCACGCACGCTTGACTTGGGGAGTAAGCTGGCGAACGCGTGACGAAAGCATTAAGAAAAGTGTGATCGGTTGAGGCGAACGGAAGTTAATTGGGGATTATAAGCAAGAGAGAGCAGTGCCCTCGCACATTTTCTTTCTCTATTTCTCTCATAGCCAGTTACTTTTTGTAATTTTATTTCGTTTTGAATAGTCTTATGAATTAATATTTTGTTCAATACATTAAATATTCTACGTTTAAAGATAATAAAATTGTAAATTCATTTTAAAGTTCATGTTTTGTGAATTTTCGGGACAATAATAACAAATTACGGAAGGAAGCCGATAATAAATTTAAATATTTGTAGAAAATTAATATATATATATATATATATATATATATATATATATATATATATATATATATATATATATAAAAATATACATATATATATATACATATATACATATATATAAACGTATATATGTATGTACAGATGGAGCTAAAGAAGTTTTACTTCACTCGTGTGGTCATAAGCACACTCGTTTTTTAGGTAAATACCTAGGCTGCACTAAAAGTATCGGGAATGGAATATTTCCACTGTTCCTGTCATATTATAATATTTTTAATTTAAAACTCCTTGGTTTTAAAAATCGAATACCATTCATTTATTTAAAAAAAGATTCTTAGTCTTGTCCCAAGGTTTTGTCAAACTTGTTTAGTCGTTGAGAAAATGGAATTGACTCGAGCAAATTCAAGAGCGATGATTTATTATGACTTTCGAAGTGGTTTAACACAAAAACAGTATGTTGACCGGATGATTTCTGCATTTGGTAATGAAGCCCCACCTGAAACCACAATTTATCGCTAGTTTGCTGAATTTCTACGTGGACGTGTCAAGCTCAGTGATGATCCCCGTCAAGGTCGTCGAAAACTGCAAGAATCACGAAACCCAAGAAAACGTTGATGCTGTGCGTAAGCTGATTGAGGAAGATCGACATGTGACATACCGCAAAATTTAGGCAACTTTAGACATTGGCATGAGTCAAATACAAATAATCTTGCGTGAACAATTAGGTGTTTAAAAGTTGTTTTCCCGATGGATACCGCATTAGCTCTGTGAAGAGCAAAAAGTGGCTCGCGTTACTTGGTGCGTCAGAACTCTCGAAAGATTGCACGCAGGATCCTCAAATGGTGTATACAACATCGTATTCGGTGACGAATTCGGGATATAAACAAAAAAAAAATAAACAAAAAAAAAAAAACCACACCCCCACAAAGGACCCCACCCAGTTTTTAGAGCAAGAAAACTTAGAATTATTAGACCATCCACAGTATATCTTCGACTTAAGCCCTAATGATTTCTATACTTCTATACCTAAAATAAAGAATAAATTGCGTGGACAGAGATTTTCATCACCTGAAAAAGCTGTGGACGCCTACAAAACGGCCATTTTGGAGACCCCAACTTCCGAATGGAATGGTTGCTTCAATGATTGGTTCCATCGTATGGAAAAATGTGTCAAATTTTGCGGAGAATACTTCGAAAAGCAATAAATACATTTTTAAATAGTAATGTTGTGTCACTTCCTTGATTCCCGAAGTTTTCAGCGTAGCAGTAATAGTATTGGAATATTTATAAATATATTTTTTTTGTATATATGTATGCTATTTATTTTGGCGATGTTGGCCCGTGATTCTTCTAGAGCCTTTTTGTCTTTGAATCCGTCTAGTTAGGTACCATTCTCTTACTTATTTCTGCTAAACAGCTTCATTTGTTTGTTCTAGTTCAAAGATTATAAAAACCAGTAAAATAACAAGCTTTGATATATTCCATCTTAGACCTCAGTGGTGAAGCATCTGAATCCTCTTTTGTATTAAGTTCATTGACGGTATTCATGCTGTAGCCATTGTCAGTTCAGGTGGAATGTAAGTTTGTTTGTCACTCCAATTTTATTAAAAAAATTATAGCAGTCTAACTGATGGTAAGTAAATGCTATGTCCCATAGACATCTACATTTATGCTTAATTAAGAATAAATAGAGAATCCCTAGATTCCAGTAAAAAATGTCCCCGTTTTTCTACACTCACCATACGAAACACAACAGCATTACGCTGCTATTTTACGCTGGTATTCTTTGAGAGCGTAGTCCTGCCCGGTTGAGCCAACCTATTTGTGCTACAACTACAATAAAGCTCTACCACGTAAAAAATTATATCGTTACCGACATTATTAGTTTGTTTTTATCAAAAAACTGGATCTAGCGAAGGGTAAACTGAGTAAATGTCAGTCTCCGAGCAAATACTTTGCATTTATGCTTTATGAAGTTACTTATTGGGTAAATATGCCTAAAGCACGCTTTTTTAAAGTCTGCCCTAACTGAGTATTTTGTAACATTGTAATAAATGATCTTTAAAATGACAGTCTGAATGTGGTCTGAATATGTGAGGACTTGTCTAATGTTTTACTTCGGCTTTCTAGCTATAGCGGTATCACACTCTACGCAAATTTTACCTCTACTCCCAATCGAGGTTCTACAAATTTCGAGACTGAACATGTTTATATAATACTAAATAGATAAAGCAACTAACATTCAACCTAGTGTAATTGCAATTATACTGCCTTATTATACCCTAAAAACCAAATCACAGCTGGTGGATAAGTGACCCTTCAGATTTCTATGGAAATTACATAATACGCAAAGTGATTATTTCACCAAATGACAAAAGTCTTAGATTCATTCTCGTTACAATTGTAGTTAAAGTTAAGTTCAATTGGGCTAGTTCTATTTTGGCGGCAATGCATGAAGGTAGTTTTTTTTCCCAATTTGTACGTAATTATCTTTCTGTAAAATAGTGAACAATATCGACAAGTGCATTATTTATGTCATTTTCGTAAATATTTCTATCCTTACATCTTTTTAGTGTCGTACTATAGTCAGCAAGCAATACCATAGGATGTCTTATGTTCTTAAGTAAATCATAAATATATATAATAAATATTAATGGCCCAAGGATACTTCCTTGTGGTATACTATTAATGACGGTTCTGCATTTGAACAGAATGTTTCCGCCGTTTTTATTTTATAACACATTTTGGTTACTTTGGGTGCATTGTTTTCTGATTGATAGGTATTCAATTCAATATGTTCCCCTTTACACCATACATTTCTAGTCTTATTTAGTATTCGGTTATGGTTAACAAGATCAAATGTTTTATTCATATCCATGAACACTACCCAAACGGGTTTTTGCTTATGAGCGTTAATTGTAGTTAAAATTAAAAGTTATAGCCCATATTCAGGCATTCCCACTCCTGGGTACAGGAGTGGGAATGCTCAATTCTGTGAGGGGTTTTTAGGGCAAGGAATTGTCCGCCGCACTGTCCGTATTAGCGAACTTAACATGTTTTCGAAATATTTTTTTCTTATTTCTCAGACATGCAGGTTTCCTTACGATATTTTCCTTCACCACCGAGCACGTGGTAAATGAGCACTTAAAATTGCAATTAACAATTTAATTGGTGCCGGCGGGGATCGAACCCGGTTTGCTCGCATACTGTGAAATTTACAGCGATCGATAACCATCTGAACTACCAAGCTCTGTTGTAGGAAATAAGACGGCTTAATTGTAGTATATTTATTTAATTCATAACAGAAAAGAAAGCGTCTTTACTGAAGTACTGTTAAGCTAAGGCAGTAGTTAATCTGCCGTTCTAATCCAGTTAGTGTGATCCAGTTGATGTGACTTCAGATCATATCCTCGAAGTAGTTTATTTCTCAAAAACGTAGCTTTTCTCAAGATTTTTTCCCTTACCGGCGAGCACGTGATAAATCAGCACTTGAAATTGCAATAAAATATTTTATTAGTGCTGGCTAGGACCACGTGCTCCATTGCTTGCATACTGTGAAATTTAACCTAGCCTCGTAACTCGCTCGTACTTACTAAAATTCGTAATTTATTGTACAATTTTCTCTAATTTGTAACAATTATAATATAAATATAATATAAAAATGAGGTGATACTATATTACTACTGTTTAAAATCTACGCATATTTACACTTCAATTAATGCGTATGTATATAATTAATGACCGGACCGAATTTCAGTTATGGTGGTTAAGCTCAATGTAGACTAGCCATCTGCGCAGGATAGATAAAAGTGCTAAAGTGAATGCACAAGCGCAGGTGCACACTCTATTCCCTTACTTTCATAGTCCGAAGGGACAGGAATCTGACACAAACGGAGAGGGATCGTGCGCAGAAAACATAAAGAACATACTGATTCCAAGGTGGAACTAAGAATTTCGTGACAGGAAAATTCAACAAAAGATTTTAGGCCGATTTGGAATTTGAACCCAGGATCACATGATTAAAATTTAATACTTATGCATTAATCCATATGGTCAATGCAAAAAAGTTTGAGGTCATTGGATATTATTTCAACATTATGGGAAAATAATGCATTTTAATACTAATTGAATTCACTTTAAACATGCTCGAACATGATTTTATTTTATTATGTTGGGTTCAAAAATTATCGATTGCTTAAGTTTAAAAAAAATGGTTATTTTTCATGGTTGGACGTGTTTTTTTAAATATCCTAACCAAGATAGTTTCGTAAAGTGGCGATTTCGTAAAAACTGTTAAATTTTGTAACGCACGAATTAAATTCATTTGAACGTGCTAAAATCGCGCTACGTTCACGCATACGTTGCGTATTATAACTGCAGCATGAATATAGCTGCTCAATCGGGAAAGACCATATTCTCACGGACTACCTTATGAAAAGTGACGACAAGTTGATATGATAGAAGGTCTTTCATAGTCACCACACATCGCGACAAAACTCGTGATACTCGTACCATCCATACCATCTGGATGATTGGCGGTCCACCACTGTGCGATTTACAACAAGTTTTCATTTTCACACTACTTCCTTATGGATACGACTCAGTCTAGCATTGACTTAAGGACCTTCAAGAAAAGAGCCGACTCTTTTTTTGAAGACTGGTGTTGCAGTTGTTCGTGGGTTGCGGTCGACACTTACCATTAGGTGAGCCGCTTGCTCGTTTGCCCACTCTTCTATTTGCCACATTTGATAGGCGCTTAGCAACCGCTTTTATATAATTTTTAATTGTGATTGGGAAGATGCCGCTCACATTGTTTCATTTTTCTCTGCTGCCTCTTAAGACACCCACTGTATGATATTGGGCAGTGGATTCTATTATGCAGCCAATACACGGAGATGCTTAATATAATATAACCTTGGCCTGTCTGTATGTATGTATAACTGAAACAAAATATCGAAAGGTAACCTGCATGTTTGTAAAATAAAGAAAATATTTCTGAGCTATGTGAAGACGCCATTATGGCTGTGCAGCGGACATTCGCTTGCTCTAGACACACAACAAAACACAACCTACAATCTATATATATGTATACTTGAAAGTTTATTTAGTTAAATTCCGTTATTCATTTAGTTCCCGTGCATCTAAATGACGTGGAGTTTGCAGATGTACTATAAAACAATGACAAAGTGCTCATTTTGACTATGATTTAGTTTTCTTATCGGATTTATCACTTGACCAGAATATTTTTTTAAATAAAATAAAGAGGACAAACGAGCACACAGCCCAACTGATGGTAAGTGGATGCTATGGACCATAGACATATATAACTACAGCTACATTTATTCTTGATTAAGAATCATAATACAAATTCATCTTCCCTGAGGATTTAGATGGAATGCCTCGTTTTAAGTTAAAAGGGCCTCCGCTTCTCTACACTCACCATACGTGATATTCTGTTAGGGCGTGGTCTTACCCCGGTCAAGCTGACCTATTCACACTTCAACCTTTTCATAGTCGCAACTTGGCTCTCGTGGAGTAGAGAGATGCGTGTTGTTATTATAGTTTTTAAACTCTAATTTTATTTTGACTACACATATTATCAACACCCTTCGTGTTTAAAAAAATATATATACACGAAAACAGCCATTTAAAAATACTTTCAATGACTAAGAAAGCGGTTTTAAAATCTGACAAGTACATTTAAAAATATTTACTGCGCTGCAATAAAAAATTAAGTTAAAAAAAATTCTTATAACAAACAAGATGTAGTTTAGAGTTAAATGCGAAGTGTGCGGCATTGCATGACTTAGTTCCTCCCTTTCTATTCCATCATCGGACGACCAGACGCTCAGCTGGTCTTCATCCCTTTGTTATCGACATTCCATGTATTTGAAATAAACGGTTTGCTTCATCATTGGTAATGCGTACAGCAAAGGAGTGGAATAGTTTGCCAGCATCTATCTTTCCATCTGATTAAAATGTGGGTGTCTTCAAGACAAGAGTGAATAGCTTTTTAAAGCTAAGTCAGTGTGGTAAAGTACACCATCGACTGCATCACCAATTACCATCAGGTGAGATAGTAATCAAGCAGAAACTAACTATATAAAATGATGATATTTAAGTGTATAGTGGTAATATTTTGTTAATATGTGAAAACCACCAAAATGCGATGGCACCATTTTCTTTCCTGGTGATGAGAAAAAGACTGACGACCTTACTTTAATCGTCTATTAACGCTTACTTAAGTCGAGGTTGCAGTTCTTTTAAAAAAATTATGTTCTTTAAGTTTATAATTAAAGTGTAATTATTACGCAAAAACAAAATTAATTTATAAAAATTTTACAAGCGGACAAATTGTGTGAAAGAAAAAATGCGAATATTTTTAAGTAGCTTGACGAAAAATCATAAAGATGACATTTAATTGCTATTTCAACGCGTATACCTTGAGTAGATTCTACAATGAAACCGTGTGAAACGTAGATCAAATGAAAACGGGTGTCTTTAAGACAAGAGTAATAGGTTTTTGTTAAGCTATAGTAGTGCGCTTTACCATCTTTCGACTACATCACTGCTTACCATAAGGTAGAATAGTCAAGCTTGGCTTACAGTTAAAAAACAAAATCATTGTTCGTTGTATCTTTATTTCAATAGAATGACAGAAATGAAAATAATTTTGCTCATTATTGTTTATATTGTGAAAGCAAAGGGTAACAATATTTTGCAAGAAAAGACATTGGAAACATTAGTTCACATCTAGCGTAATAGTGTCATGCATTAGGGGAGGCACGGGGGAGCAATAAAGGGGTAATCACCCCTCTCGGAGCGGGGCGTTAGCCAGGGTGAATTAGACTGGACGAGACAGCAGAGAAAGCGGACCAGAGAAGTTTTTAATTTTGTCGTTATAGAAACGCTACATTTCTTCAATGTTAATCATTTTAATGGCTTTCTAAGTAAAGCAATTAGTCCGTTGCTTCGCACCCTAATTAATTGTGAAGTTTTAGTATTTTCTTAAGAAGTTCTGAGAGAGTGCTTAATATTGTTTTTAATCTGTTACGTTTTTAACACAAAACATTTTTGTAACCGAGTTCAAAAAAGTAGGTTATTAATTCCACTGTATTATACTGTATCATATGTTATATTTTTTGAAAATGATATCCCAAAGTACCTTGTGGTGGTGGTCTAAGAATATCTACTACCTCATATCGTCCCGTAGATGTCGTAAGAGGCAGCAGAGGAAAACAAACTAAGCGTTAGGAAACAGCATCTTTGTAACAACATTTTACTATAATAAAAAACTGCGTTTGCCAACCCGCTTGTCTCGCATGGCAACTCTGGCAAAATCCCCCCAGGCTGAACATAGGCCTCCATATTACCAATATTATACGTCCCTGCCTCGTTGGTCTAGTGGTTGTAGTAGTGCGACTGCTGATCATGAGGTCCTGGGTTCGAATCCCGGGTCGGGCCAAAAAATTAATTATTGAGTTTTTCCTTCAAGAAATTCTCAGTAGTTGCCCGGAGTCAGGAAGTTGGCGGTGTCTCACCCCCGTGCCTCCGAAAGCATGTAAAACCGTTGGTCCTTCGCGAGTGCACCTGTGCTTGCGCAAACACTTGGGCACTATAATCATTTCCTGCGCCTATGGCTAGTCTCCGTTGAGGCAGGTCGCCGTGGCCGAAATTCGGTCTGGAGGACATTATTATTATTATTATTACCCATCCCTTTATAATCTCCTCTATCTTATAAGAATTTAAATGTACGTTTGATATGTGTTGCTTGTTGTAAAACAAATTTGAAATATTTTTGTTTTTTTTTTCTCAATTCAGCCATATGGTCCCAAGACACGTGTTTTTGCTTTAAGGCCTTCTTATTGTTCTTTATTTAACATAAGTTTGTTTATAATAAAATAAGAAGATATAATATTCAGAGTGGATAATCCCGGTAGTCATCATCACCATCACAGGCCGTCACGGGACTGGTGTTAAACTGTAACATGGAACTCCCCTAAAAATGCCGCAAAGAAAAGTCCCGAGCACCCATGCATGCACCCATCAACTAACTGTGTATCTTACTAGTTTTTAACTCCTTTCTAGTAGCATCATCCACTACACATCATACACTACACTACAAATCCGATGATCACCGCTGTTGAAATAAGCAAGAAGACCGTACTCACGTAACAAATCAAAGAGGTGTTCATGGTCATATTTTAAATTCTTCTAAACTGCTCATATACTATAGGAAGTTTTACAAACTATCTTAAACTAGCGATCAGCCCCGGCTTCGCACGGGTGATTTCTGGATATCGATAACAGCGCCACCTACCAGGTCTGTAAATAAAAACCATCTAGGAACCTATTCAAACACACACAAAAAATTTCATCAAAACAGTTGGATGGTTTCAGAGCCTATAACGAACTTAAGTAGAAACATAATGATTTCTTAAATTTACGTGAACACTACACATTGAATAAAACTATTATTTACGGATTTTATCGCGTTTAATTACTTTAATTTATTTTATTTTTTTATTTTTATTATTATCCCGACGTTTCGGGTGCTTTACAGCACCCATGGTCACGGGGGAAACTGAGATGTTTGACGCCCAGAGTCCGGCACCTTCAGTTTTTTATATTAAAAATCGGACCAAAAATTAATATTAAAAAAACTGAAGGTAGCCGGACTAACTATGACATTGGGACGTCAAACATCTCAGTCCCCCCCCGTGACCATGGGTGCTGTAAAGCACCCGAAACGTTGGGATAATAATAAAAATAAATTAAAGTAATTAAACGCGATAAAATCCGTAAATAATAGTTTTAGTCAATTAAGTAGAAACATTTTTTGTGTTTTATGTATTTTAAATAAGTTTCAGTCGAACGTTAAGGTTGGCTTGACCGGGAAAGGCTAGCTCAGAATACAACGCACAAAATATCAACGTGAAATAATAGCATAATGATGGTGATATTTATCAATTTTAAGCCTTGGATGATGTGTTCCAATACTGCTATAAATATTTTTGGTGAAAGTTGATCTCCCTGTTTCACACACCTCTCTTTATTGGGAAGGCCAAACTCACCCCGTTCGGTCTAATTTGGTTCTATTATTGCTCTCACGGTAGATGTTTTTGGAAAGTTGATATATTGTTGGGGAATATTTTGGATTGCTAGAGCTTTTTAAATGCTGTTGTGCGAGATACAGAGTCGAAAGCTTTAGCAAAGTCATTAAACACCAAAAATAGTGGCTTTCTAAATTCATTATATTTTTCTACTACCTGAACAACGTGAATATGATCGATGGTACGGTATCCCTTTCGAAAGCCGGCTTGTTCAATTGGTTGATATTTTCCGACAGCTGGACTCAATGTTTCTTCTAAGCAAGAAGCACAAAGTTTGTAAACGGGTAGTAGTAAGCTAATAGGCCTATAATTTCCAACATCAGTGGGGTCTCCATTCTTGTATAGTAGTATATCAGTTGCCAACCAGCTTTTGGGTAGCTTTTGCGTTTCAAGAATTTAGTTGAGCAGACTTTTAAATGGGGTTGCTAACACCTGTTTAGCTGCTTTAATTTCCTCGTTTGATATTGTATGGTCCGGTACTTTTGTGGTTTTTAAGTTTTCTAACTATGTTTATGGTTCGAATATCATTAAATAGGGTTTTCACCTCCTTTGGTTTTAGTTCCATTTTTTATAAGATTCTCCAGCATTTGATGTTGTGTCGCTAAATAGTTTTTGATAGAAAACCATGTTGTAACTCACTATAACGGTCATTGACGGAGTCTTTGATGTTGGAGTTTGCTTAGAGGCACATAACCCAAGATTTGCTGTTTTTTAATTGTCTGTATGCTCTTCATATGCTTTCTAATATAATTAATTTTTTTCAAGTTATATATTCATATAGAGGTAAGTACATTATTTTTACTATTCTCTCGCCAAACTGCAATCAGTTTGTCGGCGAGTACACGCCCTTAAAACTATATATTATTATGCACCATCACCTATAAAAATACAATTAATTACAAAAAAAAAAAAACAAAAAGAAAATATAAGATTCAAAGTTACCTACTACAATTTCTTAATATTTAGAACTAAAAATAAACAACAACAGCAATAGAAATCAAATAAATCAAACATAAAAAGCGATTAACAAAAGTAGGCAACAATATGTTATGTGTTATAGCTCTGTTAACAATGTCCTTTTCATAGAGGATTTTAATAAGTTTTTGCTTAATTTATTTTATTTTTATTTAATTTTTTTTTACATTTTTATTTGATGGCTTATTAACTGTAACTGAATTCTTCGTAGTGTTTCCTAATTTCTTTATGTGTTTTTATTAAGAACTTCTTTTTTAGTAAGTACTTCAAGGGTTTTTCTAAACAAATCTGTGGAAAGAATTTCAATCCTAAGGGTGCCAAAATAGTGGACGAAATTTTTAGTGTACCTATTTATGATACATTGAGATTGTGACATTCCTTAGTCTACTTCTCAAAAGGATAAAAATTACTTTTAATAATAAGTGAAAGCCAACTTCAAACATAAAAGTGAATAGAATTATTTCACATTCTGAAGTCGAGCTTTTAAATTTTTTGAATGTGAAATTATTTTATTTCTACCGAGTTCTTTGCATTCGACTTTTACTTGCTATTTAAAGTTAACATTCTGGTAACTAGACATCCTGTTAGTCTTCGGGGGTGTCAACATATCTGTTTTTTGATTCTTAATCCAGGTTAGATGACAACGGTTCATAACATCTAGTTGTTATCAGTTGGATTGGGTTGTTGACACTATCATTAATAAATTGCATCATCATATAAAAGACCTAAAACGTAGCCTTGTGGTACCAAAAAACCCTGGTAGTATTAAATTACAAAGCCCGTCTTTTTGTGCTCGGTGTAAAACCTAAGCAAATAAATAAATATTTCCAGTTTGCTAATTTTACTAGAAATCAAGGAAGATTATGTCTTGTCTAATTTTCGTTTTATAATAAATTAGATATTTTGTGTTTACTAATTATGAAATCAACACTTGTTTTCACACAATTTCTAGAGAAATTTTTGTTTTGAAATAGTAGACCAAACAGTACGGTCATTTGTCTCCTTGACTTATACATTTAAAAAAAAACTTATAGTAAACGAGCACAAAGTCCACCTGACGGTGAGTGGATGCTGTGGCCCATAGACATCTACATTTATCCTCTGTTAAGAATCGAAACGCAGGTGCGTTGTCACCCCTGAGTACTAAAACGGAATTCCTCGTAACCAAGAAAAAAGGGTCTCCGGATCTCTACACTCTCCATACAAAACACAGCAGTCAGAATCAAGCTGCTATTTTACGCTGGTATTCTGTGAGAGCGTGATCTTTCCCCGGTCGAGCCGACCCACTCGTGCTACAACTATTATATAGCTGCAGCGTGGCTGCGTATGCGTACCACGTATGCGTGGCTCTACCACGTACAACTCATAAAATATTCTCAGGTATAATCTTTTTAAAAATCTTTTTATAATCACACAGTTCTATATTGTAATTTACTAAACGATTAAAGCATATATCGAGATATCATACATATCAAAAGTTGGTTAGAAAGGTAATAACATCCTCCAGACCGAATTTCGATCACTGCGGCCAGTCTCAACGAAGACTAGCTGTGATCATGATAGGTAACCGCATTCACGATGATTAGCTCAGAGACAGTCAGTTAGGTTAGAAAATTATATTAAAAAAAAAAACTGTCCAATTTAGTATAAATTACAATACAGTAATAACCAAATTGATTTTGTAGTTCGCCTTCAGCTTCTGCCTTATATCACAAACAAGGTTACTTCCAGTGAGTTATGTTTGACTGTAACTGGACATAGCTCTATGTCCTTATGTATGTCTGAACAATGTTATGACTTGTAAATTACAACGTTCATTGGGCAAATGTGATTTTAATAATCTAATTTAATTAATTTTAACTATTGCTAAACGTTTTATTTATTTGAAAAACGTTGGGACACACTAGGATTTCCTTTTTTATCGTGGAGGCGGTCTACAAACATAAATTGCGTATGGAAAAACATAAGGACCAACAATTATTTGTAGACCATCCATACATATTCTTGTTCCGTACGGGATTCGAAGGCACAACTCATTACATAGCCATTGTGCCACGGGAACCGTTTGTAAGCTTCGTAACTTAACAGAACTCATTAAAATGCATTATTTTTTTAAATTTAAAGTTACCCGTGGTATGATTACAGAATATATCTTAGTTCAGAAAACACCTAGAAGCGTTCTTTGATTATCATTGCCTGCAGATGTCCAAGGGATGCAGTAAAGTTATGAAAGGATTGCCATCGTTTTGTGGTAGAGCTACGTTGCAGCTTTATTATAGTTGCAGCACGATTGGGTCGGCTTGACCTGAGAGTACTACGCTCTCACAGAATATCAGCATAAAATAGCAGCTTAATGCAGCTATGTTTCTTATGATGAGTGTAAAGAAACGAAAACCCTTCTTACTGTTAAAGTAAAGTAAAGTTACAGCCTATATACGTCCCACTGCTGGGCTCAGACCTCCCCTCATTTCTTAGAGGGTTTAGGGCAAGGAAGTGTCCGCCGCACTGCCCAAATGCGTGTTGACGAACTCCACATGTCTTCGAAATATTTTTTTTTCTTATTCCTCAGACATGCAGGTTTCCTCACGATGTTTTCCTTCACCGCCGAGCACGCGCTAAATCAGCACTTAAAATTGCAATATTTCATTGGTGCCGGCGGGGATCGAACCCGGGTTACTCGCGTTCTGTTATATTTACAGCGAGCGTTAACCACTGAGCTACCACGGCTCCACTGGTAACAAGGCATTATATATGTTCATCCTGAATCAAAATGTAGATATCAAATCAAATCAAATTACTTTATTTTCGGACAACATAAATAAACAAAAAAAATAATATGTTGTTAGCAACAATCTACATTTTGATTCTTAATCGAGGACAAATGTAGAAGTCTATGGCCGTAGTTTTTTTAGTTAGTTTTAGGATGACTCTGTGCGTTTTCGTCTCTCTAATGCTTTTAAATATATTATAACCTTGTGTCAACTTACACGTTTATATAGAATCAAATGTAAATCCACGTTGGTGAAGAATCACGCACTCACAGAGTACAAGCGTATAGTAGCAGGTTAATGCTGCTAAAAACACATGTTCAGTGTAGAAAAACAGACGTCCTTTTTACTGGTAACGAGGTTTTACACTTTAGTCCTCCCTCTCTCTCAAAAATTTTAATTCTTAATCGAGGATAGATGTAAATACATATAGACTACTATCAGTGGACTATGTGCTCGTTTCTTAAATAAGGGTACTTATTGTATACAAAAATATTTAGAGGACTGTAAGCTAGACTCTATATCTTGTGTAATATAATCGTTATAACTTAAGCCTCCTTCAAGAAATGCCTCAAATCAGGGCACCGAGCCGTCTTAGATGTAAAGTGGAATATACACAAACAAGTAATTTTCCAGATGTAGTGTTTTAAGACCGTTAATAAATATAAAAAGCTAGAATGGAATCTAGTAGAACAATTTTATTTAGATTTATTGCTAAGAATATTACAAGAGCATATTTCCCGCTCGTTTATCACGTGTCCGCCCACAATAAGTTGCATACTATCCACACTACACAGTGATGTACAGTATTTTTTTGGCTGCTGCTGGTTACAGACTGTTATTACCTATAATTTCTGAAAGGGTTTTAAAACAAGGAAATATTCATGTGTCCTGTCTTCGAAATATTTTCTAACGTTTCAGACATGTATATTTTCCTGCATCACCAAGCACGTGGTAAATCAGCACTTAAATTTACTTGAGCTACTACGGATCTCACTACTCGATTCTTTTCTGTACTGCATAGTAACTATGTCACCAAATAACGTATCGGTCGGCTTTACCGGAGAAGGTTCACGCTCTCACAGAATAACAGCGTAAAAATGTAGCTAAATACTGCTGTATTTCGTATGGTGAGTGTAGAGAACCGGAGTCCCCTTTTACTGGATACAAGGCATCTATCCTAGTCGTCAGGGGTGACAACGCATTTGCATTTTGATTCGTAATGGAACATAGACGTCGATGACTATGGATCACGTCATCCATTTACGATTACGTTAAGTGTGCTCGTTTGTCACCCTTATTATTTTAACGTGAAAGAAGACTTATTGCGTGAGAAGCATGAGAGGTAATGTTTATGTATGTATTTTAAAACATCGTACTAACAAAAAGTCTTCTATTTTGCGTATGTGAATTCTATCTATAGACTTTCCGCAGAACCTCATACGGAATCCTTATGTAAACTATTCTCCCATCGGGCACAATAGGAGTGAACACGTGAAATGAGATGTCTCATAATACTGGTATAGGGGAACGGCACGATTCTCGTTATTGATACAGTATTAGATGCCGACGAAAAATTTTTTAATAAAATTTTGGTAAGAAAATACAAATGTATCACCTAGTATACAGTGTAAGCAGATGTTTCTATCTTTTAATGTATAAATTTGAATGGCACATATTTAGTTATTATAATTGGGGGAAACATTAAATCTATGATCCGTTATTCTAACTTTCAATTGTGAAAAAACGTCATTAGGCAACTAGAAAAATTTGCCAAGGCGCTATGCTAAGAGCATTATTTATTTGAAAATAAAATGTATTAAAATAAATTTCGCTGTCGCAAAGACATTAAAATTTAATTCTAACTTAAATTTAGTACTCCAGAAATATACAGAGTTATGAACCTGTATGCAGCTGAATTCTTAAAAATGTGCACTTTTCTCTTTGCATGTTCGTAGAAAATGAGTTCTGTGTATCGAAGGAAATACTTCTTACCCTATCTCTTAGATTTAACTTTTTAGCATAATTTTACAAAACTACATCAACAGCATTTTCAGGCAACTCTAGGACATGAACTTTTCCAGGAATAGGTACTCCTGCTGGAGTAAATATTTTGAAATATTCACCTATACCCACCATCGTAGCCGAATACGCTGGAGGTAGTCTAATTGAATTTAAGATCCAATTAAGAAATGTCGTCCCTCGTTGTCAACTGATAAATTCTATTATATTTATTTAATTGGTGCCGAAAGCGATTAGCGTACCGCGTGGTAGAGTGTCGCTCGCGTTGCTCCCTGTCCCTGACAGATATTAAATTCGCATCCGTGATCCCAACCGGCCACAATATATTACTATCTACTAACATACATGTGTCGCGTTCATTCCGAATACATTATGTTCCCAGTGTATTGCGTTGACATGACTGGTTTAGACGCAATACATCCAATCAGTGTGGTGTTTTCAACACGTTCGGATTAATTTGCTACGTAATTTGTTACTTGTTTACACTAATTTGATGGGATCGCACGCTAAAACCCTGTTTTGAGACTCGTAATAAGCTTACAAATAACTATCTCAGTGGCAAAC
The DNA here is from genome assembly GCA_907164705.1 of Parnassius apollo. Taxonomy (NCBI): domain Eukaryota; kingdom Metazoa; phylum Arthropoda; class Insecta; order Lepidoptera; family Papilionidae; genus Parnassius; species Parnassius apollo. The sequence continues at coordinate 1,040,840 of CAJQZP010001686.1, forward strand.
TAAACGGAGGCTTAATACGGATTTATTTATATTATGGTTTCACACAGTTAAAATAAGTAGTATTACAGTTAAAATAAAAGCAAGATAATTTGGTTGAAATCGTAGGCAACTGAGAGCCTTAGTAGCTCAGGGGCCAAGCGCTCGCTGGATATTTAACAGTACTGGTTTGTACCCGCCGGTACCAATGAAACTGTTGATTAAAAGTGAAATTTTAGGTTATAAACAATTTTGAACTTAAAATTGTAATTTACAATTTATTTGGTCTGAAATAAACTCTCATTCCATGAGGCTTATAATGTTGCTACGTGGCTAAGTATATACATTGCATTTTTTTATACAACTTCTTCTACATAATAACGGTTACCCTTAATAATAATTGCATTAAATATTGTTTTTATATTGTATATTATTTAAGGTTAGTAAAGTTAAGTTACAGCCTTTATAAGACCCGCTGGGACCCCCTGACGCATATTGGTGGTTTTTACATGTGTTCAATATTGTTTATTTTTATTTTTAATACTTGTACTTGTTTCACAAAGGTTTTTTTTTATTTCTTATACATGGAGTTTCCGTCACGATGTTTTCTTTCACCACCAAACACGTGTTAATCATCACTAGTATATAAAATTTTGCTACTTTTTTAATTTAAAGTTTTATTGTAAAAGTGATTATACATTTATGTGTCAAAGTATTATCCATTGTTTGCTACTATCTTTCCGGCAGAAATTGGATCCCGCACTGAAAAAACAGGTCATATTTTGAAGCGATCCACGAATGGATCTAATTTCGAACGTGTTCATAAAACCAATATGGTGTCAGAAGTGGGATAAAATCATGCCGATTTTACCTAAGGAGGAAACGGAGGGTGTCCGTAACCAAAGTCAACGCCAGCAGGAGACGGACCAACGAAGATTTGGTGGTGCAACGTCGCAGACGTCGGAGGGCCAGCCACCGGCTGCAGGCCCGTCGATAGCTCCTACATCTGCAGCACCTGACTTAGGTGCTCTGATGGTGATGCTGCAGGAGCAGGCTCGCCGACAGGAGGAGCAGGCTCGCCGACAGGAAGACCAGGTTCGTCGTTTGGAGGAGCAGCTGCGGGGCGGACAAGAGGAACAGGTCCGTCGGTTGGAAGAGCAGCTGCGGGGTGGACAGGATGAACAGGCCCGCCGACAGGAAGACCAGGTTCGTCGTTTGGAGGAGCAGCTGCGGGGTGGACAAGAGGAACAGGCCCGTCGGTTGGAAGAGCAGATGCTCCTCATGAAGGACCTTCACGCTACCTTCGGGAAGGAGATAAAGGAGGTGAAGGATAGGGTTGCTCAGCATGACAACCGCCTGTCGGAAGCTGAAACCCAAATCGCGAAAGCTGAAAACCGAATCGAGAAAGCTGAAACCCGAATCGACCAAGTAAACAATCGGGTTGACAACGTAATGGCTGACATGAAGAAATCACTGGACGAACTCAAACTTGGAGATGGAGCTACAGCTCCCGTAGTAGCTACAACACCTTCGCTACTTGGGTTCAAGGTGCCACCATTCGACGGTACCTCTTCCTGGTCAGCCTACAAAATCCAGTTCGAGGCTGTTATGAAGGCGAACGGCTGGAATAAAAGTCAGGCCATGACTGCTCTCACACTAGGCCTGCGCGACCAGGCTTTAACAGCTCTGGAGCATTGGAGGCGAGATATGGCGACGCTCACCTGGAACACGTCTTTCGTGCGCAGCTTAAAGATCGCGTGCAGCGCATCAACGAAAACCTGCAGCAGTGGGCAGAAAAGCATACCGGTCTGTACCTGCGCTCATTGAAGGGAACCTGGTGCAGACATTCATCGACGGCATCCGCGACCTGGAAGTCAGAGCTGCTATGAGGCTCGGGCACCACGAGACGCTTAAGGACGCCTTGGCCCATGCACTGGAGGTGGAAGCCGTGCGGCAGGATCATCGTTCCCATCGCGTCAGGGAGGTTGCAGCAGCTACAGTTCGCGACCGCAACAAAGGATACAGCCCTAGGTGCTAAGGCTGTGGGGAAAAGGGCCATCTTCGACCCAGCTGCCCTAAGCGAACCGCAGAAAGGGAAGGTGAACGATATCAGGAGGGTAGTGCGGCCAACAGCACCGCCCAGCAGTAGCAGGGAAACGAGTAACAAGTGGTAACCAATCAAGGTGTTGGTCTGCCAGAGCGTGTGCCATCGATCAAAATAGGTGATAACCAGAGGAAGCACCGTCTGGAGAATACAGCGGTAGGCTTAGACTTTCCATTTCAATGTTTCCAAGTATGTTTTGACAACTTTTGCAACATGAGGTCGAGCATTGTCATGTTGCAAAATAACTTTGTCGTGTATTTCGAGGTATTGCAGCCGTTTTTCTTTCAATTCTTGGTCCAAACGCATTAATTGCCTTCGATGAAAATCGCCTGTGATTGTTTTAGACGACATTAACGGCTCAAACTACGCTGAACTGGTTCCACCAAATACAGAGCATGATCCTGAAGCCGTGAATATTTGGATCAGTCGTCAGCGCACAAGGGTGGGCGGGATATTCCCATAATTTTCGGGGGTTATCGTAAAAAACTAATTTTTCGTTACAAGTTTCAAAAAATCCTATGCGATGCAGAAATCCTTTCCGTTTTTGTCTTTCAAGCATAATACAGAAACACCATTCAACGTCTTTCGGCTTCAACTTGTATGGCACCCAATGTCCTTGCTTCTGGATCATTCCTAGATTGTTTAGGCGTTTTAAAACTGCTTGTTGCTTCATTCCCAATGATTCTACCAACTCTTCTTGACTTTAACACAAATCTTCTTCGTGTAATTCTCTAATTCGTCATCTTCAAAAACTTTTGGTTTTCCACCACTAAGCCGGTTTTATACGGAAAAATTAACTCATGACATTTTCTTTTACTTACAGCAGCCTTATGAAAGTGTCTGAGAGCATTCGGTAAGCCTCAGCCGCAGATTTTTTAATAATAAAAAAATAACCTCTCTCACAAAAATGACGAGAATTCAGCTCATAAACTGACATTTTTAATCGGGAGTAACTACATGATGTAAACAAAAATCAACTACTGGTGTATATTCACAAAATACTAAAGAGCCGTCTATAATATATGTATTTGAAGTCTACTAGTCACTAACGCCATCTGTAGAAAAACGGCAGGTGCGAAGTTGTATACCTTAATAATTACGGTTACAATTTAATTGCAGCTAGGGTTCAAGCCCAGAATGCTCTCGTACTGTGAAGTTTGCAGCGAGATCGTAGCCTCTTGAGCAAACTTGACTAGTGCAATATCAATCATGTGGTTTATAAAAGTATTCTAAATACGATTTTGTTCACAGAGTCCATAGTTTTTGGTGCGTTTGTTAACCCTGGCAAGGGAGTGTCCACCACGCTATCCTATGCGTTTTGGAAAACTTCACAATTGGTCTTCGATTTTTTTATTTTGCGTGGTACTTGGTCAATCAAAACTCAAAATTGCAAATACTATTTTAATGTTTTAAGGGATGGAAGGGTTTTAGAATGGTAATACGAGTCTACCGTAAATATTTATTAGATACTTGGAGTAATGCATACAAAGTAGGTAGCCACGTTTCAATTGTGGCTGTGGGTCTAAGTCTCACTTTCTTAAGTGTGCACAGTGTGTGTATAATTCACTTATGTTTGAGAAAGTATGTACCGTCCTGAGTGTAACCCTGCGTAGCTAGGCAACCTAGTAGAGGTGGTAAGGCCCACGGATCCGCTATGTGTAATTGGCCGGCAAATCAAAGGCCGGCTATCGAATTTCGGCCGCCATGGTGGTATGACAGTTTTTTTTTATATAGAATAAGGATTACAAACAAGCGCACAGTCCACCTGATGGTAAGTGGATGCTGTGGCCCTTAAACATATACATTTATTTCATTCTCGATTAAGAATAAAAACGCAGATACGTTGTCACTTCTGACATCTAAGATAGAATGCCTCATTTCCAGCAAAAAAGGGTCTTCGGATCTCTTCACTCACCATACGAAACGCAGCAGTATTAAACTGCTATTTTACGCTGGTATTATGTGAGGGCGTGGTTCTACCACGTATAAAAAGTCAGTTGGCGTCAACACTTCACTACATAGCATTAACTAGCGAAGGTATTATGGCAGAGGATCCCTGAAATGGTGCCCACGTAAGGGTGAATAATGGCAGCGTTTTTTTTTGATGTAGAAGCCAGCTAGTCTTTCAGATGATTCAGGAAGATAAGTACACGGCAAGAATGTAAAAGGGCCCCAACATAGTTTTATAGGCCAAGATAAAAGGGTGCGGCGTAATAGAGGTACAATATTAAGAATGCTACATTTAAAATGATTTACATTAGTAAAAATTGATGCACACACCTAACTATAAGCTCACAAGTGCTTTGCATGCCTTAATTATTCTAGCAAAAAAGTAATTTCATTAACGGCCACGGACATAAAAAGAAAGGTATAATCAAATAATCTATGCAAATAAATAAAATTTAAGTGTCTTTTTGTAATGTCAAAATAACAGTTTCTTTTACTAAATGCATATGAAAGTATATACGGTACTTATAACAAAAAGAAATGATTTTATAAAAAAAATTGTCTGTCTGTTTGCCTGTCTGTTTGTTCCGACTAATCTCCGAAACGTCTGGCCTGATTTTGACGGGACTTTCACTGGCAGACAGCTGTAATAACAAGTAACTTAAGCTACTTTTATTTTAGAAAAATAATCAGGGCTCCGTGCAAAATAATCCAATCGCAATAAATTCCATGCGGGCGAAGTCGCACTAGTACTATGTAAAACTATTCTGTCCGTGTGTGTGTGACTGAACTCCTCATAAATGACTGAACTGATTTGGATGAAATTTCGTGTGTGTTGATTAAGTTCATTCGAGAATGGTTCATATTTACAACACAATGGGATCAGGTAGGTGACGTTGTTGTCAAGTTAAAGAAATCACCCGTGCGAAGCCGGGGCGTATCAAAAGTTTGTTATATTTTTACTAGTATTTCATGATTATCAATTTTTTTACGAGTACATAGTTAAAGGTTGTAACGTACTTTATAGCGTTTAGCAACATATTCAACATATATAATAATATTTCATATAGCTTAGAGTACACAAAAAAGGAATATTTATTTAAATGTATAATATTGAGATGATAAATTCTTATATTTACGCAAACACTATACGTCTAAATAAAACTAGGTTTTACGCATTATATCGTGTATATTAACTTATTTTATATTTCCGACGTTTCGAACACTTTAAAACACCCATATAAGATACTATAAGTTCATACTGCGTAGATCGGAATAAAAAAAATATCTGGAGGTAACCGTGGTTAACTATAAAGTACTGGCAACGTCGGGAGTATAAAAATAAGTTAACATAGGCGATATAATGCGTTAAAACTAGTTTTATTTAAATATTGAGATGGTTAACTCGCAGCTGCAGATATGGAGCATCCATTTTTTTTAACTAAATAATAATATTTTAACTAATTTAGCAGTTATAGGTAGGTAAACATTTTACAAAACAATTAAGCAAATATATATAAAACACAAAGAATAAGTCACTTAATATTTCGAACAATAATACAATTAAAAACAAAGATGTATAAAACAATAACTATGAACTTGAGAATAAGAACGCAACGGTAAGAACTTACTTAACTCGGAGTTGACACGTGGGTAATAGAAATTTCCATTATATCCATTACCCAGTATCATCCCGTGAGTGTCGTAAGAGGTGACAGATAGAATGTATCAGGAGACGGGCATCAGCAACTTCCTAATACTCGTAATAACTACAAATAAAAGTCTGCGGCTGCCAACCCACTTGCCAGGCGAGGTAACTGTGGCAAATACCGGTAACGGTACAACACTGCAGTGGTATTCTTTGAGGTAGGCCTATTTTCATCATCATCATCATCATCATCATCATCATTACAGCCCTTCACAAGTCCCCTGCTGAACATAGGCCTCCCCCAAGGTATGCCACAAAGCACGGTCCTGAGCCACCTGCATCCACCAACTTCCTGCATGTCTTACCAGGTCGTCACTCCATCTGGTGAGGGGTCTCCCTACAATTCACCTACCGGTACGAGGCTGCCACTCGAGAACCTTTTTTCCTCAACGGTTGTCGGTTCTTCGAACTATATGGCCGGCCCATTGTCACTTCAGCTTACTAGGCCTATGTTCTACGACGGAAATTTGATGGGTTGTAATGATGACGGTGATGATGTTTGATTTAGTATTTTTTGAAAGATTAGAATTTATCTATATATTTAATAATTACACTTGCAATAAAATGAAATTGCTTACGCTTCTTAATATCCGTTGGGGCGACTCTACGCGTCCCAAGTAAAACTTTTCGATCCTCTAAGGAAGTAAAAAAGAAAACATTATGTAAATAAGGCTTAGGGTTCATGATTAACTCTGAGGTACTCAGTTCCTTCGTTCTTATCAGGACGAAGGTTTAATACACGCCTCTTGTTTAGGGGAGTACGGCTTTTAAAATTTTTCGACAAACTTTTAGAATTTTTCCCCTTGCCGCGCAACGTTGATGGACTAAAGTAATTTTAGAAGGTAAATGTGATAAAACTTGGTAAGTTTATATTCAGGAGTAAAAGTATGTGAAATGTATTTTAAGTAAAATACAGTGGTAAACTTTAAATTAAGTAGACTAGTGGATAAGCGTTTGATCAGAGTACTGCAGGGTAGTGGGTTCAAATCCCTTATAGAGCAAGTGTTTTTATGGCCTACAAATAATTGTTCTGGGTCCGCGTGTGTGTTCTAATAGAAATTGTATATGTAAATTGCCACCACAATACTGGAGAAAATAGTGTGGAGGTAGAATTTTTAAAGGAAAAAAAGAACACTTAGTGATATTAGGTTATATTAGCTCCAAGTATAATAAAATATCATTTCATTTATAAGAAGTTAGGTGTAGAGTTGTTCATCGCGCTGTGTGTTGCATTTTGGCAAATTTTACTTGAAATATTTTTCATTCCGGAAATACACGTTTTACTTTTATATTTCTTCATAGTCCTGTATATGGTATCGTATATTATCCGACAATCAATCGTGATAAAAGGTTCTCGAGTGGCAGTCCCACACTGGCTGGCACAGTGTTGGGAGACCGCATTCTCGATGGAGTGACGATCTGGTTCACCAGATCACGCCTGCCTGTGTGATTCATCACACAGGCAGGCGATGGAAGCAGGTCTCTCAGGTCATTTTGTGGTAATCTATGTCGGAGGAATATGTGGTACATGTGATGAACTGTAGTGATTTTGATGATAATATTTAAGACGAAACTCTCTCTCTCTCTCTCTCTATATGTATATATATATATATATATATATATATATATATATATATATATATATATATATATATATATATATATATAATTTTTTTGTTGTGGTAGAGCCATGCTGCAGTTATATTAGTAGTGTAGTTGTAGCACGAATGGGTCGACTCGACCGGGGAAGGAACAAGCTCTCACAGAATATCAGCTTAAAATAGTAGTACTTAGTAGTGCTGTGTTTCGTATGGTGAGTGTGAGAACCGGAGACCCCTTCTACTGGAAACGAGCAAACGCAACTGCATTTTCATTCGTAATCGAGGATAAATGTAGATCTCTGTGGGCCACAGCAACCACTATGCTATGAGGTGGACTGTGTGCTCATTTGTCACCCTATCTTATATAAAAAACAATCGTCATCATCATTACAGTCCTTCACAAGTACACTGCTGAACATGCAACAAAGCACGGGACAACTCCACCTGCATCCATCGACTTGCTGCATGTCTTACCAGGTCGTCACTCCATCGAGTAGGGGTCGTCCTACACTTCGCCTACCGGTACGAGGCTGCCACTCGAGAATCTTCTTTTCCCATTGGTTGTCAATTTCACGAGCTACATGCTTGATCCATTGCCACTTCATCTTACTAATCCGTTAATTAGCGAGCTATGAGGATTAAGCTCGGGGTTTCTCTGCGTGATAAACTTATAAATGAGGATATCTGCAATAGGATCAGAGTGACCATTTTCTAACCTTGACATATACCATGAAGAATATCTTTTTGTATTTATCTTAATGATTTATTATATTTACGCGAATACTATACATTGATTAGAAGTACTTTTCCGGATTTTATCGCGCTTTATTTATTTTATTTTTAGCACCCATTGTCTCATTGCTTTCCAGCACCCATGTTCCCCGTGACCATGGGTGCTGGAAAGCACCCGAAACGTCGAATATTAAAAATAAAATAAATAAAACGCGATAAAATCCGTAAAAGTAATTTAATCAATGTATTTATCTTATCAGCATTGTCTTTTAACAATACAAGTAATATGATCAATAATATGAACCAAGTGGTGGGGTCATAAGAAAATTCTTTACCGCATTTTTAGTGTTAGTCTGAATGTAAATATGTCTCTCCAAATATCAGTATTTTTTTATAGAATAAGTGACATGCGAGCACACAGCCCACCTGGTGGTAAATGAATGCTGTGCATAGACGCATAGACGTCTACATCTATCCTCGATTAAGATCTAAATGCAGATGCGTTGTCACCTCTAAGGACTAAGATGGATTGCCTTGTATCCAGACAAAAGGATCCCCGGTTCTGTACACTCACCCTATGAAAACAGCTGCACTGAACTGCTATTTAAAGCTGATATTCTGCATATAGTGGATGATGCCCATGCCCTCAGTGAACTAATAATAAATAAAGTAAAGATGGTCACGTGGTAAAGCCACGCTGCAGCTTTATTATGGTTGTAGCACGAATGGGTCGGCTCGACCGGGGAGAAACACGCACTCACAGAATACCAGCGTAAATAGCAGCTTAATGGTGCTGTGTTTCCCCTTTTACTGGAAACGTGGCAATCCATCTTATTCCTCAAAGGTAACAACGCATCTGCTTTTTTATTTTTAATCGAGGATGTCTATTGACCATAGAATCCACTTACTGTCAAGTGGACTGTGTGCTCGTTTGTCACCCATATTCTATAAAAAGATAAGAGTGTTAAAACGTCTTAAAACTAAATCTTCAAGCGTGAACTGACAAGCGTAAATGACGAGACAAGTAGAGCATTACTGAAGTGAACATTTTATCACTAATCAATAGATCAGTATATTTTACCTTAAGTAAACTTAATAGTACTAGTACTTTAGTAAGGGTGAACTGCGACAGTAGCTTCATGGCAGGTTGCAGGTCGCGAATTCAAAAGGTTTGCGAACTCAAAAGTTATGAATCTGCCATTCGACTACCGTCGTAACTACTTCTAACACAAGCGTTATAATGTTACCAGGAGTGGTTAAAGACATACTAGTAATATTAGTAGTATTACAAGGATTAAAAAAAAACTGAATGTTGAGGTGAGAAATTGTGTGATAAGAGAATAGTGTGGTTTGCAAGAAGATGCCGTGAACAGGATTAAGAAAGAAATGTTCCAATGGTTCAGACAGATAGAATAGAGTAGATGGAATGAACGCGGGAAGAGTGAAAAAGATATTTGATAGCAGTGAGTCGGCAACGGATGCCAAAAGGACCATATTGGTGATATATTGAACTTGGGCCATATTAAGTGTACCTACCCTAAATCGGTAGGTACCCTAAATCGAGAGCTGTGGTAGCTCAGTGGTTAACGCTCGCTGTAAATATAACAGAACGCGAGTATCCCGGGTTCGATCCCCGCCGGCACCAATGAAATTGTTAATTTGCAATTTTAAGTGCTGATTTACCACGTGCTCGGCGGTGAAGGAAAACATCGTGAGGAAACCCGCATGTCTGAGGAATAAGAAAAAAAAATATTTCGAAGACATGTGAAGTTCGTCAACACGCATTTGGGCAGCGCGGCGGACACTTCCTTGCCCTAAACCTTCTCAGAAATGAGGGGAGGCCTGAGCCCAGCAGTGGGACGTATATAGGCTGTAAATTTTACTTTTTTTTACCCTAAATCGACGATCATGTATGCGTAGATGTATAGATGTAAAAGATGCAACAGAGGTGTGTCAACATCATGCTGAATGAAAGTCCGTAGCCTCTGCATTGTGACAGGTATGAGAGTTTTATGAATTGTTAGTTAAATTAAAGGTAAGGGACAGTCTATATACGTCCCACTGCTGGGCATAAGCCTCTTGTTGTCTTGTTGTCCCAATGCGTGTCACTTCACATGTTTTCGAAATATTTTCAATTTCTCAGACATGCAGGCTTATTTACGATGTTTTCTTCACCGCTGTTGAAAATTAAAACTTTAAATTGTAATAAAAAAAAGAATTATGAATGTCAATTGGAGTCGAACCCGGTTGGTTTGTTTACTGTGAAATTTATAGCGTGCACTTCACCTCTGACCTGTCACGGCTCTTAATTGTTTGTTAAAATGTATTATTATTTACCTAATAAAATAAAATAGTATTCATCAGCCTATTATTTTTCGTAAACGATAACGAACAAAATACAGCACAATATGAAACTATTCTGTTAATCTTATGATACAATATAACACAGACACGTTTTGCTTTGTGTTTCTTGAACAGTAACAGTGTTAAGAGGTCTGCCGTTGAAACTAGGAGAACCATAAATCCCACACTATGATGGAGACAGTTAAGAAAGTTTCTTCTATTTACGTGATAAAGTCGGGCATGTCGCGCTATTTTCTTTATATAAGAAGACTAGTGACTCCACCGAAATAGCTGTTTTTTTTCTCATCAACTTTAATTAAGTTGTAGTTTGAGCGCGAGTTGGAAAGTAAATGATAAGGTATTTGAGGAAAGTTTTGAGATGAATTTTCGCTTTTGGCCCGAGGGTTGTTTTATACGAATTAATTAATGAATTTCTGCCAGCCATTTTGAATTTGTGCATTCAAAACTGTAGATTGTTGCAACACGAAACTTTTAATTCATTTAACTTATCTGGAAACTTTACAATCCATCAACCCGTTTAATACTTTTGCTGTTATGAAGATGCCCGAAAAAAACAGATCCGTTTGATGGCGGTATACAATCACGTAAATGTAAGATATAAAATATCCAGACAGGCGTTGGGTGACGGTGTCCAAGTTGTGAGACTTGAGGTACTGCAATCGCCAACGTGTCTGCCATACAATGGATACGGGCTGAAGAAAAATCCTGAAGTTAGCGCCTAGACAAACTTCATCATAATCTCTATTTTAATTACATACCAAATCATACCTAATACTTAGACAAAGATCAAATAATTTTGTTAGGTAGGTTTTAAGCTTTTAACTCGTTATGATTTGTTTTTAAGCTGTATGTGTTGTTTTATTTGCGCATAAGACAAGTCATCTATAAAAGTATGTACGCACACACACATACACACACACACACACACACATACACACACACATACATACACGCACGCACACGCACACACACACACGCACGCAGCACCACAAAAAAGAAAAGAAACAACGCGCGCCGCATAAACGCACGCGCACATGCTCTCTCACGAATACGTTGAAAAATGTTGGTATTCGAAAATCGGGATCTTGCTATAATTTCCAAATAGCAAGTCAATGTAAAATAAACGGTCTTATTAAACACGAAATTTGGCCATCCAGCTGTAAATATAAATTCGTTTAGTTCTCAAAGGTTAGCTTTGAAGCGATTTCGCAAAGAAATTCCAGACTAGAGTATCGGTCCTCAGAGTAAACATTAGGGCCGTAAGCAAATACGGCACATTAAGGCACATTCATTAACTTCAATAACTTAGGCGGTGTAGTCCGGTCGTTATTCCAGTACGTGCATTTCGATAATGGATATTTCATATTCAGGCGCTGCTTTGTCTGTATACGATAAACATTTCTTTATGTTTAAATTATGTTAATGTTTAAACGCATTTGTGTGAAGTATATAAGTTTTATTTAAATTTATTTTAATAATTTATTTTAGAACAAAATATAGAGATGAAAAAAAAAGAGAAGTGGCAAGATATTTGAAGTACAGGTTTTAAAGAGATCTATTGCTGTCGCACTGCGCCCGAACGTCCGAGCTAACCAACCGAGAGAAAACTGCACCTCGGACGGATTATACCTATGAAAAGTTGACGAAATCATCATTCCTTCTACAAAACTGTACCAATTGTATCTTTTATCCTATTCCAAAGTGTCTTTTGAGGAAGTGTTTCTGCGTATTTGATAGTATTATTGCTGTCTCCATCGGTTACGTGGCTTCTTGGATGGACTAAGCTAAACAGCAATGTCTCCGTGAGTAATATTGGTTTTATACGGTAATTTGATCCTGTACTTTATACGTGAGGTTCAATAAAGTTTAAATAAATACATAAATAATTGTTCATCTATTAATGTGGTAGACATGTTGATAATTTTCAATATTAGCATGATATTTTTCTACGTATGTTCTGTAAATATTTACAGACTAATTTATCCGTCACGGCTTTGCCTCGGTATCAATGAATTTGGCGTTATTTAGATTTTACATATTCAAATCGTTTATGTTATAATTTTTTCTGATAACATATAGCCCAGATACCTCTTAACATTTCTCTGTATTTGTTCGTAAAGTTTAAAAACTATCGTTTCAGCTATTCCGATGGTTAGCCCAGGCATACAGAGAGACATCCAATTTAAAAATGTTTATTAATGTTTTAATTGCGTGTAAATAACCCCGTGAGCTTAAAAGAAGTCAGTTTTTTCAACATTACAGAATATACTCTTCAATTTAATTTATATGTATAGATTAAGTTAATTTTTTAAACTCAAACATAAATTTGTGACCAATTTAATCTTTATTAAGAATCCGTGTAGTAACGTGTTTGCTTACGATCGTTCATACTCAAACATAAACCTTCTTCTGTCAGTCAGGTCCAACATCAAAGAGTAATACACTAAAAGCTTTATTTTCTGAAACTCGTTTCTACCTTTTATTTTCAACATTTTATTTAACTTGTTTACGTGAACAATAATAAAGTTCTTTCCACAAAATATAAGCACAGATGCGGGAGGCGTTAGCACAGTTATGTTCCTACAGCTTGTTTCAATTTTTGCCGTGAACTTCTCTAGTAGAGAACGTTTCGAGTTCACTAAATTGTCCAGTTCATTTTTATGTGTTTGAATATATGATTGTGTTTTTTATATCTTTTACAGAACTTAAATTTCTTAAAAATTTAATTTTACAATACGTTTATAGAGTCACGCCTGTAATCCTCGAGGAGGTAGGCAGATTATTGTTGAATTTGGAAAAAAAATCAAATATATAAAATTGAGATAAAAGTGATAGGTGGCTAGCCCATCATGCATATATTTTTTGTTATAGGGGCCACATAAACATGAGACCTCCTTCACAAAATAACACGGGACATTTTGCAATGTATAAATTAATTTCCATCTTTAGATTTTCTAGCTTTTATCTGTACCTCAGTCGAAACTTTGGCTTTAAGTAATAGAAGTTTGTTTTACCTTATCAATTTTATAAATTCAAAATAAACTAATATTGGAAGTAGCTACGAAGACGCTATTAGCTCACAAAGCCGTAGAGGATCATAAGCGTCCTTTAGTTCTAATTTAATATTTCACCAATGAAATTTTAAATTGTAATTAAAGCTGAAGCGACGATAGCTTAATGGATTAGGTACGGATTGCAAACTCGGAAAGTCGGGGTTCGAATACAGCATTCGATTCGTGAACCACTCCTAACACAATTATTTTAGCTTACTTGGAGTGGCTAATGTAAGCATTAGTCATCTAAACGGCGTTACTAGTATTCTTTTTTAAATCTAAGTACTGGATTTCCTACTTTTTGTTTAAATATGTAAAAATACTTTAAATAATATTTCTACTGTATCGTGAAGGCAGTTTATATGCATAAACTGCACATAGATAAAAATAGTGGGTCGGGAAAAATTATTTGTAGCAAATACAAGTACATGTGCCGTGCGGGATTTGAACCCTTGCTCCTGGCGTCGCAACTCAATGTTAAATCACTGCGCCACATGGACATCCAAACTTTCTCGGTGGTGAACAAAACCTCCGTAAGAAAAACTATAGAATGACGAAATGAAAAAAATATCGAGAGCATGTTAGCCAGCCAACACTCTCACTAATGAGACACTGCCTGTGCCTAGCAGATGTTAGTTGATATGTTTGTAAAATTGTTTTTGACATCCAAAATTTTGAAACATGTACGAATATAGAATACGCAAATATGCTATTTAGTGGTATTGCATGTTCAGAATAAAATACGATGCGGCACAATCTACAGTTTAAAGTATTAAACTTCAACTAGACTTTAAGGTCAGCGTCTACGTCGGTCGTAAATGTGAAATGGAGTGCATTAAGCCTATAAAGGTGGAACTTGATGGCGATATATTGGAATAGACAACATTACTTCAAGAAATTTTGACAGAATTGTGTCTTATTTATACATACTTTACAGCCTACTAAAGTTCACTGCTGAACATAGGCCTCCCCCATTGATTGCGTCATAGGGGTATATTTGTCATTGTTGCCACGCTTGGTAAGCGGGTTGGCAACCGCAGTTTTTTATTTTAATCGTTGTAAGGAAGCGCTGGCTTGACACAGGCATTGGAGTCTCTTTATAGGGACTCTAGTGCTTGTGTTAGGATCAACGGGGTCTACTCGGACTGGTTTGACATCCATAAAGGTGTCAGACAGGGCTGTGTGGCTTCCCCGTGGCTGTTCAACCTATTTATGGACAGTTGTTTGCAAAATTTGAAAGTTGAAGAATGCGGATTAAGAATGGGTGAGTTAACCGTCAAATGCCTTTTGTACGCCAATGATCAAGTCATTCTTGCGTCGTCGGCGGCCGAGTTGCAAATGATGGTTACATTAATGAACGGATCATTAAAAGAAAGGGGTATGAAAGTGAACGCAAGTAAGACGAAGGTTATGGTTTTTGAAAGAGAAGAAAGTAAAACGATTTGTGAAATAAGAATAGAAGGGGAGTTGATCGAGCAAGTAGATGAGTTTGTATATTTGGGCTGCGTATTTAGCAGGGATGGGAGATATGATAAGGATATAGAACGACGAGTGAATGTGGGAAATAGAGTAAATGGGGCCTTGCACTCTATTGTGAAGAGTCAAAATGTATCGCAAAAGGCACGTATGGCAATTCACAATGCTGTGTTGGTTCCTACTTTAACGTATGGTAGTGAAAGTTGGGTGTGGCAGAAGAAGCACGAGAGTAGAATAAACGCAGTAGAAATGCGGTCGTTAAGGAGTATGTTAGGGCTGAATCTGAATGACAGGGTAAGAAATTGTGTAATAAGAGAAGAGTGTGGTTTGCAAGATGATGTTGTGACCAGGATTAAGAAAGGAATGCTTCGGTGGTTTGGTCATGTGGAAAGAATGAATGAGGAAAGAGTGACAAAGAAAATTTATGTTGCAAAAGTGAATGGCAGAGTCAGAAAGGGACGTCCTAGGCGGAAATTTATCGATCAAATTGGCGATTTATTGGAAACGGGCCAAATTAGGAGTACCCTTATCCGACGAGCATGTATGCGTAGGTGTATGGATGTGAAGGAGGCGAGAGAGGTGTGTCAGGATCGTGCCAAATGGAAATATGTAGTCTCTGCCTACCCCTCTGGGTGACAGGCGTGAGTGTTTATGTTATGTTATGAAGATACGGTTGCCCATCTGATTTGTTTGCCTCTTACGACACCCACGGGATAATATGGGGTAGTGGATATTCTTACACCATCGCTATACGGTATTTATACATAATAGTGTCTTATTTATTTGACGGCTCCATAATGCAGTGACTAAGCAATGAGTTGCTTAGTCACTGCACTATGCTTAGTCACTACGCTGGGGGCCGCGAATTCGAATCCTGCACGGAACAACTTTTTGGTACGGCCTACAAATAATTGTTCCGGGCCTGGATGTTTGTCCTTGTGCAATTTATGTTTGTAAGCTGCCTCCGTGATACAGGAGAAAATCTTAGTGTGGGAGTAGCGTTTTCTTTAAAAAAAATAAAAAGAAGAAATGCTTATGACAGAATACTGTCATTTTTATCACACGTTGATCGAAAGTTCGTATTTCGATCCTACTTTCAGGGACAAAAGTGGCACTTTTCCTCCTGATTCAGTGACATTAATATAGTACGCAAGCTTCAAATTTCTAACTCTATTGTTTTTAAACGTCTAAAATATATGTCATGAATGATGATTCATGATACATTATAAAGATACATTCATTTCGATCAAGGTATGATAGAAAATTGTATACACATTACGTACAACGGGAGGATAGTATGACATCGCAACCCGCGTGCTTATCATCCAAGCCGAAGGTGAAGATTGTACACTAAAATTTGTAATTTGAAAAATCAAAGGCAATTTAAAAAGAAAGATAAATTTTATAATTTTTCATCATTATCATCACTATCATTAAACCTACGACCACTTAACATCGGCGTCCACAAAGAAATGCCACAAATCTCGGACTTTAGCCAGTATTCATCGATTTCTCGCATCTCATATCAAATTGTTACTTAAATTTTGTGGGTGGTCGCCCTTTACTTCCCTTACCGGTAAGAGGCTGCTTCCCGAAAAACGATATTCAAACGTAATTTTTAATATGTTTCAAAGTAAGTGAAAATATTAATATGCCATGCTTTGTTGGAAATATTTACATTTTTAATAAGCTTTGCTGATATGGAGTATGCAATTTGTATGAACTGTGTCAGGATTTTCTCTGCCTGATATACTTCGTAATAAGGATCAGCACTAGAACAGTGGCAAAGGGCCGACTATATAGCTCGAAGAACCGGTGACAAATGGAGAAGAATGATTTACAAATGCCAGCTCCATACCATACATAAGTATTGGAATACAGGAAGTCGATAGATGTAGGTGGCTCAGGACCGTGTTTAGTGGAATTCTTTGATTAATCTTCTTGTTAAACAGTAGACTTGTAAAGAGCTGTTGATGATGATGGTGATGAAAAAAGAAATCCTTAATTAAATGCTGGTCATGTTTTCCCGTCATAGGCAGAATTTGCCATTACCGTTACGCTTGGGTGATGGTTTTGTGAAAACTTATAAAAATAGTGATGTATTAAATAAAATGTGCTTTAATATAAAAAGAGATTATTTATTATTTTCATAGATAAATTTCGTTTATTTTCACTTAAAACTTTATGAAGATCTTTAAAAATTTAAATGCTAATTAGTCTTTAAACTTCAAGTCAAAGTAAGCGCCGAATGCCGTTTCTTTCACTCTGAGTCGCCCTTTACAAAACTATTACCTCTCAACATACGTACAAAGCGACCGCTCTTCATTTCCCGACCATTGTTTCAATTTTAAAACTGCCAGCCTCCATTCGCCCCAGTTGACCCGAATAGGTGGCCGTACATCGCTGATTTTGCATAATTAAAACTGTCTAGAGTTCTTTTAATAGAACCTTTATCTGAGATCTCGCTCACTTCGCGGCTGGAAATATGGAAGGCATACACGCGTTACTGTTTCTCTTTTTAATTTATTTTAAAAGCTTGATTTCGTGTGGCCAGTTCCTTTTTATTGCCGCGAAATTAAGTGTGAGGTACATAATAAAAACTGTCAATGACTTTTTCTACAGTGCAGAAAAAGTGCCGCTTTGGTAATAGGTGAAATATTTGACAGATTATATAACGGAGAAGTTAATTTGTTAGGAAATATATGTCAATGTTTCTCTGCAATATTAGTTATATTTTATATTATTGACATACATTATAAATAAATAAACTGATCTACGGATATTCAAAAGAAGAAAAAATAAAAAAAATTAAAAATGTGCAAAAATAGATAATAACACTGAGGCAATATATAATTTGTATATTAATATGATACTTAAGAAATATCTCATGCCCTTTTACTCAAAAACAAATTTCTTAATTGAATTGTATTGAATACCAAGAAACTTCATTCCAGTCGCTACTAGCGACATCTAGTGAGTGCAAGGTTATTAACCCTCATTCTTACGATTATGTTATTAAATTTTTGTAGCGAAATGTTCATTGACTGTCATGTAATATTATGTCATACAATATACATGAATAAGCTTTCACGCCAATCACTCAGATGGGTTATGCAGGGGATCTAACGACTTTCAGTCTGGTTTCTAATGATGTTAAAGCTGCAAACCTTTTGGATTTTACAGCTTCATCGGTCTCAGGACCCGCGGGCTAAAAATCCACGGGCTATAAAACGGTAAATTCTAATCATTCTGCATCGTTACTTGTGTAACGATGACTCATACAACAGTAAAGTGCAAGGGGGTAAGTTGTCTAACGGCAGGGGGTTAGCAACTTTCATTTGCCGCGATCCTGACATACATTTCACTTTTTTCACATTCATATATTTACGCATACATGCTCGCCGGTTTAGGGTACTCTTAACTTGGCCTGTCTTTAATATATCGCCAATTCGATCGATAATCTTTAATTAGGACGTCCCTTGTCGACTATGTCATTTACAAGAATCTGCAGCAAAAATTTGCTTTGGTACTCTTTCTGCATTCATTATTTTTACGTTTTCAAACTACCGAAGCATTCCTTTAAGTCACAATATCTTGAAAATCACACTTTTCTTTCAACACACAATTTCTCATGGGACGAGTGAGAATGAAAGAATGAATGAGAGGATTTTACTCGCATGCTTCATGTGCCATAAACTAAATTTACATTAAGATAGGGACTAAAACAGCATTGAGAATTACTGTACATGCCTTTTTTGCCTCGTTTTGACATCCCGCATAAGAGTAAAGAAAATTATATCATAAGTAATATAATACTATAAGTTTATAAGGTGGGCTTCTTTCCTGCCAAAGAATCCACCTTGGCAACGCTCGTTGAGTATTCAAAGGTTTAATACTCAAAGATAACGCTCTCTTACCTTCTTCTGTTACGAAACAAGAGTGTAATGTGCATTACTTGGTGACGGTAAAATATAGAAAAATACGGTATACCAAAAATATTGACCGAACTTAAACTTCTTTTTATAGAATAAGGGTTACTATAGCTAAGGTATAGCAATGAGCTATCACCCAACTTCAAACAAAGACTATAGATGAATTTTCATCGCCAGAGGCTAATATGGAATACCTCTTCGCCTTTAATTATGCTTAAATACAGCAATGCAAGCCAACCTGCCATTTCGAAACCCTTTACAGACACCATCCTCAAATTTTATTATAGGAGGAAAGGAAAACCACACACAGGGGACTGTTTGTCACCCTATCCTATAAAAAAAAACTGCCGATTTGTGGCAAAAATAGGTAAGAGAAGATACTTACCTGGATATATTCCTATACCGAAAAGAACTCCTACCAAGTAGCAACCTATAAATATGTTTGAGAAACGAAATATTTTGTGATTATGTAAAAACTGCTATCACATCTAACACTATTGGAAAACTTAATTACTAGCCTAAATACTAAGTAAGTACTAATTACTCCATAACGCTCTAAAACATGGTGTTAGCTTGTGCACTGTACATTGTGCCATATACAGGGTTATTTTTCAAAGGGTAGCCAAATTTTAAACTAAAGTTCAAATATATAAATAGTAAAATACCGTTAATGCAGTTTTTGAAAATACAAGTAAAAAAGAATTCTACTTTTGTTTGAATTTATCCCAAATTGAACGTGATTTATAGACGACAATGTTTTTGACTACCGATTGACCCTTACCAATACGTGTGCAGTAAAATTAGTTAAAATATTGCATTACAACCAATTTTGAATTGAAAACCTAAAAAGAACAGAACATTAGGGATTTTCTTTAAATTCATTTTTCTTTACCATTTGCCTATATTACTTATTCCAAACCTTCTCTGAAAATTATACCGTTTGTTAGAAAAAAACTCTGTATAGGTTTTAAATTTATTACACAAACAACCACAGTTAAGTATTTAAAAGTGAAATTTAAAAGCTGATGATGGCGATGACAATCTCAATTCCTTCACTCACACTCACACAATAGTTCGGTGGGTCGGTAATCCGTCACGACCAGACAGAGAGCTTTCCGAGGCACAGGGTGAAACACCGCCAACTTTCTGACTCCGGGAAACTACTGAGAATATTTTGACAAAAAACCCAATAAGTGATTTTCGCCTGACCAGGGATTCGAACCCAGGACCTCATAGTCAATATTCGCGGTTAGAACCACTTGACCGACTTTTATTTATTTATAACATAGATAAACGGGTTCTAATATTTTGTCACTGTGTACCATTACTTTAATCTGTCGTCTTATAAGACAAATGTTTGAATATTATGATAAAATAAGAAAAAAAAAAATGTTATGAAGTCTAAACGCGCTCTCAAGTATATTCCCCAGCCTCTTACAGCCGATTGAATAGAACCGAATTGCGTAAATGAGCGTCGAAGCGAAGAAATTGCTTCTTTGTTTCGTAAGTGTCCCTCATTGTTATGTGTTTTACATACTTTTTGTTATCATTTTGTCGTAGCCTTAGGTTGTCCACAACGTTTTCCTTTTTAGAAATAGGGACCGAAATTTAATAAATTACATTATAAAAAAATGTAGGTAAAGATATTTTTATACAGTCAACTTATGTTGCTAAGGATAATTATTTTTAATATGACTTACCTGACGTAATAATCATAAAGCTAAAAAATTAAAATATATTAATGAAAGAAACGATAAAACTTTCTCTTTCTTTAAAAACAATCGACATATTTGACATTCTTCATTGTCTTTTTCTTTTTTGATTCTTTAAAATTTACTGTTAAACATGATTATCTAATATAAAGTAATAAAGATTAGTCTTTATAGTTTGGAAGCATATTGCTAGACCTCGTCGCCAGTCAGGTTAATTTGCATCTATTATAAACCGTTGGATCAAAATCATCAATCTTTATGCATTTTCCAATTAAACATGGTAGCTATATTACAGCTACATATATTACGGTTGTATAACGAATGGGTCATCACCAGTTTGTTCGAAGGGTAGAGCCTCACTCTTACATAATATAAGCGTAAAATAACAGCTCAATGCTGGTCTGTTCCAGTGTCTCAAACGAGGCATTCCATCTTAACACACAGGGGTGACAACGCATTTGTATTTTGATTATTAATCGAGGATAGATGTAGGCCATATCATCCACTTACCATTAGGTGGAATATGTGCTCGTTTATCACCCTTTTCCAATTTTCACATGTTTTAAATTTAATACAAATTATTTTTATTAAGTAATTTAGAGTTATAATTTGTTACGGTAGCCCATGGATATCTGCCGAGAGTTTTAATGAATAAAGGCTTGTAGGGTACTTGTATACTTTAGTATATTATACACTCATCACTTTTACATTAGCTCATTTTTACCGGGTTGTAACCCATAGAAATACCATCCTATATATCCCATCACGCAATAGGCTCAAGATCTGTTACTACCACTGAAGACTAAGATGGAATATTACGCACTTAGACTGACTTTCCTTACCTTTCCGATAACGCTACAGAGAAACAATAATTTATACCAGTAAATCTAGTAACACGTAATAATGTAAAAAGCGACTAATTATTTCAAAAAAACTCTGGTCGCTCTTTATCTTTTGAGCCAGCAACCACAAACAAATCATGAAACAAAATATTCTTCTAAATTCCAATGTTATTCGATATTGTTTTGCATTGCTGCGTCAGTCATTGTTTAGTTTCACAATGCTTTATGAATTCAATAACATTTTTATTTGCGAAATCATCCACTTCACTGTTGAAAATACACACGAGTATTTTTATTGTGCTTTAACTGTCTGAATTTGCTTTGATATTTTTATATTATTCGTTGCTTAATGATTTCTTATATTTACGCGAACACTACACATTTAAATAAAACTAGTTTTTTTACGGATTCGGGTATATAAAATAAGTTAAAATACGCGATTAGCGTATTTTAACTTATTTTATATACCCGACGACTTCAAGAAATTATAAGTTCATACTTCGTAAATAGGAACACAAATTATTTAATTTTAATCTGGTGGTAGCCGTGGTTACGTGGGACGTCGAACACCTCAGTCCCACCGTAAACATGAGTGCTCGAAAGTAAAGTACTAGAAATGTCGGTAATATGATATGCGATAAAATTCGTAAAAACTAGTTTTATTTATTATACTTTTAATATTTTATAATACGAGCATACTTAAAAACCAAGTAAAAAATCCTGTGATAGCACCTTTACAATGTTTCATTGTCGATGTTTCATATTATTTTGGCATTAAAAGTACACCTTAAATTTCAAGAAAAAAAATTATGTGAAATAAACCACTTTGTTGGTTAATCTAGTCCACTTCAATCAACAGAAGACACAAGTTTTCTCGTTTACCACAAAAAAAAAACCCTTTGTCGTATCTTCTCTATTTCAAGGTTATATATCGAATGAAGTTCAGTTCTGCGGTCACTTGAAAGGGAAAAGGCCAAATTGACCTCCAAAAAGCCTAGCGTGCTTTGTAGAGCGGACAATATATCACGCCGATACACCACTTGAAATTTTAAACGGCGCAATTTCGGACTCACATGAAACACTGTTCTTATCTCTGGGTCTGGGCACCCCACTGCCAGATCCTTCCAACTTCAACTTCATTGAACGATATATTGTATTTTACACTTTAATATAAGTACACCTATTGTTCATATTATGTAGAAAATTATCTAAACCAATGAGTTTATAGGAAGAGTTTAACGTCAACGGTATTCTTTAAGTGATCACTGGAACACGTGCTCCTGATACAAATTCAATAATTTAAGTTACTTTAAAAAAGGAAAGAAAGGCACAACTTTGAATAGCATGTGATTGCGTTAGTGAAAAGTCATTATCGGGTCTTCAAGACTCCACTTGAAATACTTTTAAACTATTTTCAACTCTTAACGCAAACGATCGAGTGCTCGCTGCCTTAGAAATGGTTGAATGAGAAATTTCTACAATGGAAATAATTGTTCTTTTCCTCGTTTAGAAAAAGTGTCATTAAAATTTTGCAAATATAATGTGATTTAAGAGGCTTCTGTTAAAATTTCCACACTAGTACACAAATTATAGATTCCAATTGTTTAATTGGAGTGAAATTTATTCAAATATTCTGTATTATTTCAGCCATATTTTTACCGCTAAATAGCTAAATTGCAATAATATGTTTCAGTCTTAAGGGTTACAGATTGCTAGTGTAATTATTCCATATTAATTCTCAGAAGTAACTTTTTATTTTTAATGGATAAGATGACATATGAGCACACAGTCCACCTGATAGTGAGTGGTTGCTGTGGCCCATAGACATCTACATCTATCCTCGATTACGAATCAAAATGCAGATGCGTTGTCATCCGTGAGGACTAACCTGGAAAACGTCCTTCTTTGCATCTTTCTGCGCATCCTTCTTTGTTAGACCTTGGCTGAAAGTGTCCATGGACTGCAGTAGCCACTTACTATCAGTAGATTGTAAGTTTGTTCGTCATAAGTAGTTATGATAGAATAGTTTATTATCTGTTTTATAGACTAAGAGTGGCAGACAGGCACACAGTCCATCTGATGGTAAGTGAATACAGTGGTCCATAGACATTACATCTACCCTGGATTAACAATTAAATGCACGTGAGTTTTCACCCGGAGGTCTAAGTTGTGCCTCGTTTCCATTAAAAGGAGCCTCCGGTTCTCCTCACTCCCCATACAAAACAGCAGCATAAAACTCCTATTTCAAGATGATATTACGAGAGAGTAAACTCCTTTCTTTGTGGCTCCACCAAGTTCGATTTGATAACGATTTTGACTAGCGACGGTATAACCATCGCGATTAGCTCGGGCATAAATTCCTTTCACTGGCGACGTGCTGTATTTTCAAGGTTCGAGATGTTTGGCACTGCGTTGTTAATTTTTCTGCCAAGTGTGACGATGGTTAATCCTCTCAGCCCATTGAAACCATCGGGCGTATGTCCAGCTATAGATTTATATGGATCAATAAAGTAGAAGAAGGAGAGCGGACATCGAAGGTGATGTCTGATGTTGACGAAAGTACACTCACTTAACTCAACTTCCCTTCGAGATTTCAGATTAATAATGACGATTTATGATAACCAGTCCAATTAAAACGTAAAACTAAATAATGTTTAAGACTACTGTAGAATGCAGTGCAAACATATCATGCCTACAGATTAATATTACCAATTCCTCATAACAAATGACAAATACATGGAATACTAAACACGGAAGAAAATGGATTTTCTTTACAAAGAAGTAAATAAAAATAAAATATGGTAAATACTTACTTACTTACTTAACTTCACGCATAATCTCTAACGGGGTAGCCAGAGAGAACAGATCGCCAAGTGTCACGATCCTTACATATCTCTTTCGCTTCTTTCATGTTCATTAACTTCTTCATACATGCACGTCTAGGTATCCGAGTACTCTCGACCCTCCCCTCTTCGAGTAATTTGCTCACATGGTCTTCGAAAGTTAGTCTCGGTCTACCTGGACATCTTTTAATATTTACTTCCGCGCTATATATTTTCTTCACCATTCGGTCTTCACTCATTCACTCAACGTGCCCAAACCATCGGAATACGCCCCTATCAATTTTTGTGATAAGGTCATCTTTCAATCCTGCCATATTGCGAATCTCTTCGTTTCGCTTTCGGTCGGCTATGGTAACGCCGCACATTTTACGAAGAGATCGCATCTCCACTGCATTCAACTTGCTTTTATGCTTCTTCTGGCATACCCAGGTTTCGCTGCCATATAACAAAGTCGGTACCAACACTGCGTTATATATATTGCAAGGCGTGCACTCTTCACTACGCCTTGCCTTTTGACTAACGCATTCAGGGCACCATTGACTTTGTTCCCGGCAGCGACACGCCTGTTCACATCTAAATCACATCTTCCATCCCGGCTGAAAGCACTCCCCAAGTATACAATTTCATTTACCTGTTCTAGACATTCCTGATTTACCCATATTTCACATTTCGTTCTCTCTTCGTCCTTTTCAAATACCAGAACCTTAGTTTTATTAGCATTCAAACGAAGACCTTTAATTTCACATTCCTCTTTCATACACGTGACTAATGCCTGCAGTTCTGCTTCTGATGGTGCAATAAGCACTGCATCATCAGCATACAGCAGACAATTAACTTTAATGTCACCTAATTTCACACCCAAACGGCTATTTTTAGCTTCTGTAAAAAGCTGTCGAGATACAGTATGAACAGCCAGGAAGACATGACACAACCCTGTTTTACGCCCGCTTGGACGCTAAACATGGGTATTCTCTTTCTTTCATTATTTCGATCAAATCATTCGTTTTATCTCTCATGCCCCCTCTAACATTCCACGTGCCAACTCTGCACTCCGTCCTCCACCTCCCGCCGTGTCGGGCTGAGCGTGACGGGTGGCGGTCCCCATCGCCGCTTTGCGCGCTGCATTCCACACCAATGGGGACGAGCTGGTGTGCGTTCGCCTTGGGGAGGGGGGACGCCCTAACCCTCGTTTGCATGGGTGCGCAGCTGTGTAGAATTGCAGCCCTGAAAAGGGCTGGCAGGGATCGTGACGAGCACGCTTCTACAATGACCCCCACAAATATGGTAAATGAAATTCCAATAACCAATAAAGATTTGCATTTTGAATTCGTACAAGATTTATTCTACAAGATTCCGAGACGGATTCGTAGGTTAATAAAAAATTTTTATTTTATAAAAGTGCCTACTGCAGGCCATGGACCTTGCAGTCAAATTAAAACAAAGCAGGTTTCAGATGTGTCGTCACTTGAAATGACTTAGATGGAATGATAGAATGCCTCACAGTGTCTTATAATACTCGCTATCTATACTTATAAAGGTACGAAGAACCAATTATTACTTGCACCGATGTTTTCCTGTCATAAGACGGGAACACATCGGTGCAAGTACAGTACTCGTAAGAGTGTATGTACGTGGGTAACCCAGTTGTAGTAGTGCGACTGTTGATCCTGGTCCTGGGTTCGAATCCCGGGTCGGGCCAAAAAATTAATTATTGAGTTTTACCGTCGAGAAAGTCTCAGTAGCAGCCCGGAGTCAGGAAGTTGGTGGTGTCTCACCCCCGTACCCCGGAAAGCACGTAAAGCCGTTGGTCCTGCGCCTGATCCCTCTCTGGTCGTGTCCCATTAGATTATGAGTGTAGGAGTATAGTGCACCTGAACTTGTGCATATAATTGGGCACTATAATCCTGTCGCCCCTATGGCTAACCTCCGTTGGGCAAGCCGCCGTGACCGAAATTTGCTCTGGAGGAAATTATTTTTATCCATATCATATCTATTTTTATCCATATCCATATTATTAGTATTTGTATTTATAAAAGAAAATTTTAACAGTTTCAACATAACGGTTTGGCACATTAATTAGCATGAGGTAGAATCTATAGTTATATCTCTTTATATCAAATCAAGACTAGTCACAATACCTATATAAATACAGATGAAACTCAATCGTTTGGAATTGATTGAAACCGGGTATATGTAATGAGACGGTCAGCAGTTATTGATTCACGCGGTTCCATTAGGCCGCCTATAGAGTTGTTACTTTATAACGAAATTTTATTAAGTTAGTAGATATCGATAAAAGTTGATGTATTTAATATTAACAAATGACAATATAGATACGTCCTTAAATTAAAAATAATTGATTTATTTATTTAAAATCAAGAATTTTCGGAAATTTTCAATGCTATATATTTTTAAAGTAAATTTTTTGATAAATAATAGCAATTTAACGTAGTTCATATATTTTAATAAGAATCAATCCGTATAGCTACGAATTGATCCATTGTAGTTGTTTTCTTAATATTAAATTTAATTATTATATCCCCTTCACCTATTACTTATTATAACGGTGTTTTTTGTAATCTAATCTGAGACCACTATTCAATGCAATGATGCACTCGTAACACTTGATTTTTTATTTTTATTATCGATAATGTGTCAACAAAGTTGTAGAGTACATCTCTTCTATTACTAATGCGAATTCAGGCCGTTATCTTGTTGCATGTGGTCCCTTTGCGAACTTCAACTATGTTGGTTTCCACTATTTTGTTTCAGATTGAAAGTTCTATTTTACTTTTGTAACGAAATGAAGACGAAGGAGATGATGATCGGCAATTTTCGTTGTTATATATTTTTAAAGTTAATTTTTTGATAAATAATAGCAATTTAAAGTAGTTCATATATTTTGATAAGAATGAATCCGTATAGCTACGTATAACAGGCGAATTGATCCATTGTAGTTATTTTCTTAATATTAAATTTAATTATTATCTCTTTTTGAGCTATTAATTATTATAACGGTGTTTTTGTAATCTAATCTGAGACCACTATTCAATGCAATGATGCACTCGTAACACTTAATTTTTTTATTTTTATTATCGATAATGTGTCAACTAAGTTATAGAGTACATCTCTCTTCTATTACTAGTGCGAATTCAGCCCGTTATCTTGTCGCATGTGGTCCCTTTGCAAACTTCAACTATGTTGATTTCCAATATTTTGTTTCAGATTGAAAGTTCTTTGAATTGAATTTTACTTTTGTAACGAAGTGAAGACGAAGGAGATGATGAATCCTAAATAATGTGTGGAGTATTTTTTTTATAATTTTATACCTAAACTTATTATATTTTACTAATGTATCTATATGTTACGGTTAATCTTAGTAGTAACTGGCTAATGTTCCATATAATGTTGATTTGTAATAATCTTTTTTTCTTTAGTTTTTGAAGTAAAACTTTTTTTCGCACGCTTGACTTGGGGAGTAAGCTGGCGAACACATGACGAAAGCGTTACGAAAAGTGTGATCGGGCGAGGCAAACGGGATTTGAGTGGCGGATATAAGAAAGAGAGAGCAGTGCGCGCGCACATTTTCCTTCTCTCTTTCTCTCATAGCTAGTTATTTTCGTAATTTTATTTCGTTTTGAACAATTTCATGAATTAATATTTTGTTCAATACATTAAATGTTCTACGTTTAAAGTGAATATTATTGTAAATTCATTTCATTGTTCATGTTTTGTAAATTTTCGGGTCATCATCAACATCATTATTACAGCCCTTCACAAGTCCACTGCTGAACATAGGCCTCCCCCAAAATATGCCACAAAGCACGGTCCTGAGCCACTTGCATCCATCGACTTCCTGCATGTCTTACCAGATCGTCACTCCATCTAGTGGGCTTTCACCCTACACTTAAACAACATAACAAATTATGATAGGAACCCGATAATAAATTTAAATATTTGTAGAAAGTTGCTTTATATATATAATATATATATATATATATATATATATATATATATATATATATATATATATATATATATATGCATATATACCGATGGAGCTAAAGAAGTTTTAATTCAGTCGTGTGGTCATAAGCACACTCTTTTTTTAATGATCGCGACTTTTGGTTCACCCACACCTCTAACTACTAGCAACCGGCTACACCCACTTCTAACCGTGAATAAATAGTACCTACTCACCGAAGTTTAATCAAGCAGAGTGTAGTTTATGTTATTGTTTATTAAATACAATAAATAGTTCATGTCATCTATATATAACATCTATATACAACAAAACATCGCAAGTAACACATATATATAATATGAAATTAGTTTATGAAATTTAATTCGCTGCTACACCTAAAATTAATACTTTTTAACTTCTGTAAGTTACGAGGAAAATTGTGGTTTCTCCGCTTTCTTACATAGTGCCAATTCTAGAACTCTACGAAGTTATTTTCCGGTAAATATCAGTTTTAAAGTTCATTAACATAAAAGGCAATGTTAAATTCTGGTCTAAACTATTTGTTATCAAAATTTTAAATTATTTTGTACAATATTTTATTAGCATAAAATGAATATATGATTATGATTATACAAGTTGGTAAATTTGACGTGGGCTGCAATTTTTATTATTTTGTCTTGTGTACGGATGTTCATGCATTATTTTTATGTTACTCTATGTAAATAAATCGCTTAAAATTACATTAATTCGTTTATTAACTTTATCGAGGCACTCTGTCACGAGACTTCCCGACTCCTGGCTGCTACTGAAAATTTCACGCAATAACTGATTTTAGCCCAACCTGGGACTTGAGCCCGAAGCCTCATCTACAGGAATCGCATTTACTTTCACAAGACTAACGAGGCATTAGCTGGAAGAAATTTCAATATAAAATAAGCCGTGCCTTTGTACAAAAAGCTTTTTTATTTTTACTTCGTAACAATTTATTATCTGGAACTGCACAAATTGTTAAATAAATTAATAAAAAATTATCCTACGAAGCTCATGACGCGTTTTGACATTAAAATATACCCTTAATATTTCGGCTCAAAAATGAAATTCGCCAGGTTTATAAAATATATTTAGTCAATATGACTAAATACATTTTATGAACTTATACTAAAGTACGCAATTAAGGATAATATGATCCGTCGACTTAATCCCGGCTGCTGAACATTATACCTATTTAACGGGATTTCGAGTCGCAGTTATGAGTTCCCGACGTAATCCCGATTTAATTGTTGTCCGTGAAATGCCTAGAAAGTTTGCGGTCGTTATTATACCGGGCGAAACATCCCGGATAGCTTTTCTGAGTTTTGATTTAGCACACATTCGTATTCCTTTATTGGACAATTAGAAATTAATTTAACTTAAATCTTTTGACGTTTTAAATGGGTATAGTAGAAAAATTAACAATATATATATATATATATATATATATATATTGTTAATTTTTCTGGAGGAATACGAAAAACTATGACATTGGGACGTCAAACATCTCAGTCCCCCCGTGACCATGGGTGCTGTAAAGCACCCGAAACGTCGGGATAGTAAAAATAAAAAAAATAAATTAAAGTAATTAAACGCGATAAATTCCGTAAATAATAGTTTTTAGAGTTCCGTAGTCAACTAGGAACCCTTATAGTTTCGCCATGCTTGTCTGTCCGTCTGTCCGTCGCAAATTCGTCGTCCGAAATTTGGTACCAATATGTGTATCAATCACGCCGACAAAGTGGTAAAATAAAAATTGGAAAAAAATGTTTTATTAGGGTAGCCCCCCTATATGTAAAGTGGGAAGTGATTTTTTTTTAATTTCAACCCTAACGTGTGATTTATTGTTGGAAAGGTATTTAAAAATGAATAGGGGTTTACTGAAATCATTTTTTGATAATGTCAATAATTTCGGATATAATCGCTCCAAAAGTAAAAAAAAAATGTCCCCCCCCTCTAACTTTTGAACCATAAGTTTAGAAAATATGAAAAAGATCTGAAAAGTAGAACTTTATAAGAACTTTCTAGGAAAATAATTTTGAACTTGGATTGAAACAACAGTACCCACTACCGGGAGCTGTTGCAGGAGCGCGGAGCGCTGCTGGAGCGCGAACATAATGGATACCCACCTTTAAACTCATAAGTGAGAACACTTATTGTGACGAACGGGAAACTACGGAACCCTACACTGAGCGTGGCCCGACACGCTCATGGCCGGTTTTCATATTCAATGTGTAGTGTTCGCGTAAATTTAAGAAATCATTAAGAAATCAAAACGTATCTAATAAACAAACTGTTCTTTATTAATTAAATCGCTTTCGTTCTGAAAAATTATACCTCACAAATTATATTCGAGGCCTCTTCGGATAAGAGGTTGATAATGACGCACTGAAGATGCTAGTGGAAGCGTTAGCTTTTGAATTCAATGTCGAAATAATATTAGATCATTTGCGGCAACATGGTAAAATAAAAGAGCTTGACAAATGGATACCTCACGAACTGAGTGACGCTCAATTGATGACATAGACGTAGGCAAAATTGGCAGAGCTTACGTTAAGAAAGTACTCAATACTACTCACTCGCAGTATTCCATTAAACTATACTTTCCAGGTCTTGCCCCAACAGATTTTTCCTTTTATTGATCATCATCATTATTCTTACAGCTATTCACAAGTCCATTGATGAACATGGGCCATGCCCAAGGATTCCCACAACATTTAGGTATATAGGACGCCTAATATTTCGGAGGGTGTGCACTCTTTAATTTCTTCATCCTTATTTTGTTAATAAATAATTTGAAGTAGTAATACATAAAATAATAGTAAGTAAAATTTCGCCTTTTCGTTTTTGACGAAACTATACAAAATATTTCGTTTCCTTGTGTTTACGTTAGTTTTTCCTATTACAATATGGATTTTTCAAGTAAAGAGTAAATAAGTATTTCTTTAGAATATATTTCTAGGCATAACTCTCTGTCCATCACATAGGACTTTATCTACACTTAACATAAGTGGAATCTTGGTTAATCATAGTATATCTGTTGATTAAAAATAAAATCTAACCACCCAGCCGTAAAAGTTTTGAAAACTTTACAAAAAAGTTTCACGAAACACTTCACATCCTAGATGCTTGTTATATTTTGTTATATGCTGTTATATTGTTTATTGTTATATAATAGTGTTTTCAGTCTAATCAGAATTCAAATTAGTGTTATTTGACTGTGTTGTGTTTTGTCTATTGTAATAAGTATTAATACGATACGTTAATATTCTTGTAAAATATGGATCAATAATGCGTTTAATTTACACTAATGTTTATTGATACATACTACTTATATTTATAATTGAAGTTAAACACGATAAAATCCGTAAAATTTGCTTTATTAAATTTTGAACACGCTTTAAGAATATTGTTTTAAAAGTACAATGAAAATTTTATTATTAAATTTTCCGTAACATTTTTATCTGTTTACGGAATTTCTCGAAATACTTTTGTACCAATTTCAGAAGTGCACTACACTTTATTGCTGTTTCTGTATAACACAATTTTGACTCGCAGTTGTAAGGTGATTCCGCAAAGCAGCCAGTGCGGTTCGTTTAAAAATAATATATTTTAGAAACAATTTCGAGAATTGCGCAAAATGTTATAAAGAAATATTGAAATAATGATGTGGTTATTTACACTGCATTCTGTTAATGCGTGTCAATCTTGGTCAAATAACCGTTTCGCAAGTCAATACCACTTGATGGTGAGTGGCAACTACAGTGTACGGACACTTGTAACCGACTTCGAAAAAGAAGGATACTGATGCGTTGTTACCTCTAAAGAATAAGACGGACCCCACAGCCTGTAAATATACTGGTTCTAAATATTCTTCGGGTAGGAACAAAGTAGTGCATGCACTACTAGTTATTAGCAGAAAAATTTGATTGTGTGATACCTACCTAGATATACAGACTCCTAGGCAAACAGTCCTATCACCTAGTAAAGTAAAGTTACTCTCTATATACCCCTTCGGGTCCCTCTCCCGGGCACAGCCCTCCTCTCATTCAAGTAGAAATGTCCACTAAGCCACCCCAATTCGTGTTTGACTACTTCAGATGTCTTCAAAATATTTTTTTTAATTTTGTGAACATGCAGGTTTCCCCTAGGTATTTTCCACCTATTAAATGTTAGCATTATTACTAGACTGCGACGGAGTCTTAAATGTGGGAATATTTATGGCTACACGCTTCCGTTTCTATGTTCACCTGTTACTTCTGGATATGTCAGTTGATATTTTTTTAATAATGTGTGTGTAATGTTGTTATTAAATGAATCAAGCAAGTCACTTTATGGTGACCCTTGGTCACAGTCGTCACAGCCGTCCGTCATAAAAGAAGTTGGGAAGACGAAATTTGTCTGACCTTGGGACCATAAGGAGACTATTGGAGGAGGCCTATGCCAATGGCACGTTGAATTGAGAGAAATTTTATAAGTTGTCACATTTAAGCAAAATACTGTGTAAATATTCGGTGGTAAGAGGGCAATATTACTTTATTCTCTTACTTTATAAAATTTTAATTTATTTTATATTACTATTTATTATTGATATTATTATTTTTATAATGTTAAAAGCATAAAGATGGATTCTAACATGTGTAATTCTAAGCAGTGTTTATATTCTTATTTCTTATAAATTTCTCCCTCAAAATTACAACTGATCGCACCTTTGAGTTGATTATGTGCCTCACAGCATCAAAATCATTCCATTTGATATTCCTGTTATCTGAATGTTACCGAAAAATGTTCTTCCTTAAAGATCTATATAATTTTTAACATTTCCATCTAAAATAAATAACGCGTAACAAGTACAACATAATTAAAGAACCTAGAGTACGCGGCAAAAAAAAGGAGCAGGCAACCAACAAATCAGCCGACAAAAGGAAACATAAACCACTGGCAAGCTATGTGCAAATTGCTACCTCTGAAAAGAAATTTTTGTGGAAAAACCTGAGCGTAGAGAATTGCAGGCGGTCACTAGACGTTGCAGTGCTGTAAAGTGTTTAAAATACGAGCGGGGGCCGATCAGACCGCAGATTGCAGATGATATTATTACACTAACCGCGAAGTATTTTATTTGGTTGGAGAGCTTACTCTAGTATTGCGAACACGGTTGGTTGGCGTTCAGTTTTGTGGAATAGTAAACAATGGGCGGGGACGCTTTTCAATTTATTCTTTAATACAATTTCGATTAAGCATTAAGAAATTACTGTTTGTTTTTTATTATAAATAAATAAATAAATATCACTTTATTGCCACTTTTAAAACACATGTTTACATATAAACTAATTACTTAACGTTAATTAAATTTAGCAAACGGAGTTGACTCAGCTTTTGCTTACATGGAATTAAGGTCCATGAAGCGCTGGTTTTCAGGCACTCCTTCCTCCCTGAGATGTTATATGGGTGTTATGAGAATTTCGAGTTCCCCAAACACCTATATCATTTACCCATCTTAATTATTGGAACTTAACATATTATACTTGATATAAAAGTTTTTAAGAAAATTTTTGGATTTTTTAAAAATACTGCTGATATAATTATAAATCAAATAATGTCACGGCGGTCAATCTGAACCAATACAAGCGGTCTGCACAAGATATATTATATCGCAGGAGTATGGGCGTAAACAAAGGTGCACTTTCGATCATCTTATTGTAATAGTCAGATGTGACTAATGGCTTTACGTGCTTATCAAGGCAGTGAAAAATCGAATAACTGATAACATTCAGACCCGAAGGATTCGAATCAAGGACCACAGGCCCAGCACTCGCGTTTATGATCACTAAACTAAAGAGCCAGTCAAACAATGTTATGAAAATGTAATGTTATGAAAATAGTATTATAGTTTTATATGAATTTTGAATAAATAATTCTAACGTTTACGTAACAGAGCCTAGCTACAATTATGTCTGTAGCAGAAATGGTTAGGCTAAACAAGAGAAGTACCAATGTGATCTGTTTTTTTTATAGAATAAGTGTGACAAACCACATACATACTGTCACACAGTCCACCTAATGTTAAGTGGTTACTGCGGCCCATATACTTTCTAGATCTATACTCAATTAAGATTCAAAATTCACATGCGTTGTCACACCTAAGGACTAAGATGGAATGCATCGACTTTGCCACTGTCGCCACGCTTGGCAGACTTGGCAGCTTGCAGGGTGAGCAACCGTGATATCTATTCTCAATTAAGAATCAAAATTCATACGAGTTGCCACTTCTGAGGACTAGGATGGAATGCCAAGTATACAGTAAAAAGGGTCTTAAGATCTAGTGGGATAGTGATCGAAATTTAGGTAATAATAGCTAAAAGACCCACGCCACCCACACGCTATTGCAAACTTAAAGAAACTTGGAGCTGTATTAATAAATTAATTTATTGTTCATTGCTTTGCGTGAGTTGTTTTAACATTAAAAATAAAATAAATAGCAGTTGTATGTAGTGGGTATACTTAATCATTCTTTTTACTGTTAGCGGATGGAGGGAACATGTTAGTGGTCATTTGCGCGCAAAAGAGAATTTATTATGGCGATACAAACATGCACAGATAAATAGTTTCCCCTCCGACGGCTTTCAAGGCAGGCACTATGTCTGATACTCGTTATTTTGTTATCACCAACCTTAATTAATCACAAGCATTTGTGAATTTATAGCGGCCCCGGCAGCGAGACGTATGAATACGAGACGAATGAAACTCGCGGGCCGCGCTTTATCTTTTTCAGTTTCAAATTTATAAGTGTAATTTTTGTACGAGTAAGTTAAATTGAGCTTATAGCGTGTACTTACCTAAAACCTTAGTCTAATTTTATTATAATAAAGGTTTATTGAATAAAACTTGCATGTACTTTCTTGTTTAAATATTAGGAATAATGAATAAATAAATAAAATATTATTAAATAATGGAATAAATTTTTAAATTTAATATGTTTATTTTTTATGTTTAAGTACAGGTTTAGGTTTTAATTTCATACCAAGTAGCTGACGAATAGCTTTGATTTTGTGGAAACCAATCATGTCAGCCATCAGGCGCAGAGTAGCCAGCCTCTCGGTATTCTATAGGATGCATTTCGGAGAGTGTGCATAGGAATTGCTCTCTTTAATTGTTCCCTTTCCTTTCCACCATAAGAGTTAACCTCTTTTTTGTTGATATTTCACGAATGAGAACCAAATGATATGTGGAATATAAATACAAGTGGAATAATTTTCCGATGTCTGTCTTTCCGTCCGAATACAATCTGGTCGTCTACAAGGCAAGAGTGAATAGGCTTTTGTTACGCTAAGACAGTGCGATTTACCATTTAGGACTACATCACCACTTTTCATTGAGTGAGATTGTGGTCAAGCACTGGCTTGTTATAAGTAAAAAAAGGTTAAATATCCAACTAATTTCGTAATTAATATACGCCCATTAATATTTTTGTAATTTACAATGTGGTGACTTTCACTGGTTTTATTTCATGAGATTCTATTACAATTATAAAAATGTGGAAAAAGATATTATTATTACAAATAATTTATTGATACAATAAATAAATATAGGGTAACAGAATAGTATACAATTCGTAGACACCTGAATCCTCTATAATAAATAGAAATGCAGATGCATTGTCACAGTTAAGGAATAATATGGAATGGCCCGGGTTCGATCCCCGCCAGCACCAATGAAATTGTTAATTGCAATTTTAAGTGCTGATTTACCACGTGCTCGGCGGTGAAGGAAAACATCGTGAGGAAAACCTGCACGTCTAAAGAATAAGAAATAAAAAAAAATATTTCGAAGACATGTGAAGTTCGCAAACACTTCCTTGCCCTAAAACCCTCTCAGAAATGAGAGGAGGCCTGTGCCTAGCAGTGGGACGTATATAGGCTGTAACTTTACTTTACTTTTTACTTTATGGAATGGCTTTATCAATAATAAGAGTGTAGAGTTCTCATCACTCACCGCACGAAAGACGGCAGACTTATGCTGTTTTATCCTAGGATTCCGTGCGAGCGAGATCCTTTCCCAATCTAGCCACATATATTTGTGCTGCAGCCAAAAATGCTGCAGCGTATTTCTACCAAGTTTAAAATTATTTTATTTTATTTTAATTTAAAAAGGTTACCGTTACACCTTAAAGCTGACATATGGCGGACTTAATACTATGTATACCAGTCGCCCATGGGTGCCAAGGACAATTGTTGGCAGGTGCGAAACATATAACTTAAGTGTACATATTATATACACACACCCATAGTTTATATAAAAATATCTATAAAGATTTACTGTGAGAGAATGCCAAAAGCCATTAATTACGCCTTTTTTAGACCTCTTTATTAAGATGTTAAATAGAGTGTAAATAAATAAATAAATGAATAATTTATAAGTAATAAATCAAGAAACTACAAGAATATTTGTACGTGCGTACACGTCACGTAGCCAATCCTTAGTCTCTAGAGACAATCTCAAAAGGTACTGAAATAAGATCACGAACCAAATATTGCGATATACTTAAATAAATTGTAGAAACATTGCGTATAATAAACATCGTTAAATATACAGCCGAAACCAAGAATTGAATAAAACGTGTGAGAAAAAGTAAACTTGAAAATGTAACTTTAAATAAAAAGAAAAAGCCTACTCCCTAGAACTAAAAGAATAAAATTATTTACTAGATTCTACAGTCGTTGTTGCGACAAAGTGTATAGAAGAAATAAGGATCCCATTTCAGAAGCTAATTTATATGTGGTAGAGCCATGCTGCAGCTATATTAGTAGCATAGTTGAAGCACGAATGGGTTGGCTCAACCGTGGAAGCACCAAGCTCTCACAAAATTTCAGTGAAAAATAGAAGCTTCACGCTGTTTTTTCTCGTACGGTGAGTGTAAAGAAACGTTGACCCATTATACTGGAAACGAGGCATCACATTTAAGTTTACTTACACTTACGGTGACAACGCATCTGGTTCGTAATCGAAGATAGATGTAGATGTATATGAAAGATGTAAATGAAAAATCTTTTTAGTTCTGTGAAGTCGACCTTTATAAAAAGCTTCATTTTTTACCCTTTTGAAAGAGAAGTTAGGAATCTCAAAATCCCATTGTACGAGTAACAACTAATACTTCGTTTAAGCATTTTCATGAAAAAAATGATTCCCCATTTGTTTCATCCTTATATCATCCATAGATCATCCTCAAATATAGTATATAGTACCACTCCTGAAACACAACGTTTTCAATAGCAAAAAAAAAAACATAAACACTCACGCCTGTCACCCAGAGGGGTAAGCAGAGACTACAGACTTCCATTTAGCAAGATCCTGACATAATACAATAGCAAAATAATATATAATTCGGTTTGCAGTTGATATCAAAATCAGGAGATGAGCAACAGCATCTTCTTTATAAAAACTCAAATAAAAAACTGTGGTTGTCAAATCGCTTACTTAGCGTGACAACTATAGCAAATATCTTCTCCATGAGGCAATCTATGGGGGAGGCCTATGTTCAGCAATAGGATTTAATAGGCAATGCGGTAATAGTTGGCATCGTGAAACACTCGAATTGAGAACATCCTCCCAAGTTCATTCTTCTTTAGAATGTTTTTTTTAAACGTTACCTCCACACTAGGATTTTCTCCTGTATCATGGGGGCAGTTTACAAACTTAAATTTCACTAGGACAAACATCCAAATCCGGTACAATTACTTGTAGGCCATACAAATACTTGTTCCGTGCGGGGTTCGAACCCGCGGTAGCGCTGTAACTCATTGCTAAGTCACTGCGCCACGGAGCCGTCAAATGTGAACATTAAAATTGATTTATTATAATACGGCATTATTTTGCGAAAATCGCGGATCTTCTAAATATAATTTTTAACATCTTTAACATTGAAACTGAGTTTTTAGTGCTTAAATTATTGGCCAATCCGATTCGAATGAAATTTAACATTTAAGATTAATATTGCTGTATTTCGTATGGTGAGTGTAGAGATCCGCAGACCCTTTTTTACTGGAAACAAAGCATCCCTTACCAAGGGTGACAACGCATTTTCGTTTGATTCTTAATCGACGATAAATGTAGATGTCTATGGGCCACAGACCATCCACTTACCATCAGGTGGATTGTGTACTCGTTTGCCACCCTAATTATATAAAAAATACTTTTATCACATTATGAAGGCAACTGCAGGATGATGACGGCTTAAGAGAGTCTGTCACCGTATTTTATCCCGTGGATGTCATTAGAGGTAACTTAGAAATATGAAAAATCCTATGACTTCTGATGAAGGGCAGTATAACCATCTTGTTTACCTCGCTGTAAATTTCACAGTACGCGAGCAACCCGGGTTCGATTACCACCGGTACCAAAGAAATTGTTACTTGTAATTTTAAGTGCTGATTTGTCACGTACTTGCTGATTTATTATGTTCGAGAAATAAAAAAAAAATACTGTCCACAACGAGATGCCTAAGCCCAGCTGAGGACTTTCTGAGCAAATTTGAATGATTACAATAATATTTAGGACACGTTCGTCTTGATGTCGATTTACCTCTTCTAAAAGAGAAAGGCTGGATCTACGTTAGCGTCATTTATATATCTGTAATTATATACTAGTGACTCGCTCAATCTTTGCCTGGATACTAATCTATTAATATGGCGTTAATTAGATTGAAGATCATCAAAAATCATTTCTTTTATAATTTTTTGAATCTTCAAGTTATTTTAAAAATAAAGTATAGCCTATATTCTTCCTTGCATTGCTTGCTCTCTATCTGTTCGTAAAGTTTCATCACTATTAGTTCAACCATTCCGAAGAATAGCCCGGACAGATAATTAAATAAAAAATTGTACTTTATGTATTATTAGCATGTTAACTAAACCTGAGCTGTATAGAAGCCAACTATATCAATATTACATACAGATACTTCAATTTTATTTATACGTATAGATAAGGTTTAATTTTACAAAAGTTAGTATGATATCATCAAACACTTATAAAGGTTATTAATGTTTGATATCGATAATGCCTAATCGTTTTACACAAAAATCGATTATATAGATAAATAGTTAGACATTAATTATTTACTGTTTCAGGCCTTATTATGTTTTCTTTTTCGTTTTTTATTTATTGTTTTTTTGGTGATATAGTATAAAGATCGACTAAAGAGATCGAGCTGTTCTAATTTCTAAAAGAGTGAAAAAATATTTTTTATCTCTTCGACTCAGTCAGTCTTCACTTATAATAACATTTAACAGAGTAATAGGTGCCAGGTTTCAATAATAAATTTTAATATGAGCTTACTAAAGCTTTACTTTACTAAACGCGATAAGTCTGCTCTGATAGTTAGAACAAAAATATATTGTTTATTTTTTAATTATATCACCTTGTATATGAATAGTAAATAGACACTGTGGCCCATACATACCACATGTATTATCCTATATCCTATACCTTTAAACGAGCAATTCTAGTATATATATAATCGGAATCTCGGAAACGGCTCCAACGATTTTCATAAAATTTTGTGTGCAGGGAGTTTCGGGGGGCAATAACGATTTATTCTAGCTAGGATTTATTTTTAGAAAATGTCTTTTTGTGCGTGTTTTTAGCCAGTGAAAAACTGCTACAATATCGTTAGAATAAGAAGATAAATTTTGACAGTTTGTTTTTTGTATATTGGGCGGTCACAAAATGGTAATACCATGGTTCGAGCCCAGACCGACCGACCGACTTTTTTAATTTTTTTTTCAAGTTCCTTTCTTTTTTTGAGAAAATCTATTTTTTCGAGCCCTTTTTAGTATTTTTTTAAAAACATGAAAATTTTATTTAACCTAATTGCAGTTATGATTTTTTATTCAATTAACCAGTTCAGTTTTTTCTATTATGTCGCTAAGATCAAAAAATATTATTCGTATTTCATCAGTATGTAATTTGTATCTAAATATAATTTCCAAAACATACGAATTAAAAAAAAACCGAGCGAAAAATACCGAGCAAAGCTCGGTCAACCGGGTACTGGATATTAAATTGCAGACAAGTTGTCACATCTGAGAATCAAGACATAATGCTTTTTTGCTACTGAAAAGAGTACCGGATGGTACTCTACACTCACTATTGGAACTGCAGCCTTGAATATATCAAATGTAATGAATAACATTGACGGACACTTTCAGATTCTGCCCTTGGGCTCTATAGACTCCAGACGTGTAGGTTGAGTTCACTCCCGTCACTCCACTCGTTTAGATCATGCGTGCAGTAATATTATCTTCTCGCCTAGTATTGCCTGGTGCTCTATATTTGGTGACTGTAGTGATGCTCTCATTGTGCCCCCTCTCTCCTCACTTCATTCTGGTATCACCGGTTTCGTTCACGTCGGTGAACGACTGGGCGTCCCCCGCGCCGTCCGCGATGGCCACCGACGGTCTCACTCCGGGCTTCTCAGATGCCGACTCAGGCTCCGACATGGAGATCGAGTTCCGTTCCGACCGTTCAAGTTTGAATGCGAAGGGTTCACCCTCATTCAGGGCAAAAAGCACGAACGCGCAACCCTGAAAAAAATAACCGAGACTAACTCGGCCCCCTCGTCTACCACCGCTACTTCGGCTAAAAAGCCAGCCTCCGCGGTGGTCGCTCAACCCCCCAAACCTGTGGTACAGCCCGAGGCGAAAGGGCCCCTGCTGAACATAGGGAAAAGGTGCCGCCACCCATTATGGTTCAGGATAAGACCAAATGGAACTACCTTTCCAATTGGTTGAATTTGAAAAAAAGTAATATCCAAATGTGCAAAACGCCGGTCAGGGCGTTTTATACCT
Organism: Parnassius apollo; assembly: GCA_907164705.1. Taxonomy (NCBI): domain Eukaryota; kingdom Metazoa; phylum Arthropoda; class Insecta; order Lepidoptera; family Papilionidae; genus Parnassius; species Parnassius apollo. The sequence continues at coordinate 1,081,966 of CAJQZP010001686.1, forward strand.
TTGGGCAGTAAATTGCATGCGTATGTTTGTAAACTCAACCGAAAAACTCCGTAGAGTGACTTGCCACTTGCGCGAGTAGGAAATTAGTTTCCACACTTACGCCCTCCCAGAGGAGCGTAAACTTGGTGTGGTCATCCAAGGACTCCCCAAGGAGCTCGAGACCGAACACATCTTGGACGACCTCAAGGCCCAAAATCTCTCGGTCCATGAAGTGCACAGAATGCCAATAAGAAAAGTTTTAAGACTTGTGCCATGTCATTTTGGATCTGTTTCCGGAAGGCAAAGAGATATTTAACGTCCGGCGCATCTGCAACCTATCCGAGATTGCAATTAAAGCCCCAAAATAAGTTGGCAACCGATGCGAACGTTACGGCCACTCGGCCAAGAATTGCTACGCCAGGAATAGGTGCGTCAGGTGCCTAAGTGACCACGACACTACTGACTGCATCCACACGCCCGAGACGGCAAAGCCCTTGGGCTCCCTTATTTGCTGCAAAGAGAGAAACTCGCGAGAAGCCAGTGTTCCAAAGCGCCGCGACGAAGACGGCGCGAAGGTAAAAGCCGTCCCAAATGATCAGACAAGGCCAAGGTGTCGCACTCTCGTGTACCTGCCCACAAACCCGCACCAACTACGGTGCCCTCTTCTGCGTCTCAAACCGCTACCAAGCCCGCCCCCTTCGCCGGGGTTTCCGAGAAAAATGGTAGCACGCCCGCGATTTCCTCATCGAAACCCAATGCATGGGTAGAGCCTTGTCGCCCCACCCCTCCGAGCAAAAAGACAAGATCACGTTCTTCCTGTGCAAACACAATGTTGATGTCATGTAGTGCAAGAGACCCTCTTGAAACCTAGCGATCCCAAGATCGCAAATTGCACCTTAGTTAGAAAAGATAGGTTAACCAGCAGTGGCGGCAGCACCTTGATCTTAATCGTAGACGCTCCCCCGCTAACCAACATAGAAGTTTCTTTATGCAAGGTAGCTCTTTATGGCCATCCACCACTTACTATCGTTTCGGTGTATCTAAAATATATCTGCTAAAGCATATAGGAGAATCAGATTTTTTTAATTTACTCAATCTTGGCCCCAATGTTACAATAGCTGGAGCAGTAAACATTTCTCCTGGAATTCACTTTTAAACAGTCCTAATAGTAATGCATTGTTAGAGCTCACCGAGCGATTAAACTTCGATGTTATCGCGCCTGAGTCTCCAACCCTTTACCCATTCAATAATAACCTCCAACCCTTTACCCATTAAATATAACCTAATATCGACCGGACATCATTGACTTAGCGATATTCAAGGATATTCGCTTGATGATAAATTCCATCGAAACGATCTTAGAGCAAAATTCGGACCATAGACCAGTACTGATGCAGCTAAGCCAGGTCGCAGGTGAGGAGACACAACACGTTCACCTAGTGCCACACTGTTAGGATAACGGATGGGACGCAGTGAGTCCATAGTCGCACACCCCTCCACACCGCGTACACACCGTACATCCGGGTCCTATGGAGGTTCTCACCGCCCAGAACATTGAACGATAAGAGTTAGTCGTCAGAGCCGTGGCCTGCCACCACCTGCTCGGACGGCCGATAGATAACTCACCCTTGTGCACTGTACACTGTCATAGGAGTGGCAGCCGTATCCGTAGTAATGAGTTATGGCGCTGAAGGCCGCGGGCTTGAATCCCGCACGGAACAAGTATTATATGGCCTACAAGAAATTACTCCGGGTCTGGATATTTGTCCTTGTAAAATTTATCTCCTGTATGTTACTCCTACGAGGCAGTTCACATACAGAAAGTAATAGGACAAAATCCCAGTGTGGGAGTTAAGTTTCGTTCCTTTAAATAAAAATAAACACACAACATCTGTGCTGTGCATTTATTGCCTATATCTCTGTGCTGTCCACCGCTGAGAACTAAGACAGAATGTTTCTTAACTAGTAAGACGAGTCTTCAGTACTTTTTAGTTATTATCAAAAACAGCAGTCTTAAATGTTAAATGAAGTGAACAATACACAGCATTCCTTAGAGTGACCGTTGTCCTGCATTGGTCGATCCAATTAATTCAAGCATATATCTGTAGTTCTACACTTAATTATTTTCATAACAAAAAATTATGAGATATAAACGTACTTCTGTTTAAATGGATCTGTTCCGAAAATTCACATTATAATGATTTAATTTGAGCTAAAATCATATTACGTTAAATCTTGCTGCTCGTAGGACGTATTTAATTGTATTCAAATTTAATAGAGGCAGCGAAGCATGTCTTACAGGGTTCTCATCAAAAGGAACAACGTAATGTTAAGGCACTGCCTTTGGCGAAATAGCGTTATCACCGAGCTTTAATTAGTGGCTTACAAAGAAACGTGCGTGTAAGTGGGTTCGAATTTACTTTAAATTAGAACTGAGTTTTTGAGCCATGTTTTGGATTTCACTTGCAAAGATTTTATTTCATATTTACTTACTGATATATTTACATAACATAATGTTATTTACTATCTTTAAAACTAAAAAGAACAAAAATTCTTATAAATTTGTTTTCTCGCAAAATGCCTTAGCCTTTGAAACCAGCACTCTTGTCATTGACTTTTTCTCGTCTATCATGAATACAGTTCAGACCGATAGGCGGTACAGTAAGTGGCACAAATATATGATTTTCTCCAAAATTTTTCATGATCAAATTTCAGCTTTACACTTAGTTCAGCTGCCTCTGATTCCGTCCCGCAATAGAACGAATTGTTGCTAAGTTGACCATCATAGTTTCTACCATACAAGAGCATTGCCTCTCTGCATTATCCACTTTTAATTTATTTATATATTTATTTCAACAAGGTACAATTTATAAAAATATTTGTTTGTTTTGACACTAAACAGTTTTTTACCAACTTCAAAAAGGAGGAGGTATTCAATTCGACTGTATGTTTTTATTTATGTGCGTTACCTCCTAACTTTTTTCTGGGTGAACCGATTTTGATGAATCTTTTTTTATTCGAAGGTTGGTTATTTTCATGTGTTCCTATATAAATTTAATCGAGATCTGACCAAGTAGTTTTTGAGTAAACTTTAATAATGCTTATTTAATTGACTTCGAATACATTGATTCGGTCGTATTGAAATCGGTTGTACAATATTTTTAATTTTACCCCCTGTTTAATCGACTTCAAAACGGAGGAGGAATTCAGTTCGACTGTATGTTTTTTATGTGTGTTACTTCAGAATTATTTTCTGGGTGAATCGATTTTGATGATTATTTTTATTTTATTTTAAAGGTGGTGCTTCTCATGTAGTTCCATATAACTTTGATCAAGATCTGACCAGTAGTTTTTGAGTATTCCTTAATTATGCGTATTTAATTGACTTCGAATACATTGATGATGATCTCATTTTATTTATTTTGAAGTCGGTTGTAAAATATTTTGGATGGATTTCACATGGATATTCTGTGAGAGCTTTGCTGCAGCGTTGCTCTACCACATTAAAGATAATTAAAATTATAATATAAAATTCTTTACACTTTTAAATAATTACTATGCATGTTAAACAATATAAAGCACCGTGTTAAAATGATTTAACAATAGTATAATGTTTCACGGAAGTTGAATTATATTATCACAAGTTAATAATACTTTTTAGGAATTTTCGTTAGGTATAAGTTATTGATAATTTTTAGATATTCTATACTCAGGTTAATCATTGTAATGTGACCAATTTCCAACACTGTATGAAGTAGGTGAAGGAGTTCAAACTTTTTAAGAAACAAGTATCAGAAAGGAAGTACAATGAAGAAGTACAATACTACTTCATCTACTTCATACAATATTGGAAATTGATCTCTCTCATTATAATAATTATCACAAGTTAATTAATACTTTTTAGGTTTTTCCGTTAGGTATTAGTCGTTTATACATTTTAGATATGCTCAGGTTTGTCATTGTGATGTATTTGTGTATTAGAAACAGATTGAACTTCGTTATCCGGTGTTGTACATTATTCTCTCTCATTACTTTGAGGAGTTGCCTTAGTCATAACATCCACTATCTAGAAAGCTATACCGCCATCTATTGGGAGCCATGAGATTCTTCTGCCATTTCACATAGTCACCTCTAACGACAACCAAGAGATGAAATGAGATTATTGACTCTTTTGAGATGGTAGCACATGGCGTAGGTCCCATTTATTAAACTGAGTCTGCACTAGCTTATATATAAAAACATATGTTCCTTGGCAGAGAAGTATCACGTTGTTGGTGTACTCAGTTATATCATAAGCTTAAAGACAAGGGAACAACCAGAATAAACTGTTACATAAAATCGTTATTGCTATTTTCATCAGATTTTACAGGACAACCTTTAAAGTATAAACCTATTTAATAAAATGAATTATAATAATCAGTTCTTAATCGACTGAGATATCGTGTAACATACGTACAAAAAAGTATACTGTTGAATTATGAACCTTCTTTTCTTCATATCAGCTTAACATGTGGTAACAAACACAGAATATAAGCGCTGCTTGCGTCCTTGTACCTCACTTTACGAAAAGAACAAATTCCTACTTAACTGAGACCTATGACATAGTAAAAACAGAATAGTAGGCTGTGTTCTAAGAAATGTACCGAACACCGCTAATATATATATTGTCCGTACTCGGACTCGTGCGCGAGTCACAGCATGCACACAACGACACTTGCTAAGTTGGAAAGATCGGGCCGAGTCGAGAACGCCAACCGCCGTGCTACGCAATCACCTTTGTTTGAGACTTTATCGACTTTTATTAAAATTTTGCTAGCAGTCTTTTTTCGTTTTATTTTTCTTTTTTATAAAATAAATTAATATATGCGTTTGTTTAAGTAAAATAGATTTTTATTAATAGGTTATATTACTATACAAAGATACATACATCATAAGTACATTAAGTATCGTATCACATTAGATCAAATTAATTTTGAACATTAAATCTGAGCTGACACCATATACTGTTACGACTGACACCATATATTCTTTTATACTGACTCCATACATATTAATTTACTCGTACTTTAGTTATTTGGCATTCGTAATAATATAAAGCTATTTTTGACAATCATTGATTATTTGAGAGGAAACTAAAGACATGATTAACAAATATGTTGCGTAGGTCCGTATCCGTATGACTTATGTTTGTAAATATTATAACTATTTAAAAAACTAAATAGACTTAGCTATTAAACAAAAAGCCTGACAATCCTGCTACTAAACGCCTTTATGTCTCGCACGGAGCGGGAGAAATCCTACTATTATGTTTTTACTATGCCTATGACTAGCAGTGTACTGATGCAATGTTGGTGACGATAAAACAATTTTTCCTATACATACAAGCCTTATTACTGGAAACATTACTTAGTATTTGAGTGAAAATATACGTACACAGTGAATAACAGCCATCGAGCAATGAACTGAACGGAAGTATGAAGGCGTGGAAAATGAAGTAACATAATCAAAAATAGACACAACGTAGCAGTTCAAGTGATTTACACTCACATTAAAAGTGAACTTTGCAAAAACTCTGTCGCGTTGTTTAAATAATTTAGAATAGAATACAATAAAATTTAATAAGCTTGGTTATTTTTTTGTTATATTTTTAGAAAGAATTAAGTTTTGAAATATTAAGAAAAACTTTTACGTTTTCTTAATAACTGATAACAGTCATTTCACGTGGTAGAGACATGCTGCAGTTATATTAGTAGTATAGTTGTAGCACGAATGGGTCGGCTCGACCGGGGAAGGACCACGCTCTCACAGAATATCAGCGTCAAAAAGTAGCTTAATACCGCTGTGTTTCTTATGGCGAGTGTAGAGAACCGGATACCCTTTTTACAAAAAACGAGGCATTCCACGTAAGTCCTCACGGATGACAACGCATCTGCATTTTGATTCGTAATTGAGGATAGATGTAGATGTCTATCGGCCACAGCAACCACTTATCATCAGGTAGACTGTGAGCTCGTTTATCATCCTATCCTATAAAAAAAACAGTCCAGTGCTTTTCCAGTGACGTATTGGTGGATATATCTTTTATGCAATCCCTCGTCGTTGTGTGATTTAATATCTTCCATTTAATAATATATTAATATATTATAAGGCATTTATTAGAAAATGAACTAAATTATCAAAAAAAACTTCACTGCTTAAATAATAATGAACTGAAAAAAATATCTAAAATTTATAGGATTTTTATTAAGTAATATAGATGTCTTAGAAACAATAACATGAATGTTATAAGGTATTACACTCGGTGACAAATTAAGTTATATATTTACATAAATACATTCAGACATATACATTTTGAGTAATACATACTATAATATTTTTAATTGTGTTTAATTGTTGGCTACAGAGCAAGCTAAAGAAATAGTCATTCTTACTTAAATAAGTTCCATACACACATACATTCGAACTTATATCTCTTCCTTCTGAGGTACTAAAGCAATGCAGCTGTGACCTTTAGGTACCGTCATCGATCCTCGATTAAAAATCATCATTGTTGTCATCCCAAAGGGTCACAATTTCCCGTCACTCACCCTACAAAACACAAGAGACCTTCTTCCTGATTGAGACGACACGTGACTTTAAAACGCTCGAACGGCTTCAAATGAAATTCAACAGAATTCGATTTACTTACTTTTTTTAATATGAATGAAAACAAAAACTCATGAGAATAATTACTATCATTATAGTTCTATTATAATTTATTTAAATAATTGTAATATACTATTATTGTAAAGGTTTATGATTTAAAAAAACCGGCTGGGTTTTTTGTGATTCTTGCAAGGGAAAAGGTATTTTTTCAGAACCGGTAAAAAAGTAAAACTAGAGTCTGAGAACTTTCCATTCCTGGGCACAGGGCTCCTCTAACTTCTGTGAGTGTTTTCTGGCAAAGACGTGTCTATCGCGCTGCCCCAATGCTAGTTGGCAGACTTCATATGTTTTCGACTTTTTTTTAATTTCTCAGACATGAGCTTTCCTCACGATGTTTTCCACCTTGACTACCCAGTTGGTCTATTTGTAGTAAGCTCAGTTGCTAATTATGAGATCCTGGGTTTGAATACTTGGTCAGGTCACAATCATTTATATGGCTTTTCTGTTGAGAAATTCTCAGTCTGTTCCGCAATCAGGAATCTGGCGGTGTTTTCATTCCTGTTTTATGGAAAGCACGTAAAGTCTTGCACCTGGTCTCACTCCGGTTGTGTCGCGCATTAACATTCCATCGGACTATGAGGGTGAGGGAATAAATATCGCACCTGTGCAGGCGCATACGCTTGGGTACTCTTATCCTGAGTATATTCTTGCCCTGCGCAGATGGCTAGTCTCCTTTGAGATTGACCGCGGTGATCGAAATTCGGTCTGGAGGACCTTACTTTCCATCACCACCGAGCACGTGGCAAATCACTAGTCACTACAGTTTCAAATAAGCAGTAAATAAAAATAAGACTTTCAAAAAGTATTATGTAATCATATAAATTGAATAAAATATATTCTATTCTAAAAATAAAACAATTATTTCTAACCAGCGTAGCGGGCGGGTAATACCTTGTAATGATATAAAACGTAATTGATTTAACAAACAACATTTTCACAATTATTCAGGTGCACTGTTTCCATACAGCCTATACGTGTGTATACATACTTCCGTCGGCAAAACTACTTGTAATGCATTTTACACACATTAACAGCCGAACGTGCCACTGGCTTATGTAACACTGCGCAAATGTGATCGCGTTCAAGTTAACAGTCGAATTGAAATAGAATTTCAGGTAGAATTCAAAACAGCATATTATAGACATGTACACATATTATGTTATATTTTTATACGGAATACGGGTAACAAACGAGCACACAGTCTACATCTATCCTCGATTAAGAACCAAAATGCAGATGCGGTGTCAAATTGATGGGTTTGATTTAATTTAATGTTTGTTTTCTTCTTTTTATAGTATACAAATAAAAGCTTGTTTTTGAAAATCTTTTTTTACTATTAATTTTTATTTTTTAGTTATCGTTGGAAATGTGTCTAAACGTATTCGCTTCATTGATGGTGTCATTGCTGGTTTTGATCGCCATCTTTTTTACGTGATAGAGCCATGTTGCAGCTATATTGGTAGCATGGTTGTAAAATGAATGGGTCGGCTCGACCGGGGTAGGACCACGCTCTCACAGAATACCAGCGTAAAATAGCAGCTAAACGCTGCTGTGTTTTGTTTGATGAGTGTAGAGAGCCGGAGACCCGTTTTACAGGAAAAGAGCCATTCCATCTTATTCCCCTCGGGTGACAACGCATCTGCATTTTGATTCGTAATCGAGGATAGATGTAGCAGTCTATGGGCCAAACAACCACTTACCATCAGGTGGACTGTGTGCTCGTTTGTCACCCTTATCCTATAAAAAAAATCTTAGATCCGCTATCTTGAATTTATTGATAATTAAAATACACTATTGTGTAAATGTAAATATATAATAATACTACTTATAATTATTTTTGAGAAAAAAATCAGTGAAGTCTTAATTTCTAAGCAATATAATTTTTCTCGCAATAACTTATAGACTGTGTTGCTTGCATTTGACACATTGCATTTTATTGTTAGAGAAGCGAACACGTTAGCGGTCATTTGTACGAAGTTGAGAATTTATTATAGCAATACAACTATGCGCAGATAAATAGTTTCCCCTCAGACGGCTTTCAAGTCGGGCACTACGTCTGAGACTCGTTATTTTGTTATCACCACCCTTAATTAATCACAACTCCTCGTGAATTTATAGCGGCCCCGGCAGCGAGACGTCTGAACGCGCTACGCGTAAAAACTTGCGGGATCCACTCTATCTTATTTAGTTGGTAATCGTGAGATTTAATGGAACTTTTTCTATTTCTGTATAGTTTAGGAGGGTATTATAATTTATGAAAAAATATTTACTTCAATATTTAAATTTTTTTTTTTTTGTCTAATTTAAAACGATGTTTTAAAATTCGACTCTATTACGTTTTTATTCGTAACACGATTTCTATTTCGTTTATTATTGATACACGTGAAATAAGTCACGATTAGGTGATAGCACTCCTTTTTTGTCTAGAAGTCTGTCTGTGCTGCTATTTGGGGACAGGTATATAATATCTTATATAGATATATAGATATATTTATAGAAGTATTGTTTCTTAATTATAAATTCTAAGGTAGGCGATGTTGCAATATTTATAGATTATTTACTAACTGCCCCGTTGTTCTAGTGATTGTAGTAGTGCGACTGCTCATCATGAGGTCCCGGGTTTGAATCACGGGTTGGGCCCATAAAATATCAGTTATTGAGTTTTTCCATTAAGAAAAATCTCAGTAGCTGTCCGGAGTCAGGAAGTTGGCGGTGTCTCACCCCCGTGCCTCGGAAAGCACGTAAATCCGTTGGTCCTGCGCCTGATCTCTCTCCGGTTTTGTCGGTTTACCGTCCCATCCGGACCATAAATAAGGGAATAAATAGTGCACCTGTGCTTGCACATACATTTGGACGCTATAATCCTACCACCGTGACCGAAATTCGGTCTGGAGAACATTATTAGTTATTGATATCTTACTTATTAACGGATTAGTAAGCTGAAGTGGCAATGGGCCGGCCAAATATCTCGAAGAACCGACAACCGTTGTGGAAAAAAGTTTCTCGAGTGGCAGCCTCGTATCAGTAGGCAAAGTATAGGGCGACCCCCACTGGACGGAGTGATGATCTGGTAAAATATGCAGGAAGTCGATAGATGCAGTCTCAGGACCGTGCTCTATGGCATTCCTTAGGTGAGGGTTATGTTCAGCAGTATGTAAAGGGCTGTGATGACGAAAATGATGATGATGATCTTATGTATCGATTAGATGGCAATCCTTTTCTCCATGGAAGTCTGTCTGAGTAGGCACGCACGTACGCATGCACGCAAATACACAGGCACCTACGAACACATGCACGCACGTAAGCGCGCACGCTCGTACGAACGCACGCGTACACGCACACCGCTTATTCCATTCACCCTCTTACATTTTCCTGCCGCCAAGTACACTGCACTGCTGTGTTCCGGTCAGATGTGTGAAGAAAGTTAGTCCTCAGAAGTGACAATTCATCTGTAGCATTATTTATTTTAAGTTTGTTGCAGGTGTCCAGGAATACAGTAGCAACTTACCATCGGGTGGAATATAAGCTTGTTTTCACTTCGGTTTTATTAAAAAAAATTAGTCCTTCACAGTATTTTATTAATTTCACTTAAATTATAACTTACTTGAAGTTGGCATATACCATAACATAATCTGTATAATCCAACTACAAAGAACATTCCTTTTACGCACGACCAGTTATAGTAGTAAAGATTGAATTTACTACATTCTAAAAAGAAATGTTGTAAATTGCTTTACATATATGGTAGCTTACCATAAATATCCACTACTATAATTATAATTATTCAGATTTTATGCATTGATATAACACGACACACACCGTCGATAAAAGGTTTCGTGAGTAAGCCTGCATAATATCTAAGAAAATAAAATCGATAATGAACTGAATGAGAATAAAAAAGAGAAACTTTTTTCATTATTTTACTTATTTGTTCAATGGTATATATTATACACTATCAATATCCTCAGTATCATTACAACATAATAAAAGTCCAAAACTGAAAATAGCTCACTCCATATACTCCTATAAAGGGTTGATATTTGCTTACCTCATAAGGGGGGGGGGGTGAATGTGTAAACTACAAAAATAAAAGTAAAATAATCATATTACCCTAGTCCTAGCTGTATTATATATATCCACGGAACAATACCGGAAATAGCGTCCTTAGAAAATTCACCACATGGACTCACAGACCGCTATTCTCTACCGTAAATGGTATACAAAAATCTTGTCACCGTTCACCGTATCTCTGATAATGAGACTAACTTTATCACATTTGTAAGGTGGTGCTTTGATTTTATTATAAAATCCGTCATCAGATTGGACCTATGAATACCGTGCAAAGGGACAATTGTAATGCAACGTATTATATTTAAAGTATCTAGAAAGTCACCGGTATACCAATTTTAATGATGGAGATATTTAGTTCTGTGAAATTCATTTGGAAAGTGTAGCAGTAACTTTACAACTTTCTTATAACGAGAGAGACTCAAGTCCAGTGTTGAACTGTTACAGAGCGATAAAGGAGAAATAACACTAAAAAGAAATTACCTCGTAAGTTAAAAAAAATCTGTAGCTTAGTTTAATGTGCACTCGTAAATTTATTGAATCATTAAATAAAACTACTGTCAACCAAACCAAAATATTAAATGATAATACCTCGGCGGCTTTGGATCGAAAATGTTTTAAATCTCTTCTCACATTCTTATAGAACAAATTTCATATGAAAGCGCGAACCTGAAAGAGAACTTTTAATCATTTCACTCAAATGGGACAAGTTTAAAGGATGTTCACAAGATATTAAGCTCTATATCTGTGAGTCACGAATATTTTTCCTTGGAACATTCAGTAATTGTAGATATTTTTTCTAAAATTAAAATTTGAACTAAATGTTTAACTTTAAGGTTGAGGGAAATATATCTGACTATGGTTGTTGATAGGTAAAAGCAATTTTCTTACTCATTTACAGGTTGTGAAATTATGCCGCTTCCCAAGAGTTGAGTGCAAGACACCTGTTTACGAGAATATACGACATTCTTAAAGTCATTATCTAACCAATTCTTCAGAAAATACACCTATACTAGCAACGCCTAGCGACAGAATCAATGTTTTGTTTTATATATAAAATTTTACCATAGTTTCAACCCCTCGACACGCACTGGAGTAGCACGGCGTACTAATAACTCTATAACTCTTTCAAAATGCATGTGTCCAGTGTGGGATGAATATAGACTGTAAATTTACTCTACGTTTAGAATAATCTAAATTAATCGATACCGTGTGGTAGCAGAGTAAGAGAATCATGTCACCCCCTTTCCTTTCTTGGGTGTTGTTAAGAATAACTATGACTAAATACCAATACTGCTATCGTTCATCCGCTAGCGAAGCATCAATGTCAAGTTTACCCCTCAATGAGTGGGGTCCATAACCAGCTGTAGACTTCCACGGTCTGCTTTTTCCTATTTAAGGGGTAACGAGCAAAAACACATTCCACCTAATAGTATGTGGATGCTACAGCCCGTAGACACCTACATCTACATACATATACATACATAAACACTCACGCCTGTCACCCAGAGGGGTAGGCAGAGACTACGGACTTCAATTTGGCACGATCCTGACATACCTCTTTCACCTCCTTTACATTCATATATCTACGCATACATGCTCGTCGGTTAAGGGTACTTCTAACGTGGCCCCTTTTTCAAAATATCGCCAATTTGGTCGATAAACTTTTTTCTAGGGCGTCCCTTCCCGACTCGGCCGTTCACATCTGCCATATAAATTTGCTTTGTCACTCTTTCCTCATTCATTCTTTCTACATGACCAAACCACCGAAGCATTCCTTTCTTAATCCTGGTCACAACATCATCTTGCATACCACATTTATCTCTTATCACGCAATTTCTCACCCTGTCATTCAGATTCAACCCTAGCATACTCCTTAAAGACCGCATTTCTACAGCATTTATTCTACTTTCGTGCTTCTTCTGCCACACCCAGCTTTCAATACCATACATTAAAGTAGGGACTAACACAGCATTATGAATTACCATACGTGCCTTTTTTGACACATTCTGGTTCTTCGCAATAGAGTGTAGTGCCCCATTCACTCTATTCCCTGCATCTATCCTCGGTTAAGTATTAACACCCGTGAGGACTAAGATGGAATTTTTCAGATAAAAGAGTCTCTGGTTCTCTACATACACTATAAGAAACACAGCAGCGGGTAAATGAAACAGAAGATGAGTGGCACCGTCTTCCTTATGACAACATGATAAAAAATTGAGGATTCCAACCGTCGTGCCAGGCGTGTCAAAAATCCCCTCTGTGAAGCAATATATGATTTTTTATACGAATTAAAATGAAGTGAGCGAGGTATACAAAGGAGCTGCTCATAGTTTTATAATAAAACTATATATTCATAGTCTTTATGCCTCGAGCGCTCAAAGCGCTTATAAAATATCAAAGTTTATTCCATCTACCCTCACCAGCCGGTAGTGGGCGTCGCAGTAGCAGATTAAGGGGGCTTAGATAACAACAGCTTGGAAATAAAAGCCGTATAACGGCTAATTAGTGGTTGGTGGTCGGGCGTGGCGGCGATGCAAATTCGACCACGCAGGGTAAGTTAGCCCCGACTAATTTAGCCAGCTATTGTTCTTATTTTGAAACGTTGCAATTACAGGGTATTGCTTCGAACTTAGAATCGATTGGAAAACGTGTTAGTATTGGTTTCTGTGGAATTGTTTCGATAGAGTTAAGTGGAAGGAATTTATGTCTGGTATTAAAAATTCATCACCATCGTCAATCAATAAATCAACTCAGCTGATATATTCTTTGAACACCATGAAAACAAAAACAAATTAAATAAATTATAAAGGTACAACAGCAGGTCTTACGAGTATCGTTCTGGGAGCAATTTCTTCTGGACATTATCATTGTTACAGTTTATCAAAGTCCAGTGCTAGCAATAGATAGCAGCATAGATAGGATAATTGCGAAAGTTGCCACGCTTAGTAAGTGGGTTGGCAACTGCAGTTTTTTAATTATTTTGAGCTGCTATCCAGAAGATGCAGCTGCCCGTTTTCTGATTCAGTTCCCCTTTATCGTCTCTTACGACAATCACAGAATAATTTGGTGAATTAGATTCTCTTATTCTATAGTAATAGGACCTTATATATGAATTAGATCCTCTTATTCTATAGTAATAAGTCCTCACATATGAATTAGATCCTCTTATTCTATAGTAATATAAATTAATTCTGAACTAGTGGTAAAGCCATAGTTGACTTTCAATAAGTATTATTGTACCGTATAATAAATAAAAATTATTCTATCCTATTCTGTTCCATTCTTACAAGGTATACTTATTATTAGGTATTAGAGATTAATTTGGCGTATTATAAACAACTTTATCTGTTCTTTATATTTATCTGTTTGAGTGATTGTTATAGATGAATAAGAGCCGTGGAAGCTCAGGAGCTAAGTGCTCGCTGTAAATTACACCACGATTTAAATTCTTAATTGTAATTTCAAATGCTGATTTACCACATGATCGGAATTGAAAGAAAATATCGTGAGAAAATCTGCATGGCTGATAAATAAGAAAAAATATATATACGTAAATTTCGCCAATACGCATTGGAGCAGTGCAGCGGACATTTCATTGCCCTGAAACCTTCCCAGAAATAAGAGGAGGCCTTTGCCAGGAGTGGAATATATAGACTGTAACCATTATAGATGTTATTACATTATTACAAAACGTTTTTTCTTTTTTGTTTTTTTTTCTTTTTGTATTGCGTCCCGATCAAAGTCAAAGACAATTTTTTAAATTAATTTAGGTTTGTCTAAAGCTAGAAATTCAAGAAACAAGACAAGCAAGAACATCTTGGGTTACGTTATTTTACAAAAAAAAGCATATCATAATTTCATTTACAAATTCTAATAAAATTAATACATAATGATTTCTTAAATTTACGCAAAACGAGCGTAAATCGGACCAAAAATTAATATTCAAAAACTGAAGGTAGCCGGACTAACTATGAATTGGGACGTCAAACATCTCAGTCCCCCCCCCGTGACCATGGTTGCTGTAAAGCACCCGAAACGTCGGGAATTAAAAATAAGTAAAAGTAGTGAAATAAACGCGATAAAATCCGTAAATTTAGTTTTATTCAAAATTAATACAATTTCATGAGACGTTGCTCGTTTGCCTGCTCTTTTTAAAATGTACTATTTTTTTTAAATTTAAATGCTTATTTAAAAAAAAAAGTAAATTTTAGATACTTGCAAACATAGAAAAAAGTTACTTTACTTTCTGTCGTTAATATATTGATTCACTTCACTAAATATTTTTATTTTAATTTTTACGTGGTAGAGCCATCTGCAGCTATATCACAGTTGTAGCACAAATGGGTGGATTGGTCCAGGGAATGACCATAAATCCTACCTCTCAATAAATATCAGCGTAAAATAGCAGCTTTATACTGTTTTGTTTCGTATGGTGAGTGTAGAGAACCGGAAATCCTTTTTACTGGGTATGAGGCATTTCATCCGGTACTCGTAGGTGACAACGCATCAGCATTTTGATTCTTAATTGTGAATAAATGTAGATGTCTATTAGCCACGGCATCCACTTACCATCAGTTGCACTTGGTGCCCGTTTATCGGTCTTATTCTATATAAAAAAATTAATTTTGTAGAATACTCAATTTTCTTAGTAAGGTTTTTAAATTTTATGTCAGATTGTTGCACTCTATTTAGAAACATTTTTTTGACTATCTTGTCTTAGCCAAACTAAATTTTGGAACCTCTAGCCTAATAACATCAACCTTTTCTACAGGAGCGAGTCCGCTTTTTATTAAATATATGAATTACTTTTCTGTTCGTTATTTTGTCTTTAAACTTCGCATTGAATTCCTACATTAGTAACACAAATATCAATTCCTTACTAATATCACAATTTTAATACGTTTTTTATCATTATTGAAATCTATCAAGACTGCACTGCTAAATACAGGCTTCCATTAAAGATTGCCACATTGCGGGAATTATTGGCATAGCTGCAATGCCGGAGGGTTCAAAACCAAAGTTGTTTTACTATTTTGAATTTTTATCAGGAAGGTTTACTGTCCATATCATGTTTTATTTACCTATGTCGCCTATGGTGTCTTTTAACTGTCCCTATTAAATAGATCATGTACTGTACATTTTTTTAAACATCAATTCCTGATAAACCTCTGTATTTTACTGGATGTAAGGAGAAATATTAAAAATATAAAATTTTACAGAGTTTAACAGGCGTTCAAATCTAACCCGTTGTCACATCCGTATTTCCGCGAAAAGCTTTGAAAAAATATGAGTTGGCAGCATTGAATAGACCGGAAATGTATAGGCGGAGGAAATGAACACGTTAGCAATACAAGATGGCTGCCAAGCGGCGGCTAAAGTGATTTATTATACTTGTAAACTGGACCTTCTGATGAACACAACAGTTGTGAACTGATTATTGTGTTGAATATTGCACTGATATATTTTATAGATAAATGGAATTTATGACATGGTTACAGTGCATTAAAAATAATTTATGAATAACCTATTCATGGCCTCGTAGTAACGTTGTATCAGAATTAAGTGCTACAAGAATGGGTTGCACAATTTTTCTGAGAACAACGACGAAAGAAACAAAAAATTGCGGTTTGAAAATCAAATATACCTCTTAATAGTAAGCCTATAGGCGTGTGGTCCGCAGTAAGATTTTGATAGGCAATAGTAAATAGTTTAATGAATTACCTATTTATCTGGAATTATAAATTCTTATTTAGTTTTTTCTCTTAATTTTTTTATTCTGTATGTATATATTATAAGCTTTAAAACCACCATTGTGTAATTTTAGCTGCTGATTGTAGTCACTTGGTGAAACGCTATCTTGATTTGTAAAGGGCTTACAGAGGCAGTCACTTATTCATTTATTTAACATATTAAACTAACCAGTCTTGCCTACGGGCATCAACAAGGTACATAATTTATACATTGCTTTATATATTACTAGCAAATTTATACATACATATAAATTAAATTGAACTGTCTTATAATAAAGCTCAAGGGGTCATTTGAATGCTCTTATAACACTAGCAACATTTCTTTTTAATTTTTGGCTGTCTTTTTTTTTGTCTGCCTTTTTTATTTAGAATAGGGTGACAAACGAGCACACAGTCCACCTGATGGTAAGTGGTTACTGTGGCCCATAGATACCTACGTGTATCCTCGATTACGAATCAAAATGCAGATGCGTTGTTGCTCGTGAGAACTAAGATGGAATGCCTCATTTCCAGTAAAAAGGGTCTCCCGTTCTCTACACTCACCATACGAAACACATCAGCATTGAGCTGTTACTTTTCGGTATGTATGCCTTGAAAGACATAAATAACTATTTCAAAATATCTTTTGTTTATCTGTCTGTCTGCCTAGTCTAATTTTCTGAATATCAGAACCGATTGTGATGATGACTTTTTTCCATACTTTAGCCAAAAAATAAGTTATTGTTTTAAAAAACAAAAAAATGTCTTTGGTTATGTTAAATCTATATTCATATAAATAAAATCAAAGAGTCTGTCTGTTATAACAAAATATCTGGTTTCTATCATTATACTAATCTGTATACAGTGAGATATTTGTTGAGTCTATGTCATTGTTAAGCCGAAGTACCTTCAGCTTTTAATTATTCAATTTATACCTTCTTAGTCTCTCCATGACCAAGTGTGTAGCAAAGCAGTCGAAATGTCGGGAATTAAAAAAGTTAAAATTTTTAATCCGATATAATCCGTAGAATTAGTTTTACTCAATGTGTAGTATTCAAGTAAATATAGTTAATAGTTATGTACTTAAGTGTAATAATTTTCATGCGCAGTAATAACATGAATCGTGTCAGTCCTATATTAAAGAAAATGTTTTCAATTTTATCATACTTTTATTATATGCACGCTGAAAGAGCGCTGAGCTCGGAAACACAGATATTTAGTTTAGATAATTTTATTTTCTGTCTGAACTAAGATTAATTGCGGTTACTAAGATTCAGTTAAGAACACTGATTAATGAGAATTACTAACGTATTCCTAAATCATAAATCTAAACATTGTAGTATCTGGAACCTAAATAATAGGATACTTGTATGAAAATATCTAATAGGTAAAAAGAAAACCTGGTTTATACTAAAAAAGCAACCTAATATTGCCTTGGTTTCAGGAAATATAAAAAATAAAAATAATAATAAAACAATTAAAGAACTTTGGTTAATCCAAATGTTCATGCCTAAAACGCTCATGTTATACGTAATACGTTATACACACACAAGTTTTCACAAATAACCTTATTAGTATTACCTACTTCAAATTTTTCGATAATTTTATATCAAACGTCAATAAAAAAAAGTTTGGAAAATCCAAAAGAGCACGACGCTTAATGCTCATATCGTGAAAAAATGTAGAAAAAAATTCCCAACCAACAATACATTTTTTTTTAATTTTACTATGTTGTTATTAATGAGATTCAATTTTTTGTGTTGTTAAATAAAAAAAAAGCTTTTAACAGAATTACCTTAAAAAGACCAGAAATCAACTTTAATATTACTTTAATTTTTAGGTATATGACTCAGGAATTATCATAAAAACTATGTTTTTAATCCGACTCGTAAATTTTTTTCTCATCAAATTTATTTTGTATTAGTGTTAAAAGTTTATCATCTACTAATAACCAGTATTTTAATTTAGCGTTGATCAAACTACACCTTCAGGTCACTACATAATGTCCAAGACGTATAAGTATATTTATATACAACTCTTATGTACTTTTAGCTAAACAATGTATTGTTATGGAAATCTGTGATTATGTTAATAATAATATCTCACCTTGGTCAAGTATGTATCAAATTTGGTTTATGGAATATTTTGTATTTTCCCGGCGATCGATATTTTTCATCACGAGCCGCTAAACGCCGTAAACAAACAATATAGTAATCCATTCACGACGACGGCCGAGCCCGGAGTGACTCAAAGTGTATCTGTATTTAGTAAAATATATTATTACAAGACTGCATTGACAGCGAAACTTTCGGAATTTTTCAGCCGAAAAAAATAATTATAACTAAAAAGAAAACAAAATTAAGCAGCCATTTACATTCCATGGCTTCTCACATGTTTGTATGAGGTGATTAAAAAGTAGATTGAGTTGAACAACTGATATTTTCAAAAGTTATCGTGCTTACCCCTCCATGCGGACTTGATAAATCTACACCACAAACCACTAAAACCACGTTTTAATTGTATAAATAGCAATTTATCTATTAAAAAAATAAGTTCAACAATCATTTATCATTCTGACAATGCGCTTTTTATATCATTTATATGTTCAATATGATTGTTAAATACAATTTCATGAGACAAAATGTTGGATTCTTGATTTTAAGAGGTAGTAGAACATACGTACGCGCTTTCTGCTTTAAGGCATTCAATATTACTATCCAAACAAAAATAATTACTTTTGTTTGGGTTGTTTTATTATGTATAGTAATAGATTATTATTACAAATAATCCAACGCAAATCATTGCCATGATCCCATTTCTGCTTAGGAATCTCTCCAGGTAATTTAAAGTGTTAATTTAACACGTGTGAATCTTCGGATGTTTGAAATGATACTCGGGAATCACAATATAATCTTTTTTTATCCTGAGTGGAAGAATTTCTTTTCTAAATAAGTAGGAACCCGCCAAACAGTAGTGCTTACACTGCTCTAAATGGTACTTATAGAGCCTGTCCGACTACAGTCTGTGTTATTTTAAAATATCAAACTTAATGTTGAAGCCAAGCTCCACCCACTCATGTGGATGCTTTAACCAAGCATGAGTACGCGATACCGCGCAGTTTTATAAACTAAGCCTTATACAAGATAATATCTTAAGAAATTTCTCATGATAAATGACAGTGCGACATAAATCAGAAGTCGAACTTATCCATCGCTTTTCGTCGATTTGAATATTGAAGAACCGTTTCCTAAATTAAACTAATTTTACGTATTTTATCGCATTTAATTTAATCTTATTTTATATATTTTATAATTCACGTAATCATATTAAATTTTTTTGCTAATGCCAACATTTTGTTGTATCGGTATTGACTTTTCAAGAAACAAAGTATTTGAAAAATAGTGTGTTTCTGTCTCATGCATACAATAATTTTGTAATATATTCATGTTGCCTTAATATAACAGCAAAACGACGACGGACTTCGTTTTTCAAAAAGAGGGAGGAAACGAGCAGGTGGGTTATCTATTGGTAGGCATCTACCGCCAACCTTGAATTTCTGCAACATGCAAAGTATGCACTGTCTATCCCCTTGCTTTGATAGTCTAAAAATACGGCAAATCGACTCGATCGGAAAGAGTACAGGACTGGGGTAAAAAACCACCAACTTCCTAATTCCGGGCTGATAAATGATAATAAGAATTTCTTGAGAGAAAAACCCAATAAATTACTTATGCCGACCCGGAAGTCAAATGCATGAGAATTCGAATTTCGGATCAACAATTGCGTTTACGACTACTAGACCATCAAGGTCGCAAACCCAATTAGTGTTGCGCCGCAGTGTTTGATGGTGAAATTTTGCGGCTAGAATCAATCTTCAAAATTCTTTTAAGCACTCCCCGTAGTAAAGATGGTGATAGAGCAAAAAGATACAATGTCTTATCGGAAGGTTACTGAACTAATTTAATCAGCAACTCGTACGTCGAAAATTGAAGACGTCCTTTGTAGGATACGGTCAAATGGAAGTAACGATACACGAGCGCCCCAGTCCAGAGATAGAAACAGAACTATGGGAATCCCAACTTGCGCCTTCAGGCTCTCTCCTGTAAATATTTATTCACATTGACAACGAAAACATGTACTACTACTATAAAACAACTCAATGGTAAATAAGGCATAAGCGAAACTACGAGTATAATAGGAGCAGAACTATGTGAAGCCGAACTTACACTTTATTGCTCTCTCCTGGAAATATTTACTACATTGACAACAAATAATATACTTTCAATTTCAAACAATTCTATGGTATATTAGGTATATTAAGTGTTATTAATTTTTTTCATTTTCATTTTACATTAAGCTGCAACTACTCTGTCGGTTCACACAACGCTGCGTGAATGTGATTGAAATATTTGCACATTATATAATACACGAATTTACGTATATAGGAGCAACATAATAATAATACAATATATTTACTGAGGTTAGTAATTAAAATGGTCATTTTCTTATAACTCAAAAGCTAAAGCCTTGTTTGAATGCTCTGTAATACGATAGCTCTTCATCGGTCAATCAAATAAGGCTTTTGAGCCCCTTTATTAACACCATTTTGACAGTTGACATTATAGCAAATATCTTAGTCGATTTTAGTATGGTGTAGTGTAGTTTTCTTTCTAGTTGATTTTTCGTAATTTTCCTAATATTTCCAAAGCTTGTTTGCTATTTTTTTCCTAATATATTAGTTATAGTATACGACTTTATGTTTTTGTACCTGTTCTCCTCCTAGTTTTGGTTTTATGAGGTGACAAAGCTTAAGGTGAACTTACCCTCACGTACCTTAGATAAATATTTTAAAACATGAGAAGAATTGAGTAAGAATAAAAATAAAGTAAGTAATGCAAATTCAGCAGTGATAAGATTTTCAAAGGAGTATTACGTTGGTAGACCGTAGACCGTAAGCAGGTAGATTTGCAATTACAGGGTCAGAAATGTCGCAACATTGACACTGTCACCTGTGGTCCTGTGGCGTGGTCATAATCAAAATGAAAATGCATTCAAGAGGACTACAATGGAATGCATCGTTACCAGTAATTATCTGCGAAGTAAAATAAGGATCTGCGATTTTCGTTCCTGATACGAAACACTATTAAGCTGGTATTCTGTATGAGCGTAATCCTTCCCCGGTTTTGCTGACTCATTCATGCTACAATCTCAATACAACTAGCGTTGCTCTACAATATTAATCAAATCTCATTTATAAATTGATATGCCAAATTAAACTTTAAAATGTAGTGTTTACAGTTGCGTATTTAATATCAAATACAAGAGAGTATTTCAAACGCTATCGTTAGTGAAATCCCATTCGATTACATCGGCGGCCGCGCGGGTCGCGAGTAATCTCCCCTCTGCTAATATAAGCGGCGGACATTTAGGCGAACTACGCGCAGATTAGTTCGTTTCGGTTATGTTATACACGAATCTACAGTTCGTGTATTGATTGGTGCATAAATTGAATGTAGTTAAAAATACAAACTATTTTAGCCTTAAACATAATTTATGAAATTATTTTTTTTTTAATTTTTCTGTCAATTATATTAAATGATATATTTTTTATTGATTAGGTGAAAAACTATTATATTGAAGATATGAAAAACATTCTAGATTTGTAGCTCCATATCGGTAAGCGGAGTGTAGAACAATATCTCCAAATCTCCAATAGATGGAGCGGATCTGGTAAGACATTCAGGTAGTCAATGGATGTAGGCTAGGGACCATACTCTGTGGTGTCTCTTGGGGGACGCATATTTCCTGCAGTGAACTTGTGAGATATGAAAATGAAAATGAATATCTGAAATATAATGGATTGTAAATAAGCACAACATAATGATCAGAAGCAGATGTTGTCAAATTATTTATATTTGCTATTATTGTCACTTAGTGAAATTTTATATTCATTTATTTAGGATTGACATATTATTATGTATTTTTTCAATTACGAATTTTGAGTATATTGGATGACCTTTAATACCGCCTGTAAAAAAAATAGAGTGTTACATGTGAACGACGTAGAAGTTTATGGCAATGATATTTTACAAAAAAATAAATACAAAAATTTTGAATTAAATATATAAATTAAATAAATTCTATCGAAATTCCAATAATATCCACCCTAGCCTGTGACCCTGCGAAGTGACAAGGTCAAAGATGCCTACTATATTTGTTGTTTTATGCCATCCGTAAAGTAGGGTGGAATTGATTTGAATTTCAGTAAATTTTAATTAATTTAATTATTTAATTTAAAAAAAATTATTTATATTTTTTGTAAAATATCAATTCCATAGACTTCTACTTCTTTCAAATGTTAAACCCTATTTTTTCCAGACGGTAAAAAAGGTCATCCAGTATATAAGCGAAATACCACTGACTGTCTGACCCATCACGATATCTCTAAAACCCGATCGACTTTAAATTTGGTATAGTTACTCATTTCGTAATGTAGACGCTCACTAAGAATGTATTTTACGATAGTCCCATCAAAAAAAATCTGGATATTTTATATCTGGGTTCCGCAATAAAATGTTATTGTGCGCCCAGCGAAGCGAGCGGGTATTATCTAGTTTATTATAGAGTCAATGCTAAGAACCGATATGTAGTGGTAGCATAGGATAATCCATTATCCCTTAATATAATCAGAAGTGTGGTCATAAGAGGCGACGGAAGGAAACTGAAACAGCAGTCTACCAGGATTGTCCTGATAAGAACGCAATAATATTAATAAAACTCAGTTCTCCATTTTGTCTCCTAAGCATGGCAGTAATTACTATGAAGTTATAGAAGAGGCTCTTGTTTAATATTGAAATTTGTAGGACTGTAATGAAGAATTAACAAATAGCCGACCATATAATATATGTAACAAGAAATAAAAGTCTAGTGAATAAATCTACACTTGGCTCACCGTAACGAGGCTGCCACTCTAGATTCTTTTTCCCTCATCTGTTGTCAGTTCTTTTAACTATATGGCCAGCCCATTGCTAATTTTATTACTCCAACTTACAATATATCAATTATACAATTATTTTATATGATATTTCTGTTTTATAATTATACTATATGTGTCAATTTATATAAATAAAGATGCCGAGTGTGTGTGATATGATGCAGTTTCAAATGTCGGAAAGCTGAAAGTGATATTAAGGAAATTTTGATAATGTATCACACTGACACAACATCATCGATTCTACATCGAGCGTTGTTTTCAGGTTTGGCTGGCTTGTTATTTATAGACTAACATTGTTTTTAGACTCAATAAGCCATTGTTTAAGTAGCACTATTCAGCAGAATATCTAGTAATTCAGTTCTTGCAAACTTATGTTTCGTTATAGTTGAATATAAATTATTAATCGTATTTTATATTCGTATTATAATGTTAATGCAAATAGTATAGAGCCTCCTTTAGTAGCTCAGGGACTACAGACAGACATTTCAAAGTGCGCGAGCAAACAAGGTTCGATCTCCAACAGAACCGATGAAGTTGTTAACTGTTATTTTATTTCTGAATACCTACCGCACACATTGTGCTAGCGTGGACATTTCCTTGCTCTAAAAAAATCTTGCGAAAACATACATTCTACTCTGTGTAAAAAGTATCGGGAATATGTCAATAAAAAGACCCGCGTAAAAGAGGTCGTTCTAATTTTTTTACTGCATGTTGTTGGAACTGTACTGATTTAGCGCGCAAAGTTTGAGCGGAATCTGTCATTTAATTTGTTTTAAACTACACTTTTTGTTGGTCATAGTTTTGAGTTCTCGGTGATTTTTACAATGGAAAATATTGTTGAACAAAGAGTGTGCCTTAAATTTTGTGTTTCGAATGATATTTCATGTGGTGAATCACTAAAAATGTTGCGAAATACCTACGGCGAATCGTGTATATTGAAAACAAGGGCTTATGAATGGTATAAGGCTTTTAAAGAAGGCCGAGAAGTAGTAGTAGACTTGCCTCGTTCTGGTAGACCTTCAACCGCTACGACCAAAGAAAACATCGACAAAATCAAGAAGCTAGTGCTCGAAAATCGACGTATGAGTCTGAGAGAGTTGGCTAGTGAGGTGAACATATCTTTTAAGTCCGCCCACAACATTCTCATTGACATTTTAGGCATGAAACGCGTCGCCGCTCGACTAGTTCCAAAAGAACTCAATTTTGTTCAAAGAGCGCAGCGAAAGCATGTCGCTGAAGACATGGTTTCCCGAGATTCTACGGATCCGACCTTTATAAAACGTATAATAACTGGCGACGAGACATGGGTTTATGAGTACGACATGCAAACAAGCCAACAGTCTTCAGATGGCGTCTCGAAAACGAGCCGAAACCCAAAAAACCGCGGCAAAGTCGCTCCAAAATCAAGGTGATGCTGACAGTTTTTTTGACTACCGTGGTGTGGTTCACTCCGAATTCCTTCCAAAGGGAGAAACAGTGAATAAAGAATATTATTTAGGCGTCATGAAGCGTTTGCGTGAGAGTATCCGCCGAAAACGTCCAGATTTGTGGCAACACAACTCATGGATGCTGCACCATGATAATGCACCATCACACACAGCCATTATAGTGAAAGAGTTTTTAGCGAAAAATTCAACAAAAGTTCTCGACCAAGCACCGTATTCACCTGATATGGCTCCGTCTGCCTTTTTTTTTATTTCCCAAGTTAAAATTACCACTTCGAGGAAAACGTTTTGAGTCGATAGAAGCCATAACAAAAAATTCGCTGAATGAGCTAAAGGCCATACCGTGAAGGTGTGTGAAGCGTTGGAGATGTTGTATTGCAAGCGATGGGGCCTACTTTGAAGGCGATAAAATAAATTTAGATGAATAATTTGTATTTTTTGTTTTATTGACAAATTCCCGATATTTAGTACACAGAAGGTATGTAAGTAGAAAATAAAAAAGGCCTAGATACCAACAAGTAAAACATCGTGAACCCACACCGGATTAGGGCGAACACTACTTTGCACTATTTTGTAGAATAAGGAAAACAAGCGAACACACTGTCTTCGTGAATGCTTCCATAAACATCTACATCTAATAGTGATTTAGTAACGATATACAGATTTGTTGCCTTCCGTGAGGACTGAGATAGAATACCTCGTTACCAGTAAGAAGTGTCATCGGTTCTCTATACTCGAAAAGGAACATTATTCCGCACTTTAACGATGGTATTCTATAAGAGCATAGTCTTAACCAGGTCGAGCCGATCCATTCGTGCAGGGTAGCTGTTCCAAACTTCAGACACTACTTTTTTACATTGTTTTCTCTAGCAATTTTTAGAGGTAACATATTACTGTTAGAATTGCAAACATAAATGAAGGGATTGCGATGTTTCAGTGTTTACCTACCACGAAAAATAATCCCTCAAAGAATTCAGTGAAGTAATGATGAAATACATACATAATATTTTTATCTAAGCATTTTGTGTTTGGTTACAGGGTGTGCGTTTCTGACGTACTTCAATCCAGAAAGTGCATCAAGCGCACAATCAGCGCTGCACGAAAAACGGACACTGCCCGGGGTAAGTGCTTTGACTCATATCTTGCTTCGACTATTTTCTGGATTATCTTGATACCTTAGTAGCACAACAAAAATATCTGCATCTGCATTTAAAAGCTTAGAGATGTTTTCAGATGAAGAGATATAGAAAAGATGGTAGGAGATCTGATAGCATGAGTTAAGTTATTTGCTTATCCCTGAACTGCTAGTTTGCGGCGATAGCTACCACTGTTTACTTTAAGCCAGTAAGGCTTTCTGTAAAACGCTTTGTTAAATGTTAGAATCTCACTTTTTTGGCGATTTTTAGGTGGCAATGACGGTACTCAAGTTAATTTCTGTTGCAAATTTGAGAGTTGATTTTAATGTCATCCAGACTGAAATTTCGATTACGGCAGCCACACTGCAATGAATGGCAAAGGAGACTATAATCTAAGTAATATAGCCACTTGCAAAGGATATGATAAAAGTTCACGACCGCGTGCTCAAGCACAGGTGCATTCTCTGTTCTCTAACTCTAACGGTTCTGTGCGACAGTAGTAAGACACGGCCGTAGAGAGACCAGGCGTTTTTGAGGTTCAGTCCACTCATTATTGATTTACCTAACGTTGAACATGCGTGTCTGAAAAGTAAAAATATTTCGAAGATTAATTTGATGTCCGCCGACAGACACTGTAGCAGTAGGACGTATTAAATAAAATAAAATAAGAATATTATATATAGACTAATAGAAATGTGAGAACGCACGTGCCGAACGGGACGTATAATATTTTACTTGTTAGAAGAGAAAAAAATATGTTACCGTTAAGTTAAACTTATTTCAAGATTCGTTGGAAATCTTATGTTATAATCTTTTGTTACAATGAGAGTAATTTACTTAAGGGCATAAAAATGTATCAGTAATCCATCAAGTCTATTACACAGAATTTTGTTAAAAGTTATCATAATATAATATAACTATAACACGCAGGCCATCGTCCGCCTTATCGTTTAAATAGGGTAAAAGCATCAAACTTACATAAACTAGACCCACTCGCAATATAGTGCCAGGATAAGCAGTGTTACCATAGACCACATAAAGGAGATATCTGGCTTTTATGTAGCTAGATAAAACCCAACAATGACATTATTTTTTTATATTTTATGGGATACCCTAATTGAAATTCAGAGATAAAATAAAATTGTATTTTTTATAATCTTATCATACATTATAACTATATATACCGAATTTTAGATGTTTATTTGTTTTTTCTTTGTCATTTTTTTATCGTCACGGGACGTAATGAGACTTCGAATCGTGCAAATAATATAAAATAAAATCTTTATAAATTGTCAATCATAAGAGCCAAGCAGAAAAATGTATAAGGCGAAAAAATTGTAAGGCTGGAATCTCCTCAAATCCAGTACCAGATTAATAACTCATGCTACAGTCTATTATGAACGTCAACTTGTACACCGGTTTGGAACACAACATATTCTGAGAAGAATATACAAGAAATTCTGGGGTCTTGGATTTATTTAAATGCTATGTTACAGTTTTTTAATTGCGCATGGATAATAATATTCGTAAATGTCGAGTAATGTCAGACTATTACAATATATTTTAAGAGAATTTTTTTTTATTATTTCATGCATTTGCTAAGGAAATAATATCCAGTTTTAAAAATCTAAATTTAACAAACTTTGGCTTATCCTCTTGACCCGTTCTACAGGCGACAGTTTGTTTCATCTTAAATATATAAATATAATAGAAATGTCTGTCCATTGGATATTTCTATTCTAGTATATTTCATAACATATGCTTTGAACATAGATAATATTTTCAAAAAATAAACAACGATAAAATATAAGTGTCAAAACATAAGTCTCCTTTAAAAGATCTCTCAAAATAAAGATGCCGGTATTGCTTAGTTTTGCAATTATATTGTATCCAACCTAACTGCAGATCCTAACAATGGGTCAAATCGACCGGGGATGGACTACGATCGTTCAGAATGCTACTCAATCAGTTGCAGGTGTCTAAGGGCTTCAGTAGACACTTACCATCTGGTGGAACGAAAATTAGTTTTCCTTCAATTTAAAAAAATAGCTTGAGAGTGTTTTTTATATTATATATATATAATGTGTTTCTGAATCAACTTGTGTATTAATTGTTTATTTTTTCAAAAAAATGAGGGTAGAATAATTAATGTCCTCATGACAGAACATAGAATCCTAAAATACACAAGTATTATAGTATTCTGTGTGACCGAAGTTCGGTCACGGTGGACAATGGAAATCGTAACTATACTGTACCCATTTACGCAGAACAAGATTATAAAGCACGAGTCTGTTCGTATGCACAGGGGTACTTCCCTATTCCTTTTTTCTCGTAGTCAGATAAGGTGCCAATCGGAGGGAGATAAAGCGCAGGGCCAACAGTGTTACGTGCTTTTTGACAGAGAAAGGATCAAGAAAGATATCATATGCGTGAGTGTGTGTCATGCATCTGAAATCTACGCAGCCTTTCGTCAGTATTTGTTTGTTGATCCGAGGCTACATGGTCATCAAATATTTGAAGTTAACGCACCAACCTCGGCAAATCCCGATGAGGAGGTGGAGGCAATATATGAGGATATTTATAGAGCCATGCATTCCTCCAAAACCCACTACACGGTGTTGATGGGAGATTTCAACGCAAAACTACGCACAAGAGAAGGCGGTGAGCTGAATTAAGGGAAATTTGGAGTAGGGCTACGGAACCGTAGGGGCCAGCAGCTGGCTGACTATATGGAGAAAGAGGGACTCTTTATGATAAACTCTTTCTTCCAGAAGCGGCCCCACAGGAAGTAAACCTGGTCAAGCGCCGACAGTTCGACAAAAAATAAGATTGACTTCATTATGACGACCAGACGCCAACTGTTCAGTGATGTCTCAGTGATCGCAAGGGAGAAAACCAGCAGCGATCACCGAATGGTTAGAGGCACACTGAACCTTAACGTTAAGTTGGAGAGATCTCATCTAATGAAGTCAACGCTCCGTCCCCCTCGTGCTCTGATCCACAATCCCGAGACTTTTCAGCTCGAGTTACGTAACCGCTTTCAGTGCCTAGAATATTGCAATGCAGTATACGATATGAATGACAAGTTCGTGGAAACTGTCCATGCGGTTGGAGCTAAGTTCTGCGAGACCCGCCGCCGAAGAACACAAAAACTCTCCGATCACACCCTTAATCTCATGGCTGTTAGACGGGAGATGAGGCTGCAATCGTCAACAGATTTGACAGAATATAGGCAACTGAACAGACAGATCTCCAAATGCATGCGGCGAGACTTACGCAACTTTAATAATGCTCGTATTAAAGAATCGATCGAGCGGAACCAGAGCTCCAAAGTCTTTGCCAGAGATCTGTCTGCCAGAAAGAGCCAACTGTCAAAGCTGAAGACTGAGTGTGGCAGCATCGTTTCCGGGACACCTGAGATTTTGAGTGAGATTGAGAGGTTCCATGGGCAGCTGTACACATCATCGTTGGAGCCACACGCAAGTGTGAGTAACGATCCAAGAGCAAGTCTTACCCGACACTATTCCGATGATATCCCGGACGTCAGTCTGAGCGAGATTAGAATGGCTCTCCAGCACCTTAAAAACGGCAGGGCCCCAGGCGAGGATGGAATTACAGCGGAGCTTCTGAAAGCGGGTGGAACATCGATACTTGAAGTCCTTCAGAAGCTGTTCAATTCCGTCCTCCACGGTGGCACTACTCCGGAGGCGTGGAGCAGAAGTGCGGTGGTCATGTTCTTTAAGAAAGGCGACAATGCTCTCTTGAAGAACTATAGACCGATTTCCCTTCTGAGCCGCGTCTACGTGCTGTTTTCGAGAGTCATTACGAATCGTCTCGCACGCAGACTCGACGACTTCCAGCCTCTCGAACAAGCTGGTTTCCGTAAAGGCTTTAGTATCATAGACCACATACATACCCTGCGGCAGATTGTACAGAAGACCGAAGAGTACGATCTGCCACTTTGCCTGGCGTATGTGGACTATGAGAAAGCCTTTGATTCCGTCGAAATTTGGGCGCTGCTACAGTCCCTTCAGCGGTGTCAAGTTGACGGTCGGTATATCGAAGTGCTGAAGTGTTTGTACAGTAGGGCTACGATGGCTATCCGAGTACAGAACCAGAGTTCAAATCCTATCCAACTGCAGAGAGGTGTAAGACAGGGTGACGTTATATCCCCGAAACTCTTCACCGCTGCGTTGGAAGACGTTTTCAAGCTACTGGACTGGAAAGGATATGGTATTAACATCAATGGCGAGTACATCACTCACCTTCGATTTGCCGATGATATAGTCCTTATGGCAGAAACCCTGGAGAACCTTAGCACTATGCTCAATGACTTCTATGGTGTCTCCCAACGGATAGGTCTTAAGATGAACATGGACAAAACAAAGATCATGTTTAATGTCCATGTCACACCTATGCCGGTAGTTGTTGGGAGCACTATGGTCAATGTTGTTGACGAGTACGTTTACCTGGGACAAATAGTCCGACTAGGTAAGTCCAACTTCGACCGAGAGTTCAATCGACGGATTCAACTCGGCTGGGCAGCGTTCGGGAAATTACGACACATCTTCTCGTCAGGTATACCTCAATCTCTGAAAACTAAAGTGTACAACCAGTGCGTGTTGCCAGTGATGACTTACGGATCAGAGACGTGATCCTTCACTGCTGGCCGTATGAGGACGCTCAAGGCGCTCAGCGAGCTATGCAGAGGGCTATGCTCGGAGTTTCTCTGCGTGATAGACTCAGAAATGAGGATATCCGCAGTAAAACCAGAGTGACCGACATAGCCCAACGGATTAGTAAGCTGAAGTGGCAATGGGCCAGCCATATAGCTCGAAGAACCGATAACCGATGGGGAAGAAAGGTTCTCGAGTGGCAGCCTCGTACCGGTAGACGTAGTGTAGGGCGACCCCCCACTAGATGGAGTGACAACCTGGTAAGACATGCAGGAAGTCGATGGATGCAGGTGGCTCAGGACCGTGCTTTGTGGCATTGCTTGGGGGACGCCTATGTTCAGCAGTGGACTTGTGAAGGGCTATAATGATGATGATGATGAACTTTATCCTAAAACTACTTTTATTATAATAGTTTTAACTTTGAACTGGTAGGGATTTCCGCTCGGAACAAGTGTTTGTTTTGTCTACAAATGATTTTTTCGAGTTTGTCCAAATGCCATAAGTGTAATTAAATCACCTTTATTATACGCGAAAATTCTTAAAGTATTGTAGAGAATTTCAATACGTTCTTTTAAAAAATACTAAAATTAAACTACAAATTTTAAATAATATTGATATCTATGTAGCTGTGAACAAAAACAACCTATTTTAATTTTTGATCTCCGCCTAATCTTTTCGTAAAGTCCTTTACGCATGGCCCCGGCCTGCGCTCTGAATATATATTGTGTCATTTCGTAAAACCCTAATGGAAAAGGAGATTAAATAATTCAGGCGTAAGAAATTTTGAGGCCGTAACGGCTTTTATAAATAATGAGGTTAATATATTAAACATGCAATGCATTCTAACCAAATGGCTTGCTTCGTCGTTTGTAATGCGTA
Organism: Parnassius apollo; assembly: GCA_907164705.1. Lineage (NCBI taxonomy): Eukaryota > Metazoa > Arthropoda > Insecta > Lepidoptera > Papilionidae > Parnassius > Parnassius apollo. The sequence continues at coordinate 1,113,580 of CAJQZP010001686.1, forward strand.
CAGCAATTGAGTGGAGTAATTTTCAAGCATATTATTACGGTTATCTTTAAAGCAAGAGTGAATAATTCTATATTTAAATAATTATTTACGTGGTAGAGCCATGCTGCAGCTATATTATTATTTTTACTTATTTTAAGCCAGTTCTTGAACATAATCCCACTTGGTGGTAAGTGGCCACTCACCATAAGGTGGACTGTGTGCTCGTTTGTCACCTTTATACTAAAAAGTATATTAAGATTTTGTTAAGCCAATTCAGTGCGCTATACAATATGAGAACACATCATTAACAATTATGTTGAACAGTAATCAAGCATAGGCTTACAGACGTAATATTAAAAAAACACCAACCAAATACACATCTTTTTGCAGCTGTTTTAATAGTGTTGTTAACTTTTTATGATTGTTCGTTGAAGAAGTTAGTGTTTTCTATAAAATTTAAGCGCAAAATATATCATAACGATAAAATTTCCTCGTCGACAATGGCCAGTACTTGTGGCGTTATGAGTTGACATGTAGTTGTAAGTTGAACGTGCGGATGACACCGCTTGAGAGATTTTCAAATGCTACATATTTATTATTTCGATTTTTGATGTTCGATATGCATTTGTATTGAAATTGAGGTTGGAATAGCGGGAAAAATGTTCTTAATTTTATTGTAATTTTGGCAAATTTTATTAAGACAAATTAAGATACCTTTATCAATGTATAATATATATTTGAAAATTTGGAAAAACCAAAAGTGTAATCCTCGAATGCTCGTGTAATATTTCGAATAATCAAATTACTTTTAATTGCCGGAACACGTATTTAGTTTAAAGTCGCAAAAAAAATTTCTGTTTAACACAAATTTGTTTTGACTGCTTTATACCGGTGATTTTTAATTTGTTACAGAAAATAATTGTGAAATAATAATGAAGAGGACGGTTTACAATAGTGAAATTCAAAAGGCTTCCTAAGGATTAAAATTTAAAGCTAATAAAGTAGTAAAAGTGATAATTTATTACGACAAGTTAACAAAGTAGATAATGTCATATTTTCTTAAGATATCTTGTTGACCATACCGGCCAACTGACGTCAAAGTGAAATTATTTTCAATTAACTTTTTTAATAATAATCGAAATAAATAATCTTATAACTACATCAGATATATTAATTTAATTTTCTTAGTGCTATTGGTGGACTTTGATATTATTTAAGTGCAATATAAAGCTGGTGGAAATGGTTTTAAGTTTAGTGGATCGCGGTTTTTTGATTTGGTGACAATAGAGCACTACATATCCGCTTAGCGTTCGATATGTGCAAAAGCCATGTGGTTTATTGAAATAATTTAATTTTTCATAATATTTTAAAGAGGAAAACACAATACGAACTTTTATTTTTATTATTGTTTAATATTCATGCAATAGGTATATGTTTTAGCTTTTCAAAGTACTTAGGCCTCCCCCAAGTAGTATCACAAACACGGTTCTGGGTCACCTGGATCCACCAGAGTCCTGCAAGTTTAGCAGGGCATTTCTAAACCCAGCTGGAAGTTACTCTACATTTCGATGGCGAATACTGTAGAGTTTTGCTTCCTTGTCAGTTATCGGTCCTTCGACTTTTACGGCCAACCCGATGTCCCTTCAGGTTTCTAATCCGTTGAACTATGTTAGTTGAAACACTTAGTAAACTTTAATAAAACATGTGTTAAAAATATTGAAGGCTAATTTATTTAAAAAAAATATTCTGATTATTCTGAATACAGCGACAGATTTTGATATCGTCAACTGTAGAAATCTTAACTGTACAGTATTATTATAGAAACAAAAGTGAATTCTTAAACACAGAGTATTTATTAATAGCTTTGAGAATAGCTATGTGCCTTAAAACTTTAATAACATGCTCGCAAACTGTAACAATAAAATTGTAACTTACAATTTAAAGTGTCAAATAACGACTTGCGTATTTTTGGATGGTTGAAATGATATTCGGGAATTAAAATGGACTCTTTCATCTAAGTAGCCGGAATCGTTTTCTGAGTAGGAGTGTGTGTGGGTAGCTACCATACTCATAGGTACTTATTGTCGCCGTCAAGTAGATGTGTGAGCTGTGTTCTAGTCTAAAGGGTATAAAGAACCAGTTTAACTACAGCCAGCAAAACATTCCATCTTAGTCTTCAGAGTTGACAACACATCTCAAGCTTTCTTTGTTTGAAGTTGGTTACACTTGTCGGTGGGCTGCACAAGCCACTTATCATAAGGCAGACTCTTGGTTAGTATGTTACTTCAGTTTTGTAAAAAAAATCTTGAATGAGCCTCTATGTCCGTAAAATTAAAAAAAATATTTCTAGGACAAGTACACCAACACGCATTGAGGTTAAACAACAGAAATCCCTGTTCTGAATTGTCTGAATGACCATTAACAAATTAATAACCATAACTACGCCCCGCTCTCTCTCCACACATACACACACACACACACACACACACACACACACACACACACACACACACACACACACACACAAGAAAAGAGTGAAACTGGAACACGAAAAGTGAACGTATAACGGTACATTTCATGAGCAAATTGCACTTTAATATTTTTTCGCGTATGGGCTTTAGGCTCTAGGGAGTTCCTTCGTGAACACATTCGTTAATATTTATTTCGTACAGGGAATATTATGCATGATATGAAAATATTCTATAATTTTGATAATTCAGCTTTATGATCCATGTCAGAATTCCCGAACATTAATTTACAGTCTATCACACTCCAACTGCTGATAACAGGCCTCCCCATAGATTGCCTCATAAGGGCAATATTTGACAAAGTTACCACGCTTGGCAGTTAGCTTGACAACCGCAATTTTTTATTTCAGTTTTTATACGTAACCGGCTGCTGCTCATCTCTTCGTTTATTTCCCTATGTGGCCTCTTACTTCTCCCACGAGATTATTTGGGACAGTGGTTAATTTTCCACTGGCACTTAATGACGTCCTCAATAAATTAACATTTTGGCCGTGGAAGAAAAGGGGATATCCACCGCCGGGGAAGGTTTTCAGTTCGGAGAGCGTCTAATCCTCCGTGTGATAATTCGGAGCTATCCTATATACACCGCAGTAATTCAAAACTTTGATAGCGTGATTTAGGCTTCGATGCGTTTCGCTTGTGGCACGTCGATAGCGACGTGACATTACAATTCTTTGTTTACATCATCGTCAGCCCACAAAACTTCATTCTTGAACCTGTTTCTTCCATTGTAGAGACCACTTCATATCGAGTGGATTGACGATTTCAGTACCAGACGTTGCTACCCGTCGCCTGTATAGTTATTTTAAGAGCGGCATAAACAAGATGTTAAAGCGCCATCAATCGAAAGCCATAAGATATTTTTGGCATATCACATATTTGTCTTTTACGACCCCCGTGGAACGAAATATTGCGATGATGGATTGATGATATTGCCACTTACGTTAAAATATTATGTGTTGTGTTAAAAATATATGTTATGTTGTATTGTATACTCGTATATAATTTATATACGAGTATACAATATAATAATATCTCTCGTATATACATATTTTATTAAAAAAATACGTGTGGCTCTCGGTGACTGCCGCGGTAAAGCTATTGCATAGCATTTTTTATCTACTTATGCAATTATAATTATTTATTTATTTTATTTATGCAGTTAAGCCTTTGATATTAAATCAAGTTACACTTTTTGAGCGTGTTGAAAGATAAGAAAACAATTTTTTTTTATCTTATTTAATAAATGAGAAGTTAATATTGTTTAAAACATTTTTAATATCTTACAATACATGTAGGTTATTCAGGATTTTTTATCATTGAGTTAGCAGCTAGTGTACACGCATACGTCTAGTCGCACGCACACAAACACCGTGCCGAAGTCTGCCGAGCGCCGAAGTCTGCCGAACTGAAGCGACGTTAGACGATGCCGCTCCCCATCGGAGTGGGGAGCGTGAGGTTTTTTTTCGTTACGGAATTTCTTGATTCGGTCCCCGCGCTCAAGGCCCGCGATAGAAGCTATGCGTACGTTTAGGCTTTTATTTCATTTACTTTTTTACTCATGTTCTTGTATTTGTATTTTTTTGTTATTAAAACGTATATATTTATTATATTATGTATGTATTATATGCATGCTATTACATTTATGTCGTTTAGATTTTCTAGCAACTTGCGTACACCCTTAAACCTTTTTCATAGGTCATTATATTCTCTGTTGCCAAGTATCGCTTCTAAGCGATAAGGCTACCAATTGTAATTTTAAACGATTTTTTTCTCTTATTTTTGGTGTATAATAAAGTATATTTTATTCATTCATAATAATATAAACACTCACGCTTTCATTTGACACAGTCTCTGTCTCTATCTCTCTCTCTCTCTCTCTCTCCCTCTCTCTCCCTCTCAACGCCTTTTACATCCGTGTACCGACATATACATTTTTATGTAGTATGTGCTTCTGTGCTTTGTATGGTGAAAGTAGGGAACCGGAAATCCCTTTTATTGGAAACAGAGCGATCCATCTCGTAATCATGAGCGACAACGCATCAGCATTTTAATTCTTAATAGTTGATTGTAGTAGCAGGAACATAGCACCGGGTGGTAAGTGTAGTAAGTAGGGTAGAGGTAAGTAGAGGCGGCACTTTGGTAATGACAGTCAGCTAGTAAAATTTGAAAATTAGCTGGTACTACCGAATTCTGATTTAAATATTACGAACTTAAGAGCATTATTTCTGTAAAGGAAGATGTTGTCCTTATTCTATAATAAAACTAATGCTCTCTATGTATATTATGAGTTGAATAAAACTAATTTTATGGATTTTATCGCGTTTAATTTAAATCTATTTGATGTATTTTTAACTAACGAATTTTCATGTGCTTTACAGCACCGATGGTATTGGAGTCTGAGGTATTTGACGTCCCGATGTCATAGGTAGCCCGGCTACTTTATCTGTGGAATATAAATTTTAAAGAAATGAAATGCATAATGTTTAATGAATATAGAATAATACTTAATACCTAATGGAAGTCATTTGCTTACCACTGGTTCGGAAAATACCTCTGTTCTAGAAAGAACCAGCAAGAAATTCAGCAGGAAACTTTCTATTGAACATATTTCACTTTACAATATTTTTTTTGTACAATTTTTAAATGAACTTCAATAGAACCAGCATTGTGACGATCACCTCATTCCCAGGGGTTATTTTCATTTATGTATTCTGGTGGAGCGTCGAGCCTAAGGTTGCCGAAGTCTAATTCCCCGGTCGAACCTTAAAACCTATTTCGCGAGCTATTAATCTAAGTGGACTGTATCTACAAAATGTTTCTACACTTATATAAACGGTGACTATAGCATGCGGTACAATGCACTCGCTCTTCCCTAAAAACGAACTATTATTTGCCAAATCGATGAAAGGAATCCTGCTTGATTAGGAGAAAACAAAATTGGAGCGGGTTAAAACACAATTATATCAAGCAGGCAATATTATTAGGAATATTCACTCACCGGGGTGTCTCTTCTATGCTGTTGGGCACTATAGCTGCGACTTCTGGAACTTCTTCTGGGTAGACTCTCTGGAGAGAGGCGGTGCGCGACTATATCTCACACAAGGTGAGGCGGGTTTCCTGGAGCTCGACTGCTTCCAGGCTAAAGCGGTTCTACTAGCGGTGTGGTTCCAACAACGAGCGCGGCGGGAAGAGGCTGCGCGTCGGCCGCGCGTGCCTTTTATTCCTTCGGTTGCGATGATTACGTGATATTCTAGAATCATCTTCTTTCCCCTCCCACCCCACCACCCCGATGTGTCGATAGGAGGGTATGAATGATATCGTTTTTGGAAAGGGATAAGCGATTTGGCAGCCTACCGTCAAAATAAATAAATACGAATGGTTTTCCGCGCAACCATATTCTTTAATAATATAATAACCATTTTTGTACAATTTTTCTTTAATAAAACATTTAAACTTGTTTATTGACAAATTTTTTACATTTTCCAGAATTCTGTTGTGAAAGCGTATACATTGCTACATAAAAGAACTACTAATTATGTCGTCTAGTAATTGGTATTACAAACTAGTGCTTAAGGTATAAACATTTTTATTCTTATCAAAGCTATTTATATTTTTATGTACATACATCATTTCCGCCGTACACATCCCGTGTAGTGGCGGTTAAGAATATCCACTACCCCGTATCTTCCCGTGGGTGTCGTAAAAGGCGACAGAGGGAAACAGGCAGGAGATTCCTGATAACAGCAACTGTACGATAAAAAAACTGCGGTTATCAACCCGCTCGCCAAGCGTGGCAACTATGGCAGTATACCCCCCATGAACAATTACACAAATAGACGGCCCCCAGTACCCGGCGGCCCCGCTATTCCTGGCTACTGTGGCGACCATGGTAACGGCTTGGCAGGGTGTGCTAAGAATCTTTGTTGGAGGTTCGGTTGCCACCTAAGACGACTTGACTTGGCAACATTTAACGCACGCACCCTGGGGACTGACGAGAAGATCCTGGAGCTGGAAGAAGAGATAGACAAGTTGCGCTGGAATGTTATAGGATTATCCAAGGTCCGAAGAGAGGGGGAGGACACGGTGATTCTCGAATCCGGCAACTTGTTCTATCACCGGGAGGGCGACCATCTGTCCCAAGGAGGTGTCGGATTTATCGTCCACAAGTCTCTCGTCAACAACGTTGTAAAGATTGAGAGTGTGTCGACGAGGGTCGCGTACCTGATACTCAGAATCACCAAACGGTATTCGCTGATGGTCATACAGGTTTACGCACCAACCTCGGCACATCCCGATGAGGAGGTGGAGGAAATGTATGAGGATATTTCCAAAGCCATGCATTCCTACAAAACCCACTACACGGTGTTGATGGGAGACTTCAACGCAAAACTAGGCACAAGAGAAAACGGTGAACTGAAGTTAGGGAAATTTGGGGTAGGGCAACGGAACCGAAGGGTCCAGCTGCTGGCCGACTTTATGGAGAAAGAGGGACTCTTTATGATAAACTCTTTCTTTCAGAAGCGGCCCCACAGGAAGTGGACCTGATCGAGCCCCGAAGGTTCGACAAAAAATGAGATTGACTTCATTATGACGACCAGACGCCAACTGTTCAGCGATGTCTCAGTGATCGCAAGTGTGAAAACTGGCAGCGATCACCGAATGGTTAGAGGCACACTGAACCTAAACGTTAAGTTGGAGAGGTCTCGTCTAATGAAGTCAACGCTCCGTCCCCCTCGTGCTCTAAACCAGAATCCCGAAAACTTTCAGCTCGAGTTACGTAACCGCTCTCAGTTCCTACAAGATTGCAATGCAGTGGACGATATGAATGACAAGCTCGTGGAAACTGTCCATGCTATGTACTGTCTTATGTATTATTTTGTCGGAGCTAAGTTCTGCAAGACCCGCCGCAGAAGAACACAAAAATTCTCCGATCACACTCTTAATCTCATGGCTGTTAGACGGGAGATGAGGCTGCAATCGTCAACAGATTTGACAGCATACAGGCAACTGAACAGACAGATCTCCAAATGCATAGGCGGGAGACTTACGCAACGTTAATACTGCTCGTATTAAAGAAGCGATCGAGCGGAACCAGGGCTCCAAAGTCTTTGCCAGAGATCTGTCTGCCAGTAAGAGCCAACTGTCAAAGCTGAAGAGTGAGTGTGGCAGCATCGTTTCCGGGACACCTGAGATTTTGAGTGAGATTGAGAGGTTCTATGGGCAGCTGTACACATCATCGTTGGAGCCACACGCAAATGTGAGTAACGATCCAAGAGCAAGTCTTATCCGACACTATTCCGATGATATCCCGGACGTCAGTCTAAGCGAGATTAGAATGGCTCTCCAGCACCTTAAAAACGGCAGGGCCCCAGGCGAGGATGGAATTACAGCGGAGCTTCTGAAAGCGGGTGGAGCACCGGTACTTGAAGTCCTTCAGAAGCTCTTCAATTCCGTCCTCCATGGTGGCACTACTCCGGAGGCGTAGAGCAGAAGTGCGGTGGTCTTGTTCTGTAAGAAAGGCGACAACGCTCTCTTGAAGAACTACAGACCGATTTCCCTTCTGAGCCGCGTCTACGTGCTGTTTTCGAGAGTCATTACGAATCGTCTCGCACGCAGACTCGACGACTTCCAGCCTCCCGAACAAGCCGGTTTCCGAAAAGGCTTCAGTACCATAGACCACATACATACCCTGCGTCAGATTGTACAGAAGACTAAAGAGTACAATCTGCCACTTTGCTTGGCGTATGTGGACTATGGGAAAGCCTTTGATTTCATCGAAATTTGGGCGGTGCTACAGTCCCTTCAGCGGTGCCAAGTTGACTGTCGGTATATCGAAGTGCTGAAGTGTTTATACAGTAGGGATACGATGGCTATCCGAGTACAGAACCAGAGCTCGAAACCTATCCAACTGCAGAGAGGAGTAAGACAGGGTGACGTTATATCCCCGAAACTCTTCACTGCTGCATTGGAAGACGTTTTCAAGCTACTGCGCTGGAAAGGATACGGTATTTACATCAATGGCGAGTACATCACTCACCTTCGATTTGCCGACGATATAGTCCTATTATAATTATGGCAGAATCGCTGTATTATTATAATGGACTTAAGCACTATTCTCAATGACCTCAATAGTGCCTCCCAACGGATAGGTCTTAAGATGTAACATGGACAAAACAAAGATTATGTTTAATGTCCATGTCACACCTATGCCGGTAGATGTTGGGAGCACTATGGTCGAAGTTGTTGACGAGTACGTTTTCCTGGGACAAATAGTCCGACTAGGTAAGTCCAACTTCGACCGAGAGGTCAATCGACGGATTCACTCGGCTGGGCAGCGTTCGGGAAATTACGACATATCTTCTCGTCAGGTATACCTCAATCTCTAAAAACTAGATTGTACAACCAGTGCGTGTTGCCAGTGACGACTTACGGATCTGAGGCGTGGTCCTTCACTGCTGGCCGTATGAGGACGCTCAAGGTCACTCAGCGATCTATGGAGAGGGCTATGCTCGGAGTTTCTCTGCGTAATAGACTCAGAAAAGGATAATCGCAGTAAAACCAGAGTGACCAACATAGCCCAACGGATTAAGCTGAAGTGGCAATGGGCCGGCCATATAGCTCGAAGAACCGATAACCGATGGGGAAGAAAGGTTCTCGAGTGGCAGCCTCGTACCTGTAGGCGTAGTGTAGGGCGGCCTCCCACTAGATGGAGTGACGACCTGGTGAGATATGCAGGAAGTCGATGGATGCAGGTGGCTCAGGACCGTGCTTTGTGTCATTACTTGGGGGAGGCCTATGTTCAGCAGTGGACTTGTGAAGGGCTGTAATGATGATGATGATGACATAACATTTTCGTAAATACATTGCGATGCAAAAGTTCATTCTTTAAAATTTTCTCTAATGGACTTTTTACAGTTTAAATCATAAATCGCCCCCGTACGGCTCTCTTTTGCTAAAACAAATATGGCTTCAATATCAATCGCATTACTCCATAGCCAAATCCCATATGTTATTACGCTTTGAAAGTAACTAAAATAAACTAATCTAGTTGTCTAAACATTGGTGAGGCTTCTAATAGAGAGATTATATTTACAGCATATGCTACAGAACTACATCGGCCTGCTTACTTAGATATATGGGAGCCTCATTGGAGATTCGCGTCAATAGTACTCCTCCTCACACATTGGTATTGGATTGTTTAATATTAGGTATTTTAAATTCAATAAATTTTGTCTTATTGCCGTTTAAGAGCATATTGCTGCCGTTAAATCTATGTACTAATTTCCATAGAGCATTATTTACATTACCCAAGTTAGCACTTAGATATATGGGAGCCTCATTGGAGATTCGCGTCAATAGTACTCCTCCTCACACATTGGTATTGGATTGTTTAACATTAGGTATTTTAAATTTAATAAATTTTGTCTTATTGCCGTTTAAGAGCATATTGCTGCCGTTAAATCTATGTACTAATTTCCATAGAGCATTATTTACATTACCCAAATAAATTTACTGTCGTTTGAGTTTGAAAATTAAAGAGGTATCGTCAGAAAATAATACTATATGGGGTTTTATTTACATCAAGGGTTTTGAAATATTTTACAATATCTTGTGGTAATCCTTTTTAAGTCAAGTATTAACATTCTGTTTGAGAAATGACTCGGTGACAGTTGGAGGAGTATTCAATGACTCTGTTTTCAACATAGGAATATCAGTAAAACGCCGCTGCGACTTCTTGATTTGTTCTAGTCAATTGATTATCATTTGATAGTTTGTGTTTACCTATTAATTATACTCCACGTCATTTTAAGTTTATTTTTAGTAGTATTAATTTTGGTGCTAACATGTGAAGATTTAGCTATGGAGCACACTTTTTTAAACATTCTAAAATAATTTTTGACATATTCTCTAAAAGTATCGGAAAGATTATATGATCTTTCATGATAAAGTTGATATAGTCTTTATCTGCTCTTTTGAATTCCTACTGTCGCTCGCTCATTAAATACCTTGCTGGAGTATGTTTATGAAGTATTTTTTTATTTAATTCATTACTTGTAAGTGTAAATAACACTCCATATGAATAGTCTGAATTGTTTTTGTAAGAAAGCGATGGAAGGTTTTTTACAATATTACTTCTAAATCTCTCCAGGTGTTTTGCATTATTCGCAACAAAAATATTTTTCTCAATTTCCAGTTTTTTTGTGCATACAGGGTATTGAAACCAGTTGTCCACAGTGATCTGAACTTAGTTTTTGAATTATTAATTTACTAATTGGTACAATATCTGCACAAATATTATGAATACAAGTTGCACTTCAACCTTCAATTTGTGTAGTTTAAAATAATAAATTATCAGAATTATATGATTTGAATAATGAACAATATTTAATACTGATAGAATATTAAAGTCTCCGCATACTACAGGAGATCGGTAAAATTTCTTCCATAATTTTTTCAAAGTTTACCACATATACATACCTTTATATCATATATACATATCTTTAACATGATGTAAACACTGCCAAAAATGAGGTGCGCAAACTCAACACATGCCATTTCTACAGTTCACTCAACAGGGAGGCTCACAATATCTTTACGTTCTTTGCATGATATGGATTTACTAGCTAATATTAAGGAGCCATCACGTAATTTATTATCTCCATTGAAAGAACTGACCTACTACTACCTGATAATACATAAAATGTATGTATGTTGTTAATATTTAAAAAAATCTATTTCTAATTCTTTGCCTAACATACCTTGTGTATTTGATGCACCAGGTTTATACAGCTTTTATTATTGCTATTTTGTGAAATTACACAATAAAATATTGGTGAGTTGTATTCAAATATTTTTAAATTATGTTTGCTAAAATTACCTATATTATATTATTATCCATTTTTTTTTACTTGCAAATGATTCCAAATCCCCCAAAAATTTGGCTTAGTTAAAATATAAATGATAAGGTATAAAAGCCGTATTTGCTACCAGTCTTCAGGTATACTTTAATAAGTATCTATCTAGATACCTATTCTCTTATCAAAAACATCTTAGTTAAATTATTAATAGCAATGAAATAAAATTTATCATTAAAATTCTAACAATTAAATGTCAATTGACTAAAACTAAATTTACGGATTCTATCGCGTTTATTTAACTGATTTTACTTATTTTTAATTCCCGACGTTTCGGGTGCTTTACAGCAACCATGGTTACGGTCACGACTGAGATGTTTGACGTCCCAATGTCATTGTTGGCCCGTCTAACATCAGTTTTTGAATATTAACTTTTGGTCCGATTTACGCAAAACGAACTTAGAGTATCTTGAAGTCTGGAAGTGGTATGCTTGGGTTTAGGTTTAATTTTGTTAATTATAGGATCCCCAGCAGATGGCAGCACCTAACCATCTTCTCTATTAAAATTTTAAGATGTATTTTAATTTCAATAGCCTCGCGTATCATCCTTGGTAGGAATCGGTGTTCTTTTGCGAGGATTTGTGGTTTACAAATCTGATGTAATGGTGGAGACGATCTTGAACATGTTCACAGACTGCAGAATTATCGGAGGGTCGGTGCTTCACGTCAGCTATATGTTCTTTCACGCGGGTTTTTATAGATCTTTTTGTTTGACCTATGTAAGAGAGACCACATTCACAATCTAACTTGTACACTCCTGCATCTTGTAGAGGGATATTACACTTGACGGATGGTAAAAATTTACTAATATTCTTCGGCGGCTTGTAGTATGTTTTAATGGAAGATTGCTTCAAGATGTAGCCAACCTTGTCTGTGACTCCTCTGACATATGGTAGTACAGCAGGCACACGCTCGACTGTGGCCCGCTTCATTCGGTCACTGTTATGTAGGCGCGGGATCCGAAGCTTGTTGTCTTGCAACACTTGCTTGACATGCTGCAGCTCGGCAGCCAGATGTTTTCTGTCACAGATCCCTCGTGCTCTCTGAAACAAAGATTTACCCACGGTAGCTAACTGTGAAGGATGATGGTGAGATTCACCATTTAAATATCGGTTGGTATGGGTCTTCTTTCTATACACAGTTCAATATCGACAACCCTAGGAAAGCTAAAGAATTATTTGCCTCTAACTCCATTGTGAATTGTATTTTAGAGTTTATAGAGTTAAGGTGGTTTAAAAATGCAGTTACTTTGTCAGATGGTAAAATTGTAAAGGTGTCGTCTACGTACCGCTTGTAGAATCTTGGATTTACAGGAGCAGTAAGAAGGTCTTTCTCCTCGAAGTCCTCCATAAATATGTCGGCGACTATGGGAGATACAGGTGAGCCCATCGCCACACCATTCTACTTGCTTGTATAACTCTTCCTTCCACAATAGATAGCCAGATGTGAGGCAATGTTTGAGTAATACTGCATATTCAGCAGGCATATTGTTATCTTCTAGCTATATGAATCTAAGCCTAGTTACAATTGAGATGCAGTCTTCAATAGGTAGGCATGTGAATAGTGACTGAACATCAAAACTGACCATAGTTTCATTGTCAGCGAGATGTAGGTCTTTTATCTCACTAACAAAATGGTATGAATACTTTGTGTGTGCTCTGGAATGTCCTCTCAGTGGAGACAGTATTTTTGCCAAGTGTTGGGCCAGCTTATAAGTGAATCGATCTGGCTCACTATAGGACGTAGTGCAGCGTTTGGTTTGTGTATCTTCGGTAACCCTTAAAACCTTGGTGGTTTGGTACATGATGATATTAGCGAATTCACGTCGAGATTTAATTTTTCGGAGTATTTCTTTATTAAATCGCTAGTTGCTTTAAGCCTGTTAGTTGTGGGGTCTGTTTTGACCTTTTTATATATACTTTCGTCCGATAAAAGCTGTAGTATTTTAAAACTATACTCTGACGTTTCCTTTATTACCGTAGCGTTTTCTTTATCCGCGCGGAGAATTGTTAGCTCTGGTCTGTTCCGTAAGTTAATCAACGCTGTAAATTTGTCTTTAAGAAGGTTTTGTTTCGGCACTGCACTACGACGTAACAAGGACGAAATATTTTGACGTATAGCCTTCAAATCTTCCTTACCGATATTATTCTTAAACAGACAGTCCTCAACACTGCAGATAATTTCTTCGTACGGGATTTTTCGCGGTGATAATGCGAAGTTTTGCTAATACCTTTATTATCGGTTCGTCCAGTGTATATTTTGACAGATTATAGACCGTGCGTTGTTTGTTGTTTACGTCTGTGGTAAACGGTTGTGTTTCGTTCTGCGTTGACTTAGATGGTTGGCATTTGATTTGATCGTTAATTTTTGGTATTTTTCTATTCGTTTATTTTTGCATTCATTGTATTTTGATGTTTCTCGTTTGTTTAAAGTTTCGATGCATTTACTAAAATCAAATGTCGTTAAAACTGTCTTAAGTTCACTGGACAAATTGTCTATGGTGTTGTTTATGAAATGTAAATCGAACCGTTTCTGCTGAATCACCGTTCGTAACAACTTTTTACTTGCCTGATTTAAGATCTTAGCGCTTCCTCGAATGTCCTTTTTTGTTGATATTTTGACACACGTAGGAATCAGATTATGGTCTCTGCATCTCTTCAAGAAATTTAAAGATGTATATATATCTTGCGCGCTTGGTTTTAATCTGCTTGGGATCCTATAATTAACAAAATTAAACCCAAACCCAGGCATACCACTGCAAGACTTCAAGATACTGTAAGTTCGTTTTGCGTTAGGCAGAAAAGTATTCTTACTTTTTCTATTTCGAAAGATAAATTAAATATATCAGCATCATTAGATCGTTAATCAGGCAGTCTAAATTCGAGCTTACCCATTTAGTTAACAAACGATATTCATTCCGATACGAGTACCCAAAAAGCTTAGCCAAATCGCTTAACTTAACGTTTAACGCAATCGTCAATCTAATGTAAAACCCAATATTTAGCAAAAAAGTACTAACACACTTTGCATGGTTGGTAGTTTTCGGCTAAATTTGTTTAAATTTTATGGGTCTAAAGTAATAATTTGAATTGATAACTAAGTACTATCAAGATCAGTATTATTACATCATCAGTTGAATGCTATACAAATTAACTTAGTATTATAAAGTTATGATTCTCGGTTACTGCAAATTCAATGTCAAATTTTTATGCGTCATTATTACTTGAATCTTTAGTTCAATGCCGTCGTCGACATACCGATTTAGCTGATCATTAGCCAGTTAATTAAATAACTGGGCAGCAGCTCAATTAATTATGTAGAAAATTATGCAGCACATACACACGTTTACGAGATATAAAATTATAAATTAAATAGTCTCCAAAAAAAAAATGTCATCAACGAGTAATTTTTTAACTGTTAACCTACACGCATCATCATCACTATTACAGTCCTTAATAAAAAGCTAAAATTGGGCTCCTCAAAATGAATGCTACGAAAAATATTACAATGTCATATTATAAAATTGTATATTAAAATTGTATAGTATAGTAGCTCTATTAAAATTTTATAGTATAATCTATAGAATAGTTTATCCTTAATCGAAAATTAAAACGATAAACGATAAACACACTGTTTCGGAGAAATGAAAGCAATTTGCGGAAAACAAGAAATTCACAACACGCCCCATAATATTCCGAATGCGAACCTAATACGGGGTTAAGCACCAAATGTGGAAATGCAGTGTAAAACCACGCACATTTGGCACGAGGCGGTTGTGAATTGAAAAATTTAAATGATAAATAAGTACAATACTTTTATTTGACTATATTTCACTTAAGCACTGGAAAGGATCCAGTAGTACTACGGCTTAATCGCAACAGGTCGTGCGTGTGCCACGGATATTGAAATAAGGGATGCGCTCTACATGTGTTTTTTAATGTTGTAATATACTTTAAAGAATGCATTTCGGATAGTGTGCTCATAATTGCATGCCTTAATTCCTTCCTCCCTTTTCCACGATCCGACCACCAGGCGGTCGTCGAGTCTTCACCCCTTTGCTGTCGATATTCCAAGCATTTGAACCAAACGGTTAGCTTCGTCTTTCGTAACGTGTATGGCAAAGGAGTGGAATAATTTTCCGGCGCCTGCTTTCCGTCCAATAACAATCTGGGTGTCTTCAAAGCAAGAATATGAATGAGTGTAATGGAATTTTAATATATATTACATAGACCTGATGTGTATATAATCCATAAATTTAATGACTTATAAAAAACTGAATTTTTTAATAAAGTTAGTTTTTTTTAATTTTATGCGTGGTAAAGTCATGCTGCAGCTGCGAATGGGTTGCAGCATGACCGCAACTGTGTTTCGTATGGTATGAGTAGAGAGTCGGAGATAATTTTTATTGGAAACGAAGCATTCCATCTCAGTCCTGTGGAATGTATCTGCATTTCGATTCGTAATCGAGGATAGATGTAGATGTCTATGGATCACAGCAAAAATTTAACATCAGGTGGACTGTGTGCTCGTTTCACAAATTTATCCAATAAAAAAAATGTGGTTGTACCACGAATGGGTCGGCTCAGCCGAGAAAAAACCACGCTCTCACAGAATACCAGCGTAAAAATTAGATTAATTTTGCTCATATGTTGAGTTTAGAGAACTGGACGATGCATTCCATCGTAGTCTTCAAGGGTTTAACGCATCTGCATTTTGAATCTCGACTGAAATAGATGTATAAACCTATAGGTCACAGTATCCACAGTATCCACTTAACATTTGGTGGAATGTGTGCTCGTTTCTCACTAGTTTATTGTAGTATTTGAATTCATCATTTGAATTCCTGTATCCCTGACCGGTTATTACTCCATTATTCACAACTCTTTTACAACTAGTTCAATAATTGTAAATAGGTCGCAAATAATGAGTCGCGAAGTATATTTTTTGTAAACATCTATTTTACGCCAGTTATCATATCTAGAAACGCCTTTTATATGTTCATTATTAACAAATTTTCTATACATCCGTGATGCGTGCAATACGAGGCCACAGTCTGCTATAACACTATAAATTCCTGCTATGCGGTGCTGCGGTCTAGCTTAGCCAGCCGACATTTTATCTAGCGAACGTCTCACTCGACGCTCACTGGCAGATATCGTGTTGTCATCGTTTCTGGCGTATTTTGCGGTGCATTTGTCAAACATTGTTATTCTGGATTTGGTTTGAATTTTGTGTGGTATTCGACGCGTTCGTTAATGGTTTTTAGAATATTTTCTATCCTAAATTAGATATAATATTGTTTGTTATTGTTAATATCTCATTGATTACAAAAAGTATACAGATACTGTTACAGCATGTAACAGTACACTGATGAACACAGGACTCCCCCATAAATTGCCTCATAGGTGGTAAGTTTGAAATAGTGGCTAAGATTTTCAAGTGAGTTGACAGCCGCAGTTTTTTAATTTTAGTCGTTATTATAAAGTCGCTGCTGCCCATCTCCTGATCTGTTTCCCTGCCCTGCCGCCTCTTATGACTCCCACGGGATGATATGGGGTAGTGGTTAATCTTACACACCCACTACAGGTCCACTCTATACCTAAACTAAAAAGTATGCAAAGGGGAAAATATTTTTATATGTAATTAGAACAATTTATTTTTCGACATTCCAAAGAATTCTAAGAAAATAAAACTGTTTTGCATATCTGAATTAATTTTTTTATAGTTTCAAAATAAGGTTCTCTCATCATCTGATCGAAAATAACGTAAAGTTTGAAAAAGCAAAATCCATTACTATAATTACACGCAAAAAGAGATCTTTGTATTGTTAATTAAGCTATTTCCAATGTTTTCACAGCGTAAGAGAGACTATAACTTATGTATAACCGTATTTCACGGTTATATATAAGTGACGACTACAAAATCTAATAACTGTGTAAGTCTACAGAATGTGGTAAATGTATAAGACTTTAGAATGTGGTAACTGTGTAAGGAAATCCCTCGTCCTTAAATGATGTGAAAGTCGACAGCGGGAAACACTAGAAAGATCTCATGATCTTTAGTATACCCCAGACCAAATTTCGGTCACGGCGGCCAGTCTCAACTGTGACAACAACCGCAGAAAGATGCTGCTTCCCATCGCTTGATTTATTTTCCTATGTCACCTTATACAACACCCACGGGATTGCTTGATTACTTTTAGGTCTGCGCTCGCAGGCGGCACGGCATGGCACGGCGCGGCGTGGCAAGACATACTTCTGTATACCGAAGGATCCTGTGGAATCACGCGGCATGCCAAACAATTCAAGACGAGCTCGTGTACTATGGGATCGTGCGAGTTGCCGAAATTGCAGCCGCAACGGGCGAGATTCAACCTTGTTTCAATTATTTAGCTGTCACATTCCTTTAAACAAGATGAAGTAACTCATGCGTTTCACGTGATGCAGCGGCGTCCCATGGAATGCTGTGACGTGCCGCAGCATGCTGCAACGACGCGCGAGGCGTCTATTCATATTGAAATAAAGGAATGTCAGTACTAATATCATTAAAATAAGGTCGAAATATATGTGTCCATGATAAAAATCCCTTGATACACCGTGTCATGCCGTGCCATCTATGAGCGCAGGCACTTATACGGCAAATATAAGATGAATGTGGCTTACTAATTATTGCTTGTATGTATTACCACAGTAATTAAATCATCCCAAACTATACGAGTATGTTATGTGAAGTTAAATGTAATAATTTTAGTAATACGTTATTATTTTATTCATCACTAGCTGAAGATGAACCATCAAAACCATTGTGACAATAAACTATAAAAAAAGAAAAACATAACCCTTTTTTTAGTCTTCCGTAAGCGGATAAAAAGTTGCCTATATGTTGTATGCCACAATTTACTGCGTAGATACCAAATTTCATGGAAATCCGTCTGGTAGTTTTTACGCGAATCTTGAATAAATAATTTTTCTACATATTTATTATTATATATTTAATATGTATGTATATGTATAGATTATTCATTCATATTACAGCCCTTCACAAGTCCACTGCGGAACATAGGCATTTAATTACATCATAAATTATAAACTCACAAGAATATATCAAAGAAATCCAAAGTAAGACAGTGGAAGCAACACATCAGCTAAATGTTCTCTATAACTCGCTTCCTTTTGAAACGTAAAAATAAGAGATTTATAGGCGTAGGGAATTAGTGTGATTAACTTTCTATTGAGTGTGACAAAAATGTGTTTGATGTTGGCCATAAACTTAAAAAAATGTTTTTTATATTATATTGTATTATGTATTCATTATTTTATATTATATTATATTGTTTTAAAAAGATCATACAATATTAATAATAGTAATTATCTTTGTCATACATATTCGTAGGGGTAAATTCTCGCTAAAGCTTACCATTATTACAGCTCACCACAACTCCACTGTTGAACACGAGCTACCTGCATCCATCGACAAAAATACTAAAAAATATTTATTTTTATTTTTTGATTAATTTTAATTTAAACAGAACTACTTTTTATAGGATAGGATGACGAACGAGCACACAGTCCACCTGATGGTAAGTTTTTGCTGTGGCCTATAGACATCTACATCTATCCTTGGTTACGAATCAAAATGCAGATGCGTTGTCACCCGTGAGGACTAATGCCTCGTTTCCAGTAAAAAGGATCTCCGGTTCTCTTCACTCACCATACGAAACACAGCAGCAATAAGCTGCTATTTAAAGCTGGTATTCTGTGAGAGCGCGGTCCTTCCCGGTCGAGACGACCCATTCGTGCTACAACTATACTACTAATATAACTACAGCATGACTCTACCACGTTAAAAACTTTCTAATAATCGATTCAATCATAAAATAGAAAACGTGATTTGATAAAACGAACGTGTTTAAATTAACACTAAACAGTTCTCGCAATGAATTAGCGAGCACACGGTAAACACAGCTCTCTGAACGCACGGAGCGCACCGAAGATTTGTGTTTAAAATTTGGTCTTATTTTAGCTTTACAAGCGGCGTATACGTCAGACGTTACTCGACCAATGCGTCTTGTATCGACGCCCGGTACAGAGGAAAACTCAACAGTTCCCCTCAATATTACGCTGTTCTTTTCAGCGAGCTTTTGCGCCTAACGTTTTCGTTTTAAGTGTCTCTAAGGTGTGACGTCATCGTTTTAAGTTGTCAAGTCGTGTGAAGTGGCTTTTATTTACCGCCGTGAATTACAAAGAGTGAGTGTTTTGTGATTTGTGTGAAAACAATGGATTACGATTCCCTGATTTATTCGCACATTGCGAATTACTACGATGAATTGGTGAGAATTAATTAAATCGATTTATTTTTAATAGAACAAAGCATATAAATATATTCGAATATCTGAACTAGAAGCACGATAATATAAACTGAATTATGTATTACTGTAATTATTGTATTCAATATCTTACATCTTGTTGTTAAGGTTCCGTGTCCTGCTTGTCACGCGCTTATATTACATAAAAACCTAAAGCATGAAAAATATATCTTATTTTTAAACGGTTTTTATTTTAATCGAGTCTACTTACTTTGATTTGCTTATCGCAGTTTATAAACAAGGGTTTTTAGCTGAGTTAAAAAGGGTTCTCAATTTGCCTCTAATTTTTGTAAGTATACGCGATATCTTGTTAAATCTTTAAAAAAATGCCATTGCCGACCCGCCTGCTAACCGTGGTCAATATCCTCCTTATTAGGGAATCTATAGGGCATATGATTAGCTGTGGACTTTGATGAGCTCTATAATGATGACGATGATGACGAAGTTTCTCCGATATTATCGTTATCAGGATTGCAGACCATAGGCGTATAATTTCTTGAACGAATGGAGAATGAAGTTCTGTTTTAAGTATATACGATATGTTCGCCAATGACAAACTGATTTTAATGATTTTTTTATTAAATAGGCTATACTTAGAGGTAGGTACATTTCCAAATATCAAAAAGTTCTACCTCTGAGGTTGAAAACTTGTGAATGAAGTTTTTAATGTAACTATTTAGACGACATCCTAGTTGCTTGAGCTTTTGTAATTGCTGCATCAACTCTAAAGGGTCAAAATATGAAACAAATAATTTGACAAAATAAAAATTTAATTAATTTCCACGTAATTTAATAGGTAGCTTTTGTAGTCGAAGCTTTAAATATTCGTCACACTATGACTTTAGAAGTTTTTTATTTTTATTTCTTTTTATTACCTTTTTGAAAATTAATTTTCATTAAATCGTTCTAATTTAATTTTCAAAAAAAGAAAATACGAAAAAGGTTTATTTAAAATGTGCCCAAATGCGTTTATATTTTTAGCATTCAATTAGGTCATGAAATGAGAACAGTATTGTTATATCCAAGCATAAATCTTTTCCAGTTATTTCAAAGAAGAATGTCGAAAAGTTCTTATGATATAAATTATCTCTTAACAGTGATATCATGTTTTTCGATTATGTATATAATTATTTGATACAGCAAAATATATCGTAGATTTTATTTATAACGTGCATTTTAATTACAATTTGCTAAAATCACTCGTGATAGGATATTTGCTTTGCTTCATGAAATCATGTTCATCAATAAAATTTAATGATCCACAGCAGTATTGTTACGTGATAGGGCCACGCTACATCTATATTATGGTTGTAATACGAGTGGGTTGGCTTGACTAGAGTAGGACTACGCTCTCACATAATATCAGTACGAGTGTAGAGACCCTTCTTACTGGAAACGAGGCATTCAATCTTAATCCCCTGGGGTGACAACGCATCTGCATTTTGTTTTTTCATCGAGCTTAAATGTTAATACATGTCTATGGAATCACAGCATCTACTTACCATCAGGTGGACTATGTGTTCGTTGTTACCCTTATTCTATTTAAAAAAAGTATTAATGTTCAATAGTAGATATAGCATGGATTGGTGTTCTCATACGGAAATTCTTTTATTTCCCTTAAATGATGTGAAGAATTCACGTTAAAATTATTAAATGATGTGAAGAATTTACGTTAAAATGATTGAAATATAGAGGATTTGCCTTAATAGTCACGCTTGGCAATCAGATCGATGAGCGCAATACCAAGCGTATCGCACTATTGGAGCCGCTGCCCGTCGTCTGTCTGAGCATTTTATTATATCTCATAAATTCACAGAACGAGACGAATGCATTCGCATATAATATTTTATTTATGTGCAATGTTTTCTTAGTTTTATGTTATAACTTCTGAAACACTGAGTCTAAATATATTCATACCAATATCCTTTAGCCAAGCATCTCAGATCAACGTTTTAAGTAGCATTGTAAGAATATCCTCTACCTCCTATCGTACCTTGGTCGTTGTAAGAGGCGACAGAGGTATTAAACCAAGAGATGGGAAGCAACGCCTTCCTTACGAATCTAATATATAAAAAGCGCATAAAATACGAACAAAATTTTAGTTTGTTCGTATTTTATGCGCTGCGTATTGCTTGCACTTGCATGAAGGTTATAGGCATAGTCCAATTAACTTAAAGTAGGTGGCGCGCGTATCGTATCGATAAATATATTTGAGGGGAATATGTCATTCAATTTCAATGATTGTACTATCATCCTTAATTAAATAATATAAGTCTTCCAAATTTAAAACGATATTTGCACGATTATTTCTTCTGCGTCAGCAATGCCCAGCGCATTGCTTGCTTGCTATTCTAGCAGCTAGTAGAAAGTAAAAAAAGCTGTCGCCAGCCCGCCTGCTAATCGTGGCAACTGTAGCAAATATACTCCTTATTAGGAAATCGATGGGGGGGCATTTGATCAGTTCTGTATTTTGATGGGCTCTAACGATGATGATGATGATTATGATTAAGATTATGAAGTTTCTCCGACATTATCGTTATCAGGGTTATAGATCATACACGTATAATTCCTTAAACGAGCGGAGAATGAGTATCTGTGCTTGCGATCCCATTTTCGTTTCAATTCAATTTCAATAATAACACTGTCCTCCAGACCGAATTTCGGTCACGGCGGCCAGTCTCAACGGAGACTAGCCATCGGCGCAGGACAGAATCGGCGCTGTGTATGCGCAAGGACAGGTGCACTCTCTATGCCCTCGCTCTCATAGTCCGATGGCGCAGATCGTTTCACGCGTTTTCGTTTCACACCTCTATATATTCGTATGTCCGTAGTAAACGAAAACACCATTTTGGTAACAGACTAAGAGCATACCTTGTGACTCTCATCCTTGAATGATGTAAGAGTCGATCGTGAAAAAATGTACAAAACTCTTACGACCTCCAGTATGTAGACGTAAGACTGTCCTATACACCATTAAAATATCCACACCTGCAAAAGAAGGCGTCAAAGGTGCAAGACGTCTAATACTGCGCAGTAATATATTTAAAGATATATGGGATTTTTAAGTGACAAACGAGCTAGCAGTTCACCTTATGGTAAATAAATTCACGGCATATATAGCTAAATTGCAAAAAAAAAATCGAAAACCAATAAAGTTTAATTTAAAATTTACTTGAGGTATCTATATAATTTTCTCACCTGGTTGGGTTCTATAAATATATAATTATAAATTAAAATGAAAAGATAAATGTACATAAATATCAATAAAATAAAATAAATACAAAAACTACATAAATAAATAATATCCAACCAGATGGGAGCCCTCGGCAGGGGAGACCAGACGGCCGAGGGTTAGGGAGAAAGGGAAAGAAACCGGCGGACGATGCGGGCGGTATCGAGGAGCACCGCCTTCTGCATTTGAGCCCGGAGCGGTCCGTCACGGAGTCCCAGTCGCCTCAGATGACCCGAGAGGCTGACTGGGATTAGCCTATTCGCAGAGACGACTACAGGAATAATTTCGGTCGACACACCACCCCACATGTCGGTCACCTCGTGAGCCAGGTCCAGATATTTTGTTTGTTTATCTGTTTCGGCTTTCACGAGGTTCTTGTCATACGGAATGGTAACGTCGATCAAAAATATCCTTGACTGTGCCCGGTCCATCAGCACAATATCAGGCTTATTCGCGAGAATAGTCCATTCTGTGATGATCGCCCGGTCCCAGTAGAGCCTGGCGCGGTCATTTTCGAGCACGGCTTCCGGCAAGTACTTGTAATACGGCAATTTCCGGTCCACGAGACCGTATTTCAGAGCGAGCTCCTGGTGTAGAATTCTGACTACTAGGTTATGCCTGTGCAAGTACTCAGAACTTAAGTTCATATATATAAATAATTATATACCGTTATTGCAGTTTTTTTTTTTAAAAACGAGTAAATAAGGCTTCGAATTTTATTACATATTATCCCAAATTAAATGTGAATTATGACTAACAACGTTTTGTCCACCGATTGTCCCTTACGCATATGTAAGTGCGCAGTAAATCACGTGTTTCGAATTTAAAATATAAAAAGGATAGAATGTTTTAGATTTTTTTTAATAAATTTTTGTTCACCATTTGCCTATATTACTTATTCTGAACCTTCTCTGAAGATTTGGCTGGTTAGTGAAAAATAACCCTATATAATTATATACCCACTTTGTAAGATAAATTCTCCGTATAGATACGTATTATATATTTTAGAAAAAATAAATATTAAGCTTTCACCGGTTGAAGACGATTTATATTCCCAATAAGCGAAGCACATGTTACACGTGTAATTAAATATTAATTTAGAATTTATTACTAAGTTCTCGATACAGGCAGCAGAAGCCATTTTATATTTAGATTTATGAATCGAGCCGAAGTTTAAACCACCGGCCTAACGATTTCCTCAAAATTGCTTAAATTAACATTAATATTATCATTATTATACTGGATCCTGAGCTCAAACTACAACCAGAGTCAATATTTGAAGGAAATTACAAATTGTTGGTTATTTGGGTCTCATTGCTTATACTTAAATATTCGCGATCGCCATTTGCATCCACACTTGTAGCAATGTAATGTCTTGAACTTGCTGCCTATTTTTTTATCGAATGAGGGTGACAAAAGCGAGTCTACAGTCCAACAGATGCTAAGTGGATCCTGAGGTCCATAAGTATTTACATCTCTCCTTTACGTTACTCCTGAGGATTAAGATGGGATGATTCGTTTCCAGTAAAAAGTCTCGGAATCGCTATACTCACCATACGAAACTGTATTCTGTGTGAACGTGTTCCCCAGTGGGGCCGACCAATCCGTTCTAAAACGATTTATTAGCAGCTTGGTTCTACCACGTAAAACATCTGTATGCTAACTATTTCAGAAAGTATTTGGAATTTGTTTCCATTATTAACCAGAAATATGTAATCAATGTTTCTTTAGAGGGAGGGGAGAAAAAGTTTGCTATAAAGAAATAAAAAATATGGAGTGTTTAGTAAAGGTAAAGAAAAATATTTCCGTTGTAACTTGTTTTTATTTATTTTTTTGCAGTTAAATTACCAAAGCATATAATAATTGCTATGTTATTTTAGAGTGTTAATGTACACAAAATAAACATAGAAATTAAAAAAATTTGAGTTTGCAAAGTAACCAAAAAATAAGATTTGATAATAATTTTTTAATAATAAAGTAAACAAAGTAACCCACCTTTTCTATATGGATGACCTCAAATTATTCGCCTCCAGTCGCTCCCATCTTATGGAATTGCTAAACATCACTTGTGAATTTAGCAATTCTATTGGAATGGAGCTGGGGACGGATAAGTGTGCGGTCCTCCATGTTGAAAGGGCAAGGGTTGCTAACTCTGAGGGCATAGAC
This sequence comes from Parnassius apollo, assembly GCA_907164705.1. Lineage (NCBI taxonomy): Eukaryota > Metazoa > Arthropoda > Insecta > Lepidoptera > Papilionidae > Parnassius > Parnassius apollo. The sequence continues at coordinate 1,138,768 of CAJQZP010001686.1, forward strand.
TTATCTATGCCCGTCAACTTAAGGGCCCTTTCCGAGGCTGAAACATACCGATACCTGGGTATGTCACAGAACATCGGTATCGATGAGGCTGGTATGAAACAGTCAGTTTGCGACGTGTTTTATGCACGCTTGACCAAAGTGCTTAACAGCCTTTTGTCCGGTGTGAATAAGTCACATACATATAACGGTTGGGTCATGCCTGTCCTCATGTATACCTTTGGCATACTCAGGTGGAGTCAGACTGAACTTAACGCCCTGGATAGAAAAGTCCGCACTACAATGACGTCCCATAGGATGCATCATCCGAGATCGTCGGTAATGAGGCTGTACTTGCCGCGAAAGCATGGTGGGCGTGGCTTACTGAGCGCGCTCACCATGCATAATCGCGAAGTGTGCAGCCTCCGTCATTACTTCCTGGCGAGATCGGATGATCCATTCTATAATGACGTCATTTCTAGTGATAAAGGACTTACCCCTCTATCCTTAGCCAACGAGCAATGGCAAGACCCGGCAGTACAGAGCATTTCAGACCGGGAGACCGTATGGAAGGAGAAGGAGCTCCATGGGAGGTACTACAGGGCTCTACATGAGCCTCACGTAGATACAGCCGCCTCCCTCAACTGGCTACGTTTCGGTGACCTCTTCGGGGAAATCGAGGGTTTTGTCTGTGCAATACAGGATCAGGTTATTAAGACCAACAACTATCGGAGATACATCCTAAAGGATGTATCTTTGGAAAGGATTATTTTTTGGTTACTTTGCAAACTCAAATTTTTTTTAATTTCTATGTTTATTTTGTGTACATTAACACTCTAAAATAACATAGCAATTATTATATGCTTTGTAATTTAACTGCAAAAAAATAAATAAAAACAAGTTACAACGGAAATATTTTTCTTTACCTTTACTAAACACTCCATATTTTTTTATTTCTTTATAGCAAACTTATTCTCCCCTCCCTCTAAAGAAACATTGATTACATATTTCTGGTTAATAATGGAAACAAATTCCAAATACTTTCTGAAATAGTTAGCATACAGATGTTTTACGTGGTAGAACCAAGCTGCTAATAAATCGTTTTAGAACGGATTGGTCGGCCCCACTGGGGAACACGTTCACACAGAATACAGTTTCGTATGGTGAGTATAGCGATCCCGAGACTTTTTACTGGAAACGAATCATTCCATCTTAATCCTCAGGAGTAACGTAAAGGAGAGATGTAAATACTTACGGACCTCAGGATCCACTTAGCATCTGTTGGACTGTAGACTCGCTTTTGTCACCCTCATTCGATAAAAAAATAGGCAGCAAGTTCACGACATTACATTGCTACAAGTGTGGATGCAAATGGCGATCCCGAATATTTAAGTATAAGCAATGAGACCCAAAAAACCAACAATTTGTAATTTCCTTCAAATATTGACTCTGGTTGTAGTTTGAGCTCAGGATCCAGTATAATAATGATAATATTAATGTTAATTTAAACAATTTTGAGGAAATCGTTAGGCCGGTGGTTTAAACTTCGGCTCGATTCATAAATCTAAATATAAAATGGCTTCTGCTGCTTGTATCGAGAACTAAGTAATAAATTCCAAATTAAGATTTAATTACACGTGTAAAATGTGTTTCGCTTATTGGGAATATAAATCGCCTTCAACCGGTGAAAGCTTAATATTTATTTTTTCTGAAATATATAATACGTATCTATACGGAGAATTTATCCTACAAAGTGGGTATATAATTATATAGGGTTATTTTTCACTAACCAGCCAAATCTTCAGAGAAGGTTCAGAATAAGTAATATAGGCAAATGGTGAACAAAAATTTATTAAAAAAAATCTAAAACATTCTATCCTTTTTATATTTTAAATTCGAAACACGTGATTTACTGCGCACTTACATATGCGTAAGGGACAATCGGTGAACAAAACGTTGTTAGTCATAATTCACATTTAATTTGGAATAATATGTAATAAAAGTCGAAGCCTTATTTACTCGTTTTTAAAAAAACTGCAATAACGGTGTATAATTATTTATATATATGAACTTAAGGTTAAAAGTTAGCTACTCTGAAAAGTAACCCTGTATAAACCACACCAACCATTTTAGCTCCCTAAGACAAAGGTCGTTCTTAGATGTAGCCTACTCGACATGTCTGTCTACAAACTAATGTTAATCGTATAATGTAAGACTGTGTGACCGTGTAGTGGCGGTGTAAGAATGCCAATGGTATATAATCCTTAAAAGGATATTAAACTAAGACATGGGCAGCAGCATCTCCTTAATAACGATTAAAAATAAAAAACTGCGTTTCTGCTTGCCAAACGTGGCATATATTTCGCCGCTACAACTTTTATTAATGCCGCTGTGTTTCGAATGGTGAGTGAGGAGAACTAGAAACACCTTTCACTGGTAACAATAAATTACATTTTAGTCCTCAGGGGTGACAACGTATCTGCATTTTGATTCTTAATCGAAGATAGACGATGATGATTCTTAAGAACTAAGGGCTGTGGGTTTGAATCCCGCACGGACAAATTATCTGTATGGCTTCCAAGTGTAATTGTTCCGGATCTGGTTGTTTGTCCCTGTGAAATATTTGTATGTAAACTGCTTACACGATATAAAAAAAAGAAATAAGATGTAGACGCATATGGGTTACAGTCTCCGCTTATTATCAGATGGAGTTTGTGCTTTTTTTGCCACCCTTATTTTATAACCGCCATAAGAGGCAATCCGTGGCGGCGACCAATGTTAGGCAGTTGGCTTATGATAGCCAAATATATAATATAGTCAAATATATAATTAACACCAGTAACACGTATCCTTATTGACGCCTATAAGTTTACAGTTTTAAATATGGCATCTGAATCGAAGCATTACTTGAATGGTTCAGTCGTAGTTCACACCGACCAGCTTATTTCAATCTGGACAACGCGATCGAGGAGTGTATCAACTATACTTTTTTTCTTCGTCAGCCACTCCACTACTGGGCATGGGCTTCTCCCGTTGTAGGAAAAAAAAATAAGTAAAAATACAGCTTTTGGATGTCCCAAGGCTGGGCACAGGCCTCGTCTTATTTCTGAGAGGGATTAAAGTGTAAGTAAGTGAACGCCGCGCTGTCCCAATGCGTCTTGGCCGAATACACGTGCTTTCGATTCTTTTTTAATTTTTACACGTACAGCTTTGCTTACGATGTTTTATTTCACCTCTAATCTGGTGAAATAGAACTTAAATTGCAACCAACAACTCATTGGTGCCAGCGAGTACCAAACTCTGTCGCATTGACCATTGCGTGAAGTAATTTTGCTGCGTTTACGCTGCTTCCACTCGCCGGTCTGAAAATTGATGGTTTTACCTCCATCGTTCAGAAGATACAAGATCTTTCTGGCGGTTCCCAAAGTAGCATCAAGCATTTATTTTACGTGGTACATTACATCAACGCTGCAGCTGTTTATTTATTTATTTATTTTAAAACCTTTATTGCGTCCCCTTAGAAAAAAAAGAATACAAATTGCTTACTTACAGCACAAATAGGTCGATTCTAAAGTGGAAGGTCAATGCTCGCCCAGAAAACCAATATAAAACATCAGTTTAATTTTGTATATGGTTCGTAGCACTTATACGAGTTAAAAACATGATACACCTATATTATGGCCGAAGTACGAATGATTCAACTCGACTGAGGAAGTGCTACGCTCTTAAAGAATATTAGCGTCAAAAGCAGCTTAACGTTTAGTCATTCCATCGTTGTTTTCAGGAGTGACAACGCATCTACATTTTGATTCTTAATCGAGGGTAAAATGTAGATATCTATGTGCCACCGTATTAACTTACAATGGACTGAGTGATCTTTTGCCACCCTTATTCTTTAGAAAAACACCCAGTCACCATCAAGTGGAGTGTTTACTTGTTAAATACCCTTACTTGGATAAAAAGTTGCCTTTTCCTTTGGCATGATTTGGTAGCCACCATCACGCGATAATTCAAGATAAAATTGTATTTCCGTGAAATTCCTAAAATAATAAAACACCTCGTGCATCGCCACTAGGGTAATTTACGCACACCGCAAATTGCATTCCGTGGTCAACCGTTACAGGTTCGATTAATAATTATGTGTGATAATTTTCAGACTCAATTTAATACATTATATTGGGGTTATGCTTCCTTCTATCCATTCATTAGTCTATGAAAGTTTCCTGCTGAAAATGGGCCTATCCCATGGATTGCTACGTAGAGGAATTTCGCCATGGTTACTAAGCTAGCAGGCGTAACCAGCAGGCCACCGCAGTTTTTTTTAAATTTTGAGTTGTTATCAGGAAGATGGTACTGCCCGTGTCCTCTTTCAGTTATCTTCTGTAGCCTCTTACAACATCATACGGGACAATACGGGATAGTGGATGACCTTTCACCGCCAGTACACGGTGGTGTTGTATTTGATGACATATTATTTATTTATGTGGGTGCACTTCTAATAACCCTGGGATCAAAGTATTTTTTTATTGTAAACCAGTTATTTATAAAATATGCAGACTTCAGGTGCTACGTTCTCCAATCATCCCGCCGCGCGTTGTGATTATGAACATCTAAAGACAACAAGAGCCGTGGTAGGACTCTTGCTACCTGCGTGAAATAATCACTTACAATCGTGAGGCACCCCGAGCTTCATACGCAGTCGGGGCTAGCGCGTTATACGCGATTGAATGTTACTGTTTACGTAAATATTTTTTGTAAATACTTGTTGAAATAATGTTTGTTTAGTGTTTAGTATAATTTAGTTAGTATATTTATATGAAGGATAAAATAGTTGAGAAAGTTTTAATGTGGTTTAAAAATTATCATCATACTATCTCATCATTACAGCCCTTCACAAGTCCACTGCTGAACATAGGCCTCCCCCAAGTAATGCCACAAAGCACGGTCCTGAGCCACCTGCATCCATCGACTTCCTGCATGTCTTACCAGGTCGTCACCCCATCTAGTGGGGGGTCGCCCTACACTACGCCTACCGGTACGAGGCTGCCACTCGAGAACCTTTCTTCCCCATCGGTTATCGGTTCTTCGAGCTATATGGCCGGCCCATTGCCACTTCAGCTTACTAATCCGTTGGGCTATGTCGGTCACTCTGGTTTTACTGCGGATATCCTCATTTCTGAGTCTATCACGCAGAGAAACTCCGAGCATAGCCCTCTCCATAGCTCGCTGAGCGACCTTAAGCGTCCTCATACGGCCAGCAGTGAAGGACCACGTCTCAGATCCGTAAGTCATCACTGGCAACACGCACTGGTTGTACAATCTAGTTTTTAGAGATTGAAGTATACCTGACGAAAAGATATGCCGTAATTTCCCGAACGCTGCCCAGCCGAGTTGAATCCGTCGATTGACCTCTCGGTCGAAGTTGGACTTACCTAGTCGGACTATTTGTCCCAGGTAAACGTATTCGTCAACAACTTCGAGCATAGTGCTCCCAACAACTACCGGCATAGGTGTGACATGGACATTGAACATGATCTTTGTTTTGTCCATGTTCATCTTAAGACCTATCCGTTGGGAGGCACTATTGAGGTCATTGAGCATAGTGCTTAAGTCCTCCAGCGATTCTGCCATAAGGACTATATCGTCGGCAAATCGAAGGTGAGTGATGTACTCGCCATTGATGTCAATACCGTATCCTTTCCAGTCCAGTAGCTTGAAAACGTCTTCCAATGCAGCGGTGAAGAGTTTCGGGGATATAACGTCACCCTGTCTTACACCTCTCTGCAGTTGGATAGGTTTCGAGCTCTGGTTCTGTACTCGGATAGCCATCGTAGCCCTACTGTACAAACACTTCAGCACTTCGATATACCGACAGTCAACTTGGCACCGCTGAAGGGACTGTAGCACCGCCCAAATTTCGACGGAATCAAAGGCTTTCTCATAGTCCACATACGCCAGGCAAAGTGGCAGATTGTACTCTTCAGTCTTCTGTACAATCTGCCGCAGGGTATGTATGTGGTCTATGGTACTGAAGCCTTTTCGGAAACCGGCTTGTTCGGGAGGCTAGAAGTCGTCAAGTCTGCGTGCGAGACGATTCGTAATGACTCTCGAAAACAGCACGTAGACGCGGCTCAGAAGGGAAATCGGTCTGTAGTTCTTTAAGAGAGCGTTGTCGCCTTTCTTAAAGAACAAGACCACCGCACTTCTGCTCCACGCCTCTGGAGTAGTGCCACCATGGAGGACGGAATTGAAGAGCTTCTGAAGGACTTCAAGTACCGGTGTTCCACCCGCTTTCAGAAGCTCCGCTGTAATTCCATCCTCGCCTGGGGCCCTGCCGTTTTTAAGGTGCTGGAGAGCCATTCTAATCTCGCTTAGACTGACGTCCGGGATATCATCGGAATAGTGTCGGATAAGACTTGCTCTTGGATCGTTACTCACACTTGCGTGTGGCTCCAACGATGATGTGTACAGCTGCCCATAGAACCTCTCAATCTCACTCAAAATCTCAGGTGTCCCGGAAACGATGTTGCCACACTCAGTCTTCAGCCTTGACAGTTGGCTCTTTCTGGCAGACAGATCTCTGGCAAAGACTTTGGAGCCCTGGTTCCGCTCGATCGCTTCTTTAATACGAGAAGTATTAAAGTTGCGTAAGTCTCGCCGTATGCATTTGGAGATCTGTCTGTTCAGTAGCCTGTATGCTGTCAAATCTGTTGACGATTGCAGCCTCATCTCCCGTCTAACAGCCATGAGATTAAGAGTGTGATCGGAGAGTTTTTGTGTTCTTCTGCGGCGGGTCTTGCAGAACTTAGCTCCGACCGCATGGACAGTTTCCACGAGCTTGTCGTTCATATCGTCCACTGCATTGCAATCTTCTAGGCACTGGAAGCGGTTACGTAACTCGAGCTGAAAGGTTTCGGGATTCTGGATTAGAGCACGAGGGGGACGGAGCGTTGACTTCATTAGACGAGACCTCTCCAACTTAACGTTTAGGTTCAGTGTGCCTCTAACCATTCGGTGATCGCTGCCAGTTTTCACCCTTGCGATCACTGAGACATCACTGAACAGTTGGCGTCTGGTCGTCATAATGAAGTCAATCTCATTTTTTGTCGAACCGTCGGGGCTCGACCAGGTCCACTTCCTGTGGGGCCGCTTCTGGAAGAAAGAGTTCATCATAAAGAGTCCCTCTTTCTCCATAAAGTCGGCCAGCTGCTGGCCCCTTCGGTTCCGTTGCCCTACTCCAAATTTCCCTACCTTCAGCTCACCGCTTTCTCTTGTGCCCAGTTTTGCGTTGAAGTCTCCCATCAACACCGTGTAGTAGGTTTTGGAGGAATGTATGGCTCTGGAAATATCCTCATACATTTCCTCCACCTCCTCATCGGGATGTGCCGAGGTTGGTGCGTAAACCTGAATGACCTTCAGCGAATACCGTTTGGTGATTCTGAGTATCAGGTACGCGACCCTCGTCGACACACTCCCAATCTTTACAACGTTGTTGACGAGAGATTTGTGGACGAAATCCGACACCTCCTTGGGACAGATGGTCGCCCTCCCGGTGATAGAACAAGTTGCCGGACTCGAGGATTGCCGTGTCCTCCCCCTCTCTTCGGACCTCGGATAATCCAATAATATACCAGCGCAACTTGTCTACCTCTTCTTCCAGCTCCAGTATCTTCTCGTCAGTCCTCAGGGTGCGTGCGTTATATGTTGCCAGGTCGAGTCGTCGTAGGTGGCAACCGAACCTCCACCGGAGATTCTTAGCACCCCCTGCCCCGCCGTTACCATGGTCGCCACCGTAGCCAGGAATAGCGGGGCCGCCGGGGGACTGGGGGCCGTCTGTTTGTGTATTTATTCATTGGGGGGTATTTGCCATAGTTGCCACGCTTGGCGAGCGGGTTGGCAACCGCAGTTTTTTATTACGTCACAGTTGTCATCAGGAAGACGCTGCTGCCCATCTCCTGCCTGTCTCCCTCTGTCGCCTCTTACGACACCCACGGGAAGATATGGGGTAGTGGATATTCTTAACCGCCACTACACGGCTAAAATTATATATTATACTTATTTATATTACTTATCTGATAAATTACAATAGCAAAACGTCGTTCCCAATATATATGCGGTCGCTTGTGAAGAAAAATGTCGTAGGGAAACCTTCCGAGAAATAAAAATATTTCAGCGTCATATGAATACCGCCATCACACATTACAGGAGCGCGGTGGAATTTGATTACGACGAGGTAGCACATAGTAGCTTATACACATAGCATAGGGCCGCGGGTTCAATTCCCGCAAGAAACAAGTATTTCTATGACCTACAAGTATTAACTTTTTGTTTAAGTTTTTGTTTGTAAACTGCCTCCACGTTACAGGAGAAAATCCGAGTGTGATTCGTTACGTGTTTTTAATTAAAATAAAATGGCTCCATAATATTTGCACAAATGAGAGGAGGTCTGTTCTCGACAACGGGACGTATATAAGTTGTAAATTTTACTTTTTTATAGAATAAACTTGACAAGCGGTCACACAGTCCACCTGATAGTAAGTCGACGCTAAGGCCCATGGACAACTACATCTATCCTCGATTAAGAATCAAGATAAAGATGCTATATTACTCATGAAGACTCAGGTGTAATGCCCTTCATTCCAGTAATTAGGGCCTGCAGTTCTCTCTGCAATCACTATACGAAACCTGCAGCGTTTAGTTGCTATTTCACACTGGTTTTCTTTGAGAGCGTGATACTTCCCCGGTCATGACGACCTATTCATGTTACAACCTTAATATAGCTGCATCGTGGCTCTGCCGTCATATTAATAATTAATAACCTGTTTTATGTTTATTGTATATAATATTTGTTATTTGTTGCACGCAAATTTAAATGCTTAACGAATTTTGTCTAGATGGCAAAATTTAAATTTCGAAGTGATATATCATACTTAATTCTAGGAAATGTAGTGCAAAATTATACTATCACACGCTTAACGCGGTAAAACCAGTTAATGTAAACTTCCGTCGAGGCTGATCGCTACGTAAGAAATGATATCATTATTAATCTTAGTATCGAGTACATGTAAATTTAGCTGTGCATATATGATCATATAATATCCATACTTCGTAGATAGAACGTACGAAACGTCTATATATCATCTATATCTAAAGTCTAGATTGAAAAATTACCATGAGATAAAAAGCCATGAAAAAAAAACAATTGACTATACTGATACTGTCAATAGTGGTTATCTGCAAGTAATTTCAGATATACGAGTAATACACAAATATCGGCAACGCATCTTTTGTCATCTTAGTCTCACTCCGATCAGAACACGAAATATATCAGTATATTATTTTACAGGTTTGTTTATATAGAAGATAGTAAAATGGTAAGAAAATGGTATTAATCATGTAGGAGTAAAAGTAGCATTACCAGCTGTAGCAGCTTTTTTAGCTGGACATTGGCGTTGTAGCTTATTGATCTGTCAAGCTTTGTCATTTCCTAGTGCTTTGCCTCGACGCAATTAGTGTTACGTTTTGCTATTAATAAGAAAAATTGATAAATAATAAAAAGCTAAGCTACGTATGTTACTAAGCTAAGCTTTGTAACATACGTAGCTAGAAGTTCCATGAAAAAAAAAAATTAGACTCCAACTTTTCGCACATTAAGCTTTCTGCCAGATCCGTATAAAATGGAACTCGTTCGAGTTAAAATCCGGAAGCACTAACGGCCTTTTATAAGCGTAGATATAGGTCTGGAGTTTCTGTTCGGACATCCAACAGACGTAGTTGACCTCGAGTTGCTATGCGGAACGGGAAGTTGTTAAACTCTGAAAACACGCTAACAAGTGAGAAGCGTTATATTCGGTTGTTCGAGAGAAGTAACAAACAAACAGATGTTTTGAATCAATGCCATTTAATGATCGACTGTGTCAGTTTTTAGTTGCTCTTTTACGTTGTTTTCAGTAATTTTTAGCGATAGTTTTCATAATATGTTTTGCTGTTAAAACCGCTAACATTTTTGATGGGAGCACGATGTTTCATTTTGTTAACTAACGTGATGACACTTTTATTTATTCCATTGGTGTGAATTGTGAAGTAGATATAACAAACATTCCTCCAAATAACAAACGAGTAATTACATACAGCAAATCCATCCAAAATGTTGAAACCTTTGAAGCAGCATTACCGGTTTGAGGGTATTGGTATTGTTTTCACTAATCCGCATGCCTACATACAGCAAATCTTTCAACATAACTGGCTAACTACCGTATTCTTGGAAAAGAATGTGCCCTTTTTCCCATCGGTTGTCGGTACTTCGAGCTATATGGCCAGCCTATTGTCACTTCTACTTACTAATCCGTTGGTCGGTTACTCAGGTCCTACTGCGGATATCCTCATTTCGGAGTCTATCATGCAAATAAACCCCGAGTATTGCCATCTCCATTGCTTGCTGAGGAACATTCTTCCTCATACCGCCATGCAGTGAAGGACCACGTCTCAGATCCATAATTCATCACTGGCCTTTTGCTGATAAACGAGGCATTCCATCTTAGTCCTCAGGGGTGATAACACATCTGCATTTTGATTCTTAATCGAAGATATATGTACCTATGTGTCTATGACCCACGGCATACATTTACCATCAGGTGAATTGTGTGCTCGTTTGTCTTATTCTATGAAAAAATCACCATCACGCAACACTGGTTGTTCAATATTGTTTTCAAGTCTTGAGATATATCGGACGAGAAGATTTGTCGTAATCTCCCGAACGCTGCCCAGCCGAGTTGAATCCGTCGATTAACCAATCGTTCACTAATTTGACTATAAATAATTACATAAATTGGTAACTACAGAAGAATAATTTCCAAATTTAGTATAGTTCAAGAAATAAGTTACCTATCAAAATTAATAACATTAGATCAAGCTTTTCGAAAGGCCAAAATAATAACATTTACTCCATAATGTAACGTAGTCGTTCTCGATAGTTTTTGTGAGTCATTGTTTCGAAACCTGTGCTAGAGGCAAGGCACTAATTGTTATTGAGTCCGATCAGTGCTTCATATCAGTCTAATTGTTCGTTCTAATTACAGAAGCCTTGTGAGGGGCTTTTAAACAGCGCCCTATATCTAACGGCAATGTTCCGTATCTCGAATGTAGGTTTTCATTATACAACTGTTGCAATGTAGCCATGCAAAAGTAAATAATCAACTACAATTTATTTATAGACTGCATCGTTGGTCCCATGGTTTTAAGCGCGATTGATGGTTGATAAGGTCTCGCGTTTGAATTCCTGGTCAGGCTAAAATCTGTTTATTGGTTTTTTCTGTTAAGAAACTCTCAGTAACAGAGTTAGGGTGTTGGCGATATTTTGCTAATCAAAGCACGTGAAGCCGTCCTATCAGTGACATAAATTCGATCTGGAGCATATTATGACCATTTAATTTTTTCACATACTTGACATTGATATTGACATACTTCATCTAATATATAAAAATAAATATTTATTTGTTCATATTTTATGCGCTTCCATACCGCTGAACAGATTGCGGTAAAACTTTAGCAACACATTGCTTGCACTTCCGCGAAGGTTATTGACATAGTTGGACCCGGTAGGTGGCGCTGTTGTAGAATCCAGATAACAGCCATGTAAGGCCGGAGAAGATCGCTAGTGTACTATATAATTAAATTACGGGCACTTTCTGAACAGAACATGATTTTTAAATAATCAGTAATTTTATTTTGTTACTAAGTCGCAATACTATAAACTTTGTTTGTAAACAGTGTCATAGTGTAGATTAATAAATTATATTTACATCAAAGGAAAAATAAATGTCACATTTACGTGATTCACAGACACACGGTCTGTGTGTGCTAAGCGAAACAGCAGTACTATTTTCGCAACCGAACATTATTTTTACTAAACATTATATTTGTAAATCGATTTGATTATTCATTAGATTTTTATTATTTTTGTAGATGTATACAGTATACCTTTTTAATAATATAAAATATTTATTTTGTGTATATTATACAGGGTTATTTAGTTTACTTACCCAGCCAAATTTGCGGAGAAGGTTCAAAATAAGTAATAAAGGCAAATGGTGAAGAAAACTTAATTAGAAAAAATCACGAATATTATGTCTTTTTTATTTTTAAAATCAAAAATGGTAATGCATTGTTTTAACTTATTTCATCGCGCAAGCACACATTCGTAAAGTCTTTGATTATTAAACCAACTGTAAAAAACCATTGGTTTAATAGTCAAAGGTAAGGGTCGATAGGTAGGCAAAATCGTTGTTGCCTAAATGAAATGAACTGTTGGTCAACCCTCTCAAAAAAAAAAAATACATTGTCTAGTACCCATAAACAAGCTTGCTTAGCTTGGGACTATGCTTGAAGTTTGAATATTATTATTATTATTATTATAAATGACATTCAATTTGGGATAATTTCAAATAAAAGTAGAAGCCTAAGTTTCGCATATCTAAATAAACTGCAATAACGTTATATTAATATTAATATACTTGAACTCAAGTTTAAAATTTGGCTACTCTGCAAAATAACCGTGTATTATTCTTACACCGAACTACTCGTTAACCCCATATCATCCCGTGAGTGTCGTAAGAGACGACACAGGGAATCAATAAATAGGACCTCCGGTTCTCTACACTCGCTATACGAAATACAGCAAAATTAAACTGCTCCTCTTCTTCCTCAGTTGAGCAGATTCATTCGTGCTACAACCATAATACTCGTATAGTAGCAGCATGGCTCTACAACGCTGAAAACTCACTCCTGTTGACTACGGGTTCTGTGATACTTTTGTTACATCAGCAGTGGACATTAATAGGCTGTGACGGTAACGTTGTTACATTACCTTGTATCTCTGTACGAATTGAGCTTTTGTTGGCTGAAAATTTCAACCCTTTCAAAAACATGTTTTAATGGAAGTGTGGCAAAACAGAGACACAAACGATACTTTGTAGATGGTTTCTACAAATATTACTTATCTTTGAGTGGCCATATACAAACTAAAGTTGGGCTTTGTGTGTATAGAACGAACTTAGGTAAAGTTTTTTTTTTAAATATATGTACACACAATTGTAGTGAGGTTAATGAAATATTTAATAACTGATGTTTCTAACAAACAAATGTTTTGTTGTTTCTAAGTTTGTACATTATATGTATTGTATTGTACAGCTTATAATCATATAGCTTATAGTTATGGGAAATTGTAAATAACAACGTTTTTTTTATGGGATAAGGTGACAAACGAGCACACAATTCCACTGATAGTAAGTGGTTGCTGTGGCCCATAGAAATCTACGTCTATCCTCGATTACGAATCAAAATGCAGATGCGTTGTCACCCGTGAGGACTTAGATGGAATGCCTCGTTTCCAGTAAAAAGTGTCTCCGTTTCTCTACACTCACCGTCAGCAGCATTAAATTACAATATTACGCTGGTATCGGTTGTTCTTTCCCGGTCGAGCCGACCCATTCGTGCTACAAATATACTTCTAATATAACTGCAGCATGCCTCTACCACGTATGAAACGTACACGTACTACACGAACAAATGAATATATATATATATATATATATATATATATATATATATATATATATATATATATATATATATATATATATATAAAGCTCTACCACGTATAAAACGTATGCGTACTACAAGTACTCTCATTTTTCTATCAGTTATACCGTGAGGATGACACGCGAGCACACAATCATATCCTCTATGAGGAATTAAAAAATATAAATTCTTCTTTTCTTTTGGTCTTTGCCAGTATTTTTAACTTAATGCAAGATTTAGAATACGTCATTTCATGGTTGTATCAACTGGTAGGATTGCTTTGAAAGATGTGGGCACCACCTGTCACCACTCACGCAGATTGGTTGGTAAGCGCAGAGAGCCAATATTTTCGTTCTGGCAATGCAGATGGCAATTTGCTTAGATTTATTTCTTTTTTTTCTAAAGAACCTTTGTCGATAAGTTTAAAGATGTAAAATTTATTACCTATAATTTGATTAAAAAATAAATTAATGTGTTATCCGCCATCTGTAATGAAAATTTTAACTCATTATTACCACTTGGCAACTTACTTATATAATATTAAAATGAAATTTACTTGAGTTACTAAGTAAGTAGTAATATTTTTCTGATAAGCAACGTTTATCTTACTAACAGAAAATATGAAATAGTAACAAAAATGTTTACTCAATTGCAGTTGACTTAGATAAAAGAACAAAATAGGCTAAAGATATACTGCTTTATTTTTTACATCTTTACTATTGTATAGTGAATTTTATCAAAGTAACACCTGTTTTTTTAACTATTATATACAAGTGCTTCACTTCTATATGGAGTAAAGTCGAGTCATTCATGGGGTATACAATTTAAAAATCATCAATATAAACGAATTTACATCAACGTCCCAATCTACAAGGTCTCTATTACAAAGTTTAAATTTATAACTTACACTGACTTTACAAAAAGTCAAAAGTCAACAATTTGTTAATTTATTTTATAATAAACATAAAATAAATTAACACATTGTTGATAATAACTCATGAGAATAAGTTAATCGCCTCTAAGCTGTTTTCAAATGAGTTATTCTAGTAGGTAATTTTACAATCGTTTTATATGTGGTATGGTTCTATTCTAACACGTAAAAAAACGCTGAAAACTCACTACTGTTGACTACGGATTCTGTGATACTTTTGTTACATCAGCAGTAGAATAGAGTTATATTCTAACACGTAAAAAAAGGTTGTAAAATTAATTGTCTCTGAAGTCGGTGTTTAAATAATTATTTTATACAATAAGTCTTAATATAGATTCCAAAAGCTTTTTTTTCGGTTTAAAATGTAAAAACTAGGCATAAAGCTAGGTCATATTTACCCCCATCTAGAACCAAAATGCTCAATTGTTTACATGGCAATTAAAATATTCAATAAACTACCCATATATATAAAATCTGAAGTTAAATTAAGTTAGTTCAATAAAAAACTTCATGATTCTCTTGTTTCCAAATGCTTTGCTATTACACGCTCATTGAATTTTTTGATAGTTAATTCCTAAGTATTAAATAAAATTTTATTTTCAAAATAGCCAAATACATGTTACTTTACATGAGCCAACTTGCATAAAATTTTATGTTATAAAGATTATAATGATGTTACATAGTTATAAGTCCATTTTATTATTTTATTGTATATTTCTTGTATATTGCAACGCCCGACAGGGTCTATTATGGTCACTGTAACTGCTAATGTACTGTACATTATAGATGCAATAAACGATTTGAATTTGAATTACTTTTTATTAAAAGCAAAAATTTTCGTTTTACTAAAGCGAGTGAAATTTTTGGCAGATTTGTGTTGAAAAATGTAAAGCAAAGATTAAGCAAAATTACTTTATCTTCCGCTTTTAAAATGAAGACAGGATTGTATTTTGGGTCCGTTCCCATTAACGTTAATAATTGTTGTGGGTACCTTCTTTACCTCTTATTATTTTAAAGAATCCACTTTGGTTTTCATTTTCCTAAATCAAGAACTCGTGTACTCGTGTCTTACTCAATCGTGATCTCGTATTAGAGTATTTTTAAAACAATCTTGTGTGTTTTATGATTTTATTTTTCAAAGACATAGATAAATTGAATAGCCAGAAATAAATTGAATAGAAGGAAAAAATTGTATAGCCAGATTGAGAGACATTGGGAGAGCTTTATTATTACTTTTGTAAAGGTTATTTAAGTGATCTATTAGTTATTTAGAAATTAAGGTATGAACATATAAACCTAAAAACAGAGTTCATACAAGCTTTGAACTGATTGGAATTATATAATAAAAGTATATACTTGATTTTAGCTCTTCTAAACCTACTGCGGAGTGCAAGGTGTTTATCAACCTATATATGTATGTTTGTTTCTATGATTCGTACAGCAGTCAAATTGTCTTAATCTTGCGAGTGTCACTAACCACATAACAGTAATCAAAATTCACTATGGCGACACCAGACGTTATATTGTGTAAAATAAAATAATAAATGTCGATGACCTATGTTAGGTGAGGTATCATTGATTGAGTCTTTGAAAATCACATTTATTTAAATAAAAATTTCAAAACTTATAATAAAGCAGTGGTAACGTATTTTTTATAACAGTATTACCCTTGCTCGTTTGGATTATTTATTTCAATAAAAACAACATCGCTCAGACAGCCTTCTTATACAAACAACCGTGTGTTACGCCTAGGTAATAATGATCGTTTGTTCTATTAGTTCAAACTTATTTTAAGCGGCCACGGGATGAATTTAAGGTAAAGCAAAAATTTATGTGAATAAAAACTTTAGCTTTAATTTCTCCCTCCCATTTTCATCATCTGACAACCAGGTAGTCGGCAGGTCTTCACCCTTTTGCTGTCGATATTCCACGCATTGGAACCAAACGATTTGCTTCGTCTTTAGTAATGTGTATAGCAAAGGAGTGGAATAATTTGCCGGCGTCTGTGTTTCTGTTAGAATACTGGGTGTCTACGTAAACGGTAACGGTGTAACGTTAAATTTATCGATTTATAACGTATCACTAAGTATTTTAATAAATTTATTAATTAATTAGTGATATATCAGTAGGTGTGAATACACAAATGCATTATAAAGTAAATTATCATATCATTAATATACCTTTAATATTACATATATTTATAATATGCCAACTTATAATAAGATAACAAACAATAGCAACAACATAATATTCACATAACATACTATATATACTAGTCCATAATCTCACATAAAGGAGATTAGATACTATACCGACCACATATAGTTACTTGATTAGAAACTATATCAGAGTTCTTTTAGTTTTCATTGTTTAAAATTATTTAAAAAAATATTGAAAACACCACTCATTCAAAGATTACAATATTTGACGGTATATATATTTATTTAATATTTCTTAAAATTATACGAGTACCTTATTGAGTAATAAAGGTATAAGGTACAATAAAATTACACGTACTTAATAGCATAATAACAACACATACACAATAGCTACATATAACAGGTATAATAAGGTATTGCAATCGTTTATACGGTACGCAGCTAACACCGACAGCCAGTGTTACTATTTTCAACCCAGACCCAAAGTAACATCGTAAATAATCCATTTGCCGGAGAATCGAACGCGTGCATTCGTTGTTGTTAGTGTTAAATCTAAAAATAGCCGTTTTCCGCTTTATCGCTGTTGGTTAATGTACGTGAATAAGAATTCAAACGGTGTTAGGCAAGAGTGTGCATGGTTATGAAAGTATGGAACTAAGTGACGCACACCGTCTTGCAAGAATGAAGTGCTCTCATAAATAATATAAATAAAAGCTTCATTTTGAGTACAACGTATTCGAAATAGCAATGAAGCCTAAACAATCATAATAAATTGACATCGTGATAACAGATCATCATAATAAATTTTACGATTCCGTGGCGCAGTGGCCTAGCAATGACTTGCTGCGCTGTGGGCCGCATGTTCGAATCCCGCGCGGATAACTAATTGTATGGCCTATAAATAATTGTTCCTATACAATACAGGAGACAAGCCTGTGGGGGGTAACGTTTTATAAAAAAAACGGTTTTAAAAGAGATGTATATATATATATATATATATATATATATATATATATATATATATATATATAAGGTATATTATTGAGGATCTTCAAAATAACCACAAATTGTTTCTCTGAAAATACAAAGTTTTGTTTTATTTAACACGTCTTTCCAATATTACAACAATTATCAAGTTATGACAATTACACTTCTATCTCACCTGAAAATACAAAGAAACGACATTTAAAGTTTACTAATATTGCTTCCTCAATCGTATCCTTCGGTTTATCTCTCTACAAGTTTTTATAACAATAAAATGCACAAAATAATCTAAACGTCATCCGCCATTGAATCATAGTTTACACATCACTTCGATGCGCCCTCTACCATCTTCCACAGACAACATAGATACGCGAAGCGCAGCAAATTCAAATTAATGAAATATCATTCATTTCATTACATCTCCCCCCCTAAGAGCGAAAATTCTAAGCAATATATCTATACAATGTACCTATAAGTTATCTTCATATTCGTTTTCTTCTCCTTCATCTTCTTCTGTTACGACAGGTTGTAATTTCTATTAATTGTTCCAAGATATGTTGCAAACTGTCATCTTTGTCTCTTGTTTGTTTTGTGCTCATTTCTTCTAAATATTGATCTAAAAATTGCATATTACCTTCCTCATCTACATATGTCTTCTTTAGATTTTCATCCAATTTTATCCATACTTTTCTACTTTGGTGTCTTTTCTTTATGCTATTTTTTTACTTTTGTGAAAGTGTTCATTTTAACAATATATGTATGATGACTCACCGGCTTCAGCTCCTCGGGTAAAACATAACATTTTCCTTCTTCTGTAGATATTGAGGTTATGGCTAGTACATTAGATTTGCCATCATTTGAGGCTATCATCGTAAACTCGAATTGCAGCCGGTCCATCTTCTCTTAGTTAACAAAAATGTCGTTTTATAAGGTATATTATTGAGGATCTTCAAAATAAACCACAAATTGTTTCTCTGAAAATACAAAGTTTTGTTTTATTTAACACGTCTTTCCAATATTACAACAATTATCAAGTTATGACAATTACACTTCTATCTCACCTGAAAATACAAAGAAACGACATTTAAAGTTTACTAATATTGCTTCCTCAATCGTATCCTTCGGTTTATCTCTCTACAAGTTTTTATAACAATAAAATGCACAAAATAATCTAAACGTCATCCGCCATTGAATCATAGTTTACACATCACTTCGATGCGCCCTCTACCATCTTCCACAGACAACATAGATACGCGAAGCGCAGCAAATTCAAATTAATGAAATATCATTCATTTCATTACATATATATATATTAAAAAGATATAGAGACAGAATCTGGAATAAGACAAACGGCGTTGGTGACTGTTTTTTGAATAAGTCGTAAGGGACAATCAGTATTAGTGACGCAACGAATACGAATACGAATATTCGTATTCGCCGAATAGTAGACATTTACCGAATATTCGTATTCAGCGAATACTAATCACGAATATTTAAAAACTAATATTTTTGTACGCAACTCTAATTACAGGTAGATTTAGGAAACGCGCGTCGTCGGCGCGTAAAAAATAAGACGTTTATATAGGGCCTTAGACGCAACGACAACTACACAAAGGCATGGGTGTTATTACTCATTTTAACACTCAAACAACTGAACTATTCTTAACAAACTAATAATATACCGAAATGTTTTTTGTTTCAAGATGTTGAAACTAGATGGGACTCAACATTTTATATATTGAAGAGATTACATGAACAACTCATAACGATTTAAGATGTTTTACCATCTCTACCAAAATGTCGTCATGAAATCACAGTAAGGCAATGGGCTCTTATGAGCTAAATTATTGATATTCTGGCCAATTTTGAAGAAGCTACTATAAAGCTAAGCCAAGAATCGACGACAATTTCGTGCAATCCCAATGACATAAAGTCTTAAATATTGCCTCTGATCCATTGGCTTTTTTGGAGAGAAGATGTCCATTTTCCAAAGCTGAAAAAACTCGCCCAAAAATATTTTTCACTGAAACCATGTTCACTTGCCTCAGAAAGGCTATTTGTAACAGCTGAGAACACTCAAGCTGAAAAAGAAATCTCCGGAAACTAGAAAATCTGCAAATTTTTTGTTTTTTAAATAAATTGTAAATGTTGTAAATTTTAATTATTAGAACACTAGAACATCAACAAATAAATTAGTTTTTCAGTACCATGGCGAGGTATTCATATTCGTATTCGTTTTCGCCGAATAGTATGTTTAATATTCGTATTCGTATTCGTAAAAGTAGTATTCGTTGCATCACTAATTTATTTTTCAATAGTTCTCAAAACTTGCCAATTTTTTAATTCCAATCGTTAATTTACAGTATTTTCACGCGTGGTAGAGCCACATTGCAGTTATATCATGTTTGTAGCACGGATGGGTCAGCTCAAACAGGGAAGGACCGACTCACAGAATATCAGCGTAAAATAACAGCGTAATACTGTTGTGTTTCGTAGGATGAGTATAGAGGTCCGGAGACCCTTTTTTACTGAAAACGAGGCATTCCATCTTTCAGTCAGTCAAACAGTCCTCAGGAGTGATAACCCATCTGCGTTTCGATTCGCAACGAGAGAACACTTCAAAAACTATTATAAATATTTTAAGCAATGGTGTCTGCCACCTTGAAATACCTTTTTAATAAAAATGAGTAATTTTATCAATGGCTGAATTTGCAACCACCTACATGCCATGCACATTTGTACCTGAGTAGCCTCTGTTTTGGCTGTCACTTTTCTTTATTGGTGCTGGCGGGGATCGAATCCGAGCCGCTCGCGTACTTTGAAATTTTATCCAAGCGTAACAAGCTCACCGAACATATTGAATAATAAGGTAACTAAGCCTCTGGCCTACAATAGCTAAGTAATTTTTAGAGAAATTAAATATGAATAATTTTTCGGATTTATTTAGATATATTTTTATGACGTATTATATAACTAACTTTTGTACTTTATTTTAAACTAGCTTCTGCCCGCGACTTCGTACGTGGATCCTGTTGCTTATGCTAGCGACAATGGGGTCGTCAAAATCGAAGATCTGAAACGTCTGATGTTGAATTCTAAGAGCCCGAGGACGGAAAACAACGTGATTCGTGAGATGATTCGAGACGTTCTAGATCTTTCATTTTTGTAAGTCAACAGGAAATGCCCATCAGGCTAAACAACTTTTGCTAAGACGTCATTCCTATATATTATGTTATAGTATCGTTGGGCTTTGGATGGAATGTAGTAACTCCTTGTGTGTTATAAAGTTAATATATCGGTAATATTGTTTAGATCACGTTCACATGAGGCTTAAGTACTTATAGAACAAAAATACTTCAGCGCAAAGCTTCCTGGTAAACTATGTTGAAAGTTGACCCGTCCGGCACGTGAACATAAAGATTTCTAGAACTGCTAACCCGGGAAAGAGCAGCTTTTCGGGATAACACATGTTGTTCTCGGTCAATGGTAAGCCTTAGCTCTCGTTGAGAAGAACTTTGTGACGCCCGTGATGTAGCTCGTCTCGCTCTGTCAGCTGCTAATCATCTCTCTTTCTGAAGAGCTTTCATTGGCTCGAGAAGTTGAGGCACTAACTCTCATAGAGTTGAACCGATGTGCTCTTTCGATTATCTGTCTGTGCTCTGAGAACGCACATCTCATTCTCTTAGCTTCTCTCGAATTTTGAGATAAAAATAATCGTTTTTAGATGGCATTGTGTACTTTATTTTTAATCGACGGCATTCAGTTACCTAACAAAATAATCTACGTTAGAGGTCCTAACTATAGCTACATGTTATTTAAAGAGGTTTAAAACTACAGCTAAATAAAAAAATAAAAAGTTTAATTTATAATTAAGCTAATACTAAGAAATATTTAAACACTACCAAAATAACTAATACCTATTTTATAAAATAACAACCAAATAAATCTAAAAATAAATTATTAAACGTAAGAGTAGACTAAAAGTCGCGCTGATAAGCACGGTTTGTTAAAATCAATTATTGTCTGTCAATAAGGTCGAACACTCTGAACGTCTATTCGCATCAACAGCCAAATATTGTATGGAGCTCGCACACTTATTTTTTCTTTTTTTTTTTGCGCCCTAAGCAAATATGGGCAACCCTCTGGAAAGCGGGGGAGTGAGGTGGGAAATGCTCATAGTATACCACGCAGCCAGCTGCGTGGTTATGTGGAGACTTTTACCCACTAAACTCCACCTTTAGGGATTGGCTTACCGATCTAACGAGAGATCTCTAAGCCGTATACGGACGCGAACCTCCTTGGCAGAAAGGAGGGCGCAAGCGGCGAAAAGCCGCTTAGGAGTGTATGCCTAACTAAGGCATATTAAGGGATGTGTTAAGTAGACTCGGCCTGAGCCGCCAGGAGGCAGTTCAGGTCAGCCGAAAGCCTGTTGGGGTCCGAGAGAGAGTTTCTCGGTCTGCGCACACTATAGCGAGTGTGGAGAAGGGCTGCATAGGCAGCTGTCTCACGAATGAGATAATTTGGGTGGGACTCTGAGGCTTTGAAAAATCTTTCAGAGAGTTATTTAAGAAACTGCTGGATTGTTGGGAGCTCTAAGTCTCGGTGTAGGTCGGCATTACGGACATAATAGGGCGAGTTAGTGGCCCTACGACAGAATAGATTTTGAACTATTTGAAGTTCATTTATAACTTTGGGTTTAGCATGTGCGAAAATGGGGGCCGCGTAGGTCATGACAGGTCGTATGCAGACCTTATATAGGGTTCGCTTGTTGCGGAGGGACATTTTACTGTGTCTGCCTAACATGCTGTTGAGCCTACCTACCCATGTAAAATCGCGCGGTGCGAGTTACCTTCTTGATGTGGGGCTCGAAAGTGAGCCTTGCATCAAGGGTGACGCCTAAATATTTGGTGAATAGTATATATAGGAGGGGGGCAAGCACAAAGCCTTGAGAGACACCGGCTTTGATTTGACGAGTAGGGGATAGCGTGCCTTCGTATCTAAAACAAAAGGTACGATCCTTCAAATAGGAGGCTACAAGGCGGACGGTCAGGGAGGCCTAAGTCGTACAATTTATAGATAAGGCCCTCATGCCAGACTCTGTCGAATGCCTTGACAATGTCGAAAAAGACCGTGATGGTCTTTTGACGACGAGGATAAAAACCGCTGAGTATATATTCCACTACATGGTGAACTTGCTGGGGGCACGAGTGTTTGGCTCGAAAGCCCAATTATTGAGGGATGACAAGAGGGTCGCCGTCTGTGGGAAACAAATGACGCCTCATGCACACGAGAATAACTCGTTCGAAAAGTTTGCCCATAGCCTTGAGAAGGCTGATGGGACGGTGATTGGAGGGGAGGTGGTGAGGTTTGCCTGGCTTGGGAATGCCAATGACAGTTGCCTCTTTCCAAGATGTGGAAAAATAGCTGAATTAGAAGCAGGCGTTGAATATTATGGCCAATAAGGCGATCACCTGCTCCGGAAACTGTTTGAGGGCTTGGTTGGAGATGCCTTCCGCGCCCGGTGATTTTTTTGGGCTTAAGTCCTTTAATGGTAGATGAAATCTCATCTTTGGAAACAGTGATAGGGTCAGAGGAGTGGAGAGTGGCCAGTTCCGGTGACGGACCTCGTCCTCCACTAGTTTGATATGTAGGGGGTCAGTGGGTTGTGAGCTGGGAGAGCATTGAGCGGCGACGCTGTCGGCGAAGCACTTAGCCTTTTCTTCGTCGTCGAAGGCAATAGAGCCGTCGGGACGAGACAGAGGGGGAGTATGCGTGATAGCGTCTATCCGGAGGGCTCTCGCCATCTGGTAGTACGGTGCGTGAGAGGGAGAGATTTTCTCCATGAGATTGCCCCATTCGAGGTCTCTGATATCTTTGAGGCTGTAACGGGGTTTGCGTTGAAGGCGGTGGGCCGCGAGTCTATACTCGGGAGTGGGATAGCGTGCAGCTCTACGGAGGGCAGCTTTTTTGGCTTTGAGCAGGTTGCAAATATCTAGGGGAAGACTAGTTTTAGCAACCGGGACAACCTTTTCATTCTCTTTAAGAAAGGATGTTATAAGAGAGGTGAGATTTTCGACCGCGGTGTCTATTTTCCCCGTACTGTCGAGGACGTCGGAAGAAAGGGTTATGGGAGGGTCCGGAGAGTCTATAGCCGCGGCTAGTGACTTGTTGAAACCCTTCCAGTTGGTGTAGGTTTTGTAAGTCGGAGTTGGAGGTGGCTGATGGCAAAAAGGACGAAAGATGACAAGAAATACAGGACGGTTGTCGGATCCTAGATCACCGAGAGACTCGATTGCTCTAAGGTTAAGGGAGACTCCTTTAACTAGAGCAAAGTCTAGCACGTCAGGAGCGTAGTTTACGTTGTCGGGATAGTGATTGACTGCTGTAGACAGTCAGGTTGAAAGACTGATTGATATTGAGCAGCGCCTTGCCACTACTAGTAAGCTCGCAATCGGACCCCCCGCCTTTTTATACTTCCCGCCGCGAGCCGCGACGAGCGCGGCGACCATTACACAAAAATAATCCTTATAGCATGATTCAGTATTCACGCGCGATGGCTTATTAGTGTATTTCATGTATAACTTTGGTGTTTCTTTACCGATTTCTATGATTCTTTTTTACTGAATAGATAATAATGTTAACTTTTTTAATTAGGGGTGAATGAGAGTGTTATAAACGTAAGAGTAGACAAATATAATCAGAAAGCTCCGAACTGCTAAGCTATCGGGAGTTACACGTGTTATTGTGAGTCAACCATAAAAGATAGATATATGCTGTCGTGGTATATTTTTTATATAATTTTAAGGAAAACATTTCCGTTATACATGATTTCTGTGTAGCTTTAACCATTAAGGCTGCACGCGACGGAAGCTTAAAAAATGGAGTAACTTTTCCGTTTCCCCAACATTTCCCTTCACTGCTTTGCTCCTATTGATCATAGCGTGATAAAAAGTATACTATAACCTGCCCAGGAGTATGAGAAATGATTATCTATAATGAATATACAGACAGACAGACAGAGAGACAGACAAAAATTTTACTGTTTGCATATTTCGCATCAGTATCGATCACTAATCACCCCCTGATAGTTATTTTGGAAATATTTGGAATTGACCTCTCTACAGATTTATTATAAGTATAGATATCTGACGTAAAAAGCAGTGATTATAATCGGTTGATAATTTATGAAGATGTAGACGTAACATGCATACAAAAAACACACAGTCAGAACTCAAAAGTTGTAAAGTAAAGTAAAGTTACAGCCTATATACGTCCAACTGCTGGGCACAGGTCTCCCCTCATTTCTGAGGGTGTTTTAGGGCAAGTAAGTGTCCGCCGCGCTGCCCCAATGCGTGTTGGCGAACTTCATATGTCTTCGAAATATTTTGTTTTCTTATTCCTCAGACATGTAGGTTTCCTCACGATGTTTTCCTTCACCGCCGAGCATGTGGTAAATCAGCACTTAAATTGCAATTAACAATTTCATTGGTACCGGCGGGGTTCGAACCCGGGTTACTCGCGTTCTTTTATATTTACAGCGAGCGTTAACCATCTGAGCTACCATGGCTCTCAAAAGTTGGCTATAAATTATTTATCAATAACTTAAAATCTCTAATCATTTTCATTGAATAAAATATACTTCACATTTTAAATCGTCTTCGACTCAACATTAATAAAATATACACAGCAATTAAGGATGAGAATGAGTAACAAAGCAAAGAGGTTTAATGAATTGCTTATCGGCAAAAGACGAAAACGGCTTTAGCTCTTACATATTTTGTGAAGGCATCCGCTTACTTATCAAAGCTTTGGTATTTTATTCGATAAACGCTATTTTTATTTTATGGTTAAAATGGCAATCTCTATCAGAATAAACAATGTAGTTGAACGATCGATAGTTATTGTTATGGTAAGCATTTGCTTTAAGTATTTTATTCAATATCCAGAAATGGTGGTATAATAATTATTAGTAGTTTTTTTTTTATGATTTCCGCCGGTGTATACACCCCCACCGACAGGAGTATATTGGCAGTTTTCACAGTTTTGTTCACTTTTTAAACATTTTTATTACTTATTTCTATGACACATGGAAAAGGCTACGCGTTTCTGCTATTTGATACACATTGCGTATGCCTTCTCTTTATGTTAACATAATTTGTTAAGAGTTTGAAATTTATGTACATAGTTATTATTCTAATAAAATTATCATTTGGTAAACATGAATATTCTTGTATTTTCGTAGTCACATCAGAAAAGAAAATTAAGAGTGATGACAATACAAAAAGAAAGGACAAAATGAATTAAATACCAGAAACAAAGAGCAATCTTGACTCTCAGCAAAAACCATAATTTAATGATAATAGAGTAATAAATTATTATAATGGCAGTAATATAATAAAACAACCTAATTAAAAAAATTAAGTAAAGTAAAAGTAAAGTAATATTAATTCTAAACACAGACAACGTTGTATAAAGACAGCAAAAAAGGAATGAAATTAACTCACAGGGTAATCTTAACTCTAGTCATATTATAATAACATTGAAATAAACAATCTTTGTTATAGGCACATGAATAATGGTGAACACAATAAGGTTGATAACAGTGAACATTAAAATATTAAAAGCTCAAAGGTTAATCTTAATTCTAATGATAATCAAACGTTTAACAATTACAACATATAATAAATATTAATTATATCTAATAGAATAAATAAAGAAAACAAATTAAAGAGAAGTGTTTGCTTAGTTACTAACTATTACTATTGCTATTTACAGATACACAGTTCTTATTGAAGTTCTTAAGTCTTTTAAAAATGTTATTAACAAATTGAATGAAAGAGTCCAAAAGGGATTCCTTCTACATTAATGCGGTTAAGTTAAATGGAGGAGTTTTTAAATTTTCACAAAATATGATATGATTTAATCGTTGCACTGAAAATGCAGGCCAATGCTCAATGAAATTTTCCAGCATTTGTTGGGTGACGTTATCACAAGGGCAATGATTATTGTGAATTATTTTGCAGCGACAAAGATAAGCTTTGAGAAAACCGTGGTTGGTGAGCTTCTGGGTGAGGTAAAAACTGGGTTTGGTGATAGTGCGTAACTTCTCTATATTCTCCAGCGTTGGAAGCAGTTGTTTGGTATGTTGGCCCTCTTCCGCGCTATAATATCTACCTTGCAAAGACGCATGATTTTGAGTTCTGATTGTGTGCTTGAGGTACAAAATGGGAAAGGTCAAGTAGTCAGGTTGTTTGCGCAACTTGGAACCATCACTCGCAGCCTTATCGGCTGACTCATTGCCAGCTATGCCAGAGTTACTCTTGACTCATCCCAATTCTATGATGCCTGTTTCTCTGTACTCGTGTTTAGTTTTGTGTATTTGTGTAATGATGTGTGTTGCTTCTGTTTTGTATAACGTGTATAGATGAGAGTGAATCTGTATAGATGACTGTGTGTGTATATTTGTGTTCTTTGATCTACCTGCATGCCTGCAGAATGGCTAACAGCTACGCTTGGAATACCGTACACGTGTTCTGCAATTTAAACTTCTTTACGTAAGCCACTTGATTAAGATTAGTAGGGAGATTACCCACGAAAGCGGCTTCCACTGCACCGTCCTGCTTACTACCGTCAGTGAATACAAAATGTGTCGCCTGTTCTGATGCAGATCCCGTAAATGTGGAGTTTGTAAATATTTTAGGACTAAAGGAAATACGTTGGGCAAGATGCAGAAGTTCAGGATCATTATTAGTAGTTGATTTACTACACTCATAACACTTTGTTAGGTAGCAGAAGTAGGGTAGCCACCATTTTGGAGCAAATAAAATATTATTACTTTTCTAGGCTAAATAAATAAAGTACAATGTGTAAGAATGAAGTGTTAATTATTTGACTTGTTATTGTTTCTTGCTTTTAGCGATGTCTAACAAATAATTGTTTTTAGTGAACTACAATTTCGTTGTAGGTTAATTTACACAGATTTATAAATCGTCCATTTTAAAGAGAAAATGCTCTCTCTGTAAATGACGGGAATGGATAACAGAGGTGACATGTATTGAAACAAAATAAAAAAATACTACATAGGAAAACAAAATTACCACCTTTAGAAGTGGATAAATCAGAAAAATCGGCAGAATTATTAACTTAAGTTTATAGCTTTTTTTACATGACTTCTTGTGTGTATACCTCATTTTCTTAGTAAACATTAGAATAAAATCTTAAGTTATAATGATGTGTATTTGCATTATTGTTGTATTACCCTATAAAGTACGTTTGTCCTAAATACTTATCACTTATTTTACTTGTCACTAGTACTAAATAATTAGTACTGGTGACAACCCTAGGTAGGACTCCTCTACAGGGGAGATTCGGTATAATTACAGACTTTGAGTATTTTACTTGAAATCGGTTGCACATGTCTATTGGCTAAGGTACCCCTTTTGCCATGAGATATACTTGTAATTTGTTTGTCATTTTTATCTTATTAAAATATACAAAAAAATAACTTTGAAATCCAGAAAGAAAATGAAGCAAATGTGCAAATCCCGCAAAGTTAAATGACGTTTAATTATGTGCATTATTCACGTGCATCAGACTAAATGTGATTGCTTCGTTGGTCAAGTGGTGATGATGAGCTTCCGAGTTCGTCAAGAAATGCTAAGTAGCAGCCGAGATTCAGGAAGTTGGCAGTGTATCACCTCCGTGTCTCGGAAAGCATGTAAAGCCGTTGGGTCCTCCTACGCCTGGTCTTTCTCCGGTCATATCAGATTACCATTCCATCGGATGATGAGTGTATGGGAATAGAGTGTGCATGTGCATTACATGTGCTTGCGCACAAACTCCTAATCCTGGTTCTGCACAAATGGTTACTCTCCGTTGTATTTGGTCGCCGTGACTGAAATTCGATCTGGTAAACATTTTTCAAGTAAATATTTATTAAATTCAGAACTTTCGCTTGCCAAATTTGAATATTTTTTTAAAATTAAATTATGGAAATTATTTTAAATTTTTCACTCAAATAATACTTTGTTACGTGCGATGATTGTGTTTAAGTTTTTCTTTATGAGCGTCATCAACTAGAGTGGTGGAATAAATTAAATAGTGGCTGTTCTTAAGCCAGGAGCAATTGGCACGGTACGCTATCCGAAAGACTTAATAACTTAAGGAGACAGTAATAACTTACAACACATGGGTGAGACTATTTAAAATAAGGTTGATGAAATGAAAGATTGACTTTCCTTGAATATTTAGTGCGCCAACATAAAAAATACCGTTACCGTTAAAAAAATATGAAAACAAAATATTTTAACAGAAAGAATTTATTACTGTACAGACCCCGGAAGTGCAATAGTGCTAAGCGCTCTACGTAAATTTCATAGTACCTACATACTTCTGTAGGTTTCGTAGACAGCACGTGAACGCTTCTACAAACAACAATAATGCTTTTGGTTTCAAATACTATTACACAGAGAAACGGTGAACCTAATAATGGTAAAATCTTTAAGGTTTTAATTGGTACTTCTTAATTAAAATAAACGAATAACTAAATTAAATTTTAATTAGAAAATTAAAGACACCATTGGAGCATATTTATGAGAATTACAACTTATCAAATATTTGTAAAATGCAAAAAAGAAATTCTATGTTATTTAAACATAAACACCGACGCCAGTACATTGAGCCAAATCCTATTTGGAGGGTATCGCAATCTCGCAACGACCTCGTCCGCTAGCATCGACACGTATGTTCCTGTTTTCTTTTAATTAAGTCCGATGTAGAAACTCTTGCGGCTTCATTTGGAGATACATCGCCCTAATCTTGCTTTACGCGACGAGCACGATACGACTTAATAATCTCCTATGTTGAATTTCGAGGAGATGAATAAAACTTTTTAGTAAATATTAAATAAATTGTATAGCACATATAACTAGGTGTGGACTAGGTGTAAGCATACATTTTATGGCCAGGAGTCTTTTTGAATAGGAAGAGCCGGGTACCACTTTTAGCTAAGGTACGTAAGGGTAATATCGTCAGCTTAAATTGTAAATAAACTATGGAAATAAATAGGAACCCTTCAAAAATCAACTTAATAAAAACTAACTACATTACGCCATACTACTACATTCATCTAAAATATTTACTTAAATATCAACTGTTAAAACGGCGTAGATAAAGATGCGTCCTTTTGACTCTTTATTATTTGACTTACTGATGAAGAGCTATTGTATTATATAGCCTTCTATGCAAATAAGGCTGTAGTTTTAGTGTCATAAGAAAGTTACCATATTAACCGGATCACCATATTACCTTCACGTACTATATTTCTATTGCCAAACCACAGTATTTGCACTTCCGTGTTCTGGTCTGAATGGTATAAAGAGCCAGTGACGATGACGTGTTGTGAGGTCTTGTGGCTTTCGTAGGTGACAACGGAGGTAGAATCCGATGCGGTGTAAGAATATCCATTACCTCATATCTCGTGGATGTCGTAAGAGGCTACGGAGACAAACTGAAACAGGAGATGGGCAGCGGGCACCTTCCTGAAAACAACTGAGAATAAAATACAGTAAATAAGCCGTCTTGCAAAC
This sequence comes from Parnassius apollo, assembly GCA_907164705.1. Classification (NCBI taxonomy): domain Eukaryota; kingdom Metazoa; phylum Arthropoda; class Insecta; order Lepidoptera; family Papilionidae; genus Parnassius; species Parnassius apollo. Next base: position 1,168,983 of record CAJQZP010001686.1, read on the forward strand.
GTGGCAACTATGGCAAAATCCCCACTATGAGAAGGTACCACTTTATCTACCACGCTACCAATCTATGGGGAGGCATTTCAGCAGTGGATATTTATGATCTATAATGGAATATAAATGAGGTGACGAGGTATTCGCAATTTTTTATGCTTTTTGAGTACCTACATGTGTCCATGGCCTGCAGACGTGACTTACTATTAGGGGGGATTGTATGGGTGGTTTTATAAAAAATGAAGTAAATACGTAGCGTTTAATCCTGTTAATGACTAATACTTAAATTATCCTTTTTTTTTTCTTCTTCTTCAGAAAGTTACCCCACACTATGATTTTCTCCTGTATTGTGAAGGTAGTTTACATACATAAACTTCACAACAACAAACATCCAACCTGAAACAATTACTTTTAGGCTATACAAATACTTGTTCCATTGGGATTCAAGTGCCGCAAACCAAGTCATCATTCGGAAATTGCACGAAGTTTTCGTTGTTAAACATTATTGTTTGTTAAAACATCTAACAGTAAAAATCTACGTGATTAGTAGGCGATACTATTTACTGTTTAAATATAAATCAAGAAAGAATATAAACAAAAACACCCTGGAGTAAAAGTTTCTCCAGCTGCCTCCTTAATTGTCATGTAATAAAAGGAAACTCAAATAAACACAGCGGGAAACCTTTCGCTAGTACTGTATACAACTATATAAATTGTGAAGAAAGCGTGGAACAGCAAGCGACTAGCGATGGAGTTCAATTTGAACTATACTGTAATATAAACTCAAAGCAATTGTAGTTTCTTGTTAATGAAATGTATATGCACAATAATATAATGTTATCTTAGACACGTAGAATCTCTCAAACTATTATATAATTTTATGTATGAACTTTACGTATAACTTAAACACTCACACCTGTCACCCAGATGGGTAAGCAGAGACTACAGACTTCCATTTGGCACGATCCTGACACACCTATCTCACCTCTTTTACATCCATATATGTATATCATATACCTACGCATACATGCTCGTCGATTAAAGGTGCTCCTAATTTGGCTCACTTTCAATATATTGCCAAGTCGATCGATAAACATTCGTCTAGGGCGTCCCTTCCCGACTCTTTCTTTCACTTCTGGAAAATTAATTCGCTTTGTCACTCTTTCCTCGTTCATTCTTTCTGTATGGCCAAACCCCTGAAGCATTTTTTTCTTAATACTGGTCACAACATTATCTTGCAAACTACAATTTTCTCTTATCACACAATTTGTGTGAGAAGAGAATACATAACCCTGTCATTCAAATTCAAACCTAATATACTCCTTGATGGCCGCATTTCTACAGGATTGCAGAAATTATTCTTCTGCTACACCTAACTTTCACTACCATACATTAAGGTAGGGCCTAACACAGTATTGTGAATTGCCACACATGACTTTTATCTTACTTATTACTTCTGACTCGCCACAATGGAGTGAAGAGCTCCATTTACTATATTTCCTACGTGTAGAGTGGGGCAGTGTCTACGTGCTGTTTTCGAGAGTCGTTACGAATCATATCTCACGCAGACTCGATGACTTTCCGAAAAGGCTTCAATACCATAGACCACATATACACTCTGCGGCAGATTGTAGGGAAGATTGAAAAGTACCATCTGCCACTTTGCTTGCTTATGTGGACTATGAAAAAGCCTTTGATTCCGTCGAAATTTGAGCGGTTCTACAGTCCTTTCAACGGTGCCAAGTTAACTGTCGGTATATTGAAGTGCTGAAGTATTCGTACAATAGGGCTACGATTGCTATCTGAGTACAGTACTAGAGTACGAAACCTATCCTACTGAGAGGTGTAAGACAAGGTGACGTTATATCCCCGAAACTCTTCACCGCTGCATTGGACGACGTTTTCAAGCTACTGGATTGGAAGGATACGGTATTAACATCAATGGTGAGTACATCACTCACCTTCGATTTGCTGACAATATAGTCCTTATGGCAGAATCGCTGGAAGATCTAATTACCGTGCTCAATGAATTCAATAATGTCTTTCAACGAATAGGTCTTAAGATGAACGTGGACAAAACAAAGATCATGTTTAATGTCCATGTCACACCTATGCCGGTACTTGTGGGGAGCACTATGCTCGAAGTTGTTGACGAGTATGTTTACCTAGGACTAATAGTCTGACTAGGTAAGTCCAACTTCGGCCGAGAGGTCAATCGACGGATTCAACTCTGCTGCACAGCGATTGGGAAATTATGACACATCTATACCTATATATGTATATGATTAAAACTACTTTTACGGATTTTATCGCGTTTATTTTTACTTTTTATTTTTAATTCCCGACGTTTCGGGCGCTTTCCATCTATACTATATATGTATACCTCAAAACCTGAATACTAAATTGTACTGTCAGTGGTTGTTGTCAGGGATAACTTATGGATCTGAGACGTGGTCCTTCAGTGCTGGCCATGTGAGAACGTTCAAGGTCACTCAGTGAGCTGTGGAGAGGGCTAAGCTGCGGTTTCTCTGCGTGATGAAGTTAGAAATGAGAATATCTGCAAAAGAACCAGAGTGACTGACATAGCCAAATGGTTTAGTAAATCGAAGTGGCAATGGGCCGGCCATATAGCTCGAAGAACTGACAAACGATGGGGTAAAAAGGTTCTCGATTGGCAGCCTCGTACTAATTCTCTTTTACATGGAGTCACGACCTGATAAGACATACAGTGAAGCCTATATTCAGCAGTGAACCTTTGAAGGGATGTAATGATGATATACCCTGAACAAATTCTGGCAGTGGTTATAAAATCAAAATGGTGGAAAACAAAATAGCCGCCATACCAATTTTAAAAAGTTATATCTTGGCAAAGGTTAGGGATTCCCAGGTGGTACTAAGAAATTTTTTATAAGACAGGTAAATCTTACGACAATCTTTAATTATATATATATATATATGAATTGTGTTATGTAAGAAGTTGATGGTTTTCATTTAAGTCAAAGTTTATTTTAATCTTTTTAGAGCATTTAAATACAAGCTTGTTTTTAAAAATGCTTTAACTACTAATTTGTTATTGTTCTATCCATATTAAGTTAACCTTACAAAAATTACGGTATCGATGAGGCAAGAAGTTAGTTCTCTTATATTGTTTCTAAAATTTTCGAAAATATTAAGAACCAATTATAAGAAAAACCTTAACGAGCAACGTTAAATTTTCGTTGCATGCTATGTTACTAATCAGGTATTTATATTTTTTATGTTCCTGTAGTTTACATTTAACACGTGCCTGCGATATATTAACGCCGGGGTTGCACGGAAAGTGTCGTTGCGAGCTAACACCTGACGCTGACAGGGTCTCGAAGAAGAGAAGCTTTTTGTAGAACTGCGTGCAATCTAATTTTCTACTATAATAAAATTGCACAAGTGAAATTAAATTGTTTCAACTCTTTTTAATTTAAAAATTAAATTTATTTATTCATTTATACTTAAAATAATATTTAAAATTCAATAATAATTAAGTGATATATTAATTATGAAATAAGAATTTAAAACAATTTGGTTCAGTTATTGAAGGATAAACAAGGTCGTTACTATAGAAATTAATAAAGATATTATTAATGTACATAAATTAGTCTTATGAAAGGTAAGATGATTTCGTAGTATATTCTTCGAGCAACCCTGATATAAGTTAAATAAAAAAATATAAAATTAATAATGATGTCCTCTAGAGAGAATTTCGATCATGACGCACAATCTCAACAGAGAATATCCGTCCGCTCAGGATAGTTATAGTGTTCCAGAGTACGAGTATATGTAAGCACAGGTGCATTCTCTAATCTCTCACTCTCATAGTCCGATTGATCAGTAAACCGACACGACCGGAGTGGGAATAGGCACGGGATCATTGACATTACATAACTTTCGAGGCACACTGGTGAAACACCGGCAACTTCTTGACTTCAGGCTGTTACTGAGAATTTATTGTCAGTAAAGCTCAATGACTAATTTATGTTGGCACGACCCAGGATTCAAACCCGAAAAATCATAATCATCAGTCACACGTATCACCGCTAAACCAACGGGATAGTTAGAAATGAAATGAATGTATTTGACAGAACACAATTCGTCTGAGAAACGTTTCCCGACGTTTCGGGTGCTTTGTAACACTCTGGCCAATTATGACATATAGACATCAAACACTACATTTTGCATATCCCAAATGGGTAAGCTGTTGAGCCTAAAACTATATGTTTTTGTACTAAGAACATATAGTTTTAGGCTCTAGGTTTAAGAAAATGTATCTTTATCTTTATATAAATATTTATATACCCATACCCGTGACCGTGGGTGTTGTAAAACATTTAAAACGTAGGAAGTTCAAAATAAATTAAACTAAATGTAATAAAATCCATAAGATTAGTTTTATTCAATGTTTAGTATTCGTGTAAATATAAGAAATCGTTTCATATATAAGCTTAAGGTATCTATCTATCTATCTATCTATATATATATATATATATATATATATATATATATATATATATATATATATATATATATGTATATATATATATATATATAAGGTTGCACCTTTAGGGTTTATATGTAACTACCGTTGAAGTGTAGAAAATTTAAGAAAAAAAGAATATTAAAATCGGTTCAAAATCTGCGAAGATATCTCGTAACACACCTACAAAAAAATACATATACTCGAATATAACTCGAAAATAACTTCCTTTTCTTTAAAGTTGTATGAAATTAACATATCACTATATTATTAACTTTAGTATAGTAATAAAATTTTAATCACCTATAATATTATTTTTGTTAGTCTAAAGCCATTAAAATAGTAATAAACATATATAACTTTGACAGTAAGTGTTTATAAGATTATAGAGTCAATATTAAGTTTTAAAACAGACTAGACTTAATATCCACGAGGTGCTGATTTAAAATAAATAAGAGTAGTTAAAAGTAAGGAGAGATATTTACGATGAATATATTACAAAATAATACATAATAATTTTACATTTTGTGATACGTTCATAAACAAATAGACCGACAGACAATTCTAAAAATGATAAAAATGTATTTAATAACTTCTTTTTGTCACAAATTTGTAAATTTTCATACACCTACAAATTATATTGTTATTATATATATTTTTATTATGTATGCGTATAGAAATATAGATTATATGTTTATTCAAATAGTTATTATTTGTATAGGTTTATGGACCCATTAACTTATTTAAAAAAAGTATGATAAAGCGATGATGAACTACGAAAAAAAAGTATAACAACATATAATAAACTAACCGTGGGTTCGAATTCCACACGGAATAAGTATTTGTATGGTCTACAAGTAATTGATCCACGTCTGGATGATTCTCTTTGTGCAATTTATATGTATGTAAACTGCTTCCAAGAAACAGGAGAAAATTCTAGTGTGGGGATAACATTTTAAAAAATATTTCTAAAAAAATCTGAGAATTTGGAAACAAATATTCGGTTCTTATTCATATCATAATTTTTTGTCCCAGCCGGCTTTGTTCTTTCCATCCGCATTACGGTTGCGATCAATTAAAATTTCATTCCCAGTAAGTAGTTATAACGCTGTGAGTGCAGTTAAAAGGTTTCAATATTAAACCATCGTCGATAACGCCATCTCCCCTCTTTCGTTTCGATTCAGGCGTTCCACCATCATTTATCATTCGATATCTACCCGCGCCCGTTTGTTAGACTCCTGTAACTGTCAACGCATAAGGATCGATACTTCAACAAACATATTTCCTTGTCTACTGTCAAATTTATTGAATCTACTTCAAGTGAAACTATTACTACACATTACTCTTCATACTTCTGAAATAACAATGATATTAGTCACGTGTTCCGATTGTAAAGATAGAACCATGCAAACGTGTGCGTAGGACACCCAATAAGTTTTGAGATATACAAAAAGTATTATAAATAAAATATAATAATACTACTAATATACATTTTTTCAAATGAAATTGTATACTTGGGGAGTGCTTTCAGCCGGGATGGAAGATGTGATTTAGATGTGGATAGGCGTGTCGCTGCCGGAAACAAAGTCAATGGTGCCGTGAATGCATTAGTAAAAAAGGCAAGGCGTGGTGAAGAGTGCACGCCTTGCAATACATAACGCAGTGTTGGTACCGACTTTGTTATATGGCAGCGAAACCTGGGTATGCCAGAAGAAGCATAAAAGCAAGTTGAATGCAGTGGAGATGCGATGTCTTCGTAAAATGTGTGGCGTTACCATAGCCGACCGAAAGCGAAACGAAGAGATTCGCAATATGGCAGGACTGAAAGATGACCTTATCACAAAAATTGATAGGGGCGTACTCCAATGGTTTGGGCACGTTGAACGAATGAGTGCAGACCGAATGGTGAAGAAAATATATAGAGTGAAAGTAAATATTAAAAGGTGTCGAGGTAGACCGAGACTAACTTTCAAAGACCATGTAAGCAAATTGCTCGAAGTGGGGAAGGTCAAGATTACTCGGATACCTAGACGTACCCCGTTAGGGATTGTGCGTGAAGATAAGTAAAGTAAGTAAGTAAAATATACATTTTACATCTTTTCAAAATATTCCTTAAAATGCTCTATATAAAGTTCCATTCCAGTCTTGATCTGACAGGTCGGAAATCGCTTTTTCGTAGGCAGCCACGGCTTCTTCGGCGCTTGAAAAAAACTTTCCTTTTATTTTTTCTTTGACTCTTGGGGACAAAAAGAAATCACAAGGAGCTGAGTCAGGGCTGTAGGTTGGGTGACTTAGAGTTTCAACACCAGATTCATTATTAAATGCTTTTGTTCTAAGGGAGGTATGAGAAGAGGTGTTATCATGATGCAGCATGATTCCCCGAAGCCCGGTCTTTGGTCTCCTCTCACGCACAGCTTGAAAAGCTTTGAGTAATGCAACTGTAGTATACCATTCAGAGTTGACTGACCTACAAATTTCCAGCATTGCGACGCCAAAGCCGCTAGGAAAAAAAGACAATTTTGGCCAAGTGCGAATCTCATTTTTGTTCTGACAACTATTTTTTTTTCTATTTTTCGCAAAAACAAATTAAAAAAAGACCCCTTAAAAAACGGCACACAGGTCAGAAAAACAAAAAAAACCCACATGGGAGCCCATAATATATATACTGCCGTTACCGCTGTTTGCGAGGCCCCGGTTCTTTGGTTATCTTTAAGGTTAATTTTACCTCTTATGAATTCAGCAAACCACCTAAAAATTGTTACGCGTGATGGAGCTGAGTCCCCTAGTGCTGACTGTAACCGTTGTAAACTAATTTGTTCGGATAAACCCAATTTAAAATCATAATAGATCATAGCGCACACATGTTCACGGTTAAGGTCCATCGTTTTATATGAAAAGCGCGGGAAGCGTTGAAGGAAAATTAAAAGAACTTTGTTTTTTTTTTTAATATTGAACAATTAGCTTATGGAGTTCTATTTTTAAATAAATTTGCTTTTTAGAAACATTTAACACGGGTGTTTAAATTATTAATTTCGAGGCCATTTTTAAATTTCGAGCTCCTTAACACTTATTGAGTGACCTACGTATAGGAAGACGATGGAATAAATCACTCATTTTGTTTGTGTCATATATTCTTTTTTACCTGGTAGAGACGTGCTGCAGCTATATTAGTAGTATAGTTGTAATATGAATAGGTCGGCTTGACCAAGGAAGGAATAAAAAACTATAATAAGAATGTCCCGATAAAAAGAGTCATTCGAAAAACTTCTAGTAGCAATCATCGTCATTGGTTGTCCTACAAATTATCTGAAAAATATTCAAATGAACTAAAAGCTGCCCTGAATTAAACACGTAAAAGAAAAAAAAATGTTTTATAAAAATATAATAATCGGTTAAATATTATTTTATTTGATTGTTAATATACAATAACTTATAAGAAGGATCATAGTGAAATATAAATACACGGAAAACCAATTATAGCAACCTAAATGCGTCCCACTGTGACGTATAATGGCGGCATTAGAGAATTTACCCATATTATTTCGCGGTTATTTTATTAGTCGACAGAAGGAACAAAATGTAAATATGCATGAGTTAAATAATAATATAAAACATTGGTGTCCATTGCTATTACGTCCCACTGCTGGGCACAGGCCTCCTCTCATTTCTGAGAGGGTTTTAGAGCAAGGAAATATCTGCCGCGTTACGCCAATGCTTGTTGGTGAACTTTTCATGAAATTTTTTTTTGATGTTTTTTTGTTGTTTATCAGATATGCAGGTTTCTTCACGATGTTTTTCTTCACTGCCGAGCACGTGGTTAATGCGCACTTAAAATTTCAATTAACAATTTTATTGTTGACGGCGGGGATCGAACCCAAATTTCTCATATATACAGAAAGTTACAGCGAACGGTTAGCTCCTGAGCTACCACGGCTCTTGAGAGACCGTAATGAATGAATACGTCCCACTGCTGGACACAAGTCTGAAGGGTTTAAGGTTTCGTAGATTTCGTCTTGCTATCTCCTTGAGTATTGGCGGACTTCATATAACCGCGATATATTTTTATTTTTCTTGACACAACACAATTTCTTTTATTGTTGCCGGTAGAGATCGAATTTGGATCGCCATATGTATTCATCGTACACAAGCAGCGTACGATGAATACATATCGCGAATGCTTATCCCCTAAATTATAACTATGTCATTCATAATAATGTATATAATTTGATGTATAACAAAACACTGAAAGAAAAAACAAATTAATAGACGTGCACGCACTTTGTATTTAAGGGTCTCCGAAACGATTGTCAATGTTAACGTAAGTAGATGATGAGGCTCACAGATGTCTACATCTAATTAGACTCTGCGTTATCAACCCCTGAAGACTGAGATACAATGTCTCGTGTCCAGTAAAATTGTCTCCAGTTCTCTACGCACATCATACGAAACACAGCAGCAATAAGTTTCTATTTAAAGTCAAGCTGACCTATTAGTGCTACAACTATAATAATAGCTACAACATGGCTCTACTGCGTATGAAAAAGATCATAAAATTAGATTGGAAAATTGTGAAAGAACTGATACGACTGATATCTCATCTTCCACGTAATTACACAACCAATATTACACTAATCGCTTTTTACAACATGCTAGAGAAATAACACTATTATAAGTCCCACATAATAAGTCCCCGACCGATATAGAACTGTTTGATCTTGATATTTAAAACGCTCCTTCATTATTTTACGTGGTAGGGCCACGCTGCAACTTAATGGTTGCAGTACGAATAGGTCAGTTCGACTGAGGACCACGCTCTCACATACCATCGTGAAATAGCAGCTTGATGTCACTGTTATTCATGTAGTGAGTGAAGAAAACCGTAGACCCTGTTTAGTAGTAACGCGGCATTTCATTTTAGTCCTCAGGAGTTAACCGAGGAAGGATGTGTATATCTATAGGCCTCTACATCCAACTACTATCAGATGAACTGTGATCTCGTGTGTCTTCCTTATTCTATAAAACAAGTAGGAGACTTAATAAAATATTATAATTTAAGTGTAACATAATTCTGGAATGTACAAATATGGTTGAAAACAGTTACTTCTAAAGTAGAATATTTAGTATAAGACCGGGAGAATCCTTGTTTTAGTTTAAAAATAGTAAAGACTACCGATAAACCACAGCACATATGTTTTGCAGTGTATTTGGAAATAAAGCTAATAAAATTCGCTCTCCAGCACAGGAGAAATAATATTAGATGAGAATATTTTATATATTATTAATTACTGGTCATAATAAAATTTCAATGCTTATGCTAAATCCGTTACTAAGAAGCTTAGAACTGTTTAATTGTTTTTCTTATTGAATGACATGACTCATAAATGATCCAAATAACTTGAATAGTAATTTTAGTTTTTTTTTATTTGTTAAGTAGGTACTTCCGAGTGGGGGGGCATATAATTATAAAGTAAAAATTTCATCCCTAAGAGTGGTAGTGTAGCGGCGGTGTAAGAATATCAACTACTCCATGTCGTCCCGTAGATTTCGTAAAAGGCCACAGGGGAAAATTGAATAATGGTGGTCAGCAGTATCTTCCTCAAATAACAAAATACTGCGGTTTGTGAACCCACCTGCCAAGCGTGGTAACTATGGAAAAATCACACAATCAATCCCTACCAATTAAGTTCAATGAATCTCAATCACACTCAGAGACAATGGACGGATGGATGAAGATTTTAGTAGACGATAGAATTATGCAGAACCTACTAAGCGAACTAGACACACCCCGTTATTAAATGTTCCTTCAAGTCACCACAAATTATGCACAGAATTCCGTAATATGTCGCAAACTTAAAAGCTATAATAAAGAATTTTCTTCAACTGACATCTTCCACCAAAGAAAATCAGTATTTTGTGTAATATTCTTTATTTTTTGTCTCTGCTTATTGCCTGTTTCTTTTTTGTTTAAACTTATTTTTGAAAAAACTTTTATATATGTGGTAGAGCCATGCTGCAGTTATATTAGATGTATGGTTGTAGCACGAATGGGTCGGCTCGACCGGGGAAGGACCACGCTCTCATAGAATACCAGCGTGAAATAGCAGCTTAATGCTGCTGTGTTTCGTATGGTGAGTGTAGAGAACCGGAGACCCCTTTTACTGGAAACGAGGCATTCCATCTTAGTCCTCACGGGTGACAACGCATCTGCATTTTGATTCGTAATTGAGGATAGATGTAGATGTCTATGGGCCACAGCAACCACTTACCATCAGGTGGACTATGTGCTCGTTTGTCACCCTATCCTATAAAAAAAAATAAAAACTTTTATATGTTCAAGCACTATATATTTAATATTATTAATTTGTCAACTAACAAGCGATAGTAGATATGTATATGTATATAAAGTAAGAACCCGTTATTGGCATTATGGATTATCTGAGAACTTCTGTAAATATTTATAACGTGCTGTTGGTTCTATGTAAAAAAAAGATTTTAATGTAACTATTTAGACGACACTCAACTTTGTAGTTTTCATTAAAAGTATTTATTTTTATGAATGGAATAACTAAACTATCATTATCATGAAAAATATTTAACAGAATTTTTAATATACGGCACTTCTGTAAAAAATGTCATTATATTTAATTCTCCACAATAGTTATGTGTGCTGTTTAAGCTGATGTAATTATAATCTTAAGATATACCTACTAGATCTAGGTATGTTAGTTGATATCTTCACGGACAGCTTTCCTTTGATTTTGAGTGCAATCAGGAATATAATAATCTCAGACTTGAATTGTCTCGTAGGCCTTAAGCGTGGACTGTTCATCATGAGGTCTTGGGTTCGAATACTCGGTTGGTCGATTTTTCGGGTTTTCCTCTCAAGATAATCTCAGTAACATCCTGGAGTCAATAAGATGGCGATATTTCACACCGTGCTTTCGAAAACCCGTACAGCAGTTGGTCGTACGCCTGATTTCTCTACGGTCGGCATAGTATCGCTATTCCATCAGACTATGTGAGTGAAGGAATAGAGAGCGCACCTGTGCTTGCGCACATACTCGCGCACTGTAATCCTGTCCTGCGAAGATGGTTAGTCTTCATTGTGACTAGCTGCCAAGACCAAAATTTGGTCTGGGGGACATTATCACAATCTCAAATTGGTCTAAATAGTTGCATTAAAAACTTCATTCCCTATTTTGATATCTTTAAATGTGACTTTATTTCAGCAAATTATATGGAACGACTCCTAAAATATAACGTATTAAATAAAAAAAGAATAATTAAAATTGGGTGATAATCTTTGCGTATTCGACCAACCAATGGTTTAATACTCAAATGTCTCAAATAATTGACAAAGATAGCGAGTAACATAAATACAAAAAAATTTACAGTTGATTAATGACCTCCTTTCTTAGAAGTCAACTAAAAATAAGTTGATAGCCAACTTTCAATGTTTCATATTAATTTGTTTATACTTCTATTATTGTTTACACTTCTTTTCACTAAATTAACAGTGTAATTAAAAAATAATACAATACCTAAAGTCAAAAATTGTTATAAATATTTTATAGAGCATCTGTTTTGTAAATTACTCCAATTTAGTACTCCAACGCAGATTTTCCTTTAACGTAATTCAATTGGGACCGAAGCCAACCTCATAATATGTCCTGTTGATCAACCGATCAGATTCTGGCCGAATCCCAAACCTCATTGGGACCGTGCGATGCGTTAACGGGCCATTGATACAAGAAAAGTCTATTGTCCAACTGCAAGCCATGTTGGCAGTGTTGGCGGTGTCCAAGCCCATTAAAGGACTTATGTTGAACAGACTAGTGCTGACCTTTTCTTTGTACCTTTAAAGATGTGATTTTCATCTCTTTATGTTCCTCCGATTCCTATTTGAAAGGATTTTATTTTAGATCATTATGTTTTAGTTCCGTGCCAGTTCAGCAAAACAAAACACTTATGAAATCACCTCGGTGTCTGTCTGTCAATAATCTCTGACAGAATTTTACTGAATTATAAAATGTTATACTTTAGAATACCCACAGTAGAAATAGAGTAACCGACATAGCCCAACAGATTAGTCAGCTGAAGTGGCATATCTGTCCATATAACTCGAAGAACCCACAACCCTATCGGTACGGTGGTTGAAACCAACGAACGATAGGTAAGCAAAGTTCTTGAGTGGCAGCCTCGTACTCAGGCGTTAGGCGAAGTGTGGAGCGAACTCCCACTAGATGGAGAGACGACCTGGTAAGACATGCAGGAAATCGATGGATGCAGGTGAATTATGACCATGCTTTGTGACACGTGACGCAAATATAGACTATGGGTAAACATTTGAATTTCCAAATTAAGGATTTAGTTTGACGGGTTAAATGTATAAATTGAATTTTATTTAAAAGATCATATTGTGTACCATCGTATTTCATGGGTACATTTAAAAACACCATATTTAAAATGCTTAATCAATTCAATTGTTTATTGTATCTTGAATTTTTCAAACTACTGCCTCATAATTGCTGTCCCAATCGTATTGCCAAACGTAAACTTTAAACTAAGAAAAGTTAAATATATGTAGTAAATTATTATATATAATTATATAAATAAAATATTTCGATACATTACTTTTTATTTTTTATAATTTTAAATACTTTTTCTTAACAAGATTGCACCATCCAACATTTTAATTTATCTCCCTGGGTTGATTGACATAGAATATCACATAGCATTATTTCCGTTTAATTTTCTCTTTTATTTGTTACATTCAACAATAAATAAATATGCTTCAGATTTTCTGTAATCTCGAGGGATTTTAGTCGATGATATTTAGCTTCCTTTTCCATTTTCGTTTTTCTCTTGCTCGCTAAGTTATTTAAGTCGTTCTCATAAAGCCATCATTTTATTATGACGTCACCGACAATTCTGCAATACCGGAATGAGAAATTATTAATAATATGGCAGCGTACGCGTTATGGCGTGACGGCGGAATGTGCTCCCATTCTTTGCAAAGGCATTCCTGAAGCTATCTCTCCGTCTAGAGCGATATTTACGAGACGCTATACGTAAATACTAAGCTATATTCTTGAATAACAATATGTACCTGTATTATAATCTTTATATTGTCGGTTTAGAATTTTTATCATGAATAGCATTAGGCTATATCATCACTTATTTGTTATCGATTATTTAATGTTAATCGATTTTGTCTGACATTGGCAAGGCTTTGTACAGCTACGTTTCCAATTTATTAGCAAGTCGGTCAGCTTGACCTGAGTATCACGCTCTCACAGACTATCGGTATAAAATAGCTACGATATGCTGATGTGTTTGGTAAAGTTAGTACAAAGAAATGAAAACCCTTTTTAATGAAGTAGTTCATCTTACTTCCCAGCAACATCTGTATTTCGGTTCTTAATCAATTAAACGATGATGCATGTTGTGGGTGTGTATAGGCCAAAGTAGCATCCACTTACCATCAAGTTGACTAGAACTGACACTAGATCCGAGTTTTCCTTACTTTAACATGAAAAAAAAAACTCTTATACTAGCATAAGCTTCTTTAAAACCAAGGTTGTTTATTTACTTTACCGAAAGTTTTTATAGTTTATTTTATTTTATTGATAACTAGCTTATAGCAGCAACATTGGCAGCGTAGAACTCACAATATACATACGTAGAACGTAAAAAAAATTGAAAATCGATTTTCCATCAAAACTCGAAGATAGAGGAATATGAAGGATAATAATTTGTAGGTCTTACTTGTTCGTTGTCGTTTCTTTAATGTTGAATTGCAAACTAAAAATATCCCTGTTCGAAACTTTTTATTATTATCAGTATTTCGATTTCACAATAAAATCTTTATGTTTTTAGAATAAAGTAAAAATAGCCTGGATCGCTTTTGGGATTGCTCTCCATCTGTTCTTGGAATTTACATTACATATACAATTAATCTATTTCGAAGTTTAGCCTAGATGGACAGACACGCAAACATTTTAATGAAAAGGTTATTTATCTTATAATTACACAGAAAAAAATAATGTTTAAAAACTAATGAATAAAATGATTAAAATATTGACAGTACCGCGTATTTATATACTGGATATGGTACTATATGTAAGAAATAACAGTAACAAAGTTATTTGTTAAATTAAAAAGTAAGAGATACCCTTTCCAAATAAGCTTCATATCTAACAAAACTAAACTTTTAAACAGCAGTGTATTTTGTATGATTCCCAGAGTGTATAAAAATTTACCCTACTCTCTGCTTGAAATTTCAAATAAAAATTTATTTAAAAAAGTGAGGACACTACTTTTAGAAAAATCATATTATTCGGTAAGAGAATTTCTTGAAGACAAATTATTAGATGTAGTATCGTAACTCGCTGAGTGGTACTGTGACATTAATTAGACAATTTGTGTGACGTTTATTTTACAAAGTTGACATTGTATATTATTTAGGTAATTTTATTTGACATTCATTTAATAATTATTTAGTCACTGTAATTTGATATGTTATAATTTTAATTTACACTATAGCCTATATTTGAGGGTTTTTGCATGAAATGAGCCCAAATATGGCGATCAACAATGTAAATTGACCACTGTAACACCACCGATACCCATTTTGCGCAAATAAAGAATTAAATTGAAATTGAAATACTTCTGTGACGTTCTAATACATATATACATTTTAAGTCAAAATGTAGCTTCGTTTATATTATTAATCTAATAATGTCTATACGAATTTCGGTCACATGTTCCACTCTCATTACAGGACACTATTATACTGCCCGAGTCAGGATTATAACGCCCGAATGCGCAAGCACATATGTGCACTCTCTATTCCCTTACTCTCATAGTCCGATGGGACGGTAAACCGACACGACCGGAAAGTTATCAGGCGCAAGGGTGTAAAAAATTTCCAGTTTCCGGAATCTCAGCTGCTACTGAGTATACTGCTGATAACTAGACCAATAAAGCAGTCGGACATTCATATCGTAAGCTTGTGCGTGGCTCAGCTACTAGCTACGCTGTTGAGGATCCTGGTAATGATGAATTTTAATAACAAAACACTGATATTATATTTGATAGAAAAGTTTAATAGAAGTCAGTTATTTCTATATTATAGTAATACGCTTTAATTATACTTATACGTATAGATGTTTGTTTGATGGGATTCCTCACAGAAGAAATAAATACACTTTTTCTACAACGTCACATATATAATATGTGTTATAGAAAATGATTTTCATTCAAATTTCTTCTACTCGTATAAGCTTACAACGGCTGATCGATTCTAGATGGGTTCATTTTGCACTGGCGTTTATTTAATAAAAACGTCATGTCTGCAAATAACAGGCGGATAGGTATTGATTAGGGCTGTGAGCAATAGATCTTGGTGTGGTACAAGTGAAAAGCGAAATACATGATACAGGAGAAAATCCTAGATAAGTAAAGTACTGCTACCGTTACAGCCTACTAAAGTCCACTGCTGAACATAGGCCTCCCCCATAGATTGTCTCATTGGGGGAATATTTCACACAGTTGCAACGATTGGCTAACGGGTTGGCAACCGCAGTTATTTAAGTTATGTAAAGTAAAGTGAAATGTATCTATTAATTTGCAAAATGTTTGAGACTCAGTTGTAACGAGAAACCCATTACTCATGCTATCCTGCCACAGCCTTTGTTTAACTATACATGATCTTAGACAAGTGATGAAAACACATATCTTAGAATAAAACTAACAGTAACTAAAACACAGAAAATGTTCACTAACTTAAGGGGTGTTAAAACCACACAAAGGCAGGGACAGTTTTAATATTAGCCACGGTAGTTAACCTTGGTAGTAACCTATACATTTACCTCCTCAAAAGATATCACAAGTGTCAGTTAATACACACACCCGCTCCCCCCGTCCGAGGTGGCTACTTTAGGGTAAGGTTTTAAATAACACTGTTTATAAATGAGAACATAGTACTTGATGGGGGCGTACTATAAGTTCTTTTTCATTTTCTTCTTTCTTACCTTCATTAGCTCTAAACAGTACATTGCTCAATAGCTCGATAATATGGGCTGTTTTTATTATCGAGAGGACTCGGGTTTATCGCAATGGCTTTGCGGATTGATATTCGCAGTATTAGATATTGTTAGATAAGTGTGACAAAAAGGCACAAAGTCCAATTGATGGTAAGAGGATGATACGTCAATCCTCGTTCAAGAATCTAAATGCAAATGCGTAATCCTGAAAACTTTGATCGAATGCCTTGTTATCAGGAAAATCGTATCCAGTTCTCTACACTCAGCACACAAAAAAGCAGCGTCATGGTGCCGTTTTAGGCTTGTACTCTGCAAGAGCGCACGGCACATTTCTCCATCATAAGCTCATAACTGAGAAAGTTATTAGAAAGAAGAGTACCAATATATTTCAGTGGATTTCATAAGTACTTGATGACGAAATTTTCCTTTACCGTCGAGCACATTGTAACTTAGCACTGAAAATTAGAAATCAGTAAATAAACGCTTAGACCACGCGGTACCACTGTTCTAACTTATATAACATAGTTTTTTCCAGCTATTATAAGTCCTTGCTTGACAACTGCCTCACTTGAAGATAAGTGATGATGTAGCCGAAGATAGTAAAACGCACTGGATTAGCTTAAAGAAACCTAATTCACTATTTTCTTAGACACTTACACGGTAATCGTATGGAATCACAGATGCTGGCAAATTATTATTATTTTAATTGCCACTCGTATGTTATTACTACGAACGACAAAGAAAACTCTCGGTACAAATTCGTGAAATATTGACAACAAAGGCACTTAGACTCACCTAACGCCTGGTAATCCGATGGTGGAAACGGATTAAATCATGAAATTCCTGCCCACACTCTCTGAAATACATCCTCTAGAATACAGAAAACCTTTTGCACGTGTGATCGAAAATTATAAGACTAACAACTTTCATTATATTTAGCTCACTGGTAAAACTCTTAGCACGACTTTCCATTGAGTCTAAATCTGCTACTTGGAATAAAGTTAAAAAATAATATAATCTTATATTTCTTAAGTTTTGTACCACACCCAGTAGGCATGGTGTGGCGCGCCCTATCTGCAGCGTATATCGCTTGAGGCGTCAGCCTTTGTAATTGATTGATACGTCCAGCACTGAACCCTCGTTGTAAAACTTTAACGTAAAACAAAATAATAACAACAAAAACCGTCCGCACACTTACCTGTGCTATATAAATATTACCTTACTGGAAAATTGATTTATTTTAAAATTAGACTGTGTATGTATCATCAACGACTGTAACCAAATATTTCTCAGAATCAAGAGTTTCTAACAAAATAAATTACTTAAAGTTACTGATCATAGTACAGAAATAATTTTTGTTTGGTATTTTTCAGTCAGATAAATCAAGAACCTTTAGATTATTAAAAGCAAACACTAGCTTATAACTGTTATTATTTTATTATTTAGTAATAAATATGTACGATTTATGTACATTCAAAACAAATGTAAGATTTTCTAGTTTCGCTATTTCTATCAAAAAATTTTTAGTTTGTCTTTGCCTTCTTTATAAAATAAAGGTGACAAACGAGCACACAGTCTATATGATGATAACTGGATGCCGTAGCCAATAGACATCTACATCTATCCTCGATTAATAATCAAAATGCAGACGCGTTGTCATCCATAAGGACTAAAATGGAATGCCTCCTTTCCAGTAAAAATGGTCTCTGGTTCTCTACACTCACCATAGCTGCATTAAGCTTCTACTTTAAGCTGTCGAGTCGATCCATTCGTGCTACAACTATAATATAGTGGCAACATTTCGCTACCACGAATAACCTATTGTATATATGGCACCAAAATCTATAATGCAGATCATTGTGCATTTTTATTTACGTCTGTATAATTATGACCGTCAAAAGACCACAGATATAAGCCTCCCTCAAAGACTCTTAGTACACGGTCCGTAGTCACCTGCTTTTAGTGTTTTCCTGCATATCTCACTAAGTCGTCACTTCTTCAAGTCGGGGAGTTCGTAAATAGCAAATAATATAGTATTCACTCCGTCTGAACTTTCTTTGCCTTTTTTATTTCTTATATTTACTAACTAAACGTACAAATTTAATAAAACTGTATATTCAATACTTAAGCGTGGTCACCATAGGTGTTGCAAAGCATTAGAAGCATTGGACGTAATTAAGCAAGATAAAATTTGTAAATGCCGTGTAGTGGCGGTTAAGAATATCCACTGCCCCATATCTTCCCGTGGGTGTCGTAAAAGGCGACAGAGGGAAACAGGCAGGAGATGGGCAGCAGCATCTTCCTGATAACAGCAACTGTACAACAAAAAAAAAACTGCGGTTGCCAATCCGTTTGCGAAGCATGGTAACTATGGCAATATACCCCCCATGAAGAATTACACAAATAGACGGCTCCCAGTCCCCGGCGGCTCCGCTATTCCTGGCTGCGGAGGCGACCATGGTAACGGCGAGGCAGGGGGTGCTAAGAATCTTCGGTGGAGGTTCGGTTGCCACCTTCGATGACTCGACGTGGCAACATTTAATGCACGCACCCTGAGGAATGACGAGAAGGTCCTGGAGTTGGAAGAAGAGATAGACAAGTTGAGCTGGAATATTATAGGACTATCCGAGGTCCGAAGATAGGGAGCGAACACGGTGATTCTCGAATCCAGCAACTTGTTCTATCACCGGGAGGGTGACCATCTGTCCCAAGGAGGAGTTGGATTTATCGTCCACAAGTCTCTCGTTAACATTGTTTTAAAGATTGGGAGTGTATCGACGAGGGTTGCGTACCTTATACTCAGAATTACCAAACGGTATTCGCTGAAGGTCATACAGGTTTACAAGCCAACGTCGGAACATCCCAATGAGGAGGTGGAGGAAATGCATGAAGACATTTCTAAAGTCATGCATTCCTCCAAAACTCACTATACGGTGTTAATGGGAGATTTCAATGCAAAACTAGGCACAAGAAAGAACGGTGAGCTAAAGGTAGGGAAATTTGGGATAGGACATCGGAACCCAAGGGGCCAGCAGCTGGCCGACTTCTTCGAATTCGACTTCGACTTCGACGACTGAAAAGAGGGAATTTTTATGATGAACTCTTTCTTCCAGAAGCGGCCCCACAAAAAGTGGACCTGGTCGAGCCCCGACGGTTCGACAAAAAATGAGATTGACTTCATTATGACGACTAGACGCCAACTGTTCAGTGATGTCTCAGTGATCGCAAGGGTGAAAACTTGCAGCGATCACCGAATGGTTAGAGGCACACGGAACCTAAACGTTAAGTTGGAGAGGTCTCGTCTGATGAAGTCAACGCTCCGTCCCCCTCGTGCTCTAATCAAGAATCTCGAAACCTTTCAGCTCTAGTTAAGTAACCACTTTCAGTGCCTAGAATATTGCAATGAAGTGGACGATATGAATGACAAGCTCGTGGAAACTGTCCATGCGGTCGGAGCTAAGTTCTGCAAGACCCGCCGCAGAAGAACACAAAAACTCTCCGATCACACTCTTAATCTCATGGCTGTTAGTCGGGAGATGAGACTGCAATCGTCAACAGATTTGATAGCATACAGGCAACTGAACAGACAGATCTCCAAATGCATGCAGCGAGACTTACGCAACTTTAATACTGCTCGTATTAAAGAAGCGATCGAGCGGAACCAGGGCTCGAAAGTCTTTGCTAGAGATCTGTCTGCCAGAAAGAGCCAACTGTCAAAGCTGAAGACTGAGTGTGGCAGCATCGTTTCCGGGACACCTGAGATTTTGAGTGAGATTTTGAGCCACACGCAAGTGTGAGTAACGATCCAAGAGCAAGTCTTATACTATTCTTGTACTATTCCGATGATATCCCGGACGAAAGTCTGAGCGAGATTAGAATGGCTCTCCAGCACCTTAAAAACGGCAGGGCCGCAGGCGAGGATGGAATTACAGCGGAGCTCCTGAAAGCGGGTGGAACACCGGTACTTGAAGTCCTTCAGAAGCTCTTCAATTCCATCCTCCATGGTGGCACTACTCCGGAGGCGTGGAGCAGAAGTGCAGTGGTCTTGTTCTTTAAGAAAGGCGACAACGCTCTCTTGAAGAACTACAGACCGATTTCCCTTCTGAGCCGCGTCTACGTGCTGTTTTCGAGAGTCATTACGAATCGTCTCGCACGCAGACTCGACGACTTCCAGCCTCCCGAACAAGCCGGTTTCCGAAAAGGCTTCAGTACCATAGACCACATACGGCAGATTGTACGGAAGACGGAAGAGTACAATCTGCTACTTTGCCTGGCGTATGTAGACTATGAGAAAGCCTTTGATTCCGTCGAAATTTGGGCGGTGCTACAGTCCCTTCAGCGGTGCCAAGTTGACTATCGGTATATCGAAGTGCTGAAGTGTTTGTACAGTCGGGCTACGATGGCTATCCGAGTACAGAACCAGAGTTCGAAACCTATCCAACTGCAGAGAGGTGTAAGACAGGGTGACGTTATACCCGAAACTCTTCACCGCTGAATTGGAAGACGTTTTCTAGCTACTGGACTGGAAAGGATACGGTATTAACATCAATGGCGAGTACATCACTCACCTTCGATTTGCCGACGATATAGTCCTTATGGCAGAATCGCTGGAGGACCTAAGCACTATGCTAAATAACCTCAATGGTGTCTCCCAACGGATAGGTCTTAAGATGAACAAGGACAAAACAAAGATCATGTTTAATCTCCACGTCACACCTATGCCGGTAGTTGTTGGGAGCACTATGCTCGAAGTTGTTGACGAGTACGTTTAACTGGGACAAATAGTCTGACTAGGTAAGTCCAACTTCGACCGAGAGGTCTATCGACGGATTCAACTCAGCTGGGCAGCGTTCGTTACATTACGACACATCTTCTCGTCAGGTATACTTCAATCTCTGAAAACTAGATTGTACAACCAGTGCGTATTGCCAGTGATGACTTACGGATCTGAGACGTGGTCCTTCACTACTAGCCGTATGAGGATGCTCAAGGTCGCTCAGCGAGCTATGGAAAGGGCTATGCTCGGAGTTTCTCTGCGTGATAGACTCAGAAATGAGGATATCCGCTAAGAAAGGTTCTCGAGTGGCAGCCTCGTACCGGTAGGCGTAGTGTAGGGCGACCCCCCGCTAGATGGAGTGACGACCTGGTAAATGCAAAAAGCCGATGGATGCAGGTGGCTCAGGACCGTGCTTTGTGGCATTACTTGGGGGAGGCCTATGTTTAGCAGTGGACTTGTGGAGGGCTGTAATGATGATGATGATGAAAATTAGTAAATTAGTTTAAACCAATGAAACAACACTGGAAACTATTCATAGGCTATTTAGGCCTTGTTTCATTTTTTATTTCCTTAAGTATTTTAATATATCATAGCTGAAAGGAAAAAGCTCATAGGACTATTACTCAAGCTGTACAAAAGTTCGAAGCGGAATAAAAATGTTGGACCCCATTATGAGGCGTAACAATAGCCTCTCTGAAAAGTATCCCGGATAGCATCTGAAACATTATAATAAAAGGTAACTGCGAATAGGTTTCCGGGATAAAATTTTATTGTGTAGCATCGACAAAAGACCCCGACGATGTAGCGGACAAAAGTCGGTAGATGGCGTTGGGGGGGAATAATTTACGCTCAAGTGTTGTAAAACCTTTCAAGAGACCCATTGAATATCGTGCACCTTATCTTTATGATAAGGTATATTCGATATATAAAAGGGCCTTCCTATCTTCCAAGACCGCCTGTTCTAAAAGGATCTAATATGCCAATTTATAATATGCGAGTATTGTAATAAGATAATACATATTATAAATAAAAATGAAATGTTGTCGAAACCCGCATGTGTGAGAAAATAAAAAAATATCCGCAAGACAATACGAAGTCTGTAAATACGCACTAGGCCAGCGCAGCAGACTGTTACTTGTAAAATTCTTTTTAGTAATAAAGGAAGATCTGTGCCGAACAGTGAGACTTACGAAGACTGTTATCTTACTTTACTTTACTTTTAAGTGCCAGCTTACACCGAGACTTGAAGTGACGCGACGCAGCGCGCACTTTTTAAAATAGTAATACTAAATATAACTTTATTAACCACACAAAAAATACACATTTTATTGCGATAATTCTACTTTGCTAGTAAGCGTGGCGTGCAAGTGCTACGCGCACACGCACACACACACACACACACACACACACACACACGCGCGCGCGCGCGCGCGCTCGCGTTCACATATACTAGCACCATATACAAAAGAGGTACATTTTACATCTATTTTTTTTCTTTTTCTTATTCTTTGTTGCATTTTTTATACTTATATGTTACATGAAGAATAAAGATTGTAATTTTTCCATAATATTAACAAATAATTTATGTTTATTATGTCCGGGGAGTGGCGCCATGTTATGCTGAAATACAGGTTGGTGTCTAGTTCGGCAATGGATGCTATGTGTCATGTTTTAAGGTAAAGATATAAATATAGATATATATTTCTGTGCAGTTTATATGTAAATAGACATATTGTTAACCGATAATTATGTGATAAAATAAAGATAAAGGTTATTATACACAATAGTAGCATATATAATGAAGTTATAACAGCTATAACAGCTAAATAGAATTAACAAGTTAACGAGTAATAGTCGATCAACTTATAAAATGCACTTAGATTAATAAAAATTTCTTTACAACTCCATAGAAAATGACATAAAACTAGCCGCATTATAACTTTGCAATGTTATTGTGAACTGTAAGAAATAAACATTTTATGAAAACATTTTTATTTAGCAATTAGAATTTCGTCACATTCACTTCATCCCCTATTTTCCTACCCTTAAAGGGTTGATTTTTATTCCTATGAAATAAAACGTATAACATATTCAACGAAAAGTATTATCAATACGGTTACATTTGGCTAAAAAAAGTGCGTTACGTACATAAAAAGAACATACAGACGAATGTGAAACCTCAACTTATTTGAACTCGGCGAAAATAGCGACCACTTAGTGTTCATAAAAGTTTATAAATTAGTATAAGCACGTTGTAATATTATCACGTTTTTATTAAGTTGCTTTCTTGTTTGTCTGTCTGTCTGTCTTTCCAGGTGGAATATGCAACTCTTTCGAGCACTTCCTGATGAGTAAGATACTTGAAATGTTGAGCTTGGATCAGATTCCGATAACAATGTACGAATATTACAATGATAAAAATTGTGGTATATTAATTTTTTTTTAGTTCAAAATCCAAAGCCCAAAAAAAAACATATGTTTTCATTTTTAAAATAGCGATCCTTCCCAGCTTCGCGGGTGATTTGTGGATGTTAACAAAAGCGCCACCTACCAGCTCCAAATGTTAATCTAAACCATCCAGGGAACCACTCGAACACACACAAAAATTTCATCAGAATCGATTGAGACAATTTTTTTAAAGTAGAATAATAGTGACAAACGAGCACACAGTCCACCTGCTGGTTAGTGGATGCTGTGGCTCATAGAACTTTATATTTATCCTTGATTAAGAATCAAAACGCAGATGTATTGTCACCCCTGAGGACTAAGATGGAATGCCTCGTTTCCAGTTAAAAAGTGTCTACGAATCTCTATACTCACTATACGAAACACAGCAGTATTAAGCTGCTATTTTACGCTGGTATTGAGAGCGTGGTCCTGCCCCGGTCGAGCCGACCCATTCGTGCTATAACTATAGTATAGCTGCAGCGTGGCTCTACCACGTATAAAATACAATTTCGAGTTTTAGTGAGACTAGCAGACAGAAATTTATGTTTATATATATGCTATAATATTTTCGAATTTAGATGCAGTATAACTTTTTATATGCAATTTATTATGCATATAAAACACGTTCGCGGTGTGGAGACGGTGTATGAGAATCCTCCACCCTATATCATCCTGGGGGTGTCGTAAGACGCGACATAGGGAAATGGAACAGGAGATGGGCGGCATCTTTCAGATAAAAACTCAAAATAATATAAAAGTGTAGTTGCAAATCTACCTGTCAAATGAGGCAACTTTGGGAAGGCCCATGTTCATTAGTAGACTTTTGACAGATTGTTATTAATAAATGAAAATAAAATATATTGGAATATTTGTGCATGGTAGAGCTTTGCAGCTATATTATGGCTATAGCAACAACCACACAATCCTTTTTACTGGACACGGGAAATTTTTCTATCTTAGTGCTGTGTTGACAACGCATCTCCATATTTTTTATGAACAACCATTTTTATTTTATTTTATATACATACAACATACACAGTCATTACAGGATGAGCACCCTAATTCGACAGTGTAGCCAACGATACATTACCATATTCCACACTACTGAGCTCACTCAGCGAACATGAAAACAAATCAGTTGACGACATGGCGATGATCACACGCAGCGCGCGCACGAACGGCGCCTGCTGCATCACGGCGCGGCCCGCCGCGCCGCCGGCGCCCCACACACATGCAAATAAAAACCTGTTTTTTACATAAACAGTAGCGCAAATCAATTCAAATTTATGAACGTCTATGCTTACATTATCCGGTAGCGATATTTTTCTTAACTCGAAGCGCGGTGTGGCCATTAGACATTAGGATACTGAACTTACTATTATTGCTAAGCCTGTTTTGATCTTGTTGGGCGACGAAACCAAACCCACTCGCTAAATTCTACATACACAGACAATAGCTCCGTAACACATAGTTTATTAAAATTGCTCTCTGTAACGCCGATCCTAAAGGATGAGTAATCTCGATCAGTTCTATGTTTTAATTTTTCAATAATAAATGAAGAATCATTATATATATATATATATATAATGATTCTTCATTGATGACAAATGTAGATTTCTATGGGCCACAGTATTCACTTATCATCAGGTGAACTGAGTGCTCGTTTGCTACCTTATTTAAAAAGTTCCTGCTCTTTAACTTCCCGCTAAGAAACTGAATATTTTTTAAATATATCCCAGGACGCTATTTTGACTAATTTCACGTGGACGTCCATACGGATGTATGTATGTATGTATGTGTGTGCGCGCGCGCGCACGTGTGTGTGTGTGTGTATGTGTGTGTTGTGTGTGTGTGTGTGATTGAGATGTGGTTTTGCGTTTTGTGGATTGGCGTTCTAAAGATCTCAATGTGGAATAGATTTGGTGATAATAGAAACTGATTCGAATGAGTAGATTTTGAGAAATTTCAAAAATATAAATTTAGAAAAACTTTTTTTTTTGGAATGAATTTAAAACGACTTTCCCTATCGATTTAGAAAACTAATCAGCTCTTAACCTCAAAAAATGACGTTGAATGCCGTTTGGAAAATAAAAATCAGTTCATTAGTTCGTGAGATATCGAAGCAGAAAGAATTCGATAAAAACGTTTTTTTAACATAACTTCAAGATTTCGCGACATAATTTACTAAAATTCGGGACGCTTTGTATTTGAAATTAGCAGGAAATTCTAGAGATGGTCTGTAGGATCCTCCACCTGATGGTAAGTGATTACCGCCGCCCATGAACAACTGCAACACCAGGGGAATTGCAGATGCGTTCACAGCCTTTTAAAAAGTGTAGGCTCTTTTCTTGAAGATCCATAAGTAGTATCGATCTGTTCTAGTTCTAGGTTTAGGGTTTAGAAATAAATATTAAGTAAGAAATTTTTGCATAGAACATAGAGCGTTGAAATACGCACGCAATAATTCCGGCTTTATAGTCTACCCTTAATTAACACGTTTATAATCGAAGGCGGTTGAAAATGTGGCTCATTATAACGTTAAGTATCAACCGTAAAAGCGTGACCCGGCTGAATTATGCCCGGGCGTGTTCCGGACAAATGGGCCAATTATCACCTTCCGCGTGAAAAACGCTTCCACCGACTTCCGGATTCCGAAACAGAATATATATCGCCGAATTGACTTTTACCACCGTCTATAAAGCGTTCCAGGAGATTTCATGTAGCGATATTGCATAAGCTGCTCGCTATATAACTTGGCGAAGGGAAATGCTGAACATTGAGATATGACTATAAATACAGCAAGTGAAATATAACATGATATTTTGAAATAAATAAATATCTTTGATATTTCATGATGAATTAAAACTTAGGAACACTTTTATTCTACGATTTATTAACGTAAAAGCATTACTGTGAATTAAAAAAAATGTAACTATGTGCTCAGTAGTGAAGGAAAGCGTCGTTTGAGGAACATTACTGACCAAAATATGACTTGAATTATACCTTGTGAATGATGTTTTAATTAAATTAATATATGAACGCTCTCAGTGAATTAAAATTAGAAAACACTTTTATTTTATGATTTAAAATAATAATTTCTAGCTAAGACAAAGTGTATCAAAGAATTGAAGCCCAGAATTCAGAAGCTATTATGTGTTAATTAAATTATTTTGTTTTTAAGTCAATTTTGCTTCTTCATTAACCAAGTTCAAAAAAGAGAAAGTTCTCAATTTGAGTGTATATTTCTTTTTATGTATGTTACGCGATATATTCGCAGACTCTGAAACAATTTTCACGATTATTTTTTTATTATATAGGTTATACTTTAACTGGCTACCAAAATTGACATTTATAAGGCGGTAGTGCTGCCTAACATATTGTACTCTTCAGAGTCATGGACAATTTACCGCCGTCACATACGGACGCTGGATCGCTTCCACTTGCAATGTCTGCGCAAAATTCTCAACATCCGTTGGTCTGATCGCACTCGAAACACGGAAGTGCTGCGTAGAGCCCATACCATTGGGATTGAGGCCTACCATATGGAGCAACAACTCCGTTGGTGTGGACACTTATCGCGAATGTCTGACCAGCGTACGGCAAAGTGCATCTTTTTCTCTGAACTTGAGAAGGGCAAGCGTAAGCATGGCGGACAACTCTAAGTATAGGTGGAAAAAAACCCCGCCAAAAATTAAAACTTTTAAAAAAAAAAAAAAAAAAAAAAAAAAAATAAAGAAAAAAAAAACCTTAACCCCCTTAAAAATTTTTTTTTTTTTTAAGAAAAACCGACAAACAACAATCAGACACGTAATGCAGTTTTCAGTGAAACTTTATACTTAACAGATTTAATAAGAAAGAAGTACCCAAAGCCTTTCGTTATATTCAGTTTATAACGAAAATGTCTTTTAAAATCAACCTTTTTTCATGAAATAGAGAGTTCACCGGTTATTTAAAAATATCTTTATGGAAAATATAATATACAGTCTCAGTCTACAGTATCACTTTTTACTGTCTATTTTGAAATGGCCCCGAGGAACTAAACTGCAAACATTCATCCGCTTTTTTATTTCATTTTATTAAAAAAACAACTTTGAAAAATGTCATTTAATTTCGGTAAAAGCGAAACGACGCTAAATGTAAATAATAAGGTAAATGGCCGCTTCATTCGCTTCTAATTAATTAGAAAATGCCACGAGGGAATTTCGGCGTAGTTAAGGATCGTATTTCAAAAGAATATCAGTGGTTATTAATAATTCGTAAATGTTTTAGCTTCAGCGACCATTTTAAGACTGATTTCTAAACTTATTAAAATACTTTTATCAGTAACTTTGAAACTATTTCATCGAATTGATGTTCATAGAAACGGAATAACAATGGCAGCTTACTATTGTTTCATATGGTATACTTAAATGAAATCAAAATTCAATCGATGTCCGATTGTGGTAAGATTTTACTTAAAATATTTTAATTCACTATCTTAACTTAATTTTTAATTCCCGACGTTTTGGGTGCTTTACAGCAACCATGCTCACAGGGGGGACTGAGATATTTGACATCCCAATGTCTTAGTTAGCTCGGCTACCTGCAGTTTTTGAATATTAATTTTGGTCCATCTACGCAGAATGGGTTTACGGTATCTTAAAGTCTTGCAGTGGTGTGCTTGGATTTGGGTTTAGTTTTGTTAATTATTATAGGATCCCAAGCAGATGGCAGCATTCATTCCTCTTCTCTATTAAAATTAGGATGTTTTTTAATTTCAATAGCCTCGTGTATCATCCTTGGTAGAAATCGATGTTTTTTGCAGGGATTCGTGGGTTATCAAATCTGATGTAATGGTGGGGACGATCTTGAACATGTTCACAAATTGCAGACTTCCTGGAGCGTCGGTGCTTCACGTCAGCTATATGTTCTTTTTTGGAAGTTAAACGAGATAAAATCCGTAACTATAATTTTATTCATAGACTACTCTAATACATATATAATATAACGGAGAAGTGGGCGGAGCCCACGTAGGCACTAAAATGTCAATTCACTAAATATAAATGTCAACACGAGATGTGTTTCGATGTACAATCGTTTCCAAATTTCGACGATTAAATTTACAACTAAATTTCAAATTTACAAATAAATATGTATTAAAATTTAAATGATTTTTTTAATGATGATCTTGAACATTAATCATAAGTTTAAAATGTGTAAATTTACTCAGTCTGTCAACACAGCCTTTCGGGTTTGGCGACTCCAATCCTCGTACAAAATAAGGTTGACAGCCATTCTATTGTGTATTATAGTATTCTATGGTTTTACTCAACGTGTAGTGTTCGCGTAAATTGAAAAAATCATTGTTAAAAATATATCTTTCGATAAATATTATGTTCTATTCTACTTAAAAAATAACTGCAACAAAAAATTATGGATTTTATCACGTTTAATGTGTGTTAATAATAATAATTAACTGCCTCGTTGCTATGGTGGACGCAAACTTGGTTGCCAATAATGACGAACCAGGTTAGAATCCTAGATCGCTAAGAAAACAATTCCTGAGTTTTGTCAAGAAATTCTCAGTAGCAGCCCGGAGTCTTTGCCTTTTTGCATTCCGGTTGTTTCGGTTGAAGAGTGCACCTGTGCATTGTAATCCTGCCCTGGCTAAATGTCTAGTCTTCGTAGAGACTACCGCCGTGGCCAGAATTCGATGTGGAAGACATGATTAAGAAAAAATTATAAAAAATCCATTTCTGCTTCCTTACTTCAATACGAAAAGTTGACACATTAATAACCTACCCTTAAGGGTAATATTAACCGCGAACCCAAATTTTCACGACGAAGAATAGAAAGTTACTTTTGCGATCGTGTTAAATATCATGATTCAAGTTGTTTATTTCATCGAACGGGTCACTTTGGTCATTAATTTCGCGTGTGGAACACGATTAGGGAATAGGTTAATTCCAATTCAATTAAGATAATAACATTTCACATTCAATTGTGTAACACACTTAATTTTTATAATCGCTCTGTTATTCAAAAGAATGGGTCTCTTATGTACAGAAATTACCATACAATATTACCATGCCAATAAAGACACTCGTGTCACAATGAGTCATGATAAGCTATGAATGCGCTCAGAAATAAAAAGTGTTGTTAGTTAAATTTAATACGTATTAAATTTAATGTATGTATTATACACACATTAGCGAAGGTTCTTTTTCCGTTTCTTCTCCAATTACGGAAACCTCGTTTTAAAACGGTAGTAGACAAAAAAAAAACGTTCGACAAATGAATTTTTTAAATTATCAGCCTATGAAATCCCACTGCTGTGCTCCCCTGTTGTATTGAGAGTCTCAAGTCGAAGACACAAAGATATTTTTAGTAATTTTTAAAGCAACAATAGCCAATAGCAAAAATAGCCTAATGCTTAAGGAGACGGACTGCAAACTTGGATAGTCGTGGGCTCGAATCTGACATCCGACTACTGTCATAAATCACTTGATTAGGATTGGAATTTGGAGTATTAGTTATGTTAAAAGTGTTACTAATATTCTTTATATATATTTTATTTCATTTCGTAGGTTAAAACAATTAATTAAGTCAATTAGATCAAAAAAGGTTCTCGATTGGTAGCCTCGTACCGTCAGGCGAAGTGTAGGGCAACTCCACACTAGATGGAGTAACGACCTGGTAAGACATACAGGAAGTCGATGGACGCAGGTGGCTGAGGACCGTGCTTTGTGGCATTTCTTGGAGGAGGCTTAAGTTCAGCAATGGACTTGTGAAGGACCGTAATGATGATTATAATGATGATATGTTAAATGCCAAATGGTATACCAGTACCATCGCACCAGTAATGCAGATTCTTATTACCTGTGTGGACTTCACTCAGACATTTTTGAATAGGCCTCATTCTATACCATGCATTATATAATGAAACAAAGAAATTAAATAAAGAAAATGCGTTGTTTAACGTTTTTGTCAATATGGATAATTTACAATTTTAAGTAAAACATATTAAGAATGATTTTATGCAGTAAAACTAGAGTTCTTTAGCAAAAAAAAAATTTAAATACCTCGCTTTACTTCTTAAGTCAAGATGAAGAATGAAGGCAATAAAGTAAGCAATGTCAGTGTTGACTGATATAAAAATATAATGAAATTGTCATATAAAGAAATGTTTCCTTATATTTACCGTATAAATAAATAGGCATACTTAATATAAATTATGAAACTCATGATAAAATTATTTATTGTTTGTCTCGTAATTGCCTGATTCTAGCAGATATTTAAATGAACTAAAAAGTGCATACACGGAAGCAGAAAAAATATCTTCATCCGCGGTGACGTAGTTGGCAGAGACTACCATCCGGCAACAATGCAAAACGTTATAGCATTTTAACATGCATAACAATGTACAACAGAACCGGAACATCTACATATCCGCTCGCCAGTAAGAACAGAATAAATCCAACCCAACCAGATGCAAGACTGCCCTACAAAAGGATCTCTAATACATTTGACTGTGCACCGTTTATATCGCCGGCGTAATAGACTTGAACCCGGGCCAAGAATGCACCAATTGATTATTGATATTGCAATGCTATATTGGTTTTCGAGAAATGAGCCTCGAACTTAACGAATGTTGGCAGAGCGCGGTGCTTGATTTATTCTCCGCGGATCTTGAAAAATAAGTAGTGGGGATTTTGTTTGCCAAGTATCGTCTCCATTCATTAAACAATTTGTTCCGTGCTTGTGTAATTGAAACTAGAAGAATATTTTAAAGCATTCATACAATAATTTTTGACTTATATTATATTTAATATTTAAAAAAAGCAGATTGGAACACAATACTTTTATTGATTAAAACTACTTTTACGGATTTTATCGCGTTTATTTTACTTTCAATTACTTTTATAGACGCGGCAACCCAGGGGAGTTTAAACCAGTTTTTTAATTATTGATAGTCCGATCTACATCTTGGGTTATTTAATTCCATAAAGTTTAACCCCGGGGCGGGGAGAATAGAGAAAACCACACACCCGACCCCACCCAAAAAATATAAGAAATCATTATGAAACAATAATTTTAATAAAATTAAATAATAATTACCAAATAACTCGTTTATGCCTTTACCATTGATTTAGAAAAAACATCCTTTACACTTTATTATGAACATGTTAATTTAAGGGACAACTAGGTAGCGAATAACTCATTTTTTATCAACCGTTAATTTCTTTTCTGTTATAAAAAACAGAGATTGCTTTATATAAAAAAATCAAACTTTTTGAAATACAGATCTTATATATATAGAAAGAAGCGAAAGAGGTATGAAAGGATCGTGACAATTGGCGATCTGTTCTCTCTGGCTACCCCGTTAGGGATTGTGCGTGAAGATAAATAAAAAATAATATATATATTATATATAAAAATTTAATACCATTTTAAATGCGAAACAGTTTCTTTGTTCCTCTTTCACGCAACATTCGAGCGAAAATTATTTTCGAACATTTTTGCAAAGGAATAGTTTATGGGACGAAGAGTGACATAAAAGCTACCTTCATTCCGGAGAAATGGGTGATTCCTGTAGGATAAACTTGGAATGTAATCCTGTTATTACCTACTTATGCTGTCTAAGGATTTTTCACACTAAGATTTGGAATAACTATCACACGTGGTTTCATTAAAATGGTGTTGAGTTATTAGGTTATCAACAATATTCTATCAATATTAGTATAGTGATTAAAATTTTGACATACACCATGACATTTTCCTGTGGTTTATGGACGGTTTCGTCTTAGCCGACTTTAAGGAGAATGAAACGGGTAGATAAGTTACAAAATAAATAAGCTCTTTCATTTACGTACTTATCACACTTTACTATCACTATAGTATATCACAACGTATAATTCTCCTCCTACATATAATTCTTTTATTTATTTACAACTCTGTACGAAATTAAGTGCGTGGATGTATTTACAAGAACTCTAAGAAATAATTTAGTACTAACCTCATTTAAGTATTTAACATATTCATTTATAATAAAATATGTTTTTTTTCGTACAAAGTGATCCGTATTATTTATATACTTCTAAATCGTAACATTTATTGTACTTATGAGCAAATTAAAAAAAACCATATCTAGATATTTTCGTGTAATCAACGTGGAAAATAATTTAAAAAATTGCTTCCTAGCTCCCCTTTATAATGTGACAGGGATGAAATCCCATTGAGTCTGGATATTAATTAAATTAAAATAAGCGATGGTGAGGTCACTCTTCGTATCATACATTGTACATTGAATAAAACACCGATGAAGTTACACAATTGAAGTTTACAAGACGATAACAACCGTTGTTCTAGGTCTAGAATAACTAAAGTTCGGCAATGTTAAAGCTAGGTGTTTCATAGCACGCTCCCTAACGAAATAACTATAAAGTTTAATATTATTAAAAATCATGTACTGAGTACAGAAACAAATTAGTACTTAGGATTAGCTTCTACCCGTACCTTATCCGACCAGTTGTGACTCGCGACAACTCTAGGTATAAGTCACCTAAAAAATTGTTGTACATGAGTAGAGCTCGATCTGTGCCGGCGTGATACGAAATGATATTTGAAATTTCAAATGCTTTTAAATCCTATTCAAAAACAACTGTAAGTTTTAATATGTTACGCAACATCTTAGGTAATTATTGTAAAGATTTTCTTATTAAATAGACTATTCCTCACGGGTTGCCCCATATTTAAGGTTTAAAAATAGATATGTAATTTTTAGTGTAACTAACTTTTCAGATAAAATTCAAATTTTCTAAATTTTGGACCTTGAGCTTTTATATTCCTTAGTTCACACAAAAGAGGTAAAAAATCCTTGAAATAAAAAGTTTAAAATGACTTCCATGCTAAGACTTAGCGAATCAAAGAAGTTAAGCCACCGAGCTTAGAAGTTTTAGAATTATGGTGAAATAAAAAATTTACGTGGTAGAGCCATGGTGCAGTTATATTAGTAGTATAGTTGTAGCACGAATGGGTCGGCTCGACCGGGGAAGGACCACGCTCTCACAGAATACCAGCGTAAAATAGTAGCTTAATGCTGCTGTGTTTCATATGGTGAGTATAGAGAACCGGAGACCCTTTTTACTGGAAACGGGGCATTCCACCTAAGTCCTCACAGATGACAACGCATCTGCATTTTGATTCGTAATCGAGGATAGATGTAGATGACTATGGTTCACAGCAACCACTTACCATCAGATGGACTGTGACTGCTCGTTTGTCATCCTATCCTATAAAAAAATATTTTATTCTTTTTGGATCATGGAATATTAAATTCTTATCTATTTACCACGTTTTACCGCAACTATGAACACATCATGATATGTGCATCTATAAGAACTTATAAATTTTTTGCAATCTGGAAGATACGCGACTCTTTCGTGCTCCGAAAAATTGTCAAAAATAATAAGAAAATTCTATTAATGCCTCTCCTTTATTTCTTTCTACAAAGCTTAAAAATGGACTCCGTCACGAGGTTTTTCTCCACGTTGTAAAAGAAGTGCTTTGATGTTTATATACCCACTATAAAGATTATCCATGAGGTAAAACATTTTGTTAAGACAAACCTATTTGTGCTAAATGTAATTCAAATCAGTTGACCCGTATATGCTTTACTGAGTTACAAAAATCCAAATACTTTCAGCAACTTGCAAATATATCAAAATCAAATTCAAAGAAAATATTTTTATTCAAAATTGGCTTTTACAAAGCGCTTACTAAAGATCAAATGCTACGCCATGGCTTAACAACAAAGTGCGGGGTGACTTTGTGAGAAGAAATGGCAAAAAACTAACAAAAAGACTATTTTTTCACAAGAGTCACAATTTTTTACAAAAATAAAAACATAACTAAAACGATTAAAAGAAGCTCACCACGGCCATGCATTTATTATCAAGATAATTATTTAATTTCAAATATCCATTCTTCGTAAGAATGATTTTTATATATGTCTGAAAATAATGCAGAGGCAAATTAGTAATGTACTGCCCGTTGATACAACTAGTTTAGATTTATTACACGTGACAAAATTATAGACATCGTTTATTTTATCTAAATAACCAAAACGGTTTCGTACGTAAATCATATTATTTAAACTAAGTGAAACCCGGGAAGTTTAAAACTCTGAGTGATCCTATATTGTAAATAACACTGACCTCTGATCTTTAAAAAAATAATTTACAGAATATATTAACAAACATAATACTGGAAATATTTTAAAAAGTTTTATTTATATATTTTTACGGATTTCATCGTATTTTCTTTTAAATATTTTTTTTTAATTTCTAAAGTTTCAGATGCTTTGCAGCACCCATTATCACACGGGGACAGTTCGCTTGTGATCGTAGTTTTATTCAACGTGTAGTGTTCGCGTAAATATAGGAAATCATTATATTGTGGCAACAGCTGAAATAAATCAACCTTGCTTGGTTATTTTGAGTGCATACATAGCGGAGCCAGGTCTCCTTGACAAGGTTTCAATGTTTCCATTGTATCTAAGAGTTAATGGGGATGTCAAGGTTTTCCTAGTGATTCAATTATTTGTTTATTCAATTTTGTATGAGTAGTAACTTGCCTTACATTGAGTTCAAAAAATTTGGTATTTGGTTTTGTGGGCTAGTTTGTAACTGGCTTATACTACATATAACTTGAATTTGATACTTGAATTACAGTATAATTTACAACATAAATTTACCATGGGGTAAATTTATTGTCTGATTAAATAGACGTTGGAATTCATTACGCCATTACGTCGCGTCGTTTTCTTATGAGGTTACTTACAAATAATAATCTATATTGAAAAAAAGATACTGTCCTGATTTAATTATTAGATTAATATGTTAATAAATTAAAGATCTGCGCGGATGAAAAAATATAACAACGGTGCTTTTTGTTATTATTTGCCTTTAATCTGCTATCTTACGCCTTGTATTTGATTTGTTTGATATATTATACCAGCGCTTCAACGTGCCAAGAAACCAACTCGTAAAAACTTATTTATTTATACGAGCACGGCTGAAGAAACAAAATATATACACAAATATCCTACGTCTATGCAAAGTTTTTGAGTCGGCGAGGCTTCTATTAAAGCAATAAAGATAGTACCGCAATATTTTACGTCGAATTTTATGTATATCCCACAGTTATGGCGTTTATTTATCATTTTATGGACGTATATTCGAAGCAGTATTAGAATTGGTGGATTAAATTGGAAAAATTTTTGCGCATATTAAATTTAAAGAAAAAATTAAATTTCATTAAGTCATACATTTAACTGAGAGATTAAACAGTCGCTTTTAGTTTTTATAAAAGCTTTGACATTCGAACTTCTAGTCCATCTGATGGTAAGCAGCTACTTAGTCCATCGATCCTGCAGCCAAACAAAGAAGTCTAGAGACACGTTTTTACCTCTATGGACTAAGATTGAATGTAATTATACTTGATCTCTATACCCTCTACACCAGAGCACAGCAGTGCAAGCACTACCATTTGGTGGCAGAAACAGGCTAGATGGATATATTCTAATAGGACGAACACCTAGTAAAGTACTTGAAAGTTTTTATTTTATATGTCCTTTTAAAATTTTCGTAGCGGGTAAGCTAGTTCACCCCCGCTGACATCGAAGAAATTGTAAAATGCTATTTTTAGTTAAAAAAAATATTTTGTGATTATGTTACCAACATGCATAAAATGATAGGTCTGTATTATGGGGTACATAAATAAAATAACACAATAATATTTTAAATTAAAATCACGTCGGGTCAACATGACCCAGCGGCATTGGCGTTCGGTTAAGAAAGCGTATTTTTCGTAATAAAACTTTAAACTTTTCTTGCAAAATAAATATAGTTTAAATGTCAATTATTTCTTCATAGAAAATTCCAAACAGTAATATGCTGTGTTAATAATCTATCTGTGTAAAACTAATCTAGATACTTTAAATCTTTTAGCTTATTTAAAAATATATGTTTCTATCCATAAAATGAATTTAAAATAAGTTAATAGTAAGGATGCAAAGGAATTGAGCAATGAAATCAATTCCAAGTTGAACGCTTTTTTACTCTTCATATCCGAACTCTAAAATCCAATTTGCTTCTCTTCTTTGCCACGGATCCAAGTGTCAACAAAGTTTTGCCCCTTGACATCATCTCCGAGCAACTTTACTGCGAAGCGCCGCTTTGTTCAAACTTTCTTGTAATTTTGTACAACGAATATATGATTTCATATGGTGAATTATTTAGTAGGAAATGTTTAAGTCATTTTATAGTAAAATATTTAAAGGTGTTTACTTTTATGTTGTGTTAGTTTTACTGAATAATTATGGCCATGTAGTGGTGACATTAAAGAATCCAATACACCGTACCATACAGTGTGTGTTGTAAGAGACGATAGAGGGAAACAATCTAGTAGATGAGAACAGCGTTTTCTTGATAACAAATTAAAAACATTTTTGCTAAATCCAAATGCCTTAAGCGCTCATGTTATACGTAAATTGTTTAAAGTATTTTAAATACACACAAATTTTCATAAATATCCTTGTTACTAATCCGATGATTTTATGTCAAACGTCAATAAAAAGGTTTGAAAAATCAAAAAGTGCAGTGATTTTTTAGGTATCTGTACTCAGGAAAAAATGAGTATTTTTACCTCACTCGTTAATATTTTTTTTCTCAACGACTTTATTTCTTTTTCAAAAAGTTTTTCATTGAGTCATAACCAGTATTTTAATTTAGCATTCACCAAATTACACCTTTAGGTCACTCTGTCAAGTCCGGAGGTAAGATCTCATCATAACTATAAAAATAAAGCCAAACTCGGCACACCTAGCTCTACTCTTCGAGAAGTTCCAGTAGCAGATACTGAAAAACACCTTCACGTCACTCCATAAAGTACAAGACATATAAATATATTTATAGATAAATTCTACGTACTTTAGTGAAACAATATATTGTATGTGTGGATGCCGCCTATCGACGTCTCTCATTGAAGACAACGTAAAAAAAGTTTAAGAAGTTTTATTAGCAGACTAAAGAATGGTCAAAATGCATGGCTAAGAATACAGAAATTTCGTATGGTAGCATCCAATTAATCCTGACCAACAAACTGTATAAATTATATTAAGCCGATATTGCCCACTGGATGTCAGAAACATTAACCAAGGAAAAAGAGAGGAGGGTGAGTTAACTTTGACAAATTTTCATATTTAGCAGGCTGAATGGGTAAATGTTTATTTCCATTTGTGAATATTACAAAACATGAGTCCATAATTTTAAAAATAAATTCAAGTGTCAAGCTCAGCAGAGAGGGTGGTATGGTATGTATGTAATGGTATGCGCTTTTTGACGACATAGAGTATTATAATATAAAATAAATACATAGAAAAAAGAGTCTCGGATCAACTCCTATTCAATACATCAAATCTTAATATTACTTGTATGTGTTAAATTGAAGAAATAAGGCAAAGTAAACTTAAATAAAAAAACCCGTCTTCAAAAATTTGTTACACGAACGTCTTTTTTTGTAAAATAAAAATTTTTATACCAATTTCAATCCTAGGATAAACTTTTCCAGAATTGTTAAATAAAAAGAAACATTGCTTAAATTTAATTATGTAGGATTGAATGTCCCGAATTCATTATCGTAGAAGGCAATAAACCATTGCGCATTTCGTGTGATCGATGAGATCCTAATAGGGTCGTAAAATACTACCCGGAGGTAATCAAGTATATTTCATTCTCCTCATTACTGATGTGTGCCTGTCATGCTATGTTAAGCTTTTCATTATTTAATATTTTTAGCGTGAGATTAGCTACATATTGTCTTAAGGTTTTAAGTTATTTTAAACATACCCGGTTATCTTTTATAATTTTTGAACCACCCCTTGAATATACCATTACTGGTAAAACCGTTGCAGTAATTTTTAAAAATAACACACATTCTTATTTGAGAACGTATTCATAAAACAAAAAAGGTGGCAGTGAAACCAGAAAGGACAACAGATAACGCGAACGCAGTCATACAACGCATTACAAAAGCACACGGCCAACGAAGCGAAAATGAAAACTGCACGTGAACAACGGTATATCTCTCAGGTTTATGCTTTGTGTATTTAGACCTTAATTATTACTGTCGCTGTACTGCGTTGCACCATGACTTAATTGCGACCTGTTCTCACCTATAATTAAGGCAACAATTGAAAATTATTCCGGTGAAATTTGCGAACAGAAATTTCCTTTTTCCAGGTTAGACGTTCTTATCATAACACTTGAGAAAATGTATAATGTTAATTTGTGTAACGTGTTGTTGCACTGGAGATTAAAATAAATATATTTTGCAATTATTCATTGAACTAGTATAAAAAGAATATATATTTACTTACGTTTTATTGTATAAAACTACAATGGGCGGACTTTATGCCTATTGCCATTCTCTCCCAGTCAACCTAAGACGCGTGGAATGAATGTGATAGCTGCTAAAGTTTTATAACAGGACTACATAAACTATTTACTGTTGGGAAAACCATCGTCGTGGGTAACAAAATAGTTGCTTCTTTTCTCGCTCAAAGGCTAATCTGAGCTAGCTTAGCAATGAAACGCAGCCAGCGTTTTAGCACTACACTACGGGGAGTGAGACTGTATGGTATATTTAGTTTTTTTTTAAGTATTCTCACATAAAGATTAAAAAAATGATAACAACTATGCCTACCGTATATAGTTATAACTCATTTTTTTCATATAAAAATAGTTCAGTAAAGCAATCATCTTGACTAACGGGAATTCATTGAATAAGTTGACCCTTTCAGTTAGCAATACATTTTATTGTGTGGCACATCGTGGAAGGCAATAAAGCTTGCCCCAATTCGTGCGATCGAAGAGATCCTAATAGGGTCGTAAAGCACTATCCAGAGGTAATCAAGTATATATTTCATTTTCCTTAATAGTGAGGTGTGTCTCTCATGCCATATTAAGCTAAGCTAAGCTGATTATTTTTTCAGTAAAATTCGGAAATGTTACGTTTTTAAGTATAAAGCGAGTGTTTAGAAAGACTAACTCTAAGCTTGTGAGGGAGCAGCGAAGAGAATTTTTATTAATCGATCACCTCTTATAAAGAAATTTTTAGTATTGATTAAAACTACTTTTACGGATTTTATCACGTTTTATTTATTTTATTTTTAATACCCGACGTTTCGGGTGCTTTCCAGCATCCATGGTCACGGGAGACTGAGGTGACTGACGTCCCGGTGTCAAAGTTAACCAGGAGTACCTTCAGCATTTAAGTTATTGTCTTTGGTCCGATCTAAATTGTGAGTATATTTTTAAGAAGTAACAATTATTTTGAAAGCTGTGCAGGCTAAAAGTAAAAAATCGACCAAGTTTTAAAAAAATTTAGCTAACTTGACTTCCTTTCTACCTAGGAATCCATTTGGGTTGTATCACTGCCTTACCTGTTATTTCAACCAACCCGTTGACACCCGTTAATACTCAGCTTATCCCAGCTGTGTATGCACTGCTAGGTTAAGCTGAGTGTTTGTAAGTAAGTGTTTTAGGGATTCGCTTCTGGTTGGTGGTTTATCATGTGTTCAACATTTGAACAATTTTTGCATATTGCAGAAGTATTGAGAACTAACCAACGAACACTGCCCTGATCAGACTCGTCCCCACTTTTCTCAAGGATCACGTCATGTTCTACATCTTCCTCTTCTAAAACGTCTTATATCAGCATTATTTAATTGTTTGGATTTACTGTAACAATACAGTTTTTGTTAATAATTTACGTTATAAAATCGTTAAATTACAAAAAATTAAACATTCACTAACCAAAAAACGTCACACCGTATGCCTGGTAGGGTCTCTCAGACCCGCACTCACTTTACACGTGTGAAGAGCGCGAGGGGTTGTATACTGACTGTACATATACAGTATTCTATGATACTGACTGACTTTGAGGACGTACGTACGTAGTACTAGGTGGTTTATAGGAATGATATTCTGTGCTTCTAGTCTATATCGGAAAGCTATAGAGACGTGCAATGCATAAAACTAAAAAGTTTAAAAATATCGACGAAAATTCTGAAATAGTGGCTCTGAAAAGGAACCAAATGGTTTGTAAACGTTCAACTAAGAAACAGAATGGAGGAATCGAGGCTTTTCTAGATCCGGCCACCTATAACGCCTACGTTGGGTTCGGGAACAACGTAGGCGTGTAGGATCTCCGCAACGGAGTAACACACAAGGGCGATAACCTCTTCCTTTTCAGCAAATAGGTTCAGACGGGGATTACGGGTCTTCCGAAGTCGTCCCGGTCCCAACGCCTTAATTCTTCGATGTGGACTGTATAATTTTGAGGGATGAATTTCTTGGAAATAAAACAGCAATTATCTTCAAACCGTTCCGTGAGAGAGTAATTACTTTTCCCTATCACTTCCCTACACTTTTTCTTTCTTCTTCTTATTAACTGCTGGTCTTGCACTTTTCCCGAACTTTCCGGAAGGATTCCCGAAGGATTCCCGAAGGATTCCCGAACGATTCCCGAACGAATTGCAATAAAACTCATTTACTGAGCTACCCCAGAGCAATACGCGAAAGTGAGCCGCGCCATTCGCGCGCTTGCGCAACTCAATTACATGAATTT
Source organism: Parnassius apollo (assembly GCA_907164705.1). Taxonomy (NCBI): domain Eukaryota; kingdom Metazoa; phylum Arthropoda; class Insecta; order Lepidoptera; family Papilionidae; genus Parnassius; species Parnassius apollo. The sequence continues at coordinate 1,210,420 of CAJQZP010001686.1, forward strand.
GTTCTATTACTCTCTCAAGTTTTACTTAATTACTTTATTTGCATAAGTCATACATCAACATAATTTACTTGTATAGATAGCACAAAACAATATCTACACTACGATATACATTACATTTTCATATCACAAAAAACCTTTTATTTATTTAACAAAATATGCCTATTTTACTCACAAGTTCAAAGTCGAAATTTCTTAAATATTTAACATAGAAAGTTAAAACAATGTTTTCCACTTGAAATTATACATAAGTTAACCAATACAACAGTTTAATTTACATTTTCTCTATTCATTTCACTATTAAAACACTTTTAAATTTCTTATACAAAACTATCATTATTTCACTTATACACAGGAATTTTCACATAAAAATAACACGGAATTCACCTTTTTAGCACGTAAAATCAACCTGAAATGTTTTACAAGTCATTTTTACATAAATTACTGAAATTACAAATATTTAAATTTTTACATATTTGGCCTCCTAAGGGCGTGGCTAGCGTGCGTCCGTGAACTCACACTATTTGAACAACTAACTTTGCACGGCTCTCGACTATCAGAAAATGAAAAGTCTAATATACACCAATATCGACAGTATTAGGTGAATAAATGCTTCTACACAATTTTCAAACTGTAGGAAACTATTTCTAATCAGTTTCTTATCAGTTATCATGTTTCTTATCAGATAACAATATAAGTGAATGTTCTCATAAATCAATCATAGCAAATAGGCATTTATTTTCATACAAAACATATCAAATTCATATAAGGCAATACTAATGCAATTAATTTCCGTTAATTCTATTTATGCACAGAGTGATCATCTCGACCGGGGAACAAATCCGATCTCTAACTTCACTTTAATATTCCTTTAAATTTACATCATTGGAGAGATGATTTCAACCGGGGAACAAATCCGGTAACATAATTTATATCTTAAAAATTCCCTATATGAATTTATTAAGAGATATTACTAAGAAAACGATAAATGACTCCGGCCTGGGAGTCGAACCCAAGACCTTCATATCATTAATTCGACATTCTTTAAGATTTAACTAAGCATTTTCTTATTAGAACATTGCTATTGGACAATTTGCCTTTTAGAAGCTATTCGTCATCGGTTGACTTTAATAAACTGAAATATTCTTATAAGCACGTCGCCAACAGGCTCTGTTAGACTTATTAGACCTGCCAAGGATAATCTATTCTTAAAAGTCTAATGGTGAATATGTACTTTTCATTTTGAAAGGAGGACTTACCTTAATTGTACCGTTTAAATTGATTATTTGGTAATTGCAATATCTAACATCTCGCGCTTTTGAAGTTGCTTTACTTGCTAACCTTGGTGTCTTATAGGTTATATCGCCATCTGTTGGAGTTCAGAGATGTTTTTAGCGTTTCTGTAGTCGTCTCATACGATACTGAAATGAAGTAATAGATTATCTTAAAAAGTTGTTACAGTAACAGCTTGTATACTTCTATAGTTACATTTTACAGCTACAACGTCTATAATATACTAGATGACCCTTTTTACCATCTAGAAAAAAATAAGGTCTAACATGCGAACGGATTAGAAGTCTATGGCGCTGAGATTATACAAAAAAATAAAAACAAAAATTTTGATTTAAATAAATAAAATAAATAAAATCTACCGAACCTAAAATCTTATTTTATGAACGTCAATAAAACAATAAATTTAGTAGGTATCTTTGACCTTATCACTTCCCAGGGTTACTAGGCTCAATGGCAAAGGGCAAAGAAATTGTTAAAAAAATTAGGTTTACTTAAAAGAAATGTTTTTATATTTTATAAAATATTAGTGCCATAGGCTTCTCCGTACACATGTTACACAGTGGATAGTTTAGTGTGTTAGTAGTTAGTAGTAGTTAGTAGTTAGTAGTGTTTTAAAATAAAGTCTGGTTGAACCACAAGTTTACTTATAAATATATTTTTTTCACTATTATAAGTCGGTGCTTGAATACAATCTTATAAGTTGTGACGGAGCGGAAGATGATAAAGCGCCCTGAGTTAGCTTAAAAAATAAACCTATTCACGCTTAAAAATATTACCATTAATATACGCCCTCAAACTACTTACTTTTTTCTTCCCTCCAAATGTCAAAAATTAAATTTCTCGTCTTATACAGTCTTATTTAATTATTACCACATATTTTGTCCAGACTTTAGTGCCAAATATATATTAAAAGAGAACATACATTCAAATTGTAAGCTATTTCGCTTTTAAAGTCCGGCTAAAACTGGTTTAATTTAAGCTTGCAACAATTAGAAACATTCTTCATTATTTCATCATCATGATCATTGACCGTTAGGGAATTTCACAACCATCCTTAAGCAATGTCACAGAGCCTGCCTTTTTACTTTCTTCACTCATCATCATTATCATAACAGCCTATCGAAATTGTCTGATGAACATAGACTATTCCCATAAATTGTTTGTTTAAAGGGGGGGGGGGGGTTAAAAAATCCAAAAAGATTTGCCACAGTTACCACGCCCTCTTATCAGGAGAACGTTGTTGCCAATCCTGTTCATTTGTCATTTTCGTCTATCGCCTCCACAGAAATAGTAATAATAAGACAGTACGATTTCTGTGGTCGCGTCTTACGACACCTACGGAAGGATATGAATTTGTAGATTTTCTTATGTTGCCACTACTCAGCGATCTATTAGACTTGTTGTTGTTGTTGTTAGTATTAGATTGTTGACATTTATTTATTAATTTTATATAATAATAATGTACTCCAGACCGAATTTCGGCTACGGCGCCTTGTCTCAACGGAGACTAGCCATCGGCGCAGGACCGGATTATAGTGCCCAAGTGTATGCGAAAGCATAGGTGCACTCTCTATTCCCTCACTCTCATAATCCGATGGACGGTAAACCGACACGACCGGAGAGAGAGGCACGGGGGTGCGACAACGCCAACTTGCTGACTTCGGCCAACTACTGAGAATTTCTTGACGGAAAAACTCAATAATTAATTTTTTTTGGCCCGACCCGGGATTCGAACCCAGGACCTCTTGATCAGCAGTCACACTACTTCAACACTAGACCAACGAAGCAGTTTGTTATTTTTATATTATTCTTTTTATATTATTATATTTTTATATATTGAATATATTATGTTGGACATTACTAAATACTTATGATTCTGTTAAATTTCTTATACATTTTATACGAGTGAGCGACATGGTTAGATTAAAAAAAAAATAGTCATGATATAGTTTTCTCTATGCTATAGATGCTATAGATTTCTCTATGCATTTCAAGACTGATGTTTTTTTATTACGTTACACAATAGCACTTGCTACTTGTAACTTTACGTAGGTTTTATAAAGTTTTTATTCTGTTACATTTTTTAAATAAGATTTTAGCCATCGATTGGTTTTCACTGCTCACTAGTGTGATTGTGTAATGTAATTTTAAATTAGTATAGCAGTTAATATAAATAAAAATAGAAGTCATTATAATTTTATTTTGTTCTAAAGAAAATAAAATGTATTAAATAGAAATGACAAATCGTCTTAAAGTTAGGTAGTAACAGGTTTCGTATTTATCCATCCGTTGCCTGCGAATACAGCGTTACTACCGATGAATCCTCTGGGTACAATTTGATGTCGGTCTCAGATGGCGAGTGCAAAATGCAGACCGGATCTAGCGACCTATACTATCGATATTACGATAAAACGTTTCCACGGTAGTGCTTGTTATAAAACCATATTTATAGTTACAAAATTGGTCAGCAAATCGCCTGAGTAAAACATGCTTTATCTTATTTGGCTTTGTTAAATTATTCTATTATCAATAATGTCAAATCAATTTATATAATAACCAAATATTACACTAAAAATATATTATTTCTAAAAGTAGCTTTAAAATATATTTGCCTTCTAATTTTATTCTGACGTGAATTCATTGTAACGATAACAGTGATCATTCATCATCATCAAATTGTATGATAGAATGGTGTCTTGTAATGTTATCTACGTGAGTAAATAGTACTATTAAAATAATTTAAAATAAATGTTTTTTCTTCCTATTACCGTTATTTAAAAGAATATACTTGGTCAAACGACTAAAGAGAAAGAGAACTTTTTCGGGTTTCATTTTGCTTGTGATTCAAGTCTTGACAGTGACAATAACGGTTGGCAGGTTCTCAACTGCCTACCATGAAATAAAATATCCCATAGCTCACTAACACTTAACCTGCCTCACATTTCTAAGACAAGAGTGAAACTAAGAAAAGGATATCAGAAATAAAATCCATTACATTTATGTATGCGTATATTTGCAAAAAATATACATACGTAATAAAAATTGCATATACTATGAAAGTGGATGAATACAAGAATAGAAGGAGGCCTAAGAAAAGATGAATAGACTGTGATAGCAATGATATCCATAAAAGAAATAATGGCTAATAGAGGAAAACAGAGAAAGGAGACATGCTGTTCCGACCCAAAATAACTAGAGGTACGAGCAGAAAGAAGAAGAAACTTAGGAATGTTCTTACCAGGTAGCTAAGCAATGTCTGTTAAGAGTGAGAAAGAAATTATCTTATTATTTATTTTTTTCAAATTATATAAATTTTGCAGAAATATACACCTTTTATAATTCATATCTTAAAATAATATTTATGCCCAACCATTAGGAGGGGTCTGTGGGCATCAAAGTGCTTATTGTATATGACTTTTTTGCTTGTTCTTGAGTATCTTTTTGGAACGAATCATCTTAGCTGTCCCAGGTTTTATTGTGTAGGAAAACACAGTATCAGTTATAACGAGTCTCCATTGTCACTGGGACCCTGAAAAGTAAAACGCTGATGCTTCTTTTACTTTTACGATCGAAATTGTTACTGACCTGTGCCGCAAGTCGTTTAAGAACTTCCAGGCAGTGAAGTCTCGGAGGCCTATTCAAGAACCCTGGTATTTATACGCGCGATGCTATATATATTAGAACATGTTTAACTTGCAAAATTAAATTGGACGCGGCAGAATTATAATGCTTCTCGTGCGTATTTAAAAAAAGTTTTTTCAAACTATTTTATTTAAATTTAGAAAACCTGTCAAGTGCTAGCTCACTTGCCTGATATGCAATAATGTAGCTATTTGCTTTCAAAAGTGTATTTAAAAATATACTTAATTTGTGTATAAAAATATTTCACTTCGACTTTGATACTTCCACAATTCGTTTTTCGCGCCATCGACGTTATAGCAATTGTATCGCACCGATAAGTTTGTCCTTTTTTCCATATTTTGTCTTTGGATATAGCGGGTACGAGTAATTTTAAGCAATTTTAAGGAACTTTATAAAAAAAATAAAGTCCAGCTTACGATTACTTTTAATATAAACGAATGTTATCAAAACGATTAACTGTTTATTTTTGATATAGTATATTGTTGAAGCAACATAGATCAAACAAAATTAGTTGCCCCCTCCCCTCTCAAATTAAACTATGACAAAAGCACGTGCACACTTATAAATTCTCCCATCCACATCTATATTTAATAATTTTTACTTTAAACAGATTTACCTTCAGCGATTATCGGTAAGGTGGAGGTCTGGTAGAGGCTGGTGTAACTGACGTTTTAATTACTTACTTCAGGCACCAGCGATCCACAACCATTTTTGTTATAATAGCCACTAAGTTTAGTGTTAAGATATTTTTGTGTTTTTTTGTAAGATATAAATAAATATTCAGCACTTTGGTTCATCGTTTCGCATATGCCAGGTCGCGACCCGGTCCTTCGTCATTTATTCGATTCGATTTTTTTTTGGGATCATAACCAGCAGCTCCATACTTCGCATTAAAATTTAGTGACTAAATAGGCGATACCAAAATATGTTGTATTAATAAAACATTTTCACTATTAATAAATGTATATTATTTTACATAATTGAAACAGCTTGGGTTTAAAAGTATTAAGTGGGTCACGAAGGGTCAGTGTGAAAATTACCGGGCCATGGCAGAAGTATGTTTGGGAAACACTGCTTTAGATAAACTCTAACGAATTAACCGAAACAAAATAGTTTCCGAGAGAAATATTTACAACAGACAGTAAGATGGATACGAAGGTAATATCAGTATGTTTTGTTTTGTTAACTTGAATATGAAACAGTTCTCATTTTCTGGAATACCCGACGTAAAAAGCAAAAGTCCAGTATGCAGTCACAGCTTATATATTTACTTTTTTCAACTTTAATTTTTCTCCGAAATAAATAAGGTATTTTGTATAAAAGAATAACCGAAGTAAGTCCACAGCTGAACGTAGGTCTCTCGAAAGGAATGTCATAAAGCATACGCCGATAATACATAACAACTATATACAATTTATTTATAAAAATAATGGGTAGCCTGTTTATTTTTGTAAAGTTCTTATATAAAATTAGTTTAATTTTGCTGATAGAAATCATGACGAGAAACAATTCATTGGAGCTGTACATTCAATTGCATATCTCACCTAACCATCTTCGGCTATAACAAGGTGCATTCGTGCTAGTTAAGTTGGCCACACCCAGTTTTTTCTGTCCGTTTTATATGGATAGGCGCGGTGTCGTTTCGACCGCGTCTGGCTTTTGGATCACGAATGGATTACCCACTAAGCAAAATTAAACGGTGTTTAGTTCGGGGCGGAAATTGGTTGGTTATTTATTTTAATGGAAATGGTCTGGTTGGGACCGTTGGTATTTAGTCGTTGGATTTTAGAATCGTATGTGAAAGATTTACAGCTTTGTTGGCTTTATTTAAATTCACGAATTGTTCGTCTGAAACACGTGTTCGTTTATGTTTTCTACTTTTATATAAAGGTTGTATAAAAATTATATCTTTCGTTAAACTTGAAAATGTCTCAATGAATACATACATAAATACATAAACACTCACGCCTGTCACCCAGAGGGGTAGGCAGAGACTACAGACTTCCATTTAGCACGATCCTGACACACCTCTCTCGCCTCCTTCTCATCCATACACCTTCGCTTACATGCTCGTCGGTTAAGGGTACTCCTAATTTGGCCCGTTTTCAATAAATCGCCAATTTGGTCGATAAATTTTCGCCTAGGACGTCCCTTTCCGACTCTGCCATTCACTTCTGCAACATAAATTTTCTTTGTCACTCTTTCCTCATTCATTCTTTCCACATGACCAAACCACCGAAGCATTTCTTTCTTAATCCTGGTCACAACATCATCTTGCAAACCACACTCTTCTCTTATTACACAATTTCTTACCCTGTCGTTCAGATTCAGCCTTAACATACTCCTTAAAGACCGCATTTCTACTGCGTTGATTCTACTCTCGTGCTTCTTCTGCCACACCCAACTTTCACTACCATACGTTAAAGTAGGGACCAACACAGCATTGTGAATTGCCATACGTGCCTTTTTTGACACATTTTGACTCTTCACAATAGAGTGCAGGGCCCCATTTACTCTCCCAATAAATCTTCTCTAATAAATATTTAATGTGAATATACTAGATCGCCTGGCAGTCGTTGTAATCCTTCCGATAAGTGGCAAATTGAGTCTCACTCCAAATTTACATCGGAAATTTTACTGAGTAAATATAAAAATTATTAATTAAATTACAAAAATTATTTTATTTAATTAAATGTTAGTAAATATATCCGAACATTTACAGCCTTGTATAGAAAAATATATTTTATTTTGATTATCCTTGATCGCAGTTATTGTACAATTTCTATACTAACAACTATATTATACAATTAAAGAATGTTTTGAAAGAAAATGAACTTAACTAAAATAATAATTAAAATTATAATATTTACGATTAAAACTAATTTTATACAATATAAAAGAAGAAACTATAATATAGAAAATCTAAAGCTAAAAATTTTAATAGTCAAAAAGACCTGCTCCCCGTGATATAGTGCCAAGAACGCTGGCTGCGTTTCATCGCTGAATTTCCGTGACAGGAAAACCTACCTGCACTTTTCTTGCATGAAAGTCCGTGGAGCCCAAACTCATCGACGCTGCTACCACATGGACACTGGTGAGGTTGACAAATTACCACTCCTAGCCGGATTCCCACGGCGATGCGCAAGCTTTCCCCATCAAGCAATGTGCCGAGATTACTGGATGGTAGAGCATGTAGCCAGTGGCTAGATTCCTTAGTCGAAACAGCTAGAAGGCGAGCCTGATCTTGTTGAATGTAGAAATTTTGAAATAATTTTTTCTGGACACTCCGTACCAACGGAATATACCACTGTTTTTGTTGGTTAACTTCCAGTGGGACATTTTCGCCGGGACAGAGTGTTGGCCATGTTTGCCTTGCCTCCGCAGCAAAGCACAGGTCTACTTTATTATTTAAAATTGTGTTACATAGATCATTGACACTATGCACAGAAGCAAGGAAAACAGGCAATGCGACGCTAGAAATATTTCTTACACCAATACCATCAAATTTGATAGGTAAAGTGGCTTGGTAAGGGCAATATGGGAGTTTAAGAAATATAATTTATCAACGTGATTTAAAAATTGATCAAATTTTGTTTTTAAAACAAGTTTAATACTATCGAAAAGCAGGTAAAGCGATTCCGCGAATTGATCGAAGCGATTGACAGTTTTTATTCCCGGAGAAATCTGATTGATATTTTGAATTAAGGTATCTCTGTTAGAATTAGATAAATTATTATAAATAAATATTTCACATTTATTGGTATTTGGTTCAAGACCAACATTTTTAAAATTTTGAAAAATATGAGTAAGATCATTAAGGACGTCATCTGCTTTACCTCCCAGTGTACCGTCGTCCAGATACCAGACATTCAGCTTGGAATTTAAATTTGAAATAATAGGTTGAATTCACAAACTGAAAAGAGCTGGACCTAATGGATCACCCTGCTGAACACCGACAGCAGACTCAATAATATGGTTTTGATAAAACAAGTTTGAATTTTGACTGTAACATTGCCAAACGAAATGATATATTTCGGGGGTATTGTTAGCCACTTCTTTCAGCAGGGTTATCCTATCAATAGAGTTAAATGCATTTCTAAGATCAACCTTCAGAAGAACATCTACATTGGAATTAGTTAAGAAAGTACGCACCGAATGTACCGCCGCCTCACAGCCACTTTTGGTGCCAAAGCCTAGTTGAGTAGGTTGAAATTTTGTCTTAAGGTTTGAGATTATGGACCTGCAAGCTAATTTTGAAGTTAAGCGCCGAAATGTAGAACCAACAGCAATAGGACGGATACCATTATCCTTTTTTTTGATTTCATTCCCTACTTATATGGGGCAAGATTGTGTGCCCAATCTTGCCCCATATAAATAGGGAATGAAATTGGGATTGACATTACCAGAAAGCATAAAATTACATAATTTTGTAATGTCATTAAGAAGTACCCTACCAGCGTCACCGGCAGATACGCTTACAAGACCTTTGAGATGCTGAAGCGTAATCCGGTCAATGCCGCCGGCAGAGCCATTCGAAAATGACAATATTGCGTCTAAAGTTTATTTTTCAGAAATTTGTAAAGGTTGTATAGAAGTATTGGGAGGCAGCGGTAAATTCTGGGAAGGATTGACCGAAGGATGTTTCTGACGAAGGCCTTCAAGAGTTTCGACATTACGAGGAGCGAGGATGTCATCTGAGAATAGAATACGGGATGCATTTTTTAAGTCGCCGTCCATTACTTTTGATTCAACTACTTTTTTAAATCAAATTTAGGATAAAGTCGAGAGAAATGAGTATTAATCGGGTAATCCAAATTTTGAAAAGAATTTTTATGTTTTGTGAATTTTCGGGTGAACAATAACAAAAACAAATTATGGTAGGTAACCGATTTGTATAAAAAATATATATATATATATATATATATATATATATATATATATATATATATAATATTATATATATGGAGTTTTACTTCAGTCGTGGGGCCATAAGTACAATCGTTTTTCTGGAAAATATTTTTACTGAACCTTTAATATTGATCGAATTGTAGTGTTAGCAAGGATTAGGGGTATATAATTATATTGCCATTGCACCTACTAATTATAAATACTTATGGAATAATTCTTAGACCAAAAGTTAGACCAAAGAATTATTACAAACTGTGAGGTTTTTTGTTCAAATTCTATGCGTTTGGAGCCGCTTCTAAAAACTAGTATATATGTTAAAATGTTAATGTGCGTTTGTTCAAAACAAAACTACAAACGATTTTCACCGATTGCTTTAAATTTTCGACACTATAAAGCATTCATTCCACGTGTGTTTTATATAATTTTGAATAAAAAAAATTTGAGATATAGCAACACCTGATCGGGTACGACTAATGTGAAAACTAGAAACTGTGTAAAGACGTTTGGATGTTTTTTACTCAATCCCACATATAGGCTTAACAGGTTTGGCTTAAATTTCGCACACAGACATATCTGACATCAAACATATTATGCGACAGATTTTTGCAATGGGAAAAATAAAAATTAACGCAGGAAAATAAACATGAAGTTATTTCTGCTGTTCATAAAAGCTATTGTTAGGCAATAGATATTCGTTCGTATTCGTCTCCAAAATAAGTTATTATTGATGGTCCGATGGTCAATATCCTACCAGTTTGAAGCAGTAAACATTAATTTAGGTTGCAGACTGAAAAGTATACTGTAAGTTTAATATGTTAAATTCTACAAGAGAAATAGTAAACAAAAATATTTGTATTGTATTCATTAAAAATAATTTTTAATAATAATGTACATGCTTTGCTGGTTAACCAACATGTTGAATGAAAATAAAATATAGAAAAAGAAAGATTGTTCGCTAGGAAATTTTACAGCACAACTTTAGAAAATAAAATTGAAAGACTAGGAGAAATTGTACAAAACTGTAAATGTCAAGCAATTTTTGGAATTTAAAACTCAATTAATCATGTAATAGGTATTTCATATAAAAGCTGCTGATGCTGAACTTTTGGCTCTGACTCAGTTGGGCAACGGGTTCGATTTCCGTACGATAGGTACCTTCTACCCTACCTAATACCTTAAGTTCATCGATACCTACTATCTATGGCCTACGAATTATTGTTCCGTGTAAGGGCCGTTTGTGTTTTGTTTGATGCCTATGTTCATTTTATTTATGTAAATGCCACCAATATACAGGAGATTTAATAACATTAGGATTTTCTCCTGTATAGTGGATACATGTCACCATTATACAGGAGAAAATCCTAATGTTATTAAAACGTTTTCAAAGCAATAAAAATACTAAATTTGTCTTAAATTTTTTTTAAACGATCAATCAGATCTGTCATCATTCTGGTTTGTACAGGACAAAAACCTTTTCAAACGCCCATTTTAAAATGCATATTATAAATGAATTAAACAGTTGAAGAACGACATCACCTGAGTCCCAGAAACAGTAAATTGAAGTTTTTAATAACTTCACTAACTGATGCAAGCAACAATCGTATATTATATGCAATTGATGTGATAGTTGCTGAAAATAGTTTCAGCAAGAAATGCCTTATCGTCGTTTGAAATCAAAAAATTACAAGTGATGAACACGCTTCCCAACATAGATCACCAATAGACTGAGACGTGCGTTAGTGATAAATCTTCAATTGGACCTTTAATTGCTCATAATTTGAAATTTCCAATCACGTAACGTTAACAAGTAGTGTCTCCAGGGAACGTCAAACGATACCTACAATGCAACTTACAGCATATATGTCCCTACGCTGGCCATAATTTGTAACTGATTTACCACGTGCTGTAACCTAATTTGTTTTTACTTTAATACTTTTCTTCTCCCACTAGGTTTGTAGTTTCGACTAAGTATGCCTAGGGACGACAAAAATATATTAACGAAACTAGTAAACACTTGATTTTTTTTATAAGAGTTATTACTAAAAATTATTCACCATATTATGTTATATACTTTAAGCGCCTAAAACAAAATATAAAACATGTTTGAGACATTAAATTTTACGATTTCATCATAACGGTTGAAGGCTCAGTGAATTTTAAAACATTTTTACGCTTTATAGTAATTTATAGTACAGTAGGTGAAGCTGACCAGACATAAACATTGGAGGTTTTTCAAGAGCACTCCATTTGCATACCAAGTGTCATTAAAAACTCTATCGCACCTCTAGATAGAAAATAACGAGCCTCTAAAATGCCGCTTTTAGCTCTTGTTCGATGAATTCATTTAATTAGCTATAATTAGTAACAAGCCGTAATTTAAGTAATTACAATATTTGTTGAATTTATGAAAAATAACAGAGAAAATGAAATGAAACAAATGACTTAGTTCCATAAGGTAACCATTTTCTCATTTTATGTTTATTTATAAACAATATTTTATCCACAAAGTAATAAAGGATTATTTTCAGTTCCAGGTAAGCATTTTGACGGTTAATTAACAGGTCGATTCATTCAAGATAAGTTAGATAAAGTGTTATATTTTATGTGCGACTTGGAAAAATTATTGATACAGTATAATTAATTTTTAAATTATTAACGTTCGAGGGTTCAAGAGAAAATATAATAACCAAGTGCTAATCTCACCCGCACACTTAGTGTAACCTACTATCACCAAAAAATTTCGGACTTTCCTCAGAGGGCGTCAACATTTGTGTCATTCGTCTGTTATTCCGGTTGTTCATGGGTTACATAACATGGGATCACCGCTGCTAAGTTAGGCTCATCGGCACATACTGCTCACCAATATCTAAAACCTTATTCAAATTCCTCGGAATTATGATGAGTTACATTGCCAGAGAGAGGTTATCGGCTTCGACGATCTTGAAATAAATGCGTCATTAAGCGCATTCGATTTTAATAATTAATAAAGAATAAGACGGTATATATAAGTACAAAGTCGTATAATTACGTTTTAAAGCATTATATTTTCTATAAAAATCATAACTTGATTAAAACTTCCTTAAGATAATTTAAGTTAAATATCATGAACATCATAGGCTTTTGATTCAACTCCAAGGCTTACAATATTGGGCACGACTCGGCTGCCCGGGGCACTCGCTATAATCGCACTTTAATTTTATTAGAAAGAGCCTTGTGAAATCTCTTCATTGGCTTTATTTCTCCATTATATGTCTACAATTCGTGGTTGCCTGTAATTAAGCTCTTAAAACTTTGTTGATTGTTTCTCTAAGTTTTTCATTTCATTTAGTTATTACAGCTTACCTTTATTGACACTTTGACACTATTTGACCTTCGACATTGTATTATGAATTGTGATTATTGTTAATAAAATTGTAATACGGCGTTTTTGTAACCAGTATAGATTTTGACGATAAATACACCTTATTTATATATATATATATATATATATACTTATTCCAATGTGCGTCTTAGGTATGTATATGTGATTTTTCTCCATAAGTGAAAATGTGTAAATATATATAAAACAACAATTATATTTAGGATAGGTTGACAAACGAGCACACAGTCCACCTGATGGTAAGTACTTGCTGTGACCCACGGGTATCTACATCTATCCTCGATTACGAATCAAAATTCAGATGTGTTGTCACCCGTGAGAACTAACATGGAATGCCTCGTTTCCAGTAAAAAGGGTCTCCAGTTCTCTACACTCACCGTACGAAACACAGCAGCATTAAGCTACTATTGAACGCTGGTATTCTGTGAGAGCGTGGTCCTTCCCCGGTCGAGCCGACCCATTCACACTCTAGTCTCTTAATTTAATCTACTATCTTATATCATTTCAATATCTTTCTAGATTTGGTTAAGTGTCAACTATAGACTAATGAAATGGATTGGAATGGAATTGAATTAAAAGTAAATATTTTTTTATTATTTTTAGTGATAACTGAGATAATATTAAAAATTAAATGGTTAAGGGGAAACTGAAGCCCAAGACCCTCTGTAAACAGCTTCTAACAAAGAACGTTATTGATGTATTGCACCAACCAATACACACTGTAGATTAAGATAAAATGCCTTGCCCTCTCAGCCTTTTAACCGGACCACAGAAATGGAGAAAAGTGTGGTATGAACCCAACCAACTCCTAATAGGGAGCATTACCACGTACCACATTTTATGTGAATTTATTTTAAAGAGAACATTTAAGACGCTGCATTCTGTGAGGCAACATTAGCTGTAAGTGAAGATCGTTAAAACGCCAATGTAGCTGAGTCCATTAGATCGTAGACTGGTATTTTGTCCTTCAGCAAAAAAAGTACACATTTTTTGCGAAATTCCATCAAGTCGTACTTAACATTACCCTCTTGTTGTTAATGTGCCTAGATTTATCTCGAGGAAATATTTGCTTAATTTATGTAAATAATTTCTTTTTAGAACTAAAATAAACAAATTTACATATTTAATTTCTTCACGAATAATTAGGTACTGATGCTCAGATAGTATGCTTTAAAATTTTATGAGAAAATAATTTATGAGAGAGGTGCGATCCTATTATTTGTAGTTTAAAAATTAAATGAAATATAATGAAAACCCGGAGTACCTAGAGTATAGTAGTAAGTAATACGTAGATCAGACTATAAATAATAACTAAAAACTGAAGGTACTCTGGGTTAACACTGACACCGGGACGTCAGTCACCTCAGTCCCTCGGGACTATGGGTGTATTACAAATAAAATAAATGAAACGCGATAAAATCTGTAAGAAAAGTAATTTTAATCAATGTGTAGTATTCGCGTAAAAGTATGAAATTATTAAGCAGTACGTTATTTTTTTGGCAAGATTATAAATTGCTGCTGGATTACGTATTATAGAATGTTGTAATGAGTTGGCAACTTTTTCGATAATTTATATGTATTTTTAAATATACCTAATATGATATTTATACTAAATAGATTGATGGCTGCAATGGAAAACAATATATCGTAGAATTGCTTTTTCTCCCTTACAGTTCAAGCCAAATTGCGATAGAGTTATATTAGTTTTATTCGTGATAGATCCATGCTGCAGTTATATTACGAGCAGAAGTATAGTTGTAGCACGAATGGCTCGAATGGGGAAAGACCACGCTCTCGCAGAATACCAGCGTAAAATAGTGCCTTAATGCTGATATGATGCGAAACATCGTATGGTGAGTGTAGAGAACCGGCGGCCCTTTTTACTGGAAACGAGGCATTCCATCTTAGTCCTCACGGGTGACAACGCATCTGCATTTTGATTCGTAATCGAGTGCATACATACATAATATATAGACGGACTTCTATTTAAAAAAATCACTACACCTATATATATGCTGAAAATATTTTTTTTAATAATGGAGTAGACTTCGAATATCTGCACTAACTCGGTTATAGGGTTCGTTTTGTGCTTAGGATTGCGTCTGCTTACTTATTCTTCTGCCTTATTTCTGCTGCCAAGCAGGAGTGCTTGGCAGCTGTAGTCTGAACGTTACGGAGACCAGTATAATCGCACTGTGAAATATTTCATATTGGCCCTCGGAGGTGACAACGTATCTGCGTGTATCTATGGGCTGAACTTACCATAAGGTGGTCTTTAAGTTCGTTAATAGAAACAGAAACAGAATTTTTTTTATTCAATTTGGATTATTAACACTTATTAAAAGTCACTTTTTTTCATTTGCCACTGATTCGCAAAAAAACCTCTGTCCTGGGAAGAACCAGCTAGAAACTTAGCGGGACTATTTTTTAAATAAGACCTTACAATCATGTTATAATTAACAACACAAAACAAATTCGAAATAGCTTGGTAGCGATCACCCTTCTCAGGGGTAATTATAATCTACAAATTCCTTAATATTAACCCTTTTTATACAAACTTAGTTTTATAAAGTTTTTGAACTTTTTGTAGTCATCATTTCTAAATATAAAAAAAAATATATAAAACAGTTTATTTCAAAATGATCTAGTTTATTTAAGTGTAGTCATTTGTTAACAGTGGCTTGTTAAAATTCGAGCAATAATTCAGCCTTTATTAATGATACTAATAACAAAACACAATATTGTAACGAGGCGAAATTGTACTCCCTAGCTGGCGGTCTGGTACTTAGCGGTGCTTCGAAGTCATGAATAATTTAGTGTTAGAAATAGGGCGCTTGCCTTGCCGTGACAAGCAGGCGGGATATTGGCGAGCCTGGATGTTGTGAGAAGGCAAAAATTTTACAGTTGTCTAATACAACATGTAACAAAAACCCTACGTTTCCGTTAAGGCGTTATATCAGAATCAGTATTCTAATCGAATAGAAATAACTTTAATTTAGAACGCTGGAACATGAAAATTTAATTTAATTTAATGATTACTTATACTACCGCCAACAATACATATTGAATAAAACTACTTTCACGGATTTTTTTACTTTATTCTAATTTCTGACATTTCGGGTGCTTTACAGCACCCATGGTCACGGCAGGTTGAGGTAATTGATGTTCCGTTGTCAAAATTAACCCGGAGAACTTTCAGCTTTTAATTTCTACTATTGATCCAATCTACTCAGAATGAGCTTACTGTATCCCGAGGTTTTGCAGTGGTATACTTGTGTTTAGTTTTAATTTTATTAATTACAGGATTCCAAGTAGGTAGTAGGTAGGATTCCAAGAGGTAGTACCCAGACTCCCTCTCCATTTAAATTAGGGGTTTTTCCAATTTAAATAGCCTCACGTTTAATCTTTGGGAGAAATCGATGTTCTTTCGCGAGGATTTGTTTAACGTCATCTGTAAGCTCTTGTAGGCCGGCCGGTTTTTATTGGTCTTTTTAATAGCAATTTGCTGTTTCAGAGGCGGGTTTCAGCTAACACTACCAGGCGTTTGGTCTGTGTCAGTATTTTATATTAAATCTGACATTTAAACAATAACTACACTATTATATAGTCATCTGTGAAAAAGTTATTGGATTTTTCTGACATTTTACTAAGTCTATCCAAGCACAGCACTCTCCAATGCTCGCTGAGCTACTGTTTACTCATGCTACCAGTAGTGAAGGACTACGTATCAACTCCATGTGTTATATTAGGCAACAGGCACTGGATGTACGCTCTTGCATTCAAATTTTGAGAACGTCACCTTCAAATCCGCGAGATAAAATGATGAATGTTTTCTTTTTTATTTCAGCACAAAAATATTCTTAAACCCTTACATTTCCTTGTTTTCTTGTAAGATAAAAAAAACAAACTTTACACAAACTACATTTATTTGTTTTCTTGTAATATAATAAAAAAACTTTACACAAACATACTAATCAAATATTAAACAAAAATTAAATGAGTAGGTATTTCGGTAATAACTGCGGAAAATAAGTCAAGTTTAAAAAATTCAGAAGAAAATAATATTACCTAAGGCTGATGATAATGAAAATAATACAGAAATACTTTCCAAGAAACTCTCCACAATAACATTAATAATTCTGAGTATTCGCGGGCTATTTTTGCTTTCTTTTGTAAGGCGAGCGGCGGGTTCAAATAAAATTGTGTTTGAAGAAAAACGGCGAAAAATGTCGTTTCACTTAACGGGAATTCATGAGAAATTCTGAGCAAAGTTAGAGGTGTGTCGATCGCAAATCCTTCTATTTATTTCTTAATCGTAAGGATCTTTAGGTAACTTTGGATTGATTTATAAAATTCCTTAAGTTAAATATTGTTAACCAATTAAATAATAATTACTACCGTATACTGTTCACTGTTCACTTGTCGACCAAATTGGCGATATATTAAAAATGGACCAAATTAAGAGTACGCTTAACCGACGAGCATGTATGCGTAGGTATATGGATGTGGAAGAGGCGAGAGAGGTATGTCAGGATCGTGCTAAATGGTAGTCTGTAGTCTCAGCCTACCCCTCTTGGTGACAGGCGTGAGTGAGTGTGTTCACTGTGTAGCTACGGTGTTACCGTATAGTGGCGTTTAAGAATATCCACTACCCCATTACATGCCTTGGGTGTCGTTAGAAGCGACAGATGGAAAAAAAACAGAAGATTGACAACGTCTTCCACAGACTAAAATACCCTCTATGAGGCAATCTATGGGGGAGGCCTATGTTTTTCAGTGAACTTTAATCGACTATAACGGTAATGGTAATTCAATTTAAAATATACGAACACAATGACGGAATCATTAAACTTATTTTACTTAATACGTTCGCTTTCATAGTTCTCGAATAAGTTGAAATTAGTAGCTGAAAATAAAAATGTTATAATTAAGCATGTGGTCACAAAGTCTGTTACAGAAAACTGACATTCTTGTGTGATGATGGAGTATTTCTACATCATTATTCATCTCGTTTCGGAAGAACTAATTCGAATTATTACTCGTAAGATTTAATGCAAAATTGAACAAGGTAATAGGATCTAATATGTATCGTTTATAAGATGTCTAAATAAATAAGATATATATATATATATATATTTATATATATATATATATATATATATATATATATATATATATAATTTATAGTCCCCGGATGAACGAGCTTTCCTCGGTTTTTTTTGAAGTTACATTTATAAATTATATACGGATGAAACATAAATAATATTTTTTGATCTTATTAACATAATAGAAAAAACTGAACTGGTTATTTGAATAAAAAATCATGAGTGCAATTAGTAAATTTTCGTATTTTTAAAAAATAATTAAAAAAGGGCTCGAAATAATAGATTTTCTCACAAAAGAAGGGACTTGAAAAAAAAAGGGAAAAAAAGTCGGACCCAAGACGGGACGCGAACCACGGAACTCCGATATCACGCCCGAACAACATCCCATCTGAGCTATTACGATCGTTGGTAACCTGTCAAAATTTACCTTCTTATATTGTAGCAGTTTTTTTTATTGCCTGACGAATAAAATGACATTTTCTAAAAATAAATCCTAGCTAGATCGATTTATTGCCCCCGAAACTCCCTGGACACTAAATTTTACGAAAATCGTTGGAGCCATTTCCGAGATCCCGATTATATTAATTACTATAGATAGCGAAGACTTTTGTATGTCAGATATAAAATTACATGGAATGACGACTAGAAGCAACTTTCGAATACAAAAACAAATCCACCTGCCAAGTAAGGAAATTACTACTAATATAACAAAATTTGCTGATTGTGTAAAAAAGAGTGGAATTCAATAGTGGAATTCTCGGTGCTGAAAATATTGATAATGGGTGATCAAAATTCCTTAATACACAAAATTATAAATCTAACTCTACTAAGATACGTACAAAAATATTATGGATGCGACTATTTAGAAATGTTTAGCTTCGTTTGAAGTAAACTGAAATGACATTAGTAACAGTAATATATCCAAATCAGTAATATTTAAATAATTGCCAGACATTGAGCTGAGGGAGTTATTTGCATAGTGTTTTCGCGATGGCTGAAATGATTGTAATGAAACTGCGCTACAGATCTAGAGCAATTCTAGGAGTGATCTCGGCTATATTCTATTTAGAAAAATATTATCTTGGATTATTTTCTGTAAATCTAAACAAACCAAGGCGAAAAGCTCGTGGAGTAAGCTTTAATTTAATTTGTTGTAGAGTATAAAATCTAAAATCAGCGGTTAATGTTCGGGTAATGTATAATATACCATACTACCTATAGTATCACTATAACTAAATTTACGGAGGAAGTAGGTCATTTTGCCTAAATACGAGTAAATAAGAGAATATGCACCCAATCTCCCAATTTCTTAAAAGCTTAACAACAACCGGTGCCGGTTTAGGTGATTAATCAAAAATATTTCCAGGAATCTAAATTGTTATGTTACATTTGGTGAGAAGAAAAACGAACAGTTGAATATGTAATATTTCTTTCGGGGCGATTATTGAGGAAACAACGCAATATATTAAAATGAATTACTCAGTAAGCAAGATTATTTATTGTGCCCGACGGACCGGGAGGATCAGATGCGGTTTTTTGCTGTACTGAATGATTGGGGCAACGTATTTTTGTATGTCTCTTTTATGTCTACGTAAATTGGTACGTGTATTGTGTTGGGTTAGATGAAATCGAGTTTGTTTTTAAAGGAACAAATGGAATTGTTACGATCTAATCTCAGCCACAAAGAAAGATAAACGGAGTGCTGCGTACATATCAAGTGCAGCTTCTTGATACGCACTCGCGCACTCAAGCTGTTTAAAATAAGTTTTGTAAGTAGTTTGTACAGTCTGTATTCCCATTGTAAAAGAAAGTCCCGCTGGGTTCTTCATTAGTTTTTTTGCAGATGTTTTATCACAATTAGTGGTAAAATTAAAACAAGAATTTCAATTAAAATTATTGTATAAAATTATTCTATTCCACTCTATACCATTCCATTCCTCTTAGTTCCGTTCCATCCCATTCTATTCCATTCCATTCCATTACATTCCATTCCATTCCATTCCATTCCATTACATTACATTCCATTACATTCCATTCCATTCCATTACATTCCATTCCATTCCATTGTAGTGTTAACTCAATAAGTTGAGCATGATTTGGCTTGGTTCTTACGTCACTTAAAAAAAAAATATATATATAAATGACGTAATATATATATATATATATATATATATATAGTGCTCCGTCTTTGTATGTTGTTCTGAGGATTAAATAAATAATATAAAAATATAACAACAGTTCTATTCAAAGACTTATAATATATATGGTTAAAAATGAAGGCATAAATAAATACTTCTCATCTCTATTAACTTGATCAGCTTGTACTGAACCCGCGGCTGGATGATAGGACTATCTCAAGTTAATAAAAAAATTCCTATAAATCAGTAATATCACAAAATATTCATCATCATCATCAGCCTACGGTAGTTCACTGCTGGACATAGGCCTCTCCCAAGGCGCGCCACATAGCTCGATCTTCGACTTCACGCATCCAGTTGTTGGCAGCCGCTTTACGCAGATCGTCGCTCCATCTAGCCAGGGGGCGTCCAACACTACGTTTATCTATACGCAGTCTAAACTGCATGACACGCCTTCTACAATGGTTATCGCTTCTGCGAGAAATGTGACGCTACTACAAATGTGAAGGCTACGTTGGTGACCTTGGTTCTCCAGCAGATTTCTTCGTTACGAATCTTGTCCACCAGAGAAGCTCCGAGCTCTTTCCATCGCCCGCTGGGTGACTTTTAGTTTATGGAGTGGTCGTACCGTCAGTGTCCACGTTTTATCACTATATGTGAGTACTGGCAGGACGCAATGATCGAAGACTTTCGTCTTCAAGTTTGGGCGGCTAGAAGACCTGACGAAGCTTCCCAAATGTTGCCCAGCCTAACTGATTCTGCCTATTGTCTTCTTTCTCGAAGATGTTTTTACCTATCAACATTGTCTGGCCGAATACTCTTGAACAACTTCAATAATTTCACCATCAACGATAATCAGATCTGGTATAATATAACTGTTAAATATGACTTATATAAATTCATACGCAGGCCGACACGTTGGGAAGATTCATTTAGGCGGCTCGGCATGTCTTCTAGTTCTTGCAGCGATTCTGCCATGACCACGATAGCATCAGCAAAGCGTAAGTGAGGGATGTGTTCGCCATTTATATCCATGTCCACTCCAATTTAGCGTCTTAAAAATATCTTCTAGTCCATTTGTTAACAGTTTCAGGAATATAGTGTTCCCCTGTCTCACTCCACGATGCAACTGGATATGTTTTGTAAGACCACCCCTGTACTTGGATGGACATCGAGCTTGTAGTGTTTAAATATCTCAATACATCTATATATCGCCAGTCAATCCGGCAAAGCTGCAAGGAATTTATAACAGCCCAAGTTTCGTGGAGTGGAGTCAAAGGTTTTCTCATAGTTCACAAAGGCCAGATGCAGAAAGCTAATTATACTCATTCGTCTTCTGTATACGAGTATTTTGCCTTACTGTGTAAATGTAGTCAATGGTGCCATAGTCTCCTCGAAATTTAACTTGCTCGGGTGTTTGAAATTCGTCAAGTATCCGCGTGAGTTGATTCATAATGACCCTAGCAAACAACTGGGATCGTCGTATTTGGGGTCAGGTTACTGATTCTAGGAGGCCTATAATGATCGGTAGTAGCCTTCGATCTCAGACTTCGACGTAAGGGTTTTGCCATCACATGTCTTCAGTTTTGTAATGTGGCTCCTCCCAAGCTTCAGAGCAAAGACTTTAGGGCCATTGTTTCGCTCTATTTCCTCTTGAATAAGGGCTGCATTAGAGCGCCGCAGGTCCCGCCAGACAGCTCTCCTTACGAGTGAGTGCCAGCTGTTCTAATGGCGCGGTTGTTGTTGCCTCTTGTCACTTTTGCATAAGCTGAAGTGTCCCGTCTGAGAGCTTAGACTTCCGGCCTATATATTGTCTACTTCACAACCTATTATCCTTGTCTTAACTACACTAGTGAGGTCCTCGTCAATGTCCAATGTGGGTTTTAGGACATTGAATCGATTCCGGAGTTCCAACTGGGAACGTTGGGGACCATAGCGGGTCTGAAAGACATTTCGTCAAAGCGTAGACTTCATGATCAGACGGGCTCTTTTAATCTTGAAATCGATATTCAAAGTACCTTAAACAAGTCGGTGATCGATTCTGGTATTAAACCTATTGATCACTGAGACATATCTGAATATGTACCTAATTTTTGTCTGTTATGATGAAGTCGATCTCATTTTTCGTCAATTTGTCGAGGCTGCGCCAGGTTCACTTTCTTTGGGGCTTTTTTTGAAAATGGCAATTCATAAGATAAAGCCCCTCCTTTTCGAGGAAGTTGATCAGCATTTGCCCCCTGTCGTTTTTGCTTCCAAATCCGTGCTGTCCAATTATCGATTCAACAGCTGTACGTTTCCCAACCTTGGTGTTAAGGTTCCCCATGACGACATTAAAGTGGGCTTTAGTGATATTGTGTAAAGCCTTCGCTATGTCTTCATACATAGCTTTAACTTTATCATCCGAGTATGTCGAAATTGGTGCGTATCATTATTAATATTATTTTTATTATACGTATTAACTTGTATTGACAATTAAGTTTAAAAAATTAATTGTAAAAATTAAGTTGTATTTTACGGTATAATTTTCAGTTAGTTTTAAAACAAGATACGCTACCATCGCTGTTACATTGGAGATTTATAAAATGTTGTCACAGAGAACTTTATTGACGAGGAAGGCCACTCCACCCTGGGAAAGATCATGTCCCGCGTGATAGTAGAGTAGGTGACCTGATTCCAGAATTAGCGTATCCTCTCTCTCTATTCGAACTTAGAACACCCAAAAACACTAATGAACTATTGGCCTTGAATTTAGCTAGAACACCTATCTCTTTATCACGAACATGAATATTGTGAACACAATATTTTTTAAGATTGCGTTCATTTTTTTAACATAATAATTTAGAAATCCTTTTATTTAATGACCACAAAACAGGCAATAAGAATCTTGATAGCAAATAATGCTAATAAGGAGATACTTTAGCGCACAGATATCTAACATTGTTTAAGAATCAAAATACAGATGTGTTGTCAATTTTGAGGACTACGCTGGAATTTCTCGTTAGTAGTAAGAAGGTAAGGGTATAGTTATTAGTAACAATATTTTCTCATGTTTTTTTTTTCTTCTTTTTTGTAATAAAAATATAAGGGTTATATTAAGAATTATTTTATGCGTATTGCTAAGCCATACACATATAGTTTTTCAGAAAAAAATATTTTGAGGTGAAAACCCAATCCCATTTTTCGTCTTCTTGTTAGTTCTTTGTTGTGTATGTTTATTATTTCATGCATCTTGTTTTATGTATCTTTCCTTTACATATTCGTGTTGTAGCCATAATACAGCTGCAATGTAGTCTACCACGTATAAAATATCAAACATGTAACCAACTACTTGACGGTTAGGACTCCTTTTCTTCCCTAGAGACCGTCTGAGTGAGCACCATCCTCTGACATATTTCGGAAGCCAAAAAGTAGGAGAGACATTATAATTATAGGCTGTGAGTTTAGTTCTCAAAGGTGACAATGCACCTGTAACTGCCTGTAACCTTATTTGTTTAAAATTGATTGCGGGTTTCCATAGACTTCATTAGCTGCTAATCATCTAGTGGACTGCATGTTCGTTTTCATTTCTGTTTTATAAAATAAGACCACACATACATTGTCATCCCTGCGGAACAAATTAAAAAACTATTGTATAAAATCATTCTATTCTATAGTATTCCATTCCAATTAATTCCATTCTATTATATTTCATTCTATTCCATTCCACTCCAGTGTTAATTCAACCCGGTGTCTTAAGAAATATTATATATAAATACCCAAGTTATCAGTTTAATTTACATATGTATATTTCAGACATAATATTATTGATATAAGAGGGGGGAAAAGGAGCATACGGCTCACCGGATGTGACTGTCGCTGCCAATGACCAACTGCAACATCAGGGGCATTGCACGTGCGTTGCCGGCTATTTAAAAAATAATAGTCTCTTTTCTAGAAGGTCCCTAAGTTATATCGATCTGAAAAGATAGCTGGTGGTAATCGAATAATAACTTTTTAATAATTTAGTAGTGATGTTTATGGAATTAATAAAATATTATGAAACAACAAAATATATACTAAGAATTAATTTATTATCATTTATTTCAAATTTAATCAAATAGAAATGGTAGAATAATAAACAACCAACATAATTCGCAAATAAAAGCGTCGAAAAGGCTGATTCGACTTATTCTAAAACAGCCGTAGGGGTATTGAGTGAATATAAATTGTTAATGAATTTGGGCGCGTACCCTCGAGCGTTTCTTTCCTTACACTTACAATTTGAATATTGGGAAACGACGGGTAAATTTCTCATGATAATAGTAAATTCTTATGTTAGTGTTGTATACGAATATTATATTTAGTTATGATTTTGTTAAGCAATTCTATTAATAACGCTGACACCAGCGGTGATGTTAGTAAAACTAACAGATTTGAGGTTTTAATCTTAATGGTAGTCCTATGACCCGTGCCGTCAGTTCGCTATTATTATACAGGGCCATTTTTAAAGAGGCAGAAAGTACAAAGAAAAGTCTATGAATCCATGCGGTATGCATTTATGTTATTTTATTGCATAGAAGTAGCGTCGATAAAATTAATGCATCACTATTATATATTTAATCCTGCTGTCTTCATCATAATATAAATGAAAAACTAAAAGTCAGTAATGAAATTTATCGAAGGTATTATACAAGTTTAGCTTATATTTTCTTTTTCCAATTTCGCATTTGTTTCGAAATGAATGTTAATGTATTGAGTGATAGCTCCCACCATGCTAACGTGAGTGAAAAATAATTCGCATAATTTTACTTCACAGCCACTTGACGTTACGTCACGTAGTTACGCGTTAACTCCACTGTAGTTATAAACTACACATATTGCTCTCAATTGAAATTTTATGGTTCACATTAACTTCGCGCGATTGTATTTTAAAATTAATAATTTTAAACTCAATTTTCGGTTGGAACTATTGAAATTATTTTGGCGAAACGAAATGAATGAGTTGAATTTTTACAATCGTCATTCACTTAGAGCCGGACTTACGCATTAATAATTTTTATGAGCGTGAAATATCCAAGCGCGTATTAATTAATTAAGTACCGTAATTACCAAAAGTTTGTCTACATTTTGTTATTATATACGTTTAATACGTTTATTTTATATAAACTGTTTAATTATTTTCATTCGTTAATGAACGTTAAGAAATTAACACACCTATTCCATGCAGCTCTAAGTTCTAATCGTAGTTGTCGGCAATATTTTATTAATACCAGAGTCCTTGGTTTTGGGATGGAATTGTAGGTATCAGCACGAATAACTGATATACTATGCATTAGTATATCAGTTATTCGTGCTGACGGCTGCTGCATGAGATTGGCATTATGCCTGTTGAACTATATACATATTCCAATGTATTTCTTTCAATAATATTCCGAAGTTGGTACCGTGTTTGAAGTCAGATTCCTTGCATGTGCGTGAAAGAGGAACTTAAAAATGCAGTGTTTGTAGAAACTGCAAGCGCCCAGTTCTTTAAAACTTGTGTTCTCTAAACATTTGAAGATTTTAGGGTATTAATATACCCCTAAATATATTTTCATTATTTAGGGTTTTCATATATTTATTCTTTGTGTAAATTTTTATTAACTCGCTTATAATTCAAAAAAACTCAAAATACTAATAAATCCATAAGGTTTTGAAAAAGTAACTGGTACGAATATGTTTCTCCTCCTAATACTATCTTTTTCTACACACTTTTCTTTTGAATAAGGGTTACTAACAAGCACACAGTCCACCTGATTGTAAATGAATTCTGTGGCTCATATATACATCGTCAATTAAAAACCAAAATGCAGATGTGTCGTTACCCCTGAGGACTAAGATCGAATGCCTCATTTCCAATATAAATGGTTGTCTATATTCACCAAACGAAACACATTGGTATTAAGCTGCTATTTTCCGCTGGCTGGTATTTAAGTATTTTCCTTTATGTTCTACGCGTGAAAGATACTCTCATTCTTGTATTTGTTCAACCATTTTAATATCGATAATCGTTTATGCCCTGCGGTCCCTGTGGGGCTTAAAATAATCCATCACCCTCATGTCGTTTTGTGGGTGCCGTTAGAAAGTCCTTTTGACATATTATGCAATAGACACCTGTTTGTCATATGAAATACAGGAGTCTATTGTAGTGTAGTTATGTATTGTAGTGTACTTAAAAGTTCTTGCGGCTTTCGATGTATAGTGACGAGGGTGAGCAGCGTGAATTCTGATATTGCAATCCTTATTCCGTCTGCCAATCCTGAAGATTTAGGTAAGCCCTCTCTACCACGGGACCAAATCCAGCAGTGGAAATCTTCAAAATGAAAAGAAGAAGCTACAGATCATTCACTCATAAAATGAAGAGATATATATAACTTTTTTTATTATTATGTCACGTAAATACTGTCCTGGGAATAATCAGCAACAAACCCATCTGAATATGTTTTTTTGAAAAGAAAACAGTTTACAGTCATAAATGTTACACAATTAACAGCACTAACAGCAAAAACATAAAAATCGTAATTGTAAATTAAATAGTTTAAGAATTGTACTTTATCAAACACGACCTCTTAAAAGCGCAAGATGCACGTGCAGGATCATTTATGATAGTTCAAGAGCAGGTAGAAAAACCCAAAGCCCGTTGTTTGATGTTCTAAACAAGTGTACTTGGGACAACAAAAACAGTCGTCCCACGCCACGCCTTGTCATTAAACTACTTTTGCCCCTCTAAGATCGCTTGTTGTTGTTATTGTTAAAAAAATTCCGTTTTGTGGAACTTTTTAAGTTTGTGGTGAAGTTTCTAGTTATTTTGATATTTTCAAAAATGGCAGATGGTAAATACTCAAACCAGCATGTCGCTGATATCCACTTTGTGTATGGATTGTGCGACAGCAACGCAAACAGAGCTGTCACAGAGTACGCCAGAATGTTTCCCAACAGGCCTACATTAAATGCTTGCACTTTTGTAAGGATACATTTGCGGATAGCTGAACTTGGGATCAGAAGGCCCGCTTATGAAAGATTTCGGCTTGTGGCACCTGAGGAGGAAGAAGAGATATTACGTTTAATTACACAAGATCCCAGACTCGGTGTAA
Organism: Parnassius apollo; assembly: GCA_907164705.1. Lineage (NCBI taxonomy): Eukaryota > Metazoa > Arthropoda > Insecta > Lepidoptera > Papilionidae > Parnassius > Parnassius apollo. Next base: position 1,237,994 of record CAJQZP010001686.1, read on the forward strand.
GACGAATAAGCAATGTGCTTAATTTAACAAAATGGTCAGTGTGGAGAGTTTTAAAGAGGAAAGGTTTGTATCCTTACCATTTTCGGCGGGTACAAGATATTCGCGAACCTGATTATGCTACAAGGGCAGTTTTTTGTTCGTGGATCAATAGAAGAACAAGACAGATGCAGATTTTTTAAAAAGAATTTTGTGGACTGACGAAGCCACTTTCACAAGATCGGGTTATCACAAATCACCGTAACGAGCATCTATGGCTTCAAAACAACCCTCATGCTGTTAGAGAAATTACTTTCCAACATGAAATCGTGTAGTTTGCTGGAATAAAAGACGATATTTTAATTGGGCCGATAATTTTACCAGAAACTATGAATGGCCCAAGATTTTTAGAGTTTTTGCAAACACAGTTTTTGGAAGAATTAATGGAGCTTCCATTAACTCGCAGAGCAAGGATGATTCTCCAACTTGACGGTGCATCTGCACATTTTGCAGTAAATGTGCGAAATTATTTAAATGAGCGCTATTCGCCGTGGATTGGTCGCGGTGGAAGGATCTTTTGGCCTCCGCGTTCAACGGATTTAACTCCCTTAGACTTTTTTCTATGGGGCACTATGAAGCAAAGAGTTTATGCGAACGTGCCAAACTCACGAGAAGAGTTGATTAATAAAATAATCGAAGTTGGAAATTAATTGCGACAAGATCAGGAGATGATCAGACGTGCAACTCAACAAAGGGCTACAACATGTCTCCAACATCGCGGAGGTCATTTCGAACAGTTTTTATAAATAACTCTTTAGTTACGTGCATTTGAAATGTTGTGTTTCACTCTTCTCATCAATTCACTTTGTCTGTCTGCAACCAGGGCGACAAATTTTTCAAAGGTCATATTCAAACAGTTATAATACTGTTTTTTTTTGTTACAAGATTTTTATGTTTTGGGTTAGTATATGTTCTGATCTATCTGATTAATGTAAAAATCATTAGGTAAATTACTTACTTTTTTCATTAAAGTCGAAAATGTGAAAAAATAACAGATTTTTTTTACATTTTTTCTATATATATATATATATATATATATATATATATATATAAAATATATGTGTGTGTGTGTGTGTGTGTATCATTTTATTTGATAACTTGTTGCTATCTTGTAGCTAATTGGGATTTTTATTAAAAAAAAGCGACAAGTAGTTTTGACAATCCTCTGTTGATGTTAACTTAACACTAGCCAAAGAATTCTGAAGGGACTGAAACAGGTGAAAATCTGAGGGTGCAAGGTCAGGACTATATGGTGGATGCGTTAACACTTCCCAACTAAACTTTCTAAATTTTTGCTAATTGACCAAAGATATGTGTTGTCTGACGTTATCATGATGAAAGACCACTCCTTTCTTGTGGATCTATTCCGTCCATTTTTTTTCAAGTTCTTGCTTTGGTCTCATTAATTGTTAACAGTGGAGATCTAAATCGATGGTTTTACTCGGTGGTAAAAGCTCATAATAAACGATACCCTTAAAATCTAACAATAGACACATAAACACCTTATTCCGGGTTTCGCCACAGTCTGTGGAGCTTGACTACCCCTTGACCACGACCTTTATCGCACGTTCTTGTCGTCAGTGTTCTTTTATCAACTTATTTTTAATCAAAAATGATCAAATTTTTCAAAAATAGTTCCATTTAATTACGATTCAAAAGAGATTCGTAAATGAGTACATGATTCATTAGGTTTCTTTCAGTGAGCTCGTATGGTACCCAAATATCGAGCTTATTTGTATTGCCCGATAATGAAAATGAGAATGAAATAGGTCAAAATTATTTTGTTGTCAACCCTCAATTCCTCGGCTTTGTTTTAACTATTAGCCGATATTGGTCTTTTTTTCAAAAATGCCATCGACTTTATTCGTATGTAGGCGACCAGAGCCGGTTGCATTTTTTACATCAAAATTCCCGGACTGAAAACGCTTGAACCAAATTTGTGCTACTTTTACTGACACTGCATAAGGTTCACAAACAGCATAAACTTTTTTCGCGGATGAGTCGCATTTTCCCTTTTTTCATAAAACCTCAGAATGTATCGAATTTCCTCGTTAGATTCACATATTTTGGATGAGAGAAAAACATTTGAACAATTTAAAAATGGCGAGAAAGTGTTTTTTAATTTTATGTATTTAAACTAGCCAGATACAAACAGTACAACCAAAGAGATTTTTCTTCAATTTAATACAAACAAAATACAAATAAACTTTTTCCGCGTCCTATTATGACATATATTTTGAATAAAATTTGTTATGGTCTTGATTGTAGTGAACTACTAGAGGTAATAAATACTATAAATGATAAATTACAATAATTTAAACTAAAACTCACTCGATTTTACACAACGCAACCGCTTGAAGTTTAGCTTATGGAAAATCAATGGACAGACGACTCTACGGGTAAGTGAGCCCAGTTTTGCATAAAAAAGAAATTATGCATCATTCCGATGACTTTTTAGTTTTCCTTCATCCAGTGATAATAACATCTGTTTGGTATTTATAAGTAGATAGTGAAAATGACTTGTGAGTAGTGTTTAAAACTATTTGGAATACATCTATATATTAATAAGTAAAGAGAAAACTTGTTCACCTCCTTAAGCATATTGCGCATACGGAGGAGTATGTGATTCGGCATACTTAGTTTCCCTGTTCGCAAAATGGATGCAACAGTTAAACAATTGAAATGTTTATATATTATTCATGGGACACGGAAAGGGTTAAAGTTAATATGGAGAAAAAGTGCAGAAAGCTAAAATTTGCACATGATATGTGTTAGAAATACATTAAATTAAAGAAACTAAAACATACATTGTTGACGTTCATTCTACCAATGTCAAACATAGTCGTCGCTCGGACAAATTTTGTAATTTGTTAACGTTCATACTGTCGATTTATCAGAGTAATATCAAAAGCTTAGTAGTCTGTGGTCAAACGGTCGCACAGAGTAGAGATTGTAATCAAGAGTTTTAAAATGCTGCCAACAAATAATTACTAATAGATAATGGATTGGAAATTTTGTGTGAATTTGAAATCACATATCGAATGTTTTATAGTTTATTTTTCATTAGTAAGTGGAGTGTATGTTAAAAATACGTTTATATAATAAACTTATCTTATCTTATCTTAATCTTAATATATATAAATTACGTGTCACGTTGTTTTTCCGCGATGGCCTCCTAAACTACTTAACCGATTTTAATCATTTATGCACACGGTGTGCAGTTTGGTCTAACTTGAGAGATGAGATAGTTTTTTGCCCTTGAGTGACCCATAATTTTTTTGCGAATTTAAGGACTTTTAATAGGAAAAGGCAAAGGGTCATCGAAAATTGCAGAACAACATCTGCCTGGCAAGCTAGTATTTTGTATATAAGTTTATTATATATTGATATGCAGTAGAAAATAAAATACATCTTGCGTAATATACAAATTTAAAACTTGCGGTTGAATTTCGACCTCCAGGCGACCACAGGTAAAATATTATCATTTGATTTTAATCGAAAACAGCAAATTTAAAGAAGACATATTACGAGTACATGACATGTATTTTCATATCAATTTGAAAACAATATATAAAATTATATCTGAGATACATAACTTATTAAGGTCATTACCTGTTAATAAGTCAAAACAACGCGTATGATAATTAATGATTGTTGAGCATCCATTCATTAATCTTTAAATTGTGACGATAAGTAAATCTCATGGGTCGTTAATATGATATGACAAATCAATATTGGTCTACTTATACGCATTAGCATTTGTATCTATAAATAACTAAGACTTAAACTGTTTAAGAGGTAATGATTTTAATATTTTATATTTAAAAAAAACTTATATTATTTTTTTATAAAAATGTTATCTCCAAACTAGGATTTTCTTCTGTATTGCGGGGGCAGTTTACAAACATAAATTTTACAAGGACAAACACCCAGACCAGAGAAAATTATTTGTAAGTCATACAAAAACTGAACCCGTGGTAGGTGCTAAGCCACTGCGCCACGGATCTGTTAATACTTAAATATTTAAAAGAACACTTTACCGTTGACTGGCAGCATCAGTGAATTCAATATCCCATATCGTCCCGTGGATGTCGTAAAAGGCTGCGGGGGGAAACTGACACAGTTGACGGCCAGCAGCATGGTTTTTTATAGGAGAGGGGGTCAACGAGTATACGACTCACCTGATGGTAAGTAATTACCGCCGTCCATGAACAACTGCAACACCAGGAGAATTCTAGATGCGTAGCTGGCTTTTGAACGTCCCTAAGTCGTATCGATCCGGAAAAATTTCTGGTGGTAGTTAATAAAAACACAATAATAATAAAAAATTGCGGTTGCAAAGTTGCAAGTAGCCAAGTGCGCGTCTTATGTTACTAACATTATCCCTCGGACTGTAAGAGGAGTAGAGAGTGCATCTGTGCTTTCGCACATATTCGTGCACTATACGATATATGACTATCGACCTTCATACATAGCAAGTTGAGACTTGGGACATGTCTGTCATCGAAATTCAGCCTGGAGTACATTGTTATTGTAATTGTATCTGTAGTTGAGCACAGTTAAGAAGAATAGACATTCTGGATACTCTTTTTGAATATAACAAACAAATATTCACGTACGGTATGTGTCACAATGGAAATGATTAAATAATTGTAATTAAGAAATCATATTGTTGAACAAGCCGGCGATTGCGGTCGTGATCTCATTTCTCCAAAGTTACACGATCTGTAACTACGAGTATAAATAGGTGTATGTTTCTTAGAAACGGAACGAAGGTATAACTAAAGTTTTGAATTCATTTATAAGAGATGTTTTTATATAGGTGTGATAGTTCTTGGTAGTATTATAAATCATAATAATACCACTGTACTCGGCGTACCGTCTTTTTTGTCACAAACTTTCCCGGACACGCAAACAATAATCCACCAAAATTTCATCGCGATGAAATCGTTTTTATGTATATTACAATATTTACAATTAATATTTATTACACACAATATAAAAAAGCCGTAATATAGAAAAACTAAAACAATTTATGTATAGATGGAGTAATAAGAATGTATACGAGTATGCAACTTCACTTACAGGTGAGAACTCCTCGAATAAGTTGGCAGGACTCCCTTTTTTCTTAGAAGTTCGTCCCATTTTTTTTTCTATTTTTGAATGTAACTTTTTTATCGACCGTATGAAAAAATTATATAAAAAAACGTCACGTTTAATTGTAACGTTTCACCGCCGGGGTTACATGAATATACTTTTTTATAAGTTATCTATGTAAAATATAAATAAAAGAAGAATGATATGTCATAAAGAAGTTTCACTTCGTACGTGTGTACAAAAATACGTGCATAATTTATATTAATGTCTTAACATAATAAAGACTTAACATAAATAAGTTTCAACGTAACAATGAAGTACCATATACTGCCTTTTCTTCTGTGTTCTTCTTCTTTTGTTACACCGTCAATTGATGCGCAAACATTGACGTAATGACGTCGTTACGTCAATGTTTGCACATTAATTGAATATATGAACAGCATGTTATGTATTTTCAACAATAGTAAATGCAAAGAAACATTTCTAGATATAAATTAGTGTACAATACAAACGTTAGATGGTTTTTATTTTGTAATGATGCCAACGTTTACTCTAACGAAGGTAACACTTTTGGTGAGTAGGCTATTATTAACTTTAAAAACAAAAAAAAGCAGCTAATATAGTTATAAGCTTTTACCGGAGAAATAATCTACACTTGCCAGCTTTTAATCAAGATAATATTATAATCGCTTAAAATTACTTATTGTTTACGTGGTAGAGCCACGCTATAGCTATGTTATGATTGTAGCACGAATGGGTCGGCTCGACCGGGGAAGGACCACGCTCCCACAGAATACCAGCGTGAAATGGTAGCTTGATGCTGCTGTGTTTTGTATGATGAGTGTAGAGAACCGGAGACTATTTTTACTGGAAATGAGGCATTCCATCTTAGTCCTTACGGATGACAACGCATCTGCGTTTTGATTCTTAATCGAGGATAAATGTAGATGTCTAAGGGCCACATCATCCACATACCATCAGATAGAATGTGTGCTCGTTTATCACCTTTATTCCATAAAAAATAAAGAAAACTGGTCACCGACTTCATACATCAGTCCGATTAAGCAACTGATTCTAAATGTGTTTTGTTAATTTTTGGGATGCTATTTAAACCCAACATGACGTACAATCAACCGTGTAATGGCGGTGTAAGGTAAGACCATCCACTACTCCAGAACGTAGTATGACTAAAAAACCTCTCGTAAGAGGCGACACAGGGAAACTGAAACAGGAAATGGGCTGCAGTATCTACCTGATAACAACTCAATTTTTTTTAAAAACTGCCTTCGAAGCGTGGCAACTATCACCCAATCCCCCCTTTGAGGGATGGGGGGTCTTTTTTAGCATTTGAATTTGATAAGCTGTAATGGATGAATTGATGGTATAATCCCACAATACAGGAGAAAATCCTAGCAACGTTTTTAAGCTATTGCATAGCTTCTATCGCGGGCCTTGAGCGCGGGGATCGAATCCAGAAATTCCGTAACGAAGAAAAACCTCACGCTCCCCACTCCGACGGACACGGAGGTGTGGCGTTGAAAGCCGTGCATCGTCTAACGTCGTTTCAGTTCGGCAGACTTCGGCACTCGGCAGACTTCGGCACGGTGTTTGTGTGCGTGCGACTAGACGTATGCGTGTACACTAGCTGCTCACTCAATGATAAAAATTCCTGAATAACCTACATGTATTGTAAGATATTAAAAATATTTTAAACAATATTAACTTCTCATTTATTCAATAAGAGAAAAAAAATTATTTTCTTATCGGTCACCACGCTCAAAAAGTGTAACTTGATTTAATATCAAAGACTTAACTGCATAAATAAAATAAATAAATAATTATAATTGCATAAGTTGATAAAAAATGCTATGCAATAGCTTTACCGCGGCAGTCACCGAGTGCCACACGTATTTTTTTAATTAAAAAAAATAAAAATACAATACTTGTGATTCTCAAATCATTAATCGATAAAAATATTTCTCTGGCTTTTGTTCGAGACTGAAAACAAAGTTTTAATTTTATTTGCTTTAAAGGTACAATTGTCGCGATTTGTCCACATATAAAGTGTGTTACGATCTTTATTGTACACCACTGAATATATAATTGGCATGGCAATTCGACTCGAATTATGGCGGCTTCATTTGCCGCAATAATTTCGGTTCGAGTAAACGTTTAAATTATTACAACTCTTTAACGAAATCTCTTTTTTTTGCCAACTCTATTAAATCTGCTCTTAATTTGTGAAAATCCGTTGATTTTAAAGGCACGTGTTATAAATTAAAATAAAACTTCACTTTTTGAGTTTTGGTTTTACTTTTTTTTTATAGGTTAGGATGACAAACAAGCACATCCACCTGGCGGTGACTGGTTACTGTGCCCCATAGACATCTACATCTAACCTCGATTAAGAATAAATCAAAGCACATGCGGTGTCATCCGTGAGGACTAAGATGGAATGCCTCGTTTCCATTAAAAAGTGTCTCCGGTTTTCTACACTCACCATGCGAAACACAGAAGCATTAAGCTACTAATTTACGCTGGTATTCTGTGAGAGCGTGGTCCTTCCGCGGTGGAGCCGACCCATTCGCGCTACAACTATACTAATAATTTAACTGCAGCGTGGCTCGACCACGTATAAGACGTGTACCACCTACAATATATACCTACTGGTATGTATTCATTTTTTATAGAAAGTGGTCCTTTGTTCGTACAAATTTAAATTAATACTTTTCAACTATTATGAGCCGGTGCTTGATTACCATCCCATCTGTTGGTAAATGATTACGCAGTTGAATATGGTAAAACGCACTGAATAAACCTGTAAACGTAATCATTGTTAACTTATTTAATTAACATAGGTATAATAATAATATTAAGGTCGATATTGGAGTATCTAGCGGCTGGCGCACCTAAGGACCTAGGATTTGCATATCCTACAAAAAAATTTTGCCTGTTTTGGGTTTAATTGATATGAAATTTATGTATGTAAAATGCCTTCACGATACAGAGAAAAATCCTGCTTTAGTTAATTAAAAAAATGAAAAGGGCTCCTTTCTGTCTCAATGTCTGTCCTTTCGCCACCGTTTCAGCCTTTTATTATATTCTTGCTTGCACTGCACAAATTTACCGAGTTTCTTTTTTTGAGTTTTGAGGTTATTTGAGTTATTATAGGCTCTGAGTTTTTTTATAGAATAAGGGTGACAAACGAGCACACAGTCCACCTGATGGTACGTGGATGCTGTGGCCCATAGACATCTACATTTATCCTCGATTAAGAATTAAAACGTCACCCCTGAGGGCTAAAAAAAGGGGTCTCTGGATCTCTACACTCACCATACGAAACACAGCAGTATTAAGCTGCTATTTTGCGTTGCTATTCAATGAGTTTTCTAAATTTTGAGGGTTGACAACGTCGGTGTAGCCATATTTAAAGTTAGTTGGAGGTTTCCATGAGCTACCATAACCACTTTATATCAGGTAAAACGTTAACTTCCATTTAAAAAAAAAAACTCAAAAAGTAAAAGTGTTGAGAACGCTTAATATAACAAAAAAAAAAATTAAATCCCCTCGAAAAAATGTTATAGCTGTTCCACTTATGTTAAACACATGATAAAAGTAATATTCAAGCTATTGTCAGCTTGACTATCCAATATATTGTGCAAGCAATCAATACTGCTCATGGAGCTATAACAATGGAAATATATTGCATCAAATGAGGTCATTTCCGACGATGTAAATTGTAAAATTAATTGCAAAAATATCTGCTGCTAGTTCATTTAAAATGCTAATATAACATTATTTTCCCATACTGTCCACAACTGCGTATGTTGAGCTAAGTGTGAACTTAGGAATATTTAATATTATAGTATCCGCGACTGGTCCTTGCTGGTGATAAGAGGGCTGGTTCTTTTCTCGCTCAATATAGCCATGTAGCGAGGAAACGCAGTCAGCGTTCTTGACAATATACTGCGGAAAAAAGACCGCGTGATAATTTAAGTTTTTAGTTGTACCTTTTTATTATTTTAATAAATATGTTTATAATATATATTATTCTTATATATAATTATCTTTATTAAAAACATATGATATCTAAGCTTAATAATTTTAAACGTTTCCTAAATAGAAAAGGATAGGTCATACAAGTGGGCATAATTACTAAATATTTTACTATTTTCCACTTCGCATAGCAAAGTAACCAAACACTTGCAGACCACAAAAACACTGAAATATTCAAATGCAATGCTTAATGCCTACTCTTAAAATTTACCAACGAAATTCGTTGGAATAACCTAACCGGCTTCCGAAACCCCGGCGATCCGGCCGATAAGTTTATCGTGTATCAAATCCGAACGGCGGCTAGTAAATCACAATTACACACTATTCGAAAATTTCAGACCGCAGCTGAACATTATTTGGTTGTAAGGTAATGCGGTTGATGCACATCATGTACAGATCCATACTTGCCTAGATACGCTATATTCGAACGCTTGTGAAATTTGTTTGAAATATAATAAATCATGGATTATTTGGCCCTTCCTTACAAAATACAGATAAGTGATTGCTCAGGGGAATAGGAAGTCCGTAGTCTCTGTCCACCGCTCTGGGTGACAGGCGTGAGTGTTTACGATTATGAATATTTATGTTAATGTCATTATTTTGAGGACGGAATCATATGATTATTTTTTTCTTTCGACATACTGTAAATATTTTAAATTAAAAATAAATATACTAAAAATATTTTAATATTGTTAGACAATGGAATGAAATAAAGAATTTTTACGACAGCCAGTTACGTATTACTTCATTTTGTACGAGAAAGTTCTCGACGATAAGGGGTAGCGGCCTTAGCAAAGTAATAAAATGTGTAGGCATAAAAATAGATAACGCTTCTTTTATACGCAAGCAATAAGTAACCTTATGTCTAGGTGTATAGAGACTTTCTCCTTTATATATTGTTATCGCTAAGTTATCTAGAGTGTTCTAGTACTTTCTGGTTGAAAGAGTGGAATGACCTGGATTGGCCAAGAAAGTTCTACATTTCGTTTATGAACTACAAAATTGTTTATCAGCGTTTGGAGAGTTAGTTATTTCGGGAACGCGAAAGTGACTCTACTCCAGAAAGCGACTACGGCAATTAGACCTACGACAATTGCGATTACTAAGGACCTCACTGAAGAAGCTTGGTGATAATGGATGACGAATCTATAAATTAGTCGTGCGTGTGGAAATACACATCCATTTCTCATCCTTATTGAACTTTTTACTCACCCCACTCGTAACAGTACATATACAGGGTTATTTTTCTAAAAGTATCTAATTTTTATATTTGAATTTAAATATATAACTAATGAAATACACTTATTGCATCTTTTCAATAAAAGTTAAAATAGGCTTCCACTTATTCGAAATTATCCCAAATTAAATGTGGCTATAGGCAACAGATACGTGTACGCGCAATTTTCTGTGAGCGATTCAATTCACAACGTTTTTCCAAACGGCCAACTTCAATGTTTACGTGGTAGAGCCAAGCTGCAGCTATATTATGGATGCAGTACAAATGGGTCGGCTCGACCGGAGTAGGACCACGCTCTTACAAAATACCAGCGTAAAATAGCAACTTAATGCTGCTGTGTTTCGTATAGTCAGTGTAGAGAACCGGAGACCCTTTTTACTGGAAACGAGGCATTCTATCTCATACCTCAGGGCTGGCTACACATCCGCATTTTGATTTTTAATTGAAGATAAATCTAGATTCAAAGGACCACATCATCCACTTACCATCAGTTGGACTGTGTGCTCGTTTGTTACCCTTATTCTATAAAAAAAGGTTTTTTTTGAGACCTAACCAAAATATATATATATATATATATATATATATATATATATATATATTTATTTATTTATTTATTTATTTATTTGCTTCTTAGTATGTATGTTACATGATATACTGTTAAATACTATGCATACACACTAAGTCTCTAATGGAGACATGCAAATTTATTTATTCTTAGAAATTATATTTATACAAAATTAACACATCAAAATCAATCATTATTAAATCATTAAATTAGCAACAACAAACAATCCATCCAATTATATTCTAAAGATATCAAAAGTACAACTAAAAAAAAAATTATAATTAACAAATAAATTAAATTAAATTAAACAATATTATATACCATGTCAGTTAATAACAAAAAAAATGTCAATTTTGAGCTATAGTCCTATAAAAGTTTTCATCAGTAATTTAAAAGCTCGTTTACGGAGTAAAATGTTTTTTGAAGAAGCCACTGGTATAATTTTTTTTTGAAATGTTTTTATAGGAAGATCTTTGATTATGTTTGGTATTTTATTATATATTGTTTTACCCATCCAGTAACAATTTTTACTAAAGCGTTTACTTTTCGGTATTTCGCTAATTACTATCCGATCTGGGTATCTCGTGTTCATGGATACCACTTCTTTGTTAAGTTTATAAAAACTTTTCCCGTGTTGTTTTACAAATTTAGCAACTTCTAATATATATAAACAAGGCACGGGTAAGATTCCCAGTGTCTTAAATAGAGGTCGACATGAAACATCTGGGCCCACACCATGAATGGCACGAACACATTTTTTTTGTGCAATAAAAACTTTATTAATCTCTGCACTGTTGCCCCAAATTATAATTCCGTAGCGGATAATCGACTCAATATATGCAAAATAAGTCATAATTGCAGTTTGTTTTGTTGCCACTTTTGTTAGTCTATAAAGCGCATATGTGAACCTGTTTATTTTATTACATATTTTACAAACTTGTTCTTTCCACTTTAATTCTTTGTCAATAATTATACCTAGGAATGTCATATTAGTTGCACTACAAAGAGTTTATAGTATATATATATATATATATATATATATATATATATATATATATATATATATATATATATATATATATATATATAAAGATTTATCTATAGCTATACGTTTATATCCAAGTGTATTTTATGTGGAATGAGACTAACAATGTGTCACTTCTAGAAATTTAGACGCTTTGTAATGAACACCGTTGTCTTTATCGCTACCGGTGTATTTACTAATGCAATTGTATTCCTCATAACGTAATTTGATTCGATCAACGCCTACACGCGAATATTAATGGCTTTGTTTCATTTTCAGTTGAATTAACATTATGACTGTTTTAACAAAATAAAATTTGAATTTGGAACAACAAGACAATATCCGGGCGTATTATTTTGTTATTGTCTCATTATCCTGAAATAATGGGCGTTGGGTCAAAATTACCCGACAGGTTTTAATTTATTTATATATTGTTCGCTACGATGGCTTTCTTTTCGGTAGCTGAAACGTTTAATGTTGAAAATTGCAATTAACAATTTCATAGGCGCGACAGCAGAGCTGAAATCTGGTTATTCATTTATTGTGTAACTTACAGCCATGATTTAACAAAACTAGTTTTAACGGATTTAATCGCGTATATTAACTTATTTTATATTCCAGAAGTTTCGATCACTTTACGGCACCCACGGTCTCGGAGGAGGACTGTCCCCCTGGTGACCATTGGGCTTAAATCAGGTGATAGAGGGAAACAAATCAGGAGATAGGCAGCAGCGTCTTATATATACCGAATAAAAACAAAAAATCGCGGTGGCCAACCCACTTGGAAAGCGTTGCAACTATGGCAAATATCTACCCTATGAGGCAATCTTGGGGGAGGCCAATGTCAGCAGTGGATTTTAATAGGCAACGGTACTTTAATATATAACGCTAACGGTATGTAAATTATTGGCCAAATCAGCTCAATACTTAAAAATATATATCCATAGATTTAATTTAATAATTAAGGAAAATTTAATAAGTCTTTATAATAATAAATAGATATTAAAATGAAACCTATAAAATAAACTTACCGAGGGGATAGCAGTTGATTAGAACAATTACATGTAGGCAGGAAAAAATCTTCTTCTGTGGGGTGTTCTAGAACTCGTAGAGCCTCCACCAAAGTATCAGCTATTACGCTACCATGTCTAGGAACCAGTCTGGGTTCGATACCAGCCAGCACCAGTGAAACGGTAAATAGCAATTTTTAATTTACCACATGCTCGAAGGTAAAGGCAAGCATCGTGGTGTAAACCTCCATATCCCAGAAATAAATTATTTCGAGGACATTTGACCTATGTGTGACATATTTGTGATATATTTACGTGGTAGTACCATATTTGCAGCTATTTTATGGTTGTAGCTCGGATGGGTCGGCTCTACCAGGTCAAGAACAAGCCCTTACAGGGTAGAAATGGTATGTGTATGAAACACATAAAACTAGAATTATAAATACCCATATTTATAAATGCTTCTGATGGAAATTCCTGAGTACAGATGGAACCATTACACGCTGATATGAAAAACAAATATATCATCGTTACAAACCGGGCGTGACGCCAAAACGCTATTAACTGATTGATGATTGAGTATGCTTTTAATTTAGTAATGTTGTTTTATTTTTGTTTCAGGTAAGTCAGTTTTGCGTTCATCGGAGTAAGTGAAACATGAATCAGTTCCTTGAAATCCCTGATGTGATTTTCCAAATATGTTTGATAAAATATGGCCTTGTTTTTAACTTACTTTTAAGATCAAACTCTATCATTATAATGCTTTTACACTTCCTATATATAACTACTTTTTTTTCATTGATTTTACTCTTAAGTAATATCCGGTGAATATTCAGTTATATACAGAACGTAATCTCTTTTTAGGTTTTCTTAGCTCCGATTTTAGAAGCTATTATTTGGAAATTATTTTATTATTTTTAGTTCTTCAGGTCCATTTTTATTATCAAGGAGTACCACAAGTTCAAAATAACAACCAGAACTTGGTCTGATTTTTTGTATAAAAATTTCCGTTACCTATATTATATAGGACCTTTCCTGAGATATAATCTATTTAGATAAAAATTATCATTGAAATTGTTTAAGACAATTCTGCGCAATCAGTAAAAATACGTCAAAGAAAATGGAGAATAATTTCAGCATATTTGAAACGTTATATACTGGTATACGTTCTTATTTAACTTAAAACCATTGTTATTTACTTATTAATTTTAGCAACAGTAAGTCAGCTCTGATTATTCAGTGGATATCGTGTGTACTTAATGATGCCCAGCAGTGGGACTTATAACTGTCTGTTACTTCACTTTATTGTTTTTGTGGAAGTAAATTTTAGGTAAGTTTCATTTAATTAGACCGGCTATTATGTATGTTACAACATTTATTATTATTTTATTAATAATTAATACATTATTGTAGTGACTATTTATGATTTCATTTATTTATTGATACTAACTGTTTTGATATAGCCGTCTGCCAAGCGTAACATATTAGAAATCTATTGGGGAGGCCCATGTTTGGCAATGGACTTTAGACCTTTTTTTATTTTAAATATGAATTTGTGTTTGATATATCGATACCTCCAACGTAAGTTGCTGTATCTCCAAAACTAAAATTTTACAATAGCATTTTAAAGATTCCTATGAAATTTAGTATATAAATGTAATGTATAGTGTTCTTGTGTCTTTTCTGAGATATCTTTCATACAACATTCTACTGCGGACTATAGGCTGCATCAGTTGTTGTATCTCATACTTACAACACTATACTGCGTAGTTTGGATTTCGTCCGTTTTATATATGATAGTTACAACAATATACTTTATAAAATATAAATCTGATTCCACTGTATATGGAATCAGATAACAATAAACATCGGTTAAAAAATTAAGTGAAGAAAATAAATTACTGTATGTGAAAAAATACTAGATTTAGAAATAAAAGGAAATATTATCAAGCATAAATTTCTTTAATTTTTTATAGGAACGACACCCCTGGATTTTTAGAATTTTTACTAACAATGCCAAAAAGTATTTATATTCATATATTGGCATTAAAATCCTAAAAATCATTCTAAGAAAATAAAAAAGATGACATTAATTATACTTACAAAATTAAATAATGTCTTCCATTACAAGATAACAAAAAAAGTTCGTGAACAAAATAATCATATTGAGATTATTTATAAACCTAAAAGAGTCTTGTACATACATCAATTTATGACATGAAAAAGGTCAAAATATAGCCCTCTCTCTCTCTCACTCCCTCTCTCTCTCTCTCTATGATAGTTTAGTAACCTATCAAGTTCTTCTTAAGAACTAATTAAAATATGTTCATAAAAAATTAATATTATAGAACATTTTACGTGATATAGCCACGCTGCTGCTACATAATAGTTGTAGCACGAATGAGTCAGCTTTACCGGGACAGGACCACACTCTCACAGAATACTAGCGTAAAAATAGCAGCGCAATGCTGCTGTATTTTTTTGCTGTGGTAAGTGTAGAGAACTGGAGACACTTTTTACTGGAATCGAGGCATTCCATCTTAGTCCTCATGCATTTGCATTTTGATTCTTAATTAAGGATAAATCTTGATGTCTATAGACCACAGCATCCACTTACCATCTGGTTGACTGTGTGCTCGTTTGTCACCCAATACTATAAAAAAACATTACTTACTTAATAATTCCTATGAGATCAACTTAAAATCAAAATAATTAGAAATCAATTAAGTATTTATAATTATTAGCCTATTCTTGGTTTCATTCGAAGTTTAAAATAAAAACAATTTTCAATATTATAGTTACAACACCAACTAACGTTTAAAGTAAAAAGTTAATTTCAATTAAATAAAGTTAAGTTTTGGTTTCAATCTACTCACAAATCAGTAAAAAGTAATATAGTTTTTATGAGAATGAATAATAAAAATTCAAATGCATAATTAAGAGAAACTTAAATCAGTTAAAAAATAAAAGACTACCAACATGGCAAATGTACGAAAATGTACGAATGTACTCTGAATCAGAAAATTCAACATCATTATGAGAGCCTGCAACAAAAAATAGACTCCTGAAAGTCATGATGTGTAGCTGGAATAATTCCACTGTGACAGAGACTCATCAATCATCAAAATATTTTGCCTTATTAAGGAAAGGTGGTTTAAATAGAGAGGACATAGCTCAGTCGTATTTCTTTGGCATCTTCGGATATTGATGTTAACGGCAATCGTCATAGCATTACTGTTTACCAAATCGTACCGATAGTCAATTTTTAAAATATCTCTTGCACATACCCGCACGTCTTTTATTTTGGTCTATTCTACTACGTCTCCACTTAAATTGTTTGACCAATTACACCCGTTCAAATGTTTTTTGTAGGTTCATTTCTATGGCGTTATATGGTTTTCCATCCTCTTTCCAGAGAGATAAATAAGTTTATTTTAACTCAACGTTCTGTCAGACCTGAATCGATATTCTTTTGCACTATGTTCATGCAGTTTTTGTATAAAATGAGAAAGACACCTTGATACCTAATTAAAACCGAGTTTGGCTTCTGCTTTGTGCAATATGTAACAATGAAACTTTTTATTGGCTAGATCAAATGAAGTAAACTTAAAAATTGACAATTTTTACTTGTAATTAAAAAAAAACCTAATTGTCCAAGAGGTGCATTAAAAATATTTTCGGAATCAAAAGTAGCAGCGACGGTTTTACCTTGAGAAAATTTGCTTTAATGTATCCATCCTCCATCCAAATATCATATGTTTTACCTTTGCCTTGTATAATGTGATTCAACTGGCTACAATGTTTTGATAAGGTAACGCACACTGATTATACCACAATGTGTTTTTACAGGGTGGTTTGAGTGTCTTCTTCTTTGAACTATGACTAGTACTTACGTGGTCTTATCCACTTTTTCTAAAGCCTAAATAAACCTGTTCACAGACAGACATAGCGCTTAAAAATGCTTTTTGCATACGTTCACATAATCAATATTATGTTTACTATAATCTGTAGATAATGAGTACTTCAACGTTTACTTACGTGTCTTGAAACGGTATGTGTATTATTTTGCCTCTTTACCAAGATAGCCTCATACGTAAATTGCTTTTTCGATTTTTCTCGAACTTTTGAGTTTTATTGGAAAACTCTCAAAAATCCAAGTGATTTTAGTATCGGAACGTGTTGTTACTTCTAAATTATTGTTAAAGATGTCTCTTTACATACTATACTAGTCAACTCATTCTGTTGATTTATTAATATTTATTGGGAATGGTGACTCCAAAATAGTAATAATGTTACAATTTTACTGCTTATGAGACCCAAATTTAGGGAAAACTTAACATACAACATTCAATTTAAGTAAAAAATAGGTAATAGCTACGTAAAGTATAGCATGTCATCATACAACGAAGCTTTGAGTAACAACTCCCGAAGTAAAATGATTAATTTGTTACATACAATAATATTTTTATTTTAATGCAAACCTAAAATGTTGTATTACATACAAAATTTTTAATGAACGCTCAAGGACGTAAAATATTGTAGGTAATATAACACTTCGGGTTGGTATCACCACATAAAAATAATATTAACCTAATTAAACCTAATAAAATAATAAAAAAAAGAAACATACTTGTGATATTTTGGAGGTTTGAATCATGAAAATTGTTAAGTTCTATTGCATCAAAAAAATTAATATTGTTTTTAATGGATGTGTCGGAGTTACTATTTTGTGTAATCGAATTATTAACCATATCACATAGTTTACGTCCTCTGCTTATCATTACAGCGAGCGTTAACGATCTGAGCTACCACGGCTCTATACAATGGCCAAACAAAGTTCTATACAATTTTTTAATCTTTTAATCCGTTCTCATTCGAAAGTTATAACAGTTTACGTCTAGCAAATCCTTGAAAAAATTGTGTTTATGCTGTTTTTTCACTTTGAATTCATTAAATTGTGAAAATAGGATAGTTTCAGTAAAAAGCCAAACGAAAATTTTGTGGCATAAAATAACTTACGTGGGAGGTATCTATATAATATATGGATTAGTAAGCTGAAGTAGCAATTGACCGACTATATAACTCGAAGAACCGACGAACGAGAACGATTGGGAAAAAAGGTTCTTGAGTGGCAACCTCGGATGGGTAAACAGAGTATAGTACGGCTCCCCACTAGATGGAGGTACGATCTGGTAAGATATATTATGTCCATGGACGCAGGTGGCTCGAACCGTGTTTTGTGCCATTTCTTGGGAGAGGTCTTTGTTCATCAGTTTACTTTTAAATGGCTGGAATGATGATAATATATAAATAACACATTCCATTACTTACGGTACGTATATAATGTTTCAATAACTTGAATGTAAAGATAAATGATCGCACGCATAAAGTTATTTTAACTCGTTCATTATCTAATGTCGGCCTTACTTATATAGTCGTCGTCAGTTTAATAAATGCTTGTGAGTTGTTTTCTCTTGTTTTGCTAAATGACAATAGAAAGAGACATGTAAAGAGATAATTAATATTCAACTTATTTAAGAAATAATTAACGATTATGAGTAAAGGCGGGAATATACAAGCTTACGTCATGTGGCGTGTCGTGGTGCTTACTATCGTGACAGTGAGTGTGCACACTTATCTGTCGTGTCGTAGCGTATTCAAGCGTTATTTATCAACAGTATACGATAGAACCTTTGCAGCGTTTACCGTATCAATGAAACCTCTTGAAAGCTAAAAAAGAAAAAAGGTACTGGGTTCACCCCGTAGGTAAACAGAGGTAGACAGAACAAAGGTGAATTTCATCGTCTTGTTAAAGAACTAGAGAGTGACGAAGAAGAAACACATTTGCCTGTCGTGTCACGTCATGACCCAAACCACCATCACTGTAGCGCAATCGGCGGCGAGCAGTCGGCGCCACGACAGACCGCGTCACGACCACGACATGACATACAAATGTATCTCTAACCATACTAAATGTATGAAAGTGATATGATTCTGGCGCGTCACGACACGCACGACACGCCACGACACGTAAATATGTTCTGCTTTAAGGCCTAGTGTAATGAAACAATTCATCAAACCTAACGTTACAATCACTGTTTAATAAGGACAGTGAGTCTCTTCAGCACCATAGACACTACAAAGTCGGTGAAGTAATGCGAATACGCGAGCCCGTTACGTGAAACAGTCCCGGCGCCATGTTTCCCTCATAAATAGATTACCCAGTTGTCAGCGCGCTTGTGAGTCGAGGCGAATCTATTAAGCGCGTTATTTCCGTTGGCGCAGACCAACACGCTCATAAATGCGCTGGAAATGACATTGGATTTCATTAGTACGTTTTGTTTGAATTACTAGCTGATAACACTTTCAATAAATTAGGTTTTGTTTATTAAGTATGTCATTGTAAAATGTGTGTATAACTATTAGTTGATAGGACTAATTTTCTGCACAGGGGTCCAATCTAGTACCACCCCTCTTAATTATTTCTGCTGCCCACAAGAAGTGCGTGTACTACTGTGTTTCGGTCTAAAGTATAGAAGGCATGTATAATTCTAGGCTGTGAGGCATGTCATCGTAACCCTTAGGCTGCGGGCACGAAATTAGCGACGGTTGAGCGATGGCGGTAGCGGAGCGGTGCGATGCGACAGTGATGTAAACAAAAGCATACTTTAATATAGCGACGCGCACGAAACGGGCGAGAACGCCACGCCGCGTCACCCCACTACTGGCTTCACTCGACCGTCGCTGATTTGGTACCCGCAAAATT
The DNA here is from genome assembly GCA_907164705.1 of Parnassius apollo. Taxonomy (NCBI): domain Eukaryota; kingdom Metazoa; phylum Arthropoda; class Insecta; order Lepidoptera; family Papilionidae; genus Parnassius; species Parnassius apollo. The sequence goes on from CAJQZP010001686.1 coordinate 1,257,785, forward strand.
ACAGGTGACAACCCATCCGTAATATTGTGTGTTTGAAGTTTTTGTTGTAATTTGAGACTTCAGTAGCCACTTGCCATCGGGTGGACTGTAAGTTCATTTGTAATTTCAATTTTATAAAGAATGAAGTAATATAAAACGTTTTCTTTTATTATTAAAATAAGACTGAAAATCGAGCACATAATCCACCTAAGGGCAAGGGAATGCAGTGGCCCATAGACATTAACATTTATTCTCGATGTGGAATCAAAATGCAGCTAAAATAAAATGCCACGATTCTGATGAGAAAATTCTAAAAATGTTGATTAAATTTTACACATTTGGTTATTATTGTTACATTAATTTAAAAACGACTATTTTTAAAATATAGGTACATCAACACAGATTACGCATAGGCTAAAAATAAAAATAAATTTAATTTGTAACACGTCTTGTATATTCTGTATTATTTCATTTTCTTATGTAAGTGAATGCAATTATCATGAGAAATAAATTATTTTAAGCTTCAACCTTAAAAATATTTAAATATATATTTTAGTTAGTCAGTAGAAAAACTAAACTGCGATATAGCAAGGGTGATTTACCGTTTTAGCTGCTTCCATCCATCAGAACTTAACGCCGTGGAGGGTTTACAAAATACAAGAATATCCAGATGCAGTAGTGGGTATATATATAATCGAAAAGTCAGCAATTATGACGTAAATTTTTAAGCTATTGCATAGCTTCTATCGCGGGGCCTTAGCTCGGGGACCGAATCAAGAAATTCCGTAACGAAAAAAAACCTCACGCCCCCCACTCCGACGGGCACGGAGGTGTGGCGTTGAAAGCCGTGCATCGTCTAACGTCGTTTCAGTTCGGCAGAATTCGGCACTCGGCTGACTTCGGCACTCGGCAGACTTCGCCACGGTGTTTGTGTGCGTGCGACTAGATGTATGCGTCTGCGACTAGCTGCTAACTCAATGATAAAAATTCCTGAATAACCTACATGTATTGTAAGATATTAAAAATATTTTAAACAATATTAACTTCTCATTTATTCAATAAGAGAAAAAAAGTTGTTTTCTTATCGGTCACCACGCTCAAAAAGTGTAACTTGATTTAATATCAAAGACTAAAGTGCATAAATAAAATAAATAAATAATTATAATTGCATAAATTGATAAAAAATGCTATGCAATAGCTTTACCGCGGCAGTCACCGAGTGCCACACATATTTTTATATAAGTTAAGGTAGTGTTTTCAGTTTTGCTTAATATTATAATCTATGGCATATCTAGTACTTTCAAAAACAATATCTTTGAATTTTCGTCTACAATTCGGACGTAAAGCTTCCAAAGCAATCGATTTCCGGCCTATTCGACTTTAAACGGGGAATCAAACCAGATATCCGAATAGATTTAGTCGTGGACTCGATAGTTGGTAGTGAATAGAGTCAAGTACATAACTCTCCTTTCTAAGGATTATCAATTTTTTTATTAATCAATTGGCTAAATATCATTTATCATGGAGGTTTTTGTAAAGCTTATTAATGGGCCTTTCACTTTATTTTTAATTTTTTTAAAGTTATTAATTTATTTCAGATAACATATGATCCACATCATTAAAATTGATTGATTTAAACATTAATTAATTGATAATAAATAATAATAATATGTCACTAAATTATTTTGTTTGTTTTATTTACATTTTAATATAATAAGTATTTCTGTAGATGACTATCTCGTTCGTCTAGTGGTTGTAGTAGTGCGACTGCTGATCATGAGGTCCTAGGTTCGAATCCCGGGTCGGGCCGAAAAAAAATAATTATTGATTATATTTTTATTTATATTCTATAATTATTGATAATGATTTTCCGTCAAGGAATTCTCAATAGTTGCCCGGATTCAGGAAATTGGCGGTGTCTCACCCCCGTGCCTCGGAAAGCACGTTAAGCCGTTGGTCCTGCACCTGATCTCCCTCCGGTCGTGTCGGTTTACCGTCCCATCGGATTATGAAAGTGAGGGAATAAAGAGTGCACCTATGCTTGCGCATACACTTGAGCACTATAATCCTGTCCTGCGCCGATGGCTAGCCTCCGTTGAGGCAGTGCCGTGGCCGAAATTCAAAATATTTGTCTCCGTATCCTGACCGTGTAGTGGCAGTGTAAGAATATCTCTCTCTCTCTCTCGTTACGTGGGTGTCGTAAAATGCGACAGAAGTAAACAAATCAGGAGATGAGCATCTTCATGAAAAACTGCAGTTGCTAACCAGCCTGGCAAGCATGTGAGCTATGGCAAATATCCACAAGAATATCCACTACCTCATATCGTTCCGTGACTGTCATAAGAGGCGACAGAGGGAAACTGAAGGAGGAGATGGGCAGCAGCATATTCCTAACAACAACTCAAAATTAAGATAAAACAGCCATTGTCAACCAGCTTGCCGAGCGTAGCAAAATCCCCCAAGAAGACATCTTTAGTTGAGGCCTATGCTCAGCAGTAGACTTCAATAGGCTGTAAGAAAAGACTGACATTTTGACAGGTTGAGCTATATTATATTCCCGCTGGGTTTTTTTGCTGGTTCTTCCCAGGACAAAGATTTTTTTCCGAACCAACGGTAAATAAAAATGACTTTTAATAAGTGTGGAAAAAATCATTCATTTCATTTCATTTGATTATCTCTTAACCTCGGTGGGTTCTTTTGGTGGTTATAAATATTTTAACGATATAAATATATGACGAAATATTAAAATGACCTGTTAAGTAATAAGCAATTGATATAATTAAAACTGCCAATGTAGATGTAGTTTTGCAGTACTAGTCTATTTGTGTCTACTGCGACTTAGCACTGCAGTTTCTATCGATGTTCATTGGAAAGCCGTGGGTAACTAGTACGTCGAAATTACTGCCTAGGTGCAGACCGATTTCAATTTACTGGCTCGAATATAAAGAGACTGAAATTTGCCTCGTGTGAAGCAGCTTAAACCGTTCCATTTTCATCTTTGGAACGGCTACACGTATTGATGAGTGAAATGAGAATGGCCTACGTAATATTTTCTTTGTGATCAGCATATATTACAATATATATTCTCTTAAATGCTACCCCAACCTGCAATGTGTATGTGCAATAACCAATAATAATAACCAATGCAAAATATCTGTAAAATATTTTTAAAAAGTCTGATATAAGATTTAAGTAATTTTTAGGAATAAAAAAGTTCCCCTATAAAAATAGGATATAGAGTGTATGACCACGCTCTCACAAAATACCAGCGGTAAATAGCAACTCACTTCTACTGTTTCCTATAGTGAATACAGAGGACCGGATGACATTTTACTGGAATCAATGCATTCCATTTTAGTGATCAGGGGTCATAACACATAGGCATTTGGTTCTTAACCGAGTATAGATATTGATGTCTACGAGTCACAGTATCCGCTTATCCGTATGCTCGTTTGTGACCACTATTCTATAAAAATGTACTTTTATTTATTTTATATTATAGGGGTGACAACCGAGTATACAGTCCACCTGATGGTAAGTGGTTGCTGTGGCCCATAGACACATACATCTATCCTCGATTACGAATCAAAATGCAGATGCATCGTCACCCAGAGTAAAATGGAAGGCCTCGATACCAATAAAAAGGGTCTCCGGTTCTCTACACTCACCATACGAAACAAAAGAGGCGTTCAGCTGCTGTTTTACGCTGGTATTCTGTGAGAGCCTGGTCCTACCCTGGTCGAGCCGACCCTTTCATGCCACAACTATACTACTAATATAACTGCAGCATGGCTCTTCTACGTCTAAATGAGGTCCAAAGAAGGTTATATCACCATTTATCGGAAGTTATAAGTTTTTCAGGCATTTTTAATTGTTACCTCCTACAAAACCCACGGGATACTCATTAAAATAGGTTAAAGGTTCTCAAATGCAGCAACTCACGGTTAATATAATATTATGAAAAACCTGAATGCATTTTATAGCATACATATTATTTAGAATTAGGTTAAAGTTTTATTGACGACCGTAAAACTTTATTAGATTCTGTTGCATGGATCGCACAGATAAGTGCACGAGCGCTCCCCAATGTAATAAAAGTAACCAATCGGACACATAAAACTTTATAGATCAACCTAGTTTAATCAGGGGAGTAATCATAGGTAGACTACAGTAAACAGAAATGGTACGTATCGATCGCTTAAAATTTTCTGTTATTCAGATACGAACGTATCATTAAACACGAATTGTTTTAATTGGACACATCTGTTATTTTTTTATGAAGTAAAAACCAATAACTCAAAATATCATTATTGTTATAGCTAATCATACTTCACTGTTGAACGTTTTCCTAGTCCAAGGAATTCCACAAACCACGGTACTGAGCCACTAGCAGTTCTCTACTTCCATACATTTTGTTACCCGGTAAGGGGCCACTACTCGAGAACCTATCTTTCTCATCGGTTGTCTGGTTTATTGAGCTATATGGCGTGTAACAACGGCGTAAGCGAGCTCGCGGCCTTTCGGGCCTGAAAGGCCGTGGGCCCTGAGTCCTATGAAACTGTACAAGCCACATAGGCTAGCAGTACCAACATCATAGAAACCAGAAAACGGCGTATGCGAATCACCCGATTTTGTCCTTTGCTGTCGTAAAAAGCTAAAATGGGAAACACCATAAAAATCTCCTTGGTGAAACATAGATAATCAATTCCAAATTTTATGTCCAAATGATTTAGTACATTGGTGTTAGAATTAGGGTTATCGAAGATCTAAATAATTAAAGGAAAATTACTATTTTACATAATGATTTCTTATATTTACGCGAACACTATACATTGATTAGAACTACTTTTACGGATTTTATCGCGTTTTATTTATATTAATTTTAATACCCGACGTTTCGGGGGCAAACACAAGGCGATCCTGATCAAATGTAATTTGCAAAAAAAAAATTGTCTATAAATATAAATTATACTCTTTTTCGTCTTTATCATGAATTTTAGTAATTTAATTTGAGTTTCGTTTTCTATTCAAAATGTAGGACAAAGTTTGAGAGTTCGGCCAGTGAATTAGACGGCTAGCCCTTTTAACCAAAATACCTTTTAGCTCACTCGAATCACATTGTGCTATCGGTGTTTATTTTGGCTGACCGCAAGGAACAGGTCAGCCCTTTCGATACGCTTGTGTAAAGACCTTTAATTATAATTAAATTCAGTTGACTTTTAAACCACTGCCGCGCTTTTATTCATTTCTGAGAAGGTCATCAATGGCTGCTTTCTGCTTACCGATATTCTAGGCTGCTGTACAAGAAATTGTGTTTTTTTTTTTAATTCAATGTAGATTATGTACGGAACTTCTTTAAATGATGGATGATATAAGAAGAAAAAATGATTTCATTTAAATTAAATAATGATTTATGGGTAATGATATAGAACGCATCTACTGTGTTCGGAACGAAAACGTGAACCGCTCAAAAATGAAGTAAATGACACAAATTACAGGTCAACATACTTAAATAAATACCTTACAAACGAAGCTGTTTGATTGCACTGAAAAGATTATATATAATGCGTTTTAAAGGCACTTTTTTGTTTACCTACTAGTTCGAAAATAAACCTGTCCTGGGAAAAAATGTCAAAAAATTTTTTTTGAAAATTAAATTTTTAGCATTTCTCAAATTCTACCGAGCTGAATTGATTCCAATTGACATTAAATCTAATGGCAATAGAATTCTTTCAAATTTGTCCTTGACTACGAATCAAAATGAAGATGCGTTGTCACCAGTGAAGATTAAGATAGAATGACTCGTTTCTGCTAAAAATGATCTCCGGTTCCCTTCACTTACCATACAAAACACAGCAGCGTTAAGCTGCTATTTTACGCTGGTATACGTAATATAATTTCAATGTCAGCCTCGTGTCCTCATAGTAAAATACCATACGAAATTATGCTATGGAAAAAGCTAAAGTAAACAAGTATAGTTGTTTCAACACTCGTAAGACTTCTAATTATTTTACAGCGTATGCTGCAGAACTATGTTAGCTATTTTTGATATATGGCGGCCTGAAGCTTCGTGTCTAGTGTGATTCCAAGAAAAAAGTTGGTATCGACAAAATTCAGCTCCTCTCCCATTTAAAATTACATTAGTATTTACATGTTTGACATTCGGAGTTACGAATTTGATACATTTAGTTATAGTGCCATTTATTTTAAAATTATTAACATTAAACCAATTTACTAATTTAGATATAGCATTATTTTACTTAGTCATATTTTAGTAGCTGTCGTTTTAATTTGAAAATTAATGATTGTCATCAGCAAATAATGTGTGTGCAATGCAGTTTGGCTTAAGATCGTATGTTGTAGTATTTCTTGGGGCACGCCTGTTTCAGTGGACCCGTGAGGGGCTGTATTGATGATTAAAAATAGTCTTGCAAACATTTTAACAAGACAAGTAGAAATTATTATTTTGTCTGATTAAAATTAATGCAACTGTGATAATGTACATATAACTGGATAAAAATAGGTAAAACTGCGGTGGTAATTTATAAATTGCACGATTAAAACTCCGTATTTTAAGCGTTATATCAATCTGTCTTGTAGTATGGAATATCGGTATGGGAAAGTGGTCACAAAAATTATTCATAGTCTTCGAAAAGTCCTAAAGAGCAGAAATATATTTTTTAAAACTCTCCATTATTCTAGGAGTATACTTTTCTTGTAGCTCGATTTACCGACACAATTGGGAAGAATGTCTGTGAAGTGGTAGCGTACCGGTAAGCTAATTGTAGGGCGTCTAACCATTAGAACGGAGTGACGTCCTAGTAAGATATGCGGGAAGTCGATGGATAGAGTTGGCACGGGACCGAGTTTAATACTCGGGGGGAGGCCTGTGTCCATCCTTAGATTTGTGATTAGTTGCCATGATGGTGAAAATGATAATGTTGATATTATTATTCCATTACGATAAGAAACCTAAATTCCTCCTTCTCTGTTCATCGGACCCCCAGATGTTCAGTTGTTTTCGACATACCACACATTCCAATCAAACGATTTGCTTTGTCATTTATAACGCGAACAGCAAAGTAGTGAAATAATATTGACCTCTAAATCTTGGATAATGTTGACCTCGAAATCCTAAGACACATTGTAATCGGATTACAATATGAGTATCTTAGGATTTTGTTAAGCTAAGTCAACACTTTGCTATCTTCGACTGCATCACCACTTCCATCAGTTAGATATTAATCAAACACTGACTTATAATAGCTAAGCAACCAGAAAAAATATCAGCCAATCAAAACATTGAATCTCTATCTTGGGATCGTAAAATAGCATAGATTTGTGAATTGAACGACGTGCGTAGATTGAGAGGTCGAGTAATAAAGTCGGATCTATTCGTCTCCGGTGCTCATTACCCCGCCCAGTTCCTATCAATTTCAGTTTTTACAACCAAATGTCCGTAAAATACTTCTGTGTTTGATAAAAAAAAAATAAACTTATGTACTGTATATATCAATGGAGGTAATGAACGTATAGAGAAGAATTTAGAAAATCAAATCACGTAATCTATTAGAAATAAAAGTAAAAAAAAAAAAAACTGAAAATACGCATGGATCATGAGCTGCGTCGACTTTGGTGAGAATTCAAGGTTATGGTCATGAGATTATTGTGTTGTCATCGGTTCTTAATAAGTATGCATACTTTATGATTGTCCAGATGTTAGTCAGTAGGAGACATTCTTTTTTATAGAATAAGGGTTACAGAGAAGCACATAGTTCAACTGCTGGTCAGTGAATACCCAGTGACCCATAGACATCTACATTTATTCCTAATTAAAATTAATATGTGTAATTGCAATTAAAATGCATATGTGTCACAAATAAGGACTAAGTAAGATGGGATGTTTCATTCCCAGTAAATAGGGTCCTCGGTTTTCTACACTACGATACGAAACACTGCAGCTTTAATTCCCTGCTTGAACCAGTCCATCAGTGCTACAACTATAATATGATTGTAGCGTGGCTCTACCACGTAAAAATTAGTATTATATACGTATGTACCTACATTCTTCACACTTACATACCTACATATATAGGTTATGCTTGTGCAAGCTGATCCACTTGAGACTAAAATTTAAATAACCTTAATATAGAACTCGGTTCAGTTCTCTTTACATAGAATGTTAGTTCGTTAATATTGTAACATAATACATTTAAAGAAATTTGCCATATACTTATTTATATTTCAGTTCAGTTAGGTACCTCCCTATTTGGCGGACATCGAGGTCTGTCTCTCGTATTGCACTCTTAAAGCACGTCATCTTAAATATTAAATACATTTTACATAAACATTTTGAACAAAATGAAGATACTTAAACAAATAAAAGAAATTTAGTACAGTTTTAATTAGCAGTTAGGAGTTTCGAAGTTTCACTAATTAAAATTAAACACTTGTGCTAGTAACAAGGAGAATGTCTAGAAATATAGCGAGAATATTTCTATTAATACAGCTGCGAAATGAGTTAATTCAAGTACTCAAAATCTAAACACAATTTAATTGAAAAACAGAATGAACGCTTTATTTAAAATAACTAAATTTAAAATAACACCGAAAATTTATAGATCATTAACCACAAAATAATTGTTTAGTAAATGGGATCCGTTTTCACTTTGCAATGGTGCGTGAATATAATTTAATGTGCTCGATGTAATTTAATGTGAGAACAAACTCACATTGGACTCACATCGTACCCAAATAACGCTACAAATAGTTTTTCATTTTCATTAATTTAGGCCTGTCACTGTCGATGGCTTCAGGGAGAGTGTTTTGCCATAGTTGCCATTCTTAGCAGGCGGGTTGGCAATCGCATTAAGTTTTATTTTAGGTGTTCTAAAGTCGAATCAGAATTCCTTCCCATCAGACCATAAGAGTAAGAAAATAGAGTGCAATTTTTTTAATTTTATTTATACTATTAACTGTTAGGCTACTGTCGCTTATATCAATTGGGCTCTCGAGCTATAATCCCATTTTACGTAGATGGCTTGTCTTCATTGGGATTTACTGGCGTGGTCAACATTCGGTGTGAAGGACAAAGAGGAAATAGAGGAATAAGGGTGTCAAATGAGCACATAGTCCAACTGATGGTAAATGGATGCTGTGGCCCATATACATCTAAATTTATCCTCGATTAAGAATCAAAACACAGATTCGTTGTCACCCCTGAGGATTAAGAAGCAATGCCGTTAAAAAGGGTCTCCGTATTAAGGTTCTATTCTACGCTGGTATTCTTTAAGAACGTGGTCCTTCCCCGGTCGAGTCGATCCATTCGTGCTGCAACCATAATATAGCTGCAGCGTGACTCTAACACGTATAAAACTATACGTATAATTATTTTAAGGCCAGAAGAGTACGCCAGTCCGATTGTAATCTCCAACTATATAGATAACCAACAACTTTTAACGTCAATTTCTAAACTCAGTTTTTTTTTAAATATAGAATAACGGTAACAAGCTAACACACAAAAAAAGTTCACCTGATGGTAGTGTATTTTATAGCCCATAGACATCAACATCTGTCCTCCACTAAGAATCAAAATGCAGGTATTTTATCACTTCTGTAGACTAGGAGGATGAAATGCCTCATTTTCAGTTTAAGATTTTTCGATTATTTACACTCGCCATACGAACACCGTCCTCAAACTGCAGATTACTGCAGTTATATTAGAAGTATAGTTGTAGCACGAAAGGGTCGGCTCGACCCGGGGAAGGACCATGCTCTCACAAAATACCAGCGTGAAATAGTAGCTTAATGCTGCTGTATTTCGTATGGTGAGTGTAGAGAACCGGAGACCCTTTTTGCTGGAAACGAGGCATTCTATCTTAGTCCTCACGTGTAACAACGCATCTGCATTTTGATTCATAATCAAGGATAGATGTAGATGTCTATGGGCCACAGCAGCCACTTACCATCAGGTGGACTGTGTGCTCGTTTGTCATCTTATCCTATAAAAAAAAGACAAAAATAAAGAAAATTACGAATTATCCTAACTTGATGCTGTATCACTAAGATGGACACCAGCAAAAATTAATATACATTAATACCGAGACTCATCAAGGAAAAGAAAATTAAAGCTTTTACTAATTACTGACTACTTAAAGGCACTCAAAGCTAAGTAACTGTCGAAAAAGTTTCGCTGGCTCACATTTTAAGAGCAGCTAAATGACAATCGTCTTAAAAGTGACAAGATATTATAATTAGCTACTTAACGAGATTATTTAAGAAAAAGTAAAGAAATAAACGTTTATTTTTATTTACAATTCAAGTTTTATAAGAGCGGTGGTAGTTTGGAGGCTAAAGGTTCTTCATTCCCAGAAATGGAGATCGAGTACACCAATGAAATTCTTTTTTTTTAGTAGCGAACTCTTACGGTTACACGTTTGCTAGTATCAATTATTATTATGAAATTATCCTTTATAATAATTTATTTAAGAACTTCTTTACAATATTATATTATTATATATAATATAATATTATATTATATATAATATAATATTATTATATATATATATTATATATTACAATATAATATTATATTCTTTACAATTTCGTCACATTAAAAAATTGTGAGATTTTCACGGCAGCTTCAGACAGATAGTGCCTTTGAGCGTTAATAATAAAGTAGGAAAAAATACAAACACCCTACAGCAGGAGGACACACGGAATACTACGGCGTAAAATAGCAAAAAAATACTGCTGTTTCGTATGATGTGTAGAGAACTGGATGCCCTTAATACTGAATACGAGGGATTCCATCTTTCCTTTCTTCCTTTTTTTAGGGGTTCATTCCTTAGGGTTGACAACGTATCTGCATTTGAATTCTTAGTTGAAGATAGATGTAGATGTCTGTGGGTCACAGCATCCAATTATTATCAGATGGACTGTGTGCTCGTTCGTCACTTATTCTATATAAAAAATGAGAGGCTCATATCCAGCCTGATACGGATTTTTTGGGGAGAAGAGGATGGTTACTTTACATTGCGATCTTGGGACTTGTTCAGATCTCAACTATTTTCAGCGAAGCGTACAGCTCCAAAAGTTTTTGCCGACTGGGTCTCCTTTTCACATTTTATGTTATTGTTGGGAACTAACTTGAATGCAAATGAGAATTATTTCTCTATCTGTCTACCAAACTGGTAGTTTTAATGACTACTTTCAATAACGTACACATCTAAATTATAAGTATTAAAATAAATCAGAAAAAGTAAAAGTAATAGTTAAAGCAAGTGGCGCCAATATAAGTCTCTGAGAGATAACTACTTATTTGTGCCATTTGCAGGTCCACGTGCACATACATACATACGCACATGCTTAAACTAATTATTTATAGTAAATACTTTCATATTAAGTTGAATGCTTACTTAATTTAAACAAATAGGAATAACGTTTTTTTCATTAGACCTTAATTATCTATAAAAGTTAACAAGTGGAAGACGAAGGCAGATGTGAGTTAATACTACTCGTAGTATGGTGGCCGTCGTTAACCTCCTAGTGAAACTAGGTAATTGATTATCAAATTATAACTTTTGTATACGTTGAGTTTCTAATATTTTATAAGAGTTAAATATTATAAAACATAAAAACGAGTGCTATTCTAAAACATTACTGGAGTTTTCGCTTACAGTTAGCTATTTAACGACCTGAAAAATATGATAGTCTTCTTTCAGAGAGCGTTAAGCAAAGTAAGTTGGTGGTCATAACCCGTAATGGAGTTATATTAGTGTGGTTAGTGCTACGTAGTTTCTTTTAACGATAAACGCCGACTATATCAGAGCCTCAAGTTGTATAGAACTTGGGGTACAAAAGAAACGGGTTGCGGCCTTAAGGCGCTTAAAAGATTAGCACCATTTACAAATAGCCTATCTGCTTTGTAAGATACTAGCGAAGTTTCACGATATGTATGCTATGTACAGTTGTTACACAAGTATTTAAAATAAAAAATAAAAACAAATTATGTCAGCAATAAGATGAAATACCTTTTTTATGGGATAGGGTGACAAACGAACACACAGTCCACCTTATTCTAAGTGGTTGCTGTGGCCCATAGACATCTACATCTACCCTCGATTAAGAATCAAAATGCAGATGCAGACTACCCATGAGGACTAAGATGGAATGCCTCGTTTCCAGTAAAAAGGATCTCCGGATCTCTACACTCACCATACGAAACACTGCAGTATTAAGCTACTATTTTACGCTGGTATTCTGTGAGAGCTTGGTTCTTCCCCGTTTGAGTCAACCCATTCTTGCTACGACCATTATACAGCTGCAACGTGGCTCTACCACGTACAAAGATATTGTTATTTTGCTATTGTCAGAAAGATGCTGCTGCGCACCTTCTGCCTCAGTTTCGCGAAGATATAGGATAGTGGATTTGAGTGGTTCATTCTTTGGAGGAGGGGGGAGGGGTCTTTGTTCAGCAGTGGACTTGTGATGGGCTATAATGATGATGGTGATTCTGTGAGAGCGTGGTCCTTCGGTAAAGTCGACCCATTTTAGCTACAGCTATACTATTAATATAGCTCCATATATAATACGGCTCCACCACGTAACTGTCGATCTCCTGCTTTTAATAGTTACAAATTATTCCTTCTTATTCTTCATGGGTGTTGGCAATCTGGATGATCTGGTATTTTGTGGAATACCCAATCATTTTATATAATACCGGATTATTTTAGGCAATACATAAAATATTTTATTCTATTAATTACAATAACAAGCGCTGCTTAGTTACCATCAGGTGGACTGTGTGCTCGTTTATTACCGTTATCCAATAAAAAAGAGCAACATCTCTCTCGTACCAACTCAAAAAAATAATAAACTGCAGTTGCCCGCAAGCAACATAAGTTAAAAAATTAACTTTGATAGTCTGTAAGGAATGAATCAATAAAATGGTGGTGAGAAACATTAAAAAAATCCAAAGCTAATGAGGATCTATGTACAGAACCCTACTAATAAATGCTTAGGGATTATATTTCACATATAATTTTTTGATAAAACAAATTGCCTACATTGATAAGTAACTAATCTCAGTATCTCACCAAGGACAAAAAATTGAACAGGTCGACTCGTTTTAATTGCTAGGAATCACCATGGACTCGACCCTTTCTTGGAAATAGCATGTTAGAGTCTTGTTGGGCAAACTTAGTAGTTTATCGTATGCGCTGCGAGAATCTGCAATAAATAAATATGAAATACGAATAATTTTGTGGAGACATGACCTACTTGGTAATGGTGGCAAGTAATCGTTATAACCACTAAAAACAAAATAACGATGGGCGAGTTTGTATAATGTGTATTCATCTCTACATATCGATTATAACAAACTCTACCTTCATGTGGAGAGTCAATTTATGTTACATACAAACGGAATGAAAGAGGGAACCGGCCAAGCTTCCGGCTTCAGCGGAGGAAGCAACATGGCAGTTTTCCCTGGTCCTATTGTTTGAGAATTTGATGCGTTTTCTATGTAACTAGGTATTGGGGTTACTCGTTGAAAATACACAAGGAAGTTTCGCGTAGCAGATGTTACTGCCTATAGCTGTGTTTTAAAGGAGAAGTTTATTTAAAAATGTTACATGTGTTGAGCACGTGTGGTATTGTATGTCTTTTTTAAATAATTAGGTAGTAGTTGACTACTATGTGTGATGCAGCTGAAAATGGTAAAGTGTTTTGTTGAGCCAAGTCAGTGTGTATTCACTCTTGTTTTGAAGATACACACATTATAATCGGATTAAAACAATGATGCTGGAAAATTATACCACTCCTTGCTGTACGCATTATGAGCAAACCGTTTGTTTAGAATGCTTGGTATGTTATATATATATATATATATACCATTTTATACTCCGGAATGGTAAACTATTACTGTTTGCAGTTATAAAAAAGCCACTGAAAGAATCCGTTGTAATATCAAAATCTGTGTCATGCAAATCGTACCATACATACATCGTACGTACATAATAAATGTCGGAACGATAACGCAAACAGCACAGTGCTTCTATTGCCAGATTAATACTTTCTAAACACAGAGCAATAGTGACATAGACTAGCAAAAATCGCGTACAGACCGCATTGCAATCGCACCGCATTCGCATCTTAGCCGCGTTAACACAGTGGCGTAGCGGCGGTGCGGTTACGGCGTCATGTGCAGGAACTCTAACGCTAATGAAAATAATATCAGGGGCTGCAATGCAGTGGTACGGTGGCCCACGTGTGAGTGCTGATAGATTTAGGATGTCCTCGAAATATTTTCTTACTTAGAAATGCAGGTCTAAAAAATTTCATTGTTGCTGGCGGTGATTGAACCCGTACAATTGTAATATTAATGGCGACCTCCCATATATATTTAGTTTATTCTGTTTTTCAATCGAAAAAAAATGGAGGAGGTACTCAAGTCGACGCGTATGTTTTTTTATGTTTTTACAGAGTAGTACGATTTTGATAATTCTTTTTTTTATTGGATAGGGCACACCTCGATATTGGCCTCATATAAATAAGAAAAAAACACTAAGGGTGGAAAAATAGGGCTGATTTATTGTTCACTGATCTAGATTTTAGTGCTGAGTTTTGTATTACAACATTACATAATAATTACATTACATTACAAAAAAACCTCACAATGAATGAGATTTAGAGTCTCTTGTGTGTAGAACTCTCAGCCTCTGCATTTCTGCTCGTC